>CM048755.1:113631070-115119820 GCA_026315105.1 Locusta migratoria | reverse complement strand
AGTCACGCAGTTTTTCAAATTTCAAGTAGAACTTGATTAAGAACTTTACTACCCGTTTTCTTAAAGAGAATATCTTGTAGAGGAATATAAACAAAACTATAAAGTCTTTCTTGTTATATATAAAGAATCTTCACTTATCAAAACCACCATTAAGTTCACAATTTTAACTAGAATATTAAATTTCCACCTTATTTAAGCACGGCTTTAATAATATAGATTTATTTCAAACGATTCTTATTGGAGCTTCGAAATTAGGCCTACTATTCCGATATCAACAGATAGCCTGTAATACTGTATTAAACACAGATAACCCTTCAGATATCAGCAGAAATTTACTCGATAATTGCTTTTCAATGTTTGTGGCATGATTCAGACGATGTTCTTGCTATTAGCTTAAATATTGCCTCCTGTTTTGAGTACATGTGATACACTATACGCCTACTGATAAATTCCACTAATATCGTCATTAGTACTGAGAAGATGTAACGATAATTGTCCGTTATTTCTACTAGTACCATCAACCATGTATCAGTATTCACCATTCAATTCACATTTCGCAGGCTCTAGACGCTAGTAAACACGAGAGTAAACATTGTATTTAAGGATATTACATAAACCAAACACAATCCAAAGTATATCAGAATTCGTGTGGTAACGTCTGTGAACTACGTCACTTCCAGTGTTAGTCGGCGCCTACTCTAGTCACCAGGTACTTCTCATTTTTATCTCTGGACCTTTCCGGTGGTATATTCGGGGAGCTAGATGCACGCTGTGGCCTAAGCAGTATCCAAATAAAATTATATATGAATGTGGCTTAAGACAATGGGCAAAGCCCGAAACCAGTCAGCATTTAAAATAAAAGCATCTTTGGTGCAATATATAAAAATGTCTTTCCTACAACCAACGATTTATTTTTTGGCTGTCATACTAACAGAGGTGCAGCCAACATTTGCACTATGTGTGGCCCTTTCTAGCATAAAATGGGCAATAATGAAGGACTGGACACCAGCTGTCTTTGACCTATGATAGCGTCATTCGTGGGAGCATACCAATGGAAAAAGCGGGAAAGAAACACTGCAAACCACAAAACAAAACTTTACAAAGAAAGTTTCCTCTTCCAAGCAGTTGCCATTACAGATGATTAATGTTTCAGTGAATAGTGTTTTTTTAATTAAAGCTTGGTGCTCGGGTAGGTAATGGGTGAATATAAATTGATCAGTTTTTACTGCAAAACGTAATGTCACATTCATAACAAAGAAAACCCATCAACACAATACGCTGCTGTGGGTCAAAATCGACAGGTGGCATCATGTGCTTCAGTTGAGCCAAAAATGTATAGTAAAGACTTTTAAGACATTTTAAAACTTCTGCCCATGTAAAGCTTACACATCAACTATTTATTTACTAGCATTCTGCATAAAGCAATACTGAATGTGACAAGAAACAACACACTCAGGGCTTGGAGAAACGTAGTTATACTCTTAGACTTCAAAATAATTAAATGAAAAAAATTTTGCAGAAATCTAGGAGTTTTTCAAATTTCATGTAGAACTTTATTAGGAACTGTCCTTTGTTTCCTTAAAGAGAATATCTTGTAGAGGAATATAAACGAAAATATAACGCCTTTTTTATTTTGTATATCAAGAATCTACACTTATCAAATCACCATTTACAATTTTAACCAGAATATTAAATTTACACCTTTTTAAGCATCTGAACTGGAGATTTGGGCGCTAAACGCCCTCACGTACTAAAAAAAAAAAAAAAAAAAAAAAAAAAAATAAAATAAAATAAAATAAACTTCTTGTTTAACCTATACCTAACCTTCTTAAGGCTACGCTACAGATCATTTTTTAAAGTCAAAGTTAGGTTAGGTATAGGTTAAACAAGAAGTTTTTTTTAGTACATGAGGTCGCTTAACCCCCGAATCTCTGGTTCATAAACACTATATCGAACATTCGATACATATCGATGGCAATGCCGTTTCCTTCAATGTACACAGGGTCTAGGAAATGACCAAACACAGATTTAATTTCAAACGATTTTTATTGGAGCTTCAAGATTAGGCCTACATTTCTGATATGAACAGATAACCCGTAATACTGTATTAGACACCAATAAGCCTCGGATATCAGCAGAAATATACTTGATAGTTGGTTTTCTATGTCTGTAGCATGATTGAGACGAATTTCTTGCTACTAGCCTACACACTGCCTGCTGTTTTAATTATACGATACACTCTAGGCCTATTGATGGATTTCACTAATATCATCATTAGTACTGAGTAGATGTAACAATGAGTGTCCGTTATTTCTGCTATTCTATTAGTAACCTCAACCCTTTATCATTATTCACTGTTCAATTCACATTTCGCAAGCTCTACAGACGCACATAAACATTGTATTCAAGGATATTACATAACCATACACAATCCAAAGTATATCGGAATTCAGCGAAAAACTTTTTAACATAAATCGGTTTTCGTATTCCGGAAGATGTGTTGCATGTAAATGTAGTGTATAGCAACACCACCTAGAGAGAAGGCTGCGGCGCTCTCGTGTGACGTCAGGCAGAGTAGGTTGCGCGCGCATAGCTGACTGGGTAGCCGCTGGGGCACGGCCCACTATGCCGAAGCAGCGAGCCAGTGAGCTACGTGCATGCAACCTACTCTGCCTGACTTCACACGAGAGCGCCGCGGCCTTCTCTCTAGGTGGTGGTGTGTGTATAGACACTGGAAGAAAGATGGAGCTATTATAGCAAAAGGTGGACAAACTTCTCATTTTCAGCTCATGAAGAAAGTATTTTAGGGTAATTTCATAGATCCTATGTACTTCGATGGAAACGGCATTGAGATCGATATATATATATCGAACGTTCGACTCTCGCTTCTCTACCATTGACGGTGAGTTTCTGAACCGGAGATTCGGGCGCTACGCGCCCCCGCGTACTAAAAATAACTTCTTGTTTAACCTACACCTAATCTTCTTAAGGCTACGCTACAGATCACTTTTTTAAGTCAAATTTAGGTTAAGTATAGGTTAAAGAAGAAGTGTTTTTCTTTTTTTTTTTTTCTTTTTTTCTTTTTTTTTTTTTTTTAAATAAGTGTGGTCTCCGGTTCAGAAATTCTAATATATCGAACGTTCGATATATATCGATGGCAATGCCGTTTCATTCGTTGTACACGTGATCTAGGAAATTACCTATTTTAGTTAATAGACTCGAATCTGTGGCAATTGGGGGGCTTTCCTGTAGACTCTATTACACTAAGACTTTTCGTTAAAGAGTTTCTAGATTGCTGGGGTAAAAGTGTTTAAAAAATTCAAAGACAAATTGCCAGGTAGAGACTTTGTCATTTTTTAAGTCGCCATAAGAGTAAGTGTGGCAAAACATAAAACGAGCAAGAGAAGCTATATCTCTTGATATAATTAACAGTTAAGTTGATGAACTGGAAAAAGTAGCTGGAGTCCACCCCCCCACCCACCCCACGTATGTAATATAATAAATTATGATGAGACCAACTTCAGTGACGATCCTGGTAGGCGAACTGTCATAATTAGGAAAGGATGCAAGTACACAGAGAGAATTATGAACTCTGGAGGAAATGGTACAATATTACCTCCTTATGTAGTGTACAAGGCCCAACATCTCTATCAAAGCTGGACTGGAGTAGGTATAGCCACACAAACTTAGGGTGGTTTGATTCGTAATGCTTTGAAGATTGGGAGGACCAGTTAGCCATACCTTACCTGATGAGACTAGATTGTGTAAAGTTTCTTACTGGGGACAATCTTTCATCACATTTTCATTAGAATCTATAAAGTTGTGTTTCTTCCAAGCAACTCTATCCATATGACTCAGCCTTTGGAGGTGGTATTTTTTCGTCTAACAAAGAGGAACTGGCAAGAAATTTTAGAAGACTGGAAGAAAGGGCCCGGTCGAAATGAAGCTACAGTACCTAAAGGTAAGTTTCCAGGACTTCTGAACAAACTTTTTCAATCTCTAAAGGTGGACAATGTCTTGGCAGGTTTTAAGAAATGTGGTATCTCACCTCTTTGTCGAGAACAAGTTATAAAGATGCTCCCATCACATCATAATGCTCATTTGAATCAGCCGGACGACAGTGAAAGAGTCCCATAGATACCAGCCTGATAGAGCTGGTGAAAACTTTAACTCAAGATTAGGTATCAAAGAGGAAGAAAAGGACCAAGCTAAATACATCTCCAGGAGAGTGCAAGTGTCAGTGATTACCTTGAAATGCCACAAGTGGCTAAGGTTGATGGCACTCTCACTGTGGACGTATGTTTACCGAACATCTCTCATGAACTTGTTAGAAAAGCAATACTTAATGACACGATTCAACACATCTGCTTTGACCTAGAGTTCCTAAATACCCAGGCTGAATCGTCCGCCATGTTTTCCCCAACATGGTTGGAATCGCACTGCACTAAGAGCGTAGAGGTGCATGCCCTGCCATCTTTCACAAACGATTTCACAAAAACTAATTGGTAGAAATATTTAATTTTTCCGAATCTTTATATGTCGGCATTGTGACGAAATGCACGCCATTTTGTTGATAGTCATAATTAATAAGATATTGGCGTCGAAATAAGAGACGGCACTACATCAGAAAAAGTTTGCAGTAAAAAGTAGAGGCTGCTATGATATTCCGTTTGGTGTTTGTTGAACAATATGTTGCTGTGGATGAAACTTTCCTAATGGATTGAATTTTATTTTCGACTTAGGAGGAGATCTTTACCTTTCACTCATGCCACTAAACTTTATTTTATTTAGCGCACTCATTTCCAATGGCGATAAGGCCAGAATGAATCATTGCGTATCTCATACACGGTTAGAGGTATCAAAATGATATTTTGACAAATTATAACATGCAAAGAGGGGAGTATTTTGCCACATGGTTACTACGCGAAACTTCATTAATTGTCGCGTTATTCAAGGAAACACATAGATGTAGAATGAAAAAGAGTGAAGTTTGTGATTTATTGTTCGATTTGCAGATATTCCTTCGTCACTCACAAATGTTTATTTCTTTGCTTCTTGCCCTCTGTGTTTCAGAGCTATATAGGTTTCCAAAACCTAATAGGAGTTACATTTCCTTCAGTTTAAAGCCTAGCAGTAACAGAACGGAAGTTACTAGATCTAATGAGGATTTTAACTGTGAAGTTTGTGATTTATTGTTCGATTTGCAGATATTCCTTCGTCACTCACAAATGTTTATTTCTTTGCTTCTTGCCCTCTGTGTTTCAGAGCTATATAGCTTTCCAAAACCTAATAGGAGTTACATTTCCTTCAGTTTAAAGCCTAGCAGTAACAGAACGGAAGTTACTAGATCTAATGAGGATTTTAACTGTGAATACTTGAAAATGACAGATAGCAAGGATCTCCTCACTAGCTAACGAATGGACTTGTTCTCATTTCCTCACATAATAAAGCACTCTGTATTGAGATATTTAGAATATCCTTTTCATATAATTGAAAAATTGAAATTGCATATTACATAGAGACAAAGCACTTTGGTAGTGTGCAACTATTAATTTTAATGGGTTAAAAGAAGTCAGGGCCAGTATCTTCATGTATGGATGTTATACAGTCACAACATGTGCCTAATTATTAGGAGGTCTAACACGGAAGACGTGTTACTACTGGACGGATGGGCGGATTCCGGTGCATCATATTTAACTGACATTATCTCAAGTTATACGTTTCTGTTTGGAGAGGATGAAAATTTGATGTATTTTGAACATTTCATTCCCTTAATATGTTCACCTAACTTCAAAAGAAAAAAAATTCCTTCCATGTCGAAAATTCCGTAACGTCCTCAGAAAGTGCATGGTCGTAAACTATCAGTATATACTATCAGTACTCCTACAGCTTGGGGAATAAATGGCAGACAGTTCAGCTCGCGTTTATAGGAGCCTTACTTTGACCCATGACGTCATCAAAATTGCGGCAATGACGTATGTACTCGTAGCCAATGTGGCGTGGCGATCAAAAAGCTCCCGAAACACGTACATATAAACACGAAAAAATTAACGTAAAATGACACTAATGGGACAAGAGCGGGATTGTGGGGGTTTTGGGCGGGGCCATTCTATGCAGGAAAATACTACAAAAAGCCAACCGGAAACAGAAAATGTAATTTAAAAAACACACGGAAATACGAACAATAAAACACGAAAATGACCTAAAATGTATACTTGATATAAAAATAAAATGTAGAAGGCGATATCAATTCAGATGTATTATTTTACGACGCGATTCCACCCGTCTGCTTTGACCCATGAAATCAACATCATAAAACCCGTATACGGGATAATATCGTAACACTTATGTATTGTAGATCAGGGCCGGCGCAAGGCACGTGCGAAACGTGCGGCACTTTCCGGGGGTCGGCAAATCTGCTGCCCCCCCCCCCGCCTTTTTTCTTTAGGACAAACTCAACATTCCTTCCGAAGAGGGGATTCGACACCAAACCTCGGAGGAAGCGACTACTGTGGCATGGCGTCTCGACTACATGCCGGCCGCCCCTGTTGAACAAGGGGAGGGAGACGGACTAATGTCTTGCTCGCCACTGTGACAGCGCCGTCGTGTTTTCGCCGGTGGAACAGAGAAGGGGAAGCAGTCTGGCGTAAATGCCAGTATTCTTATGAGTGGAGCGCTGCCAGCGTGTTACGCGCCGTGCGTTTACTCACAACTGATATTGCAGGAGACGAAATCTAATTTGGAAATTCGAATGCAATGTTCGATACTGCGGATACATGTTAAGCCTGAAGCAATTTCGCAAAGCCCTACAATGGCAGTTGGGTGTTTTATTCTTCCTGCGATATGGAAAAGAATTGTTGAAAATTACTACAGTCAAACATGTTCAACACCTACAATGGCTAGAAGTATTCCGAATGGATAAATACGCTGTAATTACAAGGGACCAAGACATTGATAGTAAGCCTGGCATAAGTTGGGTTTCGACGTACTTTTGAAAATGTTTGCTACCCGTTTCTGACTGACAATCGGACGTTTTGGTTTTTGAGCCCTGAAACACCTGTCTCAGCCTGCATGAACACAATTAAACTCTGACCAGCACTTTTGTGTGACAATACTACTCGCACAATATAACTTTGCCAACATTTATTTACTGTATAATGCGTGTGAATTCGTGTTTCGTCTAAGTAAACTACTGGTCGCTTTGCTTCTAATGAAAACCTGAGAAACTATGGTCTTTTAGCAACAATGCCTTCTCGTCCGCGCGACACAAAACGTTGATTTTGTCATCTTGTGAAACGAAAATCCATAGACAGAACTTTGCTTCTAAGGGTTTCCTTGCTAGCTTTGAAGCTCATTTCTGTTTGACAAACGTTGTGCAGTTTTCGCAAAGTTCGTATTTCTTTCTATTGTTCCTAATGCTATAAAAATTGCTGCCTGATAATACATTTATCCATATCATCGGTCGCATACTTATTGAGAGCTTCTTTTTCTTCTTGGGCGCTAGTTTAACCGTAGTCTCGCTGTACCGCACCACGTGACCTAGTTCCTGGTGGCACTGCCGCGTCAATACATCGCCTTTCCAGGTATTGTTGCGTTCTCTACAATGAAAACTACAGAAATCGTTTCGATAGTTGGCCGAGAGAGTCAAGATTGGTCAGAAGCTCTTTCATTGCTTTTCACAAGAACAGAAGAATTGGTGCGTCCGAATTTCTCGCAACTTGGGATGTAACAGATAAGTGATTTTTATATAACCTACAATTAGTATTGCGCATGCACGTTACTCATGAGTTAGAATTTTTCTCCTTCAAGAAGCCGAATAGGAAAATTCGTTTTTCTTAAGATCTGTTACTCAAAAAATAGGCAAATAAGCACGCGTCACACCAGTAGCTAGAATGAAAACAAAGCGCAGAAAAGTGACGTGATACGGCGATGACTAATTTGTTACCCCTTATTTCATAATCAGACACGACAGAACTAAGACATGCAAATTACGACAGATGGCGAGTGTCAGTTCTTTGAAATGAATAACCGCAGTGCAGTGAGTTAATATATTTCGACTAGTATCAGTACCCGTCGATTTCGGAGTATGTATTTATTGCATTATTATGTTACTCCATCTCCTTAAGGTGAGGACACACATGTCCGGGCCGGGACACGTCCGAGTATCGGCCGTCACCCGGAGAACGAAATATACCATTGAAGTAAATGTAGGTGGCCACACGTGACCCGGGCCGGGCACGAGCGTCAACGGACCGGGAGAGGGCCGGGCGGAATTGGCAGAGTTTAATTTTTCACGTGACGGGCACGGACGCCGGACGTCGCGACGGTATTGTTTCTCAACAGTGGAAGACTGTTTGTTGTAAGAAATGGACGCGGAACGTTTAATAGAAGAAATTCGTAAGTTTTCGGTACTTTACGAGCAGACAGACGTGAAGTAACGGAATATCGATTACAAGAACAAAGTATGGAAGACAACTGCAACAGATTTGCAAGCCAAAGGTAAGATAAAAATTATTCAAGTTTCAATAGCGGATAAATGTACATTTAGTAATCTAAAAATTATACAAGTTTGAATATAAGAAAAATATGTATTTAGTAATGTAAAAATTCTACTAGTTTCAATACCAGACAAATATTAATTTACTTCTTATTTCTCAAACAAATATGTTTTTGCGTTATGTCACTGGTATATCATCTAGGCGACATGTTCTATCCATTCCATTCCAAACTCGCTTGTGGAGAATTGAAGAATTTTTTTAGTTGGTCCCGTACATAGAATGCAGCATCTCCCATGAACTCGTGGTAGCTTTCTAAGATTTGATGCTCTTTCTGTCCCTCCAGCCGTTTCCTTTTGATCCATTCTCTGTTCGGGCACTGTGTAACCTTCCATTTTTCGAATAAAGTTGTACACTACACACGCTGTTGTCACAATATCACTGTAGAAATTTAAATGTATAATTTTACTAAGTTTTGTATTTACCTGTAAATTATTAAAAGAATAAAATACCGATTCTATGCGTAAAACTTTTGTTTACTTTCCGTGTACTTTTTTTGTATATACCTTAGAAAAAACAGCCAGGCGTTCTTTGGGTGAAATTGATTGTCTCCAAAATGTATAGTTTTTCCTCAATCTTGGTTCTAGTTTTTCTAAAAGTTGACAGGTGTGCTGCGTCATCCTAAAATATTCATAAATCTTCGTCTCATCATCCTTGAGATGAGGAACTAATGTTCGAAACTCTCCTTGTACCTGTCTTGTTTTCAAGGTGCTGTGGATCCATAGATTTCTTCGTTTTCTTTGCCTTGCTTCTATTTCTTCTTCATCTAAAACAAGTGCTATGAGTCGTAATTCCCTATTACAAAAATTAGCGAACATATTTACAACTTTCACAAATAGGAACGCAGATCAGCGCATCCGAGTCACTACAATGAACTGAGACACGGACACGGCCTGCCGCGATGGAGTAGCCGAGCGGTCTAAAGCGCTTCGCTGCGGAGCGCGCGGTTGCTCGTCGTGGAGGTTCGAGTCCTCCCTGGGGCATGGGTGTGTGTGTTTGTCCTTAGGTTAGTTTACCTAGGTTTACGGACTGATGACCACGCAGTTTGGTCCGATAGATTTACAAACATTTGAACATTTTTCGGACACGGCCGGAGCACGGACGTGGTCCGGTTATGTGTGGCCGCTAGAGGAACAGGCCGGAGCACGGACGTCGCCCGTCCGACACTCCGTCCGCACACGGCCCGGAAGTGTTTGTCCCGACCTTAATTCTTCCTCTCTCCATTGTCTTCCGCCCCACTCTTCGGCCGTTTCAATTGTTTTTATTTTCCATATCTTCATAGATTTCTGGCACAGAGTGGCTATTCTCATCGCTTTGAGTTATGTTTACATCTATACCGTCGTGCTGAATGTAACTGTCAACATGACGGTTTAGATGTAAGCACATATTAAAAGCTTTGAAACTGGCCACTTAGTGCCTGAAACCTAGGCAGATCTGAAAAGTAAAAACAAACAGATTTGTAGATTTGTTTAATAAAATTTCACGAACGTTTTGTAAAAAAAAATAAAAAAAAAATAAATAAAAATCCGGATGGGGACGGGGGGGGGCGGCAATTTAGCAGCTCGCACGGGGCGGCACTTGGGCTTGCGCCGGCCCTGTTGTAGATAATAAATAATCTGTGTTTATCCTTATAAATTACAATTCAACAGAATTTACCAACGATCACAGGTCTCAGTCCAAAAGTTCGCGCCTTCGGCACTCACTTGCATTAATAAAAATTATGCCCCCCCCCCTCCCCACAAATTGCATTTTTCAATATGTCGGTGATGTAAACATTAGATTTAGAAACCAGTCAAGTTTGTTACCACATCCGACATTTGGCTCTCACATTTGCTGGCTTCGCCAACTCACAACTAAACTGTTGCATCCCAACCTAACCTAAACCTTGGGCTGTAGTACAGATCGGTCCATCACCACAGTCAAGATTTCAGGAGTCAATTTTGTTACCACAACCTTCATTTGGCTTTCACATTCACTGGGTTCGCCAGCTCACAACCAAACTGTTGCCTCCTAACCTAACCTAACTCTACAATCGATAATGCAAATGTGTATATTAGATACATGGATGCAAGTGATGGTCACATCAAGGAGGACATTTTAGGTGTAACAGAGCTGCCAGACTCCACTTCATCTGGTTATTTCACAGCATTAACTGATTGTTTAGATAAAACCATGGGCCCAAGTCAATACTGTACAAAGAAAAATGCTATATTATAGGATTTCGCACTTATGGTGTTCCAAATATGGATGGGCACAAATCAGGACTGGCTGTAAAAATGAAAGCTATTTGCCCAAAACTGATAAGCATTCATTGTCTTGCACACCACTTGCAGTTAGCTATGTTAGATGACTGTAGGGAATGTGAATATGTTAAAATATTGGCTGAGTTGTTAGAAATAATTTCAAGTTCTATTATGGATCAACAAAAAGACTTAAGTTTTTAAGAGAAACAGCACAAGTTCTAGGAGAAGAAATTCCCAAATTGAGTGATATTCATACTGTCAGATGGTTAGCAAGCAAAGAGAGTGCCACTCAAGCTCTCCTTCAATCATGGAAAACTGTTGTGACCCACCTTGAACAGGTAGTCTGTGGAAATGACACTGATGCTGCTAAATCTAGGGGTCTGCTGGAAAGTTTAAAGCAATTTAAATTTGTTAAGCTTCTGTATATCCTTTTGGACTTCTGCCGCATACTGAATCCATTAAGTGTGGCATTACAAAATAAGGAACTCCTTATTTCGTCCCTGAAAATGAAAACTGAACACTGCATATCAGTTTTAGAAGATCTGCACTTTACTGCTGGACCAAGTAAACAAAGATTTTTGGACAAGATATCCATTTCAGGAAAAATCAATGATGTTCAGCAGACAAACATTGAAACTGGGGAACAAGAGTACCAGACTGTAAGAGGTCACTTAATAAAAAAAAATGCAAAGGTGAACATCACAGAAAGGTTGCAATCTGTCTCCTCAGATGTTATTACTTCATTGGATGTTTTTGAAACTTAAGCTGGCATCCCAAAATAAAATTATTCAATTTGGAAATGAAGAAGTATAAGAGCTGTTTATATATTTTTATCCAGCTCTCTTTGTTGAAAAAATTGAAGTCCTGTTAGTGGAGTGGGCAGAATAAAAACTTTTGTTTCCCTCACTGAATCAAGTGCTTCAGAAAACATACAGTGAGAATATTTCTACAAGATTCCTAAATCTGATTAAGGTTTTCACATTTTGTGCTGTTCTACCAATGAGCACAGCTTCATGTGAGAGAGGTTTCATCTGTCACAACAGATTAAAAACTTTGTTCAGATACACCGGAGAATTTGCTAATAATATATGTGAATGAACCTTCCCTCTCTGAATTTGATACAAGAGCTGCCATCGATAAGTGGTACGTCTGTGCAGAAAAGCAACAATGAAGACAAAAATGAAGTTCTAGATGGCTACACTATGGTACTGGTATGCATTTCTGATTCCAGTGCTTATGTTGAACCTTAGTACTCTATTAAAAATTTTATATGGTATTATGTATGAAGACACTGTTCGAACGGAGGGTGGGGGGGAGGTTGGAGGTAGTTTCTTCACAGTCAGATAAAGGGATTTTGGCGACCAAAATTGTTAGACTGGCTAGTGGCTTCAGAACTGAAATTTCGCACCCTGACAACTGATACAACACACCTGCAAATATAGGGATCAATCAAAACCGCTGTAGATATGGTCTGTGGACAGGTGTAGCCATCTCTCCCAGCCTCTGTTAAAAATCATAAACCCAATAAATAACGATGGGTGCACTGAGGTGGCAAATGTGACTTTATGAGGAAAGATAGAAGACAAACACGTTTAAATATTGGAAGATACCGGAGCTCAAGTGAGCATTTTTTTTTTCAAAGATGACAAGAGGCCATTAAAACCATCCCATTCCTGTAGCCATGGATTAGGCAATAATCTAGTTTCCATTGGGGACCTGTTATGTTACCCTGGAAGTAGGTAAAGTAAGATACCCATTCGAGATGGAAGTATTACTTAACAGGGGATGAGGGTTTGATGTAATCCTAGGGAAATATTCTCTCCACAAGTTCCAGGATGAATCTTGAGAGCTGAGCCCAACCTCACTTTTGATCAGTCTATTCGTGCAGATGAAGTCCTGGATAAAATACATTTTCATTTTAAGAGAAGTCTGTGTATTGCCGATAAAGAGGGTGGGTAAATGAGAGTACCGGTGAGATTGGATAATTTTGGGACTAAAGTAGCAGTAATACCACGTGGGACTGTTGTAACCAGTGTGTGGAAAGAGGCAAAGTGCCACCCTTCAGAGTAGCAAATGTCCAAACAGAGGAGCGAGAATTTTTCCTGATGAAGTGCCTGTGTCACGCCACAATTAGAGGAGTCTTTAAAGAGGAAATTAAGCCATCTGGATGAGGGAGGTCAGAAATTGCTATACTGTGTGTTAACAGAGTATGCCTGGTTATTTGCAGACTCAATGTACCTCCCTGTCACTGATTTGGTACATCATGAAATTCCTATTCGGAATACCAGATTGACTGCACAAAAAGCATATCAGCTCCTTTATCACCTGCAACCTGTGGCTGATAAACTCATCCAACAGCAGCTAGAGACAGGAATCATTCACTAACTAAAATAAGACAGTCTAGATCACAAGTTGTTGCGTTTATTACTGGCAACCAGTTATGGTTCTACAGAAGAATCTTCAGGCCTTTGGCACTTTGTTGGTGGTGGTGTTCATTTGACACCTGCTCAAGCCACCGCTACTGTCCACCAACAAGGTGCCAAAGGCCTGAAGATGGTTCTGTAGAACTGTAACTGGTTGCCAGTAATAAACAAAACTACTTGCAATCTAGACTGTCTTATTTCAATTATTAAAATTTTTTAAGATTGCTGTTCCAAAAAAGTGCTTTCAAAAATTAATGAATCATTCAGCTTTCAGCTAGTCCTTGGCCGTTACCAAATGTGCTTGTGCCTAAAAATCAGTGAATGGAGTGAAATCGTATGATATGTGTGTGGATTTGAGGGCTATAAGTAAGGTTACCATTTCTGATACCTACCCACTGCCAAGAATTGATGAAATCCTGGACGGATTGGGAAACTATAAATACTTCACTACCTTAGATATGAAATTGGGCTACCACCAGATTGAAATAGCACCTCAAGATAAACCTAAAACTGCCTTTATTGTTTCCTCTGGGTTGTAAAAATTTTTTAGAATGCCTTCGGATTGTGGAATGCCCCTGCTACCTTCCAACATTTCCTGCTACCTTCCAACGTTTCACCGAATTACTATTGTGTGGGCTGAAACCTATCACCTGTCTTGTATATCTAGATGATATTATAGTATTTTCAAAAACTATTGAAGAGCATGCTGAGCGCTTGAAAAATGTTCTAATGAGGCTCCAGGATGCACACCTAAGTCTGAAATTAGAAAAGGGCTTCTTTGCAGAATCACAGGTCCAGTACCTAGGTCACATTATTAGTTTTGATGGAGTGAAATCAGATCCCCATTTGACTGAATCTGTAAGAACCTTTCCAGTCCCCACCAATGTCAAAGAACTACAAAGTTTTTTGGGAATCTGTAACTACTGCCATCATTTCATGAAGGATTATGCCACAGTGACCAAACAACTTACCAACCTGTTCAAGAAAGGAAGAGCCTATCATTGGGGTCCATAATGTGATAGTGCCGTGAAGCAGGTTACTGATGTTTTAACTAGCTTCCCTTTGGTAATTTACCCAGAATTCAAAAAGCTACTCATTCTGTCATGTGATGCTTCAGATTTTGCTGTTGGATGGCACCGATAGAAAAGTGTAGTGGCACTGTGCTCTCGTCAAAAAGGCAAAAAATAAGCAGTTCGTCGTGTAAAGAATGTGAGAAGCAAGTGATGAAAGGTATCAGGTGTATCAATTGCAATTATTGGTTACACGAAAAGTGCACGAATATCAATCTTAAATACATCAGTGATGATTTTCCGTGGACATGCCATGCTTGTTTAAGCGTCGAAACGGACGATATGGTAAGTGTAGTGGAATCCAAAAATGAAATTATAAAGCTACTGCAAAACGACATTGAAGCATTAAAAACGGAAATATTGTGTTTAAAGGAAGAAAATGCTAGATTATTACAAGAAAAACAGTGCACTGTGGGTGAAATCCATCAAGAAAAGCAGCAAGATTGTGCAAATACGTGTGCGCTTGAAATCCAGCATAAGGAAAAAGGAAACTCGTGAAAAAACGTATGCTCGTATTACGGACACTGTAAACGAAAACATATCTAGTATCTTTGGAAAGTAGGAGGCGAGGTACTGGCGGAAGTACAGTTGTGAGGCGGCATCGTGAGTCGTGTCGGGATAGCACAGTCGGTAGTGCGCTTACCCGCGAAAGGCAAAGGTCTCAGGTTCGAGTCCCGGTTCCAGCACACAATTTTAATCTGCTAGGAAGTTTCAGATCAGCGCACACTGCGCTGCAGAGTGAAAGTTTCATTCTGGAAACATATCTAGTGCTGTGGATGTCACGGTAAATCCTACGTGCAAAAAACCGGCAGATAAATATAAATGGATGTTAGTGACCTATTCTAAAAGAAAAGAGAAGACCACAGCTAGGCCTACACAAGAGGACGAGAACGAATTTCTAATAATTGGTGATTCATTGCTGAAAAATGTTGCAGTCCCAAACAGCAAAATTGATGTGCGCCCAGGAATTAGAACGCAGCAACTCGGCAAACATTTTAAAAACTTGGAAAATGCAAAATCTGCAGAACCAGACTGTGAACCCAAGCGTAATTACAGAGGCGTTTTCGTACATTTCAGAACAAACTCGTTAAGAAGCAGCAGCGAAGAAGAAATTATTAATGATACCAGAAATGTGATTCGCTCGGCAAGAAGTGTATATGCGAGATCCAAGCTCGTAATTAGCGGAATAATAAAAAGGAGGTTGTAACATTTATATATATGCACACCCTATATCACTACCCATTAGTGTCAGATCCAATATCTTTATGAAATCCTATACATATTATAAATGCGAAAGTTTGTATGTTTGTTACCGCATCACACTAAAACTACAGCAATGATTTAGATGAAATTTCATACAGAGATTTCTTATGTCTTGGATTAGGACATAGGCTACTTTTCAAAATGTTTATTACAAGTGATTTATTTGAAATATATCCATAGAAATACGTAACGGTTGTAAGAAGATTCTAATAAAACAGAGGAGGTGCTCTGTATGTCCTGTTTAGGGTTAACGCGAGCCGGGCGCCGTGGCTCAGCGCGCCCGGTAATAAAAAAGCTGAGCCAGGAACACATCGAACAAGAAAGAACAAACACGAACAGCGCCCGCAACGGACAGAAGTACCCATAGAACAAAAGAAAAAAAAAACCGCGTCATGTCATAAACTTTCATTATTTTGGGCAATGGTACGTGTCCTGCTATAGTGAAATTTTTTTTCTTTGTTATTGTTACGTTTTTTACTTTCGAATATACAAAAAGATTCTGGGATACTGCCAAAACAGCTTAACTGACATATAATTACATACACAAGAAATCTGAATGTTAGTGTTTATGTCGGATTCATTTTCATTTGTTGTAACAAATGAAGGAAGAATGTATATAAATTGAAGACTTTAAATAAAATATGCTCTAAGTACCACAGCAAGAAAAAACATTGACTTTTGTGTAGAATGGGATCTAGATCCAAGCCCTATTTTGTGTACAAAGCGCGAACTGCCACGTATAAAATAGCGTACGTAAACTGCAACGAAAATAGTAGCAAATGCACTCAACAGATGGCAGGCGGTACACTGCAGTTAACATATGAAACGTTGTGTGTTCCGGCCAACTGCAACGAAAGTAGTAGCAAATGCACCAACAGATGGCAGGCAGTATAACACCCATGAAAATATTTCTCAGGACGTATAATGTGTATTCACTTGTGATATTATCCAGGTTCTTAAATATTGTTTTCTCCTTCGTTTTCGATGACGTGTATTGGACTGTCACGTTCAACTATAGATGTTCGAACATTGTGATGTTATTGTGATTCTTTAAAATTGTATTCTCTTTGCATTTCAATGAATAATAGTTTTTTTGGTGATTTCGATTATTTATAGCATTCAACATCGCAACACAGTTTGAAGTGTAAAAATCGCGTGTGTATCGATAGTTTGTAGTTTAGTAGTTATTAGCCGATCGGAACAACGTTACTTGTTATTGCTGATTCTTGTGTAGTACGCAGTTTCAGCGATAGATCAGAACCCGTTTTCGGTTTCCGCCACCCCCGGTTCTGGGGGTGAGCGTTCACAAACGAGCGCGGATGTTACTTTTGATGGCCGTGTCGGCATGAACAACCACGCTGCTGGACTCAGCAGCAGTAGGCTGAGCTTAGCCGATAGTAACGTATCAGGTGCCCATCCACGGACGGACAGCCGCTGTATGTCCACGCAAAAGACTGGTTCACGGTCAAGGACAGCATCTGCGACCAGGAACGCTTCCATGGATAGACAATCGTCACAATCGTCTCACAGACGACATTCCTCACAGCTACACAACATACCCTACCCAGCCGCAACAAGTACCAACCATGTTCAAGAGACGGACTCGGTCATCACCAATAAGGACCGCAGAGCCCGAGACCTAAGAGCAATGGAACTTGCAGCCCAATGTGGGCTTCCTTGGCTCACAGATGACTCATCTCAAGAGGACCCCCAGGACAGGAAAAACCGCTTGAGGACATGGAACTTGACGAACACGACACAAATCAAGGTTTTCAACAATTGAAGTCCGGGACTAAGCGCAAACATGCACAGCTACCCACAGCAACACTTAAGAAACAGTCTGTAGTAACTACATCAAACAAATTTGCTCCTTTGAGCACAGATACAGACAACCAGGAGGCTGCACCTACACCGACTAACACGACAAATCAGGGCGCATTCACATCTGGTGCGGCTCAGCCAAAGGAGAAGCCGTTGAAAGTCCCACCCGTAACCATTCAATACACTGGCAAATACCTGATGCTCAATACAGAACTTAAGAAACACATTACGGGCCCAGTGCAAGCAATCTATAAAGGTGATTCCATTAAATATCATTTTGCCTCAATAGAAGACCACAGAGCAGCTTTACAATTTTTCCATGCACATCATATACCGTTCTATACCCATCAGAATCCAAAAGACAAAGTGTTAAAAGTCGTCATAAAATATCTGCCGGCGGAAGTGCCGGACACAGATGTAGAAAGTGAATTACGACAACTGGGATTTCACAATGCGACTGTGTTTCAGTTCAAATCACGGGATGACGCCACGCAGAAATTGATCCCACAACCTGTCTACTGCGTCTCCTTACCGCCAGGACCAGAAAGTGAGTCTATATATGACATTAAACACATCCTCGATACGAGAGTAACTGTGGAAACGTACAGGAATAAAGATGGACCTCCGCAGTGTAAATGGTGCCAGAGGTTTTTCCATACGGCCAATTATTGCACCCTGCCAGCTCGTTGCGTAAGATGTCCAGGACACCACCTATCGAAAGACTGCGATAAACCACGCGGCCATAAACCGACGTGTGTTAATTGTAACAAGGATCACGCTGCTTCTTGGAGGGGATGTGAAAAAGTTCAAGAAGCATTGCGCATATACACAGCACAAGCCCAGTCTTTTCAATCGAGACGACAAACGACTCAACCCCAAACACCGGTTAACATGCAGAATGCCCAAGAGTTCCCGGTCTTGCGAAAAAAGAATCCTTGGAAAATCCCTGGAGCACATCATACCGCCGCGAACACATCAGATGCCACTCAAGGCCAACCAACATCTGAGTTTGCTGAAATACTTGAGACTGTGAGAGGCATTCACTCAATCTTTTCAAATCTTCGTCAACGAAACATCTTTGCAGTCATAACAAATACTTTCCGTCAATTCAACACAGCATCTGACATCTTATCCAAAATAATGGTCCTGGTGGACGGCGTAATGCAAATCTTTGCTCTTTAATGGCTGCGGGGATCCACAGGACCTGTGACTTAACATTCTGTAATTTTAACGCCGAAGGAGTCAAAAATAAGAAAACAGAACTCTGTGACTTTCTAACCCGCCACAAAGTGGACATCTTAATTCTGACAGAAACACATTTACGACGAACACAGACCTTCAAAATTCCGAACATGGTGGGGTATCGGACAGACCGACAGGGAAGGCGAGGGGGAGGCACCGCTATATATTTACGTGACTTCATTCCACATTCAGTCGAAACTTTACCGCCGCTGAATACACTCGAAGCCACTGCAGTCACCATAAACACGCAGTATGGAAATGTCACGCTGGTGGCTGGTTACATTCGTCCAGCTGATCCTATGGACGAAGAAGATCTTCTCACCATTTTCGATAGTTTTGACAAAATTATTTTATGCGGGGATCTCAATGCAAAGTATTTTGCGTTGAATTCTCGCGCAAATAATCCTAAGGGCCAACAACTCTACAATTTAGAAGCGCGCTTGCAAGCAATAACCTACGGACCCGTCGATGTTACACACATTCCAAGGAACCGGAACCACAGACCGGATGTGCTGGACATCACTATACTTAAGAATTTGCGGTTTAATCGGAACTTAGTCACGATAAATGATCTCACCTCAGATCATAATCCTGTGATTGGTCACTTAAACAGGGCTATTGAACCTCCGAGACCTCCCTTGAGGTACATCACGAACTGGGACCAATATACACATTACTTACAGAGACATATACGCCCCACAGCCGATGTCTCATCCACCGCTTTTATTGATAACTCTATAAATGAATTGTCCAGACACATAAAATACGCATATAAACATGCTACAGTCTCGGTCCAGTTTGAAAGGAGGCCCACGGATGAATTTTCTCCTCTCATCCAAAATCTAAAATTGCTGAAAAATAGGGTTAGGAAGAGGTGGACAAGATTCAGAAATCCGGCAGACAAACGCGAACTGCGTAGACTTACCCGGGAACTACATAGGAGGGCCGTAGAGTGGCGACAAGAAATGTGGGAAGATCGAATGGCGTCTTTTCTGCTCCATGAACGTAAGGACTGGAACCTCCTTAAAGCGATGAAAACCCCTAAAGCGCCAAAAACAGCTTTACTTGGACCAGCAGGATTAGTCTTCGATCCCTTTCTGAAGGCAGAACTGTTTGCAGAAACCTATGAGCACCAAAATACATTACGGGTTGATGACTTCGATATAACACGTCGACATATTCGAGACGTAGAACGGCAACTTCAGGTCATACGACGAGCAAGAGACGACACACAACCACAGTTGACAACACCGACAGAAATCCGTAAAATTATCAGAAACTTGGGAACGCATTCAGCTGCATGACCAGATGGCATATCCAACGTCCATTTGAAACACCTTCCTAGGAAGCCACTTGTTCTTTTAACAAGAATCCTAAACAGCTGTCTGTTACTGTCTTATTTCCCCATTGACTGAAAGACGTCACGAATTGCGCCTATACCAAAACCTGGAAAGGACCCACGGCAACCTGGCAATCATAGACCCATAAGCTTGTTACCGACTATGTCCAAGATCTTTGAGAGGATCATCCTTCACCGACTCAGAACTCCATTACGAGAACACGATGTAATACGACCAGATCAATACGCTTTCCAACCTCACCTTTCAGCCGAACTCCAACTGTTGCGAGTTACAGAGTTTCTGTCGTATAATATGAACCGGGCGTATTACACAGCTGCAGCGTTTTTAGACATTGAGACTGCGTATGACAAAGTTTGGAGGGCTAACTTAATAGTTAAACTGCATAATATTGGATTAATCCCACTACACCTGATCAAACTAGTGGACAATTTCCTAACAGACAGACGATTCTTTGTACGGCTGGAAAATCAACGGTCTGGTATTCGAACGCTCCAGGAAGGCATACCACAAGGTTCTGTTTTATCGCCGACACTGTTTATCCTATGTGTTAACGACCTACCGACCGTCCGCCAAGTTACAATTGCTCAGTTCGCAGATGACACTGCATTCTTGGCTAGCAGTCGGCGTCTGACCGCCGCCATCATCAGACTCCAGCGTCAGCTTACGCTTACTGAAAGTTGGGCACATCAAAATATGATCACGATAAATGCCGACAAAACCAAGGCAGTAATGTTCACCAGGCGACGACCTGATCTACGCGATACTCTCCACATAAACAATACAAATATTCCTTGGTCTCCGCAAGTTCGATATCTCGGAGTGCAACTCGATAATAAGTTAACATTTAAACACCACATTTTACTTAAGAAAGAAAAAATGGTTAAATTAATCCATAAACTGTTTCCGTTATTGTATAGTACCCAGATGGCCACACAGACCAAAGTTCGTTTATACAAATCCACGGTCCTCCCTGCCGTGACACACGGATGCTCGTCTTGAGGAACGGCATGTCCCACCAATATAAAAATGTTACAAGTACTGCAAAACAAGTGCCTCCAACTCATTCTACGAGCCCCTAGATGGGACAGAATGAGAGAGTTGCATGACGAGCTCCATATGGACACTGTGCAAGACTTTATAATCAAGCACACAAGGAACTTACTAAGCAAAGTAGAAATCCTGAGACCAACCACTAGGCACCTAGAATATACGGGCACAGTACACCCCGCGAGATGGCATCTTGTGAGAGTTCCATGTGCAATTATTGAAGATCCACCATAATAGCAGGTGCGGGACCTCCGATAATAAAGGTGACCACCATCTGAGTAGGGCAAAAGAGCGACTGCTCAAAAGTCCTGCTAACGTAGAACTGCTGTTAAAGTGATCAGTTGACTTGGCACACATGAAGTCCAGCTTTCAAAGAAGGCAGCACCACTGAGAAGACTCTGAACAAAAAAAAAAAAAAACAAAAAAAAAAAAAAAAAAAAAAAAAAAATTATAGCATTCGAACGTTTGCTTTTAGTGCATTGACGTGACTTTGCTGGTTAATTTCACTGATTCAATCTTTCTCTGGTGATTTCGTTGGTTTGTAAGACTTCGTTGGTTTGTTTCCCTGTTATATTTATTGTTTCTTTCATTCGTTTAGTTCGTATTTATAGGATCAGGATAGTTTCTTTATTCGTTACATTTGTTGGTTCGCTTTGCATTTGTAGGATCTCAACAGTTCGTTTCTCCGTTACATTTCTTTTTTATTTCGTTACTTCTCTCCGTTAGGTTTGTTGTTTATTTCGTTACTTTTCTCCGTTAGGTTTGCTGTTTATTTTGTTCCTTTACTTGGCATTTGTTTTCGATTACTGTATTGTTGTTATTGTAGTTACTAGATTTTGTTGTTTGGTCGGATATTTTACGACACCAGTTCCTCACTTTAGGTATTACTGTTTAAGTTTCTAATGCCTAGCAAACGCAAGTCGAATCTATCTCGGAGCTCTAAACTCGCTCGAGCTATGAAGATAGCTAGACAGCAACAATCGCCACAGATGCTGAAGAGCGGGAAATTAGGCAGGCGGAGCGGTAGGCAGTAGTTGGAGCGGCTGCAACCACTGCGCAACCTGATGATCGGCTTCAGCAGAACGCTGAGACAGCCGAAGAAGCAGACGCACGCCGACATGCTGTTGCACAGCGACAAATTCAACGTCGGATGAATACCTGGAGTTTCGTAAAAAAATTGTTCTTTCAAGTATGATCCAACTTAGGATTACAGTAACCACACACTCATCAAAACTGACCGTATGAACAAGGCATGCAGATTTTGTGGGGCACTTAAATGGGAGGAGGAAACGGCGGGAATTTGTTGTTCTGGTGGCAAGGTATCCGTACCTACATTAGAAGAGCCGGCGGATCCTTTAAATCAATTATTTTCTGGAGACACCGGCGAGTCACGGCAGTTACTAAATCGTATAAGAAAATATAATGCATGTTTTCACATGACCTCCTTTGGGGCAGATAGAATTCTGGCCATGCCTGGGTTTCCACCGACCTTCACGGTGCAGGGACAAGTGCACCATAAAATCGGTTCCCTTATACCTCCGTCCAATGGTGATGCTAAATTTTTGCAAATTTACTTTATAGGGGACGACGAGAGAGAGAGACTGACAGATGGTGTCAAATTATTCATGAAGTTGAACGCGCGACTCTACAGAAAATTCAGAAAGTTCTGCATGATCACAACGTATTGGTGCACGAGTTTAAAACAGCTCTGGAGAACATGCTCGACGATAGCTGCAAGCTGGTGATTCATGCAGATCGTGTGCCAAGCGGGCAGCACGCACGGCGCTACAACGCACCGACCGTGGCCGAGGTTGCGGCTGTGGTCACAGGTGCTGACCATACTGCCCCCAGGGACATTGTCCTGTGCAAGCAGACTTGGAGGCCCAAGTTGCCCAAACTGAGCCCCTGCTATTACCAGAGCAAAGGCATGTTTTCAATACAATATTGAGTCGCGTGGAGAACGGAAAATGGGGTCTCCTTTTCTTGGATGCACCCGGGGGCACTGGCAAGACATTCCAGTTGAATTTACTGCTGTCCCAGTTGCACAAGGACAGGAATGTCGCGCTAGTTGTTGCGTCCTCTGGTATAGTCGCGACCTTGCTCAGCGGAGCTAGAACTGCCCACTCGGTATTCAAGTTTCCTTTGAACCTTGCGAGTGAGGAATCGCCCACTTGTAATATAAGCAAAACCAGTGGTCGCGCCGCTCTGTTGCAGCAGTGCAAATTAATTGTGTGGGATGAATGCTCGATGTCACACAAGCGTGTGATGGAGGCACTCAACCGAATCTTGCAAAACATCCGTGGTAACGGAATGTTGATGGGTGGAGTCGTTGTCTTGCTCGCAAGCGACTTCCGACAGGCGCTGCCGGTCATAGAGCGAGGTACTGTGGCAGACGAGATCAATGCGTGCCTCAAATCCTCGCCTCTGTGGGCACACGTAGAAAGTTTACAGCTGAAAACTAATACGAGGATCCACTCTACAACAATCAAGAATCTGGGCTCCTTGCTCAATACCTCCTCGACATCGGTGAGGGCCACATCGCAATGGACGCAGAAGGCCTAATAAAATTTGAAAACCACTTCTGCACTGTTGTAAGGTCGGAAAGATAACCTAATTAATGAGGTTTTTCCAAGTTTACATGACAAATTGAGCAATGAGGAATGGTTATGTGAAAGAGTTATCTTGGCACCTAAGAATGAATCGGTGAGAAATATCAATAAGAAAATTATTGCTCAAGTACCTGGTGAGGTGACTACTTACATGTCAATCGATACAGTGATGACAACAGATGACGCAACTTCATACCCTGTAGAGTTCCTAAACTCATTAGAGCTGTGAGGGGTGCCATCCCACAAGTTGGAGCTGAAAGTGGGTGTGCCTGTTTTATTGATGCGTAATCTGGATGCTCCACGATTATGCAATGGCACCAGGTTACGCATCACGGACCTGAGAAGGCATATCGTGCAGGCCACCATCATCACCGGTGGAGCCAAGGGAGAGACTGTATTAATACCACGAATTCCCATCATCCCAACAAACTTGCCATTCCATTTTAAACGCTTACAGTTCCCATTGAAAGTGGCCTTCTCGATTACTATGACAAACATTAAAAGTGGCTGGTATTCATCTGGCCACCCCATGTTTCTTGCATGGACAGCTCTACGTAGGCTGCTCCCGTGTATCGAGAGCTAGAAATCTCTACGTATACTCGCAGAACAATAAGTCTCGAAACGTTGTTTACAGGGACGTATTGCAATAGATTTTTAGCTCTCCCTCCGTTCCGAGACAATTAATATTCCGTGCTGACAATGTTGCAAACAGTCATGTAGTTATTTATGCCATTTCTTTGCACTTTAATGTCCGACTATTGAACCGCGGGTAACACCGCGGGGAGCAGCTAGTTATCCCAATAAGTGTTACCTTTGGGAGACAGCATTAGTTAAAAAAACTATATAATGCATTCTAATTGATTGTAATTACACCTAAATGCCAGAATAACAATGCATAAGTGGACCATCCATAATTTTATCCCAACTCAAAAAAATTGATTAGCTATAATACAGCGAAAAGTACATAATAGTAGGCCAAAATATATTTTTTTGTATGATAAAAAAATAAAAAAAACGGATTTCACAGCCTGAATCGGATTTCCTATTCCACTTAATATGGCGGCTGGAAAACAGCTGATTCAGTTCTTGATTTAGTCTCCACAATCGCTTTTTTTTCTTTACTTAAATACAAAGATTCATGCTCACTCTAATATTTATACTTTTATTTCACGCTAGAAAATGTCACTCTGCCCATATGTGCCAAAATTTCTCAACAAGAGAAAACAGTGTGACAAGCCAAGAACGCTTCAAAAACGGTTGCGTTTACATGGGCACGAAAATCGATTGTGGAACTGGGAAACCAATTTATAGAAGTGGATTTTCAGAATCGATTTTGGAGTGTTTACATGACTAACCAAAAGCGGATTTGGGAAATCGGTTTACGAAATCCGGTTTTGGGAGCTCATGTAAACGGGGTGAGTGTTGGGTGACACATGTTGCAATAATTTGAAAGTATAAATAAAATTATAACAGGGAAACCTATTAGCACACATGAAACTTTAACACTCACCGATAACGAATATTATGTTTATAGACTCAATAACACTAAATCTTGCTATTAATTGCCGATTTAATAAATATGACAGGACTTTCCAAATTCATGTAAGCATTGGTCACTGATGAAAGAAACAGATACACCAAAATATATTCACGAAAATAATAAGTTATTTAACAACACGCACAAACAACGTTGATAAGTTTAATCTTAATTATCACGCTAAAAGCAGAAACAATTCACTTTTAACATCAGACTTTATTCCAAGAAGCAACAACAAACAGTGGAACACAGAAAATGCAAAGATCGCTATCAGAGATATAGTTAGTATACAATCTTTAAATTGTGCTCTCAACACCCCTCCCCAATTTAAGGCCAATTCACACTGTCCGTCACGTCACGTCACGTCACCGTCCGTCAGAACATTCCGCAATGTATTTCTAATGGCGGCGTTCACACTGTCCGTCACGGACCGTCACGTCACGTCAAGCTCTCTCATGAAGAATGTTTTGACGGAACGGTCGTCTGCTAACACGGAAGTTAACCTATTTTCGTCACGCGAATTAAATGTTGCAGTCACGATTGCACTGATTATATGCAAATAAGTCATATTCGCCTTTATTTTGTTGTTATACTTCGTTTTAGGGGTAAATCTCAAATGTTTCATGACCACTTAAATGTTTTTGTCAATTGAGTGTCCCCCTAAAATCGAGGTCGGATATCTGAAACCAAAAAATGGTTAATGTTACTTAACATTGTAAAAGAAAAGACTGAAGCACACTATTTATTAGAATAAGATTGTAATCTGATTACGCATTTCTCATTAAATAACATTTTAAATGAAAAAGTCAGTTCTAACGAAAGACAAAAATTCAGTTGTTTATGACGGTATTAACAATGTCAATGGGCAAATTGTAATGGATAAAGTAAACAGGCTCTATTTATGCTCTTATAAGTGTTGTTTGATGTATTCATATGTTTATTTTTTCGCTTGAAAATAGATGTTGATGTTTTGCAATGTTGTTTCAGTTCCCAGTAAGTTGGCCAAAAACATACACTGTAAAGTTTTATTTGGCTGTCAATAACATTTAGCGTTGTTTTTCCTTCAATTCTAGTATTAAATTATGACTTTCTACATAACAGATCACTACTCATAACTTCACTTTCAACATCGCGTATTGAGATCGGCGAATTGACGTGACGGACACTGACGGACAGTGTGAATACAACTTGACGTGACGGTGCCGTGATGTGACATTGACGTGACGGACAGTGTGAATAGGCATTTAAGGATTTCACATTTAACAGATAATAAAATAAAATCATATTTACATACATATTTAACACACAGTCATGTTAAACCCAACAAACGTGTCAATGCATTGAATCTAGGAGCTGGTAGTCCTTTGGTAAAGATATCTGCAATCTAGTCTTCTGTACACACATATTCAACAGTAATGATTTTACAGTGATGAAGTTGCCGTACAAAGTTATATTTTACATTGCTGTGCTGCAACCGACGATGTTCCCATTTTTCCAGTATCCTTATACAGGACTGATTGTCTTCAAATACACGAATTGGTAGCTGCTGTGGGATTCCAATATCATCAAGTATGTATTTTACCCAAAGTAACTCAGCAGCAGCTGTTGCCAGAGCTACATATTCTGCCTCTGTAGAAGACAGAGCAACACTTGTCTGTTTCTTTGTTGCCCAACAGATTGTATTTCCAAACAGTTGTAAAAGGTAGCCAGAGGTTGATCTTGCATCTTCCTTTTTGTTCCAGTTTGCTTCAGCATAGGCTAAAAGAAAAATTTTATTTCCTTTATAATAATATACTTTCATATTGATGGTTCCTTTGATGTATCTTAAAACTCTTTTCAAGCATCTCCAGAGTTCTTCTGATGGGGGGTTTTGGTATCTGCTCAAGAAGTTGACTACAACACACAAATCAGGTCTTGTTGCTGCTGTTGAATACATCAAACATCCAATCAGCTCTCTGCATGGTTTATCAGTCCTTTTTCCTTCTTTGATTTCCTGTTTAGCTTCCATAGGTGTCTTGACTGGTTTACAATCTTGCATGTTGAAGCGTTGTAACAAACTCTTCAAATATGATGTTTGGCTCAGACACATTTCGCCTTCATTCTTTGAAATCTCAATATCCAAGAATGATTGTGGTTCTCCAAGTTCCCTTACTTTAAACTTCTGCTTTAATTTAAATTTCACCTTTTCCATTTGCTCTCTATTATTTCCTACCATCAAAATATCGTCAACATAGAGCACAATGTAAATAACAAGTTCATTTGAAATCATGTAGAAAAGACATTTATCTGCTTCTGACTGACTGAATCTTATAGAGGTAAGAAATGAGGGAATAGAATGATTCCATGCTAGTGGTGCTTGCTTCAGTCCATATAATGACTTTTGTAATTTACATACCAAACCAGTTGTGTCTTCCAGATCTTCAAAAATAGCCACTCCTTCAGGAATATCCATGTATATTTCTTCCTTGAGTAATCCATGCAGAAAAGCATTAGCAACATCAAATTGTTCCATATCCAGTTCTTGTTGTACTGCTATTGCAAGTATTATTCTAACTGTTGCGAGCCGAGCCACTGGTGCATAAGTTTCCTCATAGTCAAATCCCTTTTTCTGTGAACATCCTTTAGCCACAAGTCGAGCATTGTATCTTATGATATTTCCATCTTTGTCTTTCTTCAGTTTGAACACCCACTTACTGCTGATGGTCTTCCTTCCAGCGGGTAGTTTAACAAATATCCAAGTCTTGTTTTCCTTTATAGAATCAATTTCATCCTGAACAGCTTGATACCAGTGTTCCTTATCTTCACGATTTGCATTATTCTTGTAACTCTTTGGCACATCATCAACACATGTTTCAGCATTCAGAGCTGGAACAGCATAGTCATTTAAATATTTAGGATGGTTCCTCTTTCTGGTAGAACGCCGTGCTACTTCCTTTTCTGTTTCCTCTTCATCACTGGTCAGTTCTGGTATGGGCATTCTTCTGTGATCCTCATCAGTTGATTTGACATCTTCTTCAGTGAATCTAGCTTCATTCTTGTCTTTGTGTTCCTTCTCTGAAGGTTGATGTACAGGTTCTGTAACCCAGTCCTCTACTGGTGTACTTTCAAAATCAAATCTTCCTTAAAAAAACATTCCTTCCTGTAATTATTTTTCCTTCCTCTGGACACCAAAGTCTGTAGCCATTTGGACAGTAGCCAGTAAAGTAGCACTTCTATGACTTACTGTCAAACTTCCCTGTTCTCAGTTCCTTTGGTACCAGCAGATAAGCAATACAACCAAATACTCTCAATTTACTTAAATTAGGTTTCTCACTATATCACAAAGCTGCAGGAATCTTTCCATCCAAGGCAACAGTAGGACTTCTATTGAGCAAGTATACGGTAGTACAAACAGCTTCTGACCAAAATGTGTTATCCAGTTTACACTGAAGTATTAAACAACGAGCTTTCTCAATAAGAGTTCTGTTCATTCGCTCTGATACACCATTTTGCTGAGGAGTATATCTGATTGTACACTCAAACTGTATACCTTGTACTTCAAAAAACTTGCTTTAACTCATTTGACATGTATTCACGACCATTATGACATCGAAATCTGCTGATTTTTAAGTTAAAATGAGCTGTAGACATAGCATGAAACATCTTCACGTAGCGAGTCACTTCGGACTTGGATTCCAGTGGGTAGGCCACAGTGAAATGTGTAAAATCATCAACAAATGTGAGCAAATACCTCTTTCCATCAAATGATTCCGGTGAGATTGACCCACACAAGTCACTGTAGATCAACTCAAGAGGCCTGGTAGCACGCTTCCTAGTATGATTGTATGGTGATTCCAGCGGGTAGGCCACAGTGAAATGTGTAAAATCATCAACAAATGTGAGCAAATACCTCTTTCCATCAAATGATTACGGTGAGATTGAACCAAACAAGTCACTGTGGATCAACTCAAGAGGCCTGGTAGCACGCTTCCTAATATGATTATATGGTAGCTGTGACTGTTTTCCTTTGACACAATATGAGCATTGATCCATGGGGATTGTTGAATTGTCCAATTTCATATCAAGAACATGAGACTGGAGACGTTTAATGCTATCATAACTCAAATGACCTAATCTGCTGTGCCACAGTTGTGCATTTGTTTCAGTAGAAGCAACTGACAAGGCTTTACACTACAAAAAATTTAAAACATATAGCTGAGATTCATTTCTCTTTGCAATGGCAATGGCTTCTTTTCCCTTTTTAATTAAACCTTGACCCTTTTCAAATGTGATACTAAAACCATTCATTTCAAGTTTTCTAACTGACAACAAATTATAATTGAGATCAGGCACAGATCAAACATCTTTAATTGTAATCCCAATTTCCTTTCCTTTCACCACACTAGTGACATTAATTTCGACCTTTTCTTTGGCCTCAAGAAAGACACCTGACTTTGCTACTTTCACTTTAATTGATTTTTCCAGTTTCTTCAAATTACTGAGAGGTATTCTACTGTTAATCAAGTGTACTGTTGCTCCAGAGTCCAAGAACCAGTTGATATTGTTTGCTGTTTGATCTCCACTTGATGCTGCAAAACAAAACCCATCTTCCTCTTTAGTGTCAGCTACAATCACCGAGTTGCTGTTTCCCGAGTTCTTGTTTCGTAATTTAACTCTGCAGTTAGCCCTTTTGTGACCTGGTTTTCCACAGCGATGACAAGTAAAGTTGAAAGAATTCCCCGAATTTCCTTTCTGATTTCTTGTTTTATTGGCCTATGAAGAACCTTTTTTGTGATAGTGTTGCGTCTGAAAAGCTGTAGGAGGCGGTGCGTCGTCATTTTTATTTTTCCCGACTATTCCCTTCCGCTTCGACTCTTCGTCCAGCAGCCTGTTTTTCACGAAGCTCAGCGTCAAATCTTTCATTGAGAGTGTTTCAATAGCTGTGACAACTACGTTGTATTCCACTGGCATCGTTAAAAGTAGATGACACACAATGTCCATTTCTTCAATGGTAGCGTCAGTCGAACGTAGATTTCGTATCAATTTATCAAACTTCAAAAAATGATTAATTAGTGTATCATTTGTTGCATCAAACTTCATAGTTAATAGTTTTTTTCTGAGCGAAAGCTGACTAGCAACTCCTTTCCTCTCAAATATATTACACAGAGAAATCCATAAATCAAAGGACGTTACCTTATCTTTCGCGTATTCCAGATGACTGTCAACTATGCGTTGTATAAGGTAAGACTTACATTTCCGATCTTGTTTTGCCAGTTCGGCCAATCGTGTTTCCTTTGCCGCACGCTGCGTGTCCGTCTCGCCGTCGATAAATTGCACTTTTGTCCGATAATTTTCGTGCACAAATTGTATAAGATACAATTCCTCGATAAGAGTTTCCATCCTGAATTTCCAGTTACTGAAATTTGTGCCGTCGAACAAGGGAATACGATACTTTTCTATTTCAGTTGCCATCTCGAAAATATTTACTTGAGAGTCCACTCTTGGTCACGTATTTTATTAATAATTCCTTTTTAAAACTTCACTGGACCCATAGCCTGATAAATTTAATCTTAATTATCACGCTAAAAGCAGAAACAATTCACTTTTAACATCAGACTTTATTCCAAGAAGCAACAACAAACAGTGGAACACAGAAAATGCAAAGATCGCTATCAGAGATATAGTTAGTATACAATCTTTAAATTGCGCTCTCAACAAACATTAAACTCATAACAGATCTGTCAAAACATTTTATATACTCGAAGTAAACAAACAGACGCCAGTTTTCGAAGTCATGACAACTACTTTGTTAGACGTACATATTAAAACTATCTTACAAATAACTAGCAAAACACAAACCCCAATAAATTAAAGAAATGAAATATGTATATTGTTTACTACCTTTACGTATGTAAATAACATTTACCATGCTTTAAAATTTTAAGTGGATAAAGACATACCGTACTTGTGAACTTCAGAGTGGGAATAAAAATGCATCGAACTCGCAGACGTTGGGGCACACTCTCACTCTCGCAGGACACTTGGAGTGACACATACACTGACTCTTGCTCTGAGGCCTTGTATCTGATATTTGTGTTATTTATATTTGTGAAAGTTTGCGCAAGAGAAGAAGTGCAGTAATAGTTAATAAAAAAAGTATAAACTCTACTACGCGTTTTCATTTCAACAAATATTACCTGGAAAATATTTACAGCGAAATAAGAAGACAGCTAATGGTACACAACGCAAGGAAAGCAACCGGCCAAGATAAAAGATAAGTACAAGGTTTTATTTGACGTGTGTTTAACTGAGTGGACTCCTCTCCATAACAGCCATCTAGCAGATACTTAATTGTCCAATCTTACGTCTCTGTAGAGGACAAAAAGGTATCAGTTGGAGGAAGGGAAAAGAAAAGGGAGAGGGACATCGCAAGGTCAGTGAGTGACAAATATATCTCGCAAATAAACTACGCCATCAAAGATCAATGCGAAAGCCTAGGGGCAATTTTCATATACCCAAACAAATTTCTATGTGAAAATTGTCTTGGAAAGGATGGCTTGCACTTAAATAGACTGGGATCTGTGACACTCAGTAGAATGTTTACAGATGTCTGTAAAATCATCAGAAACGAGGGAAACTAAGATGGACTGCTGGAGGTGGTAAATCAGATATTCTTGCAGAAAAAGCAAATTGTAAACATCGTTCAAAAGTGAAGGAAATACAGAATAGGATCCCAGAACAAAGGCCTCAACATTTAAGCCAGCAATACGAAAATTACATTAAAGTGCTACATCAGAATATACAATCCATTGGCAACAAAAAATTAGAAGTGGAAATACTTTTAAGTGAATTACAACCAGACATATTATGTATTAGTGAACATGGACTAACTGAAAATCAGATAGATAATCTGAAAATAAGTGACTATACCTTAACCAGCTATTTCTGCAGATCAAAACAGAAAAGTGGATCAAAACAGGAAAGCTAGAGTCTGTAAACAATAAAATTGTGAAACTCCCGACAGTAAAAGAAAAAGACTTTGAAATTACTGGTGTAATGATAGAAGGTTTAAGATGTTCTGTGTGTACAGATCACCAAGTGGTGATATTAGCATCTTCCTGAAAAAAATTTGCTAATTTACTACGAATGAATATGAAGAGAAACATTATTATGTGTGGAGATATCGACATGGGAAAAGGATCAAAAATTAGGCAAGATTTTGAAGAACTGCTACTGCAATATCACATGGAGGCAACAATATTTACGCCATCTCATAGCCAGTCAGTTAGTGACAACATCATTAACAATTTCAGTTGATCTGATTATGAATCACATGTTATTCAAACAGCAATAACTGATCATGACGCACAAATGTTCTTCCTTTGTAGACGACATGGCAGGGCATGTGAAACAAAAGTCAAAATCAAAGAAATCAGAGTCATGAGTGAACAAAATATAAACACTTTTAGAACAATTTTAAGCAGAGAAACCTGGACTGAAACTCTGCAGGCACAAACTGTAAACGAAAAGTATGATGCTTTTATAGCAACAATTAAATTTCACTTTGAGCTAGCATTCTCCAAAGTTAAGAGACAAATAAAGGTACAGCAACAACAACAGTGGATAACCAGAGAAGTATTAGAACAACGTAGGAAGCAAGGAGGTTAGAATCTTCTAACCTCCTTGGTAGGAAGCTACAGGAATTGAGACAGTTGGGAGATGTTGAAGGCTATAAAACATTACAAAAAACTTACAGGAAGACAATAAGGAAGGCAACAGAAAACTCAATTAACATCACCATATTAAACTCGAAAAACAAGATAAAGGCAGCCTGGAATGTAATAAACACTGAAAGAAAGGAAAATGCTGGATCAAACATAGAAACGGAGATCAGGTCAATGAAAATTGACAACAGAATTGTTACAGATGGTAGCAAAATAGCAAACATTTTCAATGACAGTTTTATAAATGTGGTTGATAACTTAAAACTGGAAAGAAAGAGTCCAAAGAAAAAGGGTACAAAGTTAACAAAATATTCATACAGCACTATGTTCTTGAGGCGTGTTACAGAAGATGAGCTAAGGACAACTATACAGAAACTGAAGGCCAAGAAATCAGCTGGCGATGATGAAATATCAAATCATGTGATACAGTTAGTAAGTGAGCGCATACACCATTAGTAGATATAGCAAACAGCTCTTTTAAAGATGGAATTTTTCCAGAGAAATTGAAGACAAGTAAGGTAGTGCCAGTGTACTAGAAAGGAAACAAGGATGACCCCAACAACTATAGACCAGTCTCGCTGATATCAGGATTCTCAAAAATATTGGAAATGCTCATGTATCTGGACAAACACAATATTCTTGTACCATCACAGCATCGTTTCAGATTGGGTAAATCTACAGAATCTGCCATTGCCAGTCTGACAGAATATGTTGTACAGTGCTTAGATGAAAAGAGAGTTGTAGCTGCAATGTTTCTGGACCTCTCCAAAGCATTCGACACTATTGAACACGACATATTGATAAAAAAAAAAAAAAAAAAAAAAAAACTGGAAAATTATGGCATTCGTGAGTGAATGGATTGAATCATACCTGTGCAACAGGAAACAATATGTATCAATAGGGAACTCATTTAGATCAGAAACCAAAACCATCAAATATGGAGTACCACAGGGTTCCGTAATTGGGCCCCTGCTGTTTAATCTTTATGTAAATGATATAGGTGGTGAAGAGAAAGAGAAAAAAAAATATTGTACGCTGATGACATGACAGTATTCAACCATGGGCAAAATATGCAACAACTTGAGAGAAGTGCATTTATTTCATCAAACACGACAGCTCAGTGGTTACTGAAAATGAGGTAGTTATAAACCTAAAAATGACTATGTTTACAGCGTTCAGAAACAAAGAGAAGTCAGTGCAAATGAAATTAAATGTCAATGATATGTATCTGGAAGAAGTAGAATCAACAAAATTTTTAGCTGTTATTGTAGACAATGAGCTGAAATGGAAAGAACATATTAACTATGTCTGCAGAAAACTAAGCTCTGTTATATTCATCATGAAGCAACGGTCCCAATATGCAGACAAACAGCTATTGTGCACAGTATATCACGGACTCTTTGAACCATACCTGCTGTATGAAGTGACAGTGTGGGGAAACTCAAACATCCAAGAAACGAAAAAAGTGTTCACTTTACAAAAGAAAGCAATCAGGATCATACTAAGAAGAACTCGGAGACCTGTAGAAACTGCTTCAAAAGTCTAGGCATCTTAACTTTTACGTCTTTATACATCTGTAAAACAATAATGTACATCACAAAAGAGATTTCACTGTAGGATACAAATGCTAGTGTGCATATCCACAACACATGGGAGAAGAACGAAATAAGAAACATACCCCACCAACTGACAATCCTTGAAAAACGACCTCGGTACTCGGGCATCAAGTTCTTAAGAAACCTGCCTAAAAATCTTCATGATAATATACATGGCAATAATTTCTCAAGGAAACTATTATTTTGTGTACCTGTTCCCTCTTTAGCATATTGTCTTTTATTTTATAGATGAATTGGTCTGATGATGGTGTCAGAGTAGATCGAAACTGGTCACCCTATCAAATAAATTGTAAAAACATTTTCCAAACGTGACTGTTATTTTCATTTTGAGCTCATTTTGTATTATAAGGAAGAGAGTGTCACAGAAATTATGCTATGATTCTGTAACAAAAATTCCCCACACTAACAAAATTTCCCTTTACTGTAGAAAAAAAAAATTCTCTACTGTAACAGATTGACCCAATACTGTAACAAAAATTACTCAGTACTGAAATGAAACTGCCCCTTACAGTAACAAAACTTACCCCATATTGTGACAGAATTGCTCCATACTGTAACAAGATTGCTTTGTGCTGCAGCAAAAATTGTCTCATTCTGTAACATAATTGCCCTACACTGTAACAAATATTTCACCAATACTATAACAAAAATTGTCCCATTCTGCAACAGAATCACTGCATATTTTCATGTAATAGTCTCTGTGTTGTGCAGAATGACCAGTGTCAGAACATTGTTCTACAAAATTAAATTCGCTCTGACTGCTTTTACAGTAAAATGGGACAAATAAAATATTTTGTTCCCATATACCTGTGTTTATTTCCTTATGAAAGATGAAAATCCTCATCTACTCAATGACAATGGTATTTTCTTACACTTAGAAAGTTGTTGGAGTAGACTATAATAGTACTACTGTTTAACAAGTTAGTCAAGGAAACTTTTTCTAATCAAGGACCATACTCACTGATTTACCATCACTGCACTTCAGTCACATTTTGAATGAGATGATATTGAAATAAAAAAGACAACTTTTTTCCTTTCATATAACATTATTTTCTTATACGTCTGTATTTGTACAATGTATGTAGTTCACCAAAACTCTTCAATGCTTTCTTTCTTACTTCAACAACAGCTGTAGAGTATCTTCAAGTTAATTTCTTCCTCTATAAATTCCAGTCATATGTCTCTCAGAGCCATAGAAGCATCACAAATCTCAGGTACTCCAACTGTAAATTTCACATGAATGGGTTCCATGACAATTGAAACAGTGGCTGAATTTGGCACTGTGTCAATGCATGAACAGAAACACTGTTCTAAATCTTTCACTTATGTACTATACTCACAGAGAATCTCCACACCATCAATGTATACAACTCAAATACACAGTAGCCAAACTTCAGTTTTGATGACACAAGAGATTGAATTCAAGGCAGGATATTTGTGTATTTTGGGACATAAATTTTTGAACAGCTTTTTGTAATTTTATAAGTCACTATTTTTACTATCACAGTAAAAAAATTACTACTACTACTACTACTACTACTGTTACTACTGTTAAGACTATTAATTAACTACTAATACTGTCATTACCACTAACTAAAACTATACTAAATAAAAAAATATACTTGATTACTATACATATTTTTCTGAGGATCACACTGCATTTAAAAGTCTTTTTTCACACCATCTTAACAGAAATTTCAACTTCCACAATTTCCTTAATGTGAAAGGATTATCCAAACACTGCAATTAATTATTTATTTATCATACAAGATATCTTTCGGCATTTAATGCCGTCGTCAGGTGTTTCATATTTAGAGGTTGTTAATGCTTCAACTAAAAAAAATTACTACTACTACTACTACTACTACTACTGTTACTACTGTTGTGACTATTAATTACCTACTAATACTATCATTACCACTAACTGAAACTATACTAAATAAAAGAATATACTTGATTGAAGCATTAACAACCTCTAAATATGAAACACCAGACGATGGCATTAAATGCCGAAAGATATCTTGTATGATAAATAAATAATTAATTACAGTGTTTGGACAATCCTTTCACATTATGTCAATATACGACATTTCTAACACTGTGGGCCCAAAATATAACAAGTTATTGACATTCCGAAATTTCCGTTGACACTCTGTTTCTAGTATCTACCATAATGCACTCATAACACTAAATGCATTCTTCCTATCAAGATCTGATACTACCCATTGCAAAACAGGAAACTCATCATACAGTGTGTTTCCTTCTATATATACACATTGTCATTCCTACTAAAATTGTACAGTTTATTAAGATTGTTTAATAATATGTCATAAATATAGCACCATCCTAAATCCAAATAAATTCATAACAGTAGACTGCTGCAAATAAAGGGATAGTACTTGTATTTCACTTCAAGTGGCATGACATTGAGCATTTTTGTTATGGGCAGAGTAAACTGCAGTAATAAATGCCTTGGGGAGAAAAAGATGGATTTTACTCAATAGTCACCTGAATATTGATATCAGACATTGCATAACACACCTTGCCCATAACAATTGAGGACAACCACATTTTAACACCCTTGGTCACATTCTCAATCTCCATCTTCAAACACCAGTTACCATCTGCTCCTGTACCTATGTTCAGACACTTTGAACCTGTAGCACTTGACAATCTCAACTGCTGTTTCTATTGATGCTTCATGGTCCTTCTCCTGACTACAACAGTGACTGATGAGCTGCCAAGCTTTCCTTATATCCCTACATCATCATCATGTAGCATGATTCAGTGTTTTTGATTCACATTTGAGCAGAGTGGCTAATAGCTGGCAAGCATTTCCTTATCATAGACACTCAGTTGGCTCTGTGTAGGCATGAGCTTCTTTGAAAAGAAGTCAAACAGTTGCCAGGGATCAGTAAAATGTTGCTGCAAGGTTGCATATGTTAACATATGCTGGTTGACGTCAATAACCACTGCCAACTGGGCATCATGTACTGGCTGAGGGATAAATGTATCATTCACAAGGTTGTTACTGGCAGAAGTGAAAGTGGCATCCAGTGATCCATGTAAGGAACAGGATAGTTACCCTTAGTAATAAAACAAACAAGAGCATCTGTCAGAGGATCTTGGAAGTAGGCTCTGTGGAGGAGATGAGACAGTAGAAGTTAAGCATTCTAACGAACTGGCACAGTTCTCAAAAAGTTGTTAGATGCTGAATTTCCTGAATAGTCTGAACTTTTTCATGAAGGGGAGGGGTATCATCTGCTCAAATCACATGGCCTAGAAATATAACATTAGCACGACGAAAGATGCATTTTGAGTGATTAATTATAACCCAAAAATAGTTTAGCCATCAAAAAAAGAAACACACACACACACACACACACACACACACACACACACACACACACACACACACTTGTCATATGTTCACATTTCTATGGTGAAGAAGGGAACACCATAATATCACTGAGATAGGGAGAAAAGTAGATTTTGTAGCACACAGTTGATGGATCACTACCATTTCTGTGCTGCATTTTGGGAACCAAATGCTATGTAAAGTGATTCAAAGAAGTCAAAGGGCGTGGCAATGGCTGATTTTGAGATGTCTCATGTGAATGCCTTTATATAGTCATCGACACTGAACACTGAAGCACCACTGAAGGCGTAGTTGTAGTTATAAAGGTTTGTGACTGGATATCTGATGGTCTAGTGCATGTATTAAGAGTATGATAGTTTCCCCAGTGTCACCAGAATTTGATCTTTTTTGGCACCAGGTCCTGTCTGATCAGTGAATGTTGCCATTTCATAGCATATACTTGAATTTGGCTTCAGCAGTAGCAAGTCGCTTTGGTGTGAGATTTTGTGGTCTGCTCAGAACTGGTATACCTGGCTTTGTGCAAATGTCATGGACTGTGTGATGCCATGCTTCATCAAAGTGCTTCGAGCAGTTGTATGATGGCTGGCCTGGAGTCAAGAAGGTCCTGATACTGATCTGCATCAATAGCTTGGACAAGCTCATTGTGAAGTTCGATACAACATGTCAGAAATTGAAAAATGAATGACTGAAGTCCTATTCAAAGAGATGAGACCAAGCAATGTTAGGGATAACCTGAAAACCTAATAAAAATCAACATGAATGATTACCCCTGTGGTGATTGTGATGGTGCATTTCCAGCTGAAGATGCAATTAGTCATAGGTTCAATTTCATTATAGCCAGTGACAGTTGAAATGGTGTTGTTTGTTGATGTCCAGGGAGCATGTGACAGAGCAAGGTCAACACCCCCACCTCATCTGTTTCAGTCTCTACCTCTTTAAGTTTAATTTATTGTTTCCAAACTCCCATGTATCCATTTATAAACAAAACAGTATGCATAGGAGGCATACTAAAAACAGCAAATATGCAAATAACTCTTCTCCAATGTAATTTGATTAATATATTTTTGTACCAATAGAAATGCATTACAATAATCATTAAAGTCAGAAACTGTAGTAATTATGCAATATTGTTAATTGAAGATGTGTCTATGACTTGCCTTGTCATATTTCAAGTGTGAAAATCGGCATATTTCAATATAATGGCCCATATCATTGGAAAGCTGAGCACCTCCTCTTTATACTAGTAAAGTATCTGGAATTACCTGAAACTCCTACATATTAATTGTAATTAAAGCTTTATACCAGTACTAACTTTCAGGATCAAAAACTCTTAAACTACTGTTAGATTCCCTATTTTTGACTGCATACTTTTACTGCCAATGTTTTCCTCTTTCTTTTGATATACCGTATTAACTGATTTACATGCTAATTAAAAAAGTTGTATTATTTTACACAATTAATTATTTTATTTTGTGGCAGCATGTCCACATCAATCTAGACAAATGTGTATCTTTGGGCTAATATCGTTGGAGCCAGCTTCTCGGCCATATAGTTAGTCTGGATCTGTACTTGAAGCGATCAACAATTAAATGCATTTCTGGATAATATATGTGGTTTCTCCAGGATTCAAACCCCTCAAGATCCCCATACTGGTGACCCTGAGTTTATTTTTTCATTCATTCGACCGCACAAATGAAATCCACAACTTTCGCACCAGTTTTTTGCCAAAAATATGACATGCCACCAGCCAACACTCAATAGCCACAATGACTTCAGCATTCCAGACTTCACCTGGATTTCACTTCGAACCTGTATGTGTCCCACGAGTGCATAATCTGCATGGTATAATGAGTGTGTTATCTTCGACCTCGCCGCAGGATTTTTCACAAGATTTTTTTTGACGGTCCACTTCCTATGAGTGCAGTCACGTATTGTAAAGACTCCAGCTTTGCTATGCCCAATGTGCTTCATGATGTTTTGCCTTTATTTAGTGCTGACGAACAATTGAGCATTCTACCATATGATTCTAATTACCCAAATGTATATTTTTCAGACTTTCAAAATTTGAACTGCCAGTTATGTAATCAGTCAACAATGTACTACACTGTCACCATAATTGAACTTTATTATCCCATCAGGATACAGTGACTTTACTGAATGTGCAATTTCAAGTTTTCCTACGAATTATTCTTTCAGTTTTGATCAGTTTTGTTGCTCTCCGAGTGCTCTTTTTTCTGAATGTGCAATGAACATTCCAGACGATGCCGTTACTGCAAGGTTCATGCAACAATCTTTCCCTTGTGTGAACAGTGAAAGTGTTGTTGCTTCAAGCTACCACCATAGTGACTTTGCATTTTCACATTCTGTGTCATGTGATGGTGTTTATGTGCAGCCACGTTCCGCGTCACATGATGCGTCTGCCGCACCGCGACCGCAACAGTTGGTTCCGCACTCACACATGACTGATACATTCTGACACACGCGACAGCCCATTTATGTGGCACATTCCGGTGCCTCTGCTGCATCGGTCTACAACGCCATTGCATCACACCAAGTTTCCAATCTACCGCTCTCATTTCCTGTCCTACTGGGGACATCTGTCATGCCACGTGAACTTGATACCTCACCTCAACAAGTGTGCTGTGTTTCCACTATCACTGTGAATCTATTTCCTACACCCTGTGAGTGCTTTCGATTTACAGACAGAATCTATGATGCCCACTCTTGTGATGACCATCAAAATCTACTTGTGTCTACGCCGTATTACACACCTCACTTCCCTGCTGTTGTTTGAGGTTGCTCCCTCAATGTAGACATCACACGCAAGTCACCTTACTCGTCTCGCCGCCCATATGCTGCTCGAGTTCCAGCCTCACTGCCTCCTTCTTCACCAGTGTTCAAGCTGTCCGACATGCAGTGAGTTATTACAACTCATGAAGTAACCTCAAAGGATAATCACACCCAGGTCAGCATTTGTGTTCCCCCCCTCTAGTGTTATTAGTGACATCGCGCCTGCGTGCAAGGTTACCAGTGCTTGTGACAGTTCTGTTTCCCCGCACCACTCCTACGCGAGCGCTTGTAAACAAAACTTGGTTGCTATGCCAGCGCCTCGCTTGGACGTACTGCCAGCGCTTTGTTCTCCACTAGTGTCTGCCTCTCACATTACTCTTTCTCCTCCTGCACAGCTTTCTTCTTCTGTTTTGTGCTCTCTTGCCCTGTTGGTTGAGCACAAATCTGAAACTTCAGTTTCTCTCAGCTCTCAGTTTAGAATACAGAGAGGTAGTGTATGAGCTCTCACTTGAGGTGCTGGTTTGGTTCAGTAAGACCTCAGTGGCAAAATGTGGGTCAAGCTGACTGGCAACATATGCGTACTTTGTTTGCTTTGATGTTATGCCCCTGCAATGGAAGGTGGTCTTGAACTGCACAAACCAGAGGACTGGAAGGACAGACCAAAAATTTGTAATCTGATGGTGACATGGGAAATCATAGGCTACAGTTTACTGGAAATGACACAGCAGCAACATTGGTAGCAGTGGTGCAGCGTGCAAAAACAACCTCATTAGAGTTAATCATAATGTATCACTGATATATACAAAGTACACATCTTTAAATATCTGTAACCTCATATCTTTTGGAAAACTGCTTTTAATCAGTATCACAGTATCTTGAAAACTAAGTCTTGTAAATATTCAGAACATCTCCCGAATAATAAGTTTATTAAAAAAACTGTTAAAATGAGAGTGAAAGAATGCCTGTATTTCATTGTATGTAAAGCATGTAATAATGAGTTTAAAAGTGCCAAATTGTATCAAGATTATTGTATTGTGTATACATTATATGTTAAGTGTGTAAAATTGTATCCAGATTATTGTTTTGTGTTTCTATTGTATTGCATGCTAAGCATGTAAATACTGTAGTGTTAAAGTACTAAATTGTAGCAAGTTTTTGGTACTGTATTGTATGGTGAAACAAAGATCAAATTTGTGAAAGCATGTCCAACATCTATGGTATAATATATGTACCTCGAAGATTTAAGGAAGTAAATAAATAAATGTAGCACAGTTGTCCGTTAGGTGGATTCACCACTTTGTCACTTTGGCATCTGGAGTAGGATGGCCCATAAAAATGCAATTTCTCACTAATTCATCATTTATTGACAGCAGGTAGATATTTAAAACAAGATACTGAAATGATGACACTGTCATCAAACATTTTTCATTGCAGGGACAACCTCTCCCCTTGCATGTAGTTATAGAATATTGTGGGCTTTTTTTTCTGGATAGTAACTAGGTGGGGTTTCCAAGTTAGTTTCCGAATGAGGGTTACTCCAAGGTATTTTAGTGTGTCAGATTAGCAGATGGGACAGTTTGGTATTGTGTGATAGAGGTCATGGAGATGGAGGGTTCAAGCAGTTTTTCCTATAATATTTTTACAAAATGCATTTTAACCATAAGCTGTTTTATTAAAAACTTTGTTATCTACTGATTTCAGCCATAGACCACCATCAACATATACAGGTTTTTAAAACAGTTCAGGGGGTGGCTAACAGCAGCAGCGTATCTGCATACAGTTTTAATAACATAATCATAGTTACTATAAGTTTAAAATGGTGCACAAGATATAGTACTTACAAATTTTTGGGGTTCTGTTCAAATGGTGGAGTTGTTGTACAGTAATCTTCTTGTGGATGGCGAGCTGTGGAATGTGAGGATGTCTTCTGATTGATGACCACTTCCAGGTAAGGGAAAGATGGATGACATCATGATGGAAGGTGAGCACAGGTTGATGGAAGAGGGGTGGCATTGAGAATCTGAAGGAAGAGAAAGGTTGTTAGTTGTGGCTGCGAGTGGGCTTTGATGATTCGAAGGAGCTAAATATGACATAGTGTGGGGTTGGATGGACTGCTCAGTGGAGAATGGAAAACTATTAAACATCTTTTTTTATGTAAATACCCTTCTGTGTTCTCCAATGATTCCATGGTTGTTATGCAGCTCACATTACGTTGACTCCCACAGCTGTTTCCAAAATCTACAAGGCATATTCTGTTCTGTTCACTCTCTACAACTAGCTCTTGACTCAGCTGCCACACCTCCAGGATTAAAGCATCATTTCTCCAGTTCCTAATAGCTTGTGAGTTTACACACACAATTAAAAAAAAAAAAAAACACTTTTCTCAGTAATTTCAGTTGGCTCGAGCCCCCAGTGCTAGAAAACACACACACACACACACACACACACACACACACACACACACACACAAAACACAAATGGATCACCCATTCATAGCCTGTGTTTGCTTGAGGCTCTGTGAAGTGTGGCTGTAGGCCCTATTTGCTATACAAACTGGCTGCGTCGTGTCTAGGGACCAGACACACCTGCTGCAATGTCCCCAAAATGTTTAGCTTCAAATAAATGCAGGCAGGAACAAAAAATGCACAAATAACATATTTGCTTTAAACTAAATTGAAGTTTATTCCACCTAATATGCATCAGTGATTATTTGTTACACCTGACTTCAGAGCAATGCTGAGTTCCTTATGGCTGCCACACCAAAAATGGAAAACTTGACTGAATAGTTTCGAAGTCACACAGTCGCTAAATAAAAATTAAAGTCTAGCAACAATTCTGAGAAAGTTTCACTGTCACAAAATATATTTAGAGTCCACAAAGACATTTCTAGGTCCCACAGACACAAAATAAAATCAAAGTTCTCGAAGCTCCACAGAACAAATACCTCAATAGTACTGACTTAGATCTATCATTTGACACCATGTACGTAATATTTGGTTAAACTATTTTCAAGATATATCATTTACAAACTTGTTATTTTCTAATGATTTTTGATATACTATAACTCAAAAACTATTAAAGTGACAGGAGGCATGTTGATATTAACGTATCCATCTAGTCTTTATCTTTAAAATGACCCTACATGCTCCTTTGTATCATATATGGATCAATAGTTATTAATTTTTAAGTGGTTTATTACATATTTCTCCAAGGGCAAACAGGGCTTCTCCCGCCGATCACCATTGAGTGCATAACAGCCTGGATTTTCCAGTCAGAAAGAGAATGACTAGACACTCATTTGAAAGATGAGAGGTGCCGCTATCCATTGACTAACCCGTGAACTATGATGACTCAGCAGCTGTCAGAACACATAATGATTCCCATCGTCATTGTCAAAAAACCAAACAGTGCGCTGCAGATCTGTGGGGATTTTAAACACACTGTCAATGCCGAATCTGTCATAGACCACTATCTCCTACTGAACGTCAATGAAATCATGGCAAGATTGGCCGGGGGAAGAGGTTTAGCAAAAACTGATCTCACTAACGCTTATTTACAGTGTAATATATTTAGCCAGGAGGGTCCCATTAGTTTAACAACACAGTTTGAAGTGTAAAAATCACGTGTGTATCGATAGTTTGTAGTTTAGTAGTTATTAGCCGATCGGAACAACGTTACTTGTTATTGCTGATTCTTGTGTAGCACACAGTTTCAGCGATATATCGAAACCCGTTTTCCGTTTCCGCCACTCCCGGTTCTGGGGGTGAGCATTCACAAACGAGCCGTGTTGGCATGAACAACCTCACTGCTGGACGGCAGCAGTAGGATGAGCTTAGCGGATGGTGACGTATCAGGTGCCCGTCCACGGACGGACAGCCGCGGTGTGTCCACGCAAAAGACCGGCTCACGGTCAAGGACAGCTTCTGCAACCAGGGATGCTTCCATTGATAGACAATTGTCACAATCGTCTCACAGACAACATTCATCACAGCTAGACAACATACCCTACCCAGCCGCAACGAGTACCAACCATGTTCAAGAGACGGACACAATCATTACCAATCAGGACCGCAGAGCCCGAGACCTAAGAGCAATGGAACTTGCAGCCCAATGTGGGCTTCCTTGGCTCACAGATGACTCATCGGAAGAGGACCCCCAGGATGGGAAAAACCGCCCTGAGGACATGGAACTTGACGGACACGACACAAATCAAGGTTTTCAACAAGTGAAGTCCGGAACTAAGTGAAAACATGCACAGCTACCCACAGCAACACTTAAGAAACAGTCTGTAGTAACTACATCAAACAAATTTGCTCCTTTGAGCACAGATACTGACAATCAGGAGGCTGCACCTACCCCAACTAACACGACAAATCAGGGCGCATCCACATCTGGTGCGGCTCAGCCAAAGGAGAAACCGTTGAAATTCCCACCCATAACCATTCAATACACTAGAAAATATCTGATGCTCAATACAGAACTTAAGAAACACATTACAGGCCCAGTACAAGCAATCTATAAAGGTGATTCCATTAAATATTATTTTGCCTCAATAGAAGACCACAGAGCAGCTTTACAATTTTTCCATGCACATCATATACCGTTCTATACCCATCAGAATCCAAAAGACAAAGTGTTAAAAGTCGTCATAAAATATCTGCCGGCGGAAGTGCCGGACACAGATGTAGAAAGTGAATTACGACAACTGGGATTTCACAATGCGACTGTGTTTCAGTTCAAATCACGGGATGACGCTACACAGAAATTGATCCCCCAACCTGTCTACTGCGTCTCCTTACCGCCAGGACCAGAAAGTGAGTCTATATATGACATTAAACACATCCTCGATACGAGAGTAACTGTGGAAACGTATAGGAATAAAGATGGACCTCCGCAGTGTAAAAGGTGCCAGAGGTTTTTCCACACGGCCAATTATTGCAACCTGCTAGCTCGTTGCATAAGATGTACAAGACACCACCTATTGAAAGACTGTGATAAAGCACAGGGCCATAAACCGACTTGTGTTAATTGTAACAAGTATCACGCTGCTTCTTGGAGGGGGTGTGAAAAAGTTCAAGAAGCATTGCGCATATACACAGCACAAGCCCAGTCTTTTCAATTGAGGCAAAAACCGACTCAACCCCAAACACCGGTTAACATCCAGAATCCACAAGAGTTCCCGGTCTTGCAAAAAAAGAATCCTTGGAAGATCCCTGGAGCACAACAAACTGCCGCAAACACATCAGATACCACTCAAGGCCAACCAACATCTGAGTTTGCTGAAATACTTGAGACTGTGAGAGGCATTCACTCAATCTTTTCAAATCTTCATCAACGAAACATCTTTGCAGTCATAACAAATACTTTCCGTCAATTCAACACAGCACCTGCCATCTTATTCAAAATAATGGTCCTGGTGGATGGCGTAATGCAAATCTTTGCTCCGTAATGGCTGTGAGGATCCACAGGACCTGTGACTTAACATTTTGTAACTTTAACGCCAAAGGAGTCAAAAATAAGAAAACAGAACTCTGTAACTTTCTAACCTGCCACAAAGTGGACATCTTAATTCTGACAGAAACACATTTACGACGAACACAGACCTTCAAAATTCCGAACATGGTGGGGTATCGGACAGACCGACAGGGAAGGCGAGGGGGAGGCACCGCTATATATTGACGTGACTTCATTCCCCATTCAGTCGAAACTTTACCACTGCTGAACACACTCGAGGCCACTGCAGTCACCATAAACACGCAGTATGGAAATGTCACACTGGTGGCTGGTTACATTCGTCCAGCTGATCCTATGGACGAAGATGATCTTCTCACCATTTTCGATAGTTTTAACTAAATTATTTTATGCGGGGATCTCATTGCAAAGTATTTTGCGTTGAATTCTCGCGCAAATAATCCTAAGGGCCAACAACTCTACAATTTAGAAGAGTATTTACAAGCAATAACCTACGGACCCATTGATGTTACACACATTCCAAGCAACCGGAACCACAGACCGGATGTGCTGGACATCACTATACTTAAGAATTTGAGGTTTAATCCGAACTTAGTCACAATAAATGATCTCACCTCAGATCATAATCCTGTGATTGGTCACTTAAACAGGGCTATTGGACCTCCAAGACCTCCCTTTAAATACATCATGAACTGGGACCAATATGCACATTACTTACAGAGACATATATGCCCCACAGCCGATGTCTCATCCACCGCTTTTATTGATAACTCTATAAATGAATTGTCCAGACACATATAAGACGTATATAAACATGCTACAGTCTCGGTCCAGTTTGAAAGGAGGCCCACGGATGAATTTTCTCCTCTCACCCAAGATCTAAAATCGCTGAAACATAGAGTTAGAAAGAGGTGGACAAGATTCAGAAATCCGGCAGACAAACGCGAACTGTGTAGACTTACCCGGGAACTACATAGGAGGGCCGTAGAGTGGCGACAAGAAATGTGGGAAGATCGAATGGAGGCTTTTCTGCTCCATAATCAGAAGGACTGGAACCTCCTTAAAGCGATGATAACCCCTAAAGCGCCAAAAATAGCTTTACTTGGACCAGCAGGATTAGTCTTTGATCCCTTTCTGAAGGCAGAACTGTTTGCAGAAACCTATGAGCACCAAAATACAATACGGGTTGATGACTTCGATATAACAAGTCGACACATTTGAGACGTAGAATGGCAACTTCAGGTCATACAGTGAGCAAGAGATGACATGCAACCACAGTTTACAACACCGACAGAAATCCGTAAAATTATCAGAAACTTGGGAACGCATTCGGCTGCAGGACCAGACGGCATATCCAACGTCCACTTGAAACACCTTCCTAGGAAGCCACTTGTTCTTTTAACAAGAATCCTAAACAGCTGTCTGTTACTGTCTTATTTCCCCACTGACTGAAAGACGTCACGAATTGCGCCTATACCAAAACCTGAAAAGGAACCACGACAACCTGGCAATCATAGACCCATAAGCTTGTTACCGACTATGTCCAAGATCTTTGAGAGGATCATCCTTCACCGACTCAGAACTCCATTACGAGAACACGATGTAATACGACCAGATCAATACGCTTTCCAACCTCACCTTTCAGCCGAACTCCAACTGTTGCGAGTTACAGAGTTTCTGTCGTATAATATGAACCGGGCGTATTACACAGCTGCAGCGTTTTTAGACATTGAGACTGCGTATGACAAAGTTTGGAGGGCTAACTTAATAGTTAAAATTTATAATATTGGATTAATTCCACTACACCTGATCAAACTAGTGGACAATTTCCTAACAGACAGATGATTCTTTGTACGGCTGGAAAATGAACGGTCTGGTATTCGAACACTCCAGAAAGGCATACCACAAGGTTCTGTTTTATTGCCGACACTGTTTATCCTATATGTTAACGACCTACCGACTGTCCGCCAAGTCACAATTGCTCAGTTCACAGATGACACTGCATTCTTGGCTAGCAGTTGGCGTCTGACCACCGTCATCATCAGACTCCACCGTCAACTTACGCTTACTGAAAGTTGGGCCCATCAAAATATGATCAAGATAAATGCCGACAAAACCAAGGCAGTAATGTTCACCAGACAACGACCTGATCTATGCGATAATCTCCACATAAACAATACAAATATTCCTTGGTCTCCACAAGTTCGATATCTCGGAGTGCAACTCGATAATAAGTTAACATTTAAACAACACATTTTACTTAAGAAAGAAAAAATGGTTAAATTAATCCATAAACTGTTTCTATTATTATATACAGTAGTACCCAGATGGCCACACAGACCAAATTTCGTTTATACATATCCTTGGTCCTCCCTGCCATGACACACGGATGCTCGTCTTGGGGAACGGCATGTCCCACCAATATAAAAATGTTACAAGTACTGCAAAACAAGTGCCTCCTACTCATTTTACGAGCCCCTTGATGGGCCAGAATGAGAGAGGTGCATGACGAGCTACTTATGGACACTACACAAGACTATACTCAAGCACACAAGGAACTTACTAAGCAAAGTAGAAATCCTGCGACCGACCACAAGGCACCTAGAATATACGGGCACAGCACACCCCGCGAGATGGCATCGTGTGAGAGTTTCACGTGCAATTATTGAAGATCCACCATAATATAAGGTGCGGGACCTCCAATAATAAAGGTGATTACCATCTGAGTAGGGCAAAAGAGCGACTGCTCAAAAGTCCTGCTAACGTAGCACTGCTGTTAAAATGATCAGTTGACTTGGCACACATGAAGTCCAGCTTTCAAAGAAGGCAGCACTTCTGAGAAGACATTAAAAAAACATTAGTCTAAATAACTGAAGTATTCAATACCATAATTGGTCGTAGTATTGTAGCCTAATATTTTGTGTTTATATTAAATAAGCATTTTATAGCGCTTCTGTCAAGTCACATTATCATATGCATTACTATGGTCTTCTAACAAACTAAATTAATTAATTATTGAAAGTCATAACAACAATGTAAACACATATTAACACTGCGCTAATTGTTGTTTACGTACAATCTTTTCTATTGTTTTGTCTTGATAGGAAATATTATTATTACATTTGTCATAATATTGTGTATCTCCATGTAAAGCAAAATATGCATATGTTTCATGAACAAATTGTTAAATATTTAAATGTTGTACTTCCGTGTTCTAGGTTCTAGAAATGTTAGCATGTATTTATACGAGCGAATTGGTGCGAACTCATTCAGTCTGGAGTCTTATGACAGTCTTAGTGGAGTAACATCTTAGTTAGTATGGAAGTGTGTTGTGAACCAGTCTTACTCTTGCATCACTTTTGTGCTTTATTAGGAATAGATAAATAAATATACGTTAAAAATGAAAGTGTCACAAATGTAGTTTTCTGAAAACCCAAGAACCCGTCAGCATAACATAATTTTGTAATGTGTTAATGGCAGGCGAGCTACAAGATCTTCGAGACAACTGAACATCTGCAACAGGTTGTAACGTTTCTGCTATGTTACTAACTCCTAAAAATCAGTTGCCAACATAGAAACACGAAATATCTGATACCTAAAGTAAAACTTCATTACCAGACATGTGATATTTCACATTTTCGCCTTCTGTTTGAAATTCTATTAACACTATTAGTAAAATACTTTTAAGAAATAGTACGCTGATTTAAATATAACTTTGGCTGACCTTTTACGTAATTTTCAGTTCTTAATACTTTCGTAAATAATAGCTGCAAACACTAAAAATGCATTACACTTAGTTTCGGAAATTGCTGAACCTATATAGATACTAATTTGTATAAAAACAATAATGCTACATGTTATAAACTATTGCACAACATGATTTCATATATACCTTTTGTTTAAATAAATTAGGGCAGAACATGTTTTATATATCACTAGATCCTAAATTAAATACTGATAATTGTTCATGCACTAAAACTAATAATCCGTTTGGTACTAAGAAACTATCTTCGAAATTAACAAAACTACGACAACCATATACAAATCCGTATTAATAAATAATTTGACCGCAAACTGAAACTCACTAAAATTCCATGTCAAAATAATATTACGCCTACACACTATTGGCAAAACAAATATATGTGCATTTCGAAAACACACATAATGTAAATAATTTGACGACTGTAAACACTAGTCAAAAGGATGACGTTAAATTTGTGTACTACATTTAAATACAAAATTCATGAAACAAGTACATACATTGACATAAATAGTCGAAGCTTAAATGTAATGTTTAAATTTCTGTATTTTGGCATATTTTATGTAAAAGAATGTTGTTTAATTGTGAATTACAAAACTTTGTCATCAATCTTATTATGCAGTTATGCAGAAAGATGTTTGAGAGAAACCATTGTTTGTTTAGTCACTGTCAGTCGTGGATAGAGTATTCGAGTGGCCAGAAACCTGTAAGCAGCTGTGTTGGCTTGCTGCTGCATTTCTTGATTGTGCAATGTTTAAGTGGAAATAAAATCGTTTCCATATCAACTAATATGGTATTAATTTATGAGAAGATCCTGTAGAATCAATTTCTTTAGTGAATGCTGAAGATAACTCACAACGCAATGGACTTCAGCCAGCATATAAGATAAGTTCAACTTCACCTACAGTGGAATGACTTTGTTTTAGACTGTGAACTAACAAACCTTTCCGTAATTCAGGAAAACGTTAGGGCTCAGTTTGAGTCATTCCGAAAAGAGGTGATGGACGTTAGAAGGTGATGTATAGAAAAATGTGGTGTTAATGTATGTCCAGTAAAAAACAAATGCGCAACAGCAGCTTCCCATGGATGACACTTCCAAACCCATTATTGTCATTAATACCCCCATTTGGGCTCTTCTCGTACAAGCTGATTCGATCTAGCATCACCAGCATTCCTTCCATTTTCCAGCACTACCTCAAACAATTCATATGGCTGGTCAAGGTGGGCAATTAATCATTTAGATGACATTACTGTTGCAGGTGTTTTCACTTCTAAATTGTAGAAAGACTTAGATCCTTATTTCAGGTGTTTCAAGAAGCAAACCTCTGCTGAAACATTTAACAAATGTGGATTCTTGGTCACACAAGTGAAATACGTGGGACACATAGTCAGTGCAACAGGCGTTAGACCCACCCCACAGCTCTTGAGGTATTTTGGAAATGTCCATACCCAACTGATGTGACAGACAAAATCAGTTCTGGGGAACATTGACTACTGTCACAGATTCATTCCACAGACAGTTGCAATTTCTGAGCAATTACACAATCTGTTGCAGTAAAATCTACCTTGGGTATGGTCCCCACAGTGTTACAAGTAGTTCAGAAATCTCATGTCAGCAACTGAAGCCAACATGCCTCATAGTGCATGACCGGTCAAAACCCCTAATTCTGGCAACAGATGCATCCAACTACAGTGTGGGGTCTGTCGGGGTCAAATTCTGGATATCCTTTGCATCCAAAACACAGAACAGAGCCCATAAAAATCACAGCCAGACAGAAAAAGAGGCCCTGGCTATTATCTTTGGAATCAAGAGGTTCCATAATTATGTAAAAGGGAAGTGTTTCACCTTACTGACAGATCACAAACCTTTGATCTCCCTTTTTGGGGCCTCCACAGTTCTTCCTACAGAGATGGTTTGCCACCAACAGAAATGGGCTTTATTTCTAACATCTTACTCCTATAACATACAGTTCTGAGCTCCCACACTTCATACCAATGCCAACCTACTTTCTCACCTACCAGTCGAAGACGCTAAAGATTTTGATACTGACACTGAGGTGTGTTGCCACTGGGACTTCAGTGAAGCAGCTACAGTGGCTACCTTACCATTGAATACCACATTAATCATGCAGTGTTAGAAAAAAGATCCTTTTCTTTGAAAGTATTGTGATGCATTAAGTATGGGTGGAGCTCAGATTCAGAATCCTGAATCGAAGTCCTACTGGTCTCAATGGCATGATCTCTCCTCCTTTGATGGAGTGCTCCTACAAAGTGTTACAGAACACACCTGGGCTGTCATTCCACAGGCCCTCCAACATGGACCACTTGACTTGGTCCACCATGGTCACTGGGTGATCGTGCTTTCAAAACATATACTGGAAGTACATGGACATGGATATAACCCAGATAGTGAAAACATGCTACACATGGCAATGTCATCAAGGCATTCCACCATGAAAGTTCTTACTATGACTTTCTACGGCTGTACCCTGGTCCCACATACATCTAGACTTTTTTTTTGACCATTCTTGTGTGGCTCTTAGTTGATTGTGGTAGATTCTGGATCCAGTTTCTCATTTGTTGTGTTAATGCCCTCCATGAGTGCTGCAGTGGCAGTTCAAAACCTCACATCCATCTTTGCCATTGAGGGGTTACCAGAGACAATTGTAATAGATAATGGACCAAAATTCAGATCAGCAGAGTTCCAACAATTTTTCCAAGCTCAAGGTGTCATGCTAATTCACACTGCCCCATTCCATGCTGCAGCCAATAAAGTTGCCAAGAGGTTGATTAGGACATTTAAAACCTAGATGTTTGTTCTTGTTTCCCTAACACAGCCAACTGCACGATTACATGTCTCTCAGAGAGAAACTAGATGGGCACCCTTTTTGTTTCCACCTCTAAATGCTGCAATCATCTCAAACCTTGCCAATACCACAGCCACTGACCTGTAATCCCTACTGTGATCAGCAGATTGTCTGGAACCAGTATGTTCAAGATAAACCACACGTGATGCCAACTACTGTGACAAAAATTCTCGGTCAGGCCACTGTGGAACTTGATGACTGATGGATTACGTAATTATTGACATGTTGTTGTTGTTGTGGTATTCAGTCCGGAGACTGGTTTGATGCAGCTCTCCACAATACCCTATCCTGAGCAAGCCTCTTCATCTCCACAAAAGAACAGGAACCTACATCTGTCTGAATCTGCTTACTGTATCCATCTCTTGGTCTTCCTCTGTGATTTTTACCCCACACACTTCCCTCCAACTCTAAATTCCCAATTCCTTGATGTCTAAGAATGTGTCCTACCAATCTATCCCTTCTTTTAGTCAAGGTATGCCAGAAATTTCTTTTCTCCCCAGTTCTGTTCAGAACCTCCTCATTAGTTACGCGATCCACCCACCTAATCTTCAGCATTCTTCTGTAGCACCATATTTCAAAAGCCAATTATTGACATATTGATTTGATTTGATTTTTCCAGGGAAGCCAAAACAGTCTTGGTCCAACCCGCCACTGCCCGCACCGAAACTAAGTTTATTGTGCAGTATCGCTCCCTGTATATCTAGTAAAGCCAACCAATGCCCTTCAACAGTGCAAGGAGTCCCTTTACCAGTTCTTTATTAGACACAGTTTCTTCGGGGCTGGTTGCCCCAAATATTCTGTGCCTTTTACTCTCCAATGCAATGCATTCGAAGATTAGATGTGATGCAGTTTCATCACCGTCATCACAGATCCTACATTTAGGGTCCTCTTCTGTTATTCCCATTGTACGTAGGTGTTTTTTGAAATTCCCATTGCTTGTCAGTAATCCAACCATGAGTCTAATCTCTCTCCTGTTCAGACCCAGGATTGCAGAGCTTCTTTTAAAACATGGCGTTGACATCATTACCTTGCCATGTTTTTGTTGATGGACTTTGGTCCAATATTCTACGTGCTGTCTTCTGAGCCAGTTACGTAGCTTCCATTTCATTATTGCCTTGGTGATTGTCAGGACAGGTTCCGGTCCAATAAATGGAGTCTCTGCCCCCATTCTGGTTAACTGTCGGCATGTTCGTTGCCACTGATCCCTGAGTGGCCAGGGACCCACAATAGGTTTACTCTAATGCTTTCCCTTAGCTCCACCAGAACCCTGTGACATTCTGCAACAATTTTAGACCTTGTTGCAGGAGCTGCCAGTGATTTCAGGGCTGCCTGGTTGTCTGAATAGATATAGATGCTACAATCTTTGTAGCACCTATGCAAATTCTCCTCCACACACGCCCTGATGGCAGTGATTTCCGCCTGGAATACTGAGGCCAGTTTCCTAGAGAGATGACGCCCTCCAGTCTTGGCTGCACCCCATATACCCCAGCCCCAACACCTTGGTCTGATTTTGACCCGTCAGTGAACCAGACAATATCCCCCGTACGGTGTCGAACTATTTTCTCCCACTGCTCCCTACTTCCAATTGTTACATTGAAAGGCTTTTTGAAGCAGTATGGGGTTATAATATAGTCGGCTGGCATTTCCCCAACCTTTCCTATATTTACCTCACTCACTATTTTAGTGTGTGATTCTGGATATCCCAAAGAGTTCCAGTTGTTGCCAGATTTGAGTCTGTATGCACCAGCCGCTGCCTCCATCTTGACCCAAAGGTGTAATGGGGGCATATCCAGCATGGTTTCCATCCCAGCAGTTGGTGTGCTGCTAATTCCGCCTGTTATAGCTAAGCAGGCTAATCTCTGCACCTTACCAAGCTCCTTAGCAGCAACCTGCTGTTCTACCTTCTTCCACCACACGACCGCCCCATAGGTGATCCTGTGTCTAATCACTGTGGTGTATATCCAGTGCATACCCTTGGGGCTCAGTCCCCAATTTTTGCCACAAGCTCTCCTGGTACTCACAAGAGTACCTTTTGCCTTAGAGAAAATATTCCTGATGTGAGGGGTCCATGTCAGTTTCTCATCTAGGGTAACCCCTAGATATTTCACTGTCCCCTTCAGAGGTAGCGCTTCATTGAAAAGCTTTAGATTCCAACTTGAATGTTGTATATGCTTCTTTGTGAATGGTACAGCAACAGTCTTCATTGGACTAACCCCCAGATCCTGTTTTCTGCACCAGTCTTGCACAATGTCCAACGCACCTTGTGCCATATTCTTTAATGTGTCAGCAAATTTGCCAAGTATTACTATGACAAAATCATCTGCGTATCCTTGGCAAAAGTACTGCCTAGAGTTTAATTCTCCAATGAGATAATTCACCACTAGATTCCACAATAAATGGGAAAGAACTCCTCCTTGTGGGCAAGCACTAGTGGTGTTGATTACCATTTTTTCATTCATCATGGTAGCTTCTACCTTTCTTCCACTGAGCATGGCCCTAGTCCACCTACATATAGTGGTCCCTAGGTCATGCACCTCTGCTGCCCTAACATGGAATCGAAGGTCGTGTTGCTAAAAGCCCCCTCGATGTCCAGGAAGATAAAGAGGGCTATTTCCTGAAAGTGTAGTGCTTTCTCCACCTTCCCAATGAGTTGGTGGAGAGCTGTCTCACATGATTTACCTGGCTGATATGCATGTTGGTTTGAATGAAGAGGAGCCTTACTTAACCTCCTTTCTCCAACATGCACATTAACCAGCTTTTCCAATGTCTTAAGAATGAAGGAAGACAGGCTGATTGGTCGCATATCCTTGGCCTTGGTATGATCAATTCTCCCTGGTTTAAGAATGAAGACAACCTTCACTGCCCTCCAGGCATTGGGAATGATTCCTACTGCTAGGCTAACCCTGAATAACCTGCATAGGAATCTAATAAGATATTCTCTCGCTTGTTGCAGGAGAGCTGGAAAGATTCCATTGGGGCCAAGTGACTTCAACGCTTGAAATGTTCCCACCACCCATCGGAACTTACTGAAATCGACACACTCCTTGGACAAATCCCAGTCCTCTTTGTGAATACCTGAGAACCGTTGTCTCTCAGGAATCGCATTCTAGTTTGAGTTATCCACCAGAGTATATTGAGGAAAGTGAGTCTTGAGGAGCAGTTCCAGCGTTTCATGTGCTGTCTTTGTATACTCCCCATCCTCCTTCCTTAATGTTCCTCCTGGATTAGTTGGTACCCTAGTGAGGATTTTATAAAGTCTCGCTTGAGCAGCCGTGCCCTCCACTTCCTCACAGAATACCTTCCAGGATGCCTCCTTTGCCCATCTGATGGCAAGGTTGTAATTGACAAGGGCCTCACGATACTTTGCCCATTGTCCTTTGTGCCTCACAAGGTTAAACAGTCTTTGTAACTGTTTCCTTTGCATTTCCAGGTTATTATTCCACTAAGGCACACTACTATTTGTGCACTTCTTGGTGATTGAGCAGTTGTCCTGGTATGAGGTCACTATAGCAGAGGTTACGGCCTCTGCTGCTTCCTCAAACTCTGCTGGATTCCTTATCGAATTTTTAATTTCTGATAGGCTGAAGTCAAGGTCTCTCCTATATGTCTTCCAGTCCGTTTTCCTGGGTTTCCTATAGGCCATGGTCTGTCTGGTTCCCATTTCAACCTTGAATTTTATATACATGTGATCTGAATGTTTGATGCACTTATAAGTTCCAGAAAATTCTTTCTTTGTATAAATAGTGGAGCACTCCAAGCAGGGGTCAGTCCATACTGAGTGTATGCTTAAGTCAGCAATAAACATCTTCTAAGTGTAAAGTGTTGTGATCTATTAATGACCACCCTTCGAATTCCAGACTACCCGCAGTTTTCAACATGACACTTTCTGGTGAATGTGCTGGGTATCATGCAATACATCTGCATCATTGCAGCTCTGATTAGGCAGCATAAGAGCTGGCACTTACATGGACAAGAACCAGAATACAAAGGGTATACTGACTACCTCCATACGAAGGTCCATGTCATCAAAAGATGCATGGATGCCAAAACACCGGTAAGCCAGCTACATATCAGACACCCATCAAAGTTCTCAGCAGATGCTGGACATGACCCAAATAAATGGCTGAAATGATTTGACAGAGTTGCCAAGTATGATAGGTGGGATCACATTACGTGCTTGGCAAATGTGTATTTCTACCTGGATGGGATGGCCCAGCAGTGGTTTGAAAATAACAAACACAATGTTGTTAGTTGGGAAAAATTCCAAACAGAACGAAAAAAGACATTTGGAGACCACCAGTGGCAAGTCTGTTTATCAGAAGAGCAATTAAAGAACATGGCCCAGCAACGCGGTGAGTCAACACAGTCATATATACAGTGTTTTGATCCTATGTCACATAGTTAACCCGGATATGACGGAGGCTGATAAAGTTTCACACCTGATGAAAGGCTTTGCGGAAGACACATATCAAGCTCTTCTGTTAAAAGATGTTTCGATGAAACAACAGTTTATCTAATGGTGCCAGAATTGAAGAGATGCAACAGAGTAGGCCGTTGTAGACAACTAGCACGACTTTGCTTCTCTCATATGACAAATGGTGAGAGAAGTATTACAACAGTTTATGGCAGCTGGGACTGTTGGACCAAGCGAGCACAAGATTATGGCCAAGGATGTTGGTTCTGTATGTCATCAGGGAGCCGACGCTGCTGAGGAAGAGGTATTTGAAACATTAGCATCTGTCAGCCCCACCAGTCACACCTGACGTGAAAAATGGCCTCGCTCTACTACAACTTATGTTGCATCTGCCAAACAGCAGCTTAGGAACTGACCAATGTGATCATAACCAACTCCTCCAGCAAATGTGAAGCCTTGGAAGAGGACAGATATCTGGAGGACAGAAGACAACATGCCACTGTTTTTTCACTGTGGCCTTCCCAAACATGTGGTAAAATACTGTAGGGACAGAAGACGAGTATTTGACAATTATTATGCCACAAAACACCAACCATTAGACCAGTCCTTTCAATGGCAGTCAACTGCAGATGATTACAGTTGACCTATAGGACAAAGCCTGTAACCGTATTCTGGACGTGGTCGCTCTCCAACATGTCGCCACCGTTTGCAATCACCCTATAGAGATACCAGTCGCTCGCCTAGCTACCATGTTCAGGAAAACTAGGTTAGATGACTATCTATGGAGGTAATGCCGCCGCAAATGAAAATCATCCATGGATGACAGTTGCTAAGATGTCGGGAAATCTCATTGACATAATCATTGACGGACAACCTGTCTGGGCTCTAGTTGATTCAGGAGCTTCCTTCTCTGTAATGTCGGATGAATACTGCTGTAAACTAAAGAAGATAACATCATTTGATACAAGAGCAACTGTTCTGAAGGTCGAAAATGGAAAATAAATTCTGCCTGCAGGAACATGTGTAGCAAGAATAACTATCAACAACAGGATGCAACCTTTTGAATTTGTCATTTTAACCGAATGTAGCCATAACGCAATACTCAGATGGGACTTCGTTCAGGCTTCCCAGTTGTCATTGACTGGAAGATCTGAGCTACAAATTGAGGAAGCCCTTCTGACATGTACACATAATACGTACTTCCCTGGGAGGTTGTTTGCTGTTGAGAATGTTGAGATACCGCCATTAACAATGAGAAGAGTTCCAGTCAGCAGCCGAGATGACCAGTTGGACAGTGAAATGCTTGTCGATCGCAAAAAGGTAATCAGTATAAGAAAGGAAATCTACATACCAGTGGCTATCATAAGCATTACAGGTGGTCAAGGAGAACTTTGGATCACTAATTTTCATGGGCAATCACAACTCATTTCTAAAGCAATGTGTGTTGAACCAGCTGAAGCAGTCCAGTGTGGTGAGCTCAATGTCACTGACAAAGTCTCAAGCTCTGCTGTTATTGCTGACACTGCACTAGAGGAAACTACTATGGCATTGCATATAGGGTCCGGTCTGATCCAGGAACAATGTCAGCAGGTGTTAAGCGTACTACACCAATTTTCAGGTTGTAATGTATTTGGCCTGGAAAGTCTCGTTTGTTTATAATATTGAAGTATACAATACCACATTTGATCATGGTATTGTACCCTAATATTCCATATTTATATTACATAAGCATTTTATAACACCATTACCTGGTCACATTGATTTGGTCGCTTCTTTACTTGGGTCTTCTAATAAACTAAATTAGTTAATTAATTATTGAAAGTCATAAGATTGGACGATAGTGTGTGTTTGTTAATGAAATCGGTAACTAGCATTGTCTAAGGTCATCTGTAATGTATTGACCTTAATGTAATACTTTGATGACTGTAGAATTGCATAGTTGCTTTGATTTAACAATTTTAAATAATATAAACATATATTAACACTGCACTAATTATTAATAAAACTGAAGTATTGAATTAAAATTTGTGATGCAGTCGGGAATCGAACCCGGACCTCCATGATTCAGATTTATCAATAATGTCTTTGACATATTTGAGACGTAAATCCGTCTCAGGGATTGTTTATTTGTATTAAACTGCATTAATTGTTATTTACTTACGATCTTTTGTATTGTTTTGTTTTGATACGAAAATCCTAATATTACATTTGTCATAATTTTGTGTAATTTTACATAAAGCAAGATTCATTTATGTTCCACAAACAAGTTATTAAAATTGTACTGAACTATTTCCGTGTTCTAGAATGTTCTCGAAAATATGATATGTATGAATACGCGCAAATTGGCATGAACACAGTCAGTATGAAATGAGTATTAAGTTGGTCTTAGTCAGTATTAAGTTGGTATTACTTTGAACAGACGGAACAAGTAGTCATTATGTATTACTTCTGTTTATGTGCTTTATCAAGATTAAATAAAAATACATAAAATGAAATGTGTCATATTGGTAGTTTCCATGACTTGGAAGAATCCGTCGTCCTAATGTTTTCATAATTATTTAAAGGCAGGCGAGCTATTGAAACATCTACCACTGAACAACCGAGACAATAAGGTGATGTATGCAAAATGTGGTTTTAGAGTAGTATAAAAAAACTATTATACATGGTGCATTGGCACCGGGAAATACTGTCGATTTTTGGAAACATACAAATGTGACAATGTTTCAGAAACAACAAAGAAGCAAAATGTAGAAGAAACAATACATGAACACATGCTTTATGGATGAAGTCTTAATAAATTTACTTGGCATGAATTTCAGAACGAAATGAAGATCTGTAATGAAAGAAATAAAAGGACGCTGAAGTAAGATAAAAGTTATATTATGTTTGAACTTGGAGTGGGCTGAATGCTGTAATGTATATACCTTAGAAAATCTTGCTTGTTTGAATAAATGAATTGTTCGATACCACAATTGATCGTGTTATTATGCCCTAATATTCGGTGTTTGTATTATATAAGCATTTTAAAGCACTTCTGGCTGGTCACGTAATCTCTTTCATTACTTGGGTCTTTTAATGAACTAAATAAATAAATTATTGAAAGTCATAAGTTTAATGTTGGACAATAGTGTTTGTTAATGAAAGTGTTAACTAACAATATCTGATTTTGTCTATAATGTATTGACCATAATATAATACTTTGCTGATTGTAGAATTGATTAGTTGCTTTAACAATTTTAAATAATGTAAACATATATTAACACTGCACTAATTGTTGTTTACTTCGATCCTTTGTATTGTTTTGTTTTGATGTGAAAATGTATTATTGCATTTGTCATAATTTTGTGTACCTTTACGTGAAGCAAGATTTATGTATGTTTCATAAACAAATTATTAAATATAAAACTTTGTAACTTCCATGTTCTAGAATCTACATTAAGTATTAACACGCGTGAATTGGTGCGAACGGAGTGAGTCCTAACTCAGTTTGGAGTTAGTATCACTTTGTCAGCCAGTCTAAGTGTAGTCATGCAGTCTTACTTTTGTCATTATGTAACAAGCAGTCATCAAGAATGAAAAAAATTCATTGTCAGAAGTGTCACATTTATGGTTTCTATTAATCCAATAAACCCGACGTCCTAATATAATTATGTGATGTTTTAATGGCAGGCGAGCTACGAGATCTATGAGACCACTGAACAACCGAAGGTGATGTATTAACAATGTGGCATTAGTGTTGTGCATAAAAAGTGTCACAATGCCTACAACTGTAAGTGTTTAATTAAACTCTGATCTTTAGTTATTTGAGTGCAGTGTATTCAGAATGGATAAAGACAATAATGTAAACAAGGGTTTTTCTGTCATACAAAAAAAGTTAGATATGCTACAGACAATGTTATGTAAAATAATTTATTAAAAAAGTTAACAGACCTACAAAATCCAATTAAAGACAAATTAATAATTAAAGATGATCAAATTAATACAGTTAAATATTTGTGTGAAGTTACTGATTTCAAAACACAATGAAAATGATAGCTATGTAACGAGTTGTTTTCATAAAGTAGAATCAGCAGGACAGAGAATGGAAAGAAATGTAGACTCTGTAAAGGAAGTTAAGAGGGAAAAGCTTAAAAATTTATCATCAATTGATTTTGTGAATAATGATCTTGTAACAAATGTCATTCATAATTTTGGTTTATGCTCTAAAATTCCTGTAAAGATATTCCTAGAAAATGATTTGCATCCTGTAGATTTTATTATGTACTGTGGGAATAATTTTGTTGAAAATATGACAGGCTGATAAGATAAAGTATGTTAAGTATCACTTAAATGGTGAGGCATTAAGTTGGGCTAATCAAAACATAAAACTTTGAGAAAATTTTGAAGAATTTAAAAAGAGCTTGTTAAATAAGTTTTGGTCAAAAAGGGACCAACACAGTGTTAAAAGTAGATTCATATATGCGCCTATATATAATGAAAGACCAGGAGGACTGTTTAATTTTTTGTAAAAAAGAGTTAAAGAAACTAATAAACTTGCAGTATCCCTTAGATGTTAGGACACAAATTCATGTGTTAAAAAATAGGCTACCAAAATATTTTCAATGGGAATTAATACATGCACCCGATAATAATATAGAAGAATTTTTAAATTTTGTATACAAAATTGACAAACTTGTTGAAAGGCAAAGCTCTAGTTACAGTAATAAATGGAGTGGGGGGTGGGAAAGAAACAGAGACAATAAGTATGGTATTACAAATTTTAATGAGAACAGAAAATACAGATATAATAATACACAAATAAAACCAAACTGTGATCATATATTTGTATCTGATTCTGACAATTGTAACTTAGACTTTGTGTATGCTGTTGAAAGTAATAACATTTTACTGAGTGTGACACTTGTATTGTTGAGGTAAAGGATAATGTTCATGTTGACATAAGTGAGGTCTCTAGTGTTGTGTGTAAAATGTTACCTACTGAAAATGAAAATACATATGTTGACATTGTTTATTATGGAAGTAGTAGCTTTGATGATGATAAGTATTATGTTGACAGTAATGATGTATCTGTGGCCTTGTGTAGGGTGCAATGTATTGACAATGACAATGTTAAAGTTAATAATGATGAAAGCAATATGGTTTGTAATAATAGTTCTGAATATGAGAATGTTACAAATGATAATGGATCTAAATTTGAAAATGTTGATGTTAATCATAATGATGATGAGAATATTATACCTTGTAACTGTTTCTCCTGCTCCATGGTCATGAAGCTAAGACGGCAATAGATATGCTATTTCCGTTCCAACCTGATAACCCCCTCTGGGGGACACCACCTTGACGAAGCACTTTCCATGTGGGTGGAGAGGCCTGTGCATCTGTGGGACGTTGAGGGCTATACTGAAGGTAGAGAACCTACTGCTGGAAAGGCCTTAGCTTATGGATCAGACTAAGAGTACCCAAAAACGTCCTGTCCTCCTTATCCATTCCCAGTCCTTTCCCAATACCCTTCCCAACCCAAGGCGTGATGCGATCCGTGCCGAGGGGTGCATGGCACATGGGTAGATGTGTCTTAAACGGAGCCTCGGGGATACCAGGCAACGAACAGGGACTATCTGAAGGTTGAATAACGTCCTCATGCAACATCTTCTCCACTTCTTCCCAAATTATTCGTCTTTCAGCTGGCGACATCTGTACAAACGCTGGCTAATTGGTGGATGATCCCCAGTATTGATTCAGTGTTTTATGGTGGGCTGTTTCATCTGGCTCTTCTCCTGCTGAGCCTGGAATACACCTTATAATAGTTTTTTAAACTACTCTAAAACCACATTTTGCATACATCACCTTATTGTCTCGGTTGTTCAGTGGTAGATGTTGTTTTAATAGCTGGCCTGCCTTTAAATAATTATGAAAACATTAGGACGATGTATTCTGCCAAGTAATGGAAACTACCAATGTGACACATTTCATTTTATGTATTTTTATTTAATCTTGATAAAGCACATAAACAGAAGTAATACATAATGACTACTTGTTACTGACTCTTCAAAGTAATACCAACTTAATACTGACTAAGACCAACTTAATACTCATGTCATACTGACTACGTTCGCACCAATTCGCGCATATTAATACATATTGTCGCTTTGAAATGGGAGCAGGCTTGACTTCCAAGGCAACTGAACACAGCACTTATACTCAAAGCACGTTCATTACGAAGTCAACATACACGCAGCACTGACTGCCTCTCGGGCAGAGTGCCCTGATATTTATACACAGACAGAATTTACCAGAAATTAGAAGAACAGTTAACATAAGAAACAAGTAGAATTTACTAGTGAACATAAGAAATATGTAGAAACTTCTGGAATTGTTAAGTACAAAGAAATAAATTTTTGCCGGTGGGCGGGATTGAACTGGTGACCTTCAGCACCGCAGTCCGTGATGTTGCGCCACGCCGGCAGTCAGTGTACGTGGTCTCTAACGGCATTGCTCCCTCTCCTGGAAAAACAGTGACCAGCTGTTATGTTCCCTGTGAAGCCACCTGCAATGTCCTGGATCTTGACCTTGTCATGGGTTCTATGTATGGCAGTTCAAGGAAATCCTTCCCTTCTCCACGATTATCGACAACAGAAGTTCCTGTCGTGGCTTCATCAGTAACATTACTGTCCTTACAGTCCTTGAACAATAAGCCATTGTCGCCTACCTGCTCTTCAGGATCGTACCAAGGCTTCATGCGCAGGACGTTCTAACGTCCATCACCTCTTTTCGGAATGACTCAAACTGAGGCCTAATATATTCCTGAATCACGGAAATGTTTATTAGTTCACAGTCTATAACGAAGTCATTCCACTGTAGGTGAAGTTGAACTTATCTTATATGCTGGCTGAAGTCCATTGCGTTGTGAGTTATCTTCGGCATTCACTAAAGAATTTGATTTTACAGGATCTTTTCATAAATTAAAACCATCTCAGTTGATATGGAAACGATTTTATTTCCACTTAAACATTGCACAACCAAGAAATGCAGCAGCAAGCCAACAGAGCTGCTTACAGGTTTCTGGCCACTCACAAACTCTATAACCGACTAAACAAACAATGGTTTCTCCCAAACATCTTTCTGCATAACCACGTAATAATATTGATGACAAAGTTTTGTAATTCACTATTAAACAATATTCTTTTACATTAAATTTGCTAAAATACAGAAATTAAAACATTACATTTAAGCTTTGATTATTTATGTCAATGTATGTACTTGTTTCATGAAATTTGTATTTAATGTGGTACACAAATTTAAAGTCAACCTTTTGACTAGTGTTTACAGTCGTCAAATTATTTACATTATTTGTGTTTTCGAAGTGCACACATATTTGTTTTGCCAATATTGTGTAGGCGTAATATTATTGTGACATGGAATTTTAATGTGTTTCAGTTTGTGGTCCAATTATTTATTAATACGGATTTGTATATGGTTATCGTAGTTTTGTTAATTTCGAAGATAGTTTCTTAGTACGAAACGGATTATTAATTTTAGTGCATGAAAAATTATCAGTATTTAATTTAGGATCTAGTGATATATAAAACATGGTCTGCCTTAATTTATTTAAACAAAAGGTATATATGAAATCATGTTGTGCAATAGTTTATAACATGTAGCATTATTGTTGTTATACAAATTAGTATCTATATAGGTTCAGCAATTTCCGAAACTAAGTGTAATGCATTTTTAGTGTTTGCAGCTATTATTTACGAAAGTATTAAAACCTGAAAATTACGTAAAAGGTCAGTCAAAGTTATATTTAAATCAACGTACTATTTCTTAAAAGCGTTTTACTAATAGTGTTAATAGAATTTCCAACTGAAGGAGAAAATGAGATAATATCACATGTCCGGTAATGAAGTTTTACTTTAGGTATCAGATATTTCGTGTTTCTATGTTGGCAACTGATTTTTAAGAGTTTGCAACATAGCAGAAACGTTACAACGTGAACAATGTCTCTTCGATTTTGTCATTTCGATGACGGCTTATAATCCTCAACTTCGTATGTGATGTCTGACAGGCGGCGTATGACACAATACGGACCAAAGTATCGCTTCAATAACTTTTCTGACAGTCCAACCTTCCGTACATGGGTAGAAATCCATACAAGATCTCCTGGGCTGTACACAACAGGTTGGTGCCTGTCATTATACCGCTGACGGTCCTTCTCCTGGGCGTCCCGTGTCCGTATGTGAGCCAGCTGTCTTGCTTCTTCGACCCTGGTCATCCATAGTCATCCTGAGTGTCATCCGGCTGGAATGGGAGTTGGAACTCTCCATTGGCCGGTTCTCCTTTCTCCAAGGTCTCTATCGTTTTTAATAGTACTGGATCTTCCCTCTGTTCAGCTGTAACGTCATCTAATTCAGTGAGGGCAGAAATTTCATTCATGCTGTTGTGTTCCACTAATGGATTCCTCGAAAGACAGTCGGTATCCTTGTGTTTGCGCCCGTTCTTGAATACCACTGAAGTCGTACTCTTGGAGTCCAGTGCCCATCTTGCTAGTCGACCTGTTGGATCCTTCAAGCTAATCAGCCAACACAAAGCATGGTGATCTGTCACGACGGTGAATGGTTTGCCGAATAAATACAGCCGGAACTTGTTGATAGCCCAGATAACTGCGAAACATTCTTTCTCAGTTGTAGAGCAGTTTATCTCGGACTTTGAGAGTACTCTTGATGCATAGGCTATCACTTTTTCAGCACCTTCCTGAACTTGTACAAGCACTGCACCAATCCCATAACCACTGGCGTCTGTGTGAAGTTCCGTTTCTGCATTCTCGTCGTACAAGGCTAGCACTGGTGCAGAAGTTAGAGCCTCATTCTTTTGTCTCATCCCAGTGAAACTTAGTGTCTCCTTGCAGAAGTTCTTGTAATGGACGTGCCTTGTTGCAAAATCCTTTTATGAAACGTTGGTAGTATGAGCACAGCCCGAGAAAACTTCTCACATCACGAATGCGCTGAGGAGTTGGAAATTCTGTGACTGCCCTTACTTTATCTGGATCAGGACGGACACCATCTTCGTTGACTAGGTGTCCCAGGATTGTTATCTCTTTGGCGACGAAGAGGCACTTCTTTGGATTGAGGCGGAGTCCTGCAGGCTGAACATACTTCAACACAGTTGACAGGCAACTCAGATGTTCTTCAAATGTTCTCGAGAAAACGACAATGTCATCTAAATAGCAAAGGCACATCGTCCACTTTAGGTGTAGAAGCAAATTGTCCATCATGTGCTCGAATGTGGTCGGAGCATTACATAATCCAAACGGCATTACTTTGAATTCATAGAGGATGTCAGGTGTAATAAAAGCAGTCTTCTCCCTGTCAGCTTCGTCAACCTCAATTTGCCAGTAACCTGTCTACATGTCCATAGTTGACAAGTATGTAGCTCCTTTCAAGCAGTCTAAGGTGTCGTCAATGCGCGGCAATGGGTAGACATCTTTCTTTGTGATTCTGTTCAGCCGCCGATAGTCGACACAGAATCGCCACTTGCCATCCTTCTTCTTTACAAGGACCACTGGAAACGACCAAGGACTCTCCGAAGGATGAATAATGTCATCTCGCAACATCTTCTCCACTTCCTCTCGAATAATCCGTCTTTCAGCTGGCGACACTCCATACGAACACTGGCTAATTGGCGGATGATCCCCAGTATTGATATGGTGCTTTATCGTGGGCCGTTTCGTCTGACTTTTCCCCTGCTGAGGTGTGAATGCACCTGAAAATTGGCGTAGTATACCTAACACCCGCTGGCATTGTTCCTTGATCAGTCCAGGCCCTATTGGCAGTTCCACGTTTGTTTCCTCCAGCGTGTTGTCTGTACTAATAGCAGGGCATGGGTCTTCATTGATGACGTTGAGCTCACCGTCCTGGACTGGTTCAGCTGTCCCGATACACATTCCCTTGGGGATAAGTTGTGACTGCTCGTGACAATTTGTGATCCAAATCTCTCCTTGACCATCGGTAATGCTTATGATAGCCGCTGGTATGTAAATTTCTTTTGTGAGCCTGATAAACTTTTTACTATCAACAAGAACTACACAGTATAACCGGTCATCTGTGTTTGTGACTGCAACTCTTCACATTGTCAACGGCGGTATCGTCATATTGTCAACGATGAATAACTTCCCAGAAAATTCTGTATTATGTGTATCTGGCGAAACAACTTCTTCAATTTGCAGCTCAGATCTTCCACAGTCAATGATAGCTTGGGATGCCTGAAGGAAGTCCCATCCGAGGATGACATTGTGACTACATTCTGTTAATATGACCAATTCAAATGGCTGAGTCCTGTTGTTGATGGTTATTCTTGCGACAGAAGTTCCTGCTGGATAGACGTACTTTCCATTTGCGACCTTCAGCACAGTTGCCCCTGTATCACAGAACAACTTCTTTAGTGTGCGGCGGTAATTATCCGACAATACAGAAAAAGACGCTCCTGAATCAACAAGTGCCCGGACTGGTTGACCGTCAATTATGATGTCGATGAGATTTCCCGACATCTTAGCAACTGTCGTCCATGGAGGATTTTCATCTACAGCGGCCTCACCTCCGTAGATGGTCGCCTCTCTTAGTTTTCCTGGGCGCAGCGGCTAGGGGAGCAGCTGGTACCTCTCTACGGCGACGGTGAACGGCTGCGGCGCGTCGGTGAGCGACCTCGTCTAGGGTACGGTGATGGGCTTCTTCCCATAAGTCGACTGAACTCAGCAGGTGATTGCCTGGGATAGAAGTGCTCTGATGGCAGATGTCTTGTGGCAAAATAATCGTCGAATACTCACCTTCTCTCTCTGCAGTAGCGTACGACATGTCTAGGGCGCCCACAGTGGAAAAACAGTGATGGGTTGTCTTCAGTCCTCCAGAAGTCTGTTCTTCTGTGGGGCGTGATTGTTTCTGGGGGAGTTGGTTGTGGCCGTGTCGGCCAGTTCATACGCTGCCGTTTGGCGGCTGCAGCGTATGTCATAGCAGGGCGACGCCATTCTTCACGTCGGGTGCAATTGGCGGGACAGACAGGAGCTAATGTCTGAAATACCTCTTCCTCAGCGGCGTCGGCTCCCTCGTGACTTACATGGTTTACATCCATGGCCATAATCTGATGCTCGCTCGGTCTAATAATCCTGGCTGCCATGCACTGTTGTAATTCTTCTCTCACAATTTGTCGTATGAGAGAAGCGAAGTCATGCTGGTCTTCCACAATGGCCATAGGGAGTACCATTGGGGAGTCGGTCATACTTCTTGTGTCCAACTCTCCTTTGTTGCATCTCTTCAATATGCTGGCACCACTTGATAAACTCTTCTGTCGTAGCAACGTCTTTTATCAGAAGGGCTTGGTACATGTCTTCTGCCATACCCTTCATCATGTGCGTGATTTTGTCGGCCTCAGTCATGTTCGGATTGACAGTGTTACACAGGGCCAAAACATTTTGTATGTAAGACTGTGTCAGCTCACCATGTCGTTGGGCCCGGTTCTTCTGTTGTTCTTCCGCCAAGCGGATTTGTCGTTGGCGGTCTCCAAACGTCTTCTTAAGTTCCGCCTGGAATGTTTCCCAGTCATTCAGTTTGTATTCGTTGTTCTCAAACCATTGCTGGGCTGTTCCATCCAGGTAGAAATAAACATTGGCCAAGCACATAGTATGATCCCACCTGTTGTACTTGGCGACTTGGTCAAACCCTTTTAGCCATTTATTGGGAGCCTGTCCAGCGTCTCCAGAGAACACCGACGGGTGTCTGATGAGCAGTTGGTCTACCGTTGATTTCGTGTCCATGGTTCTTCTGATGATATGAACTTTCGGAAGGATGTACTCGGTATATCCCTTGTAGTCCAGTTCTAGTCCGTGTAAGCGATGGCTTCTACGTTGCCTATTCGGAGCTACGGTGATACAGCTGTTGCACAGGGTACCTGGCGCCTCCACCAAACAATGTCACATTGAAATGGGAGCAGGCTTGACTTCAAAGGCAACTGAACACAACACTTATACTCAAAGCTCGTTTATTACGAAGTCAACATACATGCAGCACTGACTGCCTCTCGGGCAGAGTGCTCTGCTATTTACACACAGACAGAATTTACCAGAAATTAGAACAACAGTTAATATAAGAAACAAGTAGAATTTACAAGTGAACATAAGAAGGATGTAGAAACTTCTGGAATTGTTAAGTACAAAGAAATAAATTTTTGCCAGTGGGCGGAATTGAACCAGCAACCTTCAGCACCGCAATCCATGACTCTATCCCCTGCGCCACGCCGGCAGTTGGTGTACATGGTCTCTCGCGGCAATTTCATATCTTTGAGAACTTTCTGGAACACGGAAATAGTTGAGTACAGTTATTATAATTTGTTTGTGGAACATAAATGAATCTTGCTTTATGTTAAGGTACACAAAAATATGACAAATGTAATATTAGGATTTTTGTACCAAAACAAAACAAAATAAAAGATTGTAAGTAAATAACAATTAGTGCAGTGTTAATATATGTTTACATCATTAAAAATTGTTAAATCAAAGCAACTGTGCAATTCTACAGTCATCAAAGTATTACATTAAGGTCAATACATTACAGATGACCTTAGACAATGTTAGTTACCAATTTCATTAACAAACACAGTATCGTCCAACCTTATGACTTTCAATAATTAATTAACTAATTTATTTTATTAGAAGACCCAAGTAAAGAAGCAACCAAATCAATGTGACCAGGTAGTGGTGTTATAAAATGCTTATATAATATAAATATGGACTATTAGGGTACAATACCACAATCAAACGTGGTAACCTATACTTCAATTTTGTAAACAAACAAGACTTTCCAGGCCAAATACATTACAATACCCCCTCACACAATGTCAGACATAACATGTGGATCATATTGTGTGATTAAAGATTTGGGGAGTACTTACATTCAGCAAAAATTTTAAATTTAGACCACAATAGACAAAATGATCAGGTTTTAGAATGAACAAAAGCATAAAATTTTATGCAATTATACAAAGTTTACATTGTATATGTAGTGAAAAAAAATACTTTGAAGGTAGCAAATTTAACAAGTTTTTCAAAATTACTATTTGCAAAACTATTCAGTTCAAATTTAAAGATTTGAAATGTAGGTGATTCTGCCATGTGCCCAATAAGACTTATTTCACATGACAAGACTCAATTTACAAGGGAATTTGTGGTGTTTTCTTCTCTGATGTCTTCTCTGTCGGTAGTCTTCTTGTTATGTTGAGAAAGATTACAGATGTTTACATAAAATATACAGTTATTAGCAATTACAATTATAGTCCAGTAATTAGTTTTAGTATTTCACACATGAAGTGACTGATTTCATAGAAAACTGTTAGCAAAAAATACTTTACAGCTGAGGATATGATTTTTCTTTAAAATGCACAACTATTTAAATTAAATTACCATCACGCTACATACAGAAGAACAATAAATTGCTTTGTAGAACAAGTGTGGTTAAGCAGACAAAGTTTTGTTGAACAGTGATTACATAGCATAGATACAGTCTGAAGTCATAATGGATAAAATTAATGAGGTTGCATGTTAATAAGTGTACACTTCATTTGTGTAGACAGTCCATAAATTTCAAAAAATCAGAAAACATCAAATTTCAGCAAGACATTATGAAAATGATTACTAGAACAATATTTTGGTTGCAAGTGTACATTGAGTAAATTCTTAATAAATTATTACAATTTTTAATACTGGAAATAATTTGTCACTGCAAAATAATTACCAATTTTCAAATTGCATACAGATGTGGGAATTTTATAATATTGTACTTAGCAAACAGCCATAATAAAAATTGATCATGATAATTATGTGAAGATTATTACTATGAGAACTTTAAGAGCAAACTAATTTGTTGATAAACAGTAATATGTCTTAAAGGGAATATAAAATAGTAAAGCTAGATTGTGACATAATACACCAGCAAATGTTACAAGAATTTTTATGAACAGAACCCTACCAGTTCAGCACAGCCGTCAAAGTCAAAATAATTAACCACATCAGAACTTTACATCATCAAAACACAACATACATAGTCAGGTTTGGTACACAAAAGTCATAGTTATGAACAATATACAATGTGTCATATCAGTTAAATAATCATAATCAAATTTTAAATGACAAGCACACCTTCAAGTTTCTTACACAAAGATCACTTAACCCCACACTTTATTAAAAAAAATTGTATAAGAATGTTACTCAAATAAAAATTACAACTAATTAATTAAATATGCAATTAGTTTGAAGACTGTCATGAAAGCATCTAATAATAAAAATAGCTATTGATCATACAGTTGAAAAACATTTCATGATTACGGTGTATGATAACAGTGTCATAGGGTCTATGTTACAGATTTAGTGAAGTATGAAAGATACAGCTTGTTTACAGAAACCAATTTGCTACATATTTAGTAAAGCATGAACATACAGCTTGCTTACAAAAAACAATTTGAGACATTTCATGAAGTTAAAGTATCTAATCATAAATGTTACTTATTCAAGATTTCAATATTTAATGAAAAATCAAACATTAGTAACAGAAGCTTATACTATCCAAATATTTCATATTAGTCAGACATGAGACTGTGTGTAACATGGAAGTATCATTTTACAAAAAATGTAACATTACAAACATTTAATTTTAATTGTGACTAAAGATTCCTGGGATATCTTACATAAAGTACTTTGGAAAGCAAAAACATAATCACATTAGAAACTTTGACTGTCAGTTTAAACAATAAACATTTCACAACTATAGCTTATGGCATCAGTAGATCATGTGGGCTATGCAACAATTTTGATTTAGTATGAAAAATACAATCAGCTGACACATAAATTCAAGGATTTTCTTAAAATGAAAGTGTCTACTAATGGCTATTACAAGATTTTTAAGACAGTGGCAAATAATATCAGAAAATTTTCATATTAGTTAAACAAAAGACTGTGTGTTTATCCAAAAATTCTCATTACAGACAGTAAAATTTGATTATGTCACCAAGATTCTCTGATAAATGTTGTTAAGACTTAGAACCTTCCAAGCAGGGTGTTTCAGTTTTGCAGAGTTATGGGGCTATGAGAAAATGCATAGAGACATGCCAAGTGTCTGAAACCAGTGCAGCAACTTGATGGACTGGGTGTTAAATGGTTCTTCACTTAGAAAGACCACTGGTAAGCATAATTAGAAGAGAACCTAGGTGCCTTACTAAGGCCGCCCCCAATGACCACACTGTCGATGGAACATTAAACCCTAAGCTTCCTTCCTTCCTTCCTTACTAAAGAAGAATCAGGTCGATGTGTTGTTGTTTCCACTGATCTGTGGTTTGGTTATCTGAATCTTTATGTGGGGTAGCCAAAATCTTGTGTGTGTTAGCAGAAACTTTGTGGATGGTTGCGACCTTCCTGTCGGTACTCACCAATAAGAATTGGGCAATACATAACACAGGGTAGTAAAAGGTTTATGGCTCTTCTCTGTTCATAGGAGGAGTTATGTATGACAGCTTATATGCCCTAAACAGCTACCCAATCTGTTTAAACAAGATTAATAATTAATCTATAGTTTAGCCAGTCTATCAATCTGCATATGATGACACGAAAAGATATTTAAACAAACATAAATTATCGTCTGAATAAGCAACAAAATGGATTCTAAGATGAAGAAGTGATTCACGCATGAAGTAATTCTTTATAAATGGAGTTTATTCCTCTTTTTGGGCATGAAAATGCGAAGGTGGTCCTTCTATATATATCGGTAAATAACTGAATATTTCCCCAACTATTGTTCATGAGAGGCACAATAAGTATCAAATGCACTTGAGAGTAAAAGTTGCCACATTCATTAGAAATTGTTATAAATTTAATACCATAGATATTCATAAATTTTGTTTAGAGCAGCATATGGAAGCATGTGCAACAGAAGTAGAATTTCATAATAAATCATTTACAATAGTAACTGTGTACAGAGTACCAAATGGTAACTTTAATTTGTTTCATAAATCACTTTGAAGCTCTGTTTGCTCATTTGATAACAAGAAAGAAAGACTTAGTGTTGACTGGTGATTTTAATGTAGGCTTCCTTGAAAACTCTCTCAGTAAGAAATTGTTGCAGTCAGTAGCATTGCCATTCAACCTAATTCATGCTGTTAATTTTCCAACTAAGATAGCTAAGGGCTATAGATAATATCTTTATAGAAATGTCAAATGATCAAAATTATATTATAAAACTAATAATACACAGCCTTTCAGACCATGACATGCAGTTACCTTTACTAGATATTAATACTGATCAGAATATAAAATCTATCGCATCTGAGTTTAAGAGGGTAGTCAGTAAGGGAAAATATGATCATTTTAGAAAACTGCTCAAAGACATGAATTGGAGTGATGTCTACAGTGCTAACAGTATGGATGAGAAATACAACACTTTCATAAATAATGTCCTCAACTTATTTGAAAACTGATTTCCCCCAAAACTAACACAGATTAGAGCAAAATCTACAAATAAACCATGGATTACTCAAGGAATAAAGGTCTCCTGTAAGACAGAAAGGAAAGTAACTATCAATTAGAAACAGTTCAGTTATAAATGCTTTAGATCATTACAAAACATACTGCAAGATATTGAAGACAGTAATACTGACCTCAAAGCAAATGCATTATCAGAATAGGATAGTTCTATCAGACAACAAAATAAAGACAATATGGAATATAGCACAGGAGGAAACTGGTAGAACCAGATACAAAGAGGAAGACATAGAATTAAGAGTAGATGACACACGGGTAACAGATGTGTGCAGTGTTGCTGCAATTTTCAACAAGCATTTCTTAACTATTACCGAAAATATGGGGGACTATTTTACCTCCGGATCTCCGGGCAGGGACTACTCAGGAGGATGTCATCATCAGGAAAAACAAAGCAGGCATTCTACAGGTCGGGGCGTAGAATGTTATAACCCTTAATCGCGGAGGTATGGTAGAAAATTTGAAAAGAGAAATGGATAGGTTAAAGTTAGATATTGTAGGGATTAGTGAAGTTCAGTGGCAGGATGAACAGGATTTCTTGTCAGGTGAGTACAGGGTTATCAATACAAAATCCATTAGTGGTAATGCAGGAGTAGGTCTGATAATGAATAAGAAAATAGGAATGTGGGTAAGTTACTATGAACAGCATAGTGAACACATTATCGTAGTAAAGATAGACATGAAGCCAACACCGACCACAGTAGTGCAAGTTTATATGCCAACTAGCACGGCCGATGATGAAGATATCGAAAAAATGTATGAGGAGATAAAAGAAATCATTCAGAAAGTTAAGGGACATGAAAACTTGATTGTGGTGGGGGACTGGAACTCGGTAGTAGGAAAGGGAAGAGAAGGAAATGTAGTAGGTGAATATGGACTGGGAAAAAGGAATGAAAGAGGAGATTGCTTGGTGGAATTTTGCGCAGAGCACAATTTAATGATCACCAACACTTGGTTTAATCATCATGAAAGAAGGCTGTGTACATGGAAGAGACCAGGAGACACAGGAAGGCACCAAATTGACTTTATAATGGTAAGGAATAGATTTAGAAACCAGGTTTTAAACTGTAAGACATATCCAGGAGCAGACATAGACTCTGACCTAACTTATTGGTTATGAACTGCAGATTAAAACTTAAGAGACTGCAGAAAGGTAGAAAGGTTAGCAGATGGAACCTGGACAAATTGAAGGAGCCAGAGGTGGTTGAGAGTTTCAGAGGGAGCATTAGGCAAGGATTGGCTGAAACGGGGGAAAGTAATACAGTAGAAGAAGAGTGGGTAGCTCTGAGAGATAGGGTAGTGAAGGCTACAGAGGATCATATAGGCAGAAGGACAAGGCCTAATAGAAATCGCTGGATAACACATGATATACTGAAGATAATTGATGAGAGGAGAAAATATAAAAATTCAGCAAGTGAAACAGGAAACAGGGAGTACAAACGTCTGAAAAATGAGATTGACAGGAAGTTCAGACTGGCTAAGCAGGAGTGACTAGAGGACAAATGCAGAACCGTAGAAGAATGCATTACTAGGGGAAAGATAGATACCACCTACCAGAAGATAAAAGAGATACTTGGAGACAATAAAAGCAGCTGTATGAATATCAAGAACTCAGATGGAAAACCAGTACTAAGCAAAGAGGGAAAAGCTGAACTTTGGAAGGAATATATACAGGGCCTATACAAAGGAAATAAACTTGAAGGCAGTATTCTAGAAATGGAAGACGAAGTGGAAGAAGATAAAATAGGAGATATGATACTGCGAGAAGAATTTGACAGAGTGCTGAAGGACTTGAGTCGAAACAAGGCTCCCTGGAGTAGATGATATTCCATCTGAACTGCTGATGTTGTTAGGAGAGCCAGTCATGAAAAAAATTGTATCACCTGGTATGCAAGATGTGTGAGACAGGGGAAATACCCCCCAACTTCAAGAAGAATATTGTAATTCCAATTCCAAAGAAAGCAGGTGCAGACAAGTGTGAAAATTACAGAACTATCAGTTTAATAAGTCATGAGTGCAAGATACTAACACGAATTATTTACAGACGAATGGAAAAACTTGTGGAATCCAACCTTGGGGAAGATCAGTTTGGATTTAGGAGAAATGTAGGAACACGGGAGGCAATACTCACATAACGACTTATCTTAGAAGATAGGCTAAGGAAAGGGAAAGCTCCGTTCTTAGCGTTTGTCGATTTGGAGAAAGCTTTTGACAATGTCAACTGCAAGACACTCTTCCAAATTCTGAAGGTATCAGGGGTAAAATAAAGGGAGTGAAGAGTTATATTCAACCTATACAAAAACCAGACAGCGTTATTAGAGTCAAAGGGCAAGAAAGGGACGATAAGAAGTTCAGATAAAAAGATGATAGAAGCTTTTGAAATGTGGTGCTGATGAAAATTAGATGGGTAGATCACGTAACTAATGAGGAGGTACTTAACCGAATCGGGGAGAAAAGGAGTTTCTGGCATATCCTTACTAAGAGAAGGGATAGATTGGTGGGACACATTCTGAGACATCAAGGAATTGTCAACTTAGCATTAGAAGGAAGTGTGTGTGGTAAAAATCGTAGAAGGAGACCGAGGGATGAATATAGTAAGCAAATTCAAAAGGATGTAGGTTGCCGAACGTATTCTCAGATGAAGAGACTTGCACAGGACAGGGTAGTGTGGAGAGCTGCATCAAACCAGTCTGCGGTCTGAGGACCACAACAACAACACCGAAGATATGGGATTATCAGGGTCAGTAAGTGCTGCAATGGATTATCTCACACCTGTGACTAAAAATAACTGCAGCAATATAAGTTTGACACTCACAACACCACTAGAAGTAATGTCCACCATAAAATCCTTAAAACCAAAACCCAGTGGCTATGATAATATATCAACAAATTTGATTAAAAAGTGTGCTTCTCGGCTTAGTGATATTTTAAGTTACTTGCGTAACCAGTCTTTTATCAGTGGAACATTTCCTGAATGGTTGAAATATGCTGAAGTTAAGCCATTACATAAGAAAGGAGATAAAGAAATTCCATCAAATTTCTGTCCATTTTCACTTTTGCCTGCATTCTCAAAAATTTTAGAAAAGATAATGTACAGTCATCTTCTTAAACACCTTACCACTAATAAACTATTATCCATGTCACAGTTCGGGTTTCTAAAGTGTTCTGATATTCAGAAGGCTATCTACACATACAGTGAGGATGTACTTAATTCATTAGACAATAAATTACATGCCACTGGTATATTTCGTGACCTGTCAAAGGTATTTGACTGTATAAATCACAATATACTTTCAAGCAAATTAGAATATTACGGCGTAACAGGAAGTATTGCAGAATGGTTCAAATCATATATCTCTACTAGGAAACAAAGGGTGTCAATAGGAAAGAGAGGTGTACTGAACTATCAGGCCTCATCAAATTGGGAACTAATATGTGGGGTCCCCGAAGGCTCTATTTTAGGCCTCCTGCTTTTTCTTGTATATATCAATGAACTTTCATCATCAACATTATCAGATGCCAAGTTTGTTTTATTTGCAGATGACACAAATATTGCAATAAATAGTAAATCAAATATAGCCTTAGAAAGATTGGCTAATGAAATTTTTATGGACATTAATAAATGGTTCTTAGCCAATTCTCTGTTGCTAAACCTTGAAAAAAAACACTATATGCAGTTTAAGACTTGTAAAAGGTTTTCTGCCAGTATATGCCTAGAGTATGACAACAATGAAATAGAAGAAGTTGAAAGTGTCAAATTCTTTGGATTACAGCTGGATAATAAATTTAACTGGGAGGGGCATACCATAGAACTGCTGAAGCATCTAAACAAATCCCTGTTTGCTATGCAAATGTTGTCAGATATAGGAGATATAAAAATAAAAAAGCTAGCATATTTTGCATACTTTCACTCCATAATGTCATACGGGATTATTTTCTGGGTCAACTCATCAGGCCAAGCAAAAGTTTTCAAAGCACAAAAACGTGCATTATGGATCATTTGTGGTGTCAACTCAAGAACATCATGTAGAGGGCTATTTAAGGAACTGGGGATACTTACTACTGCTTCCCAAGACATTTATTCTCTAATGAAATTGGTCATCAACATTCAGCAGTACACACTTTCAATAACATGCCAGCAGCCATAAAAAAATTTAACTCACAATAAAATACAGTTTGAAAAGAGTCTAAAGGATTTTTTGGTAGCCTACTCTTTCTACTATATTAATGAATTTCTTGCCAGAAGTGATTAATGTACGTTATTGTATATAATATTCACAAATATGAATACTATGTTCAGTTTGACTTCAGTACAAGTTTTGTGCAATAATTTGATCATTGTAAATCAGTGTTTTAAAAGAAAAAAAATGCTAAGAATTGTAATATGCACCTAGTATATTAGTATGTAGTAATAAGTTTTATGTCCTATAAAATGTAAATATGCTTAAGATAATTATTTTTAAAGTACATCTAATCTAATCTGTATGAGAGCATAATGATGGTAGATATGGTGGTACAATATCTGGGTGTGATAGACTTTTGTCCCTGCATATGGTTTTCATGAGTAAAATTTATTCGTGGATTGAGTTAGAGGATAGGGTCACAAGGTGTTAGCAAAAGGCTTGGCATGTTTAACTAGGACATGTTAAAGGAACAAAGAGCAGGTCTTGATGGTTGGTCTGTGGATGCAATGTAAGAAATTATACACGTTTTAGAAGCTAATGTGTATTACTTATGTGGAGGTTTATAGGATCAGGTCAGATAAGACACTAGACACTCCAACTTTATACACTGACTTTATTGTTACTCGTTTACACTGTACAATAGTCAGGCGGGAACTGGTGTTTCCGCTTCCTTACAGCAAAGACCTTTCGTAACACACAAAGATACTACACTTGTCCAGTGTTGTTTAGTATCGATCCCCACACTTATTTACCAGTATTGATGCTATATGTGGCTGAGAACTTTGTACCATTTGGTGCACTAGGTCAGTAAGTGTCATAAGTAGAGGTTTGCACAGATAAGAAAAGTGTTCTCTGCATCCACACCACACCAGCAAGGCCCATATCCACAACTGCATCTGTGGCACTTCATCTGCATCCGCAAGTTTGTTATCTGCATCCGCAGATATTAAAATTTTGAATGGGTAATAGTAATAGATACCAGTATTCAAAACCATGTTATCTAATGGTATAATTATTAAATTCTTGAATATCAGTCTCCAGATCACTTGTACTTGAAGAGCTTGAAGTATATGCACACAAGGAGAAAGACCCGGACAAAGTTCTAAATGAACAGACAGATTTCATGCATAAAAACTTTTTTTGAAATATTTAAAGACATTTTGTAGTCTTGCCTGGAATGGAAAGCGCTGCCAAACACCAGCTATGGCGGTCCTCAGCACACTGGCGGCGGTGAATGGGACACGCCGGAGGAAACCTCGGCGACACTGCTGCTGCCTGACACACTGAAGCTTCATCCACAGACAGGAAAGAAGACATTGTCCACAATATTTTTTTAAAAACCTTTTTAAGAGATTTTAATATTTAACCATGAACATTTTTTTTAACTCACTAACAGTTTTACTTAAAATGTTATTATATGTATACAGAACCCAATGATATCTTATTTCTATGACCTTTTATAGTTTGACAGCTGAGTATCTCATTTGTAACTGCTATTTTATACCTTGGCTACTATCTTACACCTTGACTTCAGAATTGATTTTATATGTAAGTCAATAATTACTTATTGAGAATAATTTTAACAAAAATGATCCCCACCAATCAGATGATTTTAAGTACATTATATAAAGTCTCAGGAAACTACTGTGTTTTAGTAACGACTGTGAACATTCGTTCATCACAGGACAGGTTACTCTGTAACTTCATAAATTTGGTATGTTTTTAATATTTTCCATTAACTTTTTAGATATCATACTTTGTAAATAGTAGCTTACATTCAGTTGTAACATTTGTTTAACAGATGTGAAGATGAGTAGCTGTACTGAAACCGGTCATGTTTTAGAAAATAAAAACAATCTGGAGATTGATATTCAAGAATTTCATTTATATGATGATCGCAGAAACTCCCTCGAGACCCATACGTCTTGCTTTGATATAATTATTGTTAGAGTGTTATTTATGTGACAACTTAACTATTTTTGACTTCTCGAATAATGGTAACTGTTCTATACCTCCTCCAAAACAGGCTATTCCAAACAGGTAAACATTAGCGCTCCAGACAGACAGACAGACACACACACACACAAACACACACACACACACACACACACACACACACAGTAGCGCTTCGGAGCCCGTGTGGTCGGAGCACTATGTCAGCTGTTTAATACAGGCATCTTCTTAAATTTGAGTGGTTAAAATTGATCAGCATAGAGGAGATTTTACTGTGTTTACATTCAAAAACAGAAACGGATCTTTCAGAGTTTTACAAAAGGGACACTTTATTTTCCTCATATTAATGCACAAGAGGTTATGTGACGCAAAACAAAGCATATCATTTCAAGTGTTAAAACTGCCATCTACTTCTAATTGGGAAGTGTCAGCAAAAAGAGACAATGTCAGCTGCAGCTACGGCCAGCCTATACAATCTAACATTATGTACCTTCTTTAATATGTTAGTTTCACTGTACACCGGATCTGATTATGAAAGTTTCTATAAAATGCTATCGTCTATCTTTATTACTTCCATCGCCATTTATCAAATACATAAACATGAATGTTTGTTTCTATATTTGTTTGTATTTTATGCAAAGCTGTACTGTTTATTTGGATGCAATGAAACTTTGCCAACATACTGCTTGCACTTCTGTGATGGTTATTGACATAATTGACTGTAAGAAACATAGTTCAGGAGATATGACATAATAAACAATTTTATGGTTAAAAAAAACTGCGGCATCACACAACATGTGAATAAGGACACTTTATTCATCCTCAATTAGTGCTTTGTAGTGAGTAACCAACTAAAACGGATATCGTTGTGAATACAGTGACAGTTCTTTCTTAAAATGAACATGACATCAATGGATACTATATCGTGTGGAATGAAAAGAGGTGATTTGACATTAGTGAAGGAAAACAAATTGAAATTGTCAATTTGGAAAAAAAAAAAAAGAATTGTATACATATTTGATGGCAAGGAAAAGATCAGTGATATAGTGGCCTGTTTTGAGTGTAAAAAAGTATATTCTTACACTGTACAGGAAACTGGAACTTCAAATTTGCTGAAACATTAGTGTGAGACAGGACAAAGTAGCATAATTACTTATTTAGATACTAAGACAGATGGAAAAGTTCCTGATTTCCGCCAAATTTGTAGACAACCTCAACCAAAATCCTATCAATCTTGTCAGCAAAGACATTTTACCAGTTAGATTAGATTAGATTATTTATTTGTTCCGTAGATCCATATTGAGGGGATTCTCGTGGATGTGGAACATGTCAAGAAACAAAATTTACAAGTTGAATAACAGATAATACTAATAATATAAATACAAATACATACACTTATAATATAAATACAGATATATAATTTTTAAGGCTTTTTTTTGCTGATAATATAATAATACTAATATAGTATGAGTGCATGCATCATTTGGTACAATTTAGAAAGTCACTAATGGAGTAGAAGGAGTTGGCCACTAGAAAGTCTTTTAGGTTCCTCTTAAACTGATCTTTATTTGTAGCTAAATTTTTTATACTTGATGGTAAATTATTGAAAATGTGTGTTCCTGAGTAGTGGACCCCTTTTTGAACTAAAGTAAGTGCTTTTAAATCCTTGTGTAGATCATTTTTATTTCTAGTATTGTATGTATGAACTGTGCTGTTTGTTGGGAAAAGGGATATATTATTTATGACAAATTTCATTAAGGAATAAATATACTGAGAGGCAGTAATTAATATACCCAGTTCTATGAAGAGGCTTCTACAAGACGTCCGTGAATTTACTCCACAAATAATACGTATTACACGTTTTTGTACTCTGAAGACTTTTGACTGACTTGAAGAGTTACCCCAAAATATTATACCATATGACATTAAGGAATGAAAGTAAGCAAAGTATGCAAGCTTTGTTATTTTTATATCTCCTATGTCTGATAACACTTGTATTGAAAATACAGATTTGTTGAGTCGTTTCTGCAGTTCTGTGGTGTGGTCCTCCCAACTAAATTTATTATCAAGCTGTAATCCCAGGAATTTAATACTGTCAACCTGTTCTATCTGCTCTTCTTCATACTTAATGCATATGTTTTCAGGAAATCTCTTACATGTTCTGAACTGCATGTAGTGCGTCTTTTCAAAGTTTAATGACAATGAGTTGGCTTTAAACCATTTATTAATGTTCATGAAAATATCATTAGCAGACTTTTCTATCACTATACTTGACGTACTCTTTATTGCAATAATTTTATCATCTGCAAACAAAACGAACTCTGCTTCTGGTAGTGTAACTGATGAGAGATCATTAATGTACACAAGAAAAAGCAATGGCCCTAAGATGGATCCTTGTGGGACACCACATGTAATTTCTTCCCAATCCGATGATGACTGTTGGCCAAATTCACTAGTCACTTGCACTGACACCCTTTGTTTCCTGTTAGTGAGGTACGACTTGAACCATTTTGCAGCATTTCCCGTGACCCCATAGAATTCTAATTTACTTAAAAGGATGTTATGGTTCACACAATCAAATGCCTTTGACAAATCACAGAAAATACCTGCTGCTTGCAATTTATTATCTAATGAATTAAGTACATTCTCACTGAAAATGTAAATAGCCTTCTCAATATCGGAACCTTTCAGAAATCCAAACTGTGTTCTAGACAATATGCCATTTGCGGTTAAGTGGTTGAGAAGCTGCTTGTACATTACCTTTTCTATAATTTTTGAGAATGCTGGCAAAAGTGAAATGGGTCTGTAGTTTGATGGTATCTCTTTATCCCCCTTCTTGAAGAGAGGTTTAATATCTGCATATTTTAGCCAATCAGGAAATGTTCCCGTTATAACAGACTGGTTACACAAATAACTTAAGATTGTGCGAAGTTCACAAGAACACGCTTTAATTAACTTTGTTGATATTTTATCGTAACCACTGGAATTCTTTGTTTTTAAAGATTTTATTATGGAAGATATTTCTTGTGGTGAAGTGACTGACATATTCATGTGTGTGAAGTTATTTGTAAATGCTAGTTTCAAATATTCAAGCGCATTATTTACTGACCCAGACAATCCCATACTATCAGTAACGGATATAAAGTACTTGTTAAATAGATTTGCCACACTATGCCCATCCGTTACTAATGTCTCAGCTACTCTTAATCGTACCTGCTCTTGTTCCTTTCTGGTTCTACCAGTCTCTTCTTTCACTATATCCCATATTGTTTTTATTTGGTTTCCTGATGTTGCTATCTTCTTTTCATAGTGCATTTGTTTAGATACCTGAATAACTTTTTTTAATATTTTACAGTATTCCTTATATTTAGTTAAATCATCATCATTGCAACTACTCTTGGCTGATAGATACATTTTCCTTTTTGTCTTACATGAAATCTTTATTCCTTGTGTAATCCAAGGTTTTATTGTAGACTTCTGTTTAATTTGCATTAGTTTTAGAGGAAAACAGTTTTCAAACATGATACTAACATTATTAATGAATACATTATATTTTTCATTCATGCCATTAGCACTATATACATCTTTCCAGTTCATGTCTTTGAGGAGTTTTCTAAAATTTTCAATTTTTGGTGGGTTGACTACTCTCCTGTATGTACATTTTGCAGTCTTCATAATCTGTTTAGAATCTATACCTAAAACAAGGAGCTGCATATCATGATCTGACAGGCCATTTATTATTGGTTTTATGATATGATTTTGTTCCTTTGATTTGTCTATAAAAATATTATCAATTGCTGTCCTAGAGGTTTTAGTTACCCTAGTTGGAAAGTTTACGGTGTGTGTTAGATTGAAAGGCAAAGTTACTGACTGCAATAAATTTTTACTGGAGGACTGCATAAGAAAATCTGTATTAAAGTCACCAGCAACCAGGATTTCTTTATTTCTTCCTGTTAAATAACCCAATAGAGCTTCTAGATGATTTAGGAATAGATTATAATTTCCTGCAGGTGCTCGGTAAATAGTTATTATTATATAGCATCTGTTATGGAATTTTACTTCTGTTGCACAAGCTTCTAAATGCTGCTCTAGACAGAATTTATTTATATCAATATTCTTGAATTTATATCAGTTTTTAATGAATGTGGCAACTCCTCCTCCCTCCATATCTACTCTACAGAAGTGTGAAGCTAAATTAAATCCTGGAATGTTTAACATATCTATACCAGTGGCCACATGATGTTCAGAGAGGCAAATTATGTCAATTGGGCTAGAGGAATCTATTTCATCAATACAAATGAGTAGTTCATCAAGTTTATTTCTGAGTCCTGGAATATTTTGATGTAATAAAGATAACTGATATTGCATACTAATGGCTTGAGTAAGATTTACTGGAAGTTTCTGACTACTTTCTGTTAAACATTGTTTGCTAAAATCTATCTCCTGTTTATCTGCTTTTCCAAACTGAGGGTGTCTTACAAGCTCTCTCAAAACTGGTTTTCTTCCCCCCCTCCCTATCCTAAAAAAGGCATTTGAAGTTGCGTGTGGATCTGGGTTTCTTGAGACAGCACAGTTTATTATTGATGTGGGGGCAAAGTATGGTGCAGTGAGTGCTAAGGAACTAATACCTCATCCAACCACTATATCCAGAAATTTGAAGGAAACTGATGAGCGTTTGTGAGAGACTGTCACCAAAAAAGTGAAAAATGTATTCAGAGATGTAGGTGGTGCACTAACTGTCAATTTATGGACTGATTCGTACCATAAAATGAACTATATGGGAGCAGCAAAAATTTGGCATGGAGTGGGCAGTGGGTCAGTTTGCCACGCAGAAAGCACTTGACAGACCACAGATAAGACATGGTCGCGTAAACGGGTTAGGCGCTGGTTCCAGCTACGACTGGTGTGGCCAGGGGATGGGGACAACAGACTTCCACTCTACCTGGGCCCTGCAAGTATTCCAAGACTGTCCACAGGCATGTTGACAGGTGTACCAGGCAGATACATTGCTCTTTATCCACACATATCATGCGGATATCCATGTTGCTCACAATTTTATCCACAAAGTAAGAAATACTGAGGATATCTGCAGATATATCCATGGAAATCCGCATCCATGCAGACTAACCATTTTTTGTTTCTTACTTATTTAGTCTCGTGAACTTTAGTAGAGAGAGAGAGAGAGAGAGAGAGAGAGAGAGAGAGAGAGAGAGAGAGAGAGAGAGAGTGACTTGTCTGTGTGTGTGTGTGGGGGGGGGGGAAGTAGAAGTGTAAAGGCACCTGAACACTGAATATGATATGAAATAGTTCTCATTTATTCACAATATGACATACTGAATGTATCCTGATATATTAGGAGTGTGCTTCATTATGAACTGCAACAGTAACAGGTGGGAGATGATGTAAACAATCCAGTGGTTTGTGTGAATGTCAACAAATATTTTAAAGTTCACTGTTAGCGATTATGTTCTTATGCTTGTTGGTTGAAACAATGTAATTCTTTGGTACATTGCACTTGTTCTGCTGTTTAAGTGTTGCATGTATTTTTGGAGACCTAATATCAATGTAAAATAGTGCTGAAGTTGAGAATTTGGGCAGGAATTTTTGAATCATGGTCCAGCGCAAATTTTTAACTTCACCATTTAATTTATGTAAATCAACTGAAACAGCTGAAATGTTTAAATATTTTTAATTCTAAAGACATAACCTCAGAAGTGTGGTCATGTTGTTGTGGATATTAGACTTGGCATTGGCTCAGGTATAGACGTTTTTGATTGAATTTAAATATTCTCTAATAAGCAACAGACATACTCGTTTGAGTCAGACAAATCATTTGATTATTGGTTAAAAATAATTCAGGGTTCCAATCCTAGTGAAGGGTTTGAAATCAAAAGGTCTCATTTCTGTTGTACTGTGCTATCTTCAACATATTCTACATATCCAAATGTTTGTGTCTATGCAGGATGGTTTGATTGATGTTGGTAATTTAGTGTGGACATGTTCAGATAAATGTAATAAAATCATTATTGTACTTGCCCTATATTCAAAATTCACAGTGGATGTTGATAAAGCCCCAACCAATCAAACATACAGAATGTAACATTCTCATCATGCACTGTCTACCCTACAAGGAGATGAAGACGACTTTTGGGTTGTCTGTGTGGTGTAAATGATGGATGGAAATTCGAGGTTCCATCCAACTGAATGGCTCAAAATCAATGGGGTGCTGTATTTTAGACTCTTGTCTGCAAATCATTGCGTCATTATTAGGTGGTACTCGGGGAAAAACACATATTCTGCACAACAACTATTTTAACATTGCTGGTAAATTGGATGCGGGTGTGTAATTTATATCTTCCAGTTTAATATCTTTGATGTTGGATGGTTCTGTAGTTTGACGCATGTTGTAGGGAAAATATATTATTCTCATTAACTAAAGAAAATATCGAGTAATTGTCATCATTCACAATTGGGTATTCTGCCAGTTATCACGTCTTTTCTTGCATGATATTTCAACTGCGTACATCGCAGTCTTCTTCAGGTGGTTCCCGATCCTGATTCCACAGACGAACGTGTCCAGTATTTATGCCTGTAAGGTGCTAGGCACTCCGTATGCCATCCACGCCATGTCATGCACACTGGCAGTGTAATGCGCCAACCAATGGCAACGGTTGTAGCGTCTTCTTATGGCTGCAGCTGTTCCAATGGTTGTGCACGTATTTTGTAGTTATTATCCATTAACAGTCCTTTGGTATGACATTCTGAACGTCCTCCAAGTTGTTCAGAACATTTTATCTTTTCCTGGGTGTCAATAAATTTCTCTTTTGCTGTGGGGCAGTCTGCTACCATAGTGTGCTGTGTCAGGAGTTCCCTCCAGAGTCCTTGCCTGCCAGGAGAGGCTGCAATGTTATTTTCTGCTGGTGTCCAAATTGTTGTTCTGGATCTAGTAAAGTGCTGTCATGTACAGGTCCATCGCTATGCTTGTGTCCTGTGTGGTCTGGATGTTGCTTTTGCTGTGTCTTCAGAAGATCCAGCATGGGGTTCCAGGTAGAACTCAGCTGGTATCCTGTGTCACAGTTGATAAGATTCTCTGTAATCTTAATTTCAGCAGATTCATTGAAGATGCTATTCCCAGTATCTCGGTTTTTGTGTTATAATCTTGGCATCATCATATTTCATAGAATGACCTAGTTCTAAACAGTGCTTGGCAGTAGCTGACTTGGTTGCCTGTCTAAGTCTTGTATGCCTTAGGTGTTCTTTGCAACTGATATCAATGGACCTTGTCGTCTGGTCGATGGATGCCATACTACATTGACAAGGTATGTGGTAAACACTGGGTTTCTGTAGACCCAAGTCATCCTTCACACTTCCTAGCAGAGCCTCAATTTTGGTGAGTGGATGGAACATGCTCTTGATATTATATTTGAGGAGAATTCTGCTGATTTTGATGGAAATTGGCCTTCTTTGTTTCTTCTTGTACCTTTGGGTGTACCTCTTGCGGTGAAACAGGGCAGAGTGTCTTCAGAACATCATGAGAATAGTATCCATTTTCACAGAACACAGATTGTAGGTGTTTCATCTCTATTGTCAAATTATTAGGATCTGACAGAGTTCATGCCCAGTGAACCAGAGTTCTGTGTACACCATTTTTTGTGCTGGATGGTGGCAATGACTGGCTTTCAGGTACAAGTCAATGTGGGTGGGTTACGATACACATTATGACCGAACATCTAGGAATTAGAGTAGTCCGTCCCTCTCTAGTTCCATCATAAATTTGATGGAACATGAGTTGATATGTTCCAAGAAGTCATCGAGCTTCTTCCTTCCATGAGGCCATCTAAGAATGGTGTCATTGACACATCTGAAAAAGCATTTCAGTTTATCTGAGGCTGATGTAAGCGCCTCTTCTTCAAATCTCTCCATAAAGAGACTGGCCAGCACCGATGAGAGAGGGCTGCCCATTGCCACCTCTTTCTGTCTGCTTGTAGAATTGACCCCCATATAGTAAGTACGTCGATGTCAATATGTGCCTGCTCCTGGTGGGCGAGGACTCCGGAGGGAACTCCCGACACAGTGCACTATGGTAGCAGACTGTCTGACATCACAAGAGAAATTAATTGATGGCCAGGAAAAGATAAAATGTTCTGAACAACTTGGAGGACATTCAGAATGTCATACCGAACGATTGGTAATGGATAATAACTACAAAGTATACACACAACCATTGCCGCTGCCATTGGTTGGTGCATTACATCGCCGGCATGCATGACACGGTGTGGATGGCATATGGAGCACCTAGCGCTTTACAGGTATAAATACCGTACATGTTCCACAGTGGAATCAGTATCAGGAACCACTTGAAGAAGACTGTGAGGTACACAGGTGAAATATCGTGCAACAAAACACGCAAATAACCAGCAGAATACCCAATTGTGCAAGATGATAATGCCTTACCGCGAAAACCTGAAGACTTACATTTAAGTAGTTGTTAATAATATTTTTGCTAAAGTATGGTGTTCAAGTGATACTGCCTCAATCCTACAGCCACATTATGGTGTTGTGGTATAAATAAAATCACCTTAACTGAAACTTGAAAATTCATGTCAATGCAGAGGCCTCATTGGGTCTATAAGAATACTTTTTTCACATCTTGGAAGAAGGAGGAGGAGAACCTGTTGGGATATCTGACTTGATATGTTTGCAATGATATTAGACACTGTGAGCTAAATAGTCACTTTGTCAGGATTTTAACTTCGTTACTGAGAAATGAGCGTCATTTTAAGAACATAACTCCCCTCCCACTTCCATTACTGATTTGTAATTGACCTGTGTATATGATTCTACAAGAGATTTTATGAGTGTTGATACTTGTTGGACTAAGATATAACCTATTTTTAGCTGATGATTATTTCTCTCTCTCTCTCTCTCTCTCTCTCTCTCTCTCTCTCTCTCTCTCTCTCCAATCCACAAGACACACAGACTTACAAGTTTGTATAGTTAGTAATTTATAACTGATGAAGGTTTTAGATATGGTTTTATAGTGATTGGATAGATATTTGGTGATCTGAAGAATACAACACAAAATATGGAACAAAAATTACTCTTTGAAAATTATATTTAATCTTTGACTTTTCAACTGTACATATTTCTGAAAATGGTTTTATTGGTTGCTTTGTTCTGAAAAATATGATGTAATGCGATGAGTACAATGCTTATACAATCCTCGTTGTGTTTAATCCATATTTATACACTCATATCACAGTCTAACATATATGTACAGCCACAACAGTCAAATCATTATTTAAGACTAAATTCTGTCCTAGTTAAAAATATCAGGTGTGGAAATACAGAAACTGGACTGGTTGTAGTGCACATTTCCAATTTTGTCAATGACAATGAGAAGGGTTGGGGAATAACCTTGGAGATGTACCTGATATGCGTACAAAATTTCACACCACTGGGCTCGTCAGTCTGGCTGTGAGCCTTCTTGGGAGTATGTCATGTGTCTGAGCTCCAATGGAATTAAGCTACATTCTAAAGTGGAACAACAGGTCAACATCAAATTTCCAAACATCTGTCACAGAAACGATTTGTTGAAAACAGTTGAAGCTGAACTTTCTTGTGCCTAAGTTTTCAAGTGGGTTAAGAAGTTCAAGGATGGTAGGGGAAAATGTCAAAGATGATCTGACTTTGTGCTGTCCTTCCATTTCAAAAATTGAAGATAATGTGGAAAAGGTCAGTAGAATTGTTTGAGAAGACTACCACCTGAGGAATTTTAGAACTTCCTGCATCAATGAGGAAATCATTAGACAGATTTCGCACAATGATCAGGGCATGACATAGGTTTGTACTAAAGTGGTGCCAAGAAGCCACACAAATGTGCAAAAGCAACATTGAGTGGACTGTGGTGTTGACACTCGTGAAAAATAACTCTGATTACAGTGATTACCACAGTAATGAAAAATGGAATTCCAGTATGATTCAGAGACTAAGTGACAATCCATGTATTGGAAGAGCGCTCAATCCCCCAAGAAGAAGAAAGTGCACACGAGAAAATCTAAATTCATAGCAATGCTGATTGTTTTCTTTAATATCAAAGGAGTTATTTATATTGATTGGGTGCTTGAAAGCCAGACGGTCAATCAAGCTTATTATTTACCTGTTCTGAAGACCCTCATTGAACGTATGTGATGTAGAAGGCCATATCTGTCGAAGGATCACCTGTGGGTTCATCACCACCAAATAAAGGATTGTGTGTGAAGAGATTTTTGGCAAAAAACATTCCAGTGATGGATCATCCACCGCACTCGCCAGACCTTGCACCATACAACTTCTTTCTCTTCCCAAAACTCAAGTCTGTACTCAAAGGAACTAGGTCAAAGTTCACTTATACAGTGAAGGAAAAAGCATAATAGAAGACAACTTGCAGCACTACTTTGAACAGTGGAAAAATTTGCATAGACTGCTGCAAAGATTGAGGAGGGGACTGCATTTGGGGGGGGGGGGGGTTCAATATTTCAGTTGTGTATTTTTTTCCATAAGAAGTAAAGAGCATGAGTCCGATTTCTTTATTGTAACATCTGGTAATTAAGTAAGTTATACACATTTTAAATCAATTACAGATTAATGTGTTTACACTAAAAATATGCTTTTTAAATAGTCTCATGTGAGAATTGGGGAAGGGGGGGGGGGGTTGAGCCAAATCTCACACCACCTAACCAATGAGCCGAAATCGTATCACCCCCCCCCTCCCCCCAGATATTACCTTCCCTTTGTAGCTTCCTATTAGTAACCACATTGTTTATTAAAACCACAATTTGGTCTAGAAGACCATTCTCAACTACCACTCCTAAATTCACAATTTCTCTTGAAATCACTCAAATATCTATTCCAATTTTCACATAATTAGCCTCAACAGTGCCTGAAAGTTAACCTTGTGGAGAAACTAAGTTTTTCCCAAATCCTATCAAGAGTACTTTTTTGTATTGCAAACTTAAGCACTCATAATCTTATACACATCTTGTTTTAATTTATTAACTTGACTGTCATAGTCAATTAGTACTTTCATATCTCAGTTACTTGTTTCTTCATTTTTAAATTTACAGTTGTTAACACTCTTCACAATCTGTATGTCACTTACGATAACACGAGAAACAGTTGAAGTCCACAAGTGATCTGACAAACAGCCACCTTTTGTGACATTGAGTTTTACATAGTTACCATTACAACATTTTCATCTGAAAATATGTTCCTGTTCAGCTAGGAAACATGGGATTCAATTATAAAGCTTAAAATGTGTGTATTTTCTTCCAGTTGTTTTTGTACTTATGAGCATTTAATATTAATGCATTGTTCAAACAAAAGTCTGTTCTTGTACTGCCAAGTCTAATGTGTGTCCATAAAGATGTAATATGGTTCTTGGAATTTTTGTATAATTTCCTTGAGTTTTTGTTGAAATTCATCATGTCACTCGTGCAATTTTTATCAACAATACATCAGAAGGAAACCAAATACATTGCCAAAAGTAGAATTTTTGTGTCTATAATTGAAAAGAATATATAGAGGGCCTATACAAAGGAAATAAACTTGAAGGCAGTATTCTAAAAATGGAAGACGTTGTGGAGGAAGATGAGATAGGTGGCATGATACTGCGAGAAGAATTTGACAGAGTGCTGAAGGACTTGAGTTGAAACAACGCCCCTGGAGTAGATCATATTTTGTTTGAACTGCTGATGTCGTTAGGAGAGCCAGTCATGAAAAAATTGTAACACCTGGTATGCAAGATGTGTGAGACAGGGGAAATACCCCCCAACTTCAAGAAGAATATTGTAATTCCAATTCCAAAGAAAGCAAGTGCAGACAAGTGTGAAAATTACAGAACTATCAGTTTAATAAGTCATGGTTGCAAAATACTAATGCAAATTATTTACAGACAAATAGAAAAACTTGTGGAATCCGACCTCGGGGAAGATCAGTTTGGATTTTGGAGAAATGTAGGAACACAGGAGGCAATACTCACATAACGACTTATCTTAGAAGATAGGCTAAGGAAAGGGAAAGCTATGTTTTTAGCGTTTGTCAATTTGGAGAAAGCTTTTGACAATGTCAACTGCAAGACACTCTTCCAAATTCAGAAGGTATCAGGGGTAAAATATAGGGAATGAAGAGTTATATTCAACCTATACAAAAACCAGACAGCATTATTAGAATCGAAGGGCAAGAAAGGGACGCAGAGATTGGGAAGGGAGTAAGACAGGGTTGTAGCCTTTCCCCAGTGTTGTTCAATCTGTACATTGAGCAGGCAGTAAAGGAATGGAAGGAGAAATTTGGAGAGGGCATTAAAGTGCAGGGAGAAGAAATAAAAACATTGCGGTTTGCCGATGACATAGTAATTCTGACAGAGACCGCAAAAGATCTGGCAGAGCAATTGAATGGGATGGACATTGCCTTGAAAGGAAGATATAAGATGAACATTAACAAGAGTAAAACAAAGGTAATGGAATGCAATGTCAGCAAATCAGGCGATGCTGAAGGAATTAGATAAGGTAATGAGACAATAAAAGTAGTAGATGAATTTTGTTATTTGGGTAGCAAGATAACTTCTGATGGCCGAAGTAAAGAAGATATAAAATGCAGAATGGCTATGGGAAGAAAAGCGTTTCTAAAGAAGCGAAACTTGTTAATATCCAATATTAATTTAAATGCTAAGAAGTCCTTTCTGAAAGCATTTGTCTGGAGTGTAGCATTGTATGGCAGTGAAACGTGGACAATAAGGAGTTCAGATAAAGATGATAGAAGCTTTTGAAATGTGGTGCTGATGAAAATTAGATGGGTAGATCATGTAACTAATGAGGAGGTACTTAACCGAATCGGGGAGAAAAGGAGTTTCTGGCATATCCTTACTAAGAGAAGGGATAGATTGGTGGGACACATTCTGAGACATCAAGGAATTGTCAACTTAGCATTAGAAGGAAGTGTGTGGGGTAAAAATTGTAGAGGGAGACCGAGGGACAAATATAGTAAGCAGATTCAAAAGGATGTAGGTTGCCGAACGTACCACAACAACAACAATTGTGCAACATTTGTAACAGAAGTACCAAGAATCTTGAAAAGGCCGGAATTAATTTTTAGTTACTGCCTGTTCCTGTTTGATCAAGTCCCTTTTTCCTCAAAACTAAAACGGTGCCACATTGCAGACTGCTAACGAAGATATGAGCTTATGGAATAGGTTCACAGATTTGTGACTGGCTGGAAGACTTCCTAAGTAATAGAACGCCGTACATTGTTCTCGACGGCGAGTGTTCATCAGAGACGAGTGTATCGTCAGGCGTGCCCCAGGGGAGTGTGATAGGACCGCTATTATTTTCTATCTATATAAATGATCTTATGGACAGAGTAAGTTGTAATTTGCGGCTGTTTGCTGATGATGCTGTGGTGTATGGGAGGGTGTCGTCTGTAACTGACTGTAATAGCATACAGGTTGACTTAGACAAAATTTCTAGTTGGTGCGAAGAATGGCAGCTAGCTCTCAATGTAGAAAAATGTAAGGTGATGCGCATGAGTAGAAAAAACAATCCTATAATGTTCGAATACAGCATCAGTAGTGAGCTTCTTGATGCGGTCGCGTCGTTCAAATATCTAGGCGTAACATTGCAGAGTGATATGAAATGGAACGAGCATGTAAGGACAGTTGTGAGTAAGGCGGACAGCCGACTTCGGTTTATTGGGAGAATTTTGGGAAGATGTACTTCACCTGTAAAGGAGACCGTGTATAAAACGCTTGTACGACCACGTCTTGAGTATTGCTCAAGTATTTGGGACCTGCAGCAGATCGGTTTGAAGGAAGACATAGAGGCGGTTCAGAGGCGAGCAGCTATATTTGTTACCGGTAGGTTCGACCAATGCGCGAGTGTCACGGAAACGCTCCGGCAACTCAATTGGGGATCGCTGGAAGAAAGACGACGTTCTTTTCGTGAATTTCTGTTAAGTAAATTTAGAGGGCCGGAATTTGAAGCTGAGTGCAGTACGATCTTGCTGCCGCCTACTTACATTTCGCGTAAAGATCACAAAGACAAGATAAGAGAAATTAGGGCTCGTACGGAGGCATATAGGCATTCTTTTTTTCCTCGTTCAATTTGGGAGTGGAATAGGAAAGGAAATGCCTAGTAGTGGTACAGTGTACCCTCCGCCACGCACCTTACGGTGAATTGCGGAGTATGTGTGTAGATGTAGATGTAAAACATCCAAATGCAAGTTACTACAAACTTTCAGCTCCTGATTATATTATTTGAGAAGCCCACTACTGCTTCCATGACCTTTTCTTTTCTTTTTCTCTCTCCCTGACGGAGAGCACATGGAGAGCCTATTGCTCTTTGGTGCCTTATATTATCTTATTTTATTCTGTTGGGATACCATTTATTTATTCAGTAGGGGTGGATGATTTTTAATTATAGAGTGTCTACTCATTAATATTGCTTTCTTTTGCATGGGAGGGTGTTAGGATCCTGGCATCTGTCCAAGTGCTGAGAGAAACCTCCCTAAAACCTCAGAAAGGATTGGATGAGACTGTTGTGTTGTCTCTATTGTTCATTGTCGCTTGTATAGTATTCTTCTTCTGTGTCTATGAGATGTTTTAGCAGTTTGTTGTCTATGGCCTCAGGGTTTAGCATTGCAGCTGATGGTGTGTCTGTCATCTTCATGCTGGCTTTGATAATTTTTGGAGGGGATCTATTGTGACCGAAGACCTGACTGGGTCGTGAGCGACTAGCGACGACCGACCGATCAAGCGTCGCCGCTAACGAGACACTCCACGAAACCTCAGAGACGACAATAACAACAACTAATCGAAAAAACAAAGATCCAAACGAAAGCCAAATCGGAACCATGACAGAGCAGAGTACGAAGCCAGATAACCAATGAATAGAGAAAGTAAACGGAGCGCAGTCAACACAAGACTGAGGAGCGAGCTGTGGCTCTGGCCCTATATAGTGCGGCGCGGTAGGCGCGCCACGGCATTCAGCGCTCTAGTGGCGATGGCAGCGCTAGTAGGTTGTGCGCGCCACCTAATGGCTGCTGTCATAGTCCATGTGGTCTGGCGGGCTCTCAAACATGTCGTTCTGGGATACCAGATCCCTCCCCCCTGAAATGGGCGCGTAGGGACGGAAGCGCCCAGGACGGTGCCTTGGAAGGTGGACCGATGGCACGAGTGGTGTCACGGGTGGAGACCCCGCTAAGTCAAGGTACGGATGTGGAGCCTCCGTAGAGGTAGAAGGATGCGGTGGTGTGGAAGGCGATTGCCGAGAGGGTGAATGTGGAGGCGAGGTCTCCACTTCCATGCCCGTGTCCCCTGGGGTTGCAGATGCCGTCCCGAGGTGCACATGGGGCCCCGGTGGTGGGGGTGCGTCGGAGGGTGATCTGCCCTGTGAGCACCGTTGCGGCTGAGAGTGTGCCATCTCTGGGTCTGCATCGACTGGAGCCGTGGACAACGCCTGAGAGCGCAGATTGTAGCCGTGTGATCGAGGAAATGGCGATAGCAGGGGCTCCGGGTCTGGCTGTGCTACTGGTTGGGATGAGGAAGGGAAACGAGGGCGAAGTTGGTTAGTATGTCGGCGCTCCAAACCCCTCTGAGTGTTGACAGAGAGGAGGTGTCGCCCGTGAGTGGCCACTACGGTAGCCGGCACCCATGAGGGCTTCATACCATAGGAACGGGCTCACATAGCGGATCCTGGTGCATATTGCCCAGTGTACCGCGTCCTTGGTTCCGAGGGCTGTGGGGCCAAGAGATGGAGAAGGTTGCATGGCTGGCGGCCATGGAGGAGTTCTGCCGGGCTACGATCCTGGATAGGGGTAGTCCTGTAGGTACTCAGGAATAATGTGAGGGCTGCTGTGGTGGTGGAGGTGCCCACAGATTTCAGCGTTTGTTGTTTAAACGTCCGCACCATCCGCTCAGCAGCACCATTAGAGGCTGGGTGGAATGGCGGACTAAACAGGTGTTTGATGCCATTTGCATCACAAAACTGCTCAAAGGCTGCCGCTGTAAACTGGGGCCCATTGTCAGAGACGATGGTACGGGGAAGACCCTCGATAGCAAGAATTTGTGTGAGGGCATTAAGTGTGGCAGTCGTGGTGGTGGACGCCATGCTGACTACATAGGGGTAGTGGGAATAGGCATCAATGACAATAAGCCACATAGACCCCAGAAAGGGGCCCACAAAGTCAAGATGGATGCGGTCCCAAGGGCGACGTGGAGCAGGCCAGGGAGAGAAAGATTGGGCCGGAGCAGCCTGGTGCGGAGCACAAGTGGAGCAATTGTGGACGATGGCCTCCACGTCTTTGTTCAGACCTGGCCAATAAACGTGTCTCCTGGCCAGGGATTTCATACGTGACATACCCCAATGTCCCCGATGGAGAAGATCCAGAACCTGAGGGCGTAAAGCAGGTGGGATAACCACCCGGTGGGTATCGCCCTCAGCATCGAGGAGGAGAACACCATCAATGACAGACAATCGATGAGAGAGATGGGACCAGGCACGTAGCTGGGAGGCTGTCGACTTCGGGAAGTAAGTGGGCCACCCATGAAGTACATGATGGATGACCCGTCGTAAGAGGGGGTCCTGGCGTGTGTCTGCAGCAATGCGCGTGGCTGTGATAGGGAACGCATCTAAGGTATTTTGCCGTTCCAGATCAATGTGGAAACAGGAGACTTCATGTCGGTCAAATGCTGGATCAGGTCCTGAAGGCAGACGAGAAAGAGCGTCTGCATTGGCGTGTTGTGTAGTAGGCTTGTACTTAATGGTGTAATTGTAGGAACTAAGAAATAGAGCCCAACGCTGGAGTCTTTGGGCCGTACGTTCTGGGAGCCGAGAGTGTGGCCCAAATAGAGCGACCAATGGTTTGTGGTCAGTAATGAGGGTAAACTTGGCCCCAAAAAGATACACATGGAATTTCTTAACCGCATAGACGATCGCCAACGCCTCCTTTTCTATCTGAGAGTAGTTCTTTTGAGCAGGCGTCAGGGTCTTGGACGCATAGGCTATCGGTTGTTCAGTACCATCATCATTGCGGTGTGCCAACACTGCTCCATTGCCATATGGAGATGCGTCCGCTGCCAGAACAAGGGGACGTAAGGCAGGGTGCCGAACGCAACAGGCGCTTTAGCCGCTGAAAGGAATGCTCACAAGCATCTGACCACCTGAATTGCACACCTTTCTTCCGGAGACAGTTGAGGGGGTGCATAATGTGGGCCGCTTGTGGGAGGAACTTTGCATAATAGTTCACCTTTCCCAAAAAGCCTTTAACTCCTGTAGGTTTTGAGGGCATGGTAGAGCATCGACCGCCGATACATTGCGATCTGTGGGCTGGATTCTGTCTTTGGAGAGCAAGTAGCCAAGGTATTCGACCCGTTCCTGGAAAAACTGGCATTTATGGAGGCGGCACCTGAGCCCGGCGTCCCGCAATGTGGTGAAGAGAGTGCGGAGGTGATGCAAGTGCTCCTGGCGTGTAGCCCCAGTAACGATGACATCATCAAGATAGTTGGCACAACCGGCTATAGGCATGGTTAATTGTTCGAGATACCTCTGGAAGATGGCTGGAGCCGAAGAAATCCCATCCTCGTCGCCAATTATTGTGACCGAAGACCTGACTGGGTCGGGAGCGACTAGCGACGACCGACCGATCAAGCGTCGCCGCTAACGAGACACTCCACGAAACCTCAGAGACGACAATAACAACAACTAATCGAAAAAACAAAGATCCAAACGAAAGCCAAATCGGAACCATGACAGAGCAGAGTATGAAGCCAGATAACCAATGAATAGAGAAAGTAAACGGAGCGTAGTCAACACAAGACTGAGGAGCGAGCTGTGGCTCCGGCCCTATATAGTGCGGCGCGCCACGGCGTGAAGCGCTCTAGTGGCGATGGCAGCTCTAGTAGGTTGTGCGCGCCGCCTAACGGCTGCTGTCATAGTCCATGTGGTCTGGCGGGCATCTCAAACATGTCATTCCGGGATACCAGAGGATCGATATTTCTTCTTTGGATAGTTGAAGAAGGAAGGAAGCTTAGGGTTTTACATCCCGTCGACAGCGCGGTCATTAGAGATGGAGCTTATGCTTGGATTTTTGGGGAAGAATGGGGAACGAAATCGGCCGTGCCCTTTGAAAGGAACCATCCCGGCATTTGCCTGGAGTGATTTAGGAAAATCACGTAAAACCTAAATCTGGATGGCCGGAGGTGGATTTGAACCACAATGCGAGTCCAGTGTGTTACCACTGCACCGCCTCCTCAGTGTTGGATAGGTGTAGTTGTATGTTTTTCTCAGCAGATCAGTTGCTGCTGTTTTGTGTTGAAACCTATTTTACCCAATTTTTGCTGCAAATTTTTTTATCCACCTACTTTTAATTGGGACTGTATTGGTGTATTTGTATACCCTGCTATTGCTTGCTCTGGGGTTCATTCTGGCAGCGTGGCCTAGTATTCATCTTTCTGTGGCCTTGTTCTTGGCGGCGTTGCTCTTTTGTGCCATCCAGACAGGCGAGGACTATTCCAGCAGTGGTCTAACAAATGATTTATATGTATATACTATTGTTTCATTATTTGCCCCACTAGTCCTGCTTCTGAGTAGCCTGATGAGATCCAGAAGTATGTTGGCTCTGTTTATTATATCTGTATGTGTTGTATTGTATGTGTGTGTATGTGTTGTGTATGGTATGCAGGAGAAGTGTTTTCTACCATTATGCCTAGGTATTATGCTGTGTCTCTACATCTACATCTACATACATACTCCGCGATTCACCGTAAGGTGCGTGGCGGAGGGTACACTGTACCACTACTAGGCATTTCCTTTCCTATTCCACTCCCAAATTGAACAAGGAAAAAAAGAATGCCTATATGCCTCCATACGAGCCCTTTCTTTACACGAAATGTAAGTCGGCGGCAGCAAGATCGTACTACACTCAGCTTCAAATTCCGGCCCTCTAAATTTACTTAACAGAAATTCATGAAAAGAACATCATCTTTCTTCCAGCGATCCCCAATTGAGTTGCCGGAGCATTTCCGTGACACTCGCGCATTGGTCGAACCTACCGGTAACAAATCTAGCTGCTCGTCTCTGAACCGCCTCTATGTCCTCCTTTAAACTGATCTGCTGCGGGTCCCAAACACTTGAGCAATACTCAAGACGTGGTCGTACAAGCGTTTTATATGCGGTCTCCTTTACCAGTGAAGTACATCTTCCCAAAATTCTCCCAATAAACCGAAGTCGGCTGTCCGCCTTACTCACAACTGTCCTTACATGCTCATTCCATTTCATATCGCTCTGCAATGTTACGCCTAGATATTTGAACGACTCGACAGCATCAAGAAGCTCACTACTAATGCTGTATTCGAACATTATTGGATTGTTTTTTCTACTCATGCGCATCACCTTACATTTTTCTACATTGAGAGCTAGCTGCCAATCTTTGCAGCAACTAGAAATTTTGTCTAAGTCATCCTGTATGCTATTACAGTCAGTTACAGACGACACCCTCCCATACACCACAGCATCATCAGCAAACAGCTGCAAATTACAACTTACTCTGTCCATCAGATCATTTATATAGATAGAAAATAATAGCGGTCCTATCACACTCCCCTGGGGCACGCCTGACGATACACTCGTCTCTGATGAACACTCGCCGTCGAGAACAATGTACGGCGTTCTATTACTTAGGAAGTCTTCCAGCCAGTCATATATTCGAACTGAGAATATGCTCCAAAATTCTACATGAAACTGATGTCATCGATATTGGCCTGTAATTGTGTGGGTCAGTTCTCTTTCCTTTCTTATACACGGGAGTCACCTGCGCTTTTTTACAATCACTAGGAACTTTGCGCTGAATTAAAGATTCGCTATAAATGCAAGCTAAGTAGGGGGCCAGTGTCGCAGAATAGTCTTTGTAAAACCGAACTGGTATTCCATCCGGACCAGCAGACTTCTTCGTATTTAGCTCTCTCAGCTGCTTCTCTACACCGGAAATACCTATTGCTATGTCCCCCATTTCGGAATTAGTACGTTTGTCAAATGATGGTTCATTTGTGCGGTCCTCCTCCGTGAAAGATTTCTGAAAGGTTAAATTTAGAACTTCAGCTCTCCGTTTGCTTTCTTCTATTACCACCCCGGAATGATCAACGAGTGACTGGACAGTGGGCTTTGACCCGCTTATTGATTTTACATAGGACGTGTATTGTTTGACCCCACAAAGTTTGACTATGGCATCTTTGGGGTTTTGATTTTGGGTCATTGTGTTGCTGTGTTTGAAGTCCACAAGCTGTGTTTTAGCAGCGTTAGGTTTGATTCTCCATTTTTGGAGCCAGTTTTCAAGTTTATTGATGTAGGTCTGCACTTGTAGGTTGGTTTCTGTTGTGGTGGAGTTGCGACACCAGTAGGCTGTGTCATCAGCGTAGAGCGTGAGGCCTTCATTCCATTTCTGTGGAAGAGAGATGTCCGATGTATACAGACTGTATAGTATTGGTGAGATGATGGAACCGTGTGGGACTCCTGCCTCTGGTGTGAATTCATCTGAAATGCCTTTGATTATGAGGATTCTCGATGGATGGTTGTCTAGAATGTTCGACAAGAGTGTGGTGAATTGCGGGGGGATACCCATCTGTAGCAGTTTGTAATAGAGCCCCTTATGAAACCCTTTGTCGAAAGCCTGTTCAATATCTAAGATGATGCAGAGATTAGCCTGCTTAGCCATAACAGGCGGAATTAGCAGCACACCAACTGCTGGGATGGAAACCATGCTGGATATGCCCCCATTACACCTTTGGGTCAAGGTGGAGGCAGCGGCTGGTGCATACAGACTCAAATCTGGCAACAACTGGAACTCTTTGGGATATCCAGAATCACACACTAAAATAGTGAGTGAGGTAAATATAGGAAAGGTTGGGGAAATGCCAGCCGACTATATTATAACCCCATACTGCTTCAACAAGCCTTTCAATATAACAATTGGAAGTAGGGAGCAGTGGGAGAAAATAGTTCGACACCGTTCGGGGGATATTGTCTGGTTCACTGACGGGTCAAAATCAGACCAAGGTGTTGGGGCTGGGGTATATGGGGTGCAGCCAAGACTGGAGGGCCTCATCTCTCTAGGAAACTGGCCTCAGTATTCCAGGCGGAAATCACTGCCATCAGGGCGTGTGTGGAGGAGAATTTGCATAGGTGCTACAAAGATTGTAGCATCTATATCTATTCAGACAACCAGGCAGCCCTGAGATCACTGGCAGCTCCTGCAACAAGGTCTAAAATTGTTGCAGAATGTCACAGGGTTCTAGTGGAGCTAGGGGAAAGCAATAGAGTAAACCTATTGTGGGTCCCTGGCCACTCGGGGATCAGTGGCAACGAACATGCCGATAGATTAGCCAGGATGGGGGCAGAGACTCCATTTATTGGACCGGAACCTGTCCTGACAATCACCAAGGCAATGATCAAATTGGAGCTATGTAACTGGCTCAGAAGACAGCACGTAGAATATTGGACCAAAGTCTATAAACAAAAACATGGCAAGGTAATGATGCCAAAGCCATGTTTTAAAAGAAGCTCTGCAATCCTGGGTCTGAACAGGAGAGAGATTAGACTCATGGTTTGGTTGCTGACAGGCCATGGGAATTTCAAAAAACACCTACACACAATGGGAATAACAGAAGAGGACCCTAAATGTAGGATCTGTGATGACGGTGACGAAACTGCATCACATCTAATCTTCGAATGCATTGCATTGGAGAGTAAAAGGCACAGAACATTTGGGACAACCAGACCCGAAGAAATTGTGTCTAATAAAGAACTGGTAAAGGGACTCCTTGCACTGTTTAAGGGCATTGGTTGGCTTTACTAGACATACAGGGAGCGATACCGCATAATAAACTCAGTTTCGGTGCGGGCAGTGGCGGGTTGGACCAACACTGTTTTGGCTTCCCTGAAAAAATCAAATAAAATCAATCTAAGATGATGGCAGATGTATGGTCCACGAGGTTTAGGCCTTTTGTGCTTCCACTGCATAGCTGTCAGATTGGATTGATGGTCGAGTGGAATCTCCTGAAACCAGCTTGGCAGTCTGGAATGATTTTCCTGTCAAGTGTGTATACTATAAGCCTTTTATTTATGATGGTTTCAAATATTTTCTCTATAACTGGCAGGAGCGTGATAGGGTGGTAGGATGGTGGATTGTTTGGAGGTTTGCCTGCTTTTAGTTTGAAAATGATCTTTGCCTGTTTCCATTGTTTGTGAATGTTGCCGAGTTCCAAGGCTGCGTTGTATAGGGTGAGTAAACTGTTTGTCATGTTTTCTCTTAGGGCGAGGCAGATTTGCAGTCTTTTGATGTCATCCATGCCAGGAGCACTGTTGTTTCCTTGGAGTATCGCCTCTTTGATTTCTTCTTTGGTTATGGTGTCGATAAGTGCGGCTTATGTTTCGATTGGCACGAATAGTGAGTTTTGTGCTATGTTTAGTTCCCATATCATGTGATCTTTATGTTCTTCATTAAATTTTGGGTCTTCTGGGAAGCTATGTGTGGCTTTCAGGACTTCTTTGAAGATGTTTGCCTTGTGTGTGTCATTTGATATTATGTTTCCTTCATGAAGTAGTGCTAGTTCCGATAAATGGTTTATGCCTGTGACTTTCTTGAATGTATTCCAGTATCTGCTGGTTTGTTTGTGGTACATTTTTCTGTCCTGAATTCTCTTAGGTTGTCTTTTACCAGATTGTTTAGCCTGTTCCACTCTCGTTTGTATTCACAGTCTTCGGTGTTTTTAAATAGCTTATAGAGGCATAATTTTTCTTTGATGGTGTTTAATATGTGTTGAGGAATTCTGCCGGAGTTTGGTTTTATCATCTTTGTTGGTGTGTTTGCTATTGTTGCTTCGGTAATGGCTTGTATAATTTCTTGGTTGTATTGTTCGAGTTCTGATAGGTTGTTGATAGTTGCGGCTTTGGACAATGTGAATGGTAGATATTCTTTGCATTTTGTTTTGTTAATGTTTTTAAAATCTGTGATCATCTTTCTGTCCTTTACTATTTTTGGTGATGACATTAGGTTAGTTTTGGTGATGAGAGGCAGGTGTTCTGTGCCAATGCTGTCACCAGTCCACAGTAGGCAGAAGTGTGGGAACAGAGAGCTGGAGCATATATGGTCTGGTGTGGAAGTCCCTCGTTCGTTTATGAAGGTTGGTTTGTTATAGGGGAGACTGACTCCATTGTTTTTGTCTTCTAGGCGTTTTGCTAGTGCTATTCCATTGTTGTTATTTATTTATCACTGAAAGTAATGGATCTGACGTTGATGTCCCCCATAATTATCAAATCTCCCAGGGGTCTGACATACTTGAAGAAGTCTATGGGCAGTTCTTCCTTTGGTAGAGTATAGATTGCAATGAGATTTATAAATTTACAAGTTTCAGTCTGGAGTTTTAGATGGACGGACTGTACATTGGTGAATCGCTGTGAAATTTCCTCTCTGATGGCTTGTGATGAAATACTGTGACTCCTCCTTTGGGAGAGAAGTGGGGAACCGGTTTGGCTTTGAATTCATGTGTCACTAGGCCATCTATGATTAGTGGACAGGATATTGTATGAGTTTCTAGTACTCCAAGGATGGAAATGTTCTCCTTTTTTGCCAAGTGTTTGATTAGTGGGAGCTTAGTGTTGAAACCATTGGTGTTTTGGTGGTTGCTGGTGCATTGTGTGCATTTGGGTGGGCTACTGCATATTTTGGTTAGCTGAACCACCTAGCGCAGTGCACTAGTTGTGGTGGTGGGAGGTGTGGACACTACCTTGTATGAGTGCATGTGTAATTGGAAGTGATTTGAGAGGAGGCTGTCAACTGTGGTTTGATCTCTTGTGAGGACTCTGATGTTTGGCTTCAATTCAGACGTTTCCCTGGATTTGATGTGTATAGATTGAACATGGCGGAGATTTTTCCTGTTAAGCTCATCTTGGATTTCCTCATTTGTGACGTTGAAGTTGACGTTTTTTATTACGATGCACATTAGGGGAGTTGAGTTTGTTCCACGATCTGTATTGTTCCGTCGCTCTCTCAGTGTACAATTTGCTTCAGGGCAGTGCTGTTTCAGGAACGCCTCGACTTTCAGTTTGATATCTGGGTGGTTGCTAGTAATTGTAGCTGATCTATTTCTGTGGACTATGATGTTTGAGACGTAGGGGGACACTTGAGTGCAGTGCAGAAAGCTTTCTGTGTTTCGTCCCCACCAGGTTCTGTACTATTATGGTAGAAAGTGATGATTGTGTGGGATCCTTGTTGTTGTCGGAGGTTACTGGTGTGGTTGGCATGGGGGCCACTCTTGTTACTGTAATACGCATGTGGTTAGGTGTCATTTTGACTGAGAAGTTTGGCGATGATGCGGCCGCAGAGTAAGATTTTCTTGCGGTGGATATTCCGGAGTCCTGTGGTTTGGCCTCTGTTGTTGCCTTGGTGTGGGGCTGCATCTTGTTTGCTTGGTAGCTTTGTCCATGGTGTACCGGTTTGGCCAGTCAGGTGTGGACAAAGGCGGTGCTCGAACAAAAGCTGCACGGCGAACCCACGTGCGCGAAGTGTAACCGATGGTGTAGTGCTCAGTGACTGTAGTAGATGTTGGTGTCCTAGTTGCGGGTGTGCTATTCTCTCCCTATCTCTGCTCCTTGGCCTCTGCGACCACGGGTTTACCCAACGTGAACGGGGCCCTGGCTCGCAATTTCCCTAACTCCGGCTGTCCGGAATACTGCCCTGATTCTAATTCGTCCTAATGAGGAACATGACAATATTGCTTTTTTGGAGCGACAGACTATACTTGTCTGAATATCTGCTCGCTTGTGGAGCGGTAGCGATAACGTAGCGGAGCGCGTGCTGCTGCTGCACCATCTCTCACTCAACTGTTGCAGCAGCCCAACTTCACACTTAAATTTCTGAAATGAATTTAAAATCATTAATAGTATAACTACAGTAAAAACCTGTTTTAAGTTCTCAGATTTTACATTTTCTCCATCATTTACACCATTTTTGGTCGGTCCTGTAAAATTTCCTATGTTCAGAATGTTAATTGGCTCCCGTTTTTGTGTTAACACATTTGCATTTTTCCTGTGTTTTACACTTTTTGAAACCATGTTCATGGAGGGGGAAAAAAAAGATGCAACTGACCCAAATTGACACTGCAAATACACTGTTTATAAATGTTATGGCATCTAGTTTCTAGACAATTTACATTTATTTAGAGGTTTAGTCGTTTGCAGTATGCACCAAGAAGACTCATGATGTGATGGCTGATAGGAACATCTCATCAGTCAGTGCATCGAGTGTCAGCTTGCTTAGTTTTACCCGACTTGCAGTTTTGCATGGTGTTTTTCGAGAATTTATTCTTATTATGAGGTGCAAATATTTATGTACTTTTTTTTTACATTTCATAAATGGTGAGAATGATTGTTTGCTTGTGGTTTTTTTTTTTTTTTTTTGCACATTGTAGGGGCACAGTATGTTATAACCTCAAAAAGACAATTACAGTGTGAGATGCCAACCCTGTGCAAAAATCACAAAAAATATTTGTGTCTATACTTGCATTGAGAATGTGAATAAATTGTTGAATATTGTCATGCAGAACATAAAGAAATACAGAACTTGTGCACTGTTTCATTACTTAAATAATGAATGGCAGTTAAGGACTTGTTGGCAATGTCGGTTATTATGAATGAAATAACAACAAAATTTCAACTTCTTACAAAGTTACCAGTTCCACTTCCTCTTGGCACTAATAAAAAAAAAAAAAATACAAAATTCAGAAAAAAAATTGTTACATAATAAACTTCCAGGCTAATATTTTTATGGCTATTATGTACATATTACATAAAACTATGAAGATGCAACGGTGTTAAAGTAAGCAAAATTTACTGTTTAAAATGTTATTTCCTGCATTTTACACTATTTTACTTGAAGTCACTTGAAAAGTGTATTCACTAACACTATAAATAAATAATTATATGTAGTGAAACACTAAAATATAACCCCTGATTTATATCTGAACGTTTATTAACATTGTAATGTGTCAAAGAACCTATGCATATTTAGAAGATCTAGATAATGTAGGTGCTACACATTTATTTGCTGCCTAGCTGTGAAGTACCCCCCCCCCCCCCCCCCCCGTCTCTGCAGAAGCGAAAGACAGTATGGCCCAAGTTGTGTGTGCACCATTAATCACTACTGCTAGGACGTGTAACATCTCTGGAAAGGATGCAAACAGTGGTCAACGTGAGCAGCTGCGATACGGGCCGCCAGAGGGTGCCTGCGAGTGTGAGCGCTCACGTGGGTTGCTGAGACGACAGCCATTTTCTCAGTCACTCTCCATCATTCTCAGTTGCTGTTGAGATCTACTTGCAGTCGTTTTTACTTGGAATTAGATATTGGATTGCTGCTAGTATCATTTCGTCTAAGTTGAACTTTTTTTTTTAGCAAATGATGAGCTGTAGTTTATACCAGTTTTTTATGTGCATGTTGCGCACTGATGAATTTTTTTGCCGTGTATAAGGATGGATTTGTTAGGAGGATGAGTGACCAAGATAAAATTAAATTGGTAAAAAGACAGCTTGAGGGTAGTGCACAGTCGTGGGCTAATTTAAATAATCATTTGTTCGAGACCTATGACAAATTTGAGATTTGTTTCTTGAATAAGTACTGGAGTGAAGCAAAACAAACGTGGCTTTAAAACAAATTTCATAACAGTCTAAATTTCAAGTATGGCAATGGTTCAATGCGCGAATTTTGTGTCTGTGAACTGAATAAGTTAATGCATAAAAATCGGCCACTGAGAGTTCTGACTGAATTCATGACGTTAAAGAGGCGATTACCAGATTATTTGCAATGGGATTTGGTGCGTAGTCCGACACGATTGATAAGTTTTTAGATTTTGTTGAAAAGTTGGAACAAGCATTAATGTTTAAACCGAATCACGTTAATGGTAATTATGGGAACCATAGAAATAATGGTAACTTTTGGAATCAACACAATCACAAAGGTAATCAGGGGAGTACATTTTATAAAGGTCAATTGAGTGGGAATTATAAGAAGAGAAATCACAAAAGGGAACACAGTGATATGTGGTTGGGAAACTGAGAAACACCGCATCTCATGTGCAGAGATGGCGAAACAAGCCAGCAATAGATACAACACCATACTGTGATAATTTTGTGGGAAATAGATGTGATAGGGGGCAGAAGGAAGTTGTGGAAATATGTGTGATAAATAAATCCGTAAAAGTTGGTAATTTAAAACAGTGAGGCCATCAAAGAAATCAAAATTACTTTGGCAACTCATTTGAATAAGATGAAGATATGGGTTTACAAAAACTATTTTGTGAAGAGAGAATGAGTGATGGAGTGAATTAATGTGTAGTTCTACATCTAAGAAAGGGTATGAGGAAAATTTGAATTTGGTGGAGATGAAATGTTCAGAAAGTTCCATGAAGTTATTGACCAGTAGCAACAAATGCAACGATGTGTGTACTAAAATTTTTTAATTTGGGGCAGCGGATGTAAGTGGTGAAATTTGTGAAGGCACTATAGCTAAGGGCATGACAGCTGGTAACGATTTAAGTGGTAAATCAGGGGATGTGAGTAAAGTTGATAGGGAGAACGGCATAGCATTGATCTCGTTGGTTGGTGATGAATTATATTATGTATGTGGAATGATAGGTGATTTATTGTTGAAGGGAGATGAAATAGGTGAGACATGTGGTAAACACTGAAGCTACTGAGTTAGATGCTGCCGAGGAAGGAATTTGCGCCTTTATTTCTGTTGATGAGGATGATCCAACAGCTCTTGATGGGATTATGAACTGTGAATAAAAGGTGATGGATGAAATTGTTGATGCTATGTTAAAGGAACCGTTTTCTGTAGTGAAGGAAGGAAAGTTTAATATTAGTGAAGCAGATAATATTTTGAGGAAAATGTAGATGTGGAACTGAAATCATCAAATAACGAGTGTACTAAAGATATGAATGAGGAGCAATGCAGTAGTGATGTAGTACATAGTGATTGTTTGGAAATAGATTTTACTAACTCTGTGTTCAATGATAAATCGGCAGAAGTAAATGATACATGTAATAAGGTTTTAAGTGCATCAGCTGAAGTCGATATTGTTATTTGTGATTGTGAGGTATTTGGAAAGAACGATGATTAATGTGGGGAAGATGTTGTATGTTCTGAAAATAATTATGTGAATGAAACAGCTAGTATAGTGACTTTTCCTATCCATGAAAGCAATTTTGAGTTTGAAAAGGACAAAGATGCAGAGGAGTTAAAGGCACATAATTTATGGGATCAATTTAAAAAGGGAAGAGAAAGTTACAGCATTATTAATGATAACTGTGGTGAGTTAGTAGAAAGGAAAACGTTGATTGGTTTGGCAAAAGTGAACACGAATTTTCTTTTACATACTGGCAGTGGTATGGGAAGATTTTAAAGTCAATGTTACCACACTTATGGTCATAGAAAATTTTAAAATAGCAAGGCAACTTGAAAGAAAAAAGGGTGAAAAAGGAGCATACAGGGTATTTAAGGAATTATTTTATGGGGACGACAAAATTGAAGGGTGGACTAAAGCTTTGTGTACTATTGATATGGAAGAAAGGGGAGGAGAGTTATTGACAATGACTTGTTACATGGAGATCTTTTAGATAGGGAAGAACAGATTGTTGTACAGCAAATAGTTGAGATAGATGTTGGAAAAGCAAGAGTGAATGAAATTCTGGAGTCAGAAAGTAACATATTAGCTGTGTCAGAGAATTTTCTGACCAGAATAAAGAACAAACAGTTAGCTATATTCTTAGTAAATAGCATAGCAATTAAGACAGCTACATGGGGAAAAGTAAGCCCATCAGGCAGGAGATGAGTTTGGAGTTTAAATGTTGGGGATACGCATTTAATATCAGCTGTTTTGTGATAAGTGGGTTGGTGATAGATGTTATATCAGGTACAGATTTTCTATGTAAATATAAAACACCTCTCAACTGTGTAGAAAGGTATCTCGAATTTGAAATACAAGGAATAAGACAAAAGGTGAAATTCAAGAATTTATTAACAAGTTAGCAATGTGTTGCCCATATTGTAATGATTGGGGTAGAGGAGCGCACTTTGGTGCATGGGGGTTGGCAGTTTGATGGGATAATGTTGATGAAAATGATTTATTAAATGTTTCTATAATTTGTGGTTTAAAATATGAGGATAGTTGTCAGAATTGTGGTATTATTTTAAAGAGTGTTGTCGCAGAAATTTTGGTGTGAGGAGGTAGGATTAATTTCTCAGTAAAACAGATGTGATAATTTGAGAATTGCAGCGTACTGAAAATTATAAGAAGGATCGTAGTGACATGAGTGGTTTATATATCGGTTGATATGACATTTTGTGTTTAATATTTGGGGAGCAATGTGTTGCCCATACTGTAATGACTGGAGCAGAGGAGGAGGAAAGTATTTCTAAATGCGAACAGATCAAGAATATTGTGGAAAGTATAGAGAATATATCAGATGATAATAGGGATGAACTATCCGATCTGTTAAATCGGTATGAGGATGTGTTTTCGGACAAGCCTGGGAGGGTTGTTGATTTCGAGTATGTCATTCAAGTAAAACCACATGAACCAATCAAGGCTAAAGCATATGGGATTGTGCTTGCTGACAGGGAGGCAGTGCGCGCTAGATTGAAACAAAGTTTGGAATGGGGAATTATTGAGCAGTGCCAGATGATTATTGTAATCCAATTGTGATTGTGAAAAAGAAAGATAAGTCGGTTAGGATTGTATTGGATGCCCAAAAGGATTAATAAGGTTATAATAAAGGAGCTATATCAGCTAGGGAATATGGAAGAGATGTTGCACAACCTAAGGAATGTAAAATTAATCACTAACATGGATCTGACTAGTTGAGTTTGGCAAATACCTTTGGCTGAGGAAAGCAGGCATTATACGGCATTTCTGTTTGAAAGGAGAAGCTACAGATACAAAGTAGTGCCATTTGGCCTGACTGTTTCTGTAGCCGTATTTGTCAGAGCACTCAGTCATGTCCTGGAAGAACGTTAATGAGCAGACCGGTTGTTTATGTAGACAATATTTTGCTAGCTACAAATAATTGGCATGAACACTGTGATCTATTGGAGGAAGTTTCAAAGCCTCTCAAAAAGGAGGTATGACATTAAAATTGTTAAAATGTGAATTTGTAAGGGCAGAAATCGAATTCTTAGGTCATAGACTTTCGTCAGAGGGCATACTGCCAATAGAAGGGACACTAAAACTGATTTCAGAATGCAAAAGGCTGATCAACAGGAAACAATTGAAATTATTCTACGGGTTGTGTAGCTTTTATAGAAAATGTTTAGGTAATGGAATACTAAATACACCAAATCTAAGCATACTTCTCAAGAAAAATGCACCTTGCATATGGACCAAAGATTGCGAATGAGAGTTTAAGGCTATCAAGGACAGCTTATGCAAAAACAAATTATTGTTTTATCCAGATATGTCGAAACCATTCTGTCTAGTGACAGATAGCTGCGATTATGGGGTAGAATGTGAGAAATTGAGGTGAATGGGAAGATTGAACACCGTAGTGTGGCATTCGGCAGTAGGATGTTAAATAAGCATGAGTGGGGAGATACCATCTCAGAGAAAGAATTGCTTGCAATTGTGTATTGTTTTAAGAAGTGTAGGTTATACATGGAAACTGTGAAGTGACGGTGCTATCCAAACACAAGGCGCTTACCTTCTTAAAAGACTTCAGGTTGTTGAACGATCGGCTGAGGATGTGGGCGATGTTTTTGCGGCAGTTCAACTACTCAATAAGAAACATAAAAGATAGCAAAAACTATGTAGCTGAAGCGTTATCCTGCATGCCTGTAGGAGAAGAAGAGGGAACGGAAGAAATACAGGAGGAATTTCAACTACTGTATTTGAAAGGAGATGAAATTGAAAAAGATATCCGAGCTATTTGTAAAGATATGAGGCACATGCAGAATGAAGATCTGGAACTGAAGGATATAAAAGTACATTTTAATGCTTAGGGCAATGAAAACGTTCCTTGCTATTATAAGTTACACAAAGGTGTTTTATTCCAAAGGAATATGTAGAGCAATTAATCGAATATCTTGGTCACTACGGAGCACAAAAATGCACAGAAACCATTGACGAATATATTCATGTAAACAACCTAGCCAGGAGAGTGGTATCTCAGTTGGCCGTGTGCGATAAGTGCTAGCGGGGAGAATATAGTACCGTTATGTAGCAAGGAGAAAGGCAGAGCATAGTTCTGAATAAAGTTGGAGAGCTAGTTGCCATGAACAATTCTGGACCACTTCCGATTGGACGTGGAGGAATGAAATATATCTTTGTGACAGTGGAACTATTTTCAAAGTATATTAGATTATATCCTGTACGAAAGGGTAATACAAAAAAATTAATCGGAAAGCTGGAGAAGGACTACTTTGTGAAAGTGGGCAAGCCACAAAGGCTTTTATCAGATAATGGGGCACAGTTTACCGCAAAAATGTGGGGATTGTTCATGGAACAGCGAGGGGTAAAGCATATTAAGATTTCTGCATGGGTTCCGGCCAGTAACCCATGAAAGCATTATATGCGAGAGATCAGAAGATTGTGCAGGACTTATACTAGCTCAAAACATACTAGATGAGTGGAATATGTGTTGTCATTTGAGGATGTCCTCAATAGCGTGAAGAGTAATGCAACAGGGTACTCTCCACTAGAGGTGATGACAGGAAATAAGCCTAAATTTCTAGTGACTGAAATCGTTGAGTTTCCTCCATGCCAGGTGGAAACAGCAGCAGACCGGGAGGCAGTGGTAAGGGCCAGGATGGAGAAACTGGCCAATGAGCAAAAAAGAAGGCACGATGGTCGATATAAGCCGGTAAAGTACAGAGTAGGGGACAGGGTACTTGTGAGGATGAAGGAGCATTCGAGTGAGGTCAAAGGTGAAATTAAGAAGCTTTTTGAACTGTACTATGGACCTTCTGTTGTGGCTGAGTGTCTTCATCAGAACGTCTACAGGCTAAAATACCCAGTCTCTGGAAAAGTGTTAGGACTGAGAAATGTAACAGAATTGAGACTGCATGTAGAGAAGAAGAATAAGTGAAATCTTTGCTATGGATTTTTATTTCAGTGTATTTATGTTGACTATATAAGATTTTTGGGGGATATTTGTGTGTTTATTGCATGTTGTCAAAAATAAGTTGCTATGCTGAGGAGAACAAAAATGAATCATGTGGGTGCACTTTGGTGCATGGAGGTTGGCAGTTTGATGGGCTAATGTTAATGAAAATGATTTATTAAATGTTTCTATAATTTGTGGTTTAAAATATGAGGATAGTTGTCAGAATTGTGGTATTATTTTAAGGAGTGTTGTCGCACAAATTTTGGTGCGAGGAGGTAGGATTAATTTCTCAGTAAAACAGATGTGATAATTTGAGAATTGCAGCGTACTGAAAATTATAAGAAGGATCTTAGTGGCATGAGTGGTTTATATATGGGTTGATATGGAAATTTAATTTGTGTAAACAACATTTGTAGGGAGGTGGTCAAAGCATTTAATTCTGTGATATTCAAATGTATAATATTTTGGAAGGGAAATTGTATTTTAAAGATGAGGTGTTAGAATGCGAGGAGCAGGACTCATAACTTGGACACGGTGGTGATAGGTTGTGACTCTGGATGGTCTGAAGCCACAATACAAACTTGTGATTTGAAGAGATAGGCATGTGTGGGCTTTTTTTATTTATTTATCCATCCGTATACAATAAAAATTGTATGGATATTGTCATCATATTTGTATACAATACAAACAGAAAATCTTAAGAACATCATCTACACTCACAGACAAATAAAATATTGTATTTATTAAATTTACATGCTCATATGTCACTGTTGATGATAATTGACGAACATACATTTGCATCTTAATTTAGGTAGTCCTGGACGGTATAGTAGCATTTCTCTAATAGATATTTTTTTAGGGAATTTCTGAAGTCCTGTATTTTATCTTTATTTTTTATATCCTGGGGAAGTCTGTTATATAGTTTTATTACATTATATAATATACTATTTTGGGTTTTTGTTGTGTTTTTTCTATTGAGATGTAGGTGGTGGCTGGATCTGGTTTCATTTTCATCTATGGAGCTGTTTGGTGGGTACTGGTTGATGTTTTCCTTTATGTAGATGGCTGACTGTAAAATGTATTCGCATGGAACAGTTAGTATTCCCATATATTTGAATAATTCTGTACAGTGAGCCCTCGAGCTACTGTTTGTGATGATCCGTACAGCACTTTTCTGTAGATTGAATATTGCCTGCCTATTTTGTTCGTTTGTTCCCCAGAAGATAATGCCGTAACTAATTAATGAATGTATATTCACAAAATATGCTGTCCTAGTACATGAGCTGCTACACACTGAATTTATTATTCTGAGTGCGTAGCAAGCTGAGGCTATTTTCTTCCCGAGAACAGTAATGTGTACGGTCCACTTTAATTGCGAATCAATGTGCATTCCCAAAAATCTTGTTGTTGATACACATTCAATATTTTCATCTTATTTTTAGAAAGTTAGTGACCGGTTTTCTTTTTATGTGGAAGTTGATGCTGTTGGTTTTTTTTTTTTTTTTTTTTTTTTTTTTTTTTTTTACATTTAGGGTTAATTTGTTATTTTCTACCTACCTACTTACATGCTCAAGTGTATCCTCAGCTTTCTGATTGAGTTTAATTTGTGAATTATCTGTGATTAATATATTACTGTCATCGGCAAACAGTACTGATTTGCCATGTTTCACGCTCTGAGGAAAATCATTGATATATATTAAAAACAGTATTAGAAAATTGATGGGACTGTGACTGCAGAACTTAGTCTCTGGTTGAAAAGAGGTAAACTATGGACAGTAGTAGGGCTGTGCAACTGTAACAATTCAACAATCGTGTACTCGACTGATGACAAACTGTTTTATATCAAATACTGTAATTAATCACAGATTAATTTGGAATTGCAATGTTCGATGGACTTCATTAATTTACGAGTGATAATTGCACTCGAGTGCACGTGATACTTATTGTGCCTCTCATGAACAATAGTTGGGGAAATATTCAGTTATTTACTGATGTATAAAGTAGGGCCACCTCCACATTTTCTTGTCCAAAAAGAGTAATAAACTCCATTTATATATATATATATATATATATATATATATATATAAAAAGTACTTTGTAAGTGAGTCTCTGCTGATCATTATCTTAGAATCTATTTTGTTGGTTATTCAGAGCTTTAATTTATGTTTGTTTAAATATATTTTTTCTGTCATTATCTGCAGATTGATAGACTGGCTAAACTACAGATTAATTATTGATCTTATTTAAACAGTTTGGGTAGCTGTTTAGGACACAGGAGCTGACATACATAACTACCCCTATGAACAGAGACAACGAGCCATAAACCTTTTACTACCGTCAGTTATGTATTGCCCAATTCTTATTGGTGAGTACTGATAGGAAGGACGCACTATGCTCATGGAACTTTGACAGAAGACTGTACCGCATTACAGAAAGTCTTTCTTCCATCTACCACTAGAGTTTCCTAATCACTTCTGTGATGCTTTTGAAGTATGCCACTCACTGTTGGATTTACTCTATGTCTTCTATTAACCCTACCTGGTACGCCTCCCACACTGATAAGCAAGTACTTGAACTCTGGCCGTATGAGAGTTTTTGTAACTAATCTACTTCCTTTGTTGACAGACTACACTTCTTGAGGATTCTTGCAATGAATCTCAATTTGGTATCTTTCTTACCCATGAATGATTTTATACTGTCATTCCATTTCAAATAGCCCCTTATGTCTAATCCCAGATATTTTATGGAAGTAACTGCTTCCAGTATTTGTTTGTCCTACTATTGCGTAGTTATGTAATAAAGGATATTTCTTTCTATGTAAACACAGCGCTTTACACTTTTTTATGTTGAGGCTCAATGACCATTCCTTGCACCAATCTTCGATACACTACAGATCATCCTGGATTTCGTTACCCTTTCCCAGTGTTGGAACTTCTCAATAAATTACTGCACCATCTGCGAAAAGCATCATCGAACTTCTGATGTTATCTATGAAGTTATTTCTATATATTGTGAAAAGCAATGGTCCTATAACACTCCCCTAGAGCACACCTGACATCACATTAACGTTTGAAGACTTCTCCCCATTGAGAATGACATGCTGTGTTCTGTTAGCTAGAAACAACTCAATCCAGTCACACAGTTGTTCTGATATTCCATATGCTCACACTTTGCTCTTCATGAGACGGTGTGGAATGGTACTGAATGCCTTGCCGAAGTCAATAAAAATGGCATCTACCTGGGATCCTGTATCTACTGCCCTCTGGACCTCGTGGATGAATAATGCGAGTTGTCTTTTACATGCTTGTTGCTTTCAGAAACCATATTCATTCCTACAAAGGAGATATCCATCTCCAGAAATAACATAATATCCAAACATAAAATGTGTTCCAAAATTCTGCAACTGACAGATGCCAGAGATATAGGTCTACAGTTTTGCACATCTGATTGATGCCCCTTTTTGTAAACGTGAATGACCTCCCCATTCAATTCTTAAGAATGCCTTGCTCATCTAAAGTCCTTCGATACACTACTGCTAGAAGAGAGGCAAGTTCCTTTGCATAGTCCATGTAAAATCAAATTGGTAGGTATCAGGTATAGTGGCCTTTCCTGTGTTAAGGAATTTCAATTTCTTTTCTACCCTTCTGAAACTTATTTCAATATCTGACATTTTGTCGCTTGTGGGATGGCCTAGAGGAGGAACTACAACACAATATTCAACTGTGAAACAGCTTTGGAAAAAATACATTAAATATTGTGGCCCTTGTGTGTCATCCTCTGTTTCAACACCATTATGGTCCCAGAGTGTCTGGATATCTAGTTTCGACCCATTTACCCATTTGACGTAGGACCAAAATTTCTTAGGATTTTCTGCCAAGTTGGTACACAAAACATTGCTCTCAAAATCATTGAATGCCTCTCTCATGGCAGCCCTTAAGCTAATTTTGGCATCATTTAATTTTTGCTTGTCTGCAAGACTTTTGGCAAGTTTATATTTACAGAGAAGTTCTGTTTGCTTTCGTAACAGATGTCTAATTTGGTTGTTGAACCAAATTGAATCTTTCCCATCTCTCATAATTTTATTTGACACATATTCATCTAATACATATTGTATGGTGTTTTTGAACTTCGTCCACAGCTGCTCAACACTATCAGTCTGAGAGATAAAATTATTGCGTTGAGCAGTCAAGTACTCTGAAATCTGACCCTTTCCACTTTTGCTAAATAAGATCTTCCTACCTTTCTTGATATTTCTATTTACACCTGTAAAACTACCCATTTCCTAATTTCTATAATAATCACCAATATTCATTTGTGTTTGTTTCAAATGTAATACTGTGAGTATGGCACAAGAGTTTAGTGCAGAAACTGAGGTTACAAAATTAACTTGCAACCCTTGTGCTAGCAAATCAATATTATTGATTATTGAAGTTATGGTGGACTCAATGTCGATTCTTGCTGAAATGAGGCGTTACAGGTTTTATAGAAACTGGTAATGAAAATCCCAGCAAACTAGTTAATTATTTTCACTGTATAATTTTATTCACTTCGTAGCACAAATATAACAAAACTCTAACAGGTGTCATCTTGGGCAAAGCACATAAGTAAAGAAAACTGTGGTATCTGTCTAGTGAGTGCTTTGGTCAGACATATGTGACTGTTTACTAAACATAGCCTAATACATCCTCTCCAAACAACACCACACCCGCAACTGAGAGTAGGCAGTTTGGCAAATTTCTGTTATAAGATCACCAAAAACTGGTGTATCATCTTTGGGGTTTTCACTAAACCAACATATATAATTACAAAATAAAATCATGAAATTATAAAGATAAGCAGTGATATTTCAAATAAATGCTAGGACATGAAAAGATAAAGTTATAAACAAGCAATGTGAAAATGTTCTATTTGGTAATTTGTCAAAATATTACTCTTGATTGATATTGTAAATCTGCTAATATTAATAAAAGTGTAATTATATAAAATTACATGTGAAATATTCCAAAACAAAAATGAAATAATTATGCATCAACCCTAAGTATTGTAGTGAAATAATAGGTTTTGATAATTTTAAGTCATCTGCTCAGATCACACAAGGTATGTAACATCATGTTTACTTTTGTATTTTACATTTTACAAGTGGTTTTGTAATTGATTCTGTCTTTAAAGTACCTTCGAATTATGTAGCAATGTTCTGAGCTACTTTATAGATCGAAATATATTCTGTAAAACTCATGACAATTGACAAAAAGATAAGGCTAGAATGCCTCTTTACTTTATAATGTTACTTTATAATGTAATAATATACTGAAAAATAGCTGAGCGATCACTTCTTAGTATAGTATCAAACAGTTCAGTTAGCAGTTGAGGTCTTATGGGCTGTTACAGCTGTATTCATGGAATGGCCTTATGCTTTATGATTCCCTGATTACGCTAACTGAATTGAAAAGTTATTTGTCAACAGTAGAACTAGCATGTTATCTCCTCGAGTCGGCTTTCTATTTAAATGCTCAAGGTAATTTTTGGATACAGCACTTAATAATATTGCTCAATTCTCTGTCTCTGCCACCCATATTAAACACGTTTGTTTCCCAGTCTAAGTTGAAATCTCCACCTAAAACTATAATTTGACTTACCTATGGGCAATATTTTCTAAGTTTACTCTCAGATGTTATGTCACTACTGCTGCTGAGTCAGGTGGTCTATAGAAACTTCCAATGACAATGTTTAAGTCAATTTTCACATTGACTTTCACCCAGACTATTTGACATTCTGAGTCTGTACTAATTTCACTCGATAGACTGTGTTCTCATTGGTATAAACATGACTCGCCACCCAGTGTTCAACCTATCTCTGTGATATACATTCCAGTCTGAGTTTCATTACTATCACAATGATTGTTTCTGCACCCTGCCAGGCATTCCTCATGAAACACTTCAACCAATTGAAGAAAACATCAGTGAAATTACATCAGATCAACATGAACATTAAGTGCAACAAAATCTGCTCAACCAACATCACTCCTAACTATATCAAAGTGAATGTAAACAACATGTCATCTGCAGCACTGTGTGCCAAACGAACAGCAGAAACAGCTTGGCTGAAAGATGAGATTTGCTAAAAACTAAATTCTAAATTATATGAATTACACCTAGAACAAGGAAATCAAATCACAAGCTCACTAATACTCTATGACCATAGAAAGGATAAATCACTAAACACTAACAGTAATGACAAACAAATGACACAAACAAGATAAGAACGTAAAGAAACTCACGCACGTATGCATGCACGCGCGTGTGCACGCACGCACGCACACACACGCGCGCGCGCACGCACACACACGCGCGCGCGCACGCACACACACGCGCGCGCGCACGCACACACACACACGCGCGCACGCACACACACACACGCGCGCACGCACACACACACACGCGCGCACGCACACACACGCGCGCACGCACACACACGCGCGCACGCACACACACACACACACACACACACACTTTTCACTCTTAGAATCACAACACAAATTATCAAAACTAACGCCACAGTCTCAGAATCATTCTCACTATATACGACATCTTGCGAGTCGCAACACACGCAAATAACAAAAAATGGCGTGATTTTCAAACTACTACCATAGGTGGAATAGGTATTTCAGTGATGCAAGGACTTTTTTTAAGTTCATCAAGAGAAGCTATGGAAAGGAGAGCCATAGGAAGGTTGGAAAGGGTACAGATACAGAGAGAGATGGCTGCAGCTATTGGAGTCCCTGAAAGTGTAATTTCCAGGACTAGGACACTATTTCAGACAACAGGAACAATTAAAAGAAGGCAAGACCATGGTCATCCAAGGGGAACATCAGCTAGAGATGACCATTCACTCTGGTTAACAGCCCGTCGAGACAGGAGTCCGAATGCAACTCAGCTGCAATGCACCCTCCAGGTACCATAGGGCACACAATATCAACAAAAACAATTCAAAATCACCTTTGGGAATGTGGCCTCTATGCACAGAGGCCTATGGCATGTGTACCATTAAAACCACAACATCATTTAGCACAAAGAAACTGCTCAGAGGAAGATCAGGATTGGAGTAGTAGCATAGTTCACCAATCACCGTCGGGCAACTGTCAACTGGCAGAGACATTGAAAACTGTAATCACAGTGGCATCAGGGATCAGAGACATCGTAGTAGGCACAAGAGGTACCCTAGTTATCACCTTGGGTGTCCGGGTGACAGTGCAACCTAGGGCAGCAGCATGAAGACTTGTTGACAGTGGCCATCAGCTTCCAGCTTTCCAGCTGCTTACTGACAGTGGCCAACTCCTCCTGAATCCGCACAAAACAGGCGCAGTTGCTGTACTATCCAGCTCTCTAGAGCTACTTAAAATTACCATATGTAGCAAAATAGGTGAGACTTTAGACCTTGAAAACAAGAATACTAACAAAATTTATCAAATACATGAGAATAATGCTCTCAAAACAGAAGCACTAATGAAATTTACCAAATACCTGAAAATGAAACACTTAAAAGTAAAAGCACTAACAAAATTTAAGAAACTGACCAGTAACGAAAATGCAGAAAAATTAAATTATGCTACTTAATGCTTGTAGGTGTGAGGCTGCTGGCAGCTGGTTCTAGACATTATTCTGTGTGCAGTATCTTTATTTCAAGTGGTGAAATTATGAATTCTATAATCTGAGTTATTGCTTTTATATCACATAGAAAGATGATGCATTATGTATATCCTTTTATGTGAGTGTGTTTTTGTTTTAGCATGTACATCAGTTAAGAAAATTACGAGTTTAATCTTATATTACTTTATCTGTGTTCTTCCAATTATTAATTTAATGACGATTTGTAAACCAAAACTATTTGTTAGATAAATTTTATCAGCAGCTCTCAGCAGTAAATCATAGCAGTCTTCAGATCTCTCACTTTTCATGAAAACATCTGGTTTTTTGTTCCTGGGTTAATGGCACACAACCACTATGACTGATGAACTAGGGCATACAGCTAAAGCAGAATTGAATATCTGATCCACATCTGATATCAGAGCTCAGTTTGACTCTATGCCCAGATGACACACACCATGTGTTGCTGCCTGAGGTGGAAGCTCTGTGTATTACAGTTTCCACCCTGAGTACCTATAAATTTAATTTAACTAGTATATCATGTATGCACAATAAGTATGAATTCCATGATTTATGTCCTTTAGTTAGCCATTTATTGCCTAAAACTATGTAATTATTTGTGTACCTTTGGCTTTGCTTAGCAGATCAGCAATGACTCACTTCAACTTTTTCTGTGAAAAGAAGGTAATAACAATTACTAGCTCAATTTAAAAAATCATTTATTGACTTCTATTCATTTATAAGGCATAACAACATATACCATGCTTATACAGCACACATTTGAATGTAAAATCTCTATTGTTGACTCTGTTATAAATTTATTAAAATGGAAAAATCTCTTCTGCTGCGGATGTGAAGGAACATACCGACAGCTCTAAATATAAATACATTATAAAATATTCCCTTGAAACAACTTTATACTATAAAATACTCTGAGGAGGCATATCACATAAAGATTCACTTATTAAGTACTACAACATTTCTTGCTTCCCTTAATACTATATAAGGTTTGTATGTTGAAAATTACTGATTATATAAGAAAATACGATTGTATACATTGATAAGCAAGAAATAGAGAAGTATAAAAGGACGGTAATAACATCTTTATGGTTAATTCAGGAATGTTACTCATTGTACCATTAAGACCATGTAACAATACAAACTACTACAGTAAAAGCATGATTTAGAAATAAAAATGGCGAATCAGCATAAGCCATAAATTAAGAATTCAATTGCCTTACTGTCAAAAGGAGAATGGAAAATATTTCATACTGTTTGGACATGGGTAGTTCTTTGAACACACCCTTACATATAGCAGACAACAACAAAAATGTTAAAATTTGCACAAAATACATAAAAAATAAGCAACATCACAATTTTATTGGCACTTCACCTCCAAGTTACTACGTACTAAAGGATACATGTGGTATAACTAAGTATCCACAACACATCAGCTATAAGAAAATAAAAATTGACATAAAAACACAAGAATTACTAAAAATCAAAGCTAATAGCACCTACAGTTCCTTCACCTCCTATTCTGTCTTTTCTAATCTCATTTAACTTCTTCAAAAAATGTGTGTGTGTGTATATAATAAAAAATTATATATGGTGTATCTGTCAATGATGTAAAAATAACTGCAATCAATTCAGTCTTTCATTGTTTGAAGGCAAGTTTTATAGCAGCTATAATATGGACGGTCACATTATTAAGGACTAAATTTTCACTTACTGGTACCACATCATCATAAAGGACTAGTACAAGGCACATTATCAGGGGAGATTGGAGAAATATAAATAATTATGGTATGAATATGAAAATATATGAAATATAGTACACTACTCTACTCCACAGAGACAAAACACCTTCAAAAACCTGTTAGACTGAGCTGCTAACAGGCCACAATTAAGTACATGAGATTTATATTGGAAACATAACATTCAAATTACCATGTATTTGCTACAGATACTTAATTATTATTTTAGCAAATATCCTGGCTCAAAAGCAATTTATCACAGTTACATATGTTTCTAACACAAACCAAATGGAAAACAACATATACTAAAATTTGAAGTAACAAAAATTCACTACTGTATGAATGGCAGTATCTATAGTTCCCAACATATAAACAAGAAGTAATGGAAAAATAGAACAAAATCTCCATCAATAATACTTTATGAGGACAAATACAATGGACAGTTCCAAAATGCTGAAAATAGAAAGTGATGTTGAAAGTATTATACCACAATTTAGAGTTCTGTGGTAATGACAGTTTTCCTCTGAATGACTGTTTCTGATTTATTTTTGACAGTAGGTGGAAAGACAGACTCAGATGATACAAGCCAGGGTGATAGCTGATTGAGTGTTGGAGATATGCTGGTAGCAGGAGAATTACTGCTAGCCGTTGAAGATTCCTGCAAGTAAAATAAGTACATCAGCACAGGCAAAACTCAGACTGTAATTTATTAACAGAAACATTTTCATTTACACGTAATGCATTTCACAAAACTTGCTTAGTTAAGACCACTTGCAAAGTCTGTAATCCATTTTCATCATATCAAATGTACTGTGCACTTTCTAGTACCCAATATCAACTATTCACACCATATTTAAAATAAGCTATTAAGACTGTGGTAGAAATTTTGTAACAAAAGACTACTGACCTAAATTGAAATACCATAGACATGTTGCAGATCTTTGAGTGTTTCTTTGTTTTAAGGCCATTAATACCTCATTAATACACTAACTATGAAGACAGCATTTCTCTTCTGAGACTTATCAGGCCCATATCTCCTGGTGTTTTGCTAGATATTTGAAATTTTCTCTCTGCACTGTGGTACAAAATCCTCATTAAATTGCAAGTCGTCCTATAACTGGCTAGACAAGTCAGTTAAAAGGTAGTAGGAAAGCAGTGGCAACCACTTCCAACAGGAGTGACTGCTTTACCTTACCTTCAACTGAATATTGCACTAGACTAACACTGGGGACCACTCTATTGAACAACCATGTAAAATTCCATTTTAATAATCATTTTGATTGTAATGGGAAACAAACTCTTTTGGTCAACACTGGGCGTCACATAAATACACAAAGAGCAATATATTCCATTGCAAAAATGCAGTCCAGGAAGGAAAGGAAGACTGCATTAGTTCGGGATCCCATGCTTGCCACACACACAACTCACAAAAGAAGCATGAGCTCCCTGGGGAGGGGGCTGAGGGGAGGGGGCTGGGGGGAGGGTGGGTGCAAATTGTTATGTACACTATGTGATCAAAAGTATCCAGACACCTCCAAAAACATATGTTTTCCATATTAGATGCATTGTACTGCCACTCCATATCAGCAACCTCAGTAGTCATTAGACATTATGAGAGGGAAGCCTAGGGCACTCCACGGAACTCAAGGACCTTGAACATGGTCAGGTGATTGGGTGTCACTTGTGTCAGAAGTCTGTATGTGAGATTTCCACACTCCTCAACATCCCTAGGTCCTCTGTTTCCGATGTGGTAGTGAAGTGGAAACGTGAAGGGACAAGGACAGCACAAAAGTGTACAGGTCGACCTTGTCTATTGACAGACAGAGACCGCCAACAGTTGAAGAGGGTCCTACAGTGTAATAGGCGGGCATCTATCCAGACCATCACACAGAAATTCCAAACTGCATCAGGTCCACTCCAAGTACTATGACATTTAGGCGGGAGGTGAGAAAACTTGAATTTGATGGTTGAGTGGCTGCCCATAAGTCGCAAATCATGCAGGTCAATACCAAATTATGCCTTGCTTGGTGAAAGGCATGTAAACATTGGACAATCTAACAGTGAAAAAATGTTGTGTGGCGTAACAAATCACGGTACACAAAGTGGCGATCCGATGGCAGGGTATGGCGAATGCCCAGTGAACATCATCTGCCAGCTTGTGTAGTGCCAACATTAGAATTTGGAGGTGGTGGTGTTATGATGAAGTCATGTATTTTCATAAAGGGGGCTTGCAACCCTTGTTGTTTTACATGGCACTATTACAGCACAGAGCTACATTGAAGTTTTAAGCACCTTCTTGCTTCCCACTGTTGAAGAGCAATTCGGGAATGGCGATTCATCTTTCCACACAATTGAGCACCTGTTCATAAGGCATGGCCTGTGGTGGAGTGGTTACACGACAATAACATCCCTGTAATGGGCTGGCCTGCACAGATTCCTGACTTGTATCTTATAGAACACCTTTTGGATGTTTTGAAACGTTGATTTCGTGCCAGGCCTCACTGACCTACATCGATACCTCTCAATAGTGCAGCACTATGTGAAGAACGACCTGCCATTCCCCAAGAAACCTTCCAGTACCTGATTGAATATATACCTGTGAGAGTGGAAGCTATTATCAAGGCTAAGGATGAGCCAACAGCATATTGAATTCCAGCATTACTGATGGAGGGCACCATGAACTGTTAAGTCATTTTCTGCCACAGCAGCCGGAGACAGTGGCCTGTGTCTGTGTGAGTGTGTGTATATTTGTGTCTCTCTAACTGACAAAGGCCTGAACGGCTGAAAGCTCTGATGTTGTATTCTGTTATTTGTGACTTTCTGCAGCTCATTGGATGTCTCTGTGGTGAATAAGCAACCTGTCATTCTCAAAAATATTGTTGAATTCTGGCATTTCCATTGTTTGAAGTTAATGGATCAGTGTGACTTTAGCAATGAATAAATGCGCAGGATGCCTCGGAAATATATGAGTGAACCGTACAGTCAAATCAACAAATTTAAAAGAAGGCACATTACTGACATGAGAGAATGTAATGCATAATGCTTCATGGAAGGCCATAGAACACAATGAGATGGGTCAAGTCAAACCACACAGACCACCCCCTTGAGAAGACCAACACCTCATCCCAATTGCATTGCTAGACCAATCTGCTTCCTGGAGCAGTGCAGCACATTGTAAACTACCAGGGGTTACCATTTATTTGTTATATCCACCAACCTTTGACTACTGTGTAGCAATATGATGGACAGCAATGGTGTATGGAGCAATGTCATTGTGTACAGGAATGCCATCAGAGAGTGTTTTCAGACAAATGCAGGATCTGTTTGTATGAAAATAATAACTGCATTTTGATTCACCACAAAAAAGGGGAACAACATCATAGCGACTGAATTTATATAAGGCATACATCACCAAGTCAAGGCCTTATGATGTGCGGTGCTGCTAGGTGCAATCAGAAATTACAATTGGTGAATGTCCTGAGAACTGTGACCAGTTTGACCTACATGAATAACATCTTGCAACCTGTAGCTATACCTTTTCATCGTGTCACACAAGAAGCCATTTTTCAGCAAGACAATGCATGACCAACTGTTACTGCACAAACACGTGACAGGCTTTGTCGGTGTCACAGAATGTCAGCCTTATGCGCTGCCAGATTACCAGACTTGTAGACTTGTTGCCAATTGAAAATATGTGGGATATAGTGAAATGACAGTTGCAGTGCTGTGACTCAATGTCAACTATCACAGTTGAGCTTTTGAACCAGGTGAATGCAACTGGATGGCTATAGTACAGGACCCATTTAAGCTTGATATGTGTCAATGCCATCATGCAGCAGAGCCCATGGCAGACCCTTGCCTCATAGATAACAAGACACATGCTGAACCATGGTGACTGACATGCCAATAATTTCTTCAGGAAATACTAATGATCATGCCCTGTGAATATAAATGTACTATATTTAAGAAATAGGAAATTGTAAAATATAACAAAAAATGATTCTTTTCTGTTTAGGGAAGAGCTTGTGAAATATACTCTTTTGAAACAAAATATCTTATGAAATGAAAAATTAATGTAGATGTATAAGGTATTTTTGATGCAAAAGGATCACTGTAACTGTACAACCTGTAATGAAAATATTTCAACTGTAAATAAAAGAATCAACATTTGATACTGCCCAGAAAAGAAACACCATTTTCCTGGGCAAGGGAGGTGCTGTATCAATGACAAAAGCCAAGTCTTTAAGGTATTAATGAACTGGTGAACAGTATAATCTACTAGGCGACAGTAATATTTTGGGGTGTGGAAAGAGAAATGACGAGACAGCAAGTAGGCTGGACTGTGCTGGGCAGCAATGTGTGGTAACAAGCTAAAAGCAATAAATGCACACACACTACCCTATTGATTTCAAACTATGCAATTAAAAATAATGGGAGGCCAACACTTCTGGTGAGACAGAGGGATGTGGCAAGAAGAAGACAGGGAGGATATTTGGTGGGGTCGGCAAGGCTTAGAACGTGGTGTGTGAGCATATTGAAGAGGTATCTTTACTCTCCCACCCAGTCTGTGAAGAACTTCTAGGAATAGTGCACAACTAGAGCCAATAATGTAGTAAATAGCCCTTTAACAATATTGCTGCGAGAGACCATGAACATCAACTGCCGGCGTGGCGCAGGGGATAGTGTCACGGACTGCGGAGCAGAAGGTCGCCGGTTCAATCCCGCCCACCGGCAAAAATTTATTTCTTTGTAATTTACAATTCCAGAAGGTTCTACATCTTTCTTACGTTCACTTGTAAATTCTACTTGTTTCTTATGTTAACTGTTCTTCTAATTTCTGGTAAATTCTGTCTGTGTATAAATAGCAGAGCACTCTGCCTGAGAGGCAGTCAGTGCTGCGTGTATGTTGAGTTCGTAATAAACGTGCTTGCAGTATAAGTGCTGGGTTCAGTTGCCTTCGAAGTCAAGCCTGCTCCCATTGCAACGCGACATTGTTTGGTGGAGGCGCCGGGTACACTGTGCAACAGCTGCATCACCGTGGCTCCGATTAGGCAACGTAAAAGCCGTCGCTTACACGGGCTGGAACCGGAATACAAGAGATACACCGAGTACATCCTTCCAAAAGTCCGTATTATCAGAAGAACGATAGAGATGAAACCAGCAATAAACCAGCTGCACATCAGACACCCGTCGGTGTTCTCTGGACATGCTGGACAGGACCCCAACAAATGGCTAAAAGGGTTCGACCGAGTCGCCAAGTACAACAGGTGGGATCATACGATGTGCTTGGCCAACGTTTATTTCTACCTGGACGGAACAGCCCAGCAATGGTTCGAAAACAACGAAGACAAGTTGAATGACTGGGAGACGTTCCAGGAGGAACTTAAGAAGACGTTTGGAGACCGCCAGCGACAAATCCGTTCGGCGCAAGAACAACTGAAGAACCAGGCCCAATGACATGGTGAACCGACACAATCGTACATACAGAGTGTTTTGGCCCTGTGTAACGTAGTCAATCTGAACATGACTGAAGCGGACAAAATCACGCACCTGATGAAGGGAATTGCAGAAGATATGTACCAAGCTCTTCTGATAAAAGACGTCGCTACGACAGAAGAGTTCATCAAGTGGTGCCAGCGTATTGAAGAGATGCAACAAAGGAGGGTTGGACGCAAGAAGTATGACAGACTCCCCAATGTAGTCCCTATGGCTGTTGTGGAAGACCAGCAGGACTTGGCTTCTCTCATACGGCAAATCTTGAGAGAAGAATTACAACAGTGCATGGCAGCCGGGACTATTAGACCGAGCGAGCATCAAATTATGGCCATGGATGTGAGTCCTGTAAGTCACGAGGTAGCCGACGCCGCTGAGACGAGGTATTTCAAACATTAGCTCCTGTCTGCCCCGTCAGTCGCACCCGACGTGAAGAATGGCGTCGCCCTGCTATGACTTACACTGCAGCCGCCAAACGGCAGCCCATGAACCGACCGACGCGACCACAGCCAACTCCCCCGGTAACTATGACGCAGAAGAACAGACGTCTGGAGGACAGAAGACAACACACCACTGTGTTTCCACTGTGGACGCCCTGGACATATCGTACGCTACTGCAGAGAGAGGAGGCGAGTATTCAATGATTATTTTGCCGCAAGACGTCACCCGTCGGAGCAGTTCTATCCAAGGCAGTCACCTGCTGATGAGTTCAGTCGACCTATGGGAAGAAGCCCATCGCCGTACCCTAAACGAGGTCGCTCCCCGACGCGCCACAGCTGTTCACTGTCGCCGTACAGAGGTACCAGCCGCTCCCCTAGCCGCCGCACCCAGGAAAACTAAGCGAGGCGACCATCCACGGAGGTGAGGCCGCCGCAGATGAAAATCCTCCATGGACGACAGTCGCCAAGATCTCAGGAAATCTCATCGACGTCATAATCGACGGCCAACCTGTCCGGGCACTTGTTGATTCAGGAGCCTCTTTTTCTGTATTATCGGATAATTACCGCCGCACGCTAAAGAAGACAATGTTCTGTGATACGGGAGCAACTGTGCTGAAGGTTGCGAATGGAAAGTTCGTACATCCAGCAGGAACTTGTGTCGCAAGAATAACCATCAACAACAGGACGCAGCCGTTTGAATTTGTCGTGTTAACAGAATGTAGTCACAACGTCATCCTCGAATGGGACTTCCTTCAGGCATCCCAAGCTATCATTGACTGTGGAAGATCTGAGCTGCAAATTGAAGAAGTTGTTCCGCCAGATACACGTAATACAGAATTTTCTGGGAAGTTATTCGTCGTTGACAATGTGACGATACCACAGTTGACAATGAGAGGAGTTGCAGGCACAAACACAGATGACTGGTTAAACTGTGAAGTTCTTGTTGATAGTAAAAAGTTTATCAGGCTCACAGAAGAAATTTACATACCAGCGGCTATCATAACCATTACCAGTGGTCAAGGAGAGATTTGGATCACAAATTGTCACGAGCAGTCACAACTTATCCCCAAGGGAATGTGTATCGGGACAGCTGAACCAATCCAGGACGGTGAGCTCAACGTCATCAATGAAGACCCATGCCCTGCTATTAGTACAGACAACACGCTGGAGGAAACAAACGTGGAACTGCCAATAGGGCCTGGACTGACCAAGGAACAACGCCAGCGGGTGTTAGGTATACTACGCCAATTTTCGGGTGCATTCACACCTCAGCAGGGGAAAAGTCAGACGGAACGGCCCACGACAAAGCACCGTATCAATACTGGGGATCATCCGCCAATTAGCCAGCGTTCATATAGAGTGTCGCCAGCTGAAAGACGGATAATTCGGGAGGAAGTGGAGAAGATGTTGCGAGATGACATTATTCAACCTTCGGAGAGTCCTTTGTCATCTCTGGTGGTCCTCGTAAAGAAGGATGGCACGTGGCGATTCTGTGTCGACTATCGGCGGCTGAACAGTATCACAAAGAAAGATGTCTACCCATTGCCGCGTAGACTGCTTGAAAGGAGCTACATACTTCTCAACTATGGACATGTAGACAGGTTACTGGCAAATCGAGGTTGACGAAACTGACAGAAAGAAGACGGCTTTTATTACACCTGACGGCCTCTATGAATTTAAAGTAATGCCATTTGGATTATGTAATGCTCCAGCCACATTCGAACGCATGATGGACAACATGTTTCGACACCTTAAGTGGACGACAGGTCTCTGCTATTTAGATGACATTATCGTTTTCTCGAAAACATTTGAAGAACATCTGAGTCGCCTGTCAACTGTGTTTAAGTGTGTTCAGGCTACAGGTCTCCGCCTCAATCCAAAGAAGTGCCTCTTCGTCGCCAAAGAGATAAGAATCCTGGGGCTACTAGTCAACAGAGATGGTGTCCGTCCTGTCCAGATAAAGTAAGGGCAGTCACAGAATTTCCAACTCCTCAGCACATTCGTGATGTGAGAAGTTTTCTCGGGCTGTGCTCATACTACCGATGTTTCATAAAACGATTTTGTAACAAGGCACGTCCATTACAAGAACTTCTGCAGGGAGAAGCCAAATTTTACTGGGATGAGATAAAAGAAAGAGCTTTCAGAGCACTTAAGGAGGCTCTAACTTCCGCACCAGTGCTAGCCTTGTACGACGAGAATGCAGAAACGGAACTTCACACAGTCAAAACTAGTATCAGAGGTAATGTCACGGTGCAACATTGTCCACAGAATGACAACCGCATACCATCCTCAGACAAATGGTCTTACGGAACGTTTTAACAAAACGTTAGCCGACATGCTGTCGATGTACGTCGATGTTGAGCAGAAGCATTGGGATACAATTCTGCCAGTCGTGACATTTGCTTACAATATCGCAAGACAAGACACCACAGGCTTCACTCCGTTTTTCCTGCTCCATGGCCGTGTAGCTGAGACGACAATGGATACACTGTTTCCGTTCCAACCGGATGACACTCAGGGTCGAAGAAGCAAGACAGCTGGCTCGCATACGGACACTGGACGCCCAGGAGAAGGACCGTCACCGGTATAACGACAAGCACCGACCTGTTGTGTACAGCCTAGGAGATCTGGTATGGATTTTTACCCCTGTATGGAAGGTAGGACTGTCAGAGAAGTTATTGAAGCGATACTTTGGTCCGTATCGTGTCATACGCCGCCTGTCAGACGTCACATACTAAGTTAAGGATTATGAGCCGTCGTCGAAACGTCAAAAACGAAGAGACATTGTTCATGTCCTCCGCATGAAACCTTACTACGATCCCGAAGAGCAGGTAGACGACAATGGCTTCTTGTTCAAGGACTTTAAGGACGGTTAATGTTCCTGATGAAGCCTCGACAAGAACGTCTGTCGTCGATAATCGCGGAGAAGGGAAGGATTCTGATTCTCTTGAACTGTCATACAGAGGACCCATGACACGGTCAAGATCCAGGACATTGCAGCTGGCTCCACAGGGATCTTAACAGCGGGTCGCTGTTTCTCCAGGAGAGGGAGCAATGCCGCGAGAGACCACAAACACCAACTGCCGGCGTGGCGCAGGGGATAGTGTCACGGACTGCAGAGCAGAAGGTCGCCGGTTCAATCCCGCCCATCGTCAAAAATTTATTTCTTTGTAATTGACAATTCCAGAAGGTTCTACATCTTTCTTATGTTCACTTGTAAATTCTACTTGTTTCTTATGTTAACTGTTCTTCTAATTTATGGTAAATTCTGTCTGTGTATAAATAGCAGAACACTCTGCCTGAGAGGCAGTCAGTGCTGCGTGTATGTTGAGTTCGTAATAAACGTGCTTGCAGTATAAGTGCTGTGTTCAGTTGCCTTCGAAGTCAAGCCTGCTCCCATTGCAACGCGACAATATGTCATGCCAGGTGCAGGTGGGGTCAAAGGGAAAAGGCACACAGAAGATTGGAAAGTATGGCACAATAATTTTATTACACAAAAGTTAATATGTAATGCAAAAGGAAACTTTTCATAAAAGTTTACTTGGTTGGAGTCCAATCATCCAAGGGCTGTTGATTTCAATTTCGTATCTGTCACAAAGCACTGGCTGGCCAATGAATTTCTTCGTGGGACCAAATACACTCACAGCACATCATCTTAACTATATGGTGGAAGCATAATTTGATAATTTTCTCATAAACAGGATTAACAATATGGGAGTACGCAATGGCAAAGAAGTGTGACACTACCAGCACCAATGTTGTGGCGTTTGTCATGAAGGGCACTATGCAACTTAACTAAGTTTTAATGTGGGTTACAGACTTCAAAGTGTTATCACATTCAATGAAGTCTACTAATAACAGACCCTGCATTTCCCAGAACACAGTCACAAGCACTTTCCTAGAAGATTGAGTCGTCAAACAAATTTTATTTATTTGAACTGGGGAAGTAGCATGTTTCTGCTTCATAGAGGCCGGCTTGGATTTTGGATGTAGTAGTACACCCACAACTCATCACCAGCAACTTTTTATAAAGTCATGCCTTTCTGTGGCTAACATGTTAAGTGATACCAGCTTCTCATTATTTGTTGGCCCTTGTAGTTACCTGCCAGGCTCATAAGCATTTAGCTAGCACCTACTTCACAAAATTTTAACTTGTCATGAACAATATAATATACCACAGCATGAAAAATGTTGAACTGCTATAAAAAGGTTAACAGCTGCATAAACCAGACATTTAAAATTGTTGCCTCAATTGCTCTGATGTTCAGAGGGGATGCATTGTTACCAGTCCCCTGGAGCATGGCAAATCCTTAAGGTTCACATGGCCATCTTTGTAGAATACACACCTCATAAGGACATTGCCATGGACCATAGTCATCCCCATTAACTCCATGCACCTCCCTGCAAATTTCACTCAGTGTATACCCTTTGGCTCTTCGCAGGTTGACAACAGTAACATGTGCCATTTTTGTTTTGTAGCTTAGGCTTCTCTAATTAGAGCTGCACATGAAAACAAACCACCCTCTCTAGTGCCAATATCAAACTATATTATCGTGGACACTTCAACTGCAATTCCAGGGGAGGGGGATTATATTACTTCTGATCAATCCTCCCTCATATCTAACGTTGTCCTGGGGTTCTTTCATCATATCTTTTTATAAAAGATATTGTGTGTTTCTGTCTTTATATAAAAAAAGGTCAAAGAACTATGTAACACAGGCCTAAAAATCCAGTTAGAACAACAGTTCATGTTTAATGTACTATATACCCTACTTCTGTTATAACTCAGAAAACTGGAAGAATGCAAAACTTACATATACAAACACATTCTAACAATCCCACAGAAACAACTGCAAATCTTACTATACATTACTTTATTAGAATGGAAACCAAACCAGGCAATACATACAAAAAGCATGTGCAGAAAAGATTCTATGTTTATAGAGTGAAAATAAATAAAAGGTGTGACACTTACCTTTGTAACTTTAAGTTGATTTGAATGACTCTTGGGCACATTTTCCATCACTGAAGATGTGGTCTGATTCTTCATGAAGGGAGAGGATGAGGATAATGGTAAATTTTCTGATAGCTTTGCTTCTGATGTTATGTTAGTTTCTAGAAGCTTAGGTGATTTTGGTTCTTGGTAGTTATTAAAGTTGAGGCTTTCTGTCAATTTATCAGGACTTGTTTCAGGATCCTTGAAAGGATTAGAACTAAGATTTGTTTTTTCCACAGATAATAAATGGAATGGGTTAGTTGTGGAAGATGTAATGCTACTGATAAATGGATTGTTTGAATTGTAATTTGAGACTGGAGAACTGGTAAAAATATTGTCTTCATTTGTTTCTACTGTTAGTGAGTGATACAAGAGTGGCGAAAGTGGTGTAGGTGTGACAATATTTGGTGACATACAAGGGATTGCCTGTGTGTTTACTGTATTAATTACATTGAAATTCAGAAGTTTCAAATGGGTTGGTGCCTCAGAGTCTTCTTTTGTATCAGGAGAAGGTAAAATAACTTGTTCAAGCTTCCCACGATCAGACCAGGAAAAATGGGTAACAGTGACTGGTGTAGTACTACGTATGTATCCACTATCGTTGGAATCGTCCTTGCAGTCGACGGCGCCCGTATCAGCAACTGAGGTGTTATTTCCTCCCAAGGACAGAGTAAGCTTGTCTCCACCCTAGCACAGCCAAGGGAAGCACATTATTTGAAACCATGAGATGGGAAACAAAAAAAAAAAAAAACTTAAGAAGCAAGCAGCAACACTACAACATAGCCCACAACAAAGTCATTTAGGAGGCAACAACATGCACATCTAAGCACACAAAATGCGTACAATTAAAAAGAAAAGAAAAATTGGATTTTTTAAACTAGTGGTTCTTTACCTCCACAGTGAATTTGATTATAAAATATAAGAGTGCGTAAAGAATACTTGGATAAACAAATGCATTAATCATTATTTAACTTTTCTTATTAGCAATTACAACATCAAATCCCACAAAAATATTCCCCTTCAAAAGGTGTCAGTCAATTTATACATTTACTAATTTTAATTGTTTACATATATGAATAAGAACAATGACAACAAAACAACTAGTGTAGTAAATACATTGCAATACATCACAATCAAGCAAACATATAGCATAGGGATATAAGTGAATTATTGTAGTTCATACTGTCAAAAGGAGGAAAGGGCAGGAGGAACATTGCCATAAGTGCACCAACATAAAGAGAAATATATCAATTTAACTATATGATTAGGCTGCATACCCACAAAAAACATTTGGACATAGTGTGAAATTTGTAATTAAGTTAAATGTATTACAGGATAAACTCACCACAGAGACAAATGTAGCACTTGGTGTGTCTGCTGGTAACGATGTTGCAGTATCATCATCCAGGAACGTGTTTTTCCTGTAACAATTAAATCACACATACAGTGTATTAAAATAGTTTCTATACTTTGGTTCAGCATGTCAAATGCTTTTGAGTTGTTAATTCTGTAAAATGACCAAAGAAATTATATAATGTTTTTCTTAAGCAAAATTTAGTGTGGTGGCTGCAAGGACATGTTTAGACCTCAATATCACTATAACGGCAAAGAACAAAGGTGGGGACCATTAAAGGAAGCACAATAACTGGCTGCAGTCCATCAAAAAGTCTGTGTGGCCAAGGACAATCACAATTACATGCGGCAGTAGAATCTTTCTGCAATTTATGTGAAGTGCTGGTTCCATAAATTTTCTCAATAGTGCCTCATGAAAATAAGTCTTTCCTCCAAGAATATAGATTTGAGTTCACAAATCATCTCCAAAATCCTACTTGATAAGGATCTCATACTGCACCACAGCAATAATCCAAACAAGGACGGGCAAGTGCAGTGTATGCAGTCTCTTTAGTGGTTCTGTAATATCTTCTAAGTGTTCTGCCAATAAAACAGTCTTTGGTTTGTCTTTCCCACATTATGTTCATTCAAATTTAAGTCTGTGTAATTATAATTCTTAGATATATATTTCACTTTATGGTCTCCAGATTTAATTGATTTGTCAAGTAAATAAAGTTCAATGGATTTCTTTTAGTGCTCATATAGACAACCTCACACTTTTCATTATTTAGGGTAAATTGCCAATGTTCACACCATACAGATATCTGAGGTGTTCTGCAGTTGGGTTTTGAGCTTCTGATGACTTTAATAGATGGTAATTGACAGCATCATCTGCCAACAACCTAAGAGGACTGCTCAGATTTTCTCCCAAATAATTTTTATAGGTAAGGAACAGCAGAGTACCATTAACAATATCCTGAGGATTGCCAGATATCACTTCTGTTTTAGCCAATAGGCAATGGCTAAAAGAGAACTACAAACTGTGCCCTCTCCGACACAAATCCTCCAGTCCAATCACATATGCAAGATGATATTCCATAAGCATACAATTTGATTAAAATACATGTGTGAGGTATGGTGCCAAAAGCCTTCTGGAAACCTAGAAATATAAAACTGATCTGACATCCCTTGTTGATGGCACTCATCACTTCAAGTGAGTAAAGAGCTAGCCGTGTTTCATAAGAATGATGCTTTCTGAATCTGAGTCGACTATGGGTCAATAGATTGTCCTGTTCAAGGTAATTAGTAATGTTTGCACTCAGTATATATTCCTAAGCTCTGCAGCAAATCAATGTCAATGACATAGAACAGCAATTTAGTGGAATTTACAGTCTTTAGGTACAGATCATTCGTTGAGCGAGTGGTTGTATAAGACTGTTAAGTATGGGGCTATTGCATCAGGTTCATAATTAGTAACAATCTGGACTGGAAGACATTTTTGAAGAACAATTTAAGTTATTTCACTACTCTGAGGACATCCACTTGTATGTTACTCATGTTGACAGCTGAAATTTGGAATATTGATTTCATCTTATTTGGTGAAGGAATTCAGAAAGGTGTGTTTAGTAACTCTACTTTGGCAGCGCAGTCATTGATAGCATCACCATTACTATTGAGTAGTGAAGATATTATTTATGTCTTGCAACTAGTATACTTTCCATTAGACCAGAATGTCTTTGGGTTTCCTGTAAAATTTCAAGACACTGTGTCACTGTGGGAACTGTTGTAAGCATATCACATCAGATGCCTCGCTAAATTCCGAGCTTCTTTGTAAGATCACAAGTCTTGGAGATTTCTTGTTCATTTAAAATTGGCATGTTTTTTTTTAATTGTTTTTTTTTTGTGTGTGTACAAAGGGGGGATCAGCTCTGACTTTTTTTTAATTTATCTGGTATAAAGATTCCAGCCACATCTGGCCTACATTAAGATCTATAATTTGGAAGCAGTAGAGACTGTCTTTAACACTTTCGCTACGGCTGACCCTTATAAGCATCTACGCTCAATGTAGGATAGTGTCAGCCGCAGTGAAAGTGTTAAGGAAGACATTATGCAAAGTTTTCTCAACTTTTCTGAAAATATATATTTTTCATTCATTTTTGGTGAATTTGGGACTTTTGATATTCAGTCTCGTTACAACAACTGTGTGTTCACTAACCCCTGTAACCGTTTTGTCCCCTGAAGATCTAAACACAATAGACTGATCTTTCCATGCCTCCTCTACGCCTAACCATTCCACTTCCCATTCTCCTCCTTTTCCACCACACAGTGCAGCCAGGATTTCAATTCATCCCAGACAAGCTACAATGTCAGAAGACAATTGAGCCAAAGTCAGCCCCCCCCCTCTCTCTGTCTATCTGTGTGTGTGTGTGTGTGTGTGTGTGTGTGTTACATTAGATTAATACTTGTTCCATAGATCATATATACGACATTTCACAATGATGTGGAACATGTCAGTTTAGTAAATGGTGTCTTACATGACAGTTTTTTTGTTTTGTTTAGGGAAATTACTAAGTTTTATATATATATATAAAAAATCATCTAAAATGTAGGTAGAGTTGCCATTCAGAAATTCATTTAATTTCTTTTTAAATTCAAGTTGGCTATCTGTCAGACTTTTGATGCTACTCGGTAAGTGACCGAAGACTTTTGTCACAGCATAATTCACCCCTTTCTGTGTCACAGTTAGATCTAACCTTGAATAGTGAGTATAACCCTTTCTCCTAGTGTTGTAGCTATGCACACACCTATTATTTTTAATTGGGTCTTATTGTTAATAACAAATTTCATGAGTGAATATATATATTGTGAACTTATGTTGAAGATCGCTAGTTCCTTAAATAAATGCCTGTAGGGTGATCTTGGGTGGGCTCCAGCAATTATTCTGATTATACCCTTTTGGGCAATGAATACTATTTTACTCAATGTTGAATTGCTCTAGAATATGATCCCATATGAAAGCAGTGAATGAAAATAGGCATAGTAAGCTAATTTTCTGAGATGTATATCACCACATTTTGCAATGAACCTCAGAGTATAAGAAGCTGAACTGAAGCGTTTCAGCAGATCTTTAATATTGTCACGTTGAAATGAAAGCAGGCTTGACTTAGGAGGTAGGATTGTCAACTGAACACAGCACTTATACTGAAAGCAGGTTTATTGGGAAGTGAAACATACATGTAGCACTGATTGCCTCTCCGGCAGAGTGCTCTGCTATTTATACACAGAAAGAATGTACCAGAAATTAGAAGAATAGTTAACATAAGAAACATATAGAACATTCTGGAAACGGTAAATACAAAGAAATAAATTTTTGCCAGTGGATGGGATTGAACTGGCGACCTTCAGCACCACAATCGGTGACGCTATGCGTTGTGCCACGCCAGCAGTCGGGTAACCTGTGGTCTTGTGGCATTGCTCCCTCTCCTGAAAAATCAGCGACCTGCTCTTAGGTTCCCTTTGGAGCCAGCTGCAATGTCCTGGATCTTTATCTTGTCATGGGTCCTCTGTATGGTAGTTCTGGAGAGTCATTCCCTTCTCCATGATTACCAACGACATACGTTCCTGTCGAGGCTTAATCAGTATCACTACCATCCTTAGAGTCCTTGAACAAGAAGCTGTTTTCACCTATCTGCCTTTCAGGATTGTAGTAAGGCTTCAAGTGGAGGATGTTAACAATGTCTCTTCATTTTTGTTGTTTTGATGACGGCTCATAACCTTCAACTTCGTATGTGACATCTGACAGCAGGCATACGACTCAATACCAACCAAAGTATCACTTCAATAACTTTTCTGATAGCCCAACTTTCCTTAAAGGGATAAAAATCCATACCAGATCTCCCGGGCTGTACACAACAGGTCGGCGCTTGTTGTTATACTGCTGACAGCCTTTCTTCTAGGCGTCCCGTGTCTGTATGCGAGCCAGCTGTCTCGCTTCTTCATCCCTGGTGATGAGATGTTTCACATAGTCACCCTGAGTGTTGTCCAGCTCGAACGAGTACAGCATATCCATTGTCGTCTCAGCTTCACGGCCATGAAGCACTCAGCTTCACAGCCATGAAGCAGGAAAAACGGCGTAAAGCCTGTGGTATCTTGTCTTGCAGTATTATAAGCAAATGTCACCACTGGCAATATTGTATCCCAATCCTTCTGCTCAATATCGACAGCATATCTGCTAATGTTTTGTTAAAATGTTTGGTAAGACCATTTGTCTGAGGATGGTATGCAGTTGTCATTCTGTGGACAATGTCGCAACTTGACCTTACCTCTGATACTAGTTTTGGCTGGAAAAGTTTTCCATGATCAGATATCATCACAAATGGTGTTTCATGCTTCAAAATAATGTCTTCTACAAGGTATTTTGCGATCTCTGGAGCTTCTGCAGTCGGCACAGGTTTGGTGACAGCATAGCGTATGAGGTAGTCAGTGCAGACTATTATCCATTGGTTACCGGTTGTCGACTTTAGAAAATTCCCTCAAAGGTCGATTCCAATTTGGTGGAATGCAGCTGCTGCAGTTGGAATTGGTATGAGATGCCCTGGAGGTAACTGCAGCACATGCTACTATCGCTGGTACTCTTTACAGTGACTCATATAGTGTGTGACAGATCGCCAAGACCTTTCCAGTAATACCTGTGTCTGATTCTGTCTAGGGCAGTGCTACTCAACCTGCAGCCCGTGGGCCACTTGTGGCCCACTGAGTTTTTTCGAGTGGCTCGCAAGCTAGTTGTTCAGTGTTCAGAATTTTGCAATAAAAATCTCTAATGATTGACTGATAAAAATGGGCGTGATGCACATAGTGAAATTGATGAAGCTAGTGCCCTGAATTTAAGCAGCATGTTTTACAAAACTCGTGTTTGTTGTGAAGCAGACCACTCTGACTGGAGCACCTCCCTGTGGCGGCTCGGACAGTGCTCGCAATCGCGTCCTTTGCGGTGCACTGAATTTTCATTCTGAATCCTATCAAGTATGACACTGGTAATCTGTCTTGCAAGCGTTCAGCATGAGCAAAAAAGGTTTGGATATAAGTGAGCCATTTTTTATGTTTACTGGGAAGATTCAAATTTGTTTGTAAAGTGTGTTGGGAAAGCACTGTGCTTAATAGGCAATTCAACTGTAATCATCAAAGCACTGCCAGTCCACTGTCAATATGAAAATAAACACCCCGTAACACTCGAGAGGTAAAGTAAAAATAAATAAATAGCTACTACGTGTGACTGTGCCGAAAGTTTCAGATTGCAGCTTTTGCTTTTTAGAAGTCAGCATTAATAATGGACCATTTTCCCCCTCTCTAAAATCCTCGAATTTACGTAACTTACAGATATTGCAGTAAGAATTTGAATATAGGTTTCAAAAAGGAAAACAAGTAAAACGTTCACTCTGAGTATTTATGACACCTTTTCAGTGCACCCAGAGGATGGCCCAGCAAGAGTCTGATTTAAGTTGACAATAATACCGTGTGATTTGGTTGTTGCAAACTGCTATTTGATTTCATTTTATAAAGACAGTACCTGGAAAAAAGTTATACTTGAAAACTTAAACAGTGCATTACTAACTGTTGTTTTTATGTAACATGCAGTCATCTTTGTACAAACTGGATGTATAACTATGGTGTCTAACAAGGAAAGTACTTGGGCTCGAACAAACATTTATACATCAAAATCGTACGAGAGATAATGTAAAGATCCCTTATTGCACTAGTGACACTCCCGCATCTGCAAAACTCTGCAGTCCGTTAGAGGCCTCTGCGTGTGCCATTCTGCATTGCACTTTGACCTGTCGGTTCGCCAGTAGGAACGGTGCAGTGTGCCTCCGAAGTTGCGCTTTATGACATTTGTGTGGTGAAGCATCAGATGGAGCGGCGATTGATAATCAATCCTGCTAAAGTATTGCGATTGGTTGAGATGAAGTTACGTAGAACCATTCTTCATGAAGATGGTATTAGTGTAGAAGATGAATCATTTGCATGCTTTCTCGTATCTGTTATGGTACACAAATATGAGCATAAGGTAGATACTGTTGTAACACTAACACATAACGATGATAATAGGGACGATAATGATGAAGAACTCATTGCTAGCGGTAGTGCTACGGTAAGTGCAAGAAGAGGCGATGGAAGCAGTGGCAGTGAATACCAACAGTCTTCCGAGAAGGAGGTTAAAGTTGCAACTATCATCACGGCTTTTGATGACAATATGCTAGAGAACATGTACGACGATTCTTACATAAGTTATAGTTCAGATATCTGCATTATGTATGGCGACTCCAATTACATCTACAGTGCTATCTAGAGCAAGATTGCAAAGTTTTGCGTGCGCGCGCGCGCGCACACCCACACCCACCCACACACACACACACACACACACACACACACACACACACACACACACACACACACACATTTGTAGAAAGCCAAGTCCTTTCCCTCCCAGGATTGGAATGACTCCTCATCCACTCCCATAAAAACCGTCCTTCCCTTTTCCCCCTCCTTCTTTCCTGATGAAGCGGCCAACTGTTGCGAAAGCTTGAATCTTTGTGTGTGTGTGTGTGTGTGTGTGTGTGTGTGTGTGTGTGTGTGTGTGTGTGTGTGTTTGTTTGTGTTTTTGTGTCTGTCAACGAGCCTGTACTTTGGGTAAGTTAAACAATCTCTATTTTTTATATATTACAGTAGATTTTGATGATAAAACAGATGGGTGTACTTATTTTTCAGTGTTACTCTCTTCCGTGATAATGTTGTGGCCCACTTGAAATAAAACTTGGCCCGAGGAGGAAAAAGGTTGAGTATGGTTGGTCTAGGGTCTTCACGAATCCCAGATCACCAGATATTGCAGCATCGTGGAAATACTTGAAAATAGCTGGCTGCAAATGAGCTGGAACGACCAGTAGCCATTTGGGGTTGAGTGGATCATAGTTGCTCTTACACAATGTTCAGTTTATAAGTTGGAACTGTCCATTGGTCGGTTCTCCTTTCTCCAAGGCCTCTATCGTTTTTAATAGTGCTTGATCTTCCCTCTGTTCAGCCGTAAAATCACCTAATTCAGTGAGGGCTGAAATTTCATTCACGCTGTTGTGTTCCACTAATGGATTCCTCGAAAGGCATTTCGCATCCTTATGTTTGTGCCCATTTTTGAATACCACTGTGACGTCATACTCTTGGAGTCTTAGTGCCCATATTGCTAGTCCACCTGATGGATCCTTCAAGTTAGTCAGCCAACACAAAGAATGGTGGTCTGTCACGACGGTGAACGGTTTGCTGAATAAATACGGCTGGAACTTGTTAATAGCCCAGATAACTGTGAGACATTTTTTCTGAGTTGTAGAGCAGTTTATCTCAGACTTTGAGAGTACTCTTGATGCATAGGCTATCACCTTTTCAGCACCTTCCTGAATTTGCACACGCACTGCACCAATCCCATACCGGCTTGCGTCAGTGTGAAGTTCGGTTTCCGCATTCTCGTTGTATAAGGTTAGCACTGGCGCGGAAGTTAGAGCCTCCTTAAGTGCCCAGAAAATTCTTTCTTTTGTCTCATCTCAGTAAAACTTGGCACCTTCCTGCAGAAGTTCTTGCAATGGACGTGCCTTGTTACAAAATCATTTTATGAAACTTCGGTAGTATGAGCATAGCTCGAGAAAACTTCACACATCACGAATGTGCTGAGGAGTTGGAAAATCTGTGACTGCCCCTACTTTATCTGGATCAGGACGGACACCATCTCTGTTAACAAGGTACCCCAGGATTTTTATCTCTTTGGCGACGAAGAGGCACTTCTTTGGATTGAGGCGGAGTCCTGCAGTCTGAACACACTTCAACACAGTTGACAGGTGACTCAGATGTTCTTCAAATGTTTTTGAGAAAACAATAACGTCATCTAAGTAGCAACGACACGTCATCCACTTAAGGTGTTGAAGCAAGTTGTCCATAATGCGTAAAAATGTGGCTGGAGCATTACATACTCCAACTGGCATTACTTTGAATTCATAGAGACCGTCAGGTGTAATAAAAGCTGTCTTTTCCCTGTCAGCTTCGTCAACCTCTATTTACCAATAACCTGTCTGCATGTCCATAATTGAGAAGTATGTAGCTCCTTTCAAGCAGTCTTTGTCATCAATGCGCGGCAATGGGTAGACATCTTTCTTTGTGATTTTGTTCAGCCACCGATAGTCAACACAGAATCGCCAGGTGCCATCCTTCTTCTTTACAAGGCCCACCGGAGACGACCAAGGACTCTCAGAAGATTTAATATCTTCTCCACTTCCGAATTATCTTTCAGCTGGTGACACTCTATAAGAACGCTATCTAATTGGTGGATCATCTTATCGTGGGCCGTTTCGTCTGACTTTTCTCCTGCTGAGGTATGAATGCACCTGAATATTGGCGTAGTATAACTAACACCCGCTGGCATTGGTCCTTGATCAGTCTGGGCCCTATTGGAAGTTCCACAGTTATTTTCCTCCAGCGTGTTTTCTGTAGCAGAGCATGGGTCTTTGTTGATGGCGTTGAGCTCACCGTCCCGGATTGGATCAGCTGTCCCGATACACATTCATTTGGGGGCAAGTTGTGGCTGTTCATGACAATTTGTGGTCCACATCTCTCCTCGACCACTGGTAAAGCTTACGATAGCCGCTGGTATGTAAATTTCTTTTGTGAGCCTAATAAACTTTTTACTATCAACAAGCACTGCAAAGTTTAACCGGTCATTTTTGTTTGTGACTGGAACTCTTCTCATTGTCAACGGTGGAATCATCACATTGTCAACGGGAAGTACATTCCCAGAAAATTCTGTATTACGTGTACCCACAGGAACGACTTCATCAATTTGCAGCTCTGATCTTCCACAGTCAGTAAAAGCTTGGGATGCCTAAAGGAAGTCCTATCTGAGAATGACAAATTCAAAACGGCTGGATCCTGTTGCTGATCGTTATTCTTGCAACACAAGTTCCTGCTGGCGGGACGTACTTCCCATTTGTGACCTTCAGCATAGTTGCTCCTGTATCACAGAACATTGTCTTCTTTAGTGCGTTGGTTGTAATTGTCCGACAATACAGAGAAAGAAGCTCTTAAATCAACCAGTGCCCGGACAGGTTGGCCGTCGATTACGACCTTGATGAGATTTCCTGACATCTTAGTGACTTTCGTCCATTGAGGACTTTCACATGTGGCAGCTCACCTCCATAGCTGGTAACCTCGCTTAGTTTTCCTGGGTGTGGTGGCTAGGGGAGTGGCTAGTACCTCTGTAAGGCAACGGTGAACAGCAGCGGTGTGTCGGGGAGCAACCTCGTCCAGAGTAGGGGGATGGGCTTCTTCCCATAGGGCGACTGAACTCGTCAGCAGGTGATTGCCTGGGATAGAACTGCTCTGATGGCTGATGTCTTGTAACAAAATAATCGTTGAATATTCGCCTTCTCTCTCTGCAGTAGCATATGACGTGTCCAGGGCGCTGACAATGGAAACAAACTGGTGTGTTGTTTCTGCCCTCCAGACGTCTGTTCTTCTATGGGGCGTCATAGTTGCCGGGGAAATTGGTTGTGGTCATGTCGGCCGGTTCCCAGGCTGTTGTTTGGCAGCTGCAGCGTAAGTCATTGTAAGGCAAGGCCATTCTTCACATCGGGTGCAACTAGAGGGGTGGACAGGTGCTAATGTCTGAAATACCTCTTCCTCAGCGACATCAGCTTCCTCATGATTTACAGGACTTACATCTATGGCCATAATTTGATGGTCGCTTGGTTCAACAGTCCCAGATGCCATAAACTGTTGTAATTCTTCTCTCACAATGTGTTGTATAAGAGAAGCAACCTCATGCTGGTCTTCCACAACAGTCATAGGGACTACATTGGGGAGTCTGTCATACTTCTTTTGTCCAACCCTCGACTGTTGCATCTCTTCAATCCGCTGGCACCTCTTGATGAACTCTTCCATCATAGAGAAGTCTTTTATAAGAAGAGCTTGGTACACGTCTTCTGCAATGCCCTTCATCAGGTGTGTGATTTTGTCAGCCTCAGTCATATCCGGATTAACTATGTTACCTATAGGGCCAAAACATTCTGAATGTACGAGTGTGTCGGCTCACCATGTCATTGAGTCCGGTTTTTCAGTTGTTCTACGGCTGAGCAGATTTGTGGCTGGCAGTCTCCAAAAGTCTTCTTAAGTTTCGTCTGGAACATTTCTCAGTCATTCAGCTTCTCTTCGTTGTTTTCAAACCAATGCTGGGTTGTTCCGTCCAGGTAGAAATAAACATTGGCCAAGCACATTGTATGATCCCACCTGTTATACTAGGCAACTTAGTCGAACCCCTTTAAGCCATTTGTTGGGGTCCTGTCCAGCGTCTCCAGAGAACACCCTTGGGTGTCTTATGTGCAGCAGGCTTACTGCTGGTTTTGTGTCCACGGGTCTTCTGATGATGCAGACTTTTGTAAGGATGTACTCAGTATATCCCTTGTATGCCAGTGCTTGTCTGTGTAAGCAATGGCTTTTACATCGCCTATTCGGAGCCACGGTAATGCAGCTGTTGCACAGGATACCTGGCACCTCCACCAAACAATGTTGTGTTGAAATGGAAGCAAGCTTGACTTTGAAGGCAGGGTTATCAACTGAACACAGTACTTATACTGAAAGCAGGTTTATTGCAAACTGAAACATACACACAGCACTGACTGCCTCTCGGGCAGAGTGCTCTGCTATTTATACACAGACAGAATGAACCAAAAATTAGAATAATAGTTAACATAAGAAACATGTAAAACATCTGGAAATGATAAATACAAAGAAATAAATATTTGCCGGTTGATGGGATTGAATCAGTGACCTTCAGCACCGGAATCTGTGACGCTATCCATTGTGCCACGCTGGCAGTCGGGTAACTTGTGGTCTTGCACCAATATGTTTCTTCCAATTCAATCTCTCGTCAAGGCAAACACCTAAAGTTTTTGAATATTCTACCTGCTTATTTCAACTTTCTGCATTCTTCCAGTTAAGTATGATTTAAATCATTTGTGTACTGTTCCACTCATACCACAACACTTAAGCTTTTCTAGAAAAAGCCCATGATTTACACAATCATAAGCCTGTGGACATCACAAAAAATCCCAATGTGTGATTTCCAGTTATTCAAAGCATTTAATATTTCCATCAGTGAAGATACAGATAGCATTTTCTGTTGAAAAGCTCTTTTAAAAACCAAAATGACATTTAGTTTAGATTTTATTTTTACTAATATGTGAAGCTACTCGAGAATACATAACTTTTTTCAAAATTTTTGGATAAAGCTGTCAGAAGGGAGATAGGGCGGTAGTTGTTGACATCAGATGTATCCTCTTTTTTATGCAATGGTGTAACGATAGCATATTTCATTCTACCTGGGAAAATACCCTGCTTTAAAGAGCTATTACATATTTGGCTAAGAATCATACTTATTTCTTGGGAACACACTTAATACCCTGCTGGAAACGCCATTAATTCCATGTGACCTTTAAATCTTGAGAGAGTTTATTATTTTCCTTATTTCTGAAGGAGAGGTGGGTGAAATTTCAATTGTATCAAATTGTGTAGACCTGTATGACCTCTTCCATTGCCTTGCAACTTCTAAAGAACATTTAGATCCTATTTCCTCTACAACATTTAAAAGTAATCATTAAAAATGTTTTCAACATCTGACTTTTTGTTACTAAACTTTTCATTTGTTTTGATGGTAATAGCCTCTTCCTCTGCTCTTGGTTACCCTGTCTCCATTTTAATAATATTCCAAATTGTTTTAATTTTATTATCAGAGGAACTAATCTCAAACATGATACAAATGCTTCTGAATATTTTAATAAATTTTCTTAATGTAGCACAGTAGTTTTTATAATATTTGATTGTTTCTGTGTTATTACTCTTTCTTGCTGATAGATATAGTTCCATTTTTTCGGTTACAAGATATTTTTATTCCTTTAATAAGCCATGGTTTTTGTGTAGTTTCTTACAATTACATATAACTAATTTCTTGGGGAAACAGTTTTCAAATACCCTTACAAATGTATCATGAAATAAGTTATATTTTAAATTATCATCAAGTTCCTTAAAATCCCTATCCCACTCTAACTGCTGTAGAATTTCTTTGAAATTTCTGGCTATTAAGTCATTAATCTAGCACACAAATCTGGAGGACTGTTTTGAATTACTGAATGGAGCTATATTATATACTGTTACTAGCTGTGCACGATGATCAGAAAGACCATTCTCAACAGGACAAGAATTTACATTGTTAAACTTATCTTGGTCTATAAAAAAGTTATCTGCCAATGTACTGCTGACCTTTACTACCCAAGTAGGAAAATCATTAACATATGTCAGATCTTTCAGTGAATCAACATTGAAATCACCACAAATAATAATTTGCTTCCCCCTATTTGACATAGCACAACAAGGCATCCAAGTTTTCCAGAAATAACTAAGTTTCATGAAGGTGGCCTATATAATGTTACAATTATAAAAGTGTCATGATTGAGTTTAAGCTGGCAGACACATGGTTCAATATGTTGCTATATACAAAACTTTTTTGTTTCTAAATTTTTTACCCTGTGACAGCTTTTGACATATATGGCAACTCCTCCTTTTACCTCATTATCTCTACTTACATTTGCAACTAATTTATATGCACTGACATTCACATTTTTCATACCAGTGACAATGTGATGCTCAAAATGTTCAAGTGTTTGTTAAGCTTATGGGACTTAACTACAGGGTCATCAGTCCCTAAACTTACAAACTACTTATCAACTACCTTATACTAAGGACGGCACAAATATCCATGCCCGAGGCAGGATTCGAACCCCCAACCGTAGTGGCCGTGTAGACCGTGACTGAAGCACCTCAGTCCCCTCGGCCACCACGGCCGGCAATTTGATGCTCAGACAAGCATAATATATCTATTACATTATCAGTTTCTATATCATCTAAACAACACTCTGTATGTGATCTTTTCCCACTTTGCTACTTCTGGATTTTGCAACTTTTGCTTCCATATTGTACCGATTTATTATTCTTCATGCATTTCATTGTAAGTCCAATGTAAAATTTTATACTCACCCAGGCATTAAGTTCTTCTCTGCTAAATCATCTTTGTTGTTCTTCATCTCCACTTCAATTTTTGCTGAAAATGGAGAAATACAAATCTCAATAATAAATACATACTTCAAATATAAACTAATCAAATTACTTAAACAATTCCAAGAACTGCAAATATTATTCAAAATTAATGTTGGAATTAACTGAAGTAAATAATGCCAGTGTTAGTACGGTAAAAAATCTTACTTATAACCAGAGCAGCAATATCTACATATTAATATCATATTCGACACATAAAGAGAAAATACTCATGGAGACCCAAAACTGTCCAGCAAGTGGAGAATACAAGAAAGGGACATTTACACAAATTACCAGTCTTGGCAGTGGTTCGAAAAAGGGGAGACATTCAACACTGATTGTAATAAAGGCACATGCACTATATAACAAGCAAGTACTACGAGTATTGCACACAGATAAGTATGCAAATATGTAAATAGCCATGATTTAGCACAAAGTATCATATAAAATTGTTTTGGAGCTGCGGTGCAAATCACCATACAATTAATTGCGATTTATGAGGGCAGTTATTTTTATTTATTTATTTATTATTATTATTATTATTAACAGAGGATGAGAACACAAACTGAAGTCCCAAATAATATTTTCATGGGATCTACTTAGTTCCCTTAAATTGCAAGTAACAAACTAATTATCTTTGCAACAATAAGCAATTATATAATCAGATGTTACTGATTCGACAAGTGGTCCTAGGTGGAACACTGTATATTGTATTAACTACACAAAATACCATTTGTAATATGTTTTCCTATCAGAAGAAGTTAGAAAAGTTTGTGTTGTTGAAGGAGAGAACTCTAATGCCAAGTACTCCAATCCAGTTAAGATATAGAATTGTGAAAATATCAATGTTAACTCTGCCAGAACCAGAAAAAAAAGTTACTATCAAAAGGCCACAAACACGTCCAAGACATTACACCCAAACACAGGTGTTATACCATCTAAGAGACAATCTAAAATTAGCCCTACAGAAGGATATAGCTATGAAAGTACAGTGTCCAGAAGAGATTAAGCTGGCACAGCAACAAAACCCCAATACAGGAAGAACAATTGAGTTCTTAGTCATGAAGGAACTTAAAATTAAGACTGATAGCAGTAATATGCGTGTGACTACAACAGATAAAGGAGGGACTATAGATCTGTTACTTAACACAGATTATACAAGAAAGAAGGAAGATTTTTCCAGTCAGTTAAAGATCCAATAGCTAAATATAACAATCAGGATAAGCAAGTAGTAAACATGTGCTTCAACTTTTTTTTCTGAATTTATTCGTAAGAGCATTCTTTAAATGAATCCTTTGGTTCAACAACTGTACAATTTATCTGAGCTCTGTAAATGAGAAGTGCCAATCTGTCCAGCAGTGGTGTAGTCGGGCCTGTATGGTGTATCTCTAAAATCCAAACTCATTATAAGTGTGATGGTTAAACTTCAGTTTTAAATCTATAAAAACTAGCCCAGTTATTGTAAACTATTAAATGAATTACCAAAAGAAAAATCAGAAAAGTATATTTACTTCTTCACAATTGTCGTGTGGCACAACTGGTAACTAAAATAGAACCAAACATTATCCTCTTTGCCTTTGACAAACACTTCTTGAACCGCCTGAATTTATAATATATGTTAAGCTGTTGGCAACAGTCAGCTTCGATTCTTTTGGCAGTAAACAATTGGTCGTGTGTTTTCAGAGCCACAATTTGTCATTGTTTGAATTGAATCTCTTTCACCAGGAACTGTTTGTGTGAAGAGTGTATGACGTACCTACATCATGATTTCAAAGGAATAATAGGCTTACTTAACTGTATAAAAAGTAGCAAAGAAAAAAAAAAATCAATAAGAGTGTCTGAAACCCTTCTAGGAAGATAAAAAAAAATTTAGGTAGTGGCGGGTTTTGAACCACTGACCTTCAGTGTCACAGTCCAACACATTGCCCACTACACTACAGCCAACATTTGGAAGTTGCGTTCTTTAATCTTATACTATTGATGGCCATTGTTAACTCATGTTAATATGGCATTTGTAGACTAGATTATCATTTATCATACGAAGAACTAGGTGTTTTTGTTAATTCTTCAGTGCGCCATTGCTTTGAAATGACAACGTGTAAGTTAAAATAAGAAAATCATCAAATACGTAACACAAGATGGCTTATGCCAGAGAGAGTTCTGGGCGAGGAATGTCACGTGACATCTGTGAATGGCTGGTTCTCGTTAATTCAGTGGAGGGTGTCAAAACTGTTATTTTTGCAAATATCTCTCAAACGATACGAGATATGAAAAAAACATAAGGGAACAAAGATGTAGAGAATCTTCTCCTCTACAAATTCGGTTATTCGATTTTAGCATCAGATGAATGGTTTATATGCAATTACAATTACATTACAAACGGCTTTTTTTGGTATTACTACCGTATTTTTTGTCCGAAAATTTTTAAAAAGGGAGGTTCTGGTCTCTGTCGGTCTACAATTATGTCTGTAAAATTTAGTGTTGATCAGTTCGTCTTAAAAACGGGGAACACGTTACGAAAAGACAGACGAACAGACATCCCAAAATCGCCGTTATTTTTGCAAATATCTCTGAAACGATATGAGATATGAAAAAACATAAGAAAGTAAAGTTGTAGAGAATTTTCTCCTCTACAAATTCGATTATTCAATTTTCGTGTCAGGTGAATGGTTAAGCCGTTATTTTTATTTAAATTTCGAGCTGTCAAAAGACGATCGCAAAGGCCCACTTTTAGTGTTACTACCGTAACCTAAAGTAGGCCAATATACACAAGATAACAGATAAGTTGAAGAAAAGTGCTAGACATGGCCAACAAGGCCTCCAAATAGAATGATAACCTCAAAGGGCATAGATTTTGAGGAGAAACTTAAGAAAATAGGAAATAATTTATTTATTCCTTTTGGTCAAGTAATGTCAGTGATTGTTTATTACCCAGAATGCTTACTTAAAAATTGGAAACAGCTGACTAATTAAAAGAGAGAGAGAAAGGGGGGGGGGGGGGGAGAAGAAGAAGAAGAAGAAGAAGAAGAAGAAGAAGAAGAAGAGAGAAGGAAAAAAATTACTTAGTTGTTGTTACACTTAAGTTTTGAACCACAACATGGTGTAGGATTAAAACCATCTAAACAGTGGGATGATGGGAAAGTTTTTTCTTTTGAAAATATCACAGAAATGCAGAAAAACAGTTTGATTCAATTCATATTTCCATATCAGCATACAAAAGAACATTTAGTTTTGAGAATGACATTCACATTAAAGAAGGGACAGTTTGTTGGTAGATTGAATCTGAAGAATAATTATTAACATAAGTAATGGGCCGCTATTGGAAAAATTTATTCCAGAAATTTATGTGAAGTTTTCACTCAGATCAGGAAGAGGGTCAACTGTAGCGTGCCAAAATTGTGGGCCGCTCAATCTAATCAACTAAGAGTCCATTTGAAAACCCCATAACTGATTTTTGATGAGTACTGACATTTTTTTTCGAACTACAGCAGTGCCATCCAGTGTTATCTGCAATCCAAGCATGCATATACTTCTAGGAGGATCAATATCATCTTGAGGGAGGGGGGACTGAAATCCTCAGGCAAATATGGCACTGAAAACAGTTTAGATTTACAAAAAAGGTAACAAATTTTAAGATTTCAATAAATACAAAAATAGTCTTTTCATTTACACAGCATTTTCTCAGGAATTTCTGTTAAATATAATATGGAAAATGTTTTACAATTATTGTACTTAACATAATGAATCCAGAACAACAACTGGACATAACAGCACAGTGGAATGATGTTAAACTAACGTTATTTACACTTTCAAGGGAGCTATTAAAGCAAACAGATAGCCTGGCAATGAGCTCACCTTCATCCCTACTTTTAGCAGAAATGTTCATGGAAAAGTGGTGGACTGACTTTGTCAGAACTAGTTTCAATACATACTGTGTATAGGTACAAATATGTTAATGATATTCTCTGCATTTGGAAATGTTCCACTAGATAAATCCACAAGTTCATGGACAATATGCAACAATGGTATATAAGCATAAAGGTTGGTATGGAGTTTGGGGATTAGAGCATTAATAGATAGAAAATAGAAACCAAATTTAAAAATTGCTAAAAGACTCATTTACTTACACATTCACCCTAGCCTACTCTAAATATCCCACAACCTACAATCATGATGCATTACACCATATGATCCATAGTTTGCTTTCCAGCCTCATGTTCTAAGAAGACTGAACAGTAGCCACAAATCATGAATTTGATTCCAACATTACTGTCAGAAGTCTCAAATGTTCAAATGTTTGTAAAGTCTAAGGGACTTAACTGTGGGGTCATCAGTCCCTAAACTTACAAACTACTTATTCACTACTTTATACTAAAGATGACACAAACATCCATGCCCAAGGGGGGATTCGAACCCCTGACGGCAGACGGCCATGCGCACCGCAACACAGTGCTCCAGTATGTGTGGCTAATCTGCCGCGGCTCAGCAGTCTCCATAGAAAAACTTAAGAAGCTAGTCAGATCCCTATTTAACCCAATAAACAAAATAGGTGGACAAAAAAGGAAATGGTGCATTTTGGCATTTATAGGCAAAACTCAAATAGGATAGGCAATATTGTAAAGGTAAGGGATTTCATGGTGGTTTTCTATGTTCTGTTGGAAACAGCAACAATAGAAAGAGAGGTTTCTAAGATCATCTGCCATGAGTGTCAGTCTTGCTGTACTGGGCTCTAAGAACACCACCAAAGCTGAGACTGCAGAAGCTATATTCATCCTTTGCCAGTCATTACCACATAGAAAAATCATAAATACATAATAGGTGTAGAAGTTATACATGTAGAAACAAAGGAAGCAAAGTGGGGAGCGATTAAAATGGGAAGGAGGGGAACCAAAAAAGGGTATTGCAGCCTGGAAAAATAGGAAGAAAGGCTACAATGGTTTGGGGATCCACGCGCACCACACATGCAACCACAAGAGGTGTGTGGCCCCCTGGGAATAATGTTCATAGGAGATTATTAATGGAACACAAGAACTGTCTTCTGAGAATCATGATAATCCAGCAAAGAGCAACATAAGAAGCTCTGTTATGAAACTGAGTGATATAGGTTCTCCCTTAAATGTGAAATAGATTATATTATTTTTATAGTATAGCCTGACACAAACTAAGCAGTTATCTACACCAAACCACAAAGTATGCAGATACCAACATTAATTCTAAGTTGAAAAACACAGCTTAGAATATATTACAACTGTAGGTAATATGAGCACAAATCAGCATCTAACAAAACCAAAGTTCCAAAATCAGATTCCAAGTCTACACAGTCAGGCGACAGCGGTCTGTGAAACAGTATACTGAGGCTTCAACAACATATAAACTTCCAATCTGACTATCATGTTGACTATTTATTTCTTGTAACAGACCAACCAATGTAAAACATTTGCTGCAATCTCTTAAGTCACAGCACCGCCTGTGGAACTGTAATCTACAATGTTATTACTGTCACCATTATCTGCGTAAGCTTCCACATTGTTGGAGAGGTGAAATGGTGGCACAAAATATATGGGACCTAGACAAGCAAATGTGGGGAAAATAACTTGTCACCGACTTCTCAATGTTGATGAGACCGAGAATTCACCTCACACGCGTCTCATGAGAAACAAAAATGGTACTCCAGATTAGATTAGATTAGATTAGATTAGTTGGTTTGTTCTATAGATCCATGTAGAGGTGATCCTCGTGGATCAATTTTTAAGTTGATAATATAATGATACTAATAGTATGAATACAGATACATGCATCATTTGGTTCTATTTAAGAACTCGTCAGTGGAGTAGAAGGAGTTGGCCACTAAAAAGTCTTTTAGGCTCTTCTTAAATTGATCTTTACTTGTAGCTAAATTTTTTATGATTGTTAGTAAATTATTAAAAATATGGGTTCCTGAGTAGTGGACCCCTTTTTGAACTAAAGTAAGTATTTTTAAGTCCTTGTGTAGACCATTTTTGTTCCTAGTATTGTAGGTATGAACTGAGCTGTTTGTTGGGAAAACTGATATATTATTTACGACAAATTTCATTAAGGAATAAATATACTGAGAGGCAGTAGTTAATATACCCAGTTCTTTGAAGAGGCTTCTGCAGGATGTCCATAAATTTACACCACAAATATTATGTATTACACGCTTTTGGACTCTGAAAACGTTTGCTTGACTTGAAGAGTTATCCTAAAATATTATACCATATGGCATTATGGAATGAAAGAAGCAAAGTATGCAAGATTTTTTATTTTTATGTCTCCCATGTCTGATACCACTCGTATTGCAATTTGTTAAGTCATTTCTGCAGTCCTGCGGTGAGCGCCTCCAAACTGAATTTATTATCAATCTGTAATGCCAGGAATTTTATACTTTCAACCTCTTCTTTCTGCTCTTCTTCATACTTTATGCACATACTGGATGGGAATCTCTTAAATATTCTACTGGATTTAGTGAGTCTTTTCAAAGTTTAATGTCAATGAGTTGGCTTTAAGCCGTTTATTAATGTTAATGAAAATATCATTAGCAGACCTTAATAGAACTATGCTTGACATACTATTTATTGCAATACTTGTATGATCTGCAAAGAAAACTAACTCTGCTTCTGGCAGGTTAACTGATGAATGGTCATTTATGTACACAAGGAAAAGCAATGGCCTTAAGATGGATCCTTGTGGGACACCACATGTAATTTCTTCCCAATCTAATGATGACTGTCAGCTTAATTCACTAGTAACTTGCACGGACACCCTTTGTTTCCTGTTAGCGAGGTACGATTTGAACCATTTTGCAGAAATTTCTGTGACACCATAAGAATTCTAATTTACTTAAAAGGATGTTATGGTTCACACAATCAAATGACTTTTATAAGTTACAGAAAATACCTGCTGCTTTCATTCCACAAACCAATCAATAGACCCCTCAATCAATAGACCCCTGCATATTAAATCTACAGAGATCTTGAAGAGTAGCAGTTGGACAAAGGCACTGTCCTTTTATGTACCCCTACAGACAAATATCGCAAGGCGTTAAGTCTGGTGACCTGGGAAGCGAAAAGCAATGAACAAATTTCAGTTGCCCAACTCTTCCAAACCAAGGCTGTGTGATGGTGTTAAGATAACAATGCATCTAAAGGTGAAAGGGAGGTGGTGGCGCAATTATACATAAAAAATGAAATCACAGAAATCTTCATAACATTGAGGAACAATTAATTTTCAGCAGGGGCAGGTATGACATTGCTGTCACAGTTACCTCTGTAAAAGAGAAATATACATAAACTTTCTGACACATTGTCTTTCATGTTCAATGAAGATGCCAGGATTTCGTGATCCCTAAATTCTTAACTTACAGCAGTTTACTTAATATGTCTGAATGTCTAGTCATCCAAAAAGACAAATCACTTGGAGAAAGTGTCCTCTGCCACATCCTGGAGAACTGAAATGCAAATATCATATCTTATGTTATGTTAGCTGGTATGCATTTGCTGTACTAACTGTAACTTTTAAGAATTCATATTGAGGTGTGATGTCAGAACACACCACATTGATGTTTCAGAAAGTTGAAGTTTCCTGGCCTGTCAGACTTAATGGATTTCTGGGGACTTCGCGAGAATGTATCAAGGAAACACTTAACATTTAATCAGACGCATTTGGACAATCACTGTTTTTCCATTTGTATATACAATCAAGTTTTGTGCCAGTCATAAATTTGCTTGGACAGGGGTGATTTCTTGCTGAATCGATGGTGGAATGCAAGTTAAACTGAATAATTAAATGACTTCATGCAAACACCAACACTCAAAATGATTTCTCTAGTGTGTATAGTCACCATGTAGCTACAAATAACAGTGCAGCTGTGTCAAACCTTTGAACTCTGTAATATTTTATTTCTTCACTAGATATATTTGTTGGCAAAACTGCCATTGTCAGGTGTCTTTGGTATTCAGAGGCTGTACCCTGCTTTAACTGACTTATTCAATATTTATGTGGTGTTCAGCCTCTGAAGACACCTGACAAAAGGCAGTTTTGCTGGAAGATATACCTAGTTAAGAAATAAAAATATATATTATAGTGATCTGGTCCATCCAATTATAATTGTCACTCTATGACATCTGTAACACTGTGGGCCCAAGATAAAACAAGATTCCTATATAGTGACATGCACAATCTCTGTTTCTACTTTTTATAGTTTCCCTGTAATAAACAGTTGAAATCAGTTCCTTATTTTTAAATCATCTTGAATAGGAAATCTTCATAAACTATATATGAAATTACAGTGTGTCCATGAAGTCTGTCCGCAGTGGCGAGCTCCGCGTGTCTCGCCTTGCGGGTGCATAAGGGTGGCAGCACATTCATGTCCTCGAATAAGTTAGCGATCGGGTTTCAGTGCTCCTGGCTACAGTTATGTTACGAGATGGGATTAAACATTATTACAATTAAAACAGTGAAATTAATTAGTTATATTAATTACAAGAAAATACACTGTACTCATCATTATCACAGTAGGTGCTGGAAATGATTTTCTTTAAGGCACAGTTGAAAACATTTACATTTATTTTCGAATACCTTTACCAATGTTCCACGTGTAATCGAATGCAGATATTCAGTTATTGCTGTCTTAAGTTCATGTGCTGTCTTTGGGTTATTTTGATAAACAAATGTTTTAGCCGCACACCAAAGGAAATAGTCGGGAGGAGACAAATCCGGTGAGCGAATGTGCCAGAGACCTTTTGTAATTATTCTGTCTCCAAAGATTTGAACTAAAAGTCTTAAAGATTGATGTGCTGTATGAGCAGTCGCATTGTCTTGCTGGAAGAAATGAATGACTGATGTCATGTTCATTCAGCAGAACTATAAATGGATAAATTATCTGGGAACAATATATTTTGGAGGTGATAGTAGTTTCAAAAAAATATCGGCTCTATTATTCGCGCTAATGTTACGGCAACCCACACCCTGATTTTCTTTGCGTGCAATGGTGTTTCTCTTAAAGGCATGTGGATTTTTGGATGACAAAATACATGAATTTTTAGAATTACTGTAGCTAGATAGGTGAAATCAAGCCGCATCAGTGAAACATGTTCGATCTAAAACACCAACTCCACATCTGTTAATAAGTCACTGAAACCATTCACAATATGTTATTCTTTTCATATGGTCCACACAATGTAATTGTTGCACTGCAGTAATTTCACCCCAATTCTTTGGTTATGGCCTTATTTGCTGTCGTACGAGACTTTAGCCACCAGTGATAATTTCTTACTGATTTGATTGGACTCCTCAACATGATGTCTGAAATGTTGTCGAGCTTTCGTTCTGTTATAAGCATGTGCCTACAAGTTTGTGGCATATCATGAACTGAACCTGTTGTCCAGAATTTGTGAATTAAATAATGTTGTGTCGCAATGTGTACACCTCCATGTAGGAAAACGCAATCTAACTTGTCGTCTCACATGCTACGTGAAGCTTCCTCCTGACTGGGAAAACTTCTTCCCCTAAAAAGGCTCTCTCTGCAACAGTAAGCATTCTCACTTGCAACAGTAGACCCCCTCCCTTCCCCTATTACCACTGCAGGTCCACAGAACACGTGCAGATGTGCTTTCTTTGTCTGTGCTGCCAACCTTACATGCCCCACAACATGAGACATGCGGGGATCGCCACTGCGGAGAGACTTTGCGGACACACTGTACTTTACTGCCAAAACATTGGGGAAAATATAGTGCAGTAATGCCATCGTACTCCCCACCCCCTATCAATCAATGACATCTCTTCATCATCTTCCCTTTCCCCACAACTCTAACAGATGTTGAAGGTGCCAACATTTAACTTTTTACCTGCATTTTATTAACTATGTACCATAAGGCAAACTGTGCAGTTATGTGTATATAGCACTTTTATGTGGCTTATTCATGAAAAAAGTGGTACACCACATCCTTTACATTATAAACCACAACAATGATACAGAACTAATACACTAAAATAACTGAGTAGTAAGAGAGAGGACAGAAATATCAGAAAATTAGCACCAAATGATCGCGCGCGCGATCTCGTGTGTGTGTGTGTGTGTGTGTGTGTGTGTGTGTGTGTGTGTGTGTGTGTGAACAAGAGAAAGATGTAAACCCTAAACAGTTGAAACAAATCATTACTACGAATTCAATTCACAGCAACAACATAAACCCTCTCTCCCTCTTATAAATTGCACGTTGCAAGCTTTCCTTGATGTGAAACATTATTTTTTGCTGCCATGCACATCAGTTTCCATGTTTTTGCTTTTCCTCATTACTCTATTCACGGCAAAACAGAAACAACTTCAACATCAGAAGCTTAAAATTAAGTATGAAGTTTCATTTTTCTGACAGCCCTTGTGTGACCTGTTACTTTGATGTTTGCTGCTCTGTTCTGTACCTTTAATTTTTAAGATAACTTTCAGAGTATGTAGTTACCTTTCAGTATGTTGCACTTCAACTGATCTGGAGGAATGGGACGAGTATTTCCACTTACAATATATCTTGAATTCTGATTGTTTGGCACAACACGGCCTTGAGATGGAGATTCAGCAGCCAATACTTTACTTGAAAGTGACTCACGCTCTGAAATAAGAGTTGTAAATAAGTTATATGAACCAAAATGTTATGAACTGAAGCAATTAACAAATTTCAGATTTGATGACTTTTAGAACATATCTTTAAATACTGACATGAACAGAAGTCAAGTCATTCTGCTGGTCATTTTACAGGAATGTTCCAAGTCAGATATACTTATGCTTTAACTGACACATTGGCAAGTAGTACCTACTATGGTCTATCCATGTCAGCTGTTTCTAAACTCTATTGATATCAGCATAGTCAAAGAAAATGAACAAATGTTTTGTTTCTGACAGGTATATCCCAAGATTTCTACAATACCCAGTATGAGTGACAAGACTCTTGGGCATTTATATTTCAGTTGATTCCTTAATCATGTCATGTCAAACATTCTTAATGTAAAAGAGTTATACTTTGTCACTCAACAAGTAAATCATGAAATGTTTTTCAAGAGAGAAGTACTACACTGAAAGCAGTTAGCAACATCATCTGTGGAAGCAGCAGCTATTCAATGCAGTATCCAGATCTCTTTCTAATTTCTCCCATGTTGGTCTTCAGTTACAAGTATTCCTGCTGCTCCTACAGTCTTCTGTTGACATCTATGCACCTCTTATTAGACTGCCTTTTAATCCAGCACAGAATTTTGTTCATTAATCTGTCAATTGTTTCCCTGGCTACATATTGCACCACTCATTTCATTGTCATTACAATCATAATTCCTCCTTTCTCTCCAGTGTCTCTTCTTATTCATCTTGCCATTGTTCACTGACCAATCCTCAGTTTTTTAAAATCTCATGGTAATAAGTAAATACTAATAATCTAAGATTTGACAAGCAGTCATCAAGAGGCCAGCAACCATATTTAAAGTTAAGTATTTATTTAAGACAGCTATAATGGTCACTGCAGAAAAAGTCAAAAGTCAATTGATATTCAGCAACTTATTTTTAATTTGTACATGTAGTCAAAGAACTCTTCAGAAAATCTGCAGCAAAAGTACAAAATATAATAGTACACAGCTTATTAAAACAACTAACAAGGTATTAGATTCACAAGTGTTAGAAATGAAAAAGGGAGAACATACCAGTGGAAAATATGGGCTACATACACATGAATCCAGCCAGACCAACATAAGAAGTTTGGAAAAAAAAGTCTTTGGTTTGTTTTACCACTATAAAGTGTGCACAGAGCACAGCTATCACTGTGTATTCTTGACAAGTTATTTTAAAACATACAGAATACAGGTATTTACAAACAAATATTATTACACAAACCACTTATAGACAATGAATATACATATAACATTCCAATTTTATGGAAGTAATCCAAACATAAATTATGTCTAGTCAAGATGGGTCAGAGGAAAGAGGGAAGGAGGGTGGCAAAGAAAATAAACTTTATTTAGAAGTTTTGACCAAAAATTATAAGTATATCCATAATTCTATATCAATGACAGACAACAGCAACATACATTTTAAAACACCTAAGTTACAACAGCTGTCATAATGAAAAATAAGCCATTGAAAGTTAAAACAACTGATATAGTCATGTCTTTATGTATTTTTATACTGTCACAAATGACACTCTGAAAGACATCAAAGAGTGTGGTGTAGTTGATAAAGTGTGGGACACTGAAGTAAAAGGTCCTGAGTTTAAGACCCAACTTGACTATAAATTTTAATTTGAATAAACAGATCTAACACCTTCCAGATGTATTGAGAAACAATGTTCCAGAAGTTTCTGTTAGTGTATGTATACTGTGTGAACAGGCCAGTGTCATTTATTTCTGTGAGCTTGTATGTGTGCAACAAGTGTTTGATAAATCTTTGCTGAGTTGAAATCAGTGTATCCTGCAAAACAGCTATGTGACATTAGTTTGGTGGAGATGCCGGGCAAAGCTAACTTGGGATCATACACATCCTGGTCAGCACAGTGGCTCCTATAAGGCCATGATGGAGCCATTGCTTATGGGTCGAGAAACCAGAGTTTGAGAAATGCTCTTAATGGGAAGATGTCGGAGACTCAAGAAGAGGATATGACTAACAAGATGCTAATGGTCTGCCAACATGGGAGATGTCCTTTGGTGTTCTCTGGTGATAATGGTCAAGATCCAAACAAATGATTAAAGGTTACGAGCATACCTCTAAATTCAACAGCTGGGAAAACACCACATGCCTTGCTAATGTGTATTTCTATTTGAAGGGGACTGACAAATGGGAACAAGCTGATAAGCTGGGTACTATTAGAGATTGAACTGCAGAAACACTTTGGAGATGCATAGTAACAGAAAGGTTAAGCTGAAAAAAAACTGAAGTGCAGAGTGAAACATCACGGAGAGGTTACAAAAGCATAAATTCCAGATATCTTGGGGATGTGAAGGATACTCAATCCTAAGATGAACAAGGAGAAAGTTGCACAAATTATGAAAAGCGTTTCTGAGGCCATGTACCAGGAACTACTCATGAAGAAGATTATGACAACAGATGGCTTCTTAAAATGGTGGAAGTCTGAATGACTTCCAATCATCATATTGATAGCTACGATGGAGGAAGAAACCAATCTCGCAGACATCATACTGGAACAGTTAGAGGAGCATTTCAAAAGGCCCTGGGAGTGCATGTTGAGTCAAGAACAGAGACACTTCAAGATATAAGGGCGGAAGTGGTACACATATCGGCTCCAATCTCTCGCCATTCAGTTCCAACTTTTCAATTCAATAAATAATAATGCAACGTAATATGCATGAGTGGAGTGTGTGTGTGTGTGTGTGTGTGTGTGTGTGTGTGTGTGTGTGTGTGTGTGTGTGGAGGGGGGGGGGATGATAGAAGGGGTCCAAGCGGAATAGGAATCTGAATCATCAAAATTGTGAAAACAGTTTCTGTAAGGTTGCAGATGAAATAGGGGGCATCATATTATGATATCATTCTGACGTGCACAGTAGGAATATGTGTGATTGGGAGGGGCGGGCGGCAAACTTAATAGCTAATTATTTTCTTCCTTAGAACTGAACATCCCACGAATTTGTGATTTCCAGATTAATATTTATTTATATAGGCTATATATCTGTACCTCAAAGAATATACTTATTAACAATAGCAAAAAAAGCACAAGATAACTTAAATCATAACTTAGATTAAGAGTGCAGGTTAAGATATTTCTATGAGTGCGCATGTTAAGAAAGTTTAAAAAATGGTCAAATTTTGATGTCTCCATCTACATCCTCTTCTTCCAGCAAGTTACTAGGTCTAATGAAATCATTCTCCCTGTTTTTGAAACATTCGTGAGAGTTCCAGAACTGCGCTAGAGAGAACCTGAAGTGATAGATAGTGAAGCTCTTAAAACTTGAAATGTACAAGCTAGTCTCTTTCTCAGCATCACTCAACTGCTCTTCAGCACATGTTAATACCATCTATCTCAGCATGTGGCTGCTGCTAGATTCCACAATGGCGCGCCTTTGTGGATTCATCCCGTATGCCGTATTACGCAGTTTTCGAGTTGATAGTACTCTCAGTACTGGTGATTTTCACAGGGACACACTAGAAGTTGTTGCTCATAATGAACTCTAAATTAATTGAGTTTCACGGACGGAAAACAAATCGCACCAATTTGTTATTTAACGTGAAAATCTGAATTTGAACCACTCCAATCGTAAACTAGTAATTTTAAATAATTTTCGTAACAATTATGATTAAATCGCAATGGTTGGAACATCTGCAGTTCCATCAAAAATGGCAAAACAGTCAAGGGCAAGGAAGTGTTAAGAACCTGTTTATGCCCCAACAAGAAACCTAATGTGTAAAGGACCTGGGACAACCAGCCAGTATGTTTTCACTGCGGGTGACTAGGCCATAGGGTGTGCTACTGCCGGGATCTGCAGCAAATATTTGCTGATGCCTTTGACAGCAGGTTGCAGGCAGATCTACACCGACGCTAACCCCTGGATGAAGAAGGAAGACAAGAAGGTGTATTTAAAGGATGATGTAGATCACCATCATCTGCAGGCTAGATTCTGGGGAGCACACAACCCATCATGATGCGCAAGGTCTCTATCACCTTTAGGAGCTCCAGCTAATAGCCCAGCTGACGCAACCTGTAAATCTAAAGGGTGCAACCTTCTTTGAAGGTCGCCTCTGTCATCCATTGCCAAAAGATAGGAAACAACATCAAAAGCATTCTGTAGTTACATATATGAAAAACCATTTTCTGTTCTGAACTTAAATAAAAGTTTCATTCTTGCTTAACTGACAAATATTTGGAACACAAATTAAAAACTTACTCAAGAGTTTAAAAAGTGTAATTTCACCAAGTTTACTATTTTTACTTGCAGCTTACGTTACACAGACTGTGTTATGGATCCCTAGGACAAGTGACATTATAAATAAATTTCTAATGCGGCACATTTAGTGCAGGTTAGAAGTTATTTATGGTGAGATTTCACTAGTAAGTGAAACAACAATAAACCTTTGGTTCAATAAATTTGGGAAAATTCATCAATTTTTTAAGGGGATGGAAACTCTGGGTTCCATTATCTCACTCATGACATATATGGATTGTCGTGTAATTTTGCATAATATCGTCCTCATAGTATATATCTACACAGTACGTCACCTGTTTCTCCATCATAGTACATTGGAAATATATATTACAAATTATTAATTGGGATGATTAATAAAAATTAATCATAATTTTGAAAACTATATTCAACACAATTGACCAAGAATTTAACTGTGGCCTGCACTTTACATTACAGTTTTGGTTTAGCACTTCACCACTTTTGAGTTGTGCACCACTGGCCAAGAGGAAGATGCATTACCCGTGTCTGTATAAATGACCACAGTCATTTAGAGTTTCTCATTTTAGAAGAATGTAGTTATGGCATCATTCTCGGAAAGCACTTACTAAAGGATTCCTAAGCAATTATAGATTGTGGCCAATCAAAGATTATGTTAGATGAGACGAGAATATGGATAGGGATATAGCCACTCTAGATGTGGAGGCTATGAGTGTCGGATGAAGTCAGTGCTTCAAAGATAACTGTCAGTGTCGTGCAACCATACCTCCTTCCAAGTGGCATATGCATAGTAAGCACTCAGTCATTAACTGAAGGGCAGCTGAGCATCATACCAGCCAGTTGCGATGATGTTTGCAGGCAAGATTTTTACTGCCATTATGACACAATATCTTCATGCTCATGCTACTCACCATTCTTGAACAGTTCTCTGAGTCTCAATTTGCAAGTTAAGAGCAAGTCAGGCAATTTGAAGGTTAAACATCAAATTGACACTGGCGATTATTAGCCAAAGAGTGCATTGTGTGTCAGCAACTCAGCAACACAATGTTGAATAATTCATGAAGGATTAATGAATTCAGCCATAACAAACATATTTGTACTGATTAATGAAGCACCGAATCCCACGGAGTCCACAAAATATCAACAAAGTCGACAAGAAACAAAACGAAAAGAGACGATCACACAAATACACCTAACAACAAAAGAAAATAAAACAAAGAAACTGATGTCAGTGGTTGGCCGACCATAAGAGTAAAAAAGGAAAAGTCAACCACTCGGCAGCACAAGGAAACTGCCAATTAGAAAAAAATGTTCAAATGTCTGTAAATCTATCGGACCAAACTGCGTGGTCATCAGTCCGTAGCTTACAAACTACTTAAACTTAGATAAACTAACCTAAGGACAACACACACACCTATGCTCCTGGGAGGACTCGTACCTCCACGGCGAGCAACTACGCACTCCACAGCGCGGCGCTTTAAACCGCTCGGCTACTCCACCGCATCTTCCAATTAGAGAGAATGATAAATAAAACCTGCTCGAATAAAACTTAAAACTGAATCTGCCGTTGTAGCATCGTCATGTAAAACTGTGGCGTCACAAGTTTGAACGCATGCACGCCACAGACATCATCGCCGCCGGAGTCGGCATATAGAGGCAGCACATGAAAGACAAGTGGAGCAGATGCACCCTCTACAGGAAGTGGAGAAACGTTGGACAGTGCTGCGGAGTAGTTTCCTTCTGGCCGGAGACTCCGACTGGTGACTAGGTTTAGTGCGCCTGTTTTGTGGGACTGATCTTAGACTTGTAATAATGTTGCATACTGCTCCAGCCGTACTGGCTAGCTTCGTCTGTGGACAGAGATGTGATAATTTGGGAGAACTCTAAGTTATGTTAAAGTGGCAGCAGCCACTGCCAACATAGTAAATACTACGTTAAGTGTTTGTCCAATAAATATTATCCTCTATTAATTCTCTTGAGGTTGCAGAGTTCTAATCGGCCCTACTCCCACGTCCTCAACCCCCCAGTCAGTTGCTCCGTTATGAGTTGTTGTTGTTGTTGTTGTTGTTGTTGTTATGGTCTTCAGTCCGGAGACTGGTTTGATGCAGCTCTCCATCCTACTCTATCCTGAGCAAGCCTTTTCATCTCCTCATAAGAACGGCAACCCAAATCTATTTGAATCTGCTTACTATACGTGTATCTTGGTCTCCCTCTGCGATTTTTACCCCACACACTTCCCTCCAATGCTAAATTTACGAATCCCCGATGTCTAAGAATGTGTCCTACCAATCAATCCCTTCTTTTAGTCAGGGTATGCCAAAAATTCCTTTTCTCACCAATTCTGTTCAGTACCTCTTCATTAGTTATGCGATCTACCCACCCAATCTTCAGCATTCTTCTGTAGCACCACATTTCAAAAGCCTCTATTCTCTTCCTGTCCGCACTGCTTATCGTCCATGTTTCACTCCCATACAAGGCAACACTCCACACAAATGCCTTCAGAAAAGACTTCCTTACACTTAAATTAATATTCGATGTTAGCAAATTTCTCTTTTTCAAAAATGCTTTTCTTCCCATTGCCATTCTGCATTTTGTATCCTCTATACTACGACCATCACATGTTATTTTACTGCCCAAGTAACAAAACTCATCTACCTGCTTTATTGCTTCGTTTCCTAATCTAATTCCTTCAGCATCGCCTGATTTTCTAAGACCACATTCCATTATTTTTGTTTTGCTCTTGTTAATGTTCATTTTATACGCTCTCTTCAACACACTGTCCATTCCATTCAACTGCTCTTCCAGGTCCTTTGCTGTCTCTGATAGAATTACAATGTCATCAGCAAAACACAATGTTTTTATTTCTTCCCCCTGAACTTTAATCCCTATTCCAAATTTTTCCTTGCTTTCCTGCACCGCTTGCTCGATGTACAAAGTGAATAACATTGGAGGAAGGCTACAACCCTGTCTTACTCCCTTCCCAACTGATGCTTCCCTTTCATGCCCTTCGAGTCTAATAACTGCGGTCTGGCTTTTGTACAAGTTGTAAATAACTCTCCTTTTCCTGTATTTTACCCCTGCTGACTTCAGAATTTGAAAGAGTGTATTCCAGTCAACATTGTCAAATGCTTTCTCCAAATCTACAAAAGCTAAAAATGTAGGTTTGGCTTTCCTTAATCTATCTTCTAAGGTAAGACGTAAAGTGAGTATTGCCTCCCGGGTTCCTACATTCCTCCTGAATCCAAACTGATCTTCTCCGAGGTCAGCTTCTACCAGCTTTTCCATAGTCCATAAATGCAGATGGCAATGCAAAGGAACATAACAAAAACATCTGATAAAACATCAGGGAGGTTAAAACTCTGCCGCAAGGTGACTAAAACAGGGCAGTACAACAAGATGTGAACTATTGTCAAACGGGAGCCACAATGACACTGGGGCTGGGCCTCACCACAAAGGAGTTGCCCATGGGTGAGCCACGTATGGCCAATGAAGAGTCTACACAGCACCACAGAGTCCCAACGAGAGGCCCGCATGGAGGAACGCCACAATGCCATGGTCTCCTTGACTACCCGGAGTTTGTTGGGCGTGGTCAGGCTACACCACTCAGCATCTCAAAGCCGAAGTACCCGATGGTGCAAGAATGAACGGAGAGGCCAATCTCCAGAATGGACGCACCAACAGCCTGCTCGGCAAGCCTGTCAACACGTTCATTGCCTGGGATACCCACATGACCTGAAGACTAGATGAACACCACTGATCGTCCAGACAGTTCAAAGGCACAAAGTGTCTCCTGTATGGCTAACACCAGTGGAGACAGTGGGTAACACTGGTCCAGAGCTCTAAGGCTGCTCAGGGAGTTGCCGCAAATAAAAAACGACTCACCTGAGCAGGACCGGATGTGCTCGAGAGCTCAGTGTATGGCCACCAGCTTCACAGCGTAAACACTGTTCCTCACAGTCACCATGAACATAAGCATATCCCACACGGCCATCTACCAGAGAACCATCTGTGTAGATCCGGTCATAACCAGGGAACTCCGCAATGACAGCCGAGAACTGACAGCAGAGAGCCTCCAGGGGAACTAAGTCTTTGGGGACTGTGGGCCAAGTCCAGCCGAGTAGATGGCCTTGGCAAACACCACGGAGGCATATGTGCACGGACCCGATATGGAGATGGAAGGGGAAGTACAGGAGTACAGGAGTACAGGAAGCGTACGGGTGGGCTGGATGTCCACAATCCCAACAAGTGGTGCTGGAGGGGCATCAGGAGGACATATGCCCAAACTTCCAGCACTGGAAACATCTCATGGGGGCAGGGATATAAGGTTTGACATCACACCAGAAGCACATCACGTTCACCTTCTCCGGCAGTGTATCGCCTTCAATGGCCAAGATGAAGGCACTGGTGGCAACCGTGTTATCTTTACGTGCCCTGTAGTCGCGCCAGACAAAGTGAACACCCCGTCGCTCGAAGATGGCGCATAACTCGTCATCAGACTGTAAAAGGAGATCCCTGTGAAATATAATGCCCTGGACCAGATTCAGTGATTTGTGTGGCGTAATGTTTACTGTGATATCTCCCAGCTTGTTGCAAGCAAGCAACACTCATAATTGGGCAGGGGATGCAGTGTGGATCAACACGGAACCATTACGCATTTTGGAGAGGGACTCCACGTCTCCAACCGTCTCCTCCAGATAGTCAACGAAAAACTGAGGCTTAGCTGTCATAAAAGATTCCCCATCAGCCCTTGTACAAACCAAATAATCTTGGTGAATACAGCTCATTTCAGTTAGCAGCCCTACGTTCCTCTCAGGGTGTGGCTAAGGAAGGGAACAATTTCAGGTCGTATGAAATGGGATTGAACTTTCCGCACTTTGAGACTGTGGTTATATATCCACCAACACTATCTTTGGCTCGTTTCATTTTGTTCTCACAATCAGCTAGGGATCTAAAGGTCCACCCAGGCAGAGCCCCACTTGCCTGGGTAAGCCTTATACAACTGAGGTACGGCAGGTTCCTCAGAGGTTGCTTGCTAGTGACTGTTCAACCTCAACATGCATGCATCTCCTCGGCACGTAGCACACCTTGAGATTGAGTTTTTTTTTAATAGAGGTTTGTACTGTCCTTGCGACCCAGGCAGTTAAGCCAAGATACCCGGGCTCTGAAACGTACACTGTTCCACCATTGCACCGAATGATGGTCATTGAAGCATGCACAGAGCTTACGATGTGGCGGGCTGTTGGCGCAACACAACCCACAGCTCAGGACCCCGGGTATGCCAAGCCGGTACTCAGCAAATTAATACTGAGCCCCTGAGGGGTATCTCATTTGTGAAAAACACCTAATTTGATTATGGAAATGAAACTCAGTATTGTTATTGTACCAACTGTATTCTAGAACCTGGCATTATCGTGTGTGTGTGTGTGTGTGTGTGTGTGTGTGTGTGTGTGTGTGTTTTGTAGCATGAAGTGTGTAAGTATGTAGTGAGCAGTTGTTGATCAGACGGGATATGGTTTGTGAATGCAAAGTTTTTACCAATGCAATAACGTTTGTCAACTGAAGCAACACCCCCAGGGGGTTCACGGTTCTTTCGCGAGTACATGCTTGGCGAGCACAAGGCCCCGAGCTAATGCAGTCTTCCTTCCTTCCTTCTTTACGTTCCGGACTGCATTTCCTTTCCCCTCCCCTCCTTTCCTATCCTCACTCCTTCCCCTCCCCACCGGGGGACTGATAACCTCAGTAGTTTAGTCCCTCTATCCCAAACAACCAACCCAACCCAACCGAAGCAACATTTGTAGTTACTATGACTAATAAAAAAAAAAAAAAACACCTGGGCAATCACACAAAACAATTTCAGGATGTAAGGAGGCTGTCTGATATCGAGGGATTACCAACAAAACAGATGATGATATTTGTGACTTTAACGTAGTTATGGTGGTTCTATAGCATCCAATAGACAGTATCGTCACAAGGGGTGAGGAAAATGCTGAAGGATGACATCATTCAGCCATCTCAGAGCCCAATGTAATCACCAGTAGTTATCACCAAAAATAAGGAGTTTAGTTGGCGGTTTTGTGTTGACAATGGGAAACTTAATAAGCTAACCATAAAAATCTTTTCACTCTTCCACAAATTGACAGTACGCTGGTTTGTTGTGTTTGAGTATTGTTAATCAGTGTGGGATCCATACCAGTTAGGGATAACAGAAGACAGACAAGATCCAACAGAGAGCAGCACGCTTTGTTACAGAGTCTCTCTCTCTCTCTCTCTCTCTCTCTCTCTCTCTCTCTCTCTCTCTCTCTCTCTCTCTCTCTGTGTGTGTGTGTGTGTGTGTGTGTGTGTGTGTGTGTGTTCTGATAAAGTGAGTATAAGAGCAGTGAAAGTCCTGTTGAGCAACTGACAAAATTGACGAATATATGGCGAAATTGACTAGTCTATGGAAGTTCATTATAAACTCTTGAGATATTCTGACTAAACAGACAACAGTTCAAAGAGAGACACATGATGAGTAAGGAAGACTTAACAGAAAAGGAAAATAGTGTGTGACACGTCAAACTCAATAAAGTAAAATTAGGAATATGTTTTAGGAATGTAATTAAAATCAAATTTATTTTTCTGTCATTTCTTTTATAATTCAGAGAAACAAGTGTCACTGAAAATTCAAGAACTGAAAGTACCTTTATACAACTGACATATTTAATCATGAGTGTGGTGCAGTATATACAATCAGAAACACTTTTCTTCCGGTGACACCTGGTATGTTGCTTAAATTGAAAGATATATCGATATGAATATTTTTTTGCAAATCACAGTTTCCTGCATTTGCACGGAATGTGTTTCCTTACTTAGGTCTTTACTTGTAGCTCTTCCATGGTCCTGAGTACTAAGATACTGACGTCTGCTGTTTTCTTCTTCTTCTTTTACGGCAGCTGTGCTTGTACATACAATATTACACTGCATTCCTATTTTGTCACTGTCATCATTTTTAAAGATAATTATCAGCAGCAGCCATTATATTTGTCAGTAATTAGTGAAGCTATGCTAGTATTTTTTCAATTGTTGAATTTTTGAAAGTAGTATAGAATTCAGGTTGAGAAATACTGACGAGAGACGTTCCAAGCATCGTCTATGGTTTAGCAATGGGCTGAAGCTCCACGAAGGGTTGGACATTGTGTTTCAAGAAACGGAAAAAGGTCCCGGTTGATTAAAAAAAAATCATTGCAAGTCCATTTTGGCTTTGCCAAACTTATCATTCAGTAGTAATGGGAATTTTAGCTTACATAGTGCTGTCACGCCTGCCACAAAGTTTACTGAAACCAGAGACTATAAACCATAAAAATACACAATCAGCATCTTCGGTTTATGAATCTCTGTGTCTTTTTACTTCAGTAAGTTGTTCATTTTCAGCTTGGGTCTGTATCGGCGCAATACGAAGAAGAGAAACACTAGGCAGCTCCACACTCGGCACACCAGGTGGCAACAGCCGCACGTGTCGCGTAGCTGCCAACCGTGTCACATCAAATGTATCCTACATATTTTCTCGAGAATGGAAAGAGGTATGGCTCTCCTTCCACTGTTAAAAACAATATTGATATGTTAGCTACATTTCATATGCAGTAATGTATGGTGTAAAACACACCAAACGCAAACTGGCCAGGGACTACATTTTTCACTACAAACTCTTCAAAATATGCGAGGTGTTGTAACTATGGACAATAAAAAAAAGAAAACCAGTCCAATATCATGTAGTGGCTTTTGGCTATAAGATACAGAAATTAAATACACATAAAACATAAGCAAGAACTTTGTCATTCCCATCTTTATTCTTAAAAACTCGTATGTGTATGTTAACATTGGCCAAACATTAAGAGCATTTACACATGAGAGAAAAAAAGGTATGCAAACTTTATCATACATTCTCTCTTAAAATCTAGAGGTATGTTAAATATACCTTATATATTTTTATGATCCCTCAGATTAATACAGTTTTGCATTGGTGACGGTACTGTTAGAGAAAACATTCGACTTTGTGCGAAACATGCTAATACACAGCAGACAAAGTGCAATCTTCATAAATCACAGTTCTTCCAACATGAAATTTAGTATTTGGACATATCTTGTCAAAAGCAGGCATCCACCCTATGTCAGAACTTGCTGCTGCTGTTGATAAGCTTCCTCGCCAAAATAAAGGAACTCCATTCCTTCCTAGGAAAGATCAACTACTATTTCAAGTTTCTTCCAAACTTGGCTGAGGTCATCCAACCATTGAATGCATTTTACAAAGATGACATTCCATTTGTTATGTCTCCTGCTTGCGAAGGAGCATTAACTCAAATCAAGTGCCTATTGAAATCTTCAGCATGTATTGACACACTGAGTAAACATATGGTCCTCACCACTGATGCCTTCCAGTTCAGAATTGGAGCAGTCCTGGCTCACGTGTTTGAAAATGACCCCGAGCAGCCAATTGCCTATGTCTCCAAGACACTGACAGACACACAATGAAATTATTCCCAGGTCGAAAAAACAAACATTAGCTTCTGTCTATGGTGTTCAAAAGTTCCCATGTTCCTTTATGGTACTAAATTCCACCTTGTCACAGATAACAAACCCCAGGTGGTTCTTGTTTGGACCACGTTCCCAGCTCACCTTACTGAGTGGACCACACAATGTCTCCAACATTGGGCACGAGAGGTGATGTATGCACGTCCACTAAAATATGCATCCGGCACCTGTCTGGACATGCACCTTCAGCCACTGGCCTGTGTGGACACTGGTCATAATGCAGTGAGCATGGTGCAGGCAGCTGGTGTTCGCCACTGACATGGAGAGGGCAAATCTTGCCTGGCATCTGAACCATGTGTGCCCTCTGTGTGGGGCCCATTTTGTCACCAGTTAAGAAACCTGCACCAGTAGAGAGCCTGCCTGCTGATGCAGTGGTCAAGGGGTGTGACCATCATCCTAGCCCCCATCACAGCAGTTGCCATTGACCAAAGTCCTGCTTCTACACTCACCCTGTTGGGTGACAAACACTGGACAGATTGGTATGGTTTGGTTTGTTTTGTTTTAGGGGGACAAAACTACGGAGGTCATCAGTCCCTCATTCTATCACAGGGTGGTACAAGAAAAGCACCAATACAAAAGAAAAGCACCAATACAAAAGAAAAGCACCCTAAATTAAGAACAACAATTGGAGGAAAATCCCACTCAGTCAGTAAAATGTCAGCGAAGTCGACAAGACAAAAAAACGAAATAGGACAATCACACATACACAACAACAAAAGGAATCAATACAACGAAGCCGATGACTGTGGTTAACAGACCATGAGATAAAAAAGAGGAAGGGTCAACCACACAGCAACACAAGGAAGCTCACAATCAAAGGACACATGATAAGGAGAACACAGATGGTGAAATAAGCAAAATCTTCAGAGAGACCAATAAAAACCCACAGCATGAATAAAACATAAAACTGAATCAGCCATTGATGCAGCTTCACATAAAACATCTGATTAAACAGCAGGAAGAGTAAAACCTTGCCGCAAGGCGGCTAAAATAGAGCAGTCCAGCAATATGTGGGCCACTGTCAAGCAGGAGCCACAGCGACACTGGGGTGGATCTTCACCACAGAGGAGGTGGCCATGGGTCAGGCAAGTGTGGCCAATGTGGAGCTGGCACAGCACTACTGAGTCCCAGCGGGAAGACTGCATGGAGGATTGCCACACAGCTGTAGTCTCCTTTGTAGCCCTGAGTTTGTTGGGCATGGTCAGGCTACGCCACTCAGCAGCCGAAAGCTCACAAACTCTTCGTCATAGCATTGACCAGAGATCAGAAGCCGGAAGGCCGATCTCTAAAACAGACGGTTTGACAGCCTGTTTGGCAAGCCTATCTACACATTCGTTGCCTATGATGCAGACGTGGCCAGTAGACCAAAGATATACCACAGATTGACCAGACAATCAAGGGCAAAAAGAGTCTCTTGGATAGCCGTCATCAAAGGGGAGTGCGGATAACACTGGTCAAGAGTGCGAAGGTTGCTCAGAGAGTCCCAACAGAGAAGGAAAGACTCATCTGAGCAGGAACGCATATGCTCGAGAGCACAGAAAACAGCTACCAGCTCCGCAGTATAAGCAGTGCAGCCATCTGGCAGAGACTGCTGCTCAGTGTGATCACCATGAACACAGGCAAATCCCAACACAACCATTAACCAATGATCCATCCGTATAAACTAGGTCATAGTCGGGGTGCTCAGCAACGACAGAAAAAAACGGACGATGGAAAGCCTCGGGGGAACTGAGTCCATGGGACCAAGAGCCAAGTGTAGAAGAAGAGATTGCATTGGCAGGCACCATGGAGGTGTACGTGCATGGGCCCGAAATGGAGGTGAAAGAGGATAGGCCTCAAGTTCCCGCAGGAGGGACTGGAGCAGATTGCTATTGTGTCTCCTGACCTGGGTCGCCGTTGTTGGTGATGGACGGCCAAGTCAGAAAAAGTAAGGTGGTAATTTGGGTGACCTGGTGAACTATACACTTGGGCTGCATAGGCTGCTAGCAGTTGTTGGCAGTGGATCCATAAGGGCGGGACTCCGACCTCCACAAGTAAACTGGTCACGGAGCTGGTACAGAAGGCTCCCGTCGCGATGCGAACCTCACAGTGGGGGACAGGGTCCAGCAACAGCAATGCTGAAGGTGATGCAGAGCCATAAGCGAGGCACCTAAAATCTAACTGGGATGCACCAAAGCTGTATACAGCTGCAACAGGGCGGAGCGGTCAGCACCCCATATAGTATGACCTAAACAGCGAAGAACGTTGAGATGGCACCAGCACTCCCGTTACAGATAAAGAATATGTGGGAGCCAAATAATCAAAGAGCAGTCCCAGGAACTGGAGAGTTTCCACTACAGGAAGTAGTTGACCATTAAGATATAGTTCTGGGTAGAGGTGGGCTGTCCGACGCCAGCAGAAATGCATCACATGGGTTTCAGCAATGGAAAACTGGAAACCGTGGGGCAGGGTCCGTACCTGTACCTTGTGGATGGCCGCCTGGAGTCGGCGTTCAACAACACTTGTAGTGGAACAGAAAGGAATGCAGAAATCATCGGCATATAGAGAAGGAGATAGCAACAATGCCACAGCCAGGACATTAATGGCCACCAAAAACAGGGAGACACTAGGACAGAGCCCTGCAGGTCCCCATTTCCTGGACATGGGGGGAACTATGGGCAACACCGACTCAGACCTCAAAGGAGTGGAGTTGGAGAAAGTTTTGAATAAAAATGGGGAGTGACCCCGAAGGCCCCACTCATGTAGTAGGGCTGGGATGTGGTGCTGCCACGTGGTATCATAGGCCTTCTGAAGGGCAAAGAAGACTGCAAATGAGGTGCTGCTGATGGGAAAAGGCTGTGGACTGCAGACTCCAGGCACACCAGATTATTGGTGGTAGAACGGCCCTGACAAAATTCATCCTGCGACGGTGCCAAAAGACCCTGTGACTCAATCACCCAATTCAAGCGATGCGCCAAAATACATTCAAGCAACTTGCACATAACATTAGTCAGGCACATGGGGCAGTAACTGTCGACCTACAGTGGGTCCCTACCAGGATTCAGCATCGGGATGACGACGCCTTCCCGCCACTGGGACAGAAACTCACCACCACCCCAAATGCAGTTGAAGATGGCAAGAACACAGCACTGAGAATCTCTCGAAAGATGTTTCAGCATCTGCGCAGGGATACGGTCAGGGCCTGGAGCCATTTCAGGGCAATGGACCAAGCCACTAAGGAGCTCCCTTTCAGTGTATGGGGCATTGTACAGCTCATGATGGCACGTTGCAAAGGAGAGGTGTAGTCACTCCACACACTCCTTGCAGAAGCAAAATGCTGTGCAATAGATTGCGGATGCAGAGCACCACGCAAAGTGATCAGCTAGATGTTCTGCAATTACACTTGGGTCCATACAGGCTGCCCCATTTAAGGAAAGACCAGGTACTCCAACAGGAGCCTGGAGGCCATAAAGGCACCTGATCTTGGTCCACACCAGAGATGGAGAGACACAAAACCCAAGGTAGAGATGTACCTCTACCAGCATTACTGCTTACATCTTTTTATTAAATGCTGAGCCTTGGCACGGAGTTGCTTGAAAGCGATGAGGTTCGCCACAGACGGGTGCTGTTTATGGCGCTGAAGAGCCCACCTACATTCCCTAATTGCCTCAGTGATTTGTGGCGACCACCAGGGCACAGTACTCTACTGAGAGGAACCTGAAGAATGGGGATTGCAGACTGAGCTGCAGAGACAACGACTTGTGTAGCGTTTTCAACCACCACATCAATGTTAGCATCTGGCAGAGTTTCAGCAGTGGAAGCGGTTTGGAATGCATCCCAGTCAGTCTTGTTAAGAGCCCAATGGGGCAAACGGCTAGAGCAATGACGCTGGGGCAGTGACGGAAAAATCGGGAAGTGGTCACTACTACAGAAGTCGTGCACCCTTCAGTGAAGAGATGGTAGAAGGCCAGGGCTGCAAATGGATAGATCAATGGTCAAGTAGGTGTCATGCGCCACACTGAAATGTGTGGGAGCACCTGTATTTAAGATACAAAGGTCGAGGTGGTGACAAGGTGTTCAACTTCCCTACCTCAGCCAGTGGTCACGTTTCCACCCCATAAAGGGTTATGGGCATTGAAATCGCCCATCATTAGGAAAGGTGGGGGGAGCTGACAAACAAATGCAGCTAACACATGGCGGGGTATGCCACCATCCAGAGGAAGATGTACACTGCAGACAATTAGAGCCAGTGGTGTCCTCATCTGAACAGTCACAGCCTCCGAAGGTGTTCGAAGGGGCACAGCTTCACTATAGGTGAGAGTACATGAATAGAAACTCCACCAGATGCTCTGTCGCAAGTGAGACAATTCTTGTAATATCCCCAATAGCCACGAAGGGCTGAAGTGCGCATTGCCAGAAGCCAGTTTTCCTGGAGGGCAAGGTACAGTACAGGTGAAGTACTTAAAAGTTGTCTTAACTTCTATGTCACGTCCTTATTTTTCTTCCTCTCCTGCTTGGGTTTGGGCTTCGACACCTGAGGGGGCTTCCCAGAAGGAACATCAGATGTCAACGTAGACTGGGAGGCCTGGCTACCAGCGAGTGCATAGACTGTTAGCCATTGGCTGATTCTGGCTGTGTCGAATCTGGAACTGTGGAATGGGTTGCCCCAAGAGACCCTGTCAGTGCGAGAGGAGATTGACTAACGTCCAGTTTGTCAAGGACAGTGGATACATTAGGAAGTGATGAAAGGGCTGTATCAGGCCTCTTCCTTGAAGGGGAATGGAGACATTTCTCCAGCGGAGAGGCGGGGTTCACTGACCCCATTAAGGGAGGGGGCAAAAGCCCCATAGAAGAAAACGTGCCCCAACACTTCTGGGGAGCTGGGACTGACTGATGGCCCAAAGGGCCCACAGAAGGGGTTAAAGTGAGTCAGGCAGCCACCATTAATGGATGCGACGCTGCAATTGTTGCATATATGTAGACACCAGAGTAACTGGATGAAGTTTCTTGTATTTTCTACGAGTCTCAGAATAAGTTAGGCGATGAAGGGTATTCTACAATTTTTCACTCTTTGTGGAAAATGGGACAGTCTGGTGAACAAGGAGAATGGTGGCCCTGCAGTTAACACACAAAGGGGGCAGGTTACAAGGGCTGTCCGGATGTAAGGGACGGCCGCAGTCCCGACAAGTTGGGGCCGCATCAAAACGGGAAGACATGTATGCAAACTGCCAGCACTTTAAACAGTGCATGGGTGGAGGGATATATGGTCAGACATCACATCTATATATCATCACCTTGACCTTTTCGGGCAAGATATCACCGTCAAAGACCAAGATGAAGGCCCCGGTGGCCACCTTATTGTCTTTCGGACCCCGAAAGACATGGCGGACAAAACTGACTTCTCGTCATCGTAAGTTCTCGTGCAACTCCTCATCGGACTGCAGCAAAAGGTCACGGTGAAATATAACCCCCTGGACCAGGTTCTAGGTCTTATGTGGTGTTTTAGATAAAGGAACATCGTCAAGCTTATGCATGTGAGCAGAGCCCATGAGTGGGCATGGTGCTCTGTCTGTATCAGAACTGATCCATCACACATTTTAGATATACCTGCAACCTCGCCGAACGTGTACTCATTATGATGAACAAAAAACATAGTCTCGGTCATCTGGGAAGATCCCCCATCTGTCCTAGAATAAATAAGAAATTTAGGAACATAAGGCTCAGTATTTGTAGCCCCAGAATCCCCCCAAGAGGAATGAATGATGAGGGGTCAGAGGTAGAAGCATTAAACTTCCCACACTTTGAGACATCTGTTTTACCAGAATTTTGTGGTGCAGATTTATTTCGCTTCATTGTGAATCATCTGCCCCGATGCCATCCACTCCGAACAGGGGCTCTCCTCACGGGCGCCACCCAGTAAGGGTCAACTGGCGGGATGACGATTGCTGGGAGTCCTGATGCCCCTAGAGACAAGCATTTACTCGTAGCCCTTCAAGAGGAGTTCGCAACTCTGGCATCGGTAGTGTGATCCCTGTGTCGTCAGGGGGCTACAACCAGAAGGGTACGTGACGTCCCCACCACAATGAATTGGCTACCATGCTGGGTTTCTGGCAGAGCCGTGCAGAGCGCCACAATTACCCGCCCGAGCTCGCCTGCGCCCGGCCGCTGCGCTCTGCTGCCCGCACCGCGGGTAGTCGAGCTCCATTGCACCGCTATTCACAGCGAGCGAGCTGCGATGCGCCGTCGAGTCCCGACACTTGCCGGGCGAGCGGGTACCCGCCGGGCCCGTGCAACAGCGCTACACAAGGCGCTGCGAGCGGGGGAATGCAGACAGTTCTGAGCAAGACGTTGTAATACAGCGTAGGCTTCACGCACCTTTTGTGTTACCTACATAGTAATTTATAAGTTATCGATCGTTATGTCTGAAATAAATAGCGAACAGGACAGATCGTACCAACGTGCAAGAAGTAGACGATCCGAGAAAAAAAAAAAATACCTTTCCAGGAAACTCGCGTTTAAAGATATCTGGAGACAGCATTGTATGGGAGTATTTTATGTTGATTCTAGGTAATGAAAATAAAACTGTGGGTTTTGCAGAGTGTAATGGCTGCCGTAAATTATTGTCGTTCCGTGATGGCAGTACCACTACGCTGTTATGGCACCTGAATAGTTGCAAAGCTTATCTGAGTACTGATTTGAACGGTTGTAGCAATAATCCAGGGTCAGCAAAATCTTTTGTGCTGGAGAAATAAGTAAGAATGTGTGCAATAGATTTGCGGTCCTTCAGCACAGTTGCGGGAGAAGGATTTCGAGACCTCGCACAGACTTTGACGGAGATAGGAGCACAGTACCCCACTGCAAGTGCCAAAGACGTTCTTCCTCATCCTTCAACAGTTTCTAGGAACGTAAAAAGAATAGCAGACAAATACAATTCGCAGACTACTGGCTTTTTAAAAGATTTCCTGTTTACCTTGGCAGAATTTTAGCTAGATTATTAGTTGGACAACCTTGAACAAAATTAAATATCACATCATCGTAGGGCATATAATTTTTTTGTCACATACATGAAATACGTAGATTTACTAGCAACAAGGGACTGAAGAGATTTAAGGAATAATCTTGTTCTTTATGTTAGAGCCATCACTTAGTTTAACATGAAGTGAAAGTGAAACACAGTGTAAGTAAATACTGAGCAAAGTATAAAACTACCTACAAATTTGCTGGAGCCGGCTAACGCGAAGCCAACGACTTTCAACATGTTTAATATTTCAGGCGCGAGCCGATTCGGCTACCGTTTTGCTTCTGCACCACAAAATTGGACGTTCTGCTCTTACCAGGTGCATTAATGCACACGTCTACTTTTTTTTCTCGCAACTGATAGTACACTGACAATTAAGTCAGTGAGGAAAAATCCCAAGTGTTTACAAGATATCCGAGAGACTGTCCAGCGATACGAAACTGGTAACTGCGACCTTGAATGTCACCTCTCGAATAGTGGTGACTCCCTTGGCGCTGCAGCTACAAAATGTTCAAATGTTTGTAAATCATCGGACCAACCTGCGTGGTCATCAGTCCGTAGCTTACAAACTACTTAAACCTAGGTAAACTAATATAAGGACAACACACACACACATGCCCCAGGGAGGACTCGAACCTCCACGGCGAGCAACCGCGCGCTCCGCAACGAGACGCTTTAGAGCGCTCGGCTACTCCACCGCGGCTGTGTTTCAGCTACCCCCAGCCAAAGGGAAAATGGGGAAATATAAAATAAAGTAAAACGACAACAATGGTCCACACGCCTGATCGTGGAACAGTAATTATTTTACTTTCCTTGGAGTGGTTAAGCGTAAGCTGTATCTTCTAACATTCTACCAGTTAATCGTTTCTAATGACCTCGATTGCAACTGATCGTTTGTTCTTACTTTTATTTATTTACTTATTTTTTCTTAGCAGCAAGGAAACATCAAGTAATTTTGCGAAATGTTCACAGAAACGCTGTTCGAACACGCGCTGAATGCGTATACTTGCTAACGTAGCACTGATGCTGCTCATTAACTAGCAATTACTCATGATTTGAGACAGCTCTATTGCACTCGCGTTAATGTGTGTTCTAAAATGCATCGGTCAGTAAGCTGCCCAGTATCTAACTTTTTCAATACATGATTTGTAAATGAAAAGTTTAATGCTTTGTTAGAAAGCTAAGTTGCTGTACTATCAGATGTCCTAAAATCAGATTTTTTAACCCTATAGTTTCTTCAGCGTCGAGTGAAAAGCATTATGAAACTAAAAACTCACGCGGAATTAAACGCAGACATGTTACTTTTTCCAAGGAAAGTAAAGTTTGTAAGGAAAAACTAAGTTGATAAGCCGATGTGGGATGTTCGTTTGTAACGTCAACAGTTTTTACAGTGTGAAAATCGGAACAGTGTATTTCCCGCTAAGAGCGTAGCGGCTGGCGGGCGCGTGCCCCGGCTAGCAGCAGAGCGGCACGGGCGGCCGGGCGGACCGGCACTCTTCGGGTAGTCCGGGTACCCGCGCTGCCCGACACCGTCCGGAGGAGCTCGTGCCGGCAGGGCGGGCAGCGCGTGGCCGGGCCCGCCCGGGGGGCGTGGCTACGAGCCCGGGCGAGCATCGCAGGCTCGCTGCACGCCTCTGGTTTCTGGTGCTAACAAACCATTATATTAACACTACATGAGATGACAGTGCACAATGGGTGCAACTCGCACATCTTAGCTCGTCCACACCCTTGCTTCCACCCAGGGGCTAGGAGGTTACGATTACAAGCCCACTCCACAATGAGAGCCTAAGTTAGAACTGCAAAGGAAATATATCTTGGACCAAGTAAGGAGTCCTTCCCCAAATGGCTCACACTGCAGAAAAATTTAGAAATTTTGGAGGTCAAACCCACAGGGGGGGACTGAAAGTTAATGGCAGACATGTGTGTAGACTCCTTTCAGCCATCTCTTATGACAGGCAGGAATACTGTGGGCCTATTCTTAACCCCAAACCCGCAGGGAGCCACTGGACTGAGTCAACACTCTAAGAGTCGTGTGGTGGGTGTGCAGCAAGGGTGCTTTATCCGGTTTTATGGGCAGAAGAACAATGACAATGACTTAGTGATGCAGTCATTCTTCCTGCTGGCCGATGCCAGCTGTGTTACCACTTCTAGGATCCCTCCATTGCCGTCGCCACCTCCGGCTCATGTGGGCCTACGTACTGCAACGCAGGCATCGGACGTGACTCTCAAGGCTGTGGTGTCCGAAAAACCAGCAAGGGAAGCGTCTCCTTCAAGTGATGATGTAAATATGGGATGCCTGCCTCATCACGCCCATCCCCAGTGCTTGTGGTGCCACACTACACTGCCCTTGTCATTTCCGGCTGTATGCTTCAGCAGGGCGGTTGGCAGCCCAGTGACATGCCCACGAATCCTCTTTAGATGCACATGAGCTGATGGAAGCATTCTCCATCTCGAGTCAGCACCCGTGCTCCTACTCCTGCTGGTTGGTTGGTTGATCGGAGGAAGGGACCAAACAGCTAGGTCATCAATCCCTTTGGCTCAGAATAGGGTGCAAGGAAAGATGCAGTCTGGATAAGGACATTCCACTAGTAAAATGGGGGAAATTAAAATGTAATTAAAATCAATTATACACAAAATGTGGAATTCTGCTATGCACGTTCCCACAGCTCTGTAAGCTCTATAACCCTGATTCATTACAAACAAGTATGTACTGGTCAAGAGATTATGCCCCTAAAGCAAGAGCCTAAAAATGGAAGAAAGAAACAGTGTGATAAACAAGGGAAAAGAAGAAATGGACATCCTGGAGGGGGGGGGGGGGGTGGTGCACGAAACCTCGCTTCTTGCAGGAAGAGCCACAAACCCACCCATTCTGTGTGTCAGAAATAAAATCTTATGGCTGAGTAAAAATCCGGTGGAAAGTTTATGAATCATCTGCCAAAACTAAAGGCAATGTGTGTGTAATCCCATATTTGGTTCAGAGAGCAGAAGGAGCAGACATTCCACTATCATATGAGCCTCACACTTAGGGCTCCACAACCACAAGGTGGGGGACGCTCATTGCACAAAATTAAACTACGAGTCAGCCTGGAATGTCCAATGCGGAGACGGCAAAGGACAGTGGATTCCCTCTGAGAAGGGCGTAAGGAAATAGCCACCAGTTGTTGTTCCAGTTTTGTATGAGCAAATCTGCACCTGATATTGTCAAGGGTATTGGGTAGTGAGTAACTGCTGCTCTAGTCAACTGGTCAGCATGTTCATTCCATAGGATAGTCACATGCCGGAGGACCTAGAGAAAGGCAACAGGGCAGGCAGCATGATGAAGGTCAGTGAGGAGATCATGGATAGAAGTGAGCAACCGGAAGAGTGTCATTGGTTGATGGCCTCTAGGCTGCTTATTGAGTCAGTACAAATTAAAATATGGTGAACGGAAACCTGTTTGTTAAAATGAAGGGTTCTACTAATGGCCACCAATTTCACAGTGAACACACTAGGTGATTCTGGCAAAGAATGGGTTTCCATACCGATGGGAGATATAAAAGCATACCCTGTATGATCGAGAGCTTTCGAGCAATCTATGTAGTAGATCGTGGCACCCTAAAACTGTTCAACTACTGGGTGTAACAAACGCTGGAATAATATGATGGAGACTGAAGTTTTTGGACCTTTAAAGAGACCCATCCAGATTTGTGGCTGAGGCAACATCCAAGAGGGTTTGCTTGGTATAGAACGGCACATACAGTCAAGGGAAGGGAGATGGAACTCCCTGATAGGGGAGTGAGCCGCAATCCGATGGATAATCCCACTCAAGAGTGAGTATCAGGAGGTCTAAACCCATTGCCGGCAAAAGAACACAATATTTGGGGTGAGCAGAGAATTGTTGAATAGCACTGGTGTAGGACACCAAAAACTCGTGCCACCTAATCTGAAGATGGACGATTCCTGATTCGGCTAGGAGACTGTCAACAGGGCTGGCCAAACTGACACCACAATGGTGAACTGGGTCTAACAGTTTCAGGGCAGAAGGAGCTGCCGAGCCATAAGCCTGGCACCCATAATCTAATTGGGACTCAATCAGAGCCCGATAGATTAGGTGGCTAATGGGGTAGCCTGTCCTTTGTCAAGTGGGAGGGGAGTGAAAGAATCATCAGGAAGTGGTCACTATAGTAGAGGTCATCATGACGTGACCAGTGTAATGAAAGGAAGAGAAGTGAGTGGTAGATCTATGGTGGAGAAAGTGCTGTGAGCAGTACTAAAATGGGCTGGAGAACCATCATTGAGAAGGTACAGGTTGTGGTCTGCAAGGAACTGTTCTACGAGGCGGACCTGGGTAGATATGTCTCTCGCAGGACATAGAGGACAGGTCCCAGAGAGAGAACTGGGGTCAGAAAGGTCTGGCACTGATGACGATTGGGCGATCTTAGTACTCACAGACTGAGTCCAATGGCTGGGAAAAGGTAGAAGACCTCCAATCTGATGAATACAGAGAAGAGGGGCCCTGGGAGAGGGCACCTTCTCCAGCAAGTGCCAGAGAAGGGGAGCTAGGATGGAGGAGGAGGATGCAGATGTAGGGGCAAGGAGGCTGCAGGAGAGGGAAAAGTATGGTGGGAGTGGTATGAGGAGGAGGAGGAGGAGGAGGAGGAGTAGAGGATGTTAACAGAGGGAAGGTAGATATCATTTGCACAGGATGCAGACGCTTTTATTTCAAGCAGGCATCAGGGTATGTTATACATTCAAGAGACTTGTACTCATGTATTTTTTTCTCCTTCTTGTACTCTGGGCAGTGCAGTGAGAGTGAGGATTGGTGTTACTGACAACTGATGCACACAAGGAGAGAAACACAAGGCCTCCCCTCATGGAGTGGGCATCAACATTCACTGCATAGAGGAACTGATGTATAGCAAAAAGGTATGCCCAAAAAACATACACTTGAAGCATTTCATCAGAGGCGGAATGTATGGCTTGACATCGCATCTGAAAATCATTACTTCGACCTTCTCTGGGAGTGTACCCCCTTTGAAGGTCAAGATAAAGGTGCCGGTGTCAGTTTGATTATCCTTGGGGACTCTCTGAATATGACAAACAAAGTGGAGACCTCGCCATTCCAGATTGGCCTAGAATTCTGCGACAGATTGAAGGAGGAGGTCCCAATGAAAAATGACTCCCTGAACCATATTCAAAGACTGGTGAAGGGTTATAGATGCCAGGATGTTGCCAAGATGGTCACAGGTGCAAAGAGCAGCAGATTGGGTGGGTAACCAGAGCGCATCTTAATCATGCAGTCTACTTTGCCGAACTTATCCTCTATCTGTTTAACAAAAAATAGCAGGCTTGGTGGCAGTGAACATACCTCCATCTGTCCTGGAGCAGACCAGGTAGGGCAGAAAGGGTTTCACCCCAGCTGTCAAGCCTGGCCTTCCTCCCAAGGGCAGCTAGGGAAGGGAAGGGAAGGGAAGGGAAGGGAAGGGAAGGGAAGGGAAGGGAAGGTCCTCTTTAACAGAAGTAGCTGTGTTAAAACTTCCATTCCTGTCTCCAGAAATAGCCATTGTACAGCAATTTTGCAGTGAACGTTCCACACATTTTATAGTGCAAAACATTTGTCCTGGCACCACCCATTCCGATCAAGGGTTCTCTGTATGGGCACCACCCAGCCACAGTAAAGTCTACCTGGCACAATGACCATTGCAGGGAATCCTGATACACCAGGAGGACGGGTATCGACTCCTTGGCTTGCACGAGGTGGTCACAGCTCTGGTACCAATAGTGTGATTTTTGCATTGTCCAGGGGCACAGCCAGAAGTGTACATAACAGCCCCCCCCCCCCCCTGGACTGGCAACATGTGCTGAGGACCTAGTGGAGGTAGAGAGCTATGGCAAGGAGGCAGGAAAGGAAGGAAGTGGAAACCATGCCATAGGGGCTAGGCCAGGAGTTCTTAACCACATGGCTCACACTGTTAACTGTAATTTTGTGGTTGGAGGTTAAACCTCGAGGGGGGCCAAACTGGGCCAAAAATGGGAGTTAACAGAAAGAGACCAAAATTGCTAAAACCATCATTGGAACTATAGGAATAGCTGGGTCATTTTAAAAGGAGACACCTAGAGAGGTGAGATGAGCAAGTGGTGTGCAGAAATTAGGATGGGGAGGAGGGGAACTGTGAAAGGTAATGCAGCCTGGGAAAATAGGAATAAAGGCTGCAGTGATTCGGGGACCTGTGTGTGCCACACACACACACACACACACACACACACACACACACACACACAAAAGAGGTGTGTGAACTTGGGGGCCACTCCCACTGCCACCACATTCCATGTAGTGTCACCTGGACAATGCCCATGGCGGCAGACTCATCCCTTTCAAGTATCACCTGCCCCTCCATCCATCAAGGTTCAAATTAACCAGTTGCTCTGGTTTTCTGGAAGGTGAGAGGGATGTTGTGGCATGCCACTAGACACTACTGCCTCTGCACCGATGGTATAAGTAATACAAGCCACTGGCAATGTCGCCGTTGAGCCGCCCACTTCACAAACCACAGTGTCCTCCCGAGATTAGCTGGCTATTGGCCTGAGTGTGGTCTCAGTTCACAGTCAGTGTTTGCCAATGTTCTCTATTACATCTGTTAGTCTGTGTAGTTGTGTATGAACCACATGATCTGTGATGTTTATGGTAGTAGTCTTATAATAATGTCTGCCTGGAGCAAGATAAATCAGAGAACTTGGACATCTTGTATTGAATGAAGGTGTGTGGCCTGTTACAGAAAATTGAGAATTTGCTATTCCTAAAAATACTAGTGGTGCGAGAAGCTTCCTGGGGCTTGGGGCAAATATCAAGATTCTTTCAATATCTTGTGAAGAACACTGATGACTGATCCTGTACTTAGTCTGTATGAAGAGAGAGCACCTGAACTGCACACACATTAATGGATATGGACTAGGTGTTTTGGTACAAATCTTAGATGGAAAACAGAAAGTAATAGCATATGCCTCCAGCACACTTATAAAAGCTGAGAGAAACTACTTACCTACAGAACAAGAGTGCCTTGCAGTTATTTGAGCCATCTGCAACTGGTAGGCCAGTCACAGTCCTTACATCATTTGCAACATTGATTAACAAGTATTTAAGGACCCCATTAGGATGACTTTCCAGGTGGGCATTACATATTCAAGAGTATGACATTACTGTAGTGTACAAGAGTGGAAGAAAACACCAAGATGCTGACTCCCTTTCAAGAAATCCAGTGGAACATCAGCAAGAGAATGATGAAGATATGACTGTCTTGCTGCAATCCATGATCTTTCTGATGAACAGGAGGAGGACACCAAGTTATCACAAATTATCTGTGCCTTGAATCAATCAGAGCATGCGAAAGGAGAATTAAAGATAATTTAAGAATGCAAGAAAAATTCCGGCCCATTTCAAAAGAGGTGGCTACCATTGATTTGTAAACACATGCACTTAGAGATTCTACAGAAATTCCACGATGCACCCGAGGTAGGTCATCTAGGGCATATTCTTATGACAGAATGAGCAAGAGGTTTTTCTGGCCAAGATTATTTTGAAGTGTTTATCATTGTGTGTCTCATTGTCAAGAGTGCCAGAGAAGGAAAGTGGTTCCTCAGAAACCACCAGGAGGATTCATACCAATTTCATCAGCAGATACATCTTTCCAGTGTGTTGGGATTAACATACTTGGACAATTTGTAACTTATACTAATGGCAATAAGTGGATTACTGTTATGCCATTACAAAAGCTGTGTGAACAGCTGGGCATCTGAGGTAACCAAATTCTTCAAGGAAGACATTTTACTGGAATATGGAACACCGATATATATAATTACAGATCAAGGAGAATGTTTTCAGTTGAGACTTGTGTCAGAGACACAGTCAGTGCAACATTACACATTGCACAACAACTCTCTACCATCCTCAAATTAATAGGCTCACTGAACATTTTAATAAGACACTGGCTGAAATGCTGCTCATGTATGTCAATGTCAGCAGAGCAACTGGGTTGAGGCATCACCTTTCGTAACATTCGCCTATAACACTGTCAAACAAGAGACAACCAGATGTATGCCATTGATCTTGGTGCATGGCCGTGAAGCAACAACAATGATGGACACTTAAAATTAATTTCTGGCATACAGCTGCATAAAGCTGACTTCATCTAGTAATTTGGTCAAGTGCCATCCATCCGAAATAGTAGATGAAGTCATATTTATGCAGCTGCATGCCCAAACTTTATTTGAACAGATAATGGGCTGCAAAAACATGAAGACTATCTTTCCAGTTCAGGCTGATGACACGGGCATTGATTAGATACACTAATTATTCACCAGGGCTGAGGAGGTTTGATAGTTGGCTTGACTCCATACACTACAGGTTCAATATAATGATTGTCAAAGGTATGACGCGAGCCATCTCCCTGTTTTGTTCGAACCTGGTAATGTCATCCGTATCTTCAGTCCTATTTGTAAGGTTGGGAAGTTGAGAAGCTACTCTGACATTACAGCTATCTGATATAACTTATGAAGTTATAGACTGCGAGCCCAAAATGACAATGGCATCAAAATGGGACAATGGCATGTTAGAGACATTGGGCGATACAGAGATCCCACAACTCAGCACAAATTTAAGTTACACCATATCTCAAAAAGGTAAAAGACAGTGAAAATAGTGATACTGACATAGTTCCACTACTAAAACAAGCATCAGCTGTTGGGAGCTGCATTATTTAGTGAGGACTACTCACTCCCACAGCAACAAGACGTAAATATTGAGATGGTTTTCTCCTATGTAAGAAGCAATGTCGCAAATGAAATGCTGAAAGACAGCAACAGTGTGGTGTAGTGGAGGAAGTATTGGGCGCTGAAGCATTAATATAAAGTTCTATTGCCTTCTAAATGTACTGAGAAATAATATTCCATTTATTTCTATTAGTTTCAGTGTAAACCATCGACTGGAGTCAGTTCATTTTGTGCTCCTGTATGTGTGTGATGAGTGCTTAATAAATATGTGATGGATGATAGCAATGTTCATTAATTACCCGTTTAAATACATTAATCATTTAGTTACTTTAACTTTCAATGACTTATGGCTATTGCAACTGATGTTTTAACTTTTCTAATTTATGTTACTATTGTCATTAATTTGTAAGCAACACTGGATGAACCACAACAGTACTAAATACATTTTGTTTTCTTTGCACCTGCCTCCCCTCATCACAGCTTAACATTATTTACATATATTTGAAATGTTAGAGATACATTTTCATTGCCTGTAAATAGTAGCATAATAATATTTTAAAGATATAAAGAATATCTTAATATAACATGTCAAGAGTACACAATACTAGTTGTGCTGCATGCATATCATGCCTATGCAAAACTGTTTACTTTGTACATAAAAATGTCAAGTTTCAGTGTTCTTAGCAGAAATCTAAAAATAAATAGGGACCAACTTAGAAAAAGGTACCTAATGACGTTTCAAGGGACTAACAGGGAAACAAAATACAAGCAACTATAAATTTATTTAAAATGGACAACCATACCAAATTAGCCAGATGAGATTAATTATTTATTTATTTTAAAAAAATTATCAAATAACTAAAAGTCTTGATTGTACTTTCTTTACTGTAAATGTATTTCACCCTTTGAAGAATCCTACAAAAGTGAAACTTTACTGGTATGATGAGGTTGAGAACTGAAGTTATAAGGGCATGTATGCAGATTGGTTGATTTTGCATTCCAGTAATTTTAAATGTCTATGTGAGCAAAGATAAGTGAAAGGGAAAAATCCTGTATGTTCAGTTTACACATTGCACTTCTATCTACAATTTAATCTAAGGATTTATAACATTATAGGAAATGACAGAAGGCAACCTCAATTATACTGCTTCTAGTAATTGCTGCTAAAATTATAGCAACTGTTAACAATACGTAGAGCCCCAAATGTTCTAAAGCTACGCCTTTATGACAGTCTGCGAGGCACCACTGTAAAGCTCGTCGAAATAATATTTGTCAACTTTTCAAATAATGCCTTTAAACAATGTAATTTAGAATGTTTTGTGTAATTTTCTGTAATGTTACTGTACATATAAAATGAGTAAATAGTAGATATGTTTCTACAAGACAAGATATTTCCAAAGTTTCAGAGTATTGTACAGACTCATAATGTATAATGAGGCATTATGGGAAACCTTGTCATTTCTGTGCTTCATGTCTATCAAAGTAAATGACCTGAACAAAATGTGAAGCTATGCTCAATTTGCAACCACTGATAAAAATGACAGAACCAAGCAGCCACTGTACACCTACTTCTTCCTGTCCCCAACCACAAGACTTTGTGCTCAACTTAATAGCTTCATTGCATAGAGAGGTTTGAGGAGCAAGGAAAGCAGCACTTACACTGTTGTGACTAGTAAAAGCCCGGCAGTCAACAGAACTGACTGCTATTCTAGATATTGTGAATCTGATTAAGAATATCTGTGCAAAGGTGTCTGCTAATTTAAATTGAATTACCTAGGGCAGGCGGCGAGGACGCCCCTTTGCTTAGCCCAGAGCATTACTCTCTCGCAGTTACTTCACAGAAAAACGTTTATAATAGCTATCAGCGACAAACTGCTGCTTACAAATAAGATAAGAAAGGTGAAACTAAACTACAGAAACATTCCTGTTTGAACACAGTACATGTTTGTGGTAGAGTTGTTGTTACAATATCAATACGTAATGCTTAGCCCGAGAGATCAATACCATAATACCAAACTGATCCTGTAGTTATTGTTTCATATTCACAGAATATATGACATCAACTGCGAATGGGCAAAGCTGAAAAAGTGCACCCAGCGGGGATTCGAACCCGGGGCTCCTGCTTTCCAGGCAGTTGTGCTAACCCCTACACCACTGGGGACACAGTGATCATCGCACCTGCAAGGACTACCGAAATACACCTCTTGTCAGATACAAATTCCCAGTTTTCTTATGATCCTGTTGAAATTTTACACGCATAATCTTCAGATCAAGTATTCATCAGTTTCTTTCTGCAATGTGTCGAGACGACAACTTCATATCATTGTACTGAAGATCGTTTCTGCACATTGTTGCTGCACTCTCAATTCACTCTATAAGGTTCTTTCACCTCACTAAAATGTTCTTGCAGATCAAGTGAAACATTTGTCATTCCATATTAAGAAAACTATTTGCACAAGAAAATAATTTTTACATATATTACAGTTTGATGTGAATTTCTTTTCGTCACTGTTTACAGTTACTGTGTAGCATCAAATTAAGTAAAGTATTACACGAAAATGAAGAGTGTGCGGTGGTAAAACACACATTGCGTAGGTCGCAGTTGCACAATTTTGAAGTCAGTGACTAGTTTCGGACTCTACAGTCCATTATGAAACAATTAGCCTAAAAAATGAGAGTTACAGGCATTAAGTTACACTGACCATATTAAAAATCATAAAAGCAGCAGTTGGTACTAATCCTAGAAAAGTTGCATTCGCAGATTTACCTTTTTCAATCCATGATAATCCAATGCATGTTACAAATGGCTGTTAAAATCTTGTACATTATTCTCTGTCACTACGTATCACTAGTTACATTAAAATTAAAAGTGGCAGTCAAAACTGGTGATACATTCATGGGCCTCCAGCGTGTACTGTTCACATCAACATTGTTTAGGTGATGCCTTGTGGCTCTGTTAGAGGCTGCCACCTGTAGTGTGCCTTACAATAGATAGATTTTTTGGTTGACACCTTGGTTGCCTTCAGCATATACTTGAGTCTTCCACAATTGAAGGGTCACAATGGGTAGAATTGTACTATGTAGTGAGCATTAGCATAGCACAAGCTTTAGGTTTGTTGCAATGTAATCTGAGGCCCATGTTCACATGAAACTCATATGATGATTTTTATATCTTACTGTAGTATCATGTGCCTCATATGTAATAGAGAATGTAAAACCAGCATCTTACTCTGGTTGTTGTACAACTTTGAATTTTGCTGCCTTTGAATTGGTGTAACGATTTACCACTATGTAACATTAGGTCTAGGTCCACATGTGGTAATGTACATTCCCTATGCAACATTTGTAATAGTTAATACAAGCTTGTATGTTCCATGTACAAAATTTGCCATTAACTGTATCCTGTACATCTACAACGACCTAGACAGATCAAAGTTTAGCACTGTTCCAGATTTCTATCTTGGAATTACATGATTCAATATTGTTAGAATATTACCTATATCACATGTATTTAACACAATCTGTGACTTTCGTAAGACAATTCTATGATTGGATATAAAGTTTTATGTTATGTTCATGATGTTTGTAGATGCTGTATGCGTGATTCGTAGTGGTGGAGGCCAGTATGCGGCGCCGCCTTGGCCCCCTTTTCTTGGAATCATTCTTGCAAAAGTGCCTTGTTTAAAATGTTTCCTATGAAAATTTTGCACTATGATACGTGCAGTATTGTACACTGCATTGTGACAGTGGTGCCTGTATAGTGCCGTCGTAGACCATCTGTTTCACATTTTATAATATTTTACAAAAATACTTTTTTCTTGTTAATGCTCAAATTAAAATTAAATGTTATATGTGACGATGAAGGGAGCACCGGTATGTGGCGCTGCCATAGACCTTCTGTTTTACATTTTAATATTTTACTTTTTGCTGTTAATATCAAAGTTATGATGCCGGTCATTTTTGCAAACCACCATCATGATTTTATGTAATTACACCAATGTATCACATTTTTAATTGTCTATAATGGTGGTGATGCTATTATAAGGCACACTACAGGTGGCTGCCTCTGACAGAATCACAAGGAATCACCTAAATGACTTTGACATGAGCAGTATGCACTGAAGGCCCATGAATGAATCACCAGTTTTGACTGCCACTTTTAATTTTAATGTAACTAGTGATATCTATTGACAGAGGATAATGTAGAAGATTTAACAGCCATTTGTAAATGCATTGGATTATCACGGTTTGAAAAAGGTAAACCAGCAAATGCAACTTTTCTAGCATTAATACCAACTGCTGGTTATACGATTTTTAATATGGATAGCGTAACTTAATGCCTGTAACTCTCTTTTTGTAGGCTAATTGTTTGATAATGGACTGTAGAGTCCGAAACTAGTCACCAACTTCAAAGTTGTGCAACTGCGATAGACAAAATAAATTGTTTTAGTAAATATTCCCAGTTGCCGATCCTAAACCATCATTACAATGAATTTTCATAACATTGCATAGGGTTTTTGGTACAGTCAATTTTTGCTCAAAGGTACCTGTGTTTGAAATGGAGACAATATTCCTACTTTTCATTTGAAACTGAGTAGAAACATTCTTTTTCGAGGCACTGGCACTCTCATTTCCCTCCCTGTGCATTGGGAATCACATGGTCATATCAATTGTCATATTTCATACTTATTTGCCAACGAATTGTTGCTTTGTTCATGAGTGCATTAAAAACTCATATCACCAAATAAATGAACGAAAAATCTGGTACAATGTCAAACTACTACGAAGTTAAGTGATGCTGATTTTACATCGCAATGATTAAAAGTCAGTTTTCAAATGTTCGTAAAGCTTAAGGGACTTAACTGCGAGGTCAATCAGTCCCTAAACTTACAAAGTTCTTATGAACTACCTTATACTAACGACGACACAAACATCTATGCCCGAGGGGAGATTCGAACCCCCAACGAGGAACGGCCTCGTGCATTGGAGCATAACGTCTCAATGCGCTCAGCTGCTCTGCCGCAGCATAAGTTTTCAGAAGTATAATATGGAGAGTTATATAGCATGCCACTGACTTACATTCATTTAACTTTCAAGAGACTATTGCCAATGAACCGGAACTGATTGTATTTTTGAGATACGATAGGCGATTAAAGCTCACAATTGTCTGCGTTTTAACTAAATGAAATCCTTATTTCATTTATTAATAAAGAATGACCTAGGTTTCGAATCATAAGTCTATTTTCCAGTAAATATCTGATACCAAAAATGACAACCAAGTAACGATAAACATACCAAATCCCAAAGCTATGGAATGTTGATTTGAGCTTTAAAATGTATCTTTGAGATTCTGACCACATTACGTAAGGATTAAAAAATTCTTTAGCGTTAATTACAGTAACTGTCACAATTATGACAAAATTACCTAGAAGTTTACCAGAATCACTAGTCTATGACAAACACTTTCAGTCATAAGGCAATATTGTTCGAACAGCCAATGACAGCACTGGGCTGTCACTCGTACTGGAGGTTCGACTCCTCCCTCGGGCATAGGTGTGTGTGTGTGTGTGTGTGTGTGTGTGTGTGTGTGTGTGTGTTGTCCTTAGTGTAAATTGATTTAAGTAGTTTGTGGAATATGAGCATAGCAGTATAGTCCAATTGGTTGCAAACATTGGAACATTTTGAACAGTAAACAATAGTGGCGACTTTCAATATACAGCATACAGCAGACTGCTTGCCCGCTCTCCGCCTCCCCTTTCTGCCTGCCTGTGCTGTTGTCCATAGTGATGCAGCGACGCACGGCCCGGCACGGGTGCAGGTCGCATCAGTGTCATGTACCCTCCCAGTCTGTGAGACCACATTAGACTGCGCTGTGCCGCCTGTCTCATTTTGCATCCGGCCAGGTAGGACAAAACATCTCCATCACACCCCTTCGCAATAGATACTGCCAAAGCATACTTACACTAAGGACAAAACACACACACACACACACACACACACACACACACACACACACACACACCTATGCCCGAGGGAAGAGTCGAACCTTATAATTGCCGTTTCAACTGTACAATCTGTCAACTTATCCTTGAACAAAAAAGTAATTGAAATTAATAATAATAATATAAAGTTATTGTTTTGCGGTCAAACAATGCAGGAACATGGTTTGCAAAAAATGGTGCCATCATTTTTAATATATTCTTGTGTAGGAAAATGCATGAAATGGAAGAAAAGAAGAATAAAAAGAAAGAAACTGTAATGTTGCTGTAGAATAACTGGAGCGAATGCATAATAATTTGCTAATAACACATTTTTCTACACAAAATCATACAGAGTTAAAATAAAATGGTTGTTTTGTGATGTAATAATTTGAGTTTTGGGGATAGCTGATACAACTTTACGTTTTAGAATTCTTAAGTGAAGTATCCTCTGCCATGTACCACATGAATGTTATGTAGACAGTGACCTCCCCCTAGTCTTGATCACCAAGTGTGTGAAATTTCACCAAAGTCGCAATAAAACTTTAGATTTTACAGAGTTTGTAAATGACGTACCCTTTGCCATGCACTACACGAATCTTATGTAAGAGTGACCTTCCTCTTGTTTTGAAAGTGACGAGTGAACATTTCATCAAGTTTGGAATAAAGCAGGGGCAACTAATACACAAGCACTTTGTGTATAAAGAAGAGGTAGCCACATAGATAATTAACATGCGTGACTTTTATCTGTCTAGAAAATTCTGCGAGTCTTCAGTAACAGCCACAGGCCAGGCTCGTCAGGCTCAGCTCAGCTCGTCTCGCCAGACTCACTATACCGTGGTCCAGCAACTCGGCTTCTTGTACCTGTGGGCCCAGCAACTCTGCTCGTAATACCCGTGGGCCCGCCGGCTCGGCCACTGTACCCGTTATACCTGCCGACCTGACACGACAGCCTCCGCGAATCCCACAATATGACTCGTGTGTCTGTTACCGGGTACCGCCTGGCCAGGCGAAGGCAGGCCCACAAACATAGCGGGCCGAGCCGGTGACGTCATAACACCCGCTGGTGGCTTTTAAGCAACATTTCAGAACTCTGGTATGGAGGTGTTTATGATGAATATTTATTGTTATGAATCCTCTACGGAACATCGTAATTTTTAGCAGCTTTTTGCGGCCAGAAAAGTAAAGCGAGGAGCCACGTGCCATACTGTAGGTGCTGATGATTTGCTGCATCCCAAGTGAAGAAGCAGCTTTTTTCAGAGTTTTTATACAGGCAGTAAAGCTGTGAGCTGTTCTCAATTACTAGCCACGATATGTGTTTTATCAGTATTGAAGAGACGCAAGATTACCACCACGTAGGGACCTGTATATCTTTTCCATAAAAAATCACTTCAGTTTCAGAGTTGGGCACCAGCCACAGAGCAAGCAGCACCAGCAGAGTTACAGCTAATTAGAAGCGAACTATTTTGACTTATTTATGTGCTGAGCAGTGTTAAATGTTTATAAACTCAAGCTTACTAAAATCTCTACAGTCAATTGTTGATTTGATAGAATGTGTGACTGCTGTGTATAGATGCAGGAGGAGCTTGCTGCTGTTCGCGAATAGCTGAGAGTGCTGTTGACCTCGATCAGCCATCTTCAGGCTGCTGCCTCTGAGTGCTGAGCAGTTGGGAGTCTGGTGCATCACGTGGGACACCTCAGATGTTACATGCTTCACCCATGGCCTCTGCTGTCAAGACATCATCTCGTGTACCAGATGTGGTTGGACCACCCTCTCCACAAGGGATGTGGTGGGTTCAACGATGTTTGCATCTCTTGAGGTGGAAGGTCAATGTGGAGGGTGGCTGTGCGGCATTGCCTGTGACTGAACATGTGGCTGCTCCTTCAGCAGGGTCCGAGCAGGCACATGGGGGTAGGGGTTTATTAGTGATTGGCAGCTCCAATCTTAGGCAGGTGATGGAACCCCTTAGCGAAATAGTGGAGAGGTCAGGGAAGGCCAGTGTTCACTCTGTTTGCTTGCCGAGGGTCTCATCCGAGATGTGGAGGAGGCCCTTCGGGTGGCAATAGAGAGCACTAGGTGCACCTGACTGCAAACTGTTGCTCATGTCGGCACCAATGACTCCTGCTGTCTGGGTTCAGAGGTCATCCTCAGCACATACAGGTGGTTGGCGGAGTTGGTGAAGGCTGAAAGCCTCACTCGAAGTGTGGAATCTGAGCTAAATATTTGTAGTGTCATTCCCAGAACCGATCGCTGTCCTCTGGTTTGGAGCTGAGTGGAAGGCTTAAACCAGAGGCTCAGACGATTCTGCGGAGATCTGGGGTGCAACTTTCTCGACCTCTGCTATTGAATGGAGAAATGTATCAGGTGTGCAATACATGCAGGAAGCAGCTACAAGGGTAGCGGAGTAGGTGTGGAGTGCAGAAGTGGGTTAGAGAATTTCCTCCTTAGGTCCGACAAGACACCTCCTGAGCCCCAACAGGGTAGCAGTAGGCAAAACACAACAGGGAATGATAATATTGATGTAGTATTAGTTAACTGCAGGAGCATCCATAGAAAGGTCACAGAACTGCTCTAATTAATAAACAGTTATAATGTCCACATAGTACTAGGGACATACAGTTGGCTGAAACCAGATGTAAACAGTAATGAAATTCTAAACTCAAATTGGAATGTATACAACAGTGACAGGCTGGAAAGTGAAGGGGGAGGTGTGTTTATAGTGATAAAAAGTGCAATAGTATCGAAAGAAATTGAAGGAGATCCAAAATGTGAAATAATTTGGGTGAAGGTCACAGTTAAAGTGGGCTCAAACATGGTAATTTGATGTTTTTATAGGCCTCCTGCCTCAGCATCTGTTGTGGCAGAACACCTGAAGGAAAATTTGGAAAATATTTGTGTAAATTTTCTGATTATGTTATAGATTTGGGAGGAGATTTTAATTTACTGGATATAGACTGGGAGACTCAAACGTTTATAACGGGTGTCAGGAACAAAGAAAGCAGTGAAATTGTTTAAAGGGCATTATCTGAAAACCACCTTGAGCAGTTAAACAGAGAACTGACTCGTGGCGATAACATCTAAGACCTTCTGGTGACAAACCACAACTATTCGAAACAGTTAAAGCAAAACAGGGTATCAGCAATCATAAAGTGGTTACAACATTGATGATTTCAGCTGTAAATATAAATATTTAAAAATGTAGGAAGATTTTTCTGTTTAGCAAAAGTGACAAAAAGCATATTTTGGAGTACTTGACGGCTCAATACACAAGTTTTATTTCAAGTACAGATAGAGTTGAGGAACAGTGGGCAAAGTTCAAAACTATCGCACAATATGCATTAGATGAGATGTGCCAAGCAAGATCCTAAGAGATGGAAAAGAGCCACCATGGTACAACAACCAAGTCAGAAAACTGCTACAGAAGCAAAGGGAACGTCACTGCAAACATAAACATAGCCAAAGCCTTGCAGACAAAACAAAAATTACACAAAGCAATGAGGAGGGCTATGCGAGAGGTAATTCTATGTACTGACATAGCTGAAAATCTTGGTCTTACGTCAAAGCGGTAGGTGGATCAAAACAAAATGTCCAGACACACTGTGATGAAAATGGTACTGAAACAGACGATGGCACACTAAAGACTGAAATACTAAATGTCGTTTTCCAAAGCTGTTCCAAAGAGGAAGACTGCACTGTAGTTCCTTCTCTAGATTGTCGCACAGATGACAAAATGGAAGATATCGAAATAAATGACAGATGAATAGAAAAACAATTAAAATCGCTCAAAAGAGGAAAGGCCGCTGGGCCTGATGGGATACCAGTTCAATTTTACACAGAATACACAAAGGTATGTGCCCCCCTTCTTGCAGTGGTGTACCGTAAGTCTCTAGAAGAGTGTTGTGTTCCAAAAGATTGGACAATGGCACAGGTCACCCCGTTTTCAAGAAGGGACATCAAGCAGGTGTGCAGAACTATAGGCCTACTCTGTAGCAATCAACATGGCTTTCGAAAAAGGCGATTGTGTGATACCCAGCTTGCTTGCATTATTCGTCCACGAGATTCAGAGGGCCAATAGACACGGGTTCCCAGGTGGATGCTGTGTTTCCTGACTTCCGCAAGGCATTTGGTACAGTCCTCCCCCCCCCCAAGTCATTTAATGAACAAAGTAAGAGCATATGGTCTCTCAAACCAACTGTGTGATTGGATAGAGGAATTCCTAGATAACAGAATGCAGCATGTCATTCTCGATGGAGAGAAGTCTTCCAAAGTTATTCACAATGTATATAAATGACCTTGTGGATAACATCGGAGGTTCACCGAGGCTTTTTGCGGATGATGCTGTAGTATATCAAGAGGTAACGCAGGAGGATCTGCAACAAATTGACACATCGTACAGGGAATGGCAATTGCATCTCTATGTACACAACTATAATGTGCTACGAATAAATAGAAAGAAAGATCCTTTATCATTTAGCTACAATATAGCAAGGTCAGCAACTGGAAGCAGTTAATTCCATAAATTATCTAGGAGTAGGCATTAGGGGCGATTTGAACAAGCATATACAATTAGCACATGCCAGACTGAGATTCATTGTAAGAATCCTAAGGAAAATGCAGTCGGAAAACATAGGAAGTAGGTTACAGTGCACTTGTTCGCCCACTGCTTGAATACTGCTTATTGGTGTGGGATCTGTACCAGGTGGGGTTGATATAGGAGGTAGAGAAGATACAACAGAGTAGCACACATCATTACAGAAATATTTGATAATCATAAAAGCATTACAGAGATGAGATATAAACTCCAGTGAAAGACTCTGCGAGAGAGATGCTCTGTAGCTCGCTACGGGCTTTTGTTGAAGTTCCGAGAACATACCTTTACTGAGGAGTCAAACAGTATATTGCTCCCGCCTATGTGTCTATCACGAAGAATCATGAGGATAAAATCAGAGAGATTAGAGCCCACACAGAGGCATACCAACAATCTTTCTTTCTGCGAACAATACAAGACTGGAATAGGAGGGAGAACCAACAGTGGTACTCAAGGTACCCTCTGCCACAAACAGTCAGGCGGCTTGTGGAGTATAGATGTAGATGTAGAAATAATTACTTTATTTTACCATCCTGACATTCACCATCTATCCTGTAGCCCACAATCTGATCTGCTTTATTATAAGGTATGTTAATTTACAAGAGGATGTGTTCTAAAGGATGAGGGTAGGGAACAGACAAGGTGATCATTTTTACAATTCACAGAGAAAGTGGTAGGGTAAATGGTGAATTTACATTAAATGGTGAACCAGAAACCGGAAGCCATATACCTAAAGAGCACATTAATGGAAACTGTGGCTTCACACTGCAATGATAACACATAATTTTGACCCTTTCTGGAAGTGAATTCCCCTCAAAAGTGAGGATGAATGTGACAGTGTCTACCTTTTAGTAGGTGGCCTTCTTCTGAAAATAGAACACTCACGCAATCACACAACACAGTCATACAATCATCACCTCCGGCTGCCACACTTAGGAATCACACTCTGCGGCGAGTAAATCGGGAACAGTAGGGGGAGGGGTGGGGAAGGGAGGGGGATAGGAAGGTTACGTCACGGTGGTGGGGATGGGTTAGATGGGAATAACGAGATGCAGCTTAGGAATGGAGGCGGGTGAGGGGAGAAAAATAAAATAAATGTACAAAATGCGTGCACACTGCAGGTACATAAGACAACGTACTCTCTCTCTCTCTCTCTCTCTCTCTCTCTCTCTCTCTCTCTCTCTCTCTCTCTCTCTCTCTCACACACACACACACACACGCGCGCGCGCGCGCGCGCGCGCACACACATTTGCACACGCACGTGCTCACACAGACACATACACACACCATCGCACATTCACGCACCACTCAAAATAGGTGAGGTTTGGGATAGAGAGGTAAGAACTGTAAGGTTGGGAAAAAAAAGGGTAAGTTATCGTAGGTTGAGGCCTGTATGATTTCGGGATTGGAGAATGTATTGTAGGGATAACTCCCATCTGTGCAGTTCAGAAAAGCTGGTGGTGGATGGGAGGATCCAGATGGCCCGGGTTGTGAAGCAGCCATTCAAATCAAGCATGTGCTCCACTGCATGCTGTGCAACAGGGGGGGTCCACCTTATTTTTGGTCACAGTTTGGCGGTGGCCATTCATCCTAATGGATAGCTGGTTGGCGGTCATGCCAATATAGAAAGCTGCACAGTGATTGCAGCACAGTTGGTAAATTACATGGCTGCTTTCACACGTGGCCCGGCCTCTGATACGGTAGGATAAGCCTGTGACAGAACTGGAATAGGAAGTGCTGGGTGGGTGGATTGGACAGGTCTTGCAGCGAGGTCTTCCACAAGGTTACAATCCCTGTGGCGGTCAGCTGGGTTTCGGGCTGGCATAAGAATGAACTAGGATGTTGTGGAGGTTGGGAGGGCGACAGAACACCACTTTAGGATGGGTGGGAAGGATCTTGGGCAGAACGTCTCTAATTTCTGGGCACGAGGATAGAAAATCAAAACCTTGGTGACAGATGCAGTTTAGTTGTTCGAGTGCAGGGCAGTACTGGGTGACAAGGGGAGTGCTCTTTTGTGGATGTTACTGGTGTTAGGAGGAGGATTTAGGATGTGTGAGGATATGGCACAGGAGTTTCTGTGAAGTGAAGGCCTTTGTGAGACCCTCAGCATATTCAAAAAGGGAGTACTTGTCACTGCAGATATGCCGTCCACGGGTGGCCAGGCTGTAAGGGAGGGATTTTTAATGTGGAAGGGATGGCAACTGTCAAAGTGTAGGTACCACCAACAGTACCTACCTACCTATTTTGAGTGGTGCATGAATGTGCGATCGTGTGTGTATGTGTCTGTGTGAGCGCGTGCATGTGCACGTGTGTGTGTGTGTGTGTGTGTGTGTGTGTGTGTGTGTGTGTGTGTGTGTGTGTACGTTGTCTTGTTGTCTTGTGTACCTGTAGTGTGCATGCATTTTGTATATTTACTTTATTTTGTTTATTTTATTTTATTTTTCTCCCCTCACCCGCCTCCCCACTCCATTCCTAAGCTACATCTCGTTATTCCCATCTAACCCATCCCCACCACCGTGACGTAACCTTCCTATCCCCTCTTCCCTCCCCTACTGTCCCAGATTTACTAGCTGTAGAGCGTGCGGCAGCAGGAGGTGATGGCTGTATGACACTTTTGTGTGCCTGTGTGACTGCATGAGTGTTCTATTTTCTTAAGAAGGCCATGGCCGATAGCTGAAAGTGTTGTATGTGTATGACTTTTGTATGTGCGTGTCACAGCTCGTCGCCACGTCTTTGCAGTGAGTTGTAAACTGTCCTTACTATTTTATTAATTCCAACCTGGACTTTCCATTATTATAAAACTTCAAAAAGGCGGACAAACACAGTACATGTACATTGACATTTTTTCAGGAGTGTATGGTGATGCAGTTGTTGGCCCACTGCGTACATACAGCACGTGGAGGCGGAGCTGGTCTCCCCTCCGCCCTACTCACCAGCACCATACCATATCTGTTCGTCATCCCCCCCCCCCCCCCCCCCGCCAAAGCAATCCCAGCAAGTCAGTTGGCAAGTTACAGCTAGGGAATAGTTCAGCAATAACATGCCAGCAAAATGTAAAAATCTTTAGTGAACAAGGAAGTAGCAACAATGTAAATTGTTTAATAATGTTGAATATGGTTTTGGATAATGAATGAGATAAAATGTTGAGCATGTTTAAAACTTACTGTAAGTGCTGTGTAGTATAATATACATGAATGAAAATTTCGTTTCGGGTACTGTAATACAAAAATTATCCCACAGTACCAAAAAGAAAAGAATGTACAGTATTCTATTCATAAATTACAGGCAAGCCTCCACTTGCTCCTATGTTTATTTTTAAACTACTGTTCAAATGTGACGTACTGCATCTAAAACACTGACAATATCCAGTACACAGAACCACAAAACATTGATATCAAATACACTATTATTCCACTTCTGTACTTTGAAAAAATAACACATATTGTAATTTAATTTTTTAGATTTCTACAATCACAGTGTTATTCAGTTTTTTAACCAGTTGATTTAATTTTAAAATGGAATACAGTACTACAGTATACTGTCCTACTTAAGATAATCAGTTATCTTTGTTTGCTTTTGGCATTTATGATGTGAATACACATTTTGCATTTGACGATGTATTCGTTTTAACACCTCGTTATTGTCATTTGAATTAAACTCATCTTTGGAAATAAGATAGTTTTGTAATGTTTTCACTGCACCGAGAGCTTTGGTAAGTGAAGGCACAACAAACAGTTCTTCTTGTTCATTTTCATATTCATCAATCACATGTTGACTTTGGATGTCAGCTACAATTTCTTCTTCACTCGCTGATGCGTACATGGTAAGATTGTTGTCTACCTGGGCGAAGTCATCTATTCACAAGTTGACAATGATGGACTAAGTTTTTGCACCAATTCTGCCAGAGGAATGTCATCCTCATTGTCATTATCAGCTCTATCAAATGTTGCTGAAAACGCGTTGCTCTCACTGTGGAATAATGATGATCCTGCATGTTTAAAACAATAGGCAATTGTCTTTTGAGTGACATTTTCCCACACTTCCGCTATCATTAAAATTGGATCAAAACATTGAACACTGTCTTTACCTTCTTCGATTTTTGTTTTTGTAACATGTTCATCACTTGAAGTTTCCTGTATTGCATTTTCAGACATTTTATAGCTCCCTGATCCATAGGTTGTAGAATGGAAGAGACGCTTGGAAGTAAAAACACAAGCTTTACGCAGTGCAGATTGTCAACTACTGATCTTTGCCGCTTAAACCATGTAAGTAAAGCTTAAATATCTTTGTGTTCGGATGACCTCGCCCGCTTGAAATTTTAAAGAATTGTGCTTGAAAAGAGACTGTATTTTCTCCCTGTCCTTCCAAATTGTAGAAATTGTTGCACGTGAGATACCCAATTCCTTAACGATGCTGAAGTTTGTTTCCCCATTTTGTATGACTTTCTTCAATATTAAATACTTTCCTCTTTCTGTGTGACATCTTTAAGGCCATGCTTTCACTGGATGTTTAACACACAGATAGATTTGGACCAACAATCAACAGAAAACAAGAGGTTGGAAGTAAGTGTTACATTGTAATTAGTATAGCGTTTACATAGGATTTAGCCGGGACCGTTAGATTTCACCATTATATGTCGTTAAAAGTGGTGTCGCTGTAAATGGTATCAAGTGTGTGTGTGTGTGTGTGTGTGTGTGTGTGTGTGTGTGTGTGTGTGTGTAGGTCATTAAACCCAGATGAAGATATCAAATGTAAGTTAACCGAAGTATGTGATGTCAAATAAGGTAAAAAAAAAAAAAAGTCATAACCCAGAATCAACATGCTAAAAGCAAGCTAGTGTGTTAACAAGCAATTGTTCTACAGATTAAGTTGAAGAGAAAATGTAGTGAGAGAGTGAAGTTGCATATCAGGAAATTAAGAAGTACTGCAATGGCTTAAGGCCCCAAGTTCATCATGCATACACTCATAAAAAGAGTTGTTAGTCCCCTGGTGGGCCACTTAACTTGGAATTATCTTATAATAAAATAGAAAACCGAAAAATGAATATGCTACACAGATCCTTTAGCTACATTAATTCTATTCTATATTATGCATCAAGTACAAGTACTATCAAAAACTATATATATAAACAGCTCACCATCAATCTTGCTAGTTGTATTAGACACTGATGCAGCATTATTTTTTGAATCCTCAGAATTAGCAACACCCATTGTCTCTTTTGCTAGAGTTTTGAGCAATGAATCAAGCCTGTCTTCAGCTGTGTTTATAGCAGTACCTAAAAAAGAAAAGAAATAGAACAACTTAGATGTCAAATATGATGAGTAACACTAGTAGCATTTTGGGTTACAGAAATGGGAAACAGAAATGGATAGTGCTTTCACATATTTTCCCTCCCTTCCTAGGTGTGTGTGTGTGTGTGTGTGTGTGTGTGTGTGTGAGAGAGAGAGAGAGAGAGAGAGAGAGAGAGAGAGAGAGAGAGAGAGAGAGAGAGAGAGAGAGAGAGCGGGGGTGGGGTGGGGGAAGGGAGGGAGGGATGAGGGAGAGGGGGGCAGTGCAGTGTTGGAATTATGACAATGGGAGGAACAATTTATGCGACCAAGTAAACAGCATACCAGGCTACATGTATTGGAACAATTATAAAACACACAACATTTGTAACTATATGTGTGTTTCTGATGCTATCAGAATTTTTACACTTTGCATAAAGGATGATGAACACATTTAAATACCCTGAAAACCATTTTCACCATATGAGTTAAAGCATAATCAGAGGAAGACAATACAGTGTGGTGTAGAGGAAAGGGTGGAGCAATGTGGCAGTGACTGTCATAACGTTTGTTTCTAACTTGCTGAAATGTGACCAAAAGATGTAGGCAAACACTGTGCTGATTCCCACTTTTTGCCTGCAATCTCACCCAACTTCCTCCCCTTAGGTAAGTGACAGCTACAATGACACAAAGGGCATCTCTCCAACTTGAGAATATCAGAACTCTTCCTAAGAGGTGCGAAAAAGTAATGAGAATGACATGAAAAAAAAGTTACTTACCGTTTTGGTCAAGTTTGGTGTTGTTAGTGTTGTACTCCCACTTCTACATTCCCAGACTTTACATTTTCCTACCATTTACAAAAATTTTTGTTGGCACCATTAAATTACCTATGTTCACAATGTGAATTTGCAACCATTTTTGCATTAGCATATTTACATTTTCCCCCACAATTTATGCCTTATGAAACCATGCTGGTAGAGAAAAGACGTAATTGACTTAATTTACATAAATTGATTCTGGAATGGCTTTTGCCTTTACATAGTGTTCATAAATATTACACAATCCGGCTTCTTGACACTTTGTGTTTATTAAAACTCATATTTCATGTTTCATTGATTGCAGTATGTGCCAAGTTGACTCGTGGAATGATGGCTGATGGGACTATCTATAAGCTTACTCATTTATGATCGCTCCCATCAGCCAACATGCTGGATATCAGCTTAGTTTGCATAACTCGTAATTTTCAGAGCTGAGTTTGATGTGTTTGAAGAATTTGTTCTTATTGTAAAGTGCAAATATGTATGTATCCTTTGTGATGTTTTATAAATAATGACAATGATGGTTTGCTTGTTTTCAGGGGGGGGGGGGGGGGCACAGTATAAATATCTGTTGGACCACACAACAGAGACCACATATAGAACAATAGTGTCACTCATTCTTAAGCAGTGGTCAAATGTTTGGGATCCCCACCATATCTGTTTCAAGAAAGTTATAGAAGTGATTCAGAGGCAGCTTGCTAGATTTGTTAACAGTACATTATAGAAGAAGTAAATGTCGTGGAACTGGTTTGAGAATTCAAGTGAGATTCTCTTGAGGGATTTTTCTTTAAGAGAAAACTATTAAGGAAATTTTGAGGGCCAGAATTTGAAGCAGACTGCAGAATTATTCTGCTGCCGCCAACTTTAATTTAGCATACGGACCACAAATATACAGAGAATTAGGACTTGTATGGAGGCATACAGATGCTCCCTCACTCTATTTGGAAGTGGAATGGGAAGGTGCCACCCGCAGCATATGGTAGCTTGTGGAACATGACTGTTGCATTCCAATCACTGATGATTGACTGGGTTAAAACATATCCAAAAGTTACGATAAAAGAACAAGACCAAGCTTCTTGCTAAGTAGAGAGACAACACTATTTTAAAAGTGGGGTACAGCCAAATTGTAGGTCAGAAGATGGATTACTGTAAAGAATTATACATACAAAGGTTGTAGCAAAAGGTTCCCAATGAGCTACAGCCTTGAAGGAAGGTGCTAGGCTACATCCGACAATAGTGCAATGCGCAGCGGTTCCCCCACTCTTGAGCCCGCCTGTCCGCAATTCGCTACATCGCTCAGTGTTGGCTTGGCAGCCATCAGAGATGGAAGTGTTGATCGCCGCCCCAGCCAAGTGTGAGGTTTGAGCAGTAATCCGGTTTCTCCACGCAAGGAAGTTACCGCCCACGGAGATTCATTAGCAACTGAATGAAGTTTATGGTGAAGAGTGCAGGTCCGTTCAGCAAATCCGCAAATGGTGCAGGGCTTTTGCTGAGGGTCGCACAGAAGTTCACGATGAGGAACGGAGTGGAAGACGGCCGGTTTTGAATGCAATTGTCCCGAAGATCAACAGTAAGCTGCTCAAAGATTGCAGGGTCACTGTTCCTGAACTTGTTGAATGCATTCTTGATGTTTCCCACAGTACAAATTAAAGAACCTCAACAGAAACGTTGGGTTATCACAAGGTGTGTGCTCGGTGGGTCCCCCGGATGCTGACTGATGGACATGAGGAGCAACGCCTTGACTGTGCTTGCAACTTTCTTCAACAATGTGAGGGGGGGAGGCAACAAGAAGAGGTTGTTGGACTCTATCGTCACGGGTGATGAAACATGTGTGTTTCATTACACCCCTGAAATAAAGCAACAGTCTCGTCAGTGGCATCACTCCAGTTCACTGACCCAAAGAAATTCAAACAAACACAGTCGGCAGGAAAGCTTATGGCATCTGTGTTTTGGAATCTTAAGGGGGTACTCCTCATCGATTTCATGCATGTGTGACAACAATAAACGGAGACAGATATTGTGAAACATTGACCAAATGTGGCGAGCAATCCAGAATCGCCGTAGAGGACGACTGACGGAGGGAGTAGTGCTTCTTCATGACAACACTCAACCCCACATCGCTCATCAAACACAGGAGCTTTTGAGAAATTTGGGTGAACTGTTATGCCCCATCCCCCGTACAGCCCGGACTTAGCCCCCAGCGATTATCAGCTCTTCCCCAAGCTGAAGGAACACTTATGTGGCAAACGCTTCAAGAGCGACAAGTCCGAGCAGAGGTCACAGGCTTCCTCAATGGGTTGGTGGGAGACTTTTTCGACTTAGCAATACTAAAGCTGGAGCACCGTCTTCAAAAGTGTCGAAAAAATGGAGATTATGTTGCAAAATAGACAAATGTGAGCTTTTCAACTATGTACAAATTAATAACAATAAAAAATGTTTTCTATTTGTAAAAAATATGTGAACCTTACTTTTGGTACAACCCTCGTAATTATAGAGACAAAAAAGTAAAGAGTTGATAACTTTCTGTTCCATTAAAGGGGGGGGGGGGCACTTCTATTTGTCTGAATCTTACTTGAATCTGAAACAAACACTTTAGGGTGGGGAAATTGCTTTAAATGACTTTAAAGCCAGTAATAGTATACAAATATAATACACAAATTCATTACCTGCACTGTTCTTTGGTTTGGCAACATCTGCAGACTGCACTGTAATTTCTGCAGTAGTGGCTGAAATGCCCACTGATTGGAAATCTGTTGCAGGCTCATCCCGTGCACTGATTAGTGCAGATACATTCTCTGTCTTTCCTGATACAGTTGAATCATACACAGAAGCATTACCACACTCATTTTGCTTCAAGTTGGGATCTTCATTCATTGCAGAATTTCTGAAAGCAAAATGAGAACTAAAATAAAGGAAGATGATTGATTAGGTGTGTGTGGATGAAAAGTAGTGTCTACATGTAATGATTACAATGTAACTGCTGCTGAAATGTGCCTAACGAAAGAACTTTTCTTTTTTACATTAAGATGGAGAAAATATGAAGCAACATAAAGGGGTTATCCTAGGTGAGTGTGGAACAGAATATCTATTCAGTACCTCACACGTTTGCTTAAAAATTACACATTCAATAAATTGCTGTTGGTACATTTTTCTTTACTCATTTCACATTTCACCCCAACTTATTTTACTTTCATGTGATCGGAAGCTGGTACTGAAGTTGCACTGCAATAGGTCACTTGTTTCATTTTCTTTGTGATTATTTGGTTGTAATTTTCACTCATTGCAAAAGATTTTTTTGCTGATTTGATGAATGGTTTGTTTTCCTTATTTTGAAGCTGTCTTATTTGCAGCTTATGAAATCTGTCTGTGGATATTCACATTTTGTATCAGTGTAAAGTTATCTTTATATTTAAGCTGTTCTAAGCTAGATGTGGTCTTGCAACTCGTCACCAACTTTACAAATTATATATTTTGTTTCTCATCTATATTACATTGTTGCATTTTAGGGATGCTTTTCTTTTGGTGCATTTTAACTTATTGGACTATCTTTGCCACTGGTATCACAAAAATTAATTTGCCATAGCTCTACTTTTTTTTATTATATAGTTCACCCATTTACAATTCTTTGATAGGTTTTTTTATTTATGTGCACTCTGTTCATTAGCCTGATTCTAGCTAATCTCTTTGAGACTGCCAAGTCTGGATGATTAGCCCTATTTTATGTCATTTGCCCACTCTTCATCCTTTTGCTCTGCAACTCTAATTTCAAATGTTATCAACATATATGATTACATTTTCATGTCCAGATGTGTGTAAATTCAACCTCATTCCACCCACAAGAGTAATTATTTATTTATTGAGTTATACAGAAACAAGATCCTTAAAACAGAATTAATGGTATGATGTGGTACCTATCATAAGAAGACTAATAGTGCCACTGTTTAAAATATGTTATTTTCATAATACTGTTATGTGTACCAAAAATCCAAAAATTAATTTACAACAATAAAAATATCACTGCCTTTCATAATAGAAAAGTTGAAAAAAACTAATACACAAACAATACAGAAAATTAAAAGCATACTTTTGACGTTCTTTCAGTATGTGAGACTGTCTCCGAGCGTAACGCTGACTTGGACGTCGTTCAAACTGCACAGTTCTTCTTGCTCTGTTAAGTTGTGTTGTCTGAAACTCAGTCTTCCCACTGAAAAAAAAAAAAAAAAAAAAAAAAAAAAAAAAAAAAAAAAAAAGAAAGATTAAGTATGAAGATCATTGCCATAGAGGTTTATAAAAATAATGGATGCACAAAAGAAAAATTATTACTGTTACCTGTATCTAAATCGGGAGCCCATTCTGAAAAAGTTCTGCCTAGCTGATGGACCCTTCACAGGAACTCTTAACCTGAAGAATGCATGATGTTCTACTGCACACTTCCAGAGATGTTTGCAGGCTTTTTCATTATGTAACCTGTAGACACAAATCATCATCTGGTTGTTTCCTCTCACTTAATTTTTTCATCCAAGGACTGCAACAACTACATGGATTTGTCATCATAATACAATATACATATGTAGAGAATACAAAGAAATGTTTTATGAGGTTAGGATGGGTGGTTGACCATTGTCTTAGTAACTGAACTGTCCCAGTATCGGCTTAAAATGATTTAGAAACACCTAAATCAGGATAGTCACATAAAGTAAACTCCATCCTATGTGTTGTTTATTTTGATTTGAGGTTTTTGTTTATTTTTCCTTGGTAAATGCCAGCCCAAAATAGCTCTTGTTCCACGATTATGTATAGGACTATTATTGAAACATTTGTTAATGTTTTTCTGCTAACAGACAGGTAAAAGTAATCACTTGATTAAGTAAGGACACAGTTTTAAATGTGTATGCACAATGAGCCCAACTACTACGTTTAGTTATCATTCTCATGACCCTTCTCTGAGGTTTGAAAACTGTGTCCAAGTTTTATGTCTTTGATCTGAATTGGATATAAATAAACAGGAATAGTATGTGACTACAGAACATTTCATGCTACACACTGACAACAGAATCTGTGTAACATGCTGCTGATACTCTTTGTGTCAATGTCTCTGTGTGTTCATTTTAAGTTAACACTCCAGTGGTTGTGACATAGTATTTTGTATAACACATGGCTTATTTTAACTGGCTCTCACTGCTTGTTAGTTTATATATCCAGACCACTTATTCCTTGCTACAATACAGCTGTCTATCCCTCCACAACCAATTGTTATTGATACCTTTCTTTCCTTAAACTTTTTCATCAGTATGTGCTTTCCTAGCGGATGGACTACAATGTGTGACCACTCTCGCTCTGACTTTTTCGGACACATTTCTTCTCCATTAAACTGCTTTCTCCATAATTTAATTGTAATTCTTTATTGCTTTTGTAGCTACAAGGTGTATCTGGAAAATTCGGTGAATGGTCCCATATCTTACAAACCCCACTGGCAATCATGAGGTGCCCGTACATACACACTGAGTACAAGTCAGCAAGTGCCCCTTTGTGCAAAGCACTACAGTGGTACACACTGTGACCCAGATAACAGGGTCAGTATGAGAACTTGTGACATTGCAACATGGAGTGGAAAATAAAGCAACACATTAACATCAAGTTTTGTTTCAAATTTGAATAAATGGTAACTAAGATCCATTGGATGTTAGAGTAAGTGTATGGTGTTGAAGCATTGTAAAAAAAGTGTGTGTTTGACTCCAACTGATGCTTGCAGAAGATCGGCGGCTGTCTTTGATAATGATAGCAGATGAGGAAAAGATCAGCACAGATAGCGTAAGCACTATTGTTCATAAACATTTGGGAAACCAAAGATTTGTAGCTGGTTGTGTACCACACATGCTGGCAGAGGACCAGAAAAACTCAGATGGAAGCATTTGGAGATTTCATAGACATGCCTGACCGGAATCAGCAATTTTAGGAAACCATCATATAGAAGATGAGAGTTGGTGCTACCAATATGATCTGGACACCAAGCAACTGTCAATGGCATGGTATTCATCATCTTCCCCACCTCCCAAAAATAGTCAGCTGACAAAACCCGAGATAAGGAATATGTTGATTGCCGTTTTTGATAGCAAGGGCTCGATACATCATGAATTTGTACCTGGGGGTCATACTGTCAACACAGAAGTTTATGAGAGAGTTTTGATATGGTTGCTGCAACACATCCGGAGGATTCGGCCAGAAATGTACCTGAGTGGACAGTGGAATTCACTACACGACAAGGACTGCCTGCACACTGTGATCCACATGCTCAACTTTCTCACTAGACAAGATCATTGTGCTTTCACACTACCATTATTCTACACATTTGGCGCCGGCGGACATCTTTTGGTTTCTCTGTCTTAAATTAGCTTGAAAGGCCACCAATGGTTGTGGAGATCCAAGAACATGTAACATAAGTGTTTGCTGATAGTTTCGAACAGTTGTACAACCGATGTCAGAAGTGTACTGTACCAATGACAATTACTTTGAAGTTCAGTAAAGGTATTTTCTTTGCAACTCTTGTTTCCTGAGACCATTCACCAAACTTTTCAGACTCACCTTGTAGACCAAACTCTTGTGTCATATGTAAATGGAATAAAATAAAGACATTCTTTTATGTCTGCATTGTAAAATGGTGGAAAGTGGAAAACTGCATATTATTTTGGATTACAATGGGACCAAAACTGGAGTGGACAAACTGGACAGTTATATGATACAAATAGTACAGGCCTAGCCACAGTAACAAGAAGTGGACCACTATATATCTTTTTCCAATCTACAAAATATACCAGGGTTGGAACTTAAATAGTGGCAACTATTTAGTCACAACCGATACAGAAGCGTTACATGTTTGCACCTGTTACTTTCCTTCAAAGTAGTCACCAGAGTTGTGTACAACCTGTTGACAGTGATGTGGAAGGCATAGTATACTGTTAGCAGAGTCTGTTCTGTTGATGGTATGAATGGAGCTGCCTACTGCCTATTGAATCAGTGGAACAGTTCTGAAGTGAATGCCACAAAGTAGTTCCTTCATCTTCAGAATCAAATCAAAGTTACAAGGACTTAAGTCAGGGGAGTATGTGAATGGCACTGTACTTTCCAGTCCCATCAACCAAATAAACCAGCCATAGATTGCACTGTATGCACCTGCATATTGTGCTAAATGACATGTGGGTTGTGCAGAAAGTGTTGCTGCTTATTTTGCATAGCTCGTCACAGTTGATGCTCCAAAAAGAAACAGTAATACTGTGCACTGACTGTCAGCCATGGAGGAACGCAATGTGTTAGGATAACACCATCACAGTCGTGCACGAGAATCACCACAAATTTCAGCATACTGTGGCTCTGAAGTACTTTTAGACTTTCATGGTGACCCATAATGATGCCTTTTGTTGGATTCGAGTTTCAGTTTTGCCTTGTATGATGTATCCCACATTTCATTCAGTTTAGACCACTCGCTCACAAGTGATTGCTTTTCCCTCGATTGTGTGAATGCCAGTGACATGGGACGAGCGAGTCCATTTGCTCGGAGGTAAGGTAGGTACGTCAAAAACGTGTGCAATCAGCGACAATAGTACATTCCATTGCATAGTGTCTCCACAGCACTGTTGCCACTATCTATGTTCCAACCCTCAGAGTTGGAGTGAATTCACAAGTGATATGTGTAATGCTGAAGGAAAATGAAGGACCCATTTTAGGAAGAAATTTGAGCTCAGGAGAAAAAAAGTGTAGCACATGACCCTCTGTGGGAGATAAAGACGGCTCAGTGACAATGACATGTTGTATATGCGGGCACTTTGTAGGTAAAAACCACTCTTTAAAATTATTGTTTGCTGTAATTGTAACAGCATTTTACATGTGTAAATGGTAATATTCAATTGTAACACAGCCATAAATTAATGTTTCTTGTTCGAATTTTTTTTATTTTTCTGAAACACACAGGATTATATATCACACATGATATTCTACACTGCTTAAAGTAATTAGTGGAGCAGGTGAGATATCAAATACAATATACATATGGTAATGTATTTTATTCAGATACTGGTTACAATTGAAATTTTTGTGTGTGATACTGATACAGTATGATTTTTGCTGTCTCAACTCTTCATTTGAGGTTTACACGGTGTTTACTTAGTGGCACACCTATCTTGCATGGGCAGTATGAGGCCATCAGTAAGCTCTTGAGGGATATTTGGTCATTCTTCAATTAGTGCAAGATCCAGCTCTGCAACCATTGTGGGAGGTGTTGGTCTGGCTGCAATGTGTCGGCCAAGTACATCCCAGACATGCGCAATCAAGTTTAAGTTTGGTGAACAAGCTGGCCACTCCATTCGTTCAATTCCCTCAGCTTCAAGCAAGTTGTCCACCAGTGCAGCTCTGTGGGGGCGAGTATAACCATCCACCAGAAGGCACCCATCTCTTATGGCACCCACATAGGGCACATAAAAATTGGAAGGATCTCATCTCTGTACCTCTGAGCAGTCAAAACCCCATTCTGAATGACAGCTCCACATGTCCACCAATACAGATTACTGCCCACGCCAGTTGCCCACCAAAATGATATGGTGATGTTTCCTGCACGTATGCAGGATTGTTCCAAGTTCCACGTTCTCTGCAGATGCGGGAATGACGATTGCCAGATGAACATAAAATCTTAACTCACCTGTGAACAGAACCTGGCACCCTCCATTATGGCTTCAATCCTGATGCTCCTCCGCCCAGATTCTGCAGGCTAAACGGCGTCGTGATTTTAATGGGAATACACCATAGGCTTCCATGCACAGAGGTCATATTCCACAAGGCAATTTTGGACTCTTTGTGTTGATACTGCACGTCCTGTTGCTGCCTGGAGACTGCACTGCAGTTGAGTTGCATTCAGCCTCCTGTCTTGATAACCTGTTAATTGCAGATGTTACCCATGGATGATTTTGGCCTTGCCTTCTTTTAACAGTTCCTGTTGTCTGAAATTGCATTCAGGTCCTGGAACTTCTTACGGCTGTCCATGCTATAGCTTCGGGCAAGTCACGTTGTTGCACTGCACTAGCAGTTCATTAGACTATCTGAACCCAACTGCTTGTGTTATTTGTTTGGTAGAATAAACACAAGTCAACAGCAACCCCTCTTGCAGCAACTTTCTGTTATTAGCATTATCTTGGTTACCGTAATTTTGTTATTTCCGCTCCATAGAACCGACAGAAAGGTGTCAAACCATTTTAGTTCATTCTGCCAATGACAATACTTCAGAACCTAGATATCTAAACTAATCCCCTAATTGTTTTGACCAGTGTATTTTGAAACTGAAATGATTATATAGATTATGTTTATTAGAGTTAAACTGAGATATGGCCACTAAATTAAGGAAAACACAACATGCCGTACTCTGTGGAACATGCGACCGCTCATGTGTCAGATACTGGTGTGACTGGTGGAATGTTAATTGACAATAAATATTGAGCCCTAACAACTCTGTGGTTATTAAAAAATTATAGGTATATATTGTTAAACAGAGTTTTCCCTCTTTGTGCTGAAATGCACATTTTTAATTTTACTTAAGTAGGATGTTAATTTATTAAATATTAGCCAATTGTAATCGTATCTGAGGGTTCATTTGCCTTCTCTATAAACAGTTATGGTGTTTTTGTGGTGTCACACAAGTCCAAAGTGCATGCCACCTACTTTCGCCGCGCGCCGCCATGCACGCATGGCGCGGCGTTCTTACGAAGTCAGCCACGAGCGCCCTCTGCTGCAACTCCGCTCGTGGCCACCACTGAACGATATCGTTCACTTGGGACTGAGATAGGAACGAGTTAACACTTCGGAATCAGATAGGCACCAGTGAAGACTTGGCTATCGGATAGGCACTAGGCAGGCCCTTAGCTCAACTATGTATCAGCATTCTGCCGTACAGAACTATGTAAAAGTTAAGTATTGTGTAAATTCTGTGCAATATATATCTCGTTCTAATTTACTCTAGTGTTTCTAGTTTCTGCTGTCCCACTGGCTGCTCCCCTCCGTACCTGCACAAGTGTGCTACCTTTATTCCTGTGTCGGTCTTCCTACTCGGCCACCGACACCTACGACAGAAACGAGACACAAAAGTGGCGACGAGGCTGGGATACAAAAGTGGTGACGAGAAGCGATAGAAGTACCGTGGACCAGCCTGCTTGCGGCAGCCAGACAGCAGCAGTTGGAGCACGCAGAAATTGCTCCCGCCCACCCACCCTTATTATAAGAATTTTGGGGGAATATATTTTGTTACGTGTTTTGTGGACTTTTTTGTTGCAGAGCGTCCTCTTTCATATTGCATTTGTGTTTTGTTATAAGTTACTTGTATACGCGGCGCCTAATCGGTCAGCATGGCCACTACCCCAAACCCAAACTTAATGGAAATTATTCAATTACAGACGGCGCAAATCACGCAACTACTCCAAGCAGTGTCCCAGCTAACAGCGCAGGCAGCCCACCAACAACAGCAGCCGCCGCCAACACCTGCCGCCGCAACGCTTCCTACGTTTCGCCAGTACAACGAACGTGAGGAAGAATGGAGCAACTATTTCGCGCAGTTTCAAGAACTCGTCGCAGCTCATCAACTAACAGGTCTGACAGACAAACATTTCTTTCTCGCCGTAGTTGGCACCAAGACTTTCGTGTTACTGCAGAAACTTTTCCCCCATGCATCTCCTCGTGATGTAGACTTTGAACAAATAGTAGAGGCACTAAATGCTCATTATGAGAGAAAAGTTCTCGTAGCTGCGGCACGGTACTGATTTTTCAGACTGAAAAAATTACTAGAGCAGTCCCACCAGCAGTGGATTACGGAATTGAAGGGCTTAACCCGCCAATTTACTTGCTCTTGTGGACTTTCTTATAGTGACGTGATGTTGAGAGATGCGATCACGCAGAACATTCAGGACCCCAGAATTAGGGTAGCAATTCTAAAACAGTCTGACCCTTCATTAGACAGTGTACTGCAGCTTATTGAAGCGCATGATACCTTTGTCTTAGCAGATGTAGAAATGCAAAGCCACAGTGTTAATTCAGTGCGCCGCAACGGACGCTTTCGTAGTCACAGTTCCCAGTATAGCACTAGTGATTCTTTAAATTCTACCGGCCGTGCTGAACAGATAGTGAACAGTAGCCAGTGTAAAAGTGCGACACAAAGGTCGCCCCGTCGTGTTAGAAACAGTACTTTGAATAACGGGCGCCAACGCCCATTTCAGAAAAAATGTTCGTGAGTCTTGCCCCCAGTGTGTATCTCGCCACAAGAGTGCACATCGCCCTAGTCGCAACGCAACCTGTTATCAATGTGACAAATTGGGACATGTTCAGTCAGTGTGTATGCAGAGTGTAAATTCAAAGAACAGTAACGTTAGAAACAGTGCTTCGCAAAGTGCGAGAACAGTTCATACAGTAAATGTTATGCACGCTGTGGATTTGAACATTGCAAAACTATGTAGTGAGCCACGCCGCAAGCGCCGACGAGCGCGTAAATCTGTGCAACGGAAACTGGTTCAGGACAAGCATAATGACTATGTACAGTGCAATCCTGTAGTGAAACTAGTGCCTTCTGCAACTGCTCATTGTAATAGTGCCCAGTACTATGTAGATAGTGACAGTAGACTTGATGTAGCTACTCAAAGTAATTTTAGTGCAGCAGCCTCGCTTGCGCGGACGCCTATCCGGCGGTAGTGCCATCTAGTGACAGTGTTATTAATCTCAGTGCCGATTCTGCGCCGCCTCCTTCCGTACGCAGGCCGCGCATGCGCAAGTGCAGCAAACACCCGGTGTCAGATGTTGCGCACATTCGCGCACCTGTCGAGTGCCACAAGCAAAAACTTTTTTGACTCTTTCAATTGACAATAAGACCGTGCAATTTCAGCTCGATACTGGTTCCGCTGTCACATTAATTAATAAAGACACTTATGAACTTCTGGGTTCGCCAAAATTGTCGCTGTCACAGCAAGTGTTAACAGCATATACAGGTCAAAATATTCCCGTGCTAGGTACGTGTAGCCCTGCCCGCCTCTTTTCAAGGTGTAACAAAAAACAGTTGCTTTTGTAGTTCTTCAGGCCAAATCTACACAGAACATTTTTGGACTCGATTCATTCGACTTGTTTGGTTTATCAATTCAAAGAGATGTGCTTCAAATTTCGTCAATAGTGCCTCAGTACAAAACCAATGCATTGTGTGAAAAATATAGTGACTTGTTTTTGCCGGAATTAGGTTGTGCAAAAGACTTCGTGGTACATGTAACTTTAAAAGAATCTGCAGTTCCAAAATTTCGTAAAGCTAGACCAGTGCCTATCGCAATGCATGATACAGTTGCCGAAGAACTTAAACGTTGGCAAGATAGTGGGGTGATTTCTCCTGTTTCTGAGAGTCAGTGGGCCTCGCCTATAGTAATTATACCCAAGCCGTCAGGAAAACTTCCTGTCTGTGTGGACTTCAAATCAACAGTGAAAAGTCAAACAATTGTAGATACATAACCTCTGCCCAGACCTGAGGAACTGATGGACAGATTAGGACAGTCTCGCTTCTTTTCTAAGATTGATTTAGCAGAGGCATACTTGCAAATTCCGCTTGATGACGAGTAAAAAAGTTTTTCGTCATTAATACTCACATGGGCCTTTTTCAATTTCAACGCCTACCCTTTGGCAGTTCTTCCGCCCCCGCTATTTTTCAGCGCTTTTTGGAACAGCTGACACTTTCTGTACCGTGCTGTTCGAACTATTTGGATGATATTGTGGTATCCGGACGTACAGTTGAAGAACATTTAGCAAACCTGGAGTGTTGACTGCAGCAGGTCTACGTTGCAATAAAGCAAAGTGTTCATTTTTCCAGACTGAAATATACCTAGGCCATGTGATTAATGCCCAACAAATCCATCCCTTACAGTCACATCTTAGAGCAATCAAAGACTTGCCTCCTCCTAAGAATGTGCATGAATTGCAAGCAGTAATGGGAAAGCTTAACTATTATTTCAGATTTATTCCCAATGCCTCTCAGATTGCAGCTCCACTGCATCGCTTACGTGGGAAGAATGTTCCTTTTGTATGGTCCAAAGATTGCCAGGTTGCCTTTGGCAAATTAAAGTCTGCACTACTCAGTGATGCATGTTTGATTCCCTTTGACCCACAGAAGCCTGTAGTGTTAGCAGTCGATGCCTCGTCGTACGGTCTGGGTGCAGTATTGTCGCATCGTATTGGATGTCACGATCGACGCCAACACAACAGAATTACAGTCAGATAGAAAGGGAGGCCTTAGCAATCATTTACGGCGTCATCTCTATGGCAGAAAATTCTATTTGTTGACTGACCACAAGCCTCTCAAGTTGTCGTTCTCACCCACAAAGCCAATTCCGCGACGAACGGCACAAAAACTTCAGAGATGGTCCTTGATATTGTCAAATTATCAGTATGAGATTTTGTACCAACCTACCACTCAACATGCCAACGCAGACACACTTTCCCGACTTCCGGTTGACCAGGATGTGTCATTTGATTCTTCGGAAATTGCATGTTGTCAGATAGACTTCAGAGATGCTTCCGCTATCACAGATTTCCGTTTGAACTCTCGTCGGGTTGCACAAGAAACAGCTGCGGATGCAGACCTAAGTGTGGTAGCACGTTTTGTTCACTTTCGTTGGCCTGCCAGAGCCAAAGACATTGAGCGGCCTCTGGTTCGACGTTATTTTGCACGTCATGCATTATCTTTCAGTCAGGGTGTTCTGTTGTTACATACGGACAACGACCAAACGAGAGTGATTGTTCCTCGTACCCTGCAACGAGAAGTGTTACGCCTCCTGCATCAAGGACATTGGGGTATTGTTAGGACAAAGCAATTGGCCAGACGTCATTGTACCTGGGTTGGTATGGACGCCCAGATAGAGAGCATGACATCACAGTGTACAGTTTGTGTGGAGCATCAGGCGGCACCTCCGCAATGTTTCTCAGACTGGCAACGTTTACACATTGACTTTGCCGGACCTTTCTGGAATACGCGCTGGTTAATTGTTGTAGACGCTTTCAGCAAGTTTCCTTTCGTGATTGCCATGAACTCAACGACGGCTTCTAGTACAATCAGTGCCTTAACATCAGTGTTTTGCATCGAAGGTTTGCCTGAAACTATCATCAGTGACAATGGACCTCAGTTTGTAGTGCGGAATTTCAACAGTTTTGTCGTGTGAACGGCATTCAGCATATCACCACCGCACCTTTTCACCCTCAGTCCAACGGTGAAGCAGAATGTTTCGTTCGAACATTCAAGTCTCACATGGAGAAGATGAAAGGTCAGCACTCCAGGCAGCAAGCTCTTCAAATTTTCCTGTCTACGTATCGGTGCATGCCACGTGACGGCCCATCTCCTGCCGAGCTGCTACACGGCCGCCGTCACCGCACTCTCCTTCACCTGCTGCAGCCTCCCACGCACCGAGTCGGTTCGTATGGCGCTTCGCGTTTTCAGGTTTCTACGCCGGTGCTGTACAGGGTGTTTGCTGGCATGAAGAAGACATGGTTGCCAGGAACAATACAGCGCGTGCTCGGTCGCAATATGTATGTTGTACGTTCTTCCACAGGGTCAGAGCTGCGGTGCCACGCAAACCAATTGTGCTTGCACAGGCCGCGCGATCCTGTCTCCGGTTTCTTGATTCCAGACCCAGTTCACCGCCAGGGAGCACAGCCACATCGTTCGTCGCCGGGTCCAGCATCCCCGGACTACGAGATCGTCCCGATGGAGATCGACGCGCCTCCGTCCTTGCCGCGGCTGACAGCGTCATCGAGTGGGACTCCGGGACCGTGTGTGCCCCCGCTGCCTGGGCCACGCACCTCAGAAGAAGATGACCTACTCCCTCTGGGCGGAGGCGGGCGCCCTTCCACTGGTTTTGGTGGGTTTCCCGGCGGATCGCAAGGTGTATACCGGGGCGAGGACGGCGTCTTGATCCCAGCCTCAGCTACGACGCCCGTCCCACCAGTAACGCCACCGCCCAGGCCCTCCTCCCAGCGCCGTCGCCGTGGCCCTCAGCCCTACGCCACGACGGCGCGGCAGTTTGGGGGGTAGGGGTGTGGTGTCGCACAAGTCTCGTTCTAATTTACTCTAGTGTTTCTAGTTTCTGCTGTCCCACTGGCTGCTCCCCTCCATACCTGCACAAGCGTGCTACCTTTATTCCTGTGTCGGTCTTCCTACTCGGCCACCGACACCTACGACGGAAACGAGACACAAAAGCGGCGACGAGGCTGGGACACAAAAGTGGCGACGAGGATGGGATACAAAAGTTTTATCTGTAACCAATAACAAACAAGAAATTTTTTCTCCTTTTCTTATACTTTCATTGATATATGTTATGAAAGGTTAATACAGTTTTTGCTTTACTGAAACTGATCATCATTGGATGAACTACTTCTGCCAAGTACATCCTACTTTACAGGTAAGTGAAAGAATGTTTGTTATTTCTTTTAACACTTTGTTCTTTTAGCTTCTTTACTAATATTTTATGGCATTCAGAGAGAGAGAGAGAGAGAGAGAGAGAGAGAGAGAGAGAGAGAGAGAGAGAGAGAGAGAGAGAGTGAGTGAGAGAGTGTTTGTGTGTGTGTGTGTGTGTGTGTGTGTGTGTGTGTGTGTGTGTGTGTGGTGATTCTACATACATAATTAAATGTTGGTCAATATCTAGCTTCTAGAAATTATAAAGGAAGAAGTGAAAGGTAACATAAAAGAGGGAAGGTGGACTGATGTTTACAGGAAAGGCAGATTAGTTTAAACTCCGGGCAAATTTAGCTGAAAGTAAATGTAAGGGAGTATGTTGTGGGGGAGGGATGTAACGACAAGAAAGGGCAGAAGTACACAGAAAGGTGTGGGTTTGTGGTCATGGTGCTAGAAGCAAAATAGAAACAGTAAATGATCAAAGCTAATATGTGTAAACATTAAGTAAATTAGTAGGGATGAGCCGTTGTGGGTGTGTGGTCATGGTGATGGAGTGCGAAGCTGGGGATCCATCGTATTCAAATATACCTAATGTTCAATTCACCCCCCCCCCCCCCCCCAAAAAAAAAAAAAAAAAAAAAAAAAATTACACACAGAAAATTATGAACTGTTCACCCAGTAACTGTTATGTCTGTCTGCTGAATTCAATTCTGTTTCTATGCCATCATGTAACGTCAATTTTGAAAAGTGATGTGTAAAGAAGGTATCTATGGCATGTCCTAATATTTACATTCAATTTTTTTTGTAAGAGGTCTACTGGGCATCACCACTGTCATCGCTACTCATCACATTTTCTTGTGATGGTAATATATTCTTGCCACATGATTCATATTCTATAACCAGCGTATAATGTTACAACTGCCAGAAAGACATTTCACAGTTTTGGAGGAGGGGGACGAGGAGATTTGGACAAGGATCTCCGGCTTTGCAGTCCAACATCATAACCATGCTGCCTTGGCTCTACCAGTTCGTTTTATGTTACACATCTTGAGCTTGGACCATTCACTGTTTCAATTTTGCTTCTTTTTTCTACAGTTCTATACACCTTCTTACAGTTTCCATGCTTGATCTGTGTTCAACTTTTGACAGATCACCCACTGGACCATCTTGCAACTATACTTCAGTGAGATGTGATGGGGGGGGGGGGGGGGGTTCCCTTGCGAGAAACTACACAATGAAATTAGCATTTACCTGAAAACAAATGTGTGCTCCTGTTCACGTCCTTGATCATCATCTTCAACAACAACTAAAGTCAACTTCTTCTTTTTGAAATCCAGTTTTCCAATCCTGGGCCTATAAAATAAATAAAACGTGAAAAAATTATATCCTTTATCTAAAAGTAGCTTATTTTGGCTCAGTTTGCAAACAATGAACTCTGTATTAAAATGTTTTATTATTCAGCAACAGTAAATTATAAATATATGATTTTGTATTTTACCATTTAAAATATAGGTTTGCTCACCAAAAGAAAAGTCCAATTTTCTGTGTTCCCTCAAATACCAAAATTCCAGTGGGAGTCAGCCCCAACGAATATTCACAACCATCTTTACCCTGAAAAATTCCCATTTTCAAATGCTGAAACATCTACATACAACATGATTTTTTTAAAAAGTGCCACAAACAGGAAACAAATGTCAGGCTACAGTTAATAAGCAATATGAGAAGAGCCACAGGTGGGGAAAAACAGCAATTTCAGGAACCACACATGATATCTTTTTGGATTAGCACAAACCTGCAATGACAAATGTTCGGCACTTAATTTCGAATCAGTGCTACAATATTATTCTGTCAATTTATGTGACTTTCATCTACAGTAATATTTTATAAGCATGCTAAATGCTAGGTTGCACCACATTTGGAGTCTGTGATCAGTTGTGAGCATCCCATCAACAGCTGTGAAAGCAAACGTAAACAAAATTAACAGCAAACTCATATCCCACAGTAGCTATTAACCATAACATTGACAGAGTTCAGTTACAACTGTCTGTTCTGTGTTTATTTTTTACAAACTTCTTTTATGATAGCAAAATAAAAGAATAATACAGGTGAACCACAAATTGGCTTGCAACATAGACTATTTATTATACCATTACCTAGACATCTAATAGCAGAAAAAATAATTTTCTCCTTAATCATAGATAAGTAAGCATTTAAAGGTGAGGAGGATAAGGAAAATAGGAAATAAGAGATTCTGTTTCACAGTATTATGCCTGAGTAAACAGTAAGTCTACCAACTGAACAGTACACAGATGCACTTTAGATTATCAATGTCTAACAAGTATCATATTTTGTCAAGTGATCCTATCACCATTATCAGGTGTACTTTATGTACACAGAGTAGAAGAGTAGACTATTCAGAACCATACACTCCCACTGGTCAGCAACATGTTACATCATCTGGCAGCCAGCGCAGGAGAAATAGCGCATCTCACATTTCATCTTTTAGTTTAATTTTGAGCACCACATTGACAGTGTAAGCTATGTCAAAAGAATTAGAACAGAAATATTCAAAAGTAAGACACAAACCAGTAATAGTGCTTATGAAAATACTTGACAATGTCCAAACTTCGATAGATTATCACCAATTCTATTTATGTTTGTAATCTTCTCGGGTCTGCAGCCGGATACGAAAGTCAACTTGACACAATATTTCAGCGGCGCAACTGCCCGCCATCCTCAGGTGAGCTTGCTGATAGACAATCCGGCGAGATTGTCTATCAGCAAGTTCACCTGAGGATGGCGGGCAGTTGCGCCGCTGAAATATTGTGTCAAGTTGACTTTAGTATCCGGCTGCAGACCCGAGAAGATTACAAACAGTTATTACACCGGGAAAACCTTTGTGGTCAAATTCTATTTATGGTTTAATCACGTGTCTTTGATGAATATACCACAGTTTTGCACTTGAAGTTGCCAATGAAGACATAGTCCAAAGAGTTCTTTTCACTGAAGCCGACTTCATCGTATCTCATTTGGTTGTTGTATTAAAAAATCTGAAGTGGATACATGTTTTTGTTCTGACATGTTATTATTTTCTCAATTTTGAAAACTATTTTGGTTTTCATCGTATCAAAAGGAATGGATTTATACATGAAGACCACAAATTCAAGTGCCAGCTGCCACTGTACCTCACCTTCAGACAACAAAGTTACATAATTTACCTTTTTTAATTTTACTTAGAAGTTAATTCTTAAAATTTTACTTATGGTTTTGATTTAAGAGCTCTATTCGAACGTATTTTTTCCATACTACAAATTCTGGCAGTCAGTCAGAGTTACCATTTGTCTTTTGTTTATTTGAACAATCAGATGCCACTGCTCATGTTAGTCAATCGATCTACTGAGAAAATATAGATAGCAACTGCGCCTGTTATGTATGAATTCAGGCAGAATTGCCCATCATCCGTTTACAGCTGGAAGTTGTGTTGGACATGGTTGACAGACTTCAGACTGCTGTCACGGCTTGCAGTGTCACTGGGGCACCTGAGGTGAAGGCTGGGGAACCTTTGGAGCCTATAGTTCTGCCCGAGACCCCTGATGCCACTGCACTTTCAGGTTTTCATGTTCCTTACAGTCAACAGTTGACTCATGGTGATTGGCAAACTGTGACAGGGTTGAAGGCAAAACTGTGGTCTGGCCCTAAGGCTATTCCCTTATGTCTCAGGAAAAGGCTTGACATGTTACATACTGCTGATAGTACATCTGAGCCAGCACGGGCTACTTCACCTGTTGCTGCAATGGCCCATCTTCCTGAAAGGTCCAGACAAGCACAGACGGTGAGTTTGCCTATCTCTGGGAGCACCAATGCTAGACGGCTGATGGTAGTTACGTAGGGAAATAGTAGAAAGGCTTGGGTAGAAGGCCAGTGTGCCCTCTGTTTAGTTGCCAGATAGTCTGCCACCAACAACAGAGCACTGGGTGTACCTCACTCCAAATTGTTGCGATTATCAGAACCAATTACAACTGCCTCCTATGTTTACAGGCCATCCTCGGTGGATTTGGTGAAGAAAGCTAGCCTTGCTCTCTGGATGTAAGCAGAGTTATTGATTTGTAGTATTGTTCACAGAACTGATCGTGGTGTTCTGGTTTGGAGATGACCGGAAGGCTTAAACGAATAACTGAGATTATTCTGTGGTGATTTTTCCAGCAAATTTCTCAACCACCACAAGCAGGTGGAGAAATGTAACATCCCCTTCAATAGGTCAGGTGTGCACTGCATGCATGAAGCAACTACTATGGTTAGCAACATATGTGTGGAGTGCAAACATGGGTTTTTTAAAGTCCTTCCGCAGGACTGATAGGATGCTTCCTGATTCCAAACAGCACAACAGAGTGGCAGAAAAATGTATTAATGCAGTAGTACTTAACTGCAGGAGAGTCTATGGAAAGATTCTAACTGCTGTCACTTATAAATGGTCACAATCCCCACATAGTATTTGGAACGGAAAGGTTACTGAAACCAGTCAATAGTAATGGAATTCGAAACTCCAATCTGAAAATATATCACAGACAGAACACCGAAGGTAGAGGAGCAATTACAGCAGTAGGAAAATATGATAATTTTCAGTGAGATTCTTACCAGAATGTGAATTAATATGGGTGAAGATCAGGGTTAAAAGTGACTCACATGGACATTAAATATTTTTATATATCCCCTGGCTCAGCAGCATTACTGGTGGAACAATTCAAGGAAAACTTGGCACATATTTGTTACAATTTTTATAGTCATGCCATAGTATTAGATGGACATTTTAACTCATCAGACATAGATTGGGAGACTCATTTGTAAAAGGTGGGTAATAGAGATAGAGAATAGAGTGAAAGTTAGTGCTTGCAAGTTTATATTGTCTGAATGTGTTGAACAAACTAGGATGTGTTTACCAAACACAGCTTACAAATATTGGGCTATGTACGGAACTCTTCAAGAAATATGACTCAATGTAGTCTGAGGGTGGAACCGTGCACTCCTGCTTTCGTGCCCGGCAACTACGTTAGCTGCAAATAGTATATTGTACCTGTGATCTTACAGTCAAACACTCTATGCATAGGCTATCATTTGCTAAACAATAATAAAATATAAAATAATAATGATTAAGTAATAAAAAGTTTTTATTCTAATGATATATGCAATGACAGATAACTCAGTTGATAAATGTTTATTCAAACACATGTTTTGATCTATAGGAACTGGTCCTACACAAACAATAATAATTAATAGAAATAACCCTTATAGAATTGGCAGAACAGATGTGCTAATTGAGCTATAAGAGGGGTAGCACAATCCACAACTAAGTAATCACCAATGATACTCAGACACTAAGTCTATTTCACTGTTACACAACATGAAATAATTGTTAGTTCAAAAAAGTTCACATTTTTCAAGAGGCGGCCACGACGTTTGGAACGCGGATTTACTGCAAACTTCATACGCTCGTAGTACTCCACAAGGACAACAAAATGTATAAGCAGTAGCGCGTACTTCTCAAGCATTATCGAGAAAATCGCAAGATAATTTCGGTCGGTTGTCAAATACGCAACATACGTACCTGTCCGTGGCCATTTTTGTCACAAAGTGGCAGCAGCATCCCCTTGTTAATTAGCCGTATAACATATCGACACTTGTAAAGTCTCGTATACAATCACATAAGCTGTACAGTTACAATTCCGTAATGGAATTGGAAAAGTTAAAGTTCTTAAGCTGGCACTCATTAGCCCTTGGAAAAGTAAAAGTCCCAACTAAGTGGCTGTTTGCCAAGCAGATTCTAACACTGTTGCAAATGAATCACTTTAGTGCCTTCGCAGGTCCTCCTGCTTCTAAGACAAGACAAAGTAATCCTATAGCCCCAAGGTGCTCTACAAACCAACTGTCCAAGTATTCCTTTTGAACACAGCATTTTTATGCCCCAACCACTCTCTTGTTGGTAGAGCCCCACTCCCTCCAAAAGTAGCAGAGTTCTTAACATGAAAAATTTGTTTTGACTTAACTTTGACCACTTCCACACTAACTTAACTTTTTGACAACATTAAATAGAAAAGTTATAAACATTCGGCCATCTTGGGACTATTTATCAGCAGTACAAATTATGTATGAAATAATAATAATAAAAAAATAAAAATAAACAAGACAGCCTTCATGAGCTTCACCACTCATACTACACAATATTTATGTACAGTTACTGGAAAAATAGACGAATATTCATTGAACAGGTACACAAACGTAAAGACGACTGGGGCATATCATGCTACTTGCAATAGCTTATTTACTGCAGAAGCTACTATGATCTGACAATGTACTTCCATAATAAATTGATATAATTAATATAATAAATCCTTAAATAAACAAATACAAGTGTGTTGCTTTCAAGGTGATAACTTGAGAAATTAAGCTATCATCTATGACAGTTTGTTGAAATTGCACTAGACATTCGAAAGTTGGTGATTTTAATTTAGCTCGATTCAGACAGTGTGAACATTAACTTTCATAGTTTTGTTTGTTGTTGTTATGGTCTTCAGTCCGGAGACTGGTTTGATGCAGCTCTCCACCCTACTCTATCCTGAGCAAGCCTTTTCATCTCCTCATAAGAACGGCATCCAACATCCACTTGAATCTGCTTACTATACACGTCTCTTGGTCTCCCTCTGCGATTTTTACCCCACACACTTCCCTCCAATGCTAAATTTACGATTCCCCGATGTCTAAGAATGTGTCCTACCAAGCGATCCCTTCTTTTAGTCAGGGTATGCCAAAAATTCCTTTTCTCCCCAATTCTGTACAGTACCTCTTCATTAGTTATGCGATCTACCCACCTAATCTTCAGCATTCTTCTGTAGCACCACATTTCAAAAGCCTCTACCCTCTTCCTGTCCCCACTGCTTATCGTCCATGTTTCACTCCCATACAAGGCAACACTCCACACAAATGCCTTCAGAAAAGACTTCTTTACACTTGAATTAATATTAGATGTTAGCAAATTTTTCTTTTCCAAAAATGCTTTTCTACCCATTGCCATTCTGCATTTTATATCCTCTGTACTGCGACCATCGCATGTTATTTTACTACCCAAGTAACAAAACTCATCTACCACCTTCATTGTTTCATTACCTAATCTAATTCCTTCACCATCACCTGATTTTCTAAGACCGCATTCCATTATTTTTGTTTTGCTCTTGTTAATGTTCATTTTATATGCTCTCTTCAACACACTGTCCATTCCATTCAACTGCTCTTCCAGGTCCTTTGCTGTCTCTGACAGAATTACAATGTCATCAGCAAAACGCAATGTTTTTATTTCTTCCCCCTGAACTTTAATCCCTATTCCAAATTTTTCCTTGCTTTCCTTCACCGCCTGCTTGATGTACAAATTGAATAACATTGGAGAAAGGCTACAACCCTGTCTTACTCCCTTCCCAACTGATGCTTCCCTTTCATGCCCTTCGAGTCTAATAACTGCGGTCTGGCTTTTGTACAAGTTGTAAATAACTCTCCTTTTCCTGTATTTTACCCCTGCTGACTTCAGAATTTGAAAGAGTGTATTCCAGTCAACATTGTCAAATGCTTTCTCCAAATCTACAAAAGCTAAAAATGTAGGTTTGGCTTTCCTTAATCTATCTTCTAAGGTAAGACGTAAAGTGAGTATTGCCTCCCGGGTTCCTACATTCCTCCTGAATCCAAACTGATCTTCCCCGAGGTCAGCTTCTACCAGCTTTTCCATTCTCCTGTAGATAATTCGTGTTAAAATTTTGCAACCATGACTTATCAAACTGATGGTTCTGTAATTTTCACACCTGTCTGCGCCTGATTTCTTTGGAATGGGGATTATTACATTTTTCTTAAATGTCTGAGGGCATTTTGCCTGTCTCATACATCCTACACACCAGTTCAAATAGTCTTGTCATAGCCGGCTCTCCCAGAGACTTTAGTAGCTCTGAGGGTATGTCATCTACTCCTGGGGCCTTGTTCCGACCTAGGTCTTTCAAGGCTCTGTCAAATTCCTCTCTTAGTATAGTATCTCCTATTTCATCTTGATCTACTCCCTCTTCCTTTCCTACAACATCGTCTATAAGTAAATTTCCTTTGTAGAGCTGCTCTATGTACTCTTTCCACCTTTCAGCTTTCCCTTCTTTGCTGAGAACTGGTTTCCCACCTGAATTCTTGATATTTGTAGAGTTGCTTTTCTTGTCCCCAAATGTCTCTTTTATTTTCCTGTAGACGGTATCTACTTTTCCCCTTGTTATACATTCTTCTACAGATTTGCATTTGGCTTCTAGCCACTCCTGCTTAGCCATTTTACACTTCCTGTCAATCTCATTTTTTAGTCGTCTGTACTCCACTTTACTGTTTCATTTACTGCATTTTTATATTTTCTCCTTTCATCAATTAAATTTAGTATTTGCTGTGATATCCAAGGATTTTTTGTAGGTCTTGCCTTTCTACCTATTTTGTCCTCTGCTGCCTTCACTATTTCATCTCTCAATGCTACCCATTCCTCTTCTACTGTTTTATTTCCCACTGTTTCTATCAATTGTTGCCTAGATCTCCCTCTGAAATTCTCCAGAACTTCACTTTCCTTCAATTTATCTAAGTCCCATCTCCTTATTTTCCTACCTTTCTGCAGTTTTTTCAGCTTCAGCCTACAGTTCATGACTAACAAGTTATGGTCAGAGTCTATATCTGCCCCTGGGTATGTCTTACAGTTAATAACTTGGTTCCGGAATCTATGTTTTACCATTATAAAATCTATCTGATACCTTCCGGTGTCTCCTGGTCTCTTCCAAGTATACAGCCTTCTTTTGTGATTCTTAAACCAAGTGTTTGTTACGATTAAATCATGTTCCGTGCAAAACTCTACCAGGCGACTTCCTCTTTCATTCCTCCTGCCCAGTCCATATTCACCTACTATTTTTCCGTCTCTTCCTTTTCCTACTGCTGAATTCCAGTCTCCCATCACAATTAAGTTTTCCTCTCCCTTAATTGTCTGAATAATTTCTTTTAGCTCCTCATATATTTCTTCGATCTCCTCATCATCGGCAGAGCTAGTTGGCATATAAACCTGTACTATATTAAAAATCTTGCTTGTTCGTGAGGTGCACTTAAATTGTCAGAATTGATTGGAACATAACATTGTGATTTATTATTTATATCTAAGTTAAGAGAGTGTCCATCTTTTAGTTTTCCGCCAGAGTTTCTTCCTGTCACCTCGGCACTCCTTGTGCGTGGGATTACCCATTTTTGAGGACTCGCCGTTCTCTACCTGGGTTTTATCTGGTTGCTGGGAGCCAAACCCAGGCTACCTGATCATTTGCTTCCCCTTCCTAAATGGAAGCTGCACGAGTGTCACCCTGCCTCCCATATAATCACAGCAATTTGAATAATTATGTGAGATACAAAGTATGTATCTATTTAGTCACATGCTTTAGCTGAAAATTACCTTGAGAAGTTAAATAGAGAACTGACTGATGGAGATAACGTCTTAGATCTGCTGATAACAAACAGAGCCAAAATTATCATATAACAGGGAATCTTTGACCATCAGTCTGTTACAGCATCTCTGCAAGCTGTAAAGAGGAATATAAAGAAAGATAATAAGATCTTTATGCTTAGCGTAAGTCACAAGAGACAGATTTCAGAGTACTTGTTGGATCAATATAAAAGCTTTGTCTCTTACCACTGACAGTGTTGAACATCAGTGGAATATTTGGAAAGCATCATACAATGCCCTTTATACAAGTACTAGCTGTAAACCCGGCATTGCCCGGGTGTTTATCCTACACTCTCTTAGTCCACATCCCCTTCTCCTCTCTCTCTCTCTCTCTCTCTGCATCCACCTCTTTCTCACCCATCTGTCTGTCTGTTTCCACCTTTCCCTCTCTTGGCACAATTTTCTGCAAGGTACCCTCTGTCATGTACCACACAAACATTTATGTACCTAGTGATCTTCCTCTTGGTGTAAAGGTCATGTGTGCAAAAATTTATAAAGATAGGAGCAAAATTATGCATTTTGTAAAATTTCGTAAGTTAAGTACCCTCCACCATGCACCGAACAAAATTTTATACAGACAGTGAGATTCCTCTTGTTTTTAAGGTAGAGTTTGCAAAATTTCATCAATGTAGGAACACAACTATAGATTTCTATGCAATAGAAACACAGGGTCACACTGAAAAACGCACTTTGTTGTTTTCAAATATTCCAGTTTTATTTTATACAACCCTTGTTCTGAGAACAACACAAACGAAAAAAAAGGATCTGTAATATCGGTGAGCCGTTCTGAAGTTATGGCACAACCGATGTATTTAGGGATTAATTTTTATGTTGCAAAGTACCCTCCCCAATGCATCATATGAAAATGAAGGTAGACGGTAAGCTTCCTCTTGGTTTGAAGGGAAGGTCAAGCGTGCAAAATTTCGTGAAGATCGGAATGAAACAGGAGATTTCCTGAGCCTGTAGGAAAAGCATGCTCTGCTATGCACCTATCACAAAATACTTTCTTAGCTGACTTTTCTACCTATAAAATACATTTCTGCCAAATTTCAGCTTGATAGGTGAAGTAGTTTTCAAGATTTCGTGTTTAGTCAGTGAGTGAGTGTCCTTTCACTTTTATATGGATAGAGATTAAGAAACCAGATTGATTAATTTTGAATGCGAGAGAATTAAGGAAGACTTGCAGACAAAAATAAATAGTAACATGCAAATTTTTAATTCTAACTTTGATTCAATGTCTTGCCTGATGCGATAGTTTTACAGCATCTACAACGTAACTATTGTGAGCGGCAGACTTCTTTCCGTTTCATCATTTTGTGTGTGTGTGTGTGTGTGTGTGTGTGTGTGTGTGTGTGTGTGTGTGTGGAGGGGGGGGAGGGTGTTGGTTACAAAACGCTTCATAAACGTCTGAAAATACATGAAAAGTTTGTTGCAGGTCCCTAACTACTCCCATTTTCCAATAATTGACGCATAAATCTGGGTATTCTCACACGGTAGCCTCTCATTATTTATGACATCATATATCCTGAGCTATGTGTCGTGCTCTTTTGTTTTTGGGTCAGGAACCTTCGTGGGTGTACAGTTCGCCAAAGTTTCATTGCAATCAAATGAATGGTTTATGAACACATAGAGGACTTACAGACAAACATTAATTTTCATATACATAGATTTACCAAGTAAAATTATGAGAGATGGAAAGTTTCACTGTGGTTCAAAAATGGAGTCAGGAAACTGCTACAAAATCAAAAAGAACTTCAACACAAATATTAACATAGCCAAACCCTTGCAGACAAACAAAATTTATACGATGCCAAAATTGCTTCAAGGAGGGTCATGCATGATGGTTTCAACAACTTAGAAAGTAAAATGCAAAAAGTCCTAAGAAATTTTGGCCTTATGTTAAATAGGTAAACAGATAGAAACCATCTGCCCAGACACTCTGTGAGCTTAATGGCCTTGAAACAGAAGATGATATATACTAAATGTCTTGTGAAACCTTAACTTTTCCCGGCTTACTGAATATACTTACTAGGATATAGCCACAACATTAAAAGAAGCTTTGAATGTGCTTCTAAATCAATATCAAGGAGTACAACCACATAAAATTAATTGTAGAAAAAGCAGAGGAGTGGAAAAGATTCAAAGAAGAGAAGCATGTTTAGTCACATTGCATTTCCTTAACTTTTCCCGGCGTAATGAATTTTCAAACAACATATGGGTATGTTGCTCGGTGACATCATTGCTCACTGCCGATATTTCGGCAGGAGCACATCCTGCCATTCTTAAGGCACAACTGCACTCAGGAAGCAATGTGCAATGGAATTTAACAATAAAGATAACACACACAGTATGAGTAACCACAGAGCCAAAACAACCAAAGATGACCAACATCAGAAATATCGATAGTGACTATTAATCAATAGGTGATGCAGCATTAATTCTGTCCCTCTGTTTTTTGACGAGAGCCAGAGCCAGATTCCAAGCAGAATTTAAACAAAAACCACCATCTCTATTTATAAGGTCGCTTGCTAGTTTAATTTCAACAGCTTCCTTAATAACACTATTCCAATAGGTGGAATAGCATGCCAGAATCTCTGTTGTTGTATTCCATAGGATGACCATTGCTAACACAATGTTCTGTAACAGTGGATTTGATCAGCTGTTGTAAGCAGGTGCGTCACTTGTGTTCAATACACTGGTCTTCCAGAGTCCTGATTGTCCGACCAATGTATGACATGCCACAACTGCAAGGAGTACGACAGATACCAGTAATATTTTTTTCTCAATCAAATGTTCATACCATTGTCACAATCTCTTCTGACAACAGCAGTGATCCTGCGTCAAATAGAAACTGATTGTTGTAGCAGTTTTCCTACACTGGCTACCCCAAGACATATTCCCAGAAACTTTGAGGTACCCCTAAGTTGGTGGTAAATATGCTTCCTAAGAACCACAAGGGACACTGTGATGTGTGTCTTTCCCAAACCCCTTTGAATATCGACTTTGGTAGTAAGCATACTCCACAAGAGCCCTGTAAAAACCGACATTTGATGATAAATGTACGTCCCACAGCCCTAACAGCTATATTTAATAACAAACGGAAACCAGAGCTAGTGCAACGGACTACCACTAGGGCCCAGAAGTGTACAGAAGTGGTAATCTGTATTCCCATGAATGTAATAAACAAATTCCATTAGTGAGAAGTATATCCCCCCCACAGCTTAAAAAAGGGTTAAACATTTGACGCTGTCTAAAACACAAAAACCTTTTATTTAGAGAACTGCCATGAGACTGTATTCTTAGTATTGTCCATTTTTGGACTATTGAATGCCAGGACAAAAGATAGTTTTTTATCCTTAGATAAGCATATTTTTTTTAAGCATCACTCTTAAAATGAAGACATCTGATATATATATATATATATATAATTTTAAAGCTTGTCCTTTGTTTTTAAATTTATTTGTAGTTGCAATTTTTTAATCCAGTGAGGTACTCGTCACTAAAGCAAATTGCTTCTTCAAGCCCTTAATTTCTTTCTCCTTTATTATAACACTTGGAACAGGAAGAATTTTTGTAGTACTTGACTTATCCAGTTTAATTCTCTTGGGTTCCAAAACTTCCCATGTTCTGATAGCACTTTTCTGCACTGCTTTAAAGTTACTGCAGCATTCTCTCTGTGTTATGACACATTTGTGTTCCAGGAACCTGCAGCAATAGGGTTATTTACATAATAGCTCGATATTTTTCAGGGATGGAACTGAATTTGACTTCAGTCATTGTAAGTATGTCAACAATTCATTTCAAAAGTCCCATGTGTAATCCAATGGGACAAAATATTTTGAACATATCTTTGTATTTTTAAAGCTCATAATTTTATCTCATTTACAGTGAGATAACCATTCATGTCAGATTTCTGAGCATTTCAGAACATAATGGTAATGGATTCCCTCCATTCTACATTCAGAGATGCTGCATTTAGCTATCTCACTATATGTGTATTTGCTTATTTTACTCTGAAAATAATGTAAACAATTAATTAACTTACAAAAAGCCAGTAGCCAACTAAGCCTATTGGGAGGCCTGGGGAGGAAGAACATAATGGTCAGGTTGTTGACAATAACTGTGCTGAGTTACTGACAATAACAAAGCCAAATTGATGATAACAACAATGGTGAATTGGCAAAAATAGAAATGCTGAGTTGTCAACAATTGTAAACATTTGCACTCAATTATGAGCACCTTTTCAATTTTGCCACCATAAAGTAAACTTGCAATATAAAATGCTTATATTTAAATAAGTTGTCCTTTCTGTGAGACAAATACGAGGTTAAAGAAATGTGAAACTGCAACCACTAGTACCAGGTTGGTAAGTAGGCAATTACAGATATAGAAAGAACAGAAGAGAAGCATCACAGAATTTACAACTAAACTGGACTTTAACATGATGACTCAGCTAGTCATCTGCAGTGAAATTGAGAGATGGCGTGCCTCTCCCCTCCTGCCGCACCGGCCCCAGACCTTCAACCACCAACCACTCCGAGGACAATGTTTGCTGGTAACACAGAAAGTTTGGGCAACCAGTTCAGAAATGCTTACCACCGCATTCCTAGTGCTCGCCAAACTAGTACGGGAACTGGCAACAGGCGCTCCTGGCTGTGGTGCTGTTTCACAGTGCCTTTTCATTTGTGACATTCATCACCCCATTATTCATCTGTTCCTTGTGTTACTGGCTCAGATCTTTCTATCCTTCTCCTCAAGCTTTCCTCCCTCCCTGGTTCTGAAGCACCTTTACACTTCACAGCCACAAATGACTCATCTATCAACACTTACCCCAATCACATCCTCACCTTCGACCTCAGCCTTAGTCAGCGTCACACATGGCCATTTATTGTGGCTGATGTTACAAATCCGATCCTCAGTGCCGATTTCCTTTCCACTTTTTGACTCATTCCTGACTCCTCCGAGCACTGCCTCACGGAACCAGCCACTAATTGTTCCATTCCTTGTTCCTTTTTTTTTTTTTTTTTTTTTTGTGGTTTTAGGGCGCACAACTTCTATGGTCATTAGCGCCCAGCCAAGAACATAGATTCGCTATGATCTAAAAAAATGTAGACTGTCAGAACATCAACAAGAGGCTAAAAACGAAAGATAAAAGACAATTAAAAGAGTTAAATATCCTTGGATAAGTTGGCCAAGTTGATAAAACGCAAAACTCGAGCAGCTGCTCGTGTGTCATCAGCTAAAATTTCCTCCAGAGTAGACGGAAAATGAAGGGCTACACGGAGATGATTAAAATGAACACAAGTCAGTAAAACATGTCGCACTGTCAGCAGTTCACCGCAGGAGCATAGCGGTGCAGGTTCGGCGGATAGCAAGTGACGGTGGCTGAAACGGCAATGACCGATCCGCAACCGAGCCAGGATGACCTCCTCCCGCCGAGAGGGGCGTGAGGATGTCCTCCAAGCGGTCGGGATCGGTTTGACAGTTCGCAATTTATTGTTGTACAGTGAAAGCCACACACTGTGCCATTGCGACACGATACTCCAGGGAAGAGCCCGTTGAACATCGTCCGATGGGACGCAAAAGGTAGCCATGCGAGGCAAAAGAGCTGCTGCCTTGGCTGCTGTGTCGGCGGCCTCATTCCCGGGCACACCCACATGGCCAGGGACCCACAGGAAAGAAACGTGACAGCTGTCATCCGCCAGCAACTGGAGGGAGCGTTGGATCCAATACACGAGAGGATGGTTCGCGAAAGGGTCCTTAAGACTCTGCAGGGCACTAAGGGAGTCAGAACATATGGCATAGAAAGGGTGGCGGTGGCGGCAGGTATACAAAACGGCCTGGTGGAGGGCGAAAAGCTCAGCCGTGAAGTTTGAGCACCGGTCAGGGAGCTTGTATTGGAAACGGTTGTCCCCGACGACGAAGGCAGATCCGACACCGGCAGTGCTCTTGGAACCATCAGTGTAAATAAATACGGCATTATCGAACCGCGAAAGGAGTTCGACAAGCCTCGAGCGGAATACCAAATCCGGAGTGCTCTCCTTGGGGAGCGAACTAAGTTCGAGGTGTGTGTGAACCTGGGCCTGATGCCACGGTGGCAATGGGCTTTCGCTCAACCGAAGGGTGGAAGGAAGGGTAAAATCGAGCCGCTGTAGCAGGCGGCGAAACCGAACTCCCGGTGGAAGCAAGGCAATCGCAGACAACTGATATTGGCGATCGAGTGAGTCGTCAAAAAATAATCTGTAAGATGGATGGTTGGGCATCGACCATAGGCGGCATGCGTACCGACACAAGAGTATGTCACGTCGATTGGTCAAGGGTAATACAGCAGCCTCGGCATACAGACTTTCAACAGGGCTGGTATAAAATGCACCGGTCGCCAGACGTAATCCACGATGGTGGATAGAGTTGAGACGGCGGAGAATCGACGGCCGTGCTGAAGAGTATACAAGGCTTCCATAGTCGAGCTTCGACTGAACAATGGCCTGGTAAAGGTGAAGCAGGACGGTACGATCCGCTCCCCATGACGTGCCACTGAGGACACGAAGAACGTTAAGGGATCGGGCACAACGGGCAGCCAGGTAGGACACATGTGGGGACCAGCAAAGTTTCCGATCCAACATGAGTCCCAAGAATTTTGTAGTCTCCACGAAAGGGAGAGCAACAGGGCCGAGACGTAGAGAAGGTGGAAGAAATTCCTTGTATCTCCAGAAATTGATACACACAGTTTTCTCAGTGGAGAATCGGAAGCCGTTTGCGATGCTCCAGGAATATAGACGGTCAAGACAGCGTTGGAGAGAACGCTCCAAGAGACACGTCCGCTGGGCGCTACAATAAATTGCGAAATCGTCAACAAAAAGAGATCCGGAGACGTCGACTGAAAGGCAATCTACGATCGGATTGATTGCAATGGCAAAGAGCGCCACACTCAAGACGGAGCCCTGTGGTACCCCATTCTCCTGGCAAAAGGTATCTGACAAAACAGAGCCCACCCGTACCCGGAACTTGCGATCCGCCAAAAACGCTTGAATGAAAAGAGGAAGGCGGCCCCGAAGGCCCCATGTGTGCAATGTGCGGAGAATGCCCGCTCTCCAACAGGTATCGTATGCCTTCTCCAAGTCGAAGAACACTGCTACTGTTTGACGCTTCCTTAGAAAGTTGTTCATAATGAAGGTCGACAACGTAACGAGGTGGTCAGCAGCAGAGCGCTGTCGACGAAAACCGCATTGGATATTAGTAAGGAGGCGGCGAGATTCGAGGAGCCAGACCAACCGAGCGTTAACCATGCGTTCCATCACCTTACAGACGCAGCTCGTCAGAGAAATGGGGCGATAACTGGAAGGAAGGTGTTTGTCCTTCCCTGGTTTGGGGATGGGGACAACAATGGCTTCACGCCAACTTGTGGGAACATGACCTTCAGTCCATATGCGATTGTAGGTACTAAGAAGAAAGCACTTGCCCGCAGGAGAGAGGTTCTTCAGCATCTCAATATGAATGGAATCGAGCCCGGGAGCAGAAGACCGGGACAGGGCGAGAGCACGATCTAGCTCCTGCATGGTGAAGGCGACGTTATAATTTTCACGATTAAAAGAGCGGAAAGAAGGCGGCCGTGCCTCCTCTACCTGTTTGCGAGGGAGAAAGGCAGGGTGGTAATGGGCAGAGCTCGAAACCTCCGCAAAGAAACGACCCAATGCGTTTGAAACATCAGCTGGGTCCACGAGGACTGCGTTCTCCACGGTCAGGCCAGGAATCGGGGAGTGGACCTTGATGCCGGACAAACGGCGTAGGCCACCCCAGACAACCGTGGAGGGAGTAAAACGGTTAAAAGAACTAGTAAAAGCAATCCAGCAAGCTTTCTTGCTGTCGTTTATGATACGACGGCACTGCGCTCTCATACGTTTGTAATTGATGCAATTCTCCAAAGTTGGGTGGCGGCGGAAGGTGCGTAAAGCACGGCGCCGGGCTCGAAGCGCGTCGCGGCAGGCTGCAGTCCACCAAGGGACCTGGACACGACGTGGAGAAGAGGATGTACGAGGTATGGAACGTTCAGCAGCAGTGAGAATAACCTCTGTGAGGTATTCGACCTGACTGTCACAGTTGGGAAAATTCTGATTGTGAAAAACAGCCATGGAAGAATAAAGCCCCCAGTCGGCTTTAGAAATGTTCCAACTGGTGGGACGTGGAGATGGGGAATGATGCAGGAAGTGGATGATACAAGGGAAATGGTCACTCGAGTACGTGTCAGAAAGTGCATACCACTCAAACCGACCGGCAAGCTGAGGAGTGCATATGGCGAGGTCTATATGGGAATAAGTGTGTGTTGTGTCAGAAAGGAAGGTCGGTGCACCGGTGTTGAGGCAGACAAGATCGAGGTGGTGTAGAATGTCCACCAAAAGGGAGCCTCTCGGACAAGGTGCCGGAGAGCCCCATAGGGGGTGGTGGGCATTAAAGTCGCCTACCAACACGAAAGGTGAAGGGAGCTGGTCAACAAGGTTTAGCACATCTGCCCTAGTAAGGGCAGATGACGATGGCGAATATATATTACAGAGGGAGAAGGTAAATGTGGATAAGGTGATGCGGACGGCAACTGCCTGTAGGTGAGTGTGCAAGGAAATGGGATGGAAATAGACGTCGTCTCGAAGGAGCATCAGAACCCCTCCATGGGCTGGGACACCTTCCACGGGTGGCAGGTCGAACCGCACAGAGGTGTAGTGTGGAAAGTCTGCACGATCACGTGGACGCAACTTAGTTTCCTGGAGGCAGACTAGAAGCGGGCAGTGCAATCGAAGGAGTAGTTTTAACTCCTCCCGATTAGAACGAATGCCGCGAATGTTCCATTGAAGGAGCGCCATGATAAAAATGAGAGAAGAAATAAGGATAAAAACCAAGTAGCGAGCGGGGTCACCTCGACGGCCGCTGAGGACCGGATTTCGAGGGAGCACTGCTATCGCTGTCTGGGGGCAAAGGGTCATGTTCCATTAGTTCGACCGACGCGCCTGCCACCACCCTGAGTTGATCAGGAGGGGCAGTTTCCACCGCCGGTAAAGGGCCGGGCGCCCGGCAAACGGAGCGTCCCGGTGAAACAGAAGACGGCCGAGGCCGGCAACTGTTGGACGGCGTGACAGATGGGTCACGCCTCGGCGGGGAAGGAGAGGAACTCTTTTTCTTGTCAGCTCTTCTGGAAGAGTGACGGCGGGAAGAGGCAGTTGACGGTTGGGAAGCCTGAGAACGCAGAAAATCCTCACGGACGGGTTCCTTTTTCAAGGTCCGGGCATCTTGTTTAGGTGCCCGCGGTTTACTAGAGTTTGACGAAGACTGTACCCTAGAAGCAGCAACAGGGAGCGGGGACGTGGAACGGGCAATCTTCGGGCTGGCGGATCGCACAACTGTGTCAGCGAAAGTGAAGTCACATGTCTGGGTACTGGAATCCTTGGTAGGTCGAGTTGAGGTGAGTACCTTACTGTATGTACCCGCTGGGAGGACAGTGGGCTTTCGACTCGCCAACAACTTACGAGCGGCAGATGTCGATACATTCTCCGTAACCCGAATTTGCTGGATTACCTTCTCATCCTTGTATACAGGGCAGTCGCGAGAGGAAGCCGCATGGTCACCGTTGCAGTTTAGGCAGTGAGGGGACGGAGGTGGGCAATCCCCCTCATGGGCGTCCCTACCACAAGTGACACACTTTGCTGCATTTGGGCAATGTTCACGGGTATGGTTGTACCTGTGGCACTGAAAACAGCGCGTTGGGTTAGGTACATAAGGGCGGACGGAGATGACTTCATACCCTGCTTTGACCTTCGACGGGAGGTCAACTCTGTCGAACGTCAAAAACACAGTACGAGTCGGTGTCAATTGGTTATCGACCTTTTTCATCACCCTGTGGACGGCTGTCACACCCTGATCGGACATATACGATTGGATATCTTCATCAGACAACCCGTCAAGGGATCTCGTGAAGACTACCCCCCGTGACGAGTTGAGTGTGCGGTGCGCTTCGACCTTAACTGGAAAAGTGTGCAACAACGTAGTACGTATCAGTTTTTGGGCTTGGAAGGCACTTTCCACTTCCAGCAACAATGTGCCATTGCGCTGACGTGAACAGGTTTTAACAGGGCCAGCAATTGCATCTACACCTTTCTGTATAACGAAAGGATTGACAGAATTGAAGTCCTTTCCGTCGGTGCGAGAGACAACCAGAAATTTAGGTACATTAGGCAAAGTCTTTTTAGGCTGAGGCGAGTCTAACTTACGTTTATGGGTCAACGTCACGAAAGAAGATAAGGAAGTCATCGCGGAAGTGTCCCCCGTGATTACCGGCGTCTCCGATGGCGCGCTCCTTCCTAGTGGGGGCCCTCTCCGAGGGCTTACCCGCCTTAGGTGATTGTTCACACCTCAGGTCACACCTCCCGAGAACTGACGGAGGGACCAATCGGCACGTTCGGAAGGTACCAGCTCGGGTAATCACCCCTCCCTGGGCCTGGCCTTTACCAGGGGGTACGTACGTGCCTTACTTGTCTACCCGGGGCGGGGAGTTACGCGTTACCCCGTCACCTGCTACGCACGATAATGCGTGGGTCGGCCTTCAGACACGCACAGGGAGGAAAGAAGAAGAGGATAGGAAAGGAAGAGAAAGAAGGAAAGAAGTGTCTCAAACGCCGAGGCGGAGACTAATGAGGAGAAGAAGGCTAGGAGAGTTCAAGGAGAGAAAGACAGAAAACGAAGGGTAAGAAAGGAAGGAAAGAAGGAAGAAAAACCACAACAAGAACCACCGTATCTCACGAAATATGCCCGTCTCCGGGCGAAGGCATAAACCGGGAGGGAAAGTGAAGCAGCCTGGGGCAGAAGAAAGGCTGCTCCGGCTCGGGGCCCCGTGCGCGCCACACACGTACCCACAAAAGAACTGTGGGCCCCCTGGGGGGATTCCTTGTTCCACTGCCCCTCACTGCCTCATGGAACCAGCCACCAATTGTTCCATTCCTTGTTCCACTGCCCCCACCATCTTTGTGGACATAAAACAGGTCACCTACACTGGCTGCTTGTCTCACCTCCCCACGGATTTCACTAGCCTTACCCACACCCCCACAGATCCCCAAGTGTTGTTTTGCAATATCGTGCATAACATTGCCATCACTCCTGGCCCCCCTGTTCACTGCTGTCTGCTGCCCCCCACCCACAAGTGCACTTTCATCCAGGCTAATATTGAGCCTTCAATAACGGCCGGGGTTCTCCGCCCTACTACCGTGGGGAGGCCGCCAATTATGAAATTCAGATTCGATTCATACTGCACATAATAAAAGCTCATGGTCAGAGGTGTACTTTGGCAAAGCACCAAGATGCACTTCTCAGCCGTTGTCGAGAAAATAGAGAATAAAAAAAGTTGTGGTGAAATACTGTCTACGATTAATAATTTTCTATAGTGGCGTGGCGCAGCGGTAAGCACTCGGGTTGCTAATCCGAAGGTCGCTGGATCGAATCTTGCAGCATGCAACTTTTTTTTATTATTTGTTTTTTTGTAATTCAAATATATATCGCACGAACCAGAGTGACATTTATCATAGAAATATGGAAAGCAGAAAACAGCACGACATCGAGCACATCTGATAAACAATGCATTTTTACAAGAACAATGGTTTTTTAAATTATCTGTTGGGAAACACACCTGATTGACATTCTGAAAAATTGTTCTATCGTTTGTCAGGTTTGACTTACACTATACATATTCATTTTGGAATATTGTTTATACTTCTTCCGTTAACTATACGTGGTAAACATTATGAAGACAATTAATAACATTTGTGAAATACAACTTTGTTTTTGGAAAACATAATGATGTTCGAAGTCGCCAGTTGCATATAATAAGTTGTTTGAAAGTCGTTTGTTGTGGGAAAACTGCCTCGTGACTTCGAACATCAAATGTTATTAATTGTCTTCATATGTGTGTGTGTGTGTGTGTGTGTGTGTGTGTGTGTGTGTGTGTGTGTGTGTGTGTACCCACATTTGAATTGCAAAAAACAAATAATAAAAAAAAAGTTGCATGTCGCAAGATTCGATCCGGCGACCTTCGGATTACGAACCCGAGCACTTACAGCTACGCTACGCCTCTGTACAGTATTACTAATCGTAGAGAGTATTTCACCGCAACGGCTTTTTTAAATTATCGATTTTCTCGACAACGGCTGAGAAGTGCATCTTGGTGCTTTGCCAAATTACACCACTGGCCATGAGCTTTCATTATGCACAGTATGAATTTCACAATTGTAAGAGCCGTTGGCCCTCTGTGCGCAACTTTGCGCCAAAAAGAACAGCACTAGGATGGCAAGTAGTGATTACCTGGGGGTTCAATGCCAGCACTATTCCAGACAGTTATCCTGTTCCTCTCCACCGCTCGTACAGCAATGCTTTCTCCAACAGTACAATATTTACAAAGCTTGATTGTTCCAAGGCCTTTAAGTATATTTCAGTAGTACCTAAGGACATTCCGAGCACAGCCAGCATCACACCCTTGGGGCTGTTTGAGAGTAATTCCATGTCCTTCGGGTTACGGAACACCACACAAATGTGGCAGAGGTTTCTAGATAACATCTTACATGGTGCCCCAAATAATTTTTGTGGTTCGGTAGCACAGTAGTAGAGTACCAGACCATGAATCCAAAGATCGTGAGTTCGATCCCCGTCAGGTCCTAAGATTTTTATGTCACTTTCCACTTCTTTCACCTCTGGAAATATTTCTGATATGAAAAATATCTAGTAGCACTGTGATTCAGAACCCACATTAAAATGTAGGTCCCCCTATAACTGGCTGGGTAAGTAAAATCAAAAGTCAAAGGAAGGTAACGGCATACCACTTCCAAACAGGACTATGCCTAGTAAGGCACTGTGGTGTCCAAACAAATCTTTGGATTTGTGACTGCTACACTTTTTTTTACCTTGCCGAGATCTTTATTTTTTCAAGATAGGTGAAGGAGCATTGTGAGTGCTTGTACAAGGTATTCACATGCCCTGAGAGGGCTGTTTTAATTCTCAGATTGGACTAGTGACTTTTTGGTGTCTCTGAGCTAGAGTTTCTGGGACACTGGGTGTCAGCAGCAGGTTCTTGATCTCCCCCCCCCCCCCCCCCCCCCGACAAAGATCAGGCAATCTTAAGCTTCCCCCACCCATCTCCACGTTCAAGAGCTGCAGCATTTTCTGGGAATGTTAAATTTCTACAGACGTTTTGTTAAGTCTGCCGCCGAAGTCCAGGGTCCCCTCATGGCTGCTCCCACCAGCATCTCTGAGAAATGAGACAGCACCACACGGCCACCGGTAGCTCGCCGCTCACTGTGACAGCCGACAGTGGAACCGCCAGATCCCAGCTGTCCAAATTCGGCACCGCACCAGCAGCCAATGCCCACTGCACTGTCACAACAGCCACTGGCTAAGCCCGGCTGCTCACACTCCCCGAAGAGACCGCTGTCGGCAGCCGACTCCACACCACCAAATTTCCCAGCGTGCATGGCACCTTTGCAGCCTCCACCACTGCTGTCACCAGTCATGCCTGCCACTGATGCGCCAGCCACGCCCACGGGTTGTGGCAGTTATGCACCAGACAGCAACTCGTCGCCTCCTCCACCACAGCTGTCACCAAGCGCGCTTGTTCTTGATCCGCCAACCACGCCCACGGGTCATGACACTTATGCACTGGACAGTGACTCTTTACTGCCTCTACCACTGCTGTCACCAAACGTACCCATTCTTGACTCGCCGACCGTGCCCATCAGCTGTGACAAGCTGCCAGTTCTGTCTCCTCAGGTCCCACGGTCTACTCTGCAGCTGGCAGTGCAAGATTCTGTCCCGCATGAGCCATACACCACACGGTATGGCCACTGTGTCTATCTGCAGTCCTGTCTGGATAGTGGCAGGAACAGCTACCGTCAAAGCTCTGTAGTGCTTGCGCCACTGCCCATCACAGCTGCTGCCAAGTGCATGCCCAGCCCACTGCCAAGTCCGGGCCAGCAGACGTCACGTGGAGTGACAGCCGCACAGACTGATCCGTGTGTGCAGTCCCCCTGGTGGCCCCGTCCTGCCTCCTGCCTCCCTGTGGCGACACTCAACTTAAGACCGCCACAGGCATCACCTCTCAGTGTCAGGTGAGTTGTGTGACAGCCACCACTCTGTGCTGCAGGTCTCTCTCTCTCAATTTATTTTTTGTGTGTAACATATTTTAATTTCCATTGTGACATTCACCACAGTGAAAGTAAGCTAAAGATGCCCACGAAAACAATCATTATGTTATTGACACTAATTTTTTTGTTCCTTCTAAGTTTGCCAAATATTTTGCACGTCATGCCCATTATGAAACACTAACACTTCACTGGAAGACATTCGGCAACCCTGCCTGCCTCTCCTGATAGCGGAAGGGGAGCTACAGCGGAAAAAGTACCTGCTGTCTATTACTACAGGCAGTTGTTCCCAATCAGTGCAGGGCAAACGGGCGAGTCCAGCTTACTGCGACCAGTAGGTGTAGCATTACCATGTGCAGTTTTCACACTCTTTCATCTAGCTTGAAGATTTCATGTAATTTTGTCATGGGTCATTATCAGGGTAGATGGTAATGAGTTTGCAGTAATCAAGGCTAAGGTATCTTGACGTGCCCAGTTGCTCCCCAATCCTTACACAACTGTACCCTCCTGCCTATAAAATTTGTTTCAACAAATTGTACATGTATGTATTTTTGTAGTAATTGTTTTTTTTTTTAACATAATCAATAACTGAGGTAATTTCTGCAACAAAAAATTCCCATATACAGGAATTATGTGATAACTATTATTAGTAGTCATGAATTTTCTTATATCCTATTGGAATTTCGTCACAGGCAACTCTCATGCTAACAGAGTCAGATGCTAGTAATAGTCAAGAGTTGGTAATGAATCTTGATTGCCACAATTATCAGTGGTAGTCAAAAGACTTTAAGTGTATGAACTATTCTGATGTCCCCACAATCAGTAGACAGAAGATTAGCAGATGAAAATTGTTTTACATGTTAACAGGGAAACCGTAACAGTTAGGGCAGCTGATTCTTTCAATAATTCTCTGAAAAACAACATTGACACCTTATAGCATCTACAAGCTTGGTGTGAGATGTTCTGTTACCACAGAACAATTATTGCATCAACCTTACTGTTCACTGTAAGTTTTAATCACAATATAAATGTTTTGGACATTACATTAACACCTTTAGTGACTCATAAAATAATAAATGGATGACACTGTAGTTTGAGCTTACCAAAACTGTGTGGTTGTCTACACCATACATCTCGAGCCATTTCACTTTGTTTAGATAATTCATTTCAGCTTGGGCAGGAGTCAGGCCTCTGGAATTCAAAATCATTACAGTAAAATAAAGTGATAAACATTTCCAGCAGAATAGCTATGAACGGTTATCTTCATCAAATTAAATTCATCTTAACTGTAATTTTATATGAAAGAATTCATATCTACCCATCACTATATGCATATAGCAAGTGAAAACTTACATTAAAAGATGTTTTAGTAATTTACCTATATTTTTCTCATAAGAAGTCAGATTTATACAAAATCAAGAATATGGCACTGTAGCTCAACCAATGTGTCTACACCAATCAGCCAGCCTGCCTAATATCAATATAAATTCATCCAGGCAATAGAAGTGTCACCTGATGAGGAATGACTGCTAGTCAGATGCATGTGCAGTGCACATAGTATCAGTGAGTATACTACATGTGTGCAGAATGGGAAAGGCTTGTACTCTGAGTATGACTGAGGGCATATTGTGATGGTCCAGAGGCTCAGCACAAGCATTTTGGAAACGGCATGATTTGTCAGATGTTCAAGGAATGCTGAGATGAGTGCCTTCAACAAGTAGCCACACCCAAACATTGAGAAGTTGGGCAGCCACCCCTCATTCCAGATGTCTGACACTGAAGGCTGGGCAGACCAGTAAAACAGAACAAGTGATGAATTGAGGCAGAAGTAACATCAGACTTTAAGGCTGGGCAGAGTACAAGTATGCTTCAACACGTGCACCAAACAGTGCTCACAGTGGGCCTCCGAAGCTGACAACCCAAGGATGTGCCAATATTAACACCACAACAATGACAACTACGATTGAAATGGGCATGTAAGCATCATCACTGGATGTTGGTGCAGTGACAGAACATTGCTTGGTCTGATAAATTCCGATACCTTCTTCATCATGCCAATGGGAGGGTAAAAATCTGTCATCCTCCAGCGGAACGGCTTCTTGACACCTTTACTGAGAGATGGAGATAAGCTGGCTGGCAGTGGTTCAATTATGCTCTTGGGATCAATGGGTGCAGTGGAGCTAATGCATGCATCATGACTGCCAACATGTATTGTGCACTGGTTGCAGACCATACACTTCCCAACATGATTACCATGTTTCTCAATGGCAGTGGCATTTTTCAACAAGATAATGTCTCCATGTCACAAGGCCAGGGGTCTTATGGAGTGATTCAATGAAAAGAGTGGTGAATTGCAATTGATGTGCTGCCCCCACCTGCTACCCTGAATTGACCAGATCTTAATCTAACTGAACACAGATGGGATACGTGATTGTACATGACAACAGGATGAATCGTCCCCACCCCCTCCTTTCCCCGGAATTTACAGGAAATGAGTGATATGTGTAGATAACTCCTTCCAGTGACCTACCAAGGTCTCATTCCTTCCATGCCAAATGCATCACTACTGTTTTCTGTGGCAAAGTGCTCTGGCAAGGAAACTCAGCCTTTGGCTCTCCTTCCCTACAATATTTTCTGTGTTCTTCCCAATTTAAGTTGTTTGTAATTCTAATTCTTCGGTATTTAGTTGAATTTACTGTCTTTAGATTTGACTGATCGTGCAAATGACGTTTAATGGATTACTTTTAGTCTCATGTGGATAAAGTCACATTTTTATTGTTTAGAATCAATTGCCAATTTTTGCAGCATAGAGATATCTAAATCATGTTGCAGTTGCTTTTGATCTTCCGCTAACTTTACTAACTGATAAATGACAGCATGATCTGTGAAAAGTCTAAGAGAGCTGCTCAGATATTCTCCTACATCATTTACAAATATAAGGAACAGAAGAGGCTCTGTAACACTTCCCTGGTGAATGCCAGATACCACTTCTGTTTTATTCAACGATTTTCCATTAATTACAATGTACTGTGACCTTTCTGTCAGGAAATCATGAATCCAATTGCACAAATGTGTTGATATTCCATAAGCACGTTATTTGATTACAAGGTGCTTGTGAAGTAGTGTCGAAAGCCTTCCAGAAATCGATAAATATGGAATTGATTTGAGATCCCTTGTCAATAGCAGTCATTTCATGTGAGTAAAGAACAATACTTTCTGAATCTGTGTTGACTATTGGTCAACAAGTTGTTCTCTTTGAGGTAGTTCATAATGTTTGAGGAACGAATGTTATAAAATCATGCTGCAAATTGATGTCAATGATATAGGCCTGTAATTTTCCACATCACTTCTATGGCTTTCTTGAATACTGTAGCAACCTATGCAACTTTTCAGTCTTGGGGACAGATATTTCACTGAGCAAGTGGTTGCATATGATAGCTAGGTATGGGGCTATTGCATCAGTATACTCTGAAAGGAACCTAATTGGTATACAATTCTGATCAGGAGACTTACATTTGTTAAGTGATTTAAGTTGTTTTAATACTCTGGGGATGTATACTTCTAAATTAAGCATGCTGGCAGCTGGTATTGATTCGAATTGTGGGGTATTTGCTTCATCCTGTTTGGTGAAGGCATTTTGGAAAGGTGTGTTTAGTAATTCTGCTTTAGCACAACCGTCATCAGTAGATCCCCATTGCTACCGTGTAGTGAAGGTATTAATTGTGTTTTGCTGCTAGTATACTTTGATTTTCTAACAAGTTACATGACAGGGTTTCGTTGGCTGGAGGTTATGAGCTGCAGACAATGTGGAATCCAGCCTCCATATGGAGTTGTGGACCAGGACCTCAAGTTCAAATTGCCCCACGCAACATCTGCTCTGTGGTGCTGGAATGTTGGATCCTGACCAGAAGTGGCAGTAACAGTAGCAAAACAGGCAACCGTGATCTGGACAATGTCTCGTGGTCTCGTGGGTTGGTTGGAGAGTGCTGCTGCTGTTGTTGTTTTAATTAGAGCAGACTAAACTGCTAGGTCATCAGTCTCCTGTTCCTAGCGAAAGTGTTACATTGTGATGTAAATAAAAGAAAATCTGGCACTGAATGCACTGAAGGGAAACCCACAAGGGGGTACAGATTGACAATAAACCTTTCACAGACAGACAAATGAGGAAAACACAAAACATATAAATGGAGTGTTTAAGCAAACTAAAATTGTACAGCAGAATTCCATGGTTGGCTGATCACTGGAAAAATAACAGATGAGCCAGCCATGCTGCACACATCAAAAACCGCTAGTCAGTAGACATAAAACACTAAAAACTATTTAAAAGTTCTGGAGGGGTGAATCCTTAGAGATCAGGATAAAGCACCCTCCATTAAATAGAATGGTAAAATCCAGCTGCACGGATAAAACATAACACAGACTCAGCCATGGAGGTATCGTCACCTAGCACTAAAGGGAGTGCACCTGGAAGATTAAAAGACTGCAGCACTTCATGCACTTCAATGTGGCTTGCAGAGTATATATGTAGCTGTAGATGAGGAGGGCTAAAATGGGACCATCCATTAGGAGATGGACCACTGCCAAAACAGCACCACAGGGGCACTTAGGTGGAGTCTCACGGCGAAGGAGATAACCACGAGTCAACCAAGTGTGCCCAATATGGAGGCGGCACAGGCTAACCGAGTTCCGACATTTGGACCTCAATGAAGTTTTCTACATGGCTGTGGATAGTTTGATCGCATGAAGCTTGTTTTGTACACTCGAAGCGGACCATTCCGAGTTGCAAGCTTCAAGCACCTTCTTGTGTTGCACCAACCTAAGATCCATTTACACGAGACCAATTTTGAGAGGTCAGGAGGTGGTGGCCTATCTGGCGAACTGATCTATTCATTCACTCCCATTTAAGCCAATGTGCTCTGGGAGCCAGACAAAGACCACTGAACAACCAGACCTGCTGAGAGGAAACAAGAGTCGTGAATACACTGCACCAAAGGTTGTTTGGCGAAACACTGGTCAAGTGCTTGCAAGCCACTCAGGGAGACACAGCAGATGATAAAAGACTCCCAAGGGATGGAACAGAGGTGCTCTAGAGCACAATAAATAGTGACCAGCTCTGCTGTGAAAATACTGGTCCCACAAGACAGGGAATGCCGTTCAATGTGTTCGCTATGATCTTAGGCATCTCCAGCTCATCCATCCACCAAAGAACCATCGGTGTAGATAATTTCTGCATTGGGAATGAGTCCATAAGTGCTGAAAACTGGTGACGAAGTCTCGCTGGTGGAACTGAGGAATTTGATGACTTGCCACATCCAAGTGGAGCCGCAAGTGAGGGAGGGACCACAGAGGTGATTGGGAAGGATGGTGGAGGGAGGGAGGGAGGTGTGGGAGAGGTAGGGGGAGGGATGGGGGAGGTGGTGGGGTGGGAGGAAGGGAGCGAGGAGAAGGGACTCAAGAGAAGAGAGTGAACACGGGCCGCAATTGGGAGACCTGACCTGGGCAGCCGTCGTGGGGAGTGCAAAAGACAGAAAAACGAGCCTGCGATTTGGGTGATTTGGTGAGGCATGAACGTGGGTGACATAAAATGCCAGCAGCTGTTGTTGGCGGAAGCGTGGGGGAGAGACCCTGCTTCAACAAGAAGGCTCGTCACCGGACTAGTGCAAAAATCACCCGTTGCCAACCTGACACCACAATGGAGGATTGGGTTGAGCGTGCATAATGCTGAAGGCACTACTGAATCATATATTATGCTCACATAATCAAGGCAGGATTGGCCTATGGCCTTTTAGAGCTGCAAGATTGTGCCTTTCGGACTTCACCTTGCAGCCACCGTTCAGTGACATTGATGCTTGTGGAGCTATAATAAAGGCAGAAGTCGTCAGCAAATATGTAACAAGAGACTGATGAGCCAACTGCAGATGCGAGACTGGTAATTGCCACCAGAAAGATGGGGACACTTAGAATGGAGCCCTGCAGAACTCCGTTTTTCTGAATGTGAGGGAAACTCAAACAGGTAGCATCCCTAACACGAAAGGTGCAAAGGGAGAGAAAGTTCTGGATGAAAATCAGAAGAGCATCTGTGAGCCCCATTCGTGCAGCGGTACCAGAATATGATGGCAACAGGTGGTGTTGTAAGCCGTCATATGCCTTTTGAAGGTCGAAGAAGATGGTGACAAGGTGCTCTCGCTGAGCGAATGCTATATGAATGGCTGACTCCAGTGACGCAAGGTTGTCAATAGCTAGAGGCACCTGTTTGTGGTGAAAATTTTTGCTCGATTTCGTCATTTTTTGAAACCTATTTCGGTATATTTTTCGCGACTTTTCTTTTATTTCATCAATAATTTAGCTAATTTTATTTTCACTTTTTAATGAATAAAAACTAAAGCAAAAAGCAATTACAGTCTCATTGCAGTGTAAGTCCTTTAATTTTATTCAAAAAACGAAAATTTGACACTGATGGAGTTACATAAAAAAATTAAAAAATTGTTTCAGAAACACTTTTCCTACTACTTATACCAGTTTTACTTGCCTAAGTAATTTACATAAGTTTGTATTAACTGCCACTTTGTTCAACTCATATTGATTCCATTATGAAAAAAAAAAAAAAAAAAAAAACACCCTAGCCAATCCGATTTCAAGCAGCACTTAAAAACGAAAAATATGGATAATCGAAATGGAAATTGCGACCTTTCCGTTGCGATTTGCACATTTAAATTACTATTACATCGCAAACAACGACAGCCTTGAGAAATAAGTATATCTATTAACCGTTTGTGAGAAATGAGAACCCATATGTGACTTGCAAATAATGTCTTTGGCGCTGTTGCCATGGTTTTTTAAAAAAACTTTTCTTCATTGTCTTTTGTGATTTATTCAATGTGCGACTGTACGTATGTTAAGTTATTGGTTTGCAGAAATAAATACAAATATAATTCCAAACCACTGCATTTTATCATTTGCTAACACCCTTTTACTGCGCATTTACTGTCGGCAGCGCCTGCATTGAGCACGTAATTAGGGAATACTGCAAATGAGGACTTATCACATGGTGTGTGTGTGTGTGTGTGTGTGTGTGTGTGTGTGTGTGTGTGTGTGTGTGCGCGCGCACACGCACAAGACAGCAGAAGTCCCTCATTATTGAGACAAAAATAAGACGCAAAATCTAGTATTGTTGTTTAAAATACGTTTCCTTTTTAATCTTTAATCTTTTAATACATATATGTCCTGACAGCGAAACGATTAGCGTATATTTACGTACGGAGCAGTGAAAGGGTCAAAATATTTTGGAGCTACACGCAACAAATCCCATTGCGGATTCGTTTAAAATCCTACATCTTCTATTCTCCGGCAATTTCGTCTGTTTTCACCCATATAATACGTGCATCGGCGCGATTAAATGTCGTTTCCGCGAAAGAAATTACTTTTCTCTTAAACTTCGCGGTGTGTGCTTCTTCACGATCGGATACAAGGTAGCACTTCACACACGAAAGTTCAAAAGCAGTCTGCAAGCACTGCAACAAAGGATGGAATCCAGAATGGATACCATTCACAAAACTAACTTATGGCGGCGTATAGGGGCATTTTACGTAACTTGCATTCGCGTAAATACACTTTGTTCATACACTCTCTTGAGTTTCGGATGATCGACATTTTCCAAGGGGATGTTTGCCTCGTGTTGAAAATACACATTCTTCCTTGTCCACTTTCGCTTGTTTTGCCGCTGCGTTGATGTCCGTAACTTGTCTCTTGGCACCTGTCGACAGCACTTTCTCCTTATTCTTCTTATGGTACGAACTGTTATTTATATGTTTTGGACAAGGGTCCCTTCTTTGCCATTCAATACGCACATAGCTGTATTTGCATAGAAGTATTTTCCTTGTTTTTTGATGAACGTAAAATCCATCTGATGCGAATTCTCTTTCACGATAAAAAAACTGTTAGGCCATCTTAGTAATCTGCTGTACCAAAACTAATCACTAAAAGAACCAGCGATCTGAAACGATTACGACCACGCAGTACACTACCAATCACCAGATCAAATAAAGCGCCGGAAACGGACTTCATTGCACAGGAAATGAGATTGGCACGACTCGAAACGATATATATCGAATAGGTGTACAATCGACTGTGATTTATATCTCGAAATTCCGCCAGTATATTTAAATGACTGATGATATTTCACAAAATTTCGGGCATGGGTGTGTGTCTTTGGCCTTAGGTTAGTTTTTCCCTAGGTTTAAGTAGTTTGTAAGCTACGGACTGATGACCACGCAGTTCGGTCAGATAGATTTACAAACATTTGAACATTTTGAACAAAATTTCGGGGATTATTTCGTGATTTTTCGTAAATCTCAAAGATTTCGCGATTTTCCGCAAAAATTGTAAAATATCGCAAAAATTTCGCGCTTCGCGAAAAACAGGTGCCTCTATCAATAGCGGATCGAACCTGATGGAAGCCCCCCTGTTGCGGGGCCAAGAATCCCAGATCTTCAAGGATCCACATGAGCTGCCAACTCACCATACATTCGAGGAGCTTACATAAAAGGTTGGTGAGGCTAATCGGGTGGTAACTATTAGCCATCTGCGGATCAGTGGCAGGTTTCAACACCGGGATGATGATACTGTTCTGCCATTGGAATGGGAAAACACCCAAACACAATTAAACAGGATGAGCAGTTGATGTTGAGAATCCGTTGACAGGTAATGAAGGAACTGGTTACGAATGTGGTCCTGGAGAGGTATTGGGACATGTAGCAAGGGCACTTTAGAACTCCCACTCACTAAACGGGGTGTTGTGCATTTCTTGCCAGTGCGTGCGAAAAGATAACTGTCGCCGTCTGACCGGCTCCTTGAGCATACAGAAATCCACACTTAACATTACAGTCATCAAGTTAAGGCTGTAATGTTGCACCATGTACTCAGGGATAGCAGCTGGGAGAGTACCCTGTATGTGGAGATTGGGGATTCCTGGCAATCGTGGGACCACACCCGAGATGGGGAGGACCAAGAGCCGATGGTGGCTACGCACCTCTCCTAATAGTCCTCCTTACTTTGCAGTCAACAAACTTGGGCCTGGAGCCATTTAAAAGCAATCAGGTGCTCTATAGAAGGTGGCACTGGTGCGCCCGACGATGTTCCCTGATGGTGCCGGCAATCTCCGGTGTCCACCAAGGCACCAATTATGACAGAGCAACCCAGAAGATTTTGGGAAACAATGGCCCTAGTGACTTGATGTACAGCTGTATCAACATAATCTGGGGAGCGAAGAAGTTACCTTAGCAGCCAAGGTGTAAGCTGGGCAGTCTGCCCAACAAAGAGACCATTGGAGCAGGCAGCCTGCTGGTGGAGACTGTGGAAGTGAAGGGAAGGTGGGGAAATTTGCTTCCACAAAGGTTGTCATGGACCCTCCAAGTAAGGTGTGGGAGTAAGCTTGGGCTACAAAGCGTAAGGTCTATGGCTGAGTAGGTGCCATGTGCCATGCTAAAATGTGTGGGGCCTCCAGTGTTAATAAGGTGAGCATTTTGTTGTGCCAAAAGGTACGCAAATCTCAGTTCCACCCCACAAGGGCTGCGGTTGGGTTGTTTGGTTGGGATAGGGGGACTAAACTGCTAAGGTTATCAGCCCCCCATGGAGAGGGGAAGGAGTGAGGATAGGAAAGGAGGGGAGGTGAGGGGGAAAGGAAATTCAGCCTGGGAAGTAAAGAAGGAAGAAAGACTGCATTAGCAAGGGGCCCTGTGCTCACCACGCATGTACTCACAAAATAACCGTGAGCCCCCCCCCCCCCCCCCCAAAAAAAAATGTTCAAATGTGTATTCAACAAATGTACACAGGATAACAAGACAAGTGTCTCAATGGCCCTATGCCTGGGACATGCACATTGTGTGCATTAAAATAACCATAGAGGATGAAGCAGTGAGGAAGTTGGGTAAGAGGATCATGTAAAGTCTCTTTATCAAGTGTGTCATGTGGGGGCAGGTAAAGGAAACATATAGTCTGTTACACAACTGAATTGACACTGCGGCTGTTAGCAGGCTTATTCTAAAGGAGAGGTGAGGTGTCGTATGTGGCATTGATGAAAATAGCAACTCCACCTTTAGCTCTCTCTCCATTAAGTTTGTTCTTTCTCTGGAGAATATATTCATATAAGTCATGGGTGAGAAATTCTTTGAATTTAATCTCTTGGAGACAGATGCACAAAGGTCTACTCTACATCAGTAATTGTCGTTTCCCCGCGTGTGTCCTGAATCTTCAAGATCCACTGAAGTATGGGAGTCATGTGACAGCTGGAGTGTCAGTCTTGGGACGAGACGAGTGCCTCACACTTACATCAAGCTCCATGGTCTCTGAAACTGAGTCACACGAAGATACGGGTGTTACCACACTGACAGGGTCTGCCTACTCACTTTCAGTTTTCACCTGGGATTGAGACTTCCTGTTTGTTCTTGTTTGGGAAAGGCTACTGTAGAAGTGGTAGAGGCCATGGTGGATTTTAGGTCAACCTCTGCTGTTGGAGTTGCCGTGGTCTCTACAATAATGGTAACTATACCTTTGCCCAATGCTGTTTGGGGGGGGGGGGGGGGTGTCTACAAACCTGAAGGTACTGCTACTTTGCAGGGGCACTGGCAAGTTAGAGTGTTAGTTCTTACACTAACAACCTCCATATGCGTAGAAGAATCAGTTCTGGCAACTGGCATTTGAAGAACAGAAGCAAAATGGTGATTGCATAGGCTTCAAGATCTTTTTGATCTCACCATATGAGATGCACTTCATCGTCTTAATTTTCTGTACCTTGTATCCATCAAGGTGGACTCTGCAGTCCCTACTCCAGACTGGGTGGTCCCCGCAATTGGACCAATTGGCTGATGGAATACAAGTATACTCCTGGCCATTAAAATTACTACACCACAAAGATGTCATGTTACAGATGCAAAATTTAACCGGCAAGAAGATGATGCTGCATTATGCAAATGATTAGCTTTTCAGAGCATTCACATCGACAACTACAACGTGCTGACATGAGGAAAGTTTCCAACCAATTTCTCATACACAAACAGCAGTTGACCGGCGTTGTCTGGTGAAACATTGTTGTGATGCCTTGTGTAAAGAGGAGAAATGCGTACTATCATGTTTCCGACTTTGATAAAGGTCGGATTGTAGCCTATCGCGATTACTGTTTATCGTATCACGACACTGCTGCTCGGAATCCAATGACTGTTAGCAGAATATGGAATAGGTGGGTTCAGGAGGGCAATACGGAACACCGTGCTGGATCCCAACGGCCTCATATCACTAGCAGTCGAGATGACAGGCATCTTATCCGCATGGCTGTAACGGATCATGCAGCCACATCTAGATCACAGTCAACATATGGGGACATTTGCAAGATAACAACCATCTGCACAAACAGTTTGACGATGTTTGCAGCAGCATGGACTATCAGCTTGGAGACCATGGCTGCGGTTACCCTGGATGCTGCATCACAGACAGGAGCGCCTGCAATGGTGTACTCAATGACAAACCTGGGTGCACGAATGGCAAAACATCACTTTTTCAGATGAATCAAGGTTCTAAATCAGACCTGCCTTGGCTACATTGTACAGTCTTCCAGAAGACACACAGTATGTTTCAGCCATCAAATGGTGTCTTCTAGAAGTACCACAAATTCAGATAACACTGGGGGGGGGGGAGGGGGGGAGGGGGAGGGACGGATGTATGGACGGACAGACGAAGACTTATACCTCACTATTGCCATTTCAGAAAAATGTAACATGTGTTTTTCTACTCATCCATTCAAATGTTGCAATCCATGATAGATACTCTACTTCTGCCACAAGCAAAAGATTAGTAAGTATCAAATAAACAATGTCCAGAGACATATTTTGTCTCAATGTCTATTAAAGATACTAAACTGAAGGTGAGGCATTGAATTAAAATTTATGCTGCAGCCTGGATTCGAACCCAGGACCTCCCGCTTACTAGGCAGGCACCATAACCACTAAGCCACGGAGACTTAATGGATACAGTGTCTGTACAGACTGTATTAAGGCATGTCTCCCTCCACTACACAAACTTCAATTCTGCCTCCTGTTCCCTTATAAATACGTATCAACATTACCAAGACTCTCCTATAGCAGAATAGAACCCCAGTAAAGAATGTGTATGTGTAAGGCAGGATCATTCCCATTAACTGTTTTCTGAATATGATTTTGTATTCTTCTAGAGCATTTTAAAATCTTTTGATAAATGATGATTCCATTGATAAGTACGAACATTTCCTGCAGCTGAATGGAATATGTCTCTAATTTAATGAGTTTCTCGACTTTATACACACATAAAACACTTTCAGCTATCAGCCATGGCCTTCTTCAGAAAATAGAACACTCATGCAATCACACAACACAGTCATACAACCATCACCTCCGGCTCTCCCACTTCAAAGTGCGGCAGCTGGAGGTGATGGTTGTAAGACTGTGTTGTGTGCCTGTGTGAGTGTTCTATTTTCTGAAGAAGGCCATGGCTGATAGCTGAAATTGTTGTATGTGTGTGTCTTTTGTATGTGCCTGTTGCAGCTTGTCGCCACGTCTTTGCGGTGAGTTATAAAATGACCTTATTACTATATTATTAATTCCAACTTGGACTTTCCATTATTCGATTGTACCATTTAAAACATTATCTCCCGCATTTTACACAATTTTCATTAAGACCCTTGAAAAGTGTAAAAATGGGGTTCTACTGTATGAGTCATGTTCTATAATTAGCAACTGGAAACCTTCTTCTTTCTAGTGTTTTTCTCTATACAATGTTCAGAATTTGTGGTCCCTTGATAAACATTATATAGATGCTTCAGTGTAATCAAAAATTGGATACATATCAAATACATGAAAAATAAAAGCAATTTCAAACTAACAATGACAAAATTGTTACTAAGGACACAATTCACTAAAAAATTGATTCTATTAGATAATTTTTTTTTTTTTTTTCAATGATGGTAAATTCGTATCTATAGTCACATTTATCACAAAACTGCATTTTCAGGTCCCTCTTGAAGTGGGTTTCACATGTTCAAATTGTAATTAATTTATATCCCTAATTCTGGGGACTGGATTGTATTGTCTGTGATAAATACTAAAAATGAAAATTTAACTGCATGTATGCAGACGCTATGCCAACAAATTGCCATACCGGTAATGCACTTTGTGTGTCTTTATTGAATTGCAGTTTATTTCATTTTCATGCTGTATTCTTAACTACCTGTAAGAGGTTCTACTGATATAGATACAATGTAATATTGATTCAAGGTTTAAATATACAAATTACAGTTTTTTCTTTATGAAACATAATACACATTTACCAGAACTAGACACTTGATAACTTACCCCAATTTTTTGTATTCTTCCAAAACAGCAATTTCTATCTCTTCTGTTTGATTTGGAACAAATCTGAATTCAGAGACCACAGCAGGAGTATGAACAGCTTCATCATAATCACCTAATTCCGCTGCAGCAAAATGAAATAACATAATTAGGAAAGCAATCTTGCAAATTATCCTGAAACATTTCAGTCACTCTACTACACCGGTATCCAGAATTAAAGCAACATACTGCTAATTCCATGCCCCATGTTAGATTCAAGGTATAATCATACGAAATGGCAACAGATATCTACACAATCGTGTTCTGCACGGAAGATACATTCCAGTCAGCATACAACTATGCAAATGATGACATCATGGGTCTAGCAAAGAGAATAGAGTTTGCTGGGTAAGCTCACATCCACAAGCACAGTGTACACATTCACAGATGATGCAGTACAGCACACAAAAGACTCCTACCAGACACACTGTGCTGAAGGGCTATAGGAAGAATGACAGCAGTACAGTCTCAAACTGATGTGGCCCAAAGGCTTAATGTGAATTGTTCTGTTGTTTCTCAGGTGTTGCAACACTTTATGGAGGCAACCTCTACCTCAAAGACTAGGAGAGGGCTGATGACATGTAAAATCAGAAAGAAATGACCATTATTCGGCTTTAAGAACATACCGGTACTGCCGTTGTAGTGCATGGCAACTGGTGTCTAACCTCCAGCATCCCATGGAAGAGTTGTATCGATGCAAACAGTGTACCAGATGACTTCAGCATAGTGGTAGCAGACCTGCTGTATACATACCCTAACAAATCTTCACGGATTGTCTAGACTGGAGTCGTCAACAAACCACTTGGATGGTTGAACACTGTGCTGCTGTTCTTTTCACAGATGAGTCCCAATTTGGTGTAGAGACTGATTCTTGGCAGATTTGCATCTGGAGGGAACGTGGAACTTGATGTTGGAACCTAAGCATTGTGGAAAGAGACCAATATCCAGGAGGATCCCTAATGGAACTCAACAGGTGAACTGGCAAGATTTAACCATTCAGAGATATTGTGATGAGATTTTGGGACCTTATATGTGATTGCTGCAAGATGCTGCAGGCCCAGCCTTTGTACTGATAGATGATAATGCTCGACCTCAGAGAGCAGGGGTGGCTGATGTTTCCTGAGAACAGGAGATATTGCATGCATTGTGAGTAGCATGCTTTCTCTCTCTCAATCTGAGCCCCATAAAGTATCTGTGGGGTGCACTTGGGAGATGGGTCTTCACATCACCATCCGTCAACTTTCCAAGACTTGAGTGCAGCTTTACAGGAAGCATGGGAATTACTGCCTCAACATGTGATTCATTGCATCATTCACAGCATACCCTGTTGTCATCAAGCCAGAGGTGGTCACGTCTCATATTTAGCAAATTAATCAGCTGTCACAATGTGTGTGCAAATCCATTAAGCTGAAAACAAAGAAACATTGTTGTACACTGTTATGCATGTTGCTGTTATTTTCATTCAGTATTCTTATAATGTTTCCACTTTACTATCACCTGTTTATATTGTGTTGTGGCAAAATAAATACAACCTTCCAAAAATTCTCTTTGATTATTTAATTATGTACACCAGTCTGTATTAGATCATGATTTAATGTATTCAAATATATTTGGACAATGAAGTTTAAATAAATATCTTTAATAACAATAAAAACAAAAATTAGCTCATGGATATCAAGAAATGTCACACTAACTCAACTCATGACAATACCTGAAAAAAGTAATATAATTTACGTTGTGGAAAAAAAAAAAAAAAAAAAAAAAAAGTTTTTTCATATACAGCAGATCAGAAAACATAAAAATGAGATCTACATCAGCCATAATATTAATCATTCCAATTACAGAAATTCTGGGCTATGGACATAGCAGAGACAATTTCTAAATGTTAATTTTTTACTAACATTGTAAGAGGACAATAGTTGGAAATAAAGAAAAGAATTGAGCACAGTAAATTATGTTGTGAGTGAACAAGGCTGAGAAGAAGAGAAATAGGTTGGTATATCATGCTTTACACTTTAGAGTAATGTATATTTGCCTCCCCTAATTTCCTCCAATGTTTTTAGCTATGAGAATTTTCAAATGTTTGTAGAACTTATGGGACTTAACTACGGGGTCATCAGTTCCTAAAACTACTTATGAACTAGCTAATACTAAGGACAGCACAAATATCCATGCCCGAGGGGGGATTCAAAACCCCGACTGCAGTGGCCGTGCAGACCGTGACTGGAACGCTACAGACCGTGACTGGCACGCCACAGACCGCTTAGCCACTGCGGCCGGCTATGAGAATTTTATCCATCTTAGGTCATGCAATTGTCTGTTACATATTATGGGGAAAAAAAACCATGGTTTAAACCAACTTAACAGCAAAAGATTTGTTTCCTTTTATGGCTGGTTTAAGGTATTGCTATTTTTGAAAGTGGATGGAGACATAAAATATAAGAATAATCATTTGTAAATAATGTAAAACTGTTTATATATTTAGGTTCTATACCACTTAAAATTGGTGATTCCCAATATTGGTCATAACATTAAACAAATATTATGAAGCTCAGGTGATTTGCACTGTATTTGATTTTCCTTTCAGACATTTCAGCTGTCTTCACCTTAGTTGTCTCATATATTATTCTTGTCTCCTATTTCTCGGCCAAGATTTCACTTTCTTCATCCATCTTCCTATTAGAACACTTATTTTTGGTTAACACAAGAACACCAATATTGTTAACTTTGTCAACAGGTGACTGATTTACAATTAAAAAATTCTGTAACTAACAAGAAATTTGTGTGACAGTTTAATAGAGATTTTTGTGAGTGATTTATTTTTATAGCCATTTGATTATAATTTCTGCCCATTTTGAATTCCTTCGACAAAATTATTTATTCTGTAAGTTGGAGGGTTTGCATTCCAATATTGTGTATAACTTTTAGTAAGCTGCAATTACTAATAAGGGAATGTAAACCAGAGTCACCTTTCCCTGGTGTTCCTATAATGAATTTTCTGGATAAGAATAAAACAAAAGATTCATAATATGAATTTGAATTTTACATCATCTAAATTTTTAATATTTGCTAGTATTCCAGCTTTTATTATCGCTACTGTTATCATCTGCATTTCCTTATTTTTGTGCAGATGTTTGTGTGTGTGGAATAATAAAGAAGAGAAAAAGCACTTCCTCTGAACTCTATAACAACAATAGTCCTCGGCATGTTTGTAGTTCTTAGTGTTTTTGTTCCAAGAGTGTATGTTATTCCCACAAATAATTATGTGCAGTGTCCATGTTTAATGATGTAACCAATGCAACTGTCAGAATGAAACTTTCACTCTGCAGCAGAGTGTGCGCTGATATGAAACTTCCTGGCAGATTAAAATTGTGTGCCGGAACCGGGACTCGAACCTGGGACCTTTGTCTTTCGCGGGCTAGTGCTCTAACGACAGCTATCCCGACACGACTCACGTTGCCGCCTCACAACTTTACTTCCGCCAGTACCTTGCCTCCTACTTTCCAAACTTCACAGAAGCTCTCCTGCGAATGAAGTAAAGTTGTGAGGCGGCATTGTGAGTCATGTCGGGATAGCTCACTCGGTAGAGCGCTTGCCCGCAAAAGGCAAAGGTCCCGGTTTCGAGTCCCGGTTCCGGCACACAATTTTAATCTGCCAGGAAGTTTCAATGCAACTGTCCTTCAACACTGTTAAATACAGACAAGCAACAATGGTTGCATTGTTAAATAAGGACACTGTACATCATACTTAAGCCAAAAACACTTGTAATAAACATCTCTCTATGTCGGAGTTACATAATGTAGTGTTCATATACTCGTTGGTAGCAGAACATGTGTGGCAGGTGGAAGTTTGAGTTGGTTCGGGAGGCATGCACAGATAGCATAATAAATAAAATGACCAATTGGGAAAAGTGATATAACTAGGTTTGAATCCCAGGTCCCTTAAAATTTTCATGTGTCACCAATAAATTGTACAGCTGATTCATATTCACAATCGCAAAGACATCTTTTGCAATTTTTTGTATCTAAACATACTTTCATTAGTCTTTTACTTAACATTTCTCATTTTGTACCATTTTATATTTAAATGAAATATATGACTATCAAGACCAAAATGAATTAAACACATATACCTGTGGCCACTGAAGTACATCAATTAAATTGTGAATATGCTTACTTGGTCAATTTAACAGTAGCATTTTTAAAATACTCTAGTAAATCCACAAAGATAGCATGCAATAGAAAATTGTGAGAATAATCATGCATTGAAATGAGCAGGTTCATAGGCCACCATGCAATACCAAAAGCTACACAAACTATTACAGATTAACTATGCAATTCCATAAGACATTATTTGCATAATTTCAATTTGGCTCAAGTTACAAAAACAATATAGAAGTAAATAATTACACTGTAATGCTAGAGCAGCCAATTCCACAGCAGTCTGGTAAGGACATTCTAGACGTCCTTCAAATATGTCCTGCTTCAGTTGCAAGAAGAACTGGTATCTGGTCAGTTCCTCTCTAAGGCTGTTTGGTTCTGATGAATAAAACTTAACTTTCAGGCGCAGAGTGTATGGAGGTCCAACTGCAAATGAGAGTGCACATTATAACAATTGTAATGAACTAACACACAAAATAAATAATACGATCAGCAGGGTGTGAACGAAGACAAGTAAAAAAAAATTCCCAGATTTTTCCTGATTAACAATACACTTTTCCCTGGTGATAATACTCTTTATCCAAGGTACATAATAATATACTTTCCAATTATAGATAAGGTGTCTATTCTTTCCGATATGTCCTAAAGAACAGACACCATATCTATGCCTTCAAAGGGCAAATGGAAATTTCTGTCTGGATACACAAATATGTCCAATCCCTTCCAGGAATGTAGTTAAAGCTGTGAGCAAAAGGAAATAATGAACAGGGCCCAATACCATTGTAGTGTGCAGCAAGTTGTGAAGAGCAGGACAGGAAACATGTCTTGTTAAGGCGACTGCTGGCCTGAAGCCGGAAATCCGGGTTCAAATCCCAGTCCAGTACAAATTATCTACTCTGCCACTGAATTTACTTTAATTAAAGGTGTTTGAATATTTTGAGTTTATAAAGTTAGTTTGAAAAATAAATGTTTTCTACATCTATGCAGAACTTTTTGGGATTAAAATGCAATCACAATGTCGACAATATGTTGAAGGTATTCAATTATTTATTTATTTTTTTCCTTGTGACATGTAGATGTCAGTAATGATGGAATTATTGATGGGAAGTAAGAGCTTCCAATCATGAGTCAGGTGCAGACAGCCAATGAGAATGGTTTTCATTTCTCGTGTTACGTAAATGAAGTTAATGTAAAATGAAACTTCCTGGCAGATTAAAGTTATGTGCCAGAACCGGGATTCGAACCTGGGACCTTCATCTTCAGTGATCAAGTGCTCTACCGACTGGGCTAACCCAGGATGCTTCACGGCCCATCTCCACAGGACCTAACTCAGAAGCAAGACCCCATGGTCATTGAACAATTCACTACATGAAATTTTAACACAAGAGTAGTGATAGTAAAAATTAAATTAGTGCTGTGCACATGACAGTCTTAAGCCTAAGTAAACAGAATCAATAACAAAACAAAGGAATGGGCTTAATTTTTTAATTTTTCCAGGAGTTCTTCGACAGAATAAAAGGAATAAGCCAGGAGGTAACTCTTCAATTTAGACTTGAAAGCGTGTGGGTTAGAACTAAGATTCTTGAGTTCTCGTGGCGGCTTATTGAAAATGGATGTTACAGAATACTGCACGCCTTAGTGCAGGAGAGTCAAGCAGGTGTGATGCAAACACAGATTCGATTTCTGTCTAGTATTCAAAGAGTGAAAGCTGCTAACTTGTGGGAATAAGCTGATATTGGCAACAAAAAACGACATTAAAGGAAATATGTATTGTGATACCAATGTCAGAATTTCCAGACTACTGAAAAGGGGTTGACACGACGTTCACAAACTTACATCACACATTGCTCGAACCGCCCATTTCTGAGTTAAAAATAGACTTTTTGAATCAGTAGAGTTACCCCAAAAAATAACACCACACTTCATAAGTGAATGAAAGTAAGCACAGAAGACTACTTTCCATGTTGAAAAATCGCTTATTTCTGATACTGTGCTAATGGTAAATAAAGCAGAATTTAGTTTTTGAACAAGATACTTAACATGGGCTTGCCACAACCGCTTACTATCTATCTGAATACCTAGAAATTTGAACTGTTCAGTCACTTATACCTATTACGTGTAATCAAAATTTCGATTTTTGTTGAATTGTGTGTTGGAAATTGTAAAAACTGAGTTTTACTGTGATTTAGCATCAATTTATTTTCTACAAGCCATGAACTTTTCTCTTTGACTGCATTATTTGATAGTGTGTCATTATTACAAACAAGATCGTTCACTACCAAGCTCTTACCACCAGCAAAATAAAATATTTTACCATCACCTGTTAAACTTGAAGGCATATCATTTCTATAAATAAGAAACAGCAGTGGTCCCCTGAAGCACCCCACACTTAACTGTGCCCCACTGTGACTGCACATCATAGCCATTTTCAACACTGCGGAGAATTACATTCTGCTGTCTGTTATTTAAGTAAGATGTGAACCAGTTGTGAGCTACTCCTCTTATTCCATAATGTTTAACCTCTGCAAGAATATTTTGTGATCAACACAATTAAATGCTTTTGTTAAATCAAAGAGGATGCCTAACATTCTTAGCCTTTTACTTGATCCATCAAGTGCCTCACAGAGGAATGATAATATAGCATTTTCAGTTGCTAAATCACTTCAGAAACCGAACTGTACATTTGACAACAAATTATGTGAACTGAAATAATCAATTAACCTTGAATATATAGCCTTTTCAACAACTTTAGGAAAGACCAATGTAATAGAAGTAGGTCTATAGTTTTCTACATGATCCCTTTTCTCCTTTTTATGACATGGTTTTCACTAGTAATGTCTTCAATCTGTCAGGAAACTGACCATTCTGAAAGGAAAAATAACAAATATGGCCAAGTACTGGGCTAACATATGGAGAACAGTATTTTAGATTCTGCTAGATACCCCATCATATCCACAAGATTCATTATTCTTTAGTGATTTAATTATTTACTCAATCTCTCCTTTGTAACTACCATGGAGGACTATTTCAGCTAACAGCCTCAGAAAGCTATTTTTCTAACAATGTTATATGATTACCTGTAGAATCTAGGGTTCTGTTTAGTTCACCTGCTATATTCAGAAAATGATTATTAAATACCATACATATATCTCTGACTTATTGGTAACAGAAAAATTTCTAATATGCACTGACTTTATATCCTCAACCTGGTGCTGCTCATTAGACACTTCCTACACAACTGCATAATTTTTGCCTTCTTGATGTCATTTCTCAGAACCTTACAACACTGTAACAGGTTACTGCAACTTGATTCTGTCTGCTTATAACATTTTGATACAATTCCTGCTTTGCTTTACGTAATATTCTTATCCCATTAGTCACCTAGGCTGCCTATTACTGGAAGTACCCCATTTTGAGTGTTCTTGTCAAGATAGATATGAAGCCAACACCGACAACAGTAGTACAGGTTTATATGCCAACTAGCTCTGCAGATGATGAGGAGATCGAAGAAATATATCAGGAGCTAAAAGAAATTATTCAGACAGTTAAGGGAGATGAAAACTTAATTGTGATGGGAGACTGGAATTCGGTAGTAGGAAAAGGAAGAGAAGGAAAAATAGTAGGTGAATATGGACTGGGCAAAAGGAATGAAAGAGGAAGCCGCCTGGTAGAATTTTGCACGGAACATGATTTAATCGTAACAAACACGTGGTTTAAGAATCACAAAAGAAGGCTGTATACTTGGAAGAGACCAGGAGACACCGGAAGGTATCAGATAGATTTTATAATGGTAAAACATAGATTCCGGAACCAAGTTATTAACTGTAAGACATACCCAGGGGCAGATATAGACTCTGACCATAACTTGTTAGTCATGAACTGTAGACTGAAACTGAAAAAACTGCAGAAAGGTAGGAAAATAAGGAGGTGGGACCTAGATAAATTGAAGGAACGTGTAGTTCTGGAGAATTTCAGAGGGAGATTTAGGAAACAATTGACAGAAACAGGGGGAAATAAAACAGTAGAAGAGGAATGGGTAGCATTGAGAGATGAAATAGTGAAGGCAGCAGAGGACAAAATAGGTAGAAAGGCAAGACCTACAAAAATCCTTGGATATCACAGGAAATACTAAATTTAATTGATGAAAGGAGAAAATATAAAAATGCAGTAAATGAAACAGGCAAAATTGAGTACAGACGACTAAAAAATGAGATTGACAGGAAGTGTAAAATGGCTAAGCAGGAGTGGCTAGAAGCCAAATGCAAATCTGTAGAAGAATGTATAAGAAGGGGAAAAGTAGATACTGCCTACAAGAAAATAAAAGACACATTTGGGGACAAGAAAAGCAACTCTACGAATATCAAGAACTCAGATGGAAAACCAGTTCTCAGCAAAGAAGGGAAAGCTGAAAGGTGGAAAGAGTACATAGAGAAGCTCTACAAAGGAAATGAACTTATAGATGATGTTATAGGAAGGGAAGAGGGAGTAGATCAAGATGAAATAGGAGATACTATACTGAGAGAGGAATTTGACAGAGCCCTGAAAGACCTAGGTCGGAACAAGGCACCAGGAGTAGATGACATACCCTCAGAGCTACTAAAGTCTCTGGGAGAGCCAGCCATGACAAAACTATTTGAACTGGTGTGTAGGATGTATGAGACAGGCGAAATACCCTCAGACTTTAAGAAAAATGTAATAATCCCCATTCCAAAGAAATCAGGTGCAGACAGGTGTGAAAATTACAGAACCATCAGTTTGATAAGTCATGGTTGCAAAATTTTAACACGAATTATCTACAGGAGAATGGAAAAGTTGGTAGAAGCTGACCTCGGGGAAGATCAGTTTGGATTCAGGAGGAACGTAGGAACTGGGGAGGCAATACTCACTTTACGTCTTATCTTAGAAGATAGATTAAGGAAAGGCAAACCTACATTTTTAGCTTTTGTAGATTTGGAGAAAGCATTTGACAATGTTGACTGGAATACACTCTTTCAAATTCTGAAGTCAGCAGGGGTAAAATACAGGGAAAGGAGAGTTATTTACAACTTGTACAAAAGCCAGACCGCAGTTATTAGACTCGAAGGGCATGAAAGGGAAGCATCAGTCGGGAAGGGTTGTAGCCTTTCTCCGATGTTGTTCAATTTGTACATCGAGCAGGCGGTGCAGGAAAGCAAGGAAAAATTTGGAATAGGGATGAAAGTTCAGTTTTGCCGAAGACATTGTAATTCTGTCAGAGACAGCAAAGGACCTGGAAGAGCAGTTGAATGGAATGGACAGTGTGTTGAAGAGAGCGTATAAAATGAACATCAACAAGAGCAAAACAAAAATGATGGAATGCAGTCTTAGAAAATCAGGTGATGCTGAAGGAATTAGATTAGGTGACGAAACAATGAAGGTGGTAGATGAGTTTTGTTACTTGGGTAGTAAAATAACATGCGATTGTCGCAGTACAGAGGATATAAAATGCAGAATGGCAATGAGAAGAAAAGCATTTTTGAAAAAGAGAAATTTACTGACATCGAATATTAATTTAAGTGTAAGGAAGTCTTTTCTGAAGGCGTTTGTGTGGAGTGTTGCCTTGTACGGGAGTGAAACATGGACGATAAGCAGTGGGGACAGGAAGAGAATAGAGGCTTTTGAAATGTGGTGCTACAGAAGAATGTTGAAGATTAGGTGGGTAGATCACATAACTAATGAAGAGGTACTAAACAGAATTGGTGAGAAAAGAAATATTTGGCATACCCTGACCAAAAGAAGGGATCGCTTGGTAGGACACATTATTAGACATCGGGGAATCGTAAATTTAGCATTGGAGGGAAGTGTGTGGGGTAAAAATCGCAGAGGGAGACCAAGAGACGCGTATAGTAAGCAGATTCAAGTGGATGTGGGCTGCCGTTCTTATGAGGAGATGAAAAGGCTTGCTCAGGATAGAGTAGGGTGGAGAGCTGCATCAAACCAGTCTCCGGACTGAAGACCATAACAACAACAACAGTGGAAAGCAACTTTCAAACAGCATAATAAATGTTTTAAGGAAAGCATTATATTTATCATCTATGTTTTCAGTACTAAACATCCTGCCATTTACTATATTTGAAAGTTGTGCAGCAATTGTTAGTGTAGTCGAACTAAACTACTAATTGTTGTTGTTGTTGTTGTTTATAGGTCCCCTGACTCAAATTTAAAAATGTTTCTGACCAAGCTGGAGTTGGTCCTGGATTCAATTTATAGCAAGTACAAAAATTTAGTTGTATGTGGCAATTTCAACATTATGTGAGTGATAGCCCAAGAAAAAGGCTCCTGTTAGCTCTCCTTAATTCTTATCATCTGATGCAAACAGTATTCCTTCCGATGAGAGTGAAAGGCAGCAGCAATTCTGCCATTGACAATATTGTTCATTCTTAATTATTCTGTTAGCAGAATAGTAAATGCCTAAGATCATTTAAAAATCTTTATTCTGACCAGTTTGGGCAGATCTAAGCTGTCATTATTAGATCATTCATAGGTCAACCACTTATTATAACATAATGTCATGAACATTAGTGTCAAGTATAAGGGCAACACCAAAATAAAATGAAGATTGTGTTGTGCTGTCATTCCTACATACTATTTAACACAATTGGGTCACCATTGTGTTATTAAGTGGTATAGTAAGTGGGAATGTCAGCAATAAAATGGTGTATATTTTATTTTGGTGTTGTTTTAGACTTGAAATTATGCTGTTCCTTGCGTCTTGATATAACAAGTGAATACAATACACCAATAGTTGATCTATGAATCACAAACTTTTAATAATATGCAAAACCTGGTGATGACAGCCTAATATGCTGAAACTGGTCAGAATATAAAATTCTGAAGCAATCTTAGGCAATCAGTTTTATGCAGTTTATGAAACAAATTACATCCCCCCCCCCCCGATACTAACAAAATATATTTTCTTTATGCATACAGGGTATACTACCATAACGGAAGATTCTGATGGATTAGAGCTGTGCACTGGTATGGTACCAACACTCGGATACAGTCCTTGCAACTTAGATTCCCGTTTCCTTTAAAGAGTTACGAGTGTTTCCATTGCACACATCAACTTAGACTTTGACAGTGTGTGATGATGCTGTAAGATGATCAATCACAGATCATTTATTGGTTATTTAACTCCACCACTGCAGCAGTAGTAGTAATGACATTAGCTGCCACAAAGAAGATAGAAAAAGCAATTGTTGCTTACTCTTGTTAGATGCAACAGGAAGAATGAGAACATTTACGCAAGGATAGTGTTGTGTGAAACCTCATTTTTCTTGTTACAATTCTATCAAAATCTACATATATAATGAGGCTTGTGTGCCTCAATGAATCACTCAGTCATACGAAGGGTGCAAGCACAGTGGAGGGTAACAATCTGGATGACTGACTGATCTAGTCTTGTAACATCAGCTAATGTGGCTTTGCCATACAGTTACTGGAATGGCTGAAAACAAGGGAATACTACAGTTGTTACTTTTCCCTAGGACACACAGCTCTACTGTATGTACACTTGATGATGGTGTCCTCTTGTGTAAAATATTCCAAAGGTAAAATAGTGCCCCATTTGGCTCTCTGAGCAGGAACTACTCAAAAGGATGTAATCATGAAGGATAATAATAATAATAATAATAATAATGCATTCTACAGATCAGATTGTGGCATACTCTATCCCTTAATCAGATACATAAAAAGAAAAATGGATAGGTTGAAGTTAGATGTAGTCGAAATAATAAACCTCAGGGCTGGATTTCTGGTCAGGTGAGTACAGTGTTATCAATACAAAATCAGTTGGGATGTAAAGCAGGAGGTGGTTTAATAATTACTAAAAATACCGGGATATGGGTAAGCCATTACGGACAACATGTAACATGTTGTCCGTATATGTGTGCGCGCGCGCACGCTTGCGCAGACAGTTAAGGAAGAGGAAAACTTGAGTGTGATGGGAGGCTGGAATTTAGTAGTAGAAAGAGGAAGATACAGAAAAATACTATGTGAATATGGAAAGGCAAAAAGGAATAAAAGAGAATTTTGCTCAGCATAATTTAATCATCACAAACTCTTGGTTTAAAAATCATGAAAGAAGGTTATACACATGGAAGAGAGCAGGAAACATCAGAAAGTTTTAGATTGATTTTATTATGGTAAGACACAGCTTTCAGAAACTGGTTTTAAAATGTAAGGCACATCCATAGGCAGATGTAGACTGTGACCATAACTTATTAGTTATGAAAAGTACATAAAGGTTAAAGAAATTGCAGAAATGTAGAAAAGCATGGAAGCAGGATAAACTGAAGGAACATGAGGTTGTTGCGAGTTTTACAGAGAGCATTAGGCAACAGTTAACTGGAACTGGAGAAAATAATACAGTAGAAGAGTGGCTCTGAGGGATCAAATAGTGAAGGCAGCAAAGAGTTAAACAGGTAGAAAGACAAGGCCTAACAGAAAAAAATTCCGAACTTAACTGATGAAAAGAGAAAATATAAAAATGCAGCAATTGAAACAGGCAATAAGAGTACATATGGCTAAAAACTGAGGTTGACAGGAAGTGCAAATTGACTAAGCAACAGAGGACAAATTTAAGTCTGTAGAAGTATGTATAGGTATGGGAAATATAGCTATTGCATTTACAAAAAAGAAGAGGCATTTGAAGACAAGAAAAGTAGTAGTATGAATATGAAGAGCTAATGCGGATAACAAGTCTGAAAGAAAGAAGGGAAAGCTGAAAGGTGGAAGGAATTTATAGATGGGCTACACTAGGAAAATGAACTTGAAGACAGTAGTGTAGGGAGGGAACAGGAAGTAGTTGAAGATGAGATATGCGACAAAGCACTGAAAGTCAAAACAAGGCCTCTAGAGTGATGATTCTCACTTTGAACTGCTAATATCCTTGGAACAGCCAGCCACAATGGAACTATTTGTGCTGGTGTACAATATGTATGAGACAGGTGAAATACTCTTGGACTTCAAAAAGAACATAATAATTCCAATTTGATAGAAAGCAACTGCAGACAGGACAATTCCTATCAGTTTAATAATCCCAGTAGCAAACTTCTGATACAAATATTTGGAAAAACTCTTAGAATTCAACCTCAGGGAAGATCAGTTTCAATGTACTAGAAACACATAAGACAATACTCCAGCTTACAAATTATCTTAGAAGATCATTAAGGAAAGCCACATCTATGTTTATAGTTTCTGGAGATTTGAAGACAGCTTTTGACAATGTTGACTGGAACACACACTTTGAAATTCCGAAGGTAGCAGGGGTAAAATACAGGAACAAAAAATTATACACAACTTGAACAGAAACCAAACAGCAGTTACAGAATCTAAGGGCATGAAACGGATTCAGTGGTTGGGAAGGGAGTAAGACAAGATTCCCCAATGTCATAGCAAATATACGCAGTAATCACTGCATGAAGTGTCTTGTCAGTGTTTTACCATGTAATAATATCACACTATACAACACATCACCTTGGATTTATGTCCATGAGGTGTGGTTTAAAGGTAGTTGCCCAATCACACAAACCAAATTTAAATTCTTGGTGTCAAAACATCATAGTTCTAGCAAAATATACTGTCACAGAGTAAAACTCCTCACTAAGAACAGCAGCAGAAGATAGGCAATTTATCACATTGCTTTCTTGAACTTGGTTGTCTCTGAAATAATAATAATATTTGTCATTTGTGAATGCTGCAGCACCATTCCACTCCACTATAAAATTGGAAAGCTAAATCTAGGAGAATGACACGTATCACTGTTGCTTTCTGCACAACCTTTCCGCTACTCTGAATGCTATCTATAACAGCAACATCAATGAGTCTTCTAGACTCACTTGTAGGTTGTGTCCAAATGCCCATCATCCTGTAGTTCAGGCTGTTCCAACGCTGCCCCATAGGGTATGAACACTCCCCACGACCCTCAGCTTCATAGCAGACAGCTTCAGCTAGTACAGTACATACTATCCCCATGTACCACTCCACACGTGTTCTGCACATTTGCGATTGCTTGGCCAACTGTTCCCACATCTGCTAAGCCAGTGCAGATCAGTCACGCAGGGTCTGGCCCAGCTGTCTTGAATGCCTATAAGTCTGATGTTTACCCACTCCTGCTCACCTGTGCTGTAGGCACCTAGCTGCTCACAAAAGAGTATGAGAGCTGGAACAACCTGTAGTAGTGCATTTCTTAAAGTGATCATGAGAACTACAAAAGAAACCTGTACAATAATGCTGACAACATAGTTACAAACTTCATTTATAAGCAATGTTGTGGATCTCCTTCCAGAGGAATCTTTATGTTATGTTTAATTCTTAATGAATAATAATGCAAACTCCATATGATATTAAAAATCAAATAATTCTGAATTATATTAAAAATCAAATAATTTTGAATAACTGTGGGTAATTGTGAGACAAAATAAAAAAAAATCATTTTATAAGATGGGATAACTTACTTTTCACCTGCTTTTTTATTGCCTTTGTTGGGTCAAGCCAATGCTGAAAATGAAAGAAAAACATCTGGTTTGTAGAAAAAATCTTTTTGTTGCAGATACAAAATTCAAGTGAGAGACTTAAAGAACAAAATTATGTGATCACATGTTAATTGCTACTGTTTGGACAAATACAGACAGTTGAAAATGTTAATAGGCTCTGCACTGTAATGAATGCCATAACCATCACAACAGGAAAATTATCTGCTACAAGAAAATATAAACTACAGTGTTGTACCTGTACATTGTTTGCATCTGTGTACTGCAGTCCAAAATAATCTTTTTCTATGAGGTCGAGTGAGTAGAACACTTGCTCATAAAGATCACTCCCAACAGCTTTTTTCTGTGAACATAAAAAGTGCAACTGATCCAATTTACAGAAATCTAAGGAAAATTGTTTTACAAGTGAAATAATTCTCATACAACCCTTATTTAACAGACACAACAGAAATCAATGAGTAGAATACATTTCACGCACACTGCTCCATATTTCACTAATATACAGTTACTCTTTAAGTATATCTACAAAATCTAAATGTTACCACTGAACTAAGACACTTAAATAAACAGTAAGAATAATGCATCTTTTTCCAGTCAGGAATCTCCTCTAATCATATAATTCTCACAAAGCTGACAAACCATGAAGAAAATCAAAAGATTCATGAACATGGCAGAAACAGCTGCAGTTCATAAAATGAAAATTTTTGACTACATTGGTGATGAGAACAGTGATCTGTTATTAATTACTAATTCAGTCAGTGATCAAATTAATCATTTATTTAAAATGATAATGTTACTCTATGTGTTTACATATTTTTCAAGAAATGGTGTCATGCAAGCTGATTTTGTAGTGTACTGGTGAAAGATTGTATCCCTTGACTACTTTGATTAGTGTTTTATTCATAATGATATAAATGAAAATCAACGAAAGATGGAAAGGGACTTAACTTGTTCTACATCAACATATATATACTATGCAATCCACTATAAAGTGTGTGGCAAAGGGTACACTGTACCACTACTATGCACTTCCTTTCCTATTCCACTCCCAAATTTAACAAGGAAAAAAAGAATGTTTACATGCCTTTGTACAAGCACTAATTTCTCTTATGTTGTCTTTGTCATTTTTATGCAAAATGTAAACAGAGGGCAGGAAGATCGTTCTACATTCAGGTTCAAATTCTGGCCCTCTAAATTTCAACACAATTTCTCAAAAAGAATGTCCTCTATCCTCCAGCAATTCACATTTGAGTTTCCAGAGCATTTCTGTTACACTCGAGCATTGGTTGAACCTACCAGTAATGAACCTTGCTGCTCACCTCTGAACTGCTTCTATGTCTTCCTTTAAACTGATCTGCTGCGGGTCCCAAACACTTTAGAAATACTCAAGACATGGTCATACAATAGTTTTATATGCAGTCTCCTTTACAGATGAAGTACATCTTCCCAAAATTCTCCAAATAAACCAAAGTCAGCTGCTCACCTTACAACTGTCCTTACATGTTCATTCCATTTCGTATCACTCTGCAATGTTACGCCTAGATATTTGGACGATGCAACTGCATCACAACATTCACTACTAACCTATAACCGAACACTATAGGATTGTTTTTCCCACTCATGTGCATCACCTTACATTTTTCTACATTTAGAGCTAGCTGCCATTCTTCACAACAATTAGAAATTTGGTCTAAGTCACCCTGTATACTATTGCAGTCAATTAAAGATGACACCCTCCCACACACTACAGCATCATCAGCAAACAGCCGCAAATTACAAGTTACTCTGTCCATCATATCATTTATATAGATAGAAAATAACGGGCATATCACACTCCCCTGGGGCGCAACTGACGATACACTCGTCTCTGATGAACACTCTTCGTTGAGAACAACGTACTGCATTCTATTACTTAGGAAGTCTTCCATCCAGTCAAAAATCTGCGAACCTATTCCATATGCTCATATCTTCATTCGCAGTCTGCAGTGTGGCACCTTTTTGAAATCCAGAAAAACACAATCTGCCTGTTGCCCTTCATCCATGTATTGCAAGATGTCATGTGACTAAACGGCAAGCTGAGTTTCACACAAATTATGTTTCCTAAACTCGTGCTGATTGATAGAAAGAAGCTTTTCCCTCTCAAGAAAAATTTACTATATTTGAGCTGAGAATATGCTCCAAGATTCCACAGGAAACTGATGTCAACAATATTGGCCTGCATGTGGGTCAGTTATTTCACCTTTCTTATAAATGGAAGTCACCTGTGTTTTTTTCCAATCACTTTTCGCTGAACTAAAGATTCACAATAAAGGCAAGCTAAGTAAGGGGCCAATGCCATAGAATACTCTTTGTAAAACAGCACTTGTATTCCATCCGGACCTAGCTGATTTATGAAGTACTACTACATTTCTGAAATCACAAGCTGTTCACTTGGCAGTCTTTAAATAGCTGGCACCAATCCCAAAGTCAGTAGTCTGTGGTGAGTTACATTATGACCAAGAACTATGCCACTTAACATAAACAATTTGCCATAGCCATATTTATTCACTTTCTGAAGGTGGACCGTTGATTATAGTTGCCATCATGTAAGAAGGCACTCCCGCACATAGAGGCGGAACAATAGGGGAGGAGCCGCAGCTGAGCACCAACAGTGGAGCATGCAGCAGAAACATTGTGCAACTCGCGGCCAGCCACATGCCTAGAGAATGAATATTATTGGCTGCCAGTGCGGTAATGGAGGGGGATGCACAGAATGGCTGACAACTGGGCTGTCTTCCTACTTGACATGGACTATAGTTCTATTGTGAAACTATGATATTGCAGGAATTATTCTGATACGGCTACTTGTTCAAAACATCTGTCACCACATGTAAATTTTTGTGAAATATTGGGTTGCGATTGAGAAGTTACTGCACTAGGAGTGTTGTTGTTGTGGTTTTAAATCCGGAGACTGGTTTGATGCAGCTTTCATTGCTACCCTGTCCTGTACAAGCCTTTTCATCTGCAAATAAGAAGGGCAACCTACAACATTTTGAAACTGCTTACTGTATTCATCTCTTGGTCTCCCTCTATTATTCTGACCCCACACACTTCCTTCTGATATGAAGTTGACGATTCCTTGAAGTCTCAGAATGTGTCCCACCAACCTATCCCTTCTCTTAGTCAGGATATGCCAGAAACTCCTTTTCTCCCCAATTCTGTTGAACATCGCCTCATTAGTTATGTAATCTACCCATCTAATCTTTAGGAACCTTCAAAACCTAAGATCAGAATCACTACAGCAAGATTGCAAATCACTAAGAAGAAAGCAAAAGCAAGCTCTGTCAGTAGGACAGCCACCTTATGCTCATATTGGGGGATTTACCTTTTCCTGAAGAACATGGTTGGTTGGCTGTATGTTTTAGGGGGCAAAACTGCGACGCACAGGGTTTAAAAAAGCAAAGGGGAGGAAAATCCCACTCAGTCAGTGAAAGGTCAACCAAGTCAACAAGAGATAAGATGAAATGAGATGACAACGAAAGGAAATAAAACAACAAAACTGGTATCTGTGGTTGGCCGACCATAAGATCAAAAAGGGAAAGGATCTATCACATGGCAACACAAAGAAACCTCCAATTAGACATGAGACAGGAGGAAAACAGACGGTATACTGAGGCGAAACTTTAAGGGGAGCGGAAGGTGCCTATGCTGCCCATGTTAAAATCACTAAGTTTGAGGAACATTTGTGAACAATCTACCAAACTGAAGAATTCGAAATTTTTTCAACATATAAAGTGGTTTAGTACTACAGTTATGATACAGGGATATTGGAGTATCTTTTCTAGTTTCCTTTCAATATATATTATAGAGGAAAAATTCCCAACAGGAAATATAATTAATGACTCAACATTTTTACAAAAAAAAAAAAAAAAAAAAAGAGTTATGTAATAAAATTGAATTGAAATGAAACTACTGAACATATTGCTAAATGACTGTGTTGCAATTTAAGTTTGACCACTACGGGTGCTGTATAAAAATGTGATCTCCCTAGTTTGAGTGGATTTTGAGAAGATGTTCATTACATTCGGAAAATTCTAATTCACGGGAAATGGCTATCAAAGTTTTTCAATACATTTCTGCATGATAGGATGGATTATCAGGGTCGTCTTATCAGTCATCCTCCAAAAGCTTCCATTTTGGTCTTCTCTTTTGGCTTCTTGTTCCATCATATTTCATATTCCTCTTCATCCTCCAAAAGCTTCCATTTTGGTCTTCTCTTTTGGCTTGTTGTTCCATCATATTTCATATTCCTTTCTCTTCTTTCTCCTCTTACCCTCTCTCTCTCAATATTTCTTAGTGCTCGTACAGTGTTCACTCCAGCTTGAAATCCTAATGCCTTCAATACTTCATACTGATTTCTTGGTTGTAGATTACTATTGCATCATGGATGACAAAGCGCAGTGTTTTTATGCTTACAAACACTATTTTAGGAATCAATGTCCAAATTAAATTCGAAACAATAACAAAAATACGATGTTCGGTGCTCTTAGTGTTTCATTTGTCACAAAAAACAATGTAGCCAACCCTTGCACACTCAAAGTATGGGTAACATATGGAAATATTTAAGAAAAGCCAAGTAGTTTGCCAAGAAGTCACGATAAGGTGTTAGATGCATTCAGCGGCCCTGCCAATTTCCTGTGCAGGCGCCGGAGAAAATGGTAATAACTCCACTTTTTTTATTTGACCTCCTCTGGCTCCTCATAAAGAGTGTCACTAATAAAACTTAAAACTGCATCTGCCATTGTGGCAGTGTTAGGTGTTCAGGTGTTTGTTGAGCTTATGGGACTTAACTACGGGGTCATCAGTCCCTAAACTTACAAACTACTTATCAACTACCTACAACTAAGAACGGTACAAATATCCATGCCCGAGGGGGGATTCGAACCCCCGACCGTAGTGGCAGTGCAGACCGTGACTGAAGCACCTCAGTCCCCTCGGCCACCGCAGCCGGCTGCAGTGTCACATAAAACAGATGATAAAACTGCGAGAATATTAAAAGTGCACCACAAGGTGACTAAAATAGGACAGTCCAGCAAGATGTGGGCTACCGTCAAACAGGAGCTTCAGCAAGACTGGAACAGGTCCTCACCATAGATGAGATGGCCACGTGTGAGACAAGTATAGCCAATGTGGAGCCACCACAGGACTACAGAGTCCCGGTGAGAGGCCTGTATGGAGGAAGGCCACACAGGCGTGGTCTCCTTGACAGCCTGGAGTTTGTTGGGCATGGTCAGGATAAGCCACTCAGTGTTCCAACGCTCATAAATGTGACGGCACAACATCGACTGCACTAGTATCGAAGGAAATAGATGGAGATCCGAAGTGTGAAATAATTTGGGTGAAGGTCATGGTTAAAGCAGGCTCCAACATCATAATTGGATGTTTCTACAGGCCTTTTGGCTCAGCAGCGGTTGTGGCAGAACACCTGAAGGAAAATTTGGAAAATATTTCGAGTAGATTTTCCAATCATGTTACAGTTTTGGGAGGTGATTTTAATTTACCGGATATAGACTGGGAGACCCAAACATCTATGACGAGTGGCAGGGACAAAGAGTCCAGTGAAATTGTTTTGAGTGCATAATCTGAAAATTACCTTGAGCAGTTAAACACAGAACCGACTCATGGCGACAACATATTAGACCTTCTGGTGACAAACAGACCCCAACTATTCGAAACAGTTAACGCAGAACAGGGAATCAGCGATCATAAAGCAGTTACAGCATTGTTAATTCTCCATAAATAGAAATATTAAAAATTGTAGAAAGATTCTTCTGGTCAGGAAAAGTGACAAAAAGCGGATATCAGAGTACTTGACGGCTCAACACAGAAGTTGTACATATAGTGCTGACGAACAGTGGTCAAAGTTCAAAGCTATCGTACAATATGCATTAGATGAGTATGAACCAAGCAAGATCGTAAGAGATGGAAAGGAGCCACCATGGTAAAACAACCGGATTAGTAAACTGCTACGGAAGCAAAGGAAACTTCACTGCAAACATAAACATAGCCAAAGCCTTGTAGACAAACAAAAATTAAATGAAGCGAAATGTAGCATGAGGACTATGCGAGAGGCGTTCAACGAGTTCGAAAGTAAAGTTCTATGTACTGACTTGGCTGAAAATCGTAAGAAATTTTGGTGTTATGTCAAAGTGGTAGGTGAATCAAAACAAAATCACCAAACACTCTGTGACGAAAATGGCATCGAAACAGAGGTTGACACTCTAAACGCTGAACTACTAAATGACTTTTTCCAGAGCTCTTTCAAAGAGAAGATTGCACAGTAGTTCCTTCTCTAGATTGTCGCACAGATCACAAAATGGAAGATATCAAAATAATTGACAGAGGGATAGAAAAACAATTAAAATCGCTCAAAAGAGGAAAGCCCGCAGGACCAAATGGGATACCAGTTAGTTTTTACACAGAGTACGAGAAGGAACTTACCCCCCTTCTTGCAGTGGTGTACCGTAGGTCTCTAGAAGAGCATAGCATTCCAAAAGATGTGAAAATGGTGCAGGTCATCCCGGTTTTTAGGAAGGGACGTCGAACATATGTGCCGAATTATAGGTCTATATCTCTAACGTCAGTCAGTTGTAGACTTTTGGAGCATGTAGTACGTTCGAGTATAATGACATTTCTGGAGACTAGAAATCTGCTCTGTAGGAATGAGCATGGGTTTCAAAAACAGCAATCGTGTGAAACCCAGCTCGCGCTATTCGTCCACGAGACTCAAAAGGCCATAGAGACACGTTCTCAGGTAGATGCTGTGTTTCTTGACTTCTGCAAGGTGTTTGATACAGTACCCCACAGACGTTTAATGAACAAAGTAAGAGCATATGGTCTATCAGACCAATTGTGTGATTGGATTGAGGAGTTCCTAGATAACAGAATGCAGCATGTCATTCTCAATGGAGAGAAGTCTTCCAAAGTAAGAGCGATGTCAGATGTGCCACAGGGGAGTGTTGTGGGTCCATTGCTGTTCACGATATATATAAATTACCTTGTGGATAACATCGGAAGCTCACTGAGGCTTTTTGCAGATGACGCTGTAGTATATAGAGAGGTTGTAACAATGGAAAATTGTACTGAAATGCAGGAGGATCTGTATAGAACTGATGCATGGTGCAGGGAACGGCAATTGAATCTCTATGTAGGCAAGTGTGCTGCGAATACATAGAAAGAAAGATCCTGTATCATTTAGCTACACTATATTGGGTCAGCAACTGGAAGAAGTTAATTCCATAAATTATATGGGAGTAGGCATTACGAGTGATTTAAAATGGAACGACCATATAAAATCAATCATCGGTAAAGCAGATGCCAGACTTAGATTCATTGGAAGAATCCTAAGGAAATGCAGTCCGAAAATAAAGGAAGTAGGTTACAGTTCACTTGTTCACCCACAGCTAGAATACTGCTCACCGGTGTGGGATCCGTACCAGGTGCAGTTGATAGAGGAAGTAGAACGGAGAGCAGCGTGCTTCGTTACAGGATCTTTTGTTAATCGTGAAAGCATTACGGAGATGATCGATAAACTCCAGTGGAAGACTCTGCAGGAGAGACACACTGTCGCTCGGTATGGGCTTTTGTTGAAGTTTTGAGAACATACCTTTACCAACGAGGCATACCGACAATCTTTCTTTCCGCGAACAATACGAGACTGGAATTGGAGGGAGAAACAATAGTGGTACTCAAGGTACCCTCCGCCACACACCTATTGGGTGGCTTGCGGAGTATGACTGTAGATGTAGATCAAAAGACTGAAGGCCGATCTACAATACAGACTCATTGACAGCCTGTTTTGCCAGCCTATTGGCAAGTTCATTGCCTGGACTACCGATATGACCCAGAGCCACAGGAACACCAGTCAAGGGCAGAAAATGTCTCCTGTATGGAAGAAGCGGGTAGCACTGGTCCAGGGCTCAAAGGTTACTCAGACTCACTGCAGATAAGGAAAAACTCACCTGAGAAGGACTGGATGTAATCGAGAGCTCAAGAAATGGCCACCAGCCCTGCAGTATGGACTCTGCAGCCATGCGGCAGAGAGTGCTGGTCAATATGGTCACCATGAACGTATGCAAAGCCTACACAGGCTCCAACCAGTAAACCATCTGTGTAGGTCTGGTCATATACAGAGAACCCAGCAACAACAGAAAAGAACTGAAGACAGCCACCCTCGGGGGGGAGGGGGGGGGGGTTGGATACGCGGGACAAGTCCAGCCGAGTACGCGGCCTTGCTATGCACCATGGACGTGTACATGTGAGGATCTGATATTGAGTCAGAAGAGGGTAAGACTCAACTTCCAACAGAAGGGACTGAATTCAAATGTCCTGACCTGAGTTGTTGTTGGGGATGGACGACCACATCAGAGAAAAGGAGACGGAGGTTCGGGTGTCCTGGCAACCTATGCCCATGAGCTGCGAGCAGTTGTTGGAAGCGGACCCACAAAGGTGGAACCCTGGCCTCCATAAGTAAACTGGGCTGGTACAGAAGTTGTGAAAGGGGTCCAACGAGCACGAGCAGAATGCCAAAGGTGCTATAGATCCTTAGGCAAGGCACCCAAAATCGAGACAGAATTGCACCAGAGCTTTATAAAGCCACAACAGTGTGCAGTGATCAGCCCCGCAAGCAGTATGACCCAGTTGTCGAAGAACGTTAAGATGGTGCTAGCACAAGAGTCGGCTCTAGATTAGTTCTTAGGTCGTCAGATTGCAACAAGTAGTCTTCATGAGATATTATGCCCTGGACCATTTTTAATGTTTTGTGGGGTGTTATTGTAATGGGAACATCACCCAGCTTGTCATAGGCAAGCAATGCCCATGACTGCACCGGGGATCACATCGTCATGAGGACTGCCCCTGATCACATTTTACACACGTCCTCCACCTCTCTGCATTTGTCCTCCAGGTCCTCCACAAAGAATAAAGGTTTTATGTCCTTGAAAGATTCACTATCAGACCTACTGCAAACATGGTATTTGGGGCATAAGCCTCACCTTGTTGACAGGCCCTACATTCCTCACATGGTGTGGCCAAGGAAGGGAGCGGGAGTGAATGGGGATCATACATTGCTGCATTGAAATCAGGCCTACCTCACTTTGAGATCGCAGTTGTGTGCTGCCACCATTCTGAGCTCTTTTCATTGTGTTCCCACAAGCAGCTAGGGAAATAAAAGTCCACTTGCCTGGGCAAGCCTAATACAACTGAGATGTGGCAGGTTCCCCCGAGGTTGCTTGCTAGCAACTGTTCCACCTCAACAGACCATGCATCTAATGTTTCAAATATTTGTATATCTCTGGGACTTAACTACAGGGGTCATCAGTCCCTAAACTTACAAACTACTTATGAACTAACTAATACTAAGGACAGCACAAATATCCATGCCCGAGGGGGGGATTCGAATCCCTGACTGTAGGGGCCATGCGGACCGTGACTGGAGCGCCTCAGTCCCCTCGGCCACCGCGGCCGGCAGCCATGCATCTCCTCAGCACGTAGCACACACCTTGAGATTGAGGGTTTTTTCTTTTCTTTTCTCCCCCCCCCCTGGCTCTGCAACGTACAATGTTCCACCGGCGCACCATATAGTGGTTGCTGAGATGAGGCAAGCACAGAGCTTACGGTGTGGAGGAGAATGTTGTCACGACACAGTCCCAAGCTCGGAACTCCGAGTTCGTCACACCACTACTCAGCAAATTAATGCTGAGCCCCTGACGAGCCAGAAGAAAACTATAGCTGCCATACATGATGACTGAGGATCAATTTCCTCTCCAGTAGTATGCAGAGATTTATGTAGACTTGGCCCATATGCATTTCTTGTGTTAGTGTCATTAGTAACTCATATCCAAGATCCATGAACTGTGAACGTATTATACCCTTGGGCATGTTTGTGCACTGCATCACCTATGTTTCATGAAGTGTGCTTTTGAAGACCGGTAAAACTTTGTGAAACACACTGTAGTTGCTTCTTGTGGTGTTGCGATTCATGGTCTTAATCTGGTGATTTATCTTCAAATATTTTTTGAACATTGTTATTAATGAATTAATCACCGTGAAACAGATTTGACCTTTGTAAATTAATTTTTATTATAAGATGTCTGATTCTGATTTATTATGAATCCATCTCCAGATCACTGTTCCTTGACAGCAATGGAGGCATTGTGCAGCAGGTCATCAAGGAATATTATATCTGCAGTGTTCTTCAGGCAGCATGAATGAATCTGCTGCACCAAGGGTAGATATGAAGATTATCTCATTGTATAACAAAACAAGTTATCATAAAATACAATTTAATCTGATCACAGCTATTATATAATATGTCCTATCTTCCATGGTAAGCAAACAGAGATTTTCTGTGTCTTATTCTCAACCCCCTCCCTCCAAGAAAAAACTACAAAGAAACACCCCCTTGTCACACAATATCATCAGGACAGATCATCACTCATGTTCTGGAATTAGGAACATGCTACCTGATCCTTCCCATCCCTCCTGAAATGGTGTTCTGTTACCCTCCGAACTTTCATCTACGCAACTATTCTGCAGTTCATATTTAAATGTATGGCAATTGATATTTTGATCATAGATCTAAATGAAATGGAAAACATCTTTGTTTTAATGATTGTTATGCCAATACATCATTATATTACATCCCACAGGTAAGGGCACAATATGCCTTTGGAAGAAAAAGGTGCATGACTGGCCGAATGTGGCCACCACGTGGTTCCTACTCCAGTCATGTCGCAGACTTGTTCTACTCGATCAGAAGCAGCCACATCATATAATAAATATGTTGCACTAATGGCACAGATTTTTTATGTTGATAAAACAACCAACCAGCTGTCCACCAAAATGAATGGCCACCATCAAAGTGTGATTAGGAACAAATAAGAGCACGTTGTGGTGTAACAAGTGACATATCTTTCTTCTTCTTTTTTTAAATGAAAACACTTTACATTAGACATTATAATGACTGTTATGGAATGAAACAAGAAAGTTTAATGTTACCAGTCCCTGACTTGCAACAGTAAACCCTGTACCATTACATGTTCAATTTTGGATCAATGTTCACAAACCAGGCCATCTCAATCCTATTCTCAACCACCAGATTTTATGAACTATGCAGATGGAAGTTATCCTAGCAAATTATGTTTCATTTCCAAACCATCCTAGTTTCAATCTCTGGTATTCTGCAAAGAGTCTTCTTCCTTGAAGATGAAAGCCAGATTGACAGTTGAAATCCAGGAAAACTTCTTTGATCTTTGGCAGAGAATATGAAATAAGTATGAGACACTATGAAACAATGACACAGTGCCTTGTTTCAGCTGCTCAATAGTTTAAAATACTGTCAGTTTTAATTGTCTCCATGCAACCACGATAATCTTCTGAATTCTCCTCATAATGTGGAAATGCCTGAATGAAAGCTATTAGTGTCGTGTAACAAACTGATGAGGAAAGCAACAATACAGAGACATTCCTTCATGTATCCTATAAGAATCAATATTGTCGCGAGTCTTCCATGGAAAGCGTGCAGTGCTTAGTGTCGCAGATTGTTGTGCTGGTGGTCCCCGGTTCTAATCACACCACTGGCAAAAAAATTTCTTTCTTTGCATTTATTATTTCTAGAATGTTTCTTACGAATGATGTTTTTGTAAGCTCCAGAAAATTCTTTCTATGTATACATAGCGGAGTACTCCAATTAGGAGGCAGTCTGTTCTGAGTGTACACTTGTGCTGGCAATAAACCTGTTCTAAGTGTAAAGTAGTGTTGTCTATTAGCAACCCAGTCTTTGAATTCTGACCCACCTGCAATTTTCAATGTGACACTTATTAGATCATTTTATCTTAAATGTTGGCATCAATGTTTCCAGTAATTGAAGTCTTTAACGGGCTTATTGCTGTGTGACTGGTGATCAGCACAGTAGAAAATCTTTTATCAGATTATGTGTGCTTGCAGGCAGCCATAGATAGCCTTGCCAGTAATACTGTGTACCTCATCTGGTAGCAGAACATTCATCCCTAAGCACATGAATATCAACATATGACAAAGATGTAAAGAATATCATTAACATTCAGCAAAGTGAGGACATAGTAAACTATGTTCTGACTTTACATAGGCACAGTACCTTACAACAATTACTTTTTTTTAAATTAGTGGTAAAATGCGGCATTCTGATTGAGATCTTAATTTCAGTGTTCATTCAGGTTTGCCAACCACTTTTGTTTCAATAAGACAGTGTTGCAATACACTAATAACTTACTCTGTTTCACTTTTTTATTTTTTCATTACTGTGGTAATTTTGAGAGATGTGTGTAGGATGAAGCACTATATTCTCAATTCTTCTTATAGTTGTAAATGTAAAATTAACTGTCTCCACAATGTCCCTCTATGACACTCTAGCTGTTTTTGTAATGGAAGAGAAACATAACCAGTAGTTCTTCAAATATTCACTAACTTTTGTATAATCTCACCTAGTAAACTCAGTACTCAAGAACTGGTTATTTAAGTATCTTGTAAGCTACCTTCTTCACAGACATTTCTTCACATAGGCTACGCAGCTCCTGCACAACCACAGATGGTAGAGATGTGAGCTTGAGTTGCATCTGAATGACTTTGATAATGTATGTGTATCTTTTTATAATTAAGACTGTGGCCAAAAATTTAAAGTTGTGTGAATGTGAGTGTCCATTCTATGTGCCTGTTTGTGGCTCAACGATTATCTTTACAGTGAAAGGCTACCTATAGTCTATTAGTGATATGTTATATTTATTTACATCCAGAGTCAACTGACAGTCCTTGTAGCATTTATCATTCCTCTGCAGATCTCCCTGATGTTTGATACAGTCTTTTGAAATTGATACCTTCTTACAGTCAACCTCTTCATCAACAAAACACTTCACAGAATACAGTGTGAAGTGTCTGCATGTTAACAATTTAATTAATGCACATCTGAAGGAAAGAGAAACTGTGGTGACTTATGCAGCCCAGAATGCAAGAAATGTATTTGCAATTGCAAATATGATGAAGCATCATTTGTACAATTTGTTGGTGAGATTCACTGTCAGTGGTCTTGCTTTGGCTTGAAATACAACTTCTGCTTCTCTGAAAGAAATTCCATTGTTTATAGCCTATTGTAAGAACACAGAAACTGCACATTATTGATTTTTTATTTTCATTTTCCAAAAAATGTCATAATATATGAAAATAAAACATGTGCCATAATCACAAGTTGCAATACAGTCACAAATTCAAATAATGATCCAGGACTGTAGAATAAATACAATTTATTTACGCCTTTGATCATAAACTTTGGTCCACACACTGCTGGGTTTGTTCAGCAATGGCCACCTTCAGATCTGCTTTTTTAGAACATCTCATTATACAATGAAGCCATGGTGACACTGTCAAAAATAAAATACATCATCAGCTAACATTCTCACACAGATGCAAAATAAGGTTCAAATACACACGCTGACATTAAATTGATGTGTTATATTTCTGATAATACTACCACAATTTCATTGGATAATAAAACATTATAAAATAGCAGCTCTGAAGATGGCCATCAATGACTGAAACCAGTAGTCAAAGGAGCAAAGTTTTTACTCAAAGACATAAATAAATCATATTTATTCTACATTCCATAATTGATGTCAGCAATATAGGCCTTTAATTGTGTGCATGTCCTAGAATCCTCCTATAAAACAGAAATAACCTGTACATTTCTCCCATTGCCATGTACCTTGATTGCTCCAACAGTCTAGAAAAAGAAATACTGCAACACTCCAATTAAATTTACTTTGTGAGTGACAGATTGTAGTGACAGCAGGGAATTATTGTCAACATGCTGCCAATCACGTTTCATTAGGTGTTGTACGTACCTACAAAACAGGCAACACAGTGAGCATGCGACCCTTAAAGAACTATGATTGGAAGATGGCTGACACATGTCACTTAAAGCACTGAAATGACACACACACATGGTAATTTTAAGCTGAGTGTTGGAGGGATGAATGGGCCCCCCTGCCCACAATCTCAGCAGAATACTAAAGGTATGAAATCTACATGCATTTCCACTACTTAGCAACTGTATTCACTTTTCCATCCAGAGAATTTATCTTAATATATGAAATCTCTATAACATTGTTTGTGTGATGACGGGGGAGGGACCTTTCACAGTGAAACAAGTTTGAGAAGACTGAATTCAATATTTTGATATTCTGGAATTTCCTGTTTCAAAATGTTCTACTGTTTGTAAATCTATGGGAATTAAATACTCTGGTTATCAGTCCCTTGGCTTACAAACTACTTTAACTTATGCTAAGGACAACAAATACACCCATGCCTGAAAGAGGAATGCGAATGCATTGGTGAAATACTGCCTTCCTTACTACTATGAATAGGAAGATAATATTTCGTATCACCTTTGCTTATCATACACTATTAAACTCTACTTAGACGTCTTAATTTTGCATTGTCATTTTAGTACTCTCAGGTCCAATATAAATGTCAATAGTGTCTTCAGCCTCGTGTCATTAACTGTCTCCATTAAATTAATACCGTACTATGATAAGATACAACATGACAAATTTCATGGTCTTTGGAGCTTGTGTTACAATTGGCATGCAATGGATTTTTACGTCAGACAATCTTGAGTGGAATAAGTTCCAAAATGTTGAATTTGTCTTTAATATGATGAAGGAATATTAGATTTTCATGTCCAGTTGTGCACAAGGTCATCAGAAATAGTACTAGCTCAGCTGAGTGAAGGTGGAGGGAACATTTGTGCAGAGATACTCTGATTTTCATGTGAAATAATTCTGTAAAACCATGAAAAAAGCAAGCAGTGGAATACATGACGTTTAGCATTCACTTAATATATTGTCTTAAATAGTATTAAAAGTTATTATAATAAAAATCACAATAAATGCACATTAGGCCCTACTTAATAACAACATTGGTGCAATGAAGTTTGTAAAATCCCTTACATACGTGAGGTTAATCAGTTTAAAGAGACTAGTCTCACAAAAGGATGGACTATCTATTCCAATCTTCTTGATATGTTTGTTCTCAGACGTATAAAACACACTGTCTTCCAAAGATATTTTCATAAATGAGGCTCTGAACAATTTATTCAATCATTCATTTAACACACAGGATGGTCCAAGATTTTATATTTAATCTTCACACTTATGGGTATAATTAAAACTCACTGTAAAGAAAGTCTTTATTTGCGATTTGAATGACTGTATGCTTGTCAATAAATTACCTCATTCAACAGTGTTAAATGACACAGATGAATGCTGCATCAACTGCAACAAATCCAGGTATTGACTCAACACAAGACTGTGGACCTATCTACCTAGGGGGAAAAAAACTGAAGTAAAATATAAGAACTGTTAACTTTTTGTTCCAGTATATGATACCAAAGCAGGCTTGTGAAGCTCCTAGCTCAATTGTAAGGCCATGGGACTATGTTTATTTTCCCATGCCTACAATTACTTGCTACATTATGTTGCTTCACATCAGATATGTATATGCACACATAATTTTGAAATAATGAACAGCACACTGCTTGTGATGTCCTTCACAGTTTAAATTTCATCACAGCAATAAGTTTCACTGTATAGTGCATCACAAATATGCTAAAAATGTATGACAATTTAACATTCACAATAATTTCAATTGTATTACTACAAAAAACAATGCATTCATTCTTAGTTATAGATTCATCTTCTGGGAGTGAAAAGGGTGCAAAACAGGTAAACTGTTCCCAAACTGCTGACAAGAGTAATAGAATAGCAACTAAACATGGTAGTTGTGCTCACCGTAAAGAACTATTAAAGAAACTGTGTGTTCTTACTGTATATCATAAGTTTACATCAATTAGAAAGTATTATAATACAAGTTTTTATAAATAACCACAGGCAATTCGTATCTGCATTCAATTTGTGTGTGTGTGTGTGTGTGTGTGTGCGCGCAGGGAGATTTCAAAATATAATTTCTATCAGAGAATACGCAAATAACTGCCCAAGGAGATTAAAAGACATAATTTAAGACCGCGATACAACCTGTCGGATTTGACCAATGACACCATACCTTAGTCTGTCAAGATATGCTCTGTAGATGTACCAAAACAAACAGCATCAACAAATATAAACATACAGGATAATATTGTAATACTTATGTATTGTAGATAATAAATAACCAGTGATTATCCTCGTAAATTACAGGTTACCATCAATCACAGGTCTCAGCCCAAAAATTCACACCTTTGATGCTCAACAGTGAAAAAATCTATACCTAACTATCAGAGAGAAGCTACAGATCACTTTTTAGACACAAAATTGTCATTTATTATCTACTGTTCGCTTCTAAACAATTATCTAACTCAGATATAACACCACTGGTAAAAGCCGGCGGGTCGTATCGCGGACTTCAACTGACAGGATGAAAGATTTTTTAAAAATAATCTACTTATAAAGACACTAAAACATTCATCATAAATAATGTATACTACAGGATAAATGCTGCATCAGATTTCCCATACGTATTGAAGGTAGGGCACAGCGTTGAACATGTCAGCATACATAATTCGAAGAGTATGTGTGGTTAAATTGTGCTTCGCTTCTCTCCGGGCTGCAGTGGTTTTGTTGGCACTAATGGTAATAATGGCAACTCAGATGACCAATAAATGTTTTTTCATGACAACTTCAATTAAAACGAAAATAATTTTTTTTCTGAACGGACAAGGGTACATACAAGAACCTGTCAACCATATAGCAAGCTACAGTATTAATTTTGCTGCGAGTGAAACGAGCAGCAATAACATTTACCTTTTAGCTCGTGAAAAATATTAACGCAATTCTACAGTTCATTGTTCACCTGCTGCCAACATAAGCACTGGAGCCCGGCGAGAAGCATCACAAAGTTTTACCCGAATACCATACAAGATACGGTAACATTTTCTGTAATAACTTCTCTCTCATAGCACAATCTTCTCTCCTTAAAAGAGAAAATAAAAATTTGTACAATCAGCTGACAATCATGAGTTTATTATACATTCAGACCCATTATCTAATTAAGATATTGAAAACAGGAAAGTGCTTTCAATTCACCTATCCTAGAGCAATACCTTTGCTTTACAGTATCCTAAAATAAAATGAGTATCACAACAATTCAACCTCTTTATAAAAACACAGAAAAGAAAATGCAGTGGGTATTCTCAAATATGAGGTGGGGCAGACCATTTCGTTCGTTACCAAAGAACATGAATTATCTGTTTATTAGGGTTATTGATAACCAGGTGGTACCAAGACAATTTCCTTTCTTCAGTCAAGCCTGTTTTCATACAACCAAAAATAAAATAAACATTTAGTCTTGATAAATATTTAACAGAGAACTTCGTTAATGAGTTGCAGTAAACACAAAATTAGGAAAAATAGGCTCAGGTACTGCATATAAATATTATTTATGTAGGTCTGTATGGCTTGTTTACAGTCTTAAACGTGGTACAGTAAATAAGTTCCAAGACTGACCGCATGATGGCCCTGTGGAGCACTATAGTGCATATGTGACACTGTAGTATGGTACAATGCCAGTTACTCTCTTGTCACTTCAAGAGACAGTCAAGTGCATGCACCAGAAGCAGACGTACAGTCATTGTTGTGGTGGTGAGTTGAATTTGCAAGTTGGACCTTGATATTTTACAGTTTGAGTAAAAGGCAAACATCAAGTTCTGATAGAGTATCTTACAAGCTGGCGATGTTTTAACTTATGTATTTTCATATGTAGACAAAGTGATATGTTGCATGTACTATTTTGTCACCATTTATTAAATAACATGACCAAATTGTAAAATCTGATATGACCAGATGATGGTGACATAACCCACTGAAACCTGTAGCCATAAAATAAGTATTTTGCGATCATGGCTTTTCACTTTTGAAGATTATTAATCTATCAGCTCACCTCAACAACCTGCGATGTCAGATAATGATAAAATCATAAGATATATTCACTTTGTCATCTAATTTACAAAGTGAATACTGTACATGTAATTATTTTCAATATTAGGCTGCTATGAGATAATTATAAATACTCGTGGCCTCCTGGAATGTTTGCAAATCAAATAGTGGAATATGGCGTGATAATTTGAACTTACTTTAAATCTAAAAACCGAATGGTATGATGATCTTAGTTTATAAATAGAATCTTATTACAATGCAGTTTTCTATTTGTTCCGGAAAATATCTAAAATGCTTACTTTTCATATTCATCAACAATAAATATACATCTTAAAATTCTGTAAACAAAATGATAAAAACAATTCCATGTTTTCTGATATTTAATAACAATATAACAATTCTATCCACTAACCACTAGAACTGAAGGAAAAATTACACGGCAATCTCTCAGTCACATTACAGCAACAAATTAACTTTGTATATACATAATGAGGATATCTGTTATCTCTGTATTTTGAGAGTTCAGTCATATTACCACAGGATGTATATGTTTAAATATACAAGTTGTATATTTGTGCAAAAATAAAAAAAACATGCGCAGCACCTTTATCAATACCATGAATATGGGCTTGAAAACTAGTAATTAATTAAACTTACTAACAGGAAATAAGTCTATACTGTACAAATGCTGATACGGTTAAAGATCCTAAATGCATTCTTTATCATCACAGCTATGAAGATTATGAGCGTATTTGTTTACAATTTTGATGCTGCACTAATATACTTTCACACGTCCAAAGTCACTCAGAACTTTGTGCAGCAAAAGGAAATATAGAGCATAAAGATAATACGGAAAATTGTTGGAAACAATTCACCAACATGAGAGTTACGTGTCAGGTAAATTGTTTAATATATGAGTTTTGGTGCGATCACACGAGATGTCGACTCATAAATGCAAAATCAACTTACCACAACACATCCATATAAATTCTTTATCATACTTACGGGTAAATTAATTGAGAGGTCAGTGCCATCCAAAAGAATAACTCTACACTGAATGGAATGTTTATTCACGACAGATCTTTGAGATCCTAATTTCATATGACTGGACTTTTGAGCATTACGCCCCTTTCTACGACTAAGAAATCTTAACATTGTTAATTATATCCGAGGCATTAATTCAAATAAATCCTTTCACTAGCATACAAAACACAAACCACTGTGTACACATAACACCAAAGATATGTAAACGACGCTAGCAGAGGTTATCGTTACTACCGGAAGCTTCGACCATCGACGATCTATGGTCGAAGATCGGAAGCAGTGGTCGGAAGTTTCAACCATAGACAAACAAAAAGTGGAGTTACCGGAAGAAATTACTCTAGTTAACTAGTTTGGAAAAGAATGTTCAGGACGCAGCCATCCGGACTCCAATGGACCACCCATCTACCTTCTTCCCATCAAATGTACTAAGATTTGTAATTATTAATAGTAAATTTCTAACTCGCCCCTAAAAATATCGATAGTGCCAGAAGTTAATGAGGGTGAAGTTAGGTCGACTGATATCGAGTTTTGTGGTCGAATCATGTCACTTGACACCATGATCACAACATATTCACAAATAAGCAGACGACTATTTGTGACATGCAAGAATATGAATTTGGTTTCAACTCTTTTCATTGTTGGTTCATCTGTTAGTTTCATATCTAACCACAAATCCGTAAATCCCTACTTAAGGCCAATTTACACTGTACGTCACGTCACGTCACCGTCCGTCAGAGCATTCCGCAATGCATTTCTAATGGCAACATTCACACTGTCCGTCACCGGACCGTCACGTCACGTCAACGTCACGTCAAGCTTTCTCGAGAAGAATGTTTTGATCGAACGACCGTTCTGCTAACATCGGAAGTTAACGTATTTTCGTCACGCGAATTACATGTTGCAGTCGACGATTGCACTGTCTATATGCAAATGTGTCTTATTCATATTTATTTTGTTGTTATACTTCGTTTTAGGGGTAAATCTCAGATGTTTCTTGACGACTTAAATATTTTTGCCAATTGAGTGTTCCCCCTAAAATCGAGCTCGGATATCCGAAACCGAAAAATGGTTTATGTTAAGTAACGTTGTAACAGAAAAGACTGAAGCAAACTGATTATTTGAATAAGATTGTAATTTGATTACGCATTTTTCATTAAATAACATTTTAAATGAAAAAGTCAGTTCTAAAGAAAGGCAAAAATTCAGTTGTTTACGATGGTATTTACGACGTCAGCAGGCAAATCGTAATGGAAAAAGTAAACAGGCGCTATTTATGCTCTTATAAGCATTGTTTGATGTTTTCATATGTTTAATTTTTGTTTAAAAATAGATGTAGATGTTTTGAAATGTTGTTTCAGTTCCCAGTAAGTTGGCCAAAAACATATTCTGTAAAGGTTCTTTGGCTGTCAGTAACATTTAGCGTTGTTGTTCCCTCAATTCTAGTATTAAACTATGACTTTCTACATAACAGATCACCATTCATAACCTCACTTTCAACATTGCGTATTGAGATGGGCGAAATGACGTGACGGACACTGACGGACAATGTGAGTACGTGGCGTGACGGTGCTGTGACATGACGTTGACGTGACAGACAGTGTGAATTGGCCTTTAGGTTCCTGCAGAACTACACTCTCTGATATCCCAAAGTATTCGGAAAACTGCTTAATACTGTAAACAGACTAATACATTTAGATTATCATTGCAAAGTAGGGGAAAGGGTTCATCTACATACGTACTCCGCAATTCACCATAAGGTGCATGGCGGAGGGTTGTGCCTTAGGATGGTTTTACCTTGGGACACTTTAATAAAGGCAGTGCATACTAGTGGCGATTCTAAGAACTTTGAAATAAAGTTGTCAGGCCTATTTTCAGAGGGAATAGGATGCCATGTTGTATTTGGATGATGTTTGAGATCTGAGGAAGAGTTTTACAAGTTTTCGTGTTTGAAAGTAAATTTAAGCCACTACCCTTAGCAGATATAAATTAAAGCTAAGCATCATTATTGATATTTCTTAGATACAGTGTTGTAGGGCATTGTTTAAGTAAGCTTTTGATACCATAATTTATAAAGATATAAATGTGTAGATAGGTTAGGTTACTGTTTTCTGTTACTATGTATTTGGTTGGACCTTGGGACATTTCTGTGGATACACCTTGGGACATGTCCCAAGGTACAATCAAATATTTCGTCTACAGTTTCACTTAAGTTCATTTATCTTGTTGGATAGGTAGAAGTAAGGTGGGAAGGAAAAGAGAAAAACCAAATGCAGAATGCATATAGGCAATTTCCAATGAGGTTATTACACAGAAACGATCTATATGAGAAGCGGCTGACTTTTATGGAGTGTCGAAAAGTACTCTTCCTAGGTACATCCAAAACCACAAGGTCAAACCCATTTCAAATATGAAGTCAGTAGTGCTACACAAAAAGTTTTCACCACAGAGGAAGAGGAAGAACTTCTTTCTTATACAGTAAGGGCTGCACAATGGAAGCAATAAATCTAGCTACGGTAAATGGAATCATCATTTTGACTTTCCCTCCACATACAAGCCACAAATTACAACCATTGGACAAGACTGTCTTTGGCCCTATGAAGACACACTATAATAACACATGCAAGGATGGGATGCTCAGCAACCCTGGAAGGACAGTTTCTATTTATGATATTTCTGCACTAGTGGGCAGGGCATTTTCTTTGGCTTTCACACCAAACAATATAACTACTGGTTTCAGAGTCACTGGCATCTGGCCATTCAGTCAAGAAGTGTTTAGAGATGATGAAGTCTTACCTGCAGAAATGACAAACAGGCCATACCCTGGAGGAGGTTGTGGAATTTATTCACGAAATACGCCATCCAAGACTGAAAACAACACAGAAGAAGTAAGAAAAGAAATCCCTTTAGCAAGTAGTTCTTCAGTGCAAACATCTATCTCTGTTACTCCAGAACATATCTGTCCATTCCAAGAGCGTCCCTCCAGGAAGACTTCTGGTATAGGAAGAAAACCTGGAAGGTGTATGCTTGCCACTGATCCATCAGAAAAACAAAGAATTGAAGAGGGGGAAAAAAACAAGAAAAGAAGTCTTTCTCTAAGAAAGTAGCCACTAAGCAGACAAAGGAGTTTTCAACTTCCACTTCTTCTAATGAAGAAATTGCTGAGCTTGGCAGTAGCTCTGGATGTAGCATATTTGATTTGTCATCTGTAGAAGAAAATTTCTCATCCTTCTTTCCATCTAGAAAAGTATCACTTTCTTGTTTTCAAGTTAGTTGGGTCTTGGTAAAATTTTACATCAGTGGCAGATCTAATTTTCATTATGCTGGAGTAATTTAAAAAACACAGAACAATATGTAACTATGAAATTATTAAGGAAGCAAAGGACCATTTTGTATTCCCTAATGTTGAGAACATCAGTATTGTTAATCACAGTAATATAATGAAAGAACTACAAGTTCAAGTGGTGTGTCATGGGTTTCATTCATTTAATATTTTATCCCTACTATCATTTGTTTTAAGGTAACATAACTTTTGTATTTGGACTAACAAATAAACATGTACTACCTAATTCCAATACGATTTTTTCATTCATAAAACTAAGAAATTGAAATACATCACCGTGTCCCAAGATAAAACCACCACTGACCCGACGTGATACCATAGGTTTTACCTTGGGACAAATGTCACAAAAGTCTTTATTGGTGAGTAACCGTAAATATTGGAGCTAGCCTAAACTGCTGTTCGTTCACCATTACCTAAAATTGGTGCCTGTGATGGGGTAAATTTTCAAAGTTTCTTGTAAAAAAAATTATAGAATTAAAAATTAAAATGTAAAAAATGTCCCAACGTACAACCCTTTCCCCCTAAGTTACGAACATAAGATGAAGAAACAAATTAGTTCTCACAGCATTTGAACAAAATTTTTCTAATGGGTAGATTGGGTGCAGCAAACGGTATGTTGACACTAGCCACAAAAAGGCACCAGAAAAATACTAGTGTCAGTATCAATAATTATTGTAACTCCACTCAACTAACGCCACTTTTCAAAATTTAATTTATTTAAACTTTTTGGCGCAATTACTCGGATTGAGAAAAAACCGCCGCCATATTTATTTGAAGGCTTTCAACACTAAAACTATATTAGGTGTTTTTGTGTATTTATGCCTACATTTTACAAATGACGTGCATTTTAAATGCTCACCAAATTAAAGATGTTTCCAAAATATGTGGTTTTAAATATGGTTTGTTAGATAACTGTGATAGTGAGACATCGGAATTCACGCCAAAGTTTTCATGAGCATAATATAGTTAATTTGCGTATTTTGGGATGTTCTTATACAATGTATGCTTAAGATTTGTGTGTGACTAAACAGGGATCATTGAGTGATTACTGAAAGGAGATATGTAGTTACACAACAGCCTATTTGATTATACAAATGCAGAAAATAAGTATGGTGCTGGCAGTATATTCAGATTCTGGAACTGGCGTCTTCATTGTTCATAAACACTTGCCAAATGAATTTGAGAAAGGAAGTGACAAGGGTCATGTTGTAGTTTCTGATTGAGTGTATCTGTTAATTAAGGAAATGAACTGTATTACAGTAGCCTAACTGTTCACTATAGTTGAAAATGTCGTCATACTAAACTATGGGCAAGTGTAGGTAGCTATATTAGGTTTCAAATAAACGTCTATGACACTGTAAATAGCATCCAGAACATTACATAAGAACACTGAACTTGTTTCTATGACAAGATATCAAGTTTGAAGAGATGACAGGTAATGGTCATGTGTCAGATACCACAATCAGAGTTGTAGTTTCACTTGATCAAGTACTGCATGTCTAATGTTGATATTGGACTTACTTACAGAGCTTGTTAAGCAGATCCCAATGGAAATTTACTTTTGTTATTCGTAATTGGTGCAATAATGGAGTTTTGTTTACACATGCTACATGGTTTGTACCTGTCTTTAATATCTGAATGTTGTTTATACACAAAACCGATTCCCAAACAACAACATTTCCACTTTATTTCCCTCTTATTGTAATTTTATATCAATTCTAATACGATAACCTAAATGACAACACCAATATCTGTTCGAAAAATCTCAGTCGACGCCATATTCGCAGCCATCCAACAAGTATTCTGACAGGAGTGAGTGGAAACAGCCTTGACAGCACCACTTCTATGTAAGCCCTAATGTTACATACTATGGCACCACTTTGATGACCAGTGTAACTCCGCCTTTTCACATTAAAATGGTATATGGGGCGATATGAATAAGAAAGAGCATGTGCTCCATAGAATATTCTCAGAGCAAAAGAACATTCTCTGAGTACGTTCTCAATTTCATATGAATAAAAACTTTGAAGCATATGCTCTGAGCAGGAAGTTTATTCACGCTAGCATCCCTCCTCCTTGAGTAGGTTCTACATCTGTCATATCTGGCACAGATCAGCTGTTCAATTGTGTATTTCTTTAAAGTAGCCCAATAAGGCCAATTATTCGGTGTGCCAATATGGAGAACACATATTGTGTTTAGGAAGAACTGTACTATGTTTACATATTAGTTTATTGTGTAGCAGCATATTATTAAGACTAATACGGACGTTTTACGAAAATTTATCCTGATGATGTTGCAAAATTTTCGTCATGTGAGAAACTTCGTTACTGAAGTTTGGTTAGTACAAAATGGGAACGAAATTTTAAGAATCCATTACGTTTTCATCTGTTTTAATGTGGAATGCTGTAATTGCTTTCTAACACGAAATACATTTTGTTAAATATGGTCTGCTGGTAAGTGATTGGCCATGCGATTTTGTTACAAGAAAGAGACTGCTAGGCATGTAATTAGTTATTAATTTTATTGTCATGTATTCTTATTTTTAACATAACAGAAGTTACGATTATGAAGGCAGAAGAAAATCTTAAACATGTTGTTGTGGTCTTCAGTCTGCAGACTGGTTTGATGGAATTCTCCACACTACCCTGTCTTGTGCAAGCCGCTTCATCTGAGAATAGTAATGGCACCCAACATAACCCCCTTGGTCTCCTCTACGATTTTTACCCCACACACTTCCTACTAATGCTAAGTTGACGATTCCTTGATATCTCAAAATGTGCCCCACCAATGTATCCCTTCTCTCAGTCAGGATACGCCAGAAACTCATTTTCTCCCCAATTCTGTTGAGGACCTCCTTATTAGTTATGTGATCTACCCATCAAATCTTCATCATTCCTCTGTAACACAACATTTCTATCATCTTTTTATCTGAACTCCTTATTGTCCATGTTTCACTCCCATACAATGCTACACTCCAGACAAATGCTTTCAGAAAGGACTTCCTAACATTTAAACTAATATTGGATGTTAACAAATATCGCTTCTTCAGAACCATTTTTGTTCCCATAGCCATTATGCATTTTATATCTTCTTTACTTCAGCCATCAGAAGTTATCTTGCTACCCAAATAACAAAACGTATCTACTACTTTTATGGTCTCATTACCTAATCTAATTCCTTCAGCATCACCTGATTTTCTGACATTAAATTCCATTCCCCTCGTTTTACTCTCGTTAATGTCCATCTTATATCTTCCTTACAAGACACTGTCCATTCCATTCAATTGCTCTCCCAGATCTTTTACAGAGTCTGACAAAATTGCTTTGCCATTGTCAAACCACAATGTTTCTATTTCTTCTCCATGAACTTTAATCCCCTCTCCAAATTTCTCTTAGCATTATTTCACTGCTTGTTCAATGTACAGATTGGACATCATTCGGAAAAAGCTACAATCCTGTCTTACTCCCTTCCCAACCTCTGTGTCCCTTTCTTGCCCTTCAACTCTAATAACCACTCTCTGGTTTTGTACAGGTTGTATATAACTCTTCGCTCCCTATATTTTACCCCTGCTACCTTAAGAATTTGAAAGAGCGTATTCCAGTTGACATTGTCAAAAACTTTCTCCAAGTCTACAAACGCTGGAAACGTAGGTTTGCCTTTCCTTAGCCTATCTTCTAAGATAAGTCGTAATGTGAGAGTTGCCTCCCCTGTTTCTACATTTCTCCTAAATCCTAACTGATCTCCCCCAAGGTCGGATTCTACAAGTTTTTCCATTCGTCTGTAAATAATTCATGTTAGTATTTTGCAACAATGACTTATTAAACTGATAGTTGTGTAATTTTCACATTTGTCTGCACTTGCTTTCTTTGGAATTGGAATCACTATATCCTTCTTGAAGTCTGAGGCTATTTACCCTGTTTCATACCAGGTAGAACACCATTTTCTTGACTGGCTAACGATATCAGCAGTTCAGATTGAATATAATCTACTCCAGGGGCTTTGTTTCGACACAAATCATTCACCGCTCTGTCAAATTCTTCTCACAGTACGCTATCCCCTATTTCATCTTCTCCCAATTCATCTTTCATTTCTAGAATACTGTCTTCAAGTTTATTTCCTTTGTATAGGCCCCTCTATATATTCCTTCCACATTTCAGCTTTCCCCTCTTTGCTTAGTATTGGTTTTCACTCTTGATATTCATACAGCTGCTTTTCTTGTCTGCAAATATCTCTTTTGTTTTCCTGTAGGCGGTATCTGTCTTTCCCCTATTTATACATTCTTCTATGGTTCTGCATTTGTCCACTGGCCAATCCTGCTTAGCCAGTCTGCACTTCCTGTCAATCTCGTTTTCTAGACGTTTGTACTTCCTTTTGCCTGCTTCACTTGCTGAATTTTTATATTTTCTCCCCTCACCAATTAAGTTCAGTATATCCTGTGTTCTCCAGGGATTTCTATTAGGTCTTGTCCTTCTGCCTATATGATCCTCTGTGGCCTTCACTACTCTATCTTTCAAAGCTACCCATTCTTCTTCTACTCTATTACTTTCCCCCATTTCAGCCAATCCTTGCCTAATGCTCCCTCTGAATCTCTCAACCACGTCTGTTCATTTAATTTGTCTAGGTTCCATCTCGTAACTTTTCTACCTTTCTGCAGTCTCTTAAGTTTTAATGTGCAGTTCATAACCAGTAGGTTGTGGTCAGAGTCTATATCCGCCCCTGGTTTCTAAATCTATTCCTTACCATTATAAAGTTAATCTGCTATCTTCCAGTGTCTTCTGGTCTCTTCCACATATACAACCTTCGTTCATGATGATCAAACCAAGTGTTGGTGATTATTAAATTATGTTCTGCACATAATTCTACCAAGCGATCTCCTCTTTCATTCCTTTTTCCCAATCCATATTCACCAGCTACATTTACTTCTCTTCCCTTTCCTACTACCGAGTTACAGTACCCCATCACAATCAAGTTTTCGTCTCCCTTATCTTTCTGAATGATTTATTTTATCTCCTCGTACATTTCTTTGATATCCTCGTCATCCGCTGTGCTAGTTGGCATATAAACTTGCACTTCAGTGGACGATGCTGTTTTTTTTTGTTTATCTTTGCTATGATAATGCGTTCATTATGCCATTTGTAGTAACTTACCTGCATTCCTATTTTCTTATTAATTATCAGACCTACTCCTGCATTACCACCAACTGATTTTGTATTTATAACCCTGTACTCACCTGACCAGAAATCCTGTTCAACCTGCCACTGAACTTCACTAATCCAAACAATATCTAGCCTTAACCTATCCATTTCTTTTCAAATTTTCTACCTTACCTAAACGATTGAGGGTTAGGACATTGAAAGTTGACCACTGCAGATGTAACGTGTTATTTAGCTATTTTAGCTGAGTATATTCACTGTAGTTGTCTGCTTACTAGAATGAACTGATCTTAGTCTTGGTAAATAATCAAAAATGCACTGCTTAAATTTTGTAATCAAATCTACCATCAATTAATTTAATGAAAAACTTACAGTTATAAAATTAGTAAATAAAGTCTTGACGAGAGGAGCCAAAAACAAGATCAACATTAATTTAATGAAATGATTCTAGTAGCAGAAAACATAGAAAGATTACTGTTAAAATTATAGTTCTGGGTGTACAAGCCAGTTAAAAGATTCATGTAAACTACTTGATGTGCTGCTGAAACTTGTTCCCTGACCCAAATTGAGAACTAATTTGACCTCAAATTACTCTCACAGCCGCAAGTTAGGAAAGCAGCGGTCATATGAATTGTAGCTCACAGGCATCACACTTACTATGAAACGAGCCACCACAAATAAATTACTTTATGAAAGTGGCGCAATGGAAATATTAACAATAATCAGCATCTGAATTTGTTCTCAGCACATGTGAAACAATATTTATAAAGAAAGGGGTACGTATTCTCAAACTACTGTATTAAAAATAGGATAAGATTTTATTGAACAAAATGCTTTTATTCAGTGTAAGCACAAGCACGTGGGGGGAACCAATTTAGTTACACAATAAAAACGCATCCCATTGAAACTAGCTCACAAGCACTATCATATCTTATGCTAAAATGCCCATAATAGAAATTTAAATTTATCTACACTGAATTGAATTTTAGTTGGGGGAGGATTTACAAATAACAAGCATTCATCCACACACACACACACACACACAATGCAAGCGAAACTTACTAAAATCACCATACTGAACAAGTCAGAAACGGTCGTCGATCTCGTAGCGGAAGTTTCAGCGAGCCAAGACGAAGGACACAACAGAATAAAAATAACTTTTGTACATGGCTGGTTCTATTCTTCCTTAACTGGAGATGGTGCGTATAGCAACAAAATCTGTTTGCATTTGAAGCTAAACCAAGTGCTGGCAAACTAACTGAGGCGCGCACCACGTGGTTCCGAAATCCAGTAAAATGAAGAAAATCAGTTACTAAAATATTGCGAAAATTAACTATAGCATGCAACCCATAGAAATGTGTGGAATGTTACAAGGAAACGGAAGAAACACTGTTCCATACGATAGGAGAACTTTCGAGAGATGGATGAGGTCCGCTCTCAGAAATCATCAAAGTTTAATAAATTCAGATTCGCGATAAAACAAATACAAAATACGGCATGCAACGCATCGAAATACGTAGAATGTTGTAAGGAAAGTAAAGAAACACAGACATACGCGATAGCACGAACTTTACAGAGGAGAATAAAATCCTATCTCAAAAGTCATCAAAGTGTAATAAATTCGGAGTCGCGGAAGAACAACTATGAAATACGGCATGCAACCTATAGAAATGCGCAGCATTTCATAACTAAGCAAATAAGAAAGGTTGTACAGGGCTAGTACAGAATTTACAGACCGTGGTTGGGAACAGAGTACAAGTTCGAGAATAAAATAGCAATTTACAACAGGCAGAAGAGAGAAGATCGCGCAGTACTACCAGAAAACGGAAGGATACATGCTGTTATTCTAGCCTGAAGGGCATAGAAGAAACACGGGTTCCACTGAAGGCTTTGTTCTGAGAACACACCACGTGGAGTACATGTTACTCGTGGACAGAGAAAACGAACAGTAAAATTGCACACGAGTTACAAGAAGCAAACATCCTGCTTAGTAGTCGCGCATCTTTCGATGCATGTTTGGTGAAACTTACTCCGAAAATGAATGCAAGTTCTAAAACCTAAGTTGAACTAACTGAACAACGAATTGCTGCCATCTCCAGGCTGAAAGAGCACAGCTAACTCACCATTCTGAAGGACAGCCACCGCACGAGTGAGCCTTTTGCGGGCCACGTGGGCCTCTGCCTGGAAATTGGCAAGCCCGAGGGAGCCAGGGGTGGTGGGGGAAACGCAGAGATTCGCACAAGAGCGCGTATAGGCTCACACCAGCCTCTTGCCAACCTAACTTGCAATGAAAGGGTGTGGAAACCTCTTCTGAGTGCATAGAAAGAGAGGTTGGTACTAGCCACCTATCGACGCAGCTCCATAGAGCATCGCCCAAGGCTAAATTTCTCATACTTCCAGACACACTAGCACGCCAAAAAATTCTCATACTCACACATGCAGGGACAAAACATTTTACAGTCTTATAGGCATGGTGGCGAGATGGGGAAGCCGTTCATGTTGCCACATTGATTGACACACTAATAAATTAATAACATAAATCTAACACAAATGAAGTTAAATACGACTACTAATAACAAAATTTAAAAATGAGAACTGAAAGGCTACGTTACTCCTCATGCCTCAGAAAACGAATAGAGTGTCGTTAAACGACTTTAAATAAAATACAAAATTAAAATTTAGGGAAAGCGGCAGAAAGCTGTCTTTCAACATTCCACACTCTGACCCGTAGAATGCCTGTTTTGTTTTTCTTAATGACGACATCATCTTGAGTAGTCCCCGCCCAGAGATACGAATGGGGGACTATTTTACCTCCAAAATATTTTACCCAAGAAGATGCCATCATCATATATTCAAACAGTATAACTGCATGTCCTCAGGAAAAGTAACGACTGTAGTTTCCTCTTGCTTTCAGCCATTCGCAGTAACTGCAAGGCAAAACCATGTTAGCTGATCTTACAAGGCCAGGTCAGTCGATCGTCCAGACTGTTGCCCCTGTAACTACTGAAAAGGGTGCTGCCCCTCTTCAGGAACCACACGTTTGTCTGGCCTCTCCGGCCAATCAGTTTGGGTAGAATGAACAAGAGCAATACAAAAATACTTCCGTACCTTGTATTGCAGATATATTTATTTTGTGATACAAACTGTGAAGTCCAGCGATGCACTTTATTTGGAATTAACGTCATAAGGCGTAATTAATACTCCCTATTTTGCTATGTAGCTGTTTACTAATGTAAATATGCACTACAAACAAATGGGTAAAACACACATCTGAATCCGCTTGTATTTCTTTTCTATGATGAGAATAATGTCAACTGAAGTATTCACATCCATTTTCACGGCCTCCACTGTGATATTGTCCATACCTGCCACTTGCCATTCTTTAGTTATTGAATGGCCTTTTGTATCTCTATTCCTGAAGGTGGTTCTGTAATGATATCATCATCTTCCTGGTCTACTTTTGTCATAACATGTTACCTCTTCCTCGATTGTTTCACAATTCAAGATCTCCAGAAAGTGTTGTCTCCATCTTTCTAGATCTTGCTTTTCAGTAACAGGGATAAAAACAAACTTAATCTGATTGTATGATGTCCCCATAATGAGTTTTGTGCACAACCACCACAATACACTAATAATAACTAATTTACCACTTAGTGTCATGATATAAAGTATTTATTTACAATATCACATATGGATTTCATAACTTTTTTTTGCATTCTACATATTAAAAAAAATATGATTTATCATAATAATATAACCATAGAACTTTTAATAAAACAAAATTAACATGAGCTTTAATAATAGTTGTTATTCAACACTTGTAGATGGGGTTCATTCCCCTAAGAGAAAATGATATTTTTTACTTCTCCCAGCCTTCTTCATCGCGTCTTTGTTCTTTTATATGTAGTGGTAAATTTCTACATACTTGATTTTGTAGTTGCACCAAGTCTATTCAAAAAATTCCGAAACTTTATATAAAATGTGTTAAGGCCAATTCACACTGTCCATCATGTCACGTTATGATCAATAAAAACGACTCCACACTGTCCGTCACCAGACCAAGACGCAACATCACATCACATCAAAGTTTCTCGGGGAGAAAATTTTGATGGAACAGTCGTCTGCTAATATCGGAAGTTAACCTATTTTTGTCACACTCAGCCATGTCATAATGGCGATTCCATGGATTGTATGCAATTGTGTCTTCTTAATCTTTATTTTACAGTTACACTTTGTTTTAATGGTAAATTACAAATGTTACATGGTGACTAAGATATTTTTCCATAGCGTGTTCTTCCAAAATCGGGATCGGATATCTGAAACAAAAAATGGTTTAGATTTTACATTAGAGTAACAGTAAAGGTTGACAATGTATATCAATGAGATTGGAAACTGATTAAGCAATTTTAATTAAATAACATTGTAAACGAAAACGTCAGTGTCAATGAAGGAGAAAAACTCAGTTTTTTTATACCGTTATTAACAAAGTAAGGGGGAAATTATGATGGATAAAGCAGACTGGCTCTAAAATTAAAATCATTCTGAGTTATTTGCCTTGTCATGACGATAAAATATTTCCAACGTTTCAGATCCGTTTCAGGAGCCTTCCTCAGGAAATACTGTTTCCTCCTGTGCTTGTCTTATAAAGCCAACCCCACAGGTTAGTTCTGATTGGTTGAAATTTGGTAGTAGAAATAGAAGGAATAACTTTATTGGTGCTTGTATTGGTGTTTCTGATAGGTTGGAGATACAGGTGGTAGATGTGCTTATTGGTGTTTGCGTCGGTTGTTCTGATTTATGGAAAACAGGAAGGTATACACTTTTTGGTGTTTGTATGTAATTGGCCAGCTATGACGATAGCCGTAGTTCCCTGTTCCGCCTAGTTCTTTTAAGTAGTGACGTTTATGCCATGTCAGGAGTGCCCATCTGTGGCACAAGGGCCCATTGTACCACTTGCCACGAAGCATTGACACACTGTCCAAACCGGGAGCCAAGACTATGAAAGTTTGTATCCGTCTTCTCCATTCATATTTGATGAAACTCCAGATGTGTCACATCAAGAACAATTGACTCTTGTTATAAGATATGTAACAGAAAAGCTCGAAATCAAAGAAAGCTTTCTTGGTTTTTACAAAACTGATTTGACTGACAGTGAAATGTTATACAAGCTGCTTGTTTCAATTTTCGGTGAACTTGGCATTGACCTTAAAAATATAATTGCTCAGTGCTATGACGGAGCGGAAAACATGAGTGGTTCTTACAAGGGTGTCGCTGTGAGGATGAAAGAACAAAACCCGTATGTTATGTTTGTACATTGCTATATGCATTCTCTAAATCTTGCACTTGCCGATGCATCTAAAAACATTCCTTCTGTTCGCAACGTTTTAGCACAGTTCAACAACTATACTGTTTTATTGAGGCTTCGCCTAAAAGACATGCAGTATTTCCCACAGTAAAAAGTGCAGCATGTGCAGTCACAGAAGAAATAAATAAGGATTTGTCCTTGAAAGCACTAAGTGACACAAGATTTAGCAGCAGATGTGAAAGCTTGCGAGCAGTTCAACAACACTTAATAGATATACTGCACACTCTGGAAAAATAGTGAAGCTACTGACTCCAAAACTGGTGGAGATGCTCATGGATTGATCACATGTATTACCAAGTTTGAGTTTATTTTTATATTTAATACTATGAAGTACTTTTTTGAAAAAACCTAACATTCTTTAAAAGTACATACAGAATCATGATGTATCCATTCATGAAGTAGTCCAGGTGGCTGACAGCGTAGTTATGTCCATAAATTGTTTGAGAAATGCAGAAGAGTTCCAAAAGTTTTTTACTGAAGAAATTGAATTTTGTGAAAGACATGGCTTTGAGGGGCCAACAGTTCAACGCAAAAGAAAACTTCCACAAAAAATAGGAGGAGGAGATGTTAATCCTGAATATGATTCACCTGAAGCCCACTTTTTAAAAACATTTTACTACCCTCTGTTAGATACACTCAGTGAGAACATTAGGTCACGATTTGAAAAAAAAAAACCAGCTGGCTCTACTCTGCAACATGGAACTACTGCTGACGGCTTCGATGAAGAGCAACTCAATTTGTAACGACCGTATCAAAGAAGCATATTTTGCTGTGAGTTCCGAATTTGGTTTGGAAAATGATAATTTAGTCTCAGAAATCGATGTATTTTCAAGAAAGAAGCATGATTCAGACCAAACAGATGGTCATCTTGTGCCAAATCTGGTTTCACAATTTACGTATGAAAATGTTCACAACCAGTATGTATTCCCTAATTTGTTCAAGCTACTGCAACTGTTTTTGGCTATCCTGGTTTCCACTGCAACGGCAGAACGATCTTTCAATGTCCTCAAACGGATCAAAAACTACTTGAGGAATTCTATTCTGCAAGACCGTTTAACATATTTAGCTATACTAGCCATTGAAAAAGATGCGGCTAAAAACATCAAATTAGAAGAATGTGTAGAAATTTATGCCAGGCGGAAACCAAGGCACATAGCTTTGTTTTAAAGCAAATATGCTTTGACAAGATGTATCATGTTAAATTACCCTATTGTCTGTTATTTTTGTTTATAATTAAACTAATGTTCCTTGGTTTGTAACAGTTGTATTTTACTAGACAAATTAATTAAACAACTTATGGCTATTAGAATTGTATATTGTCTTTTGTTTTTCCTCGCATTTGGTATTATAGGCCTGTAGGTGCAAAAATCAAGCTATAACATGAAACAATTTCTTAAAAAGCCATTTTTAGTTTTAGATTTTATTTTGCCCCCCCCCCCCCTACTTCTAACATCGAATCACCGCCACTGCACACACTCACATACACTCCTGGCCATTAAAATTTCTACACCATGCAAATGACGTGCTACAGACGCAAAATTTAACCGACAGAAAGAAGACGCTGTGATATGCAAATTATTAGTTTTTCAGAGCATTCACACACGGTTGGCGCCGGTGGTGACACCTACAACGTGCTGACATGAGGGTCGGCTGCAGTGGCCAAGCAGTCTACGGTGTGCCAGTCACGGTTTGCACGGCCGCTGCAGTCGGGGGTGTTTGTGTCGTCTTTAGTATAAGCTAGTACATAAGTAGTTTGTACGTTTAGGGACTGATGACCGCATAGTTAAGTCCCATAAGCTCTATAAACATTTGAACATTTGCTGATATGAGGAAACTTTCCAACCGATTTCTCATACACAAACAGCAGTTGATCGGCGTTGCCTGGTGAAACGTTGTTGCGATTCCTCGTGTAAGGAGGATAAATGCCTACCATCACGTTTCCGACTTTGATAAATTTCGGATTGTAGCCTATCGCTATTGGGGTTTATCGTATCGCGACATTTCTGCTCGCGTTATTCGCGATCCAATGACTGTTAGCAGAATATGGAATCAGTGGGTTCAGGAGGCAATACAGAATGCCGTGCTGGATCCCAACGGCCTCGTAACACTAGCAGTCGAGATGACAGGCATCTTATCCGCATGGCTGTAATGGATCGTTCAGCCACGTCTCGATCCCTGAGTCAACAGATGGTGACGTTTGCAAGACAACAACCATCTGCACGAACAGTTCGACGACGTTTGCAGCATCATGGACTATCAGCTTGGAGACCATGGCTGCGGTTACCCTTGACGCTGCATCACAGACAGGAGCACCTGCGATGGTGTATGCAACGACGAACCTGGGTGCACGAATGGCAAAAGTCATTTATTCGGATGAATCCAGGTTCTGTTTACAGCATCACGATGGTCGCATCCATTTTTGGTGACATCGCGGTGAACGCACATTGGAAGCGTGTATTTGTCTTCGCCATACTGGCGTATCACCTGGTGTGATGGTATGGGGTGCTATTGGTTACACGTCTCGGTCATCTCTTGTTCGCATAGATGGCACTTTGAACAGTGACCGTGACATTTCAGGTGTGTTATGACCCGTGGCTCTACCCTTCATTTGATCCCTGCGAAACACTTCATTTCAACAGGAGAATGCACGACCGATGTTGCACGTCCTGTACGGGCCTTTCTGGATACGGAAAGTGTTCGACTGCTGCCCTGGCCAGCACATTCTCCAGATCTCTCACCAATTGAAAACGTCTGGTCAATGGTGGCTGAGCACCTGGCTTGTCACAATACGCCAGTCACTACTCTTGATGAACTGTGGTATCGTGTTGAAGCTGCATGGGCATCTGTACCTGTACATACCATCCAAGCTCTGTTTGACTCAATGCTCAGGCGTATCAAGGCTGTTATTACGGCCAGAGGTGGTTGTTCTGGGTACTGATGTCTAAGGATCTATGCACCCAAATTGCGTGAAAAGGTAATCACACGTCAGTTCTAGTATAATATATTTGTCCAATGAATACCCATTTATCATCTGCATTTCTTCTTGGTGTACTAATTTTAATGGCCAGTAATGTACAGCAAAGGACCCAAGAACGCACCCTGTGGGTCCCCATTTACATCCTAGTCTGTGGAATCAGCTGATTTTTGCATCTTCCATTTAAGGATGAATTGAAACATTAGGGTATAGTCCCACTAATACCACAATGCTTATCTAGAAGAATTGCATGATTTACACAGTGTATGGCTCCTTACACATGACTGTTCCTTAATTAGATTGAATAGTACGGTCCTGCACTCTGCCTTCTGGTCAATCTATCGATATATCACACGTCCCGAAGAGCGCACCTAGAATCTACGGAAGCATTGTACCTCTCGCCCATATGGAGGTTATTTAGTACTTCGCCTGGAAATATCAGTCAAAACCATGATTTGGAGAACGTCCTGGAGTCTTACTAGGGGAGAATCCGCTGGTTGTGGTGTGAATTTTTGTGTTCCGTGGCTTGATTTACCCTAAAAAGAGAGATAGAGGTCTATTTGCTGCATTTGAGCACTTACTTCGTCGTTTGGTCAAGAACAAGACATTATAAGGCTGGAGGCTACAATATACAATTACCGGATGGATAATGTTTTTGACCTTGTGCAAGACTGTTTAAGTCTTTTAAACGAGAATAAACGGTATCTGTAAAGTGCTTCTCCACCCTACGGAGGCGAATAACGAACATCCTAGACAACAGCTGCTGTGTAGTGTTTAAAAATGTCCTGCAATTTGTGTACGGGGGTAATAAAAATACCCGAAAATTGACAGGTGTACAGGTAAACCTTCCAGACACTACAGATCAAGAAAAGCTTATACGTTGTGTTCTATCAGCTTTTAGTTTCAATTGTCTACCTGTAAATTACGTGGAGATTCGTATTACTGACACAGCAAAGACGATATAAGTAGTACACTTAAAAGCTACATTAAAGCAAGGGAAACATACTTCTCCCAATCCAGAACATTGTTCTCCACACTGCCTCCAGGTATAGATATCGCCGTATTAGCTCTGGCACCTACAAACAATGTCATTCCACAAGTCAAGCGAAAAAGAGGAAATGTATCGCACAGAAAAAAAATGTTTGTAAATCTTATGGGGCTTAACTACGGGGTCATCAGTCCCTAAACTTACAAACTACTTATGAACTACTTACGAACTAGGACGGCACAAATATCCATGCCCGAGGGGGGATTCGAACCCCCGACCGTAGTGGCCATGCAGACCGTGACTGACGCGCTTTTTTTTTTTTTTTTTTTTTTTGTTTGTTCTATGGATAGTTCTCATTGATGCGGACGGTGATCGTTTTTGTTCGTTCTTGTTCGATGTGTTGTTGGCTCAGCTTTTTTATTACAGAGAGCTTTGAGCCCTCTGACCGGGCGCGCTGAGCCACGGCGCCCGGCGTAAGAAAGATGTAGAACCTTCTGGAATTGTTAATTAACGCCTAGTCCCCGCGGCCACCTCGGCCGGCTATCGCACAGACTTACGCCATTCCCCATTAAAGAAATTACACCGCTACCTGCAGTTAATGTCTTATGTGTGCGAAAAAGAAAACTGGAGATGGCGGATATCGACGCCAAGAGAAGGAAGCTAGAATATACTCCTAAAGCAACTGCCATAAAGGACGAGTACAAACTAATGCTCGAGAAAGACGAAGCTATAGCAGATGTGCAAGCCAGGTTTACATATGGTTTTAAACAGAGGGAGTGGAGAAATCTGGTTACGACTGGGACTTATAAAATATTTGCTTTTACAGTAAACAGTCAGGGAAATAGGTCACGCGTCGCTGTACTGGCCGAAAATAGCGTAACACAGAACGTCTTCTACACAAAAAAACGTATTGCATTCTCATTTGGAGAAGGGCTACTTTGTATCCAAATGTGGACGACTGGGTGTAGGAGCAGCCATTTTCAGAGTTGAAAACGGATGGAATAATATCTAACAATCAATCGTTTGCAATAGTCGTAAACCTAGTGTTCCATACGAAAATTACCACAGGATTGTATATCAGAGGAGTTGGTAACGTGCACACATAGGAACGCATAGTGCGATAACCAGTACGCCATACAGGAAATAATTGGAAAAGTTAAAAAACCCGATTGTTCTCGTCTAGAAGCATTGTCAAAAGGTGCAAAGCTGGTTAAAAAAGTTATTAAGGAGGTGGAATACAGGAGGAAACTAAGATACATAATGGAGTTCGAGAACATACCTTCCCTGTACCTTTCGAACTTCTGGCTGGAACGGAAATAGGAGAGGCCGATGTAGATCTAAACTACAAGTTAAAAATTAAATTGGACAAAATTAAAGTTACACCTAACAAGAATAAAGAACGAGTTGTATTCTGTATATATTGTTTCCTGTATGTAAACATGTATGCTAAATGTAATACGTTTTGTGCTGTAAAACTTGTGTTCTTATTTACTATCTTAATAAAAATTCTTCGAAAGCATAAGGTTGAAGGTACTTGCTCTGTTGTGCGAGAGGATTAGTATACGATGTACGCATCTCCCAGTTTTTGCTTAGTATAAGCCGCATTTGGACATCCACCGAGTACAAGAAGAAGTAGTTAGGGTTAAAGAGTTGTACAATAACGTGCTGTTTTTTTTTATTTTAAGTGGTTCTTTGTATAGAATGATCACGCAAAAAGCATTTTTCGAATAACATCTAGGTGTCTTACTAGGTAAGGAACCAGTGATTTTGATTTGAATTTCTCCGATCTGTGGCTACTTTTGACCTAAAAAAGGGTTGTAATCCCGTGCTTTGTCGATGTGATTACCTAAAATCTGTAATAGTTTGCATCTGCAACAGTTAATTGTTGTAAAGACATAGTTTTTCGAGTAGAACGTTTGGGTCTTACAGGGTTTAGGAGAAGATACCAGAAGACAGGTTGCTTGTTGTCAGAGAGCAGTAACTCGCTCGGTAAAGTATCTGTTAGGAAGATGTAATTCTGTGTTGTATTCTACAGCTAAGCAAAGCGTTCGTTTAGATCGATGTTGCTCAGTACATTGCTGTTTGGAGTGGGGTTTGACTTATTGCACAATGGTTCATCTTGTATAAATTTCGTTCTTCTTGTTATCGATTTTCTAAAAAAAACTATGTTTCGTTTCTGTAATAGCTACATCGCAAATTAGCGCTCATCCTACTGTCTGTGTATGTATCTGCGTATACATCTACATCTACATACATAGCCGGCCGCGGTGGCCTAGGGGACTGAGGCGCTCCAGTCACGGTCTGCACGGCCACTACGGTCGGGGGTTCGAATCCCCCTAGGGCATGGATATTTGTGCCGTCCTTAGTTGTAGCTAGTTCATAAGTAGTTTGTAAGTTTAGGGACTGATGACCCCGTAGTTAAGTCCCATGAGCTTTACAAACATTTGAACATTTTCTACATACATACTCCGCAATTCACCGTAAGGTGCGTGGCGGAGGGTACACTGTACCACTACTAGGCATTTCCTTTCCTATTCCACTCCCAAATAGAACGAGGAAAAAAAAAGAATGCCTATATGCCTCCGTACGAGCCCTAATTTCTCTTATCTTGTCTTTGTGATCACCACACGAAATGTAAGTAGGCGGCAGCAAGATCTTACTACAATCAGCTTCAAATTCCGGCCCTCTAAATTTCCTCAACATTAATTCACGAAAAGAACGTCGTCTTTCCTCCAGCGTTCCCCAACTGAGTTGCCGGAGCATTTCCGTGACACTCGCATATTGGTCGAACCTTCCAGTAACAAACCTAGCTGCTCGCCCCTGAACTGCCCCTATGTCTGCCTTTAAACTGATCTGCTGCGGGTCCCAAACACTTGAGCAATACTCAAGACGTGGTCGTAAAAGCGTTTTATATGCGGTCTCCTTTACAGGTGAAATACATCTTCCCAAAATTCTCCCAATAAACCGAAGTCGGCTATCCGCCTTACAACTGTCCTTACATGTTCGTTCCATTTCATATCGCTCTGCAATGTTACGGATAGATATGTGAACGACGCGACAGCATCAAGAAGCTCACTAAAAATGCTGTATTCGAACATTATGGGATTGTTTTTCCTGCTCATGTGCATCACTTTACATTTTTCTGCATTGAGAGCTAGCTGCCAGTCTTCGCACCAACTAGAAATCTTGTATGCTATTACAGTCAGTTAAAGATGTCACCCTCCCATACACCACAGCATCATCAGCAAACAGCCGAAAATTTAAAGGTACTCTGTCCATCAGATCTTTTATCTAGATAGAAAAAAATAGCGGTCCTATCACACTCCCCTGGGGCACGCCTGACGATAGACTCGTCTCTGATGAACACTCGCCGTCGAGAACAATGTACTGCGTTCTATTACTTAGGAAGTCTTCCAGCCAGTCACAAATCTGTGAACCTATTCCATAAGCTCGTATCTTCGTTAGCAGTCTGCAGTGTGGCACCACGTCGAACGCCTTTTTGAAGTCGAGAAAAACACAATCCGCCTGTTGCCCTTCATCCATGGCTCGCTAGATGTCATGTGAGAAAAGGGCAAGCTGAGTTTCACATGAACGATGTTTCCTAAACCCGTGTTGATTCATAGAAATAAGCTTTTCTGTTTCAAGGAAATTTACTATATTCGAACTGAGAATATGCTCCAAAATTCTACATGAAACTGATGTCAACGATATTGGCCTGTAATTGTGTTGGTCAGTTCTCTTTCCTTCTTATAAACGGGAGTCAACTGCACTTTTTTCCAATCACTAGGAACTTTGCGCTGAATTAAAGATTCGCGATAAATGCAAGCTAAGTAGGGGGGCCAATGCCGCAGAATACTCTTTGTAAAACCGAACTGCTATTCCATCCGGACCAGCAGACTTTTTCGTATTTAGCTCTCTCAGCTGCTTCTCTACACAGGGAATACCTATTACTATGTTCTCCATTTCAGAATTAGTACGTTGATCAAATGATGGTACATTTGTGCGGTCCTCCTGCGTGAAAGTTTTTTTAAAGGTTAAATTTAGAACTTCAGCTTTCCGTTTGCTTTCTTCTATTACTGACTGTCCCGGAATGATCAACGAGTGACTGGACAGTGGGCTTTGACCCGCTTATCGATTTTACATAGGACCAGAATTTTTTCGGGTTCTCGGAAAGATCTTTCGCTAAGGTATGGCTGTGGTAATTATTGTATGCTTCGCGCATCGAAAAGTTATAACGGCTGCTGTAGTCATCTCGAACGGTAAAAACATCGTTTGTGTCAGCTGTGAGGAAATGTTGCAGTATTTGTCGGTAATACGCTTGTGTGCGATTGTCTCTTTATGGGCTGTGAAGGCTATCTTTATTGGGTTGATGGTGTATTAAGAGCTATGGTATAGCTGTGGCATTTCGATCGTTTTTTTATTCTTATGTCTATTGTTACAATCAACGTAATTCTATCTTCGTAAAATAGCTCTCGTGTATTCGTAATCTGGTGCGGCCAGGAAAAATTAAACCTATAACTTCTCCAGGTCAGGTAAGAGCGTCGATTGGTATGTTTACATGTATAGGACGTACACGCTCCAAACCAGCGTCTACGATGAGTCAACAGGTCCGTACTCGCCTGCAGCCGGAAATAGCACGGAATGTGGGTATGCATGCTAGCTTGCGCGAAATACCTATTTCCAACTGTTTAATCATGCGATTCTATGCAATGCAGATGTGAGCCACAATTGTGGAAATGCATATGGATACTTAGTAGCATGGGTATTTGCTATGGATGTGGGGTATTTATATCTTCTTGTAGCTGTGTTTACGAATGGATGTCTTTCGGTAGCGTATCGGAGATGATTGCAGTGGTAAATTAATGTTCGTTGGTCGATAAGCATCGAGTTAGATAACTTAAGGAGGGTTAGTTACCTACGTTGGAAGGTGCGTTTAATCGTATGTTTAGTCTCTAAAGGATTGCTCCTGAAGATCGATAAAAAATCTGGTGTTGTATTAGTTCGAAATGGTGTAGACTATTTTGCGTTGCTGCTTGTAAGGATTATAAGAATTTGGCTTTGATCTAGATCTTTTCTTGTTAGATGTTCTGTGCGTGTGCACATCGAGCATTTTTTACACTGTGTTACAGATGTTTATCGAGAGTAATGTCCGCCTCCGTATCTCTGTGGAAGCGTCGCTGAATACCACGCAGAAGGCCCGGGTTCGATTCCCGGCAGGGGACTGGGTGATGTGTGTTGTCCTAATCATCATCATCTCATCATCATTGGTACGTAAGTCGCCCACGCGGCGTCAAATATAAAGACTTAAACTCAGGCGGCCGAACAATCCCGTACGGGATCTCCCGGCCAAGAAAGCCATACGCTCATTTCATTTCCATCGAGAGTAATAATTTGTTAGAAGGAGTGGAATACGATGGTGGTTTGTGCGCGGATGCTCTTTAATGCACTAAGTTTGTAGGCTACTGACTGATAGAAAGCGTTCCAGAAATATTGTCTGCCGGGCTACGCATTGGAAACAAAGTTGTGGTTGGATGTTTGGGACGGGTCAAGCAACCAATGCAGTTATTGGGTGGGAGAGATCGGAACTTTATTAAAATGCGCTGTGTCTGAGAGATCTTGTCTGTTACTGATCGCGGTTATAACACCGTCTGTGGTAACATGTTTATGCGGAGTGTACGTGGAGGAACTTAGAGTTGGTACTGGGTTAGTGACGACTGTAAGGATAGCCCTGCTTGGGTTGCGTTTGTAGGTTGTTACGGACGTAGCAGCATGCTAGTTGGGTCAAAAATTTTGTTAAACACGAGTTGGAATGGCTAGATCCGTTTGTTGTGGGTTAGTGTTGACTGCAGGTGTAGTTCTGTTACTGTGTTGGAAATGTTTGGCGCTTACAGAGAGTGCTGTTGGCTAGATGGGATGGAATTTAAGTAAAAAGTGTTGATATACTCTAAATACACGTCGCGGTAGAGCTCTAAAGAAGCCGACTTTGGTGGTTGTAAAAGAACTTTGCAGTGTGCACGTTACCTGATCTTTCGTCGAAGCATCGCCTGTTTAATCGTATGCTAGTGTTGTCCACTTTACCACTGGTGTCCATTATGTTATGTAGCGGAGATGCCTGCTGTGGTAAATCATAATACTTTCGTCGAAAATCCACGTGTGTTATAAAACTCCTATAGTTTGGTAACTTAAAGTGTGCTAGTTGTAGCCAATGGAGTGCGTGTGTGGTGAGGTATTGTTATAGATGTGCAGATCTACCTGCGTAGTAAATTCAGGAAGTTCGAAACTGCAAACGCTGGAGATAAGACGAAGTTACTATTTGTGGCTACTTTGTGGAATACAGGGGGAGATATGTACGTCCTGTGGGTATATATCTTATAAAGTGCAACTAATGGATGTTTTAATGGTGGAGCTCCCATATTTACTACAGCAGCTTCGTGTAGATGGCTTCTATCTCCTGGATTTGGACAACACACAAGATTTCGAAGGGATTTTTTTTAACAGAGAGCATAACTTTCGGATGGAAGGAGCGACAGCAATGTGCTTGCGGGCGACGACAAGACAAATGGAAAGGATTGCTTAACGTGGTTGCCGTCGAATTATAGAATCAAAATAAATAAAAAATTGTCAAATCACGAGCCCTGGTGTAAGCAAACTTATCCGTAGCTACAATATCGATTTTATAAAGCGTCCAGACAGGCGATTGTGAGGACTTATTTTTTCGCTGGGTCGAGAAAATGGCATTACCAGGATGGAGGATTGTGGTTATGGATCTTGCAAGAAGATTGTTTAAGTGTTCTAAAAGAGAAGATATGGTATTTACAAAGTTCGTCGTTGTACTGTGCATCGCTCCCATCCATATTGTCCCGGCTAACATACACTTTTAGAGATCAGTTATTCTGCAATTTGATTACCCGAAAATTGACTGCTCTCTCGGACCGAGAAAACCTTATACAATATGTTTTAGTTTCAACTGTCTTCATGTAAAGCTGTAAAGTCAAGCAAGGAGCTATGTTAAGGCATATTTTAGCATTCCAGGGCTTTATTCTTCACAGACGTAGATATCGCCTACATTTCCACAAGTCCTAAGAAGAAGGGTAAACGAAGACTGGGTTATATGGCGAAGACAAAGGCTTTAAAGGAGGATATTGCATATGTGCATGCCCGGTTTAAACAGATAGTGTGGAGAAATCTAGCTACGATTACGCCTTAAAAATATTTGCTTTTACACTAAACAGCCCGAGGGATTGGTCTCGCGTCGTTGTATTGGCCGAAATTAGCGGAACACAGGACAATCGTGTTGCATTCTCGTTTGTAGAAGGGCTACATTGTATCCAAATGTTGAGGAATGGGTGTTGGAACAGCCATTTGAAGAGTTAAAAACCGATGGAATAACCACAGTTAACATGCGGTCGTTTTATGCATAACCTAGTGTTCCATACGGAATTGTGTGTATCACAAGAGTCGGAAAAAGTGTTTGAAATATGCGATGCAGTGTGTTTCCATTTGTGGACGTTGTTGTTTGAGATACACCTCTAAAGAAGTCGATTTAGCATTATTGCTGATCTTTTAACTTGTACATGCGTAGTAAATTCGACAAGTTCGTCATGGAGACAATGTGAAGGGCTGTATAGAGCAGTTGGAATCGATTGCCAACGAATACATTTATTTGTCGAATCACCTTATCTATTTAGTAACAGGCGTTTTCGGGATACTATTATCTCTTCGTTTGGCATTACCAGACTGGAGGTTGCAATATACACTTATGGCCTAGATCGGAAACGGGAATAGCCAGCCGGCCGCGGTGGCCAAGCGGTCTGCGGCGCGCCAGTCACGGTCTGCACGGCCACTACGGTCGGGGGTTCGAATCCCTCCTTGGGCATGGATATTTGTGCCGTCTTTGTATAAGGTAGTTCGTAAGTAGTTTTGAAGCTTAGGGACTGATGACCCCGTAGTTGAGTCCCATAAGTTCTACAAACATTTGAACCTTTTTTTGGGGGGGATAGCCGATATTTACAAAGTGCCGTCCTGTACTCTGTGTCACTCCCATCCATTCCTTAGAGAGCAGGTTATGATCGATGTATGGCGGGCTTTGGGTGCGATATAAGTGGTTGCGAACATTACGTTGCATGTACTCAGTTGTACTGTAACAAAAAAGTGGAGACACCCCATGTTCTATATAGGAACAGGTTTTGCCGTGTGCCGGCCGCGGTGGCCGAGGGGACAGAGGCGCTCCAGTCACGGTCTGCACGGCCACTACGGTCGGGGGTTCGAATCCCCCCTCGGGCATGCATATTTGTGCCGTCCTTAGTCTTAGCTAGTTCATAAGTAGTTTGTAAGCTCAGGGACTGATGACCCCGTAGTTAAGTCCCATAAGCTATACAAACATTTGAACATTTGTTGCGGTGTGTAGGTTAGCGTTCTTGGCAACTTCGTTTGCGGTAGACGTCTACTTGTAATTAAAAAAAATAAATCCGAGTTCTGTTTAGCGGAATGATAAGAGATCACAAGAAAGGAACTTTGGAGTAGGAATTTTGTGGGTAAAGGACGGATCGAACTTGTTCTACAGAACTGAAAATCAGTGTTGCATTGGGCAGGTAAAGTACTACCTCGGTTCTGTGGTTGCTGTATTGTCGGGTGTCTTTTCGAAGAAGGGTCTTGTTAGGTCAGTGCTTTCGAGAAGAAAGAATGGTTTTAGTGTAGACGGTTGGAAATCGGTAAATTATTTCACGTATTTTTTTTATTTCTACTCTCCATTGCACAATAGGGTTTAAATGTCTTCTGGGGCGCTGGAATATCGGTGTTTGACCTGCGTCAGGTAAATGTAGTTTGCATCGTAACAGGACATAGTGATTCCTTAGATGGGTATACGCAAGAAGATGTGTACTGCTGTAGCAAGGAAATAAGAGGTAAAATTAAACTACCAGAATTCTCGGAAGGCGCATCTATACCTCGATCTAAGGAAACGTAACAGGGCAAGATCGCTAAAGAGAGAGAGTGTTAAATTTCGGAACTTTCGGCCTGGCTCAGCTCCATTAAATAAATGCAATGCGCGCTATCCTTGTCAGAGTGGTGCGTCTGTAGAGGTCTTGCGTAGATAGTTTTGATCATTTGGAGATGTAACTTAGGTGTTTTTGAGGTATTTTGTTTAAACATTTAGCATATGTTTATTTTATGTATCCTGCCGAGAGAGCGCTCTGCGTTCTGGACGATTGTTAACGCTGCTTGCAGATGTATATTTAGACGCATTCCTAACAGTCTGGTGCTGACTGACAGAGCGGCTTTCGCTATGTTCGGTAAAATGCCTTGTGTGTTGGAAATCATTATTTTCTATGCAGACGTTGTGCTAGATGTCATTGCCGATTTTCGTTATTTCCACCAGTAAATTGGAATTTTTGTATAAACAATATGTCGTCCTCTGCTACTGCTGCTCTTGTTGTTTTATCGAAAGAGTGGTTGACATACAAGTTTTTAGCGTTTGTTACCGTTACATTCCGTTCGATGGCTGTTGCTTGCATCGTCTAAACGAAGAGATACATTTATTTTGCTTATAGATCTAAGGTTGCGGTCGAGTTCCATTTTCTTTTGGGTAGTTCCAAATGTTTGGCTCTGGTTAGAATTGTTTTTAACTAATCTGGACATCGAACGAGTATTTGTTAAGGTGGGTACATAAGATAGTGGCGTTCGTTACCGGCACAACCTGTTCATTATCCAATGTGCACTATTATTAAACATGTCCGTCGGCTGTTGTATATGTAGTCTATGCGAAGAGCTTGGAGAGAGAATGCTTAAAAAAATAAAACGTTATGATATTTCTGTTTAAACATTTAGCATATAGTTACAGAAATGTTTTATGTAGCTTGCCAAGAGAACACTGTGTGTTTGTGGTCTCCTTGGAGGTTAAGCTGTACTCAAATTACTCTTAACACATCTAGACGTCTAAAAACAAAATTGGGAGCTGTGGTGGATGGACTGGCTGCTGGCAGGGTCAATTTGTTTACGAAACTCTCGTGTTATTCCAGGTAATTGTACTGTCCGAAGTACACAATAATAATTGACTGCTTTCTTTCTTCCAATGTTGGTGTGCGTCTATAAGTAATAACTTTCGTAAAAAAAAAAAAATTCTAGGGGCGCGGACTCGAGTTCCAGACCGGGTCGGTAATCTGTAGGTCTGTTGGTGGGGGGGGGGGGGAGGTGGGGGGGGGGCGGGGGCTGTGCTCACGCAAGTGCTTACTTGTGTTTGTGTTACTGATAAAAATAAAACATAGGTTGTTACAATTAAATTGACGTGTTATGTGCGGTATGTGGCATATTTTTCCCTTAAGGCTTAACTCCAAACATATATCGCATAATTAGACTGTAAGGCTTAACTCAGAACATTTATGAAACATAAATAGACTGTGTAAGTGCGGATTGCAACCTGCACATAATAACGTTCGTAAGTACGGAACTCGTAGCGGCGGTTAATTTGATATGCAAATTAATATTAGATCGCAACCTTCGGAGGTGGGCATGTTCCCCAGCGTCTTGGGGGCGGCGTGTCGGCCAGGTGTGTGGCTGGGGGTGGGGGGATGTGGCGTCAGTCTGGCAGGGATGGACAGGTCTGGACCTGTCGGAGGTGCCGCCTGTCTGGCAGTGGCGGTGGAAGGGGGTGTTGTTTACTTGCAAGTGTTAAGTGCACTTTTATGTAACCCGTCAATCATCCTTAAGTGCGCTATGGCGGCATCCTTTGATCTGCGGTCCGGCAAATGGCCGAGCGTGGGTGGGGGGGGGGGGGCACCTGGCGTCGATGACACTATCGTTGACGGGCGATTCTCAGTGGTCCCATACCGGCTTTATCATACTACTTATGGCAGTGTTACTTTGACAGGCACTACAGTTTGCACCTTTATACATTGTCATTAGTGACATTTTTTTTATTTACACGTAAAGTGATATAAATATTCTACACATTTATCTTCTATTAGCGTGTTTTGCACAAAGTCGAATGTTTTCTCTAACCATACCATCAGCAATATAAAACTGTATTAATCTTAGGGATCATGAAAATATCTACGGGTATATTTCACACACCTGTAGATTTTAAGAGAGAGTGAATGATGAAGTTTGCATACTTTTTTTTTTCTCTCATGCGTAAATGCTCTCAATGTTTTGCCAATGATAACATATGCATACAAGTTTAAGAATAAAGAAGGGAATGACAAAGTTTTTGCATACGTTTTGTACATATTTAATTTCTGTGAGCCGGCCGCAGTGGCCGAGGAGACTGAGGCGCTTCAGTCACGGTCTGCACGGCCACTACGGTCGGGGGTTCGAAACCCCCTCGGGCATGTATATTTGTGCCGTCCTTAGTTGTAGGCAGTTCATAAGTAGTTTGTACGTTTAGGGACTGATGACCCGTAGTTAAGTCCCTTAAGCTTAACAAACATTTGAACATTTTTTGAATTTCTGTGATAACACATCTACCCACCAATTTTTGTCCAGTGAGTTACAAGTACGGGTTCTAATGGTTAAAATTATGGAGTAATACTTCTGCCTTTGAATTAACACATTGTAATAAAGAGGCTCTTTAGAAACAGCTGAGCAGTGTCCTGTCAGATGTTCAAATTACCTTAAATATTTATCTACATTTGAATGAATGCAGATATTCGGGCATAGACATATGAGAAACTTGTTACTTGAGAAAGTCTGCTCTCAGAGTAGAATATCTACACACAATAAACGTAAGTATTTCGACATCGCCAACTAGATGCTTGCAACGGATGTGACGATACATGCTTTTGTTACTGACTATGTAGCGAGGCACAAATAGCAACTATACTTCTCCATAACTACACAGTTTGAGATCCGACCACGGAGATTAAAAACCTCCTTGGCGCGATCGGTACCAGAGACAGACGAAAATTAGCTCGCGAACAGCTTTGGCTGTCTGTCTGCAGGTGGGACTGTACGAACTGTAGATCGGAAGTTAGCCGAGCATACCCGATCGGCTCACCCGAACGGCCCCAAGTTTTCTACCCCCAGACACAAGTCTGCTTGGCCACAGGGGGGTGTAAATTTGACTCACGCGCTTTGCTTCTGTGACGTCACCTAGCAGCAAGCGCCCAGCAGCTGCCACAGTACCCTTATGAAACGTGCAAGTAGGAAATTGTGTTTTGCGCTCGCTCGTTTTGTGACCTGTTAAGTGTTGGAATAGAAAGTAGCTTTCTTGTATTATGGAACAATTTTTTCATATATTCCTTCTGTAATTATGAGTGAGAATACTTCGGTTGTGCTGATGCGGAGTGCAATAACAGTGGAAGGCATTTTGTACCATCGGTTTCCAAAAGATGGGGAACTTCAGCGCATATGGATCTCTCGCTGTAAACGACAAGACGAGATAAATGTCAAAAATGCCAAAATTTGTTCCGAACAGTTTTGTGAAGCCGATTAACAAAAGAGACTTGTAGAATGAATTGTAAGGATTCAGATCACCGATATTTTATTGATAAAATTGTATGTATGAAAATAGTATGCAGTTCAATGTCCGTAGTAATTAAATGAGTAAAACAAAACCATTAATGTAAAAATCGGCTGCTGAGTTTACGTTTAACGAAAGTTTTCTTTATATAGTGTATAAAAATGAGGGCCTCTGTTTGTCCGTATGCTATGCTTGTCAATGTCATTCAGTCGATTGCGATAAAACTTATTGCATGAACTAGCGTCACGGTAATAGGCATAGTAAAATTTCGAAATTCGCACTCTAAGGGGGTGAAATCATTAGACAAAACGGAAGCACCTTTTGTCTCTGTCTGTCCTTTTAACCTCCTATAACTCGAGATGTTTGTTTGTATAGTCTATGGGACTTAACTACGGGGTCATCGGTCCATAAACTTACAAACTACTTATGAACTACCTAAGACTAAGGACGGCACAAATATCCATGCCCGAGGGGGGGATTCGAACCCCAGACCGTACTGGCCTTGCAGACCGTGACTGAAGCGCCTCAGTCCCCTCGGCCACCGCGGCCGGCATAACTCGAGAACTACTGAACGTATCGTGATGAGGTTTCTTTTAAATTGCAGATCTGACAAAGGTGTAAAAAAAGTCAGGGAGAGCATATGTCTTACGAGTGAAGCACATGTACCATTTTTCTCTCCTAAGGCGCTGGCATCGGATGGCTTCAGACTACATAAATAGTTATTGTAGGAAATCTATAAAAGATAGACATATGCTCTCACGGGCGTTATTTTAAATCTTTATGAGCCCTACAATTAAAAAAACTCCTCACGATACGTTCAGTGGTTCTCGCGTTAAAGACGTTTAAATATTACCCGTGCCAAGTCACGGGTCGGGACGGGTTAGCTAGTTGTTAATAATATTTGAAGCTTTTCTTTTTCAGTCCTTTGTATGTTAGTATACATATATATTAATGACAAGCGTGTTCCACCGCTTAAAAACAATGTTTTTTGTCGAATGATAAAAGAAAAGACAAAGAAAATGAGTTAACGGCGGCCTTATAATACAGCGGCTTGCTGCCGAATGACGTAATACAGCGCTAACAAATGACAGTGAAGAAGCCCAAACTGGCATGCCTTTCTAGTCTATGTACCTTGGCTTGGCCCAGTGGCGACGCCCAGGCCCACCCAAAAATGAAAGGCACATTTTAGAATGAAAGTAAACTGTATGTAACACAATTAAGTAACTAGTACACTGTTGTAGGCATATGGTAAGGCACTCTATTGATTTGTTAAACGATACTGGAGTGTTCTATATTAAAGACGCGGATATTACGACGAAGTTAAGCCGCATTTATAGGTTGACCCATGAAAGGAAACAAAATAGTCGATCGACATATCGATTAAGGTTTCTTCCCCATTTGTGATTAGCGTTTGCACTTTTTTTATAGTTTCCATTAACGGTAAGCTACTAAATCATACTTCATATCATCATGTCACGTATTCTGTTTTTTGTAGTGAATTGTGTTTTTTATTGAGAGTGGACGTAGTTCAAATGTTCAAATGTTTGTATATCTCTGGGACTTAACTATGGGGGTCATCAGTCCCTAAACTTACAAACTACTTATGAACTAGCTATTACTAAGGACGGCACAAATATCCATGCCCGAGAGGGGATTCGAACCCCCGACCGTAGTGGCCGTGCAGAGTGACTGGAGCGGCGCAGAACGCTCGGCCACCGCGGCCGGCTATGAACGTAGTAACACGGCAAAACGGCCTAGCATATCAGATTTTTTAGTCGGCAACAAAAAGCTATTGAATCAAATGAGAAAATTACAACATATCTGTCAGTCAGTGCGGAAACTGAAAATATTAGTTGTCACGATCCAGACAAAAAATGAACTAGAAGAAAGCATGTATTCTGATGGTGAAACGGAAGTAGAATAAGGACTAAAACGGGATGAAAATGAGATCCTTCGTAACAATGAAGATAAAGACTTATTTTCTATTTCTAGCAGTAGTAGTAGCAGCAGCAACAGTGCTAATCCAACTGCTTCAGTGTGTAACAAATTTACGAAACCTTCTGATGAACCAGAACAATCTCTATTAAGGCAATTTCCTTCTTGCTCCTTTGGAGACAGAAAAAGAAATTTCCACCCAGATTGGTACAAAATTCATCCAAGGCTGGAATAGAGTATCTTAAATGATACTGCATTTTGTTTGGTCTCTAGATTTTTCTGTCCCCAAACTCAACGTACTAAAAGCGAATTACTTAGTTTTGTAAGTGATGGTTTCACTAACTGGAAAAGAGAATTTAATTCTGGCTTAGAGCAGCACGAGGAAAGCTTTACACACAAAAACGCTGTAGTTGCTTGGGAGTCTATCAAACATTTGAAAAGTTTCTCTACCACGTGAAACATATGTTCTAGAAGTCAAGAAAACAGAAGATAGGCCTACTACTAATAATGTGGTACAAGAATTTCTTAATACTCCTTACACAACAATGTACATTCGCTAAACGTAATTAAAAAACTTCTATTACGCTTATTTAGAGTTTAAAATTTTTGACCACAAACTTGCCGCCCATAAAATCTGCTGTCCTTGGCTCCAGCTTACTTAGCCTACTGTTAAATTCGCCACTGGTATTAGACAATGGACGCGAAAGACGTTTTGTTTCAAACTCTACAATAATTAAAGGAATCACTTGTCTAAACCCAAAATTGCTAATTTTATGAATAAACGAAATAATATTACTGCCATTGCTACAAAATTATTCGTCCAATACTGTACCATTAGAACCAGAAATTAGGATCTTAAAAAATCTTATATAATGTTTGTAGAGGTTGTGGGACTTAACTTCGATGTCATCAGTCCCTAAACTTACAAACTACTTATGAACTCATGCCCAAGGTGGGATTCGAACCCCCGACCGCAGCGGCAGTGCAGACCATGACTGTCACGCCGCAGACCGCTCGGCCACCACAGCCGGCAAAAAAAGAAAAAAAATCTTATCATAAAACATAAACAGCAAACCGCAGTGATGACTGGGAATTTAACTGCATTGATCAAGTTGTCACAGCAATATAAATTTGCTTTACATGATTTACACAAATTAATTCAAAGAGCAGTGGCTATTCCAGCATTCTTTGCATCATGTTGAAGAATATTTTCATGTTTGTGACATGTAAACAGTTATGGAAAGAATTCAGGGTCTGACCAACACCTAAGTTATTCGTCTATTCTTGCAATAGAAAGGACTGTGATTTGCAGAGTGGTTGATGATTTCGCCGTCAGTCACAACAACTGAAGGATTAATCTGTTCTGAAAGTAAGTAAACGCCAGTTTGTAATTTTTTACTTCACAGTTTTTCGCTTTCTCCTCAGTGGTATCAATTTTCTGTTTTCCAGATGAACATAAATGAATTTAGAATGAAACTTGAAATACCACCGTTAATTGTAAAATTAATACTAGCTGAAATAGCCAGTTAAAAGCTTACTTTAAACTTAAACTCTGGCCGTAAAACCAGCTAAAGGATTCGCGTGAACTACTGACTACTTCCTGCTACAGAATCTTGTGCCCTGGCCCAGAATTTAGAACTGACTCAACCTTTACTTTAGCAGCAGGAAGACTAAAGAGACGATGGCCAACATACGTCGTAGATCACGAGAATTACAAGAATTACACACAATCATTAATATACAAGCCACCCCGAACTAAACCATTTCATGAAAATGGCTGTGAGAACATTTATGGCACAACAGAATTAAAAATATGACAATATGCATCTGAATTTGTTCTCAGCACTGGTGAAAAACAACATTAAATAAAAAGGGAATGTATTTGTTAACTAATATTCATAAGTAGGATAAAGTCTTACTGACAATAAATTATTTATACAGTTCAAACATGAGCAATTGGGGGAACCAATTTTGTTAAACAATAAAATGCATCTCATTGAACTACTAACTTAAAGTAATCTTAACTGAACATAGTCGGGGGAGGGATTTAGAATCAACAAGCATTCAGCCACTCACACGCGTGAAGCAAAGCGAAACTCACCCAACTCAGCATGCTGATACGAAGCAGAAGCAGACGCCGCTATCGTAGGCGAGATTCAGCGAACCAGTATGCACCACACAACACAAGAAAATCAAAGTTCGTAGGTGGCTCTGGTCTGTCTTCCTTTGCTTGAGATGGTACGCGATAATAGCGAGATTAATTTCCATTTAAACCAAACCGTGAGCATGCAGACTTAGACACACGGCACGTGTCTGCTGCATTACATATTCGCACCCCACTGACGGCGAAGTGCTTAAAGGTCGCATTCATTTCAACAAAAATCAACTGAATAATAGATTACGAAGCAAGAATACACAATACTAAGATACTGGTATGTGAGCAATGCCGAGAACTCAAGTGGCTAGCTATAAACCTTGAAGTCGGAGTTCGGAACCAAGTTGTTCCGAAAACCAGTAAAAAATACAAAAATTCAATTTCCGAAAAATAAAGAAAATTAGCTACGGCATGAAACCCTTAGAAATACATAGGATATCATAAGGAAACTAAAGAAGTACAGGTAGACGCGATTGGAAGCGTTACACGGATGGATGAAGTCCAGTCTTCAAAAATTACAAAAATGGAATAAATTCAAAGTCGGGGTAAATCAACTAATAAATACGGCATGCAGCCCCTAGAAATACGTAGTGTTTCATAAGCAAGCTAATAAAGGGGGTCGTACAAGGCTAGAAGAGAATTTACTGACGGAGTCCGAATGCAAAGTACAAGTTTGGAAACTAAACAGCAATTTAAAATAGACGGAGAGGAGATTGCGCTGTACTAAGGGAAATCAGAAAGGTACATGCATAATTTCTTGCCTGAAGGGCATAGAAACAGACACAGGGGTAGCTGAAAGCTTTGTTCTAAGAACACGCCATGTGGAGTACTTATCACTCGCTGAAGGAGAAAATGGAAAAGAATATTTCACATGCACTACACAGAATAAAAATATTCCTGCACATTAGTTACATCCCACAAAGCTAGAAAGAAATTAAATCGAGTGCATACACCGCCAGTAAGTTTCCCAAAGGTTACCGATTCTCAGCCGTTATCAAACCGAATTAGTTACATATTCACCGTGCTTACCTATGCAAAATCACCGAAATTAAATTGAAAACACTTCCGTACATGATCGGAGAAACTTATTCCAAAAAATGAACTTAAGTTCTGAAATCTAACTTTAACACCGACAAAGAATTGCTATCATCTCAAGGGAAGAAAGAAAATCAGAACGTCTTACCAGCTCGAAGCACAGCAACCGAGTGTCCATGTCAACCAGCCAGTCCCTGCCACCACCCGAAATCTACCGGAAATCGGTAAAAACCCAGGAAAAACGAGGTGGTGGGGAGAGCTTAAGCTCGCGCGTCCTACCGAGTCCCGCTACTGGGCATTGCCAACCCAACTTGTAACCAAAGGGTGGAGGAACCTCTTTGGCAGCATCAAAAGCAGAGTTTGGTAACAACTACCTATCCATATGAGGGCAGAGAAACACTAGTAGCGAGCAGCCAGCAGCCGACGACGAAAATTCTCAAACCTACACTCAGACTCCCGTGCTAGAAGATTCTCATACATGAACATACAGAATAAAGCAAGTACACATTCTTGTAGGGGCTGTGGCATCACGGAGAAACCGTTCATCTTGCCACATTCATAAACACAATGATAAATTATTAGCATAATAAAATCCCAGCAATATTACAGAAACTAACATTTAAAAACATGAAATGCTATTTCTCATGCCCCCGAACGAAAGGGTTTATCTTTTAGCAAAAAAGCCCGTCTAGTGAACTTAGATAAATTAAAAAGTTAAAAACCTAGGGAAGACGGCAGACAGCCGTCTTTCAAACTTTCACTCTGCAGCGGAGTGTGCGGTGATATGAAACTTCCTAGCAGATTAAAATTGTGTGCCGGAACCAGGACTCGAACCTGGGACCTTTGCCTTTCGCGGGCACGCGCTCTACCGACTGAGCTATCCCGACACGACTCACGATGCCGCCTCACAAGTTTACTTCCGCCAGTACCTCGCCTTCTACTTTCTAAACTTCACAGAAGCTCTCCTGCGCAGGAGGAAGTGATGGTAATGAAGTAGCATTAGAGACCCTTGTATTTTTAGTAACATCAGAATAGCTTATTCATAATTGTACGAAAATTTAGCTTACACTGAACTTATTGTTTCTCGAGGGAAAAATGCTAGTATGTCAATTTCAAGTTAGTCAAAGGCAGAATTTAATGGGGCGTGACGATCTAGATAATGCCCTTGACTAAAGAAAAAAAAAAATAGCAGATTGATATGTATAACGAACTGAAATTATTTCTATGAAATTTTACCTACCGCTGATGCAGATACATAAATACACAGAGTGAGTACACTGAGACTGTAAATACACAGTTCACGGTCATAAATTTAATCTGCATTACATACGAAATTTAGCACTTTATGGTTGTGTATATATATTGATCTAGCTGAAAACCTGGCTTTGCCCGGGTATTTATTTATTTATTCCTGCTTTGATTTGGTACTTCTCCTATCCTTTCTCTCACTCTCCATGTCCTTTTTTCTAAAAACATGCTATATTTATCGGAGAATAAATAAGAAATAAAGCTGTCTCTCATAATGTACAAAATTATAAGTATCCAAACAAAGAAAGATAGTAATCAAAACACAAATGACATATAATTGCGCACGATCTTATATTTATTGAGTTATATGTTGTACACTTGTATAATTTTGCAGGTATGTATTCAGTTGTGTAAGTGCTGTATGACTGTATTAAAAGAAATTTCTTTTTTACTGCTTTAATTATTTATTCTTATATTTTCTTATTCGTATACTTCTCCTTACAGAGAAAGAGCCGGCCGCGGTGGCCGAGGGGACTGAGGCGCTCCAGTCATGGTCTGCACGGCCACTACGGTCGGGGGTTGGAATCCCCCCTCGGGCATGGATATTTGTGCCGTCCTTAGTTGTAAGTAGTTCATAAGTAGTTTGTAAGTTTAGGGACTGATGACCCCGTAGTTAAGTCCCATAGACTCTACAAACATTTGAACATTTGAACAGAGAAAGAGCTGAAGACATTGTAGCACGCATAGACCAAAGATATGGTATGTGGCATCACGTTTCGCTGTTTGTAACCTCCTTGCTATAGAATCGCAAACGTCATCGCTGGCCTTCAGTCCGAATTTTTTTATAATTTGACGACTTTCAACCACCATATTTTCCATCCCTTTATAGCTATCGGCATGGAACTGCCATGGTGTACAACGGGAGACTTCGGACAACAATTACACACAGACCATTCGTTTGCGTACTGTAGTTTACGCTGCAGAGTGAAATATTAATACACACACACACACACGTAGAATTTTATATACACCGATAACTTTCCATCCCAATATACTCCACCCTTTTATCATTATCAACACTCAAGCAACAATGCAACCAATAAAACCATTTTCAAAGAGGAAGTATAATTTTCAAAGAGTAATTATTGTTCCGCATTTCGCATTATATTCTTCAAATTACTAAATATCTATCAGATCGCTATAAAACCGTGCCTAAAACCTACCTGATGTATAAAATTAGAAACTGTAGAAATATTTATGTCTCTGCGTCTTGTCGTTCGGACGTGATAAGCGTACACTGAACAGACATTCACATTAATATATATGTAGAGAAATAGCTATCCGATCACCATAAAACCGTGCCTAAAGCCTTCCCCGGGTAGACACTAGTAACTGTACAAATTTTTACCTCTTTATGTCTTGTGGTTCAGACGTGATAAACGTACACCGAACAGACATTCACATTTATAGATAGGCAATTTAGCTAATAAATCTTAAGTCCAATAAATTAATATTTTAGACTAGATTTTGTGTTTCATATTTATACACGTGAACTCGAGGTTTGGCCCACCCATTTCATACGCTGGCCCCCCTTGGCCCACGCAAGTGACACTGGCAGGGAGTGAGAACCACCTACCACTCATACTTCACGAGATATAACAATGGGAGTGGCAAAACAACTGCCGCACCATGAGAGCCTGAATAACGAGATTTTAATCGTCGACTGATAACCAAAAAACTTTACAGGTTTCATTAACGTAGAAAACAAACTGTATTTGTTCTGCTAATTTTTATTTACTTACAGCTAGTTTTCGGCTTATTAGGCCATGGAAACAACTGACTAGTGTCGACAAGAAACGCTAGTTCTTAGATTACCAAACATTATACTCAGACGAGGATAAAAATGGTTATTGGTTATGACATTAGTTGAGAATGTTTCACGTTCTTCTCACGTTACATGTGGTGTTCAATTAACTTGCTTCTTATGGTTTATTAACATTTGATTTACGAAAGGTCAAAATTATACACATTACCTAGACTACCTAACATACGTGATATTGTTTTACAGTTAATGGTAAATTTTTGTGGTGTCGTGTCTTGTGTTTAGAACTGTAAAAATGAACACTCGTTACTTTTGCTGTGCATCAGACATTATGGTTTTACATATTGCGTTAATTTGAATATGGCATAATTTTGACCATTAGTAAATCAAATTTTAATACATGATATGAAGCAAATTTATTGAACACCATACGTAACGTGAGAAGTATGTGAAATCTCCTCAACTAATGTCATAACCAAAGACCATGTGTTTATATGTATATTTGAGTATAACATTTGGTAATCTAAGAACTAGCATTTCTTGTCGAAGATAGTCAGTTCTTTCCTGATGATGGCGTAATAGGCCGAAAACTAGTTTTAAGTGAATAAAAATTATTACACATAAACAGTTTATTTGTTTCCAACCCTAAATATGGAATTGTTCAACCACTAAATGACGGATGAATCCATACAAAATACCATATAGGCAAATTCAATCGTTTACGAAACTTTTGTTTTTGTTTTTCGAGGACATCGGTTCTTTGCGGGATCGTGCTTGTTCTATGTTACGTGTTGAGCTATTGACTCAGTTTTTTTAATTATTTATTTATTATTTATTACAGAGGGTGGCTAGCAGCTGCATCAGCGAACCAATTAGGCTATCGGGACACACTTCTCGTCCTGGCCAAAACCTCAAGTTATTGCACACTACGAGTGTTGTGCCCCCTGTTCATTATTCGCCTTGCCCACAGCTATATCTGTATTCCCGGAAGGGATCGGACTGATTTGTGCATCCGCACAGAAATTGTCATGTGCCTGTTTGAGGCATACATAAAATTATAGAAGAAGACACCACGTCTAGAACTTAAAGAAATTATTGACAGATGTTAAGCCTCAGCAGTGAGCATTCTAGACGCCTTCTGTGCACGTAGTATTCTTTACGGCACTTCTGCCTGTACACGCTCCCGTGATATGAGACCTGTGTCGATCTGACGATTTGCTCCGAAGAGTTCATCAACCCGATTCTGACGAGTCTTTTCAGTTGCCGTAGCCGAGCATCCAAACTGAGGTGTCACATGTTGAGGTTAGCATCACCGTTTCCTTCATTACGAATACAAATAACCAAACGTCGCTCGTTATTTGTTATACCATCAGCACCTTGCACAGAATACAGTCTTGTATGAATTTCAATCACCAGAAGGATTTCTGCGGCTAGAAACTCTATTACAGCACGCTATTTTTCAAGCACTGACACAGTTGCGTTGCACACAGCTACGTCACGCCTTTTTTTCGAATGTTAAAATATAGTTCGAATTGTTATTACTCTGAATGACGATAATGTTCAAATAGCAATTTCGCTTATTATTCTTATAAAACATCTGTTATTTTTCTGAAATTAAAGCTTAAAAATTATATAATTCGAAGATTAGGTCACGTGATCGAAAACGCTTCGTCACTGGCTGAAGGTGTAGTGACACGAGGAAGACGAAGCTATATGTGTGTTATAGAAATGTTTGCGAAAGTTACTTGATTTTCCTCACATTTTTTGCATATAATTTTTTGTGATGGAAGATTCATCTACAATATGTATGTAAAAATGGTACAGAATTTTGTGAAGTCTGATAGTGAAGACTTGAAAGTTGATGAGCTCAAGGTATCTTAGTTCCTCGAAAACAACCCAGATATATACGTACCGGAAATAAGGAAGGTGAAAACTGCCTTTAAAGTAAAATATACCTACATTTAAACCAAAGTGTTCCTTGTTCGAATCAACAGATAGTCTCTAGTCTAATGATATGAACTATTATACTCGAGAAAGTGTGTAGCCGGCCGCGGTGGCCGAGGGGACTGAGGCGCTTCAGTCACAGTTTGCACAGCCACTACGGTCGGGGGTTCGAATCCCCCTTCGGGCATGGATATTTGTGCCGTCCTTAGTCTTAGTTAGTTCATAAGTAGTTTGTAATTTTAGGGACTGATGACCCCGTAGTTAAGTCCCATAGACTATACAAACATTTGAACATTTTTTTTAGAAAGTGTGTAAATAAGCATTTCATCTTTGATTCGTTCTTCGTTTAACTACCAAATATTATTTTTAAATTAACACTGTAAAAAATTACATGGTAAGTGCGACAACTATGTAGTTACAGCTCGGATGCATAAGGCTCACTGTGATATCAACGTGTGAAGCAAACAGACGCCATGCCATGGAGACATACGAGTGTTTTCGGCAGCCAACCGAGCGGGTTTAAAAGGGTTCAAACCAAGGAGGTTAAAATAAGGCGAGATGGCGCTACTATGCGAAGCTTATCAGTCGATTGAAGCCAGTCCACCATTTTTTGGAGCCAAGGAAATATGTCTTCAGATTAAAGCACTATATGTTTCGTGCCCTGTTAATTCCATACATTTAAATAACTGTCATTTCTGAGTACATATTTGATATAGTATACTTTTGTGGACAAATACAGACCATCCTGATAGTTGAACTGTGATTTATTGACGCAAAATCTCATTTGATATGTATAACTTACAAGTAGGAATAATACCAAATTGCTTTACAAGAACTGACCTTGTCAGCTGTAATACTTCACACGACACGCAGAACAAGATTTTTCCAATAATGACAGAACCAAGCAGTGTCATTTTCGTAAGTTGCGTGCCGAAGAGACCTTTTTTTTTATGTTGAATGTAGACGAAAATTCTTTCTACAGGTTCCACGTCATTAAATAATCAAATGTTCAAATGTTTGTAAAGCTTATGGGACTTAACTGCGGGGTAATCACCCCGTTTACATGGGCTCATAAACCGGATTTCGTAAACCGATTTCCCAATTCCGCTTTTGGTTGGTCATGTAAACACACCAAAATCGATTCTGGAAATCCGCTTCTCTAAAGCGGTTTGCCAGTTCCAGGTTTACGAAAATCGGTTTTCGTCTTCCGGAAGATGTGTTGCATGTAAACGTAGTGCATGAGTCCCTAAACTTACAAACTACTTATGAACTACTTTTTACTAAATACAGCACAAACATCCATGCCCGAGGGAGGATTCGAACCTCCGACGCGGGAGCCCGCGCCATTAAATAATCATACTAAAATTCTGTTCTACCAGGTCTTTGAAATTTCAAGGGAACCTGTATCTCCTAAAATTGAAAATTACAAGTCATTGAGGGAAAACACTGAGAAATAGCAAGCAATAATTTAGCAACAATTTTTTCTGTGGAAAATAGCGAGGCCTTTCTTGTTCTGCTACACATCCATAGGCAATGCAGGTATCCTTTTTTTTTTTTCTCGTTTTAGATAACCCTTTGAACTCAGATTGCAATAAATACACACTTGTCACCACAAATGTTATTGGCTCCACAATATGGCGACTAGATGCACTTCTGTGACGTTAAGGGCATCTCTATTCTAACCTCCTTGGTTCAAACTGTGGCCTTGTGAGTGGCGGAGTGGTTTATTCTGAGCATTGCCACACAAACTGCACATGCTGCTTCAGTCGCTGATTTCAGTGGTCACGTGAACATCCCCACACCAGCAGACGATGTTCTGGAGTCCACGTACCACAAGACTGGGAAGCAGTGGCAGAGCGTACAGCTACCACAGCGCAGATAAGACGGTTTCTAGCGCAGACGACTCAACACGAGTTCTGGCCCGTCTTTCTTTCACGTCACAACATCGACTTGCACGGTTCGACTGGTGCCGCCAGAGGATCACTTGGAAGATGGAATAGCGGGCCATGATCTTCAGCGGTGAAAATGTTCAAATGTTTGTATAGCTTATGAGACTTAACTACGGGGTCATCAGTCCATAAACTTACGAACTACTTATGAACTAGCTAATACTAAGGACGGTACAAATATCCATACCCATGGGGGGGGGGGGGGGATTCGAACCCCCGACCGTAGTGGCCGTGCAGACCGTGACTGAAGCGCCGCAGTCCCCTCGGCCACCGCGGCCGGCTCAGCGGTGAAAGCAGATTCTGTCTGTACGCATGTGATGGTCGTTTCTGTTGTCTCGTAGAGCCCATTCGTCCAAGACACACTACCTCACACCAGGACTGGATTGCACTTAGCTACAACTCTCGTTCACCTTTGGTGTTTGTGGAGGGATCGCTGACCAGCGCTCTGTGCGTGCAGAATTTTGTTAAGACCCTCTCTTTCGGCTTTATTGCAACAACAAGATGATAAGTTATCCAAACAGGACAATGATCGCTCACACACTCCGCTTGCAACGTGTTCTGCGCCGCGGCGCATTGAGGCGCTATGCTACGATGCGCGAGGTCATTCCCCGTCGGGGGGGTTCGAATCCCCCCCTCGGACATAGATGTTTGTGCCGTCTTTAGTATAAGCTAGTTCATAAGTAGTTTGTAAGTTGAGGGACTGATGACCCCATAGTTAAGTCCCATAAGCACTATAAACATTTGAACATTTTTGATGTTCTGCAAGAGGGGGATCAATTTCCTTGCTCAGCACGGTCTCCGGAATTGTCTCCAATCGAGTATGTGTCAGTTATGTTCAAATGTGTAGAGCTGTTGGACCAAACTGCTATGGTCATCAGTCCCTAGACTGACGAACAAATTAATTTAACTTACACTGAGGACAAGAAACTCACCCATGTCCGAGGGAGGACACGAACCTCCGACGGGGAGAGGCCGTGCAGTCCGTGGCGAGGTGACTTAGACCGCACGACCGTTCCCGCGCGGCTTTGTGCTTTTCGCGGCGTTCGCGTTAGCCATTACGCTATCCGTGCACGCCTCCCGGACTGACCAAAACTTCCATAAGACGAGAACTTTCTACTACCTGCGAGTATTCGTACATTCAATTATGTAGTTCGGACAAAGGATCAGACGTTTACTGAAAATGTCACGAGCCTTGTTTTTGCATAACCCAGATAGCGCGGAATCATTTTTAGTTTAATTTTTTTCTCAGAAGCTATTAATTACCTTTATATGATTGCAAAAGGTCATTATAAGTGATTTTTTTCACAATCACGCCATTAGTTTTGCAATACTGCCCTTCTTTCAGGAATGACGTCAAAATGAATGTTTTCATAATTGTAATCTGATGAATCATTATTATTAAAATAATATGTAAGATGAAATATATATATATATATATATATATATATATATATATATATCAATAACTGAAGAAAGTTCAATTCAGTATAAACCCAACTAGGAGGAAATCTTCAATAACTTCTGTATGGACCTCAACTTTGCAGCTGTATCCAACCACTTTGCAATCGACAATACAAGCTAAAATTGATCTGCAATGGGAGCGGGCTATTCAAAGAAATAAAATATGACACTGAGCACGAATTCTTACAGACAGGAATAAAAAAGTAAGATGCCGTTTTCGTCCTACTGGAAGGACGTCAGCGCTATTTGGGTTCTACATCTATATCTACACGAGATACTCCGCAAATCACATTTAAGTGGCTGGCAGAGGGTTCATCGAACCACTTTTATACTATTTATCTCCCATTCCATTCCCGAACAGCGCGCGAGAACAAAGAACACGTGAATCTCTCCATTCGAACTCTGATTTCTCGTATTTTATTTTGATGATCATTTCTACCTATGTAAGTGGGAGTCAATAATATATTCTCGCATTCGTAGGAGAATGTTGGCGATTGGAGTTTCATAAGTGGCCCACACCGCAGCGATAAGCGCTGTTGTTGTAATGATACCCATCCCAGATCCTGTATCATTTCCGTAACGCTGTCTCCCCTGTATCGTGACAATACGACGTGCAGTGTCCGTGTTTAACAATATAAAAATGAAGGAAGGAAGAGTAGGTTTAACGCCCTATCGACATCGAGGTCATTAAAGACGTAGCACACGCTCCGATATTGTTAGGGATCGAGAAGGAAATCGGCCTTGCCCTTTGAAAGCAATCATACCGGCATTTGCCTGGAGTGATTTGGAAAATAACGGAAAACGCGAATCACGAAGTCTGGAGACGTGTTTGAACCGCAGTCCTCTAGAAGGCAAGACGTCCAGTGTGACATAGCGCTCAGTTTCAGCGACGTGACCTGAAACGTGTATGTTTCGTGAGTTATCGTGGTGTAAGGGTTTAGGTGTGACTTCATTGCTCATTAAACATGACATCTGATAAATTAAAGCAAAACACCTACCCCTGCACCATAATTTCCATACCTACAGATTTATTTTAATATCTAATAAGTTACTTTTTATGCAACTTTATCTTTATCATGGGTCGCCACTGTATTTTATACAAAAACACAGAAAAATTAACTGACCCTATACTAACCGTCGGATGGTGACAAGTCAAGATCTCACAATGACATATTAATACATATGAAAACATAACCCACCAAAATAAGTGAGGGGTTTTAATGAGGTAAAATAATTCCAAAATAAAATAATATATTTGACAATACAGATAATACATCAGTTTGGAAAACATTGTTTCCTGGCTTGGAATAAACAGCGAACTTATTATTTAATGATAAAAATAACAGTCCAGTACGCAAATTATTTTTACAATTTATTAATATAGGTGACCGGTTTCGATCTAGGTATAGATCATCTTCAGACCTATGAAAATAGAATAAAAGAGGTATGCTATAGAGGGAAACAGGTACACTATTAGTCACTAAAATAAATTTACAAACAAAAAATTACTTAAAACAGTATACCTCGCTACAGATGTTCAGGCGGTGAGCGTGCGGCGACTGCTAACCAGCGAGAGACTGTTATGTGTTATAAAGGCAAAGCCCCGCCCACCGCCTGAAGCAACAGCACATCTTAAACCAATGAGGAACGTCATACAGTAAGCAATAAGATGATATATATATATATATATATATATATATATATATATATATATATATATATATATATATATATAATCCATAATGGGTACAAAATGCATTTTGTTAACAATGAAAGGTAGTTGGCATGTCTATAATAAAAAAAAGTAAAGCATTAGACAATAAAGAGAAGTTATCTGTCTAGGAAATAGCTGCCATCTATTGGCAGTTGATAATAATAACTTTCAAATCGAACACAGTGTGGGTCAAAGATAAAATTACAGCGACGCCGATGGTTGCCATGGATACGGCGTCGTGGAGACATCGATAAGTAGTCGTGCCAGTGGTCCAGCAGCCGACGAGCCATAGATGTAGCTGCCAGGGACGCGGTCGGTCACCATGGAAACAGGCCGCGGTAACAGAGGCGACCAGTGTTAGCACGTACAGCAGCGAAGCAGACGGCGCGTCAGAGATGTAACGGCCAGGGGACGCCGTCCGTCACCGTGGAGGCAGGGCATGATAGCGGCGAGGATCGGTGTTAGCACGTATAACGGGAAAATACTCCATAGGTCGTCGATGCCATATGTAGCAGGTGTTAATAGTATTCAATTTAATTGAATGGTTACCAATCAAAACAGTAAATTAACAAGGTGTTAAAATATAAGTGCTATACAACAAATTTTAATATATTGAAATGTGACGAAGGACATGTCAAACATAAAATAACTATTAACAAGTGTAAGACAAAGTGTAGCAAAAGAGCAGCTATATGTAGAATCAGTCAGGATTTGTTACAATAGCAACAAGTCAACCATAAAATAACAAATAAAAACTGTAAAAGGAAAGGTAGCACAAGAGCCAATGTGCGTTATAGCAGGTTGTCAAAAAGCTCGTAAAAATGTTTCTCCCTAAAATCCAATTGCTCATTCAATAAAGTCGATGGTTGTTTTTTGTGATACGAAAAAATTTCAATTTGTTCAAGGGCATTTAATAAGAGGCCTTTAGGTGCATTGTGTAAGACTTTAAGACTCGTTTCTATGGAACCTTCAGAGTGTTTATTTTGCAGTAGGTGTTGGCCAAACACAGATTTAGTAGCTGATACTCCAGTTGTGTGTTCTTTAAATCGAATGAGAAAATTGCGACCTGTCTGACCGATGTATTGTTTATTACTGTCATTGCAATTGGCCTTGTAGACACCAGAATTAAGACGTTTGTCATCATTACTAGCAATAGTATGCCTAAGCTTATTCTGAAGGAGGTTGTTAGTGGTGAATGCCAGGGTTACATCAGTATTTTTGAATAATTTGTTGATTTTGTCAGATAAGTTACCCATGTATGTCATTTTGATAAATTTCTTGTCAGCTGTAGTTGAGGATTGTGAAGACTTCTGTTTAAGTTTATTAAATAAAACATCAATGTCCCTTGGATGATAATCGTTGGCTTTAGCTATTTGTTTTAGCAGACCAGTTTCTTTTAGAATTTCATCATCAGTTAAAGGGAGTTTTAATAATCTATGGATCATAGAACAAAAAAAGGCTCTTTTATATTTCCATGGGTGACAGGAAGTGGCATTGATTATAGTGTCTGTTGCCGTTGGCTTCCTATATATGGCGAAGTAATGTTTGCCATTATTATTAGAAATGGTAAGGTCAAGGAAATGGATTGTTTTTTCAGTTTCATGTTCTACTGTGAAGCGTAATTTTGGATGCCAAAAGTGGTAGCTAGAGTATCAATTTCTTCTTTTGAACCTCTGTAAAGCAATAGGGTATCGTCCACATACCTCCTATAATAGATAATTTTATTGACGATTTCAGGATTCTTTTTAAAAAATCTGACCTCAATGTAGTTAACAAATATATCCGCTAAGGTTCCTGCTAAGGAATTGCCAATTGCCCATTGCCAATCCATCCTTCTGGTGATAAATTTTGTTGTTAAAAGAAAAATAGTTAAAATCAAGAGAACACTCTAGTAGTTCTATGAGTTCTACCATCTCTCCTACACTCAAAGTTTTGTGTTTCAATAGATTATTTTTGATTATGTCAATGGTTTCTTTGATTGGGATGTTGGTATATAAATTTGTGATATCCAAAGAGGCAAATCTAGCATCATCTGGTATGTCAATAGTATAGTTCGCTTGGACAAGCTCAAAACTATTCTTAATATTAAAATTGTCCTCATAAGTATACACAGACTTTAAAATCTCATTGAGTTTCCTATTCAGCTTATATGAAGGACAGCTTCTTTTATTAACAACGGGACATACTGGGATATTCTGTTTATGCAACTTAAATTGTGACCTAAGCTTAGGTAACTGTGGGTTCATTATTTTGAGGGAGTTCTTTTCTTCAGGAAGGAGCAGAAAATTGAATACTATTAACACCTGCTACATATGGCATCGACGACCTATGGAGTATTTTCCCGTTATACGTGCTAACACCGATCCTCGCCGCTATCATGCCCTGCCTCCACGGTGACGGACGGCGTCCCCTGGCCGTTACATCTCTGACGCGCCGTCTGCTTCGCTGCTGTACGTGCTAACACTGGTCGCCTCTGTTACCGCGGCCTGTTTCCATGGTGACCGACCGCGTCCCTGGCAGCTACATCTATGGCTCGTCGGCTGCTGGACCACTGGCACGACTACTTATCGATGTCTCCACGACGCCGTATCCATGGCAACCATCGGCGTCGCTGTAATTTTATCTTTGACCCACACTGTGTTCGATTTGAAAGTTATTATTATCAACTGCCAATAGATGGCAGCTATTTCCTAGACAGATAACTTCTCTTTATTGCCTAATGCTTTACTTTTTTTATTATAGACATGCCAACTACCTTTCATTGTTAACAAAATGCATTTTGTACCCATTATGGATTATATATATATATATATATATATATATATATATATATATATATATATATATCATCTTATTGCTTACTGTATGACGTTCCTCATTGGTTTAAGATGTGCTGTTGCTTCAGGCGGTGGGCGGGGCTTTGCCTTTATAACACATAACAGTCTCTCGCTGGTTAGCAGTCGCCGCACGCTCACCGCCTGAACATCTGTAGCGAGGTATACTGTTTTAAGTAATTTTTTGTTTGTAAATTTATTTTAGTGACTAATAGTGTACCTGTTTCCATCTATAGCATACCTCTTTTATTCTATTTTCATAGGTCTGAAGATGATCTATACCTAGATCGAAACCGGTCACCTATATTAATAAATTGTAAAATAATTTGCGAACTGGACTGTTATTTTTATCACAGATAATACAGCCTAACAAAAATCAAAGTCTGTGTCCAGTTTTCACTGTCAACATATACAAAGTTCGAACATAAATTAATGGAATACTTAGTACAATTACTTAAACAAGACTGAAAATGACTGGCTATATGGTAGGTAGCGATCATGAAGCAGCTAGTTTGCAGCCGAAACAAGTCACGGATTATAAAACGATTACTGACGAGTGCCCTATCAGGGGTCGGGGTTGCGCACGCAATATACTATACCCAAGTAGGAGTCATACAGAACTCGCCGCAGCAGCAGCATCGTTGGCAGTCACCAGGGTCAGCGGCGGGCGGCGCTAAAAGTGAAGTACAAACTGCGCCAAAGACGCGGAGTGGCGATATTACGTCTATTGTATGCGCTTGCGGAAGCGACACACAATAAGCAAATAATCGTGTCTATGGTAAGCTAGACTAACTGTAGTCGCAAATGTCGATGCCACACAAGATGAAAGTTCGAAGTGTGGTACCAACAGACCAACACTCTGAAAAGTAATCGAAGTACCCGACCGACAAGAGCGGTGGAAAATACAAGTCCAAACTGAACATTTAGAAAAATTTCGCGACACGACGGTGGGTTAGCACCACGCCGTAGGATCTTCCCGAGCGCCGATGCTCACAAGAGTCCCCCATTTCTCCTCTCACTTTGTTCAAATGTTCAAATGTTTGTATAGCTTATGGGACTTAACTACGGGGTCATCAGTCCCTAAACTTACGAACTACTTATGAACTAGCTAAGACTAAGGACGGCACAAATATCCATGCCCGAGGGGGGATTCGAACCTCCGACCGTAGTGGCCGTGCAGACCGTGACTGGAGCGCCTCAGTCCCTTCGGCCACCGCGGCCAGCCCTCTCACTTTGCTCCTTGCCAAAAAACATGGTAGTGCGAGGACAGCCACAGCCAATGGCGCGCTTTCCCGCCAACTAAAAGCACATTCCTCCCCTAACCTGCCAGAGTACACACGCTTGGTCACTTAGTCCAGCTAGATAAAATAATCAGCTGCCGCCATCAGGGCACCACTGCATACAGTTCTCTGTGGGACCCATCCACTGTGTGGGGCCACAGAGTAACATATACAGAGAAGCAGCCCTCCCTAATCCTCTGTCCTACGCTCCCCTCGTAGTTCCGTAAGATGCTAGCAGGTGTCAGGCGGTTCGCTGGCTTAGGGTGCCTCTCGCACGTCAGAGGGTAGCGTGGAGGGGAGGCTGAGGCCGCCTGCCACGAGGCCACGGCTGTGACCGGCTTGCTGGCGTTTGAGGGGAGGTGGTGGTGGGGACAGCCGCTACCTGCCGCCTGCTCTGGCCAGTTTAAAGAGCTGATTCTGACCACAGCGCCATCATGGGACATCTTACGGAACTGCTGAAAACCCTCCCTCCTCCCACCCCGGAGCGTAGAACCGGGCCCTTACGGAGGTTTCCCGCCTGTATATATTTGTCTGTGCTAATGTCCACATTCTCGGTATTCCGCCAAGTTAACAGACGGGAGTTACCGAGTTCCCGTAAAGATCAAACGGCGTCACCGCCTCAGCGGATGCTGCATTCGTTACGAAGGCACCAGACCGGTCGCAGGCGGACAGCCACAAACGCCCATTGTAAAACTTCCGCCGGTGCACGAGGCGGGTAAAAACGGAGCCACTGAGCAGACCGGTCGCCAGCCCCCAGCCCTCGTTTGAAGAAAGAAAGCCCCAGACTCAAGGCTGACCGCTCGTACCTCGCCCCCGAGTAAAGGTAACATGGAGAGCGTCCCTTTCACTCGCAGCCAAGTTTCCCCAGCAAGCCAGGCAGCAGAATAAATGAAATGTAGTTTGTATAAGAACTCAATTTAATAAAATAAAGCTAAAACACCCATTACCCCTATCAGAGGTAAAAGTACAGGCAATAAGAAGACAAAACAGCAAAAAAATTAAATACTGATGGATATAATAATATGCAATTAAGTATAAAACGTGATAGTAGAGAGAGGACAGACACAGGAAGTCGGAAAAAGAACCAACACCTATCAGACCAATTTAAATGTCCTTCAGATGTGCCTTCATGGCAGCTGTAGTCGCTGAAATGCCCGTCAGAAGGAAATTTGAATTATTACATCATTCAACATGGACTCTGTGCATTGTATTTAAACTGAGTCAAGGCATGCAACAATTGTAATAAACGTCTCCAAATGTTCAAATGTTTGTATAACTTATGGGACTTAACTACGGGGTCATAAGCCCCTAAACTTACAAACTACTTATGAACTTGTAAGGTGTGGTGGTGAAAAATATGAAATGGATTGGAATGATTCCGGATGGGGTAGTTTAATACAATAGGAAGACAGGAGCGGCTGACCCTGAAGTAATTAGTGATATTTAACATCATATCAAATAATGTAAATGATAAAATATTCCCCTGTTTCAGTCCTAATTGTAATGAAACTCTTCCTTTTCCTGCAAGTAATTAATAATTTGTCCGCACCAAAAATCTAACGAACTAACTAGGATCTGACTACTAATAATGTTGAAAAAACATCTTTCAAATCCAACAATATTTATTGCACCTTTTTAAGCAGGATAAAACACACAATGATTAATCTAATACTAAAAACAACAAGAATTCATTTATAAACAAATAAGAAAGAACAATCTAATGCATATGAAGTTACTCAAATTGTTACGAAACTGGAAATTAGTAACGACTGGCAAGTCAGAAACCCCTGTCATGAAATAATATAATGTTCTTAGTGGGATAATCGAGTCGGAATATCACTGCAGGGTTGACTTTCCTAACTACACAATCCCCACTATAAGGCAGAACCTGATGTATCGACTATATGTTGCTGGCGAGCGCTTTGCCATACATTACCACACTTACGACTTGCGTGTGAAGGTGCTGCGCTGCAGTGGCGTGGGGGCAGGGCGACTGTGAGCTGAAAATTTGCGCGACCACGAAATAAAAAACTCGCTCCGTCGCTCGGAAGCAGTACTACCTGCTATCAGCCTCTGTGCGCTTGGCAGTACACAGTGCCTACGATCTCAAACAATTCTGCCAAGTCAGGACCACTTCAGTGAGCGTAGACAAGTACACAAGAGTACTGAAGGTCTAAATGACTCCAGAAGTTGAGTATATCGCAACTAGTGCTTCGGTGCTCTAGTATTGGCTGTCTGACCTTATTCAAACCGAAAACAAGAACAATCAGCTCAAGTATAAATCTCAGAGTGTACCCTGAAACTTATACAAGTTCACTCGTCCAAGTATCGGCTCAATAAGCAAAATCTCCAAGTCCACACACTGGGAGGACAGGACGCTACCAGACGCGTGCGTACTCCAGCGGTACGAAACACGAAGTCCCCTTCTATCACCGCGTCTCCACGCAAGACCCCCTGAGAAACGCCGTTTTTACGTAAAGCCAATCAGCGTCGAGTTCTCGAACTCCAGCCAGTAAAATCTCACAAGACTACCGCTGATTTCGAAAAACTGGCGCTTTGAACATCAGCCAATCAAAGACGGAATCCCTTCCACACACACTTTTGGCGCGATTCTCACTAAACGGCTCTAATCATCGCCCGTGGGAACGGCTGCCTAGCCTCCAGCAAAAATTCCGTCGCTTTCCCTTTCGGACCCTCGGCCACACCCATCTTCTTCTAAAAAGCGGAGACGATGCCTCTCCTTCACAGTTTGGGACACAAGCACAGACAAATATATACAGACGGGAAATCTCCGTGAGGGCCCGGTCCTACGCTCAGGGGTGTGGGGAGGGAGGGTTTCCAGCAGTTCCGTAAGATGTCCCATGATGGCGCTGAGGTCAGAAGCAGCCCTTTAAACTGGCCAGCGCAGGCGGCAGGTGGCGAATTCCCCACCACCACCTCCCCTCAAACGCCAGCAAGCCGGTCACAGCCGTGGCCTCCTGGCAGGCGGCACAAGCTCTCCCCTCAGCCTCCCCTCCACGCTACCCTCTGACGTGCGAGAGGCACCCTAAGCCAGCGATCCGCTTGAGACCTGCTAGCATCTTACGGAACTACGAGGTGAGCGTAGGACAGTGGTTTAGAGGGGGCTGCTTCTCTGTATATGTTACTCTGTGACACAAGGCTACAGTTTTACGACCTATTGCCCTGCCAGTGTGCCACCCAAGGCCAGCACGCCTTACGGCGCCGCAGGGCGCAGGTAGGAAGAAATTTCACTCACCCCCTCAGGGCCAAGTCAGCTCTGCATCTCACCTTAGCAAAAATCTTTCCTGCATCGTATTCCCGACAGCAATAGAAAATTGTATGTACAGGACTCATTATGACAATACGTCAAAAATAAACATCGATAATAAAGATGAGGGATGGGCTGCCATCTATCAAACTAACTAACACTAAGGATAGCACAAATAACCATGCCTGAGGGGGGATTCGAACCCCCGACCGTAGTGGCCGTGCAGACCGTGACTGGCGCACTGCAATCTCCTCGGCAACCGCAGCCGGCTAAACGTCTCCCCTGTGCGGGATTTACAATAGGTGGCATTTGGAAGTCTGGGTCGGGTCGTGAGGCATGCACAAGTAGCATAATCGTTAACCTGACCGCTTGTGAAAAGCGGCCCAGCACTAACGTCAATGACACCAAATCAAATGTACAACTGATGGTGTTTCCACTACTTCCGAACTGACAAGGAGACCACATGAGTATCGGATTGTAGAATTTTTTGATATTTATGGTACGTGAAGTTCAGAACGTAAATAAAAATCAGCGAAAGCCATTCGACGCAACTCTCAAAAATTCTCCAGAAAATCGAGTTTGAAGTTTTGCAAGTAAGCATAGGCACCAATTATTAAATCAATTGCAGCGTCTTGCGGTGTAGCTCAGGTGGTAGCGTTCTGACTTTACACCCTTAGGGGCGGTGGTTCGAATCCTGTCGTGACATTTTTTCCCATTATCTTCTAATACTCAGACAATTTCAATATCTAATAGTGATTTTTACGAAAAGTGCACGTATATTGTTTCTTTGCAATTTTCTATATTTTATAGAAGGCTGTTAATAATGATCATTTCGATCAAAAAAACGTTACATTTTTTACAGTATTGGCCTCATTATTAGTTGACGACGGTTGATTTTGATTGTTCAGTTTACGAAGAGCTACGATATTGTTCATGGAAAGTCATAGCTACTAATGGTTTTCCAAGCAGCTAACCTACTCAACCATCGTTTTACGTGACGACAAGGTTTTCAGCTCGTCTACATACACATAAACAAAAACTGACAAAACACGTGGAATTAGAGATCCCAAAATGTTTTATATAACTGAAATCGGAAAAAAATCTGTCATAACGGGATTCGAACCACAGACTCTACGGTTCTGAGGCCAGAACGCTGCCACCTGAGCTACACCTACAGATACTAGAAGTATTTTGATTTTGGTACTTACATGTGCTTTGGAAAATTACAAAGTAAATTTTGTCGAGAATTTTTGAGAGTTGGGGCGAATGGCTTTGGCGGATTATTGTTTAAACTGTGAACTTCACTTACTATAAATATAAAGAAATTCTAAAATCCGGGTGCCGTGTGGTCTTCTTGTAAGAGTTACAGCTGACTGTTTTAGCGATCTCGCGAACGGAGGTTGCTAGCCGGCCGCGGTGGCCGAGGGGACTGAGGCGCTTCAGTCACGGTCTGCACGGCCACTACGGTGGGGGGTTCGAATCCCCCCTCGGGCATGGATATTTGTGCCGTCCTTAGTCTTAGCTAGTTCATAAGTAGTTTGTAAGCTTAGGGACTGATGAACCCATAGTTAAGTCCCATACGTTCTACAAACATTTGAACAAATGTTCAAATGTTTGTAAAGTCTATGGGACTCAACTACGGGGCTATCAGTCCCTAAACTTACAAACTACTTATGAACTACTTACGAACTAGGACGGCACAAATATCCATGCCCGAGGGGGGATTCGAACCCCCGACCGTAGTGGCCGTGCAGACCGTGACTGTAGCGTCTCAGTCCCCTCGGCCACCGTGGCCGGCACATTTGAACATTTTTGTAGGTTGCTATTTGTTCAATACCTCAGGGAGCATGAAGGTTAGGTCTTCCATCTTCCTTCTAATACTTTTTGTCGCATTTATTCTGTAAATTCTCTGTAACAGAGCGGCACTAAAGCTTCTTAGATGATAATAAAAATTACATAGATAGTTTCAGACAGCAGAAAAATTACAACTTTGACTTCCTCTCAGTACACTTCTGTGATCGTGGGCAAGGTGGTAACCTGCTTCCTTCCATATCGATCGTGATCAGAAAAAAATAGAACACCTTGAAAGATTAGGTACTGGAAGTTCATGTTCACAGGACTTTTTATTGGTGTATTCTGGAGAAATGACTAGCATTTCTGTCAGCTCGTTTTAGCACGTGTCCTGTTGCCCAGTAGGAACGGTGTCTGCCATGGGCCCTGGTTCCACGCATGATGGCATCGATGCATATGTTACAGCCAAAGCCCGAAGTGCGGCCAGATCGCGAACTGGCCGGCCACTTAGCACTTTGGTCGAGTGGATAGGCCAGAGTCCGATTACTTGAATGAAGCGACGCATATTAGACTTTGGCCAGCCAGTTCGCGACTTGGCCGGAGGTTCCTGGCCAGAACGCGATGTGACTGCACACATGTCGGGGAATCCCCGTCTAAATCGCACTGGGTGCTGTGATGTGGCAACAGTCTACGGTAGTCACCATATGTCTCACTCTCAGTGTTAACTGTGCCGTGGACGTGGTAGCTGCTGCCTTTCAGAGAAGGTCGTCTTTCTTGTTTTTCTTCCTCACAATTAATCCAATTTGTGAGTACCGTTACGTTTTGTGGCAATTTTCTTTCTCGCATTAGTGCATTTTTCAGCAGATTTTTTGTTTGTCAATGTCTTTTTTTAGTATTATTTGCCCCCACTTTGCCATATATCAGTAATCGAACATACCGGTATTAATTATTTGCTTCTAACCTGGAGACCACATGGGTATCGGATTTCGAATCCGGATTTCGAATCCGCCGGCCGCGGTGGCCGAGGGGTCTGCACGGTCTGCACGGCCACTACGGTCGGGGGTTCGAATCCCCCCTAGGGCATGGATATTTGTGCCGTCCTTAGGATTAGCTAGTTCATAAGTAGTTTGTAAGTTTAGGGACTGATGACCCCCTAGTTAAGTCCCATAAGCTATACAAACATTTGAACATTTTTTTATTTAGAATCTTTTGATATTTATGGTACGTGAAGTTCACAACTCAAATAACAATCACCCAAAGCCATTCGACGTAATTCTCAAAAATTCTCGAGAAAATTGACTTTGAAGTTCTTCAAGTACATGCAAGTACTAATAATTAAAAGTTCAATAGTATGTGTATGTCTAGCTTTAGAGGTAGCGTTGTGACCTTACACCCAAGAGGTAGGGGGCTCGAATCCCGAAGTGGTATGTTTTTTTCCGTTGTGTTCGAATACTTACACAGTTTTAATATCTAATCGTAATTTTTACGAAAAATGCACGTATTTTTGTTTGTTACAAATTTTCTACAATGTATAAAAGGTTGTTAGTAATGACAGTTTCACCCAAGAAAACGTAACAAGTTACATTTTTTACAGTATTGGCTTCACTATTAGTCGAAGACGGTTGCCTTTGATTGTTCAGTTAGTGAAAAGCTACGACGATGCAAAACTGTGCCTACTGGATCGAACGAGGACCTGAAACTAGTGATGGAGAAGATTCTATCAAACGTCATTCAATCATCATCACCGTGTTCTGCAATTTTTGGTGAAATGATCACATATGCGTGGTTCACTTCTAAATTATGCAATTCAAGAGGAACCTTCATGAACGTAAATGAAGTTTGCTTTCCAGTTGACACATCAAAGAAAAATTCCGACTGTAAATATGCGACCATGTGCTCGATGTGAATTATTTTTCATGTTTTTACGACGCTTATCACCTTGGCATGTCTGAGACCACAACGAAATGATTTTTTTATTTTTTTTTATTTTTCAGTATTACTACAAATATGAAATTTGGAATGTTTCTTGTGTTTCCTTTTTCAGAATTTAATCATTATGGATAACCTTTAATAAAAAATATAAAATTACGAATAAACAAAAATACGTTCATTGTTCATAAAATTAGCATTCGGTTTTAAAATGGTGTAAGTACTCGAACAGGAATATATATATATATATATATATATATATATATATATATATATATATATATATATATATATATATATATATATATCAGCGGGATTCGAACCACCAACTCTAACGTTGTGAAACCAGAACGTTACAACTTTTTTATGATATAACAAACTATATTAAATAATTTATTTAATTTTTAATTTTATTTAATAAAACATTGTATCTACAATTTATGTCTCCCACTCATTTGATTGAGCTACATCGACAGATGCTGCAGTTCCTTTAGTTATTGGTACTTACATGTACTTGCAAACTTCAAATTGATTTTCTCGACAATTTTTGAGAGTTTTTATTGAAGTTATGAACTACACGTACCATAAATATGAAAAAAAATCTAAAATCCGATACCCATGTGGTCTCCTTGTAAGAACTAGGCTGTTCCCTTGTAAGGGCATTCAATTTCACTTGTTCGTATCATTCTTCGGCAGGTTGACCCATGGCTACGTGATACGGGGACGATATTCACGATGAAGGCGGGATACTTGCAGATGCGGAAACGATATTTGATATGAAAAGCAGGTTCCTGGACACTTTGCATACGCTGCTGCAATAAAAAGCAAACAATAGCGGAATAATCACCAGAAATAGGTACTGTTCTTCTATAGAGGACGTTAAACAAGCCAAAGCAGAGCAAAGAAAAGAAAGTATTTACTATCGTCGACTAAGAAAGTACGATGTTATTGAAGTTGACAGAAAAGAAAAACTTATTGCACCAGTAACAGGAGACAATAGTGCTATTTTGTATTATGTCCATACCGAAGAACTATTCGAAATACTGCACGAACTCACTCAAAAATAGGACAAAAAATGTTCATATGTTTGTATACCTTATGGGACTTAACTACGCGGTCATCAGTTCCTAAACTTACAAACTACTTATGAACTAACACTAAGGACACAGTGGAGATCGAACCATCGGGAAGTCAAGATCAGTTATACGACAATAATAAGCCGAAAATATACTGTGTGGTTTGTGAAGCAGAGTGTGGTGCAGCTCATTGTTGTATATTCTGCGGAAAAAGTGTTCATGCAATATGTGGAAGAAGTACTAAGCAGATGAAGAATATGGAGGAAAAGTTATTTGAGGTGCTCCAGTCACGGTCTGCACGGCCACTATGGTGGGGGGTTCGAATCCCCCCTCGGGCATGGATATTTGTGCCGTCCTTAGTATTAGTTAATAAGTCGTTTGTAAATTTAGGGACTGATGACGGCGTAGTTAAGTCCCATAACCTATACAAACATTTGAAACATTTGAAAAGTTATTTGCAAACTATGTCGTAACAAGCAAGATATCAGGAAGAAGAGGGAGGGAACTCACGACAATTTGCAAGCACAAGGTGCTAAGGTGCTTAAAAATTCAGACGCAAAATTCGCTCCTGCAAAAGTTGGAGACAATGTTCGAATCCGTATACAAGATGTTGACAGAGGTCGCGGAGATCCCAGAAGCGTTCTTGCCGTTGTGATGAACGTCGAAGGCACTTTCTATAAGCTGGGAACAAAGCATGGTGTTCTGAAGCAACCATATTCCAGAAACGACTTCTCTATTCTGCCCGAGAAACTTATCACGCTGGAATCCGTGCCCAAAGAAGAAAAATCATTGCGAACAATATCGTGCTTACAGTCACTGACCAGTGGCCAAGGATACAATCGATGCAATTGCTCAACTAAATGCGCCACAAATCGCTGCAAATGCAGAAATAAGAAAGTATTGTGTAATTACAAATGTCATAAAAGCTTGACTTGTTGTAATAAGTGAATACCGGCTGTAGTAAAAATATTTATAATGTGGACGGATTGTATACTTTTTATTACTGAGATTGATAAATTGCATACAGTTTGAAATTATACACTTTCAGCCCATCTTTATTTATCTCCCGATTCTGGCCGATCGGTCTAAGCCACTTCGCGAACTGGCCGGCCAAATCCCGAACTCAGGAAAAGATCGGACATTGGCCGGCCATTTGAAAGCGACATTGGCACTTCGCGACTTGGCCGGACAGTTCCCGATCTGGCCGATTTCGGGCTTTGGCTGCGACACATATAAGGAGGAAATTGAGTCCTATTGCACTGCTGCATTCATTTACATTCTAAGATAATCTGTGGTGGTTGGCGTTGGTAGCAGCACTGCAACCGTCGTTTCACCGTATGCAATGTGTTCAAATGTTTTTTAAGCTTATGGGGCTTAACTGTGGGGTCATCAGCCTCTAGCCGGCCGCGGTGGCCGAGGGGACTAAGGCGCTCCAGACACGGTCTGCACGGCCACTACGGTCGGGGGTTCGAATCCCCCTCGGGCATGGATATTTTTGCCGTCCTAGTTCGTAAGTAGTTCATAAGTAGTTTGTAAATTTAGGGACTGATGACCCCCGTAGTTAAGTCCCATAGACTATACAAACATTTGAATCAGTCCCTAAACTTACAAACTACTTATAAACCAACTTATACTAAAGACAAAAAAAAAAAAAAAAAAAAACCACATCCATGCCCGAGGGAGGATTCGAACCTCCACGGGGAACGGCCTAACGCATCGGAGCTGGCGCCCAATGCGCTCGGCCACTTCGCCGGGGCTCACCGCATACCATACAGTTTCGATTGGAGACAAGCGTGGTGACCTGGCGGGCCAGGGCAACAGGCTGACATCCTATAACACTAAAACAGCATGTGTCTGTGCAGCAATATGCTGTCGTGCATTGTCTTGCTGAAAATGGCGTCTTTCCTCAAATATTATTAACTACCTCGAAGATGTTCAAATGTCCAAATGTTTGTCAAGCTTATGGGACTTAACTATGGGGTCATCAGTCCCTAAACTTACAAACTACTTATGAACTACTTACGAACTAGGACGGCACAAATATCCATGCCCGAGGGGGGATTCGAACCCCCGACCGTAGTTACATCGAAGAGAACGACCTATTGACCAGTAGTCAACACGGATTCAGAAAGTACCGCTCTTGTAAAACACACCAAGCTCTTTATTCATATGATGTGATGAGTGCTATCGACAAGGGATGTTAAATAGATTCCATATTTCTAGATTTCCAGAAGGTTTTCTACACTGTACCTCACAAGCGTCTTTTAATCAAATTGCGTGCTTATGGAATATCGCCACAGTTGTGCGATTGGATTCGTGATTTTCTGTCAGAAACGACACAATACGCTGTAATTGGCGGAAAGTCATAGAGTAGAACGGAAGTGATATATAGCGTTCCCGAGGGAAATGTCATAGGCCCCCTACTGTGCCTTATGTTTATAAACGGTTTAGGAGACGATTTGAGTAGCTCTCTTTGACTGTTCGCGGAAGATGCTGTCGTTTATCGGTTAGTGAAGCCACCAGAAGATCAAAAGCAAGCCGGCCGCGGTGGCCGAGGGGACTAAGGCGCTCCAGTCACGGTTTGCACGGCCACTACGGTCGGGGGTTCGAATCCCCCCTCGGGCATGGATATTTGTGCCGTCCTAGTTCGTAAGTAGTTCATAAATAGTTTGTAAGTTTAGGGACTGATGACCCCGTAGTTAAGTCCCATAGACTATACAAACATTTGAACATCAAAAGCAACTGTAAAATGATTTTGATACCAGCATGGTGCAAAAAATGGAAACTGATCGTTAATAGTAATAAATGTGAAGTCATCCATATGAGCGCTAAAAGAAACCCCTTTAAACCTCATTTACAAAAAAGTCAAATCTATAGGCCGTTATTTTAACTAAATACTTAGAAGTAACAATTGCGAACACTTCAAATTAGAAAGAACACTTAGAAGATGCAACAGTTGTACTAAAGAAACTGCCTACACCTCACTTGTATTTGTTATTTTGGAGTATTGTTGCGCATTGTGGGTTCCGTACCGAGTGAGACTGACAAAAGATTTAGAGAAAGTTCGGAGAAGGACAGCTCGTTTTGTATAATCACGATATAGGGGGGAGAGTCACGGAAATGATGTACGAGTTGGGTTGGAAATCATTACAAGAAAGGCGTTATTCGCGATATTTCTTTCTCCAACATTCTCTTACGAATGCGAACATATTTTGTTAGAACCCACCTACATAGGAAGAAATGATCATCAAAATAAAATAGGAGAAATCAGATCGAATACGGAAAGATTTAGGTGTTCCTTTTCCCGCGAGCTATTAGAGAATGGAACTGTAGATAAATATCATAAAAGCGGTTCGATGAACCCTCTGCCACGCACTTTAATGTGACAAGCGGAGTATTTATGTAGCTGTAGATGGGATGTCGTGCAGAAACGGTGTGGCTGAGGGTCGCAGGATGTCATTCACATAGCTCAAACTGGTCACATTACCATGAACACGCAGCAACTGTGATTTGTACCTAACAGCACTCCACACTGTAAGGCCTGGGGCTGGCGCTGCATTTCTTGTGGGAATGCAGTCCCCCTGTCTGTGATGAACCAAAGTGCGGCCATCATTCTCATACAAACAGAATTTGTGTTTGTCCGGAAACGCTATCTGATGCCATTCCTCTCTGCAGTGACGTTTGATACACCACTTCCATCATGTTTCTGCAGATTACTCAAAGGTCGGCGGAGAAGGGGAGCCGGCCGCGGTGGCCGAGGTGACTGAGGCGCTCCAGTCACGGTTAGCACGGCCACTACTGTCGGGGGGTTCGAATCCCCCCTCGGGCATGGATATTTGTGCCGTCCTAGTTCGTAAGTAGTTCATTAGTAGTTTGTAAGTTTAGGGACTGATGACCCCGTAGTTAAGTCCCATAAGCTTAACAAACATTTGATTTTAGAGAAGGGGACGCCGCGCACCTAACCCGTGCCGTGATAAACGGCGACGGGAGGTCACTTTTGCCACTATACGATGCTATACTATTCTATTGTTAAACCTTAACTTTTCCCGGCGTAATGAATTTTCAAACATCTTACGGGTATGTTGCCGGGTGACGTCGACCGCCGCCGATATTTCGACAGGAGCACTTCCTGTCATCCGCAAGGCACAACTGCACTCAAGGAAACAATGTGCAACCGAAACTTCCTGGCAGATTAAAATTGTGTGCCGAAACCGGGACTCGAATCTGGGACCTTTGCCTTTCGCGGGCAAGTGCTCTACCGACTGAGCTATCCCGACACGACTCACTATGCCGCCTCACAACTTTAGTTCCGCCAGTATCTCGCCTGCTACTTTCCAAACTTCACAAGCTCTCCTGCGAAACTTGCTAGACTAGCACTCACGGAAGAAAGGATATAGTGGAGACATGGCTTAGCCACAGCCTAAGGGATGTTTCCAGAATGAAACTTTCACTCTGCAGCGGAGTGTGTGCTGATATGAAACTTCCTGCCAGATTAAAATTGTGTGCCTGAACCGGGACTCGAACATGTCTCCACCATATCCTTTCTTCCAGGAGTGCTAGTCTTGCTAGTTTCTGTGAAGTTTGGAAAGTAGTAAGGGAGATACTGGCGGAAGTAAAGTTGTGAGGCGGCATCGTGAGTTGTGTCGGGATAGCTCAGTCGGTAGAGCACTTTCCCGCGAATGGCATAGGTCCCAGGTTCGAGTCCCGGTTCCGGCACACAATTTTAATCTGCCAGGAAGTTTCATATCAGCGCACACTCCGCTGCAGAGTTAAAGTTTCATTCTGGAACGTGCAAGCGAATTTAACACTTCGTTTTGCGAAAGTTAAACAAGGAAGATAACACACAGAGTACGATTAACCACAGAGTCAACACGACCAAAGATGACCACCATCGGGCCGCGGCGGATTAGCCGTGCGCACTAGGGCGCCGTGCTGCGGTGTGCGCGACCGTTCGCCATCGGGGGTTCGAGTCCCCCCTCGGGCATGGGTGTTTGTGTTGCCCTTAGGTTAGTTTACCCTAGTTTAAGTAGTTTGTAAGCTACGGAGTAATAACCGAGCTGTTGAATCCGATAAATTTACAAACATTTGAACATTTTGAACCAACATCGGACATATCGATAGTGACAATTATTCCACATCTCAGGCAGCATTAATTCTGTCTCTCTGTTTCTTGACGAGAGACAGGGCCGGATTGCAAGCAGAATTTAAACATATATTTGTAAGGAAGATGTTGAAATTAAACTAGCAAGAGACCTTGTAAATAGAGATGGTGGTTTTTGTTTAAATTCTACTTGGAAACCGGCCCCGACTCTCGTAAAACAACTGAGGAGCAGAATTAATACTGCCTCACTTGTTGATTAACAGTCACAATCTATATTTCTGATGTTGGTCATCTTTGGTTGTGTTGACTGCGGTTACTTGTACTGTGTTATCTTCCTTGTTTACCCTTTGAAAACTGAGGTATAAAATTCACTTGCACATTGCTTCCTGAGTGCAGTTGTGCCTTGAGAATGGCAGGGTGCGCTCCTGTCTAAATATCGGCGGTGGCCGACGACGTCACTCGGCAATATACCAGTTAGTAGTTTGAATATGCCATTTCTGTGTCACAGCCAACGATGACGTAGGATCTGTCGTACAATGCCATAGGATGAAGTGAAGATCTTGTCGGGTGTTGATCTGGGTGGTACGACCTCAAATGTTCAAATTGTTCAAATGTTTGTTAAGCTTATGGGACTTAACTACGGGGTCATCAGTCCCTAAACTTACAAACTACTTATGAACTACTTACGAACTAGGACGACACAAATATCCATGCCCGAGGGGGGATTCGAACCCCCGACCGTAGTGGCCGTGCTGACCGTGACTGGAGCGCCTCAGTCACCTCGGCCACCATGACCGGCGGTACGACCTCCCCCACGTGTTCGTGTTCTAGGCCTTCCGTGAACAAATCAAATGTTCAAATGTGTGTTAAGCTTATGGGACTTAACTACAAACTTACAAACTACTTATGAACTACTTACGAACTAGGACGGCACAAATATCCATGCCCGAGGGGGGATTCGAACCCCCGACCGTAGTGGCCGTGCAGACCGTGACTGGAGCGCCTCAGTCGCCTCGGCCACCGCGGCCGGCCCTTCCGTGAACCACTGCACCATTGCACTGCCGAAAGACTTCGTCGCAAGCGAGCAGCAATTTCTCGGATGAATGCATCACATTCTCTAATCTCGATTATGCGCTTTCAGATCTACTGATTTGACGACAGTGGTGGCGCATACGTCTACGAGGCATGCTACTCGCCTGCTCAAGTCACACTGATCCATTACCTTGGGTTTATAGCGACATCGAGATGCGCAGGCTTATTTCAGCGGTAGGTGGTGTTGCTCCGCGGTATCGAAGTTGACCTTGAACCCGCGGCCGGACATGGCTTAAATGCCAATCCTTTCTGCACAACATACTAATATACGCGTCCTGTGAATATTACTTTCCTATATCTGTCTTACGAAGTATTCTGCGTTTCTTCTCCTGATCACATGTGTAAATAGATGGTAGTGACAAAGGAAACTGTGTATTGCTAGATTCCATAAGTCTCGAGGAGCTGGCTAGCCGTTCGGTTTTGAGCGAAAATCCGTTATGTTGCGAGAGCAGGGCGTTACACAAGGTAGAGTAATTGCATATATCCTGCAGGCTGCAGACTGCTCCAGTTCTCAAGGGCGTGGCCGGCCGCTACGTTTGCCGTTTGCCGTTTCACCTCGCCACACTTGCAGCCAGGCGACGTGTAAGCACGAGCGTTTGTAGTCTCTACCGGTTAACTCTGAATAATCCCAAGGATGTCTCAAATGGTAAATTTTCCGACTAGGCGGTTATTATACTTCGGCGATAGATAATTAGCTCATTATGTAGTTCTCACACAATATTTGAATCAATACATATCTGCTAAAAAGCAACCATTTCAATTTTAAGAGGATATTTTGTTCTCATGAAAGACAATATTTAAAAAACTATTGCACCTGAAATATCATAATAAAATGCATCAATACATATGCATTCTTCTTAAGGGGACATCATTGTCATGACTTTATATTTAATGTCGTATTCTTAGAAAAAGGGCCTCCTCTTCATCTATGTAAATGGGAATAACACTTGCAACGTAGTCTTCACTACACTCACGCGTATATCTGATTCTCTATATTCCTATTAATCACACTTTGTGTATTATTTTTCATATGACAAAGAACAGCACATTGTTAAAGACACTGCCTGTATTAATTTCATGTGGATGTATTGATTATGTTCTAATGTTTGTATAGCTTATGGGACTTAACTACGGCCGCTGTGGAGTAGCCGGGCGGTCTAAAGCGTCTCGCTGCGGAGCGCGTGGTTGCTGGCCGTGGAGGTTCGAGTCCTCCCTAGGGCATGGGTATGTGTGCTGTCCTTAGGTTCAAATGTTCAAATGTTTGTAAAGCTTACAAACTACTTATCAACTAGCTTATCCTAAGGACGGCACAAAAATCCATGCCCGAGGGGGGGGGATTCGAACCCCCGACCGTAGTGTGTCCTTACCTAGGTTTAAGTAGTTTGTAAGCTACGGACTGATGACCACGCAGTTTGGTCCGATAGATTTACAAACATTTGAACTTAACTACGGGTCATCAGTCCCTAAACTTACAAACTACTTAAGAACTGCCTAGCATTAAGGACGGCACAAATATCCATGCCCGAGGGGGGATTCGAATCCCCGACGTAGTGGCCGTGCAGACCGTGACTGGCGCGCCTCAGTCCCCTCGGCCACCGCGGCCGGCGTGTTGATTATGTACTGTAATATTAATATTGACAAAAATGGTATAAAATATATGTTAGCTGTGTACTAACTGTAATGCTGTACAAATTGATCTTTCCCTGGGGTAAGAATACATTGTGGTATTGTACCACAAAATAGTGGAAGTACCAAAACGTTGGTGCCTCACATCTCAGAGAGCGAAGAGTCTGGTCATTCATTTTACTTTTAGTCACCGTCGAGGTCTGTCACCTTTAAATAGTTGCAGTGGTACGGAGAAGAGAAAATCTCACTACGCATAGTAAATTACCTCAGATGGACGGATATGTAGACAAGGCCAAACTAAAGTCTTCTAATCAGTCTGGTGAGTAAGGGGCTAATTTTATTCGGAGGGACTACTAAGAGTTGGACACCATCGTACGTTCGTATGACTATTGTTTTGGATAATGTAAAGAAGCATAAAATTTTTCAACTGTAATAAGAAAAGACTTTTTATCGTCCATATTCGTTCGCCGGGCGCGGTGGCCGAGCGGTCTGCGGCGCGCAGTCATGGTCTGCGCGTCCACTACGGTCGGGGGTTCGAATCCCCCCTCGGGCTGGATATTTGTGCCGTCTTTAGTATTAGCTAGTTCATAAGTAGTTTGTAAGTTTAGGGACTGATGACCCCATAAGCTCTACAAATATCTGAACATCTGATCTTATTCGTTCTGTACAGCGAAAATAATGTTCAAATGTTTGTAAACCTAGGGGACCATCTGCGTAGGTCATCGGTCCGTAGATTTACAAACTACTTAAACTATATTATGCTAAGGACAACAAACACACCCACATCCGAGGGAGGACTCGGACTTCCCGGGGAGCGGCCGCGCGATCCATAACATGACGGCCGAGACACCATTAACGCGCGACGAGTACAGCGACATCAACTTCTACCCTGTTTTGTTTTTTTATGTTTAAAACAGTCAATACATTTGTTTATTATAAACTTATTAGTGTATTGATAGTTACTGAAATCTTACCGAGTTTTTATGTGGCAGCTAAAGTAAATATTATTTCCGTGTCGTTCATTCGTAGTCAATGTTAAAACACGAGTGACACGAACTAAAATAGCATTTTCCTGAAAGTTTTAATATAAGTTTTACTAAAATGAATATACGAATATTTTATTTGAATAAAATATTTTATTTTCTTGATATTTATTAAAATGGTTAATCAGATCTTAGTTTTCAAATGACTTAATACGTGTGTTTATTATTTAAATACCAACACATTTAACTGCCACATTGTAATCTGTATTAGCAGAATTATAGAAACTTACATTTTGTATTTCTTTGACATTGAAATAAAGTAACATGTTAATTCTTCAATTGAAAAAAATTAAAAGTGGAGAGAAATATAACACTCAAATTATACATAAATGAAGCAGGTCACATGTCACTGCAGTAATGATGATGCAGTGCCTTATTTATTCATATGAGATGGAATCATCTTTATAACAATGCACTATGTTACTGGCTGATTAGATGCAAGTTTAATTAAAAGAGAGTATAATAGACCTGCTGACGGCTTGGCCTGCAACATTTACTTCTGGCTGGAAAGCATATTTGTCGATGTCATTCAACTCCACAGCATCATGGTGAAACACATCTCCAACTTCTATTCCAAAGTTGGGCAAAACAGCATCAGCGACAATAACATTCCCACACGTGCTTCGTTTATATCGCATTGTTTTGGTGAGAACTTGGAAACGTTTCTTACAAACACTGAATGTGTGCTCTACCACGAACCTGGTAGCAATATGGGATCTATTGTAGCACCCTTCGGCTCTTATTTGGGATCGAAAATCAGGTATCATAAGATGTTGGGAGAGAGCGTATCCATTATCTCCAACAAGCAACCCATCATATTGTCCATTTTCAAATTCCGCAACAACTCTACTATTGTCCCAAATGCGTGTATCGTGTGTGGTACCCGACCAACGGCTTATCACATTCATAATCATCATATTGGCATCGCAGATTATGTGTGTATCGATAGTTTTTTGCTATTTCTGTATAGTTCTGCTTGTTCTCCAGACGGACAAACTATGGGTGTATGAACACAATCTATGGCTCCTATCTCATTCGGGAAGCCACAAGTTCGATAGAATTCCTTTTTTTTCCTTAATATATTTTCTTGGATGGGCATGTACATTGGCGTTAAGAAATTAAACTGTTAATCACATTGTTAAAAGCTCTTCCAGCAGTAGTACGTTGGATATTAATTAAATCTCCTACTACGATTTGATAAATACCAGTGCGAAAGATTCTCATTGCACAAGGAAACTGCAGCCTAGGGCACAAAGCACGGTTCCCGTATAACTATGCTGCAGTAACGGGTCCAACATACCAAGTAGCGACTCAGATGATTCCTTACGAAACCCAAACCGTTCTTTGAAGCCATTGTCACTATACATCGCAAATGGGTCTCTTCTCTCCATTAAAATCCTCGTTCTTGGAATGTCTACTTCTTTCTTCAGGTCAATATATACTTCGTAGTCCAGCTAATTCACAGAATTCGATGTTTAACACTCAGAAACCAAACAACACACCTTACTCTCTAACCTTACTCCTGCGACTGCCTAGGAGGAAATTTTGGCCTGTTTTCTCCTTAAGTTATTAACATAGTAGCGTAAACTCCACCAGTTACGGCGTAAATAAATTTTCTTCAGGAGGAAATGACAAATTTACTCCTGTAGTAACTTAGTCCTTTAGTTGAGTACTCTCTAATGGCAGTCGCCGATTTCCTCCTCTTTTAGTAACTTACTACTTTAGTTTCACTTACTCTTGGATGGTGCTCGTGAGCCTTATAGTGCTTCACAAACGGCTGGATAATCACGTATTTCATTATTCTGAATTACAATAGTCTTGAAAGTGACCTTAAGTAGCTATGCAATTCCGAATTAGTTAATTTAAAGCTTGTCGCCTAAAGATAACATTATTCTGAATTTTCGTTTTGGAAGTAACTATTGAAATTTAGTGCAGTATTATATGTCGCGATGTGTCTTTTCATTGTTGCCGTCTGATTATACTTTAGCGTTACCTTCATAATTAAAGTGATCTTTCTGTTCAATGAAAAAATGTTCAAATGTTTGTAAAGCTTATGGGACTTAACTACGGGGTCATCAGTCCCTAAACTTACAAACTACTTATGAACTAGGACGGCACAAATATCCATGCCCGAGGGGGGATTCGAACCCCGACCGTAGTGGCCGTGCAGACCGTGACTGAAGCGCCTCAGTCCCCTCGGCCACCGCGGCCGGCTGTTCAATGATACACTAATTTTTTTCTGATAGTTACCTTCAGATACTTCGGAACTCTTGTGATTAAATCAGCTAACGTTGGAAATACATGTTAGCGCAATAACTTTCAGCCAATTACAACACGTTCACATAAAAAGTTCTATTGGCAGTGCCGTGGATGTTTGTGCTGTCTTTAGCATAAGTTATTTTATAAGTAGTTTGTAAGTTGAGGGACTGATGACTCCGCTGTTTAGTCTCATAAGCTTTAGAAACATTTGAACATTTTCCGATAGTAAGTGGCATACAATAGAAGAACCTTACTCACACTGGTAAAATGCTTCAGAGAGCCAATCATTTTCGTTGTGTTATTTGTTTTTGGTAATGAAACTAGCGAATTCTTGCTACGGTCCTCTTATTTCCTCCACGCGCGTTACGCTCCCTATTTTAAGGCATGACCAGTGGATTCCCTGTGTTTTATGGTCTGGCTATTTTCATACTTGGCGTTCTTGCCACTTGGTCTCCGGTTGAATTCACACAACTTCGCCAAAATTTATATACTTCCTTCTTCATTTTATAACTTTTTCGATGTTTGCTCTTTCACAGACTCGATGGTGTTTATCATTTCAGAATTGGTTTGTTTCCTTATTGTTATTTAAAAATGTTCAAATATCTGTAAATCTATCGGACCAAACTGCGTGGTCATCAGTCCGTAGCTTACAAACTAGTTAAACCTAGGTAAACTAACCTACGGACAAACACACACACACGCATGCCCCAGGGAGGACTCGAACCTCCACGGCGAGCAACCGCGCGCTCCGCAGCGAGGTGCTTTAGACCGCTCGGCTACTCCACAGCGGCTTATTGTTATTGCATCTCCCCTCGACCGATATGAGTGGGTGAGGAAGGGGGAACTGTCACCTCTCCAATACAGCCAAAATATTTACAAACGAAGTTAAGATTATTTAGAAGGTGACATTAGTCAGAGAAAAAAAGAAAATCACCGCGCAGTTCTAGGTGCTATGTCTGGGAATGCGTGGCCGCCCCCGCCGGAGGTGTGATTCCTCCCTCGAGCATGTGTGTGTGTGTGTGTGTGTGTGTGTGTGTGTGTGTGTGTGTGTGTGTTGTCCTTAGATTTGTAAGCCTGGGTACTGAAGGCCACAGTAGTTTGGTCCCATAGATTTACAAACATCTCAACATTTTTGAAAAAGAAAATCTGGCTGTCTACATGCGTAAGTTGAAAAAACCGTGATATAGTGACACATAGAAAACGGACGGACAGTGCAGTTGAAACCACTGGAACACTTGTACAGTGGTACACTTTAACGCTGTAAGAATGAAACTGAAGCACGATGGAGGAGACATTGGACGTAATATGGAGAAGTTTCACTAAAATTGGAAAGGGGACCTGGGATAGTAGATAGAATGGGGGTGCCCATGGAGAGAGATACGGGAGTGGCGCTGATGAGGATCGGGACTAGTACACGGTGATGAAAGAGAGGAATGGTCGGAAATAGTGAAGGAAAGTGGTGGGAGTGAGGGACGAGGAGAAGGTGTGATGGGGAGGGGAACTGGAGTTGGGTTAGGTGGGAGAAGATTCAAAGCTGATAGGGCGGGTACGTGTCTGCATGTAATTCACGATCCGGGAGAGGGAGGCGATTGAGATGTTATTGGGAGAGGATGTGGAGTGTGCAGGTGGAGGGGTGGTATGTAGACGCACGGCAGCTCTCCAGGGTCAGAAGGAGAGGGGATGCAATGAGGCATCACTCCCATAATGAACATATTTTAATAGTAAGAGATCTCGTCTGCGAGTAGAACATATATTTGAGGCGCCTCTCTCGTGACAGTCAGCATGAGTATGGTCCGTTCTGTTTCGGCTGCCTTTTGTAGTTCAGTTTTTTCAACGTACAGCACACGTGGTAGGAAAGGCCGCATGCGCCAGTGGAAGCCACGCCCACCCCGGAGGCGCCGACAGAGCTCGCTGCAAGGCCGCCACAGCCGCCTGTTCCAATATGACTCGGGTTTTCAATATGACTCGGACTGTCCTGACAATTTAAGTCACAGTTCGGGAAATCTCGGAATTTGTTCGATCTTACGGTGACCCTGTAATCTACTGAATCTTGTTGGTACTATCACAACGATATATCTTAGCGTTTTTAATGCACTGTGGATTTTAATAATAAAAAGAACTGTTAAACACGGGCGGAAATATCTTCTAGGGTACCGGGTGATCAAAAAGTCGCCGTGGAGGTTCGAGTCCTCCCTGGGGCATAGGTGTGTGTGTTTGTCCGTAGGTTAGTTTACCTAGGTTTACGTAGTTTGTAAGCTACGGACTGATGACCACGCAGTTTGGTCCGATAGATTTACAGACATTTGAACATTTGATCAAAAAGTCAGTATAAATTTGAAAACTTAACAAATCACGGAATAATCTAGATAGGTAAAAATTGACACACATGCTTGGAATGACATGGGGTTTTTAATAGAACAAAAAAAAAAGTTCAAAAATGTCTGACAGATGACGCTTCATCTGATCAGAAAAGCAATAATTAGCAAAACAAATTGAAACAAAGATGATGTTCTTTACAGGAAATGCTCAATATGTTCACCATCATACCTCAACATTAGCTGTAGTCGAGGAATAATGTTGTGAACAGCACTGTAAAGCATGTCCGGAGTTATGGTGAGGCATTTGCGTCGGATGTTGTCTTTCAACACGATCACGATACGCCGGCCGCGCTGGCCCTGGGGACTGAGGCGCGTCAGTCACGGTCTGCACGGCCACTACGGTCGGGGGTTCGAATCCCCCCTCGGGCATGGATATTTGTGCCGTACTTAGTGTTAGCTAGGTCATAAGTAGTTTGTAAGTTTAGGGACTGATGACCCAGTAGTTAAGTCCCATAAGCTATACAAACATTTGAACATTTGATCACGATACACTTGCGACTTCAGGTAACCCCAAATCCAATAATCGCAAGGACTGAGGTCTGGGGACCTGGGAGGCCAAGCATGACGAAAGTGGCGGCTGAGCACACGATCATCACCAAACGACGCGCGCAAGAGATCTTTCACGCGTCTAGCAATATGGGGTGGAGCGCCATCCTGCATAAAAATCGTACGTTCCGGCAGGTGTTTATCAGCCAGGCTGGGGATGATGCGATTCTGTAACATATCGGCGTACCTCTCACCCGTCACGGTAGCAGTTACAAAACAAGAATCACGCAGTTCCTCGAAGATAAAAGGTCCGATAACGGTAGATGTGCTAAATCCAACCCATACCGTGACTTTCTCGTCATGCAATGGAGTTTCCACGACAGTTCTAGGATTTTAGGTAGCCCAAATTCTGCAGTTGTGGGCGTTGACAGACCCTCGGAGCGTGAAATGAGCTTCGTCGGTCCACAACACGTTACTCAACCAATCGACATCTTCCGCCATCTTTTGAAACGCCCACACCGTAAATGCCCTCCGCATTACTAAACCGCCAGGTAACAGTTCATGATGCCGATTGATTTTGTACGGATAGCATCTGAGGGTACACCTAAGTGCCAACCAAACAGTAGTGTATGGAGTGCCGGTGCGACGTGCGACGGCACGAGCGCTGACTTCCCCGTGCGTAGACGAACCCGCTACATCCTCCATTTCTTCCTGGACTGTCTCAGCAGCATTACGCCTTGTGCTCGGTCGACCACTACGGAGTCTATCGTCTAAACAACCCGTGGCTTCTAACTTCGAAATCATTCTCGCCACAGCTGCATTTGTCAACGGACCTTTACCAAAAATGTTCAAATGTTTGTACAGCTTATGGGACTTAACTACGGGGTTATCAGTCCCTAAACTTACAAACTACTAATGAACAAACTAATTCTAAGGAAGGCATAAATATCCATGCAGGAGGGGGGATTCGAACCCCCGACCGTAGTGGCCGTGCAGACCGTGACTGGAGCGCCTCAGTCCCCTCGGCCACCGCGGCCGGCGGACCTTTACCCGTTCGAATCCCCTTCCTATGGCGATGGGATCATAACGCTGAACTAGCACATTTCCCATTCTGATAATACAGCTTCACTAACAGCGCCTTTTCAGGTAACGTCAACATGCTGCGACTGCTGGTGCATCTGATTCTCTGCATCATTACAGCTTCTTTTATACACGATTTTCATGCGCAGTCACTGACGCTTTGCTGTCCAGCGCCATCTGTCGGATATTTTTTGAATTTTTTGTTTTTTGTTTTTATTTACTTATTTATTTATTTTTGTTCTAATAAAACCCCATGTCTTTCCAAGCATGTGTGTCAATTTTTACCTCTTTATCTACATTATTCCGTGATTTATTAAGTTTTCAAATTTATACTGACTTTTTGATCACCCGGTACATGTCATGTATTTAAACGGAAACTAGAGGGTAAGTTAAAAGAAGCAACACACTCTTTTATTTTAAAAACTCTGTAGGAATTGGGAAACCTGAATATTCCAGTAAGGTATGCGTGAGGTTACAACACATTTTGTTCTCAGGTACAGCCGGGACTGTTTTCCATAAATAACAGTCATTTAATGTATTCAGTATATAGTCCGTCTTGATCAACGCTCATTTGAAGTCGCTGAATCTAACTTTCGCGAACTCACAGAAGGATTTCCAAAGAAATGCTGACGCACGCTTCTTCATTGCGTTGGTCGAGATGGCGTATGTTTCTTATTTTTCTTGCATATGCGAATTGCATTAAATCGTCACACAGATAAAAGTCAAGTGGTGTGAGATCAGGTTATCTGGGTGGTCATTCCACAGAACCATGTCCACCAATCCAAGGACCAGGAAATTGACCATTTGACTAATGAAAAATAACTCCTCCATAGTGAGGTGCAGCCCTGCCCTGTTGAAGGTAAGACGGAAAGCTGCTATCTTCATTCAGCATTAAGGGAAGAAACACCATTTCTTGCAGTATTGACAGTAGCTTTGAGCATTTAGGTTGTATTCAATGAAATTGGGTCCAGTTGCACGGGTGCCCCATATCCCACACCATAACCTTGACGTCGCCAACTGCCTTTGAAGGTACCATCTAGTATTGACTGTGGTCTTTCCAGTAGCTGTGATTGCGACAGTTGACTTCACCATTGACTAAAAAGGTTTCCTCAACACTGAACAAGATACCTTGTGTAAAACAGAGATCTTGTTGCAACATTTGAACCGTAACTACTTCGTCGAATCTTTTAAGAGAGATAAACTTGTCGAAAATTGCTGGCTTTATTTGATGTATAACATGACCACTTTCGAAAAAAAAAAAAAAAAAAAAAAAAAAAAAAATAAATAAATAAATAAAAAAATAAAAAAATGCATTCAAGATGTCACCGATGTTCGGTACACAATATAAAAGATTGGCCACCTCACCCATATCTTACTGGAATATTCAGGTTTCCCAGTACCTACACAGTGTTTGAAATAAAAGAGTGTCAGAGTGTACTGCGACTTTTTACTCAGCCTGTAATAATTAAGAGTCTGTAGTCATGAGTCCGTCCAAACTCAACCTTTCGCTCGTAATGACATCTATTGACCTCTGACGACATCTAATAATTTGCTTTTCCAATAAAAATCACTGAATCCCGATTTATTTCGTTTGTTGGGCATTTAAGTTTTGGTAACTTTCTACATTATTTTATCTGCATGTTGTCTTGTTTTCATATTGATTAAAATCAGGTAACGTTTCAACTTATTATTCTAATATATGCAGTGTAGTGTAAGAAAATCAGGTGATGTTGAAGGAATTAGATTGGAAAACGAAGCAATAAAGGAGGTAGATGAGTTTTGTTACTTGGGAAGTAAAATAACAAATGATGGTCGCAGTACAGAGGATATAAAATGCAGAATGGCAATGGGTAGAAAAGCGTTCTTGAAAAAGAGAAATTTGTTAACATCGAATATTGATTTAAGCCTAAGGAAGTCCTTTCTGAAGGCATTTGTATGGAGTGTTGCATTGTATGGGAGTGAGACATGGACGATAAACCGTGCGGACAGGAAGAGGATTGAGGCTTTTGAAATATGGTGCTACAGAAGAATGCTGAAGATTAGGTGGGTGGATCGCGTAACTAATGAAGAGGTACTGAACAGAATTGGGGAGAAAAGAAATTTCTGGCATACCTTGACTAAAAGAAGGGATAGATTGGTAGGACACATTTTTAGACATCAAGGAATTGTGAATTTAGCATTGGAGGGAAGTGTGTGGGGTAAAAATCGCAGAGGAAGACCAAGAGATGGATACAGTAAGCAGATTCAGACAGATGTAGGTTGCCGTTCTTATGTGGAGATGAAGAGGCTTGCTCAGGATAGGGTATTGTGGAGAGCTGCATCAAACCAGTCTCCGGACTGAAGACCACAACACACAACACACAACACCATTATAATATGTAAACAGTGATTCAATTGTTCATTTACTACCCATTTCGTAACTAATAATTTTCTCGTAGACAAAATATTGCACTTGGTTCAGTCAAATAATGTTTTTCGGAGGACAATATTTTCGTCTTCGACTGTTACCTTTTTAAATGTCAGTTACATGTTCATATATCGATACATAACGGTACTGTATGAGAAATCTTATTGCAAATTTGTTCAAATACAATACGATCTTGTACAGTAGTAGAATTTAATGCTATTGTCCTCAGTGTTTCACGAAACTGTCAATTTTTAAGCAGAGACATTGCTTACTCTTGTGGTTAGTTCGTAGTTATCTTGCGTATCCCTTTCTCCCTTTGCACTCCCGCCACCCGAATTAAATGTCACGTGATTATTCGAACAAGTTCGATGCTGTATCGACCGCTGCGCCGTGTCGGAAAATTTCGTGCCCGTTCGGAAGCGATTATTGTTTGCCGATGCTTAGTGTTAACTGTGAAGCCATGTATAGTGATTCATGCCTTTTGTAATTTCCTCGATATCAGTGTCAGTCGTGTTATTTGTTGCAACTTTATTCATAGTTGACGAGTGTTTTTTAGTTTTCCCGTGCGTTCTTTATTTCGATTGGATATCTTTCGTTCAATGACAGACGGTATATGAACGAGATACTTCGTCGACTGGTAAAGCAACACGAGACTTTGGCTGCTGTATTGCTATCGTTAACGACAGTTCTTTGGGATCGGGTCTTTCTTGAGTCCACAGCACCTGTGACTCGTGTGTGGCCATCTTTTTCCGCATATGACGGATCCAACGAGCTTAAATTTCAAGCTCGTTGGACGGATCTGATACTAAATGGGCCGCATAAGAACAACGATTGCGACAGAACTTTCAGGTTTAAGGGATGAGGGATGCGACGGTGTGTCGTGCATTTTTTTAATTTAAGTTTTTTTCATGTATCTCGCCAATGTTGTATACGTTATTGCGTCAAATGGCCCCCCTGCAAGCCATGTCGACCCTAACTTTTGACGATGTGCTCGCTGAAGATCATTTCGTCTTAGCAACGTTTAGGGCGTTTGGCTTCATTGCCTCGGACGAAGTGTACCAGGTTTTTGATCAAGTTCTGTATGCACAGATTGACACATTGTGTTCTGAGATTTCGTCTTTATTTTCTTCCGGAATAGATCCCGCAAATAATTTCTATGCTGAACTCTGTAATTAGGAAACCCTAGAACTCAAAATTAGGGGGAAAATTTGCAATACGTTTTAATTCTTTGTCCTGATTTTACTGAATGAGTAAATTATTCAGAAGTATTTAAATATTCTCTAATAATAGTATAGCATCTTTTTCATTAATTTAAGTGTGCTAGTTTATATATTACCTTGAATTTGGGTGTTAGGGCACTTTCCCTTATTGTTGATGTGCCTGTGAACGAGGTGTAACTGCTGGCCAACTGTGTACACGAAATGAAATTCGCAAATACTTTAATCTCTGGTATCGACATGTTAACTTTGTCCATCCTTTTTTCACCGGCATCTGAGTTGGCAGCCGCTGGTGAAACTACGCTGCAGTGTCAGACGTTTATCCATCGCTCACCAAAGTTTACATTAAAAAACAAAAATAAATAAATAAATAAAATAAATCTGTCAATATATGTATGGATGTCAATTTGCAACCGATTAGCATAATTCCTTTGTGATGAGTCCTTGTTTTTTTCTTATATATATATTTTTTTTAAGTACACACGTCAGAAACGTTTTACATCACCTGTGTATGGCCTATAGACATTTCTAGTTGACCTACGTTGGCATGATTGGAAAAACTTGGTCCTTTGAACTGTTATTAAATTTAAACAATGATGCCTATAGCCCCATCTGTTGAGAGCACTCATATTTCGTTGAATGTAGGCGTGGCTGTAATATGTGCATGCACTGAATAACCTACAGTACTTCTTCCTCCACAACACAAACGCCAATTTTGCCTCGGTACACAATTTTAAACTGCCAGAAAGTTTCATATCAGCGAACACTCCGCTACGGAGTGAAAGTTTCATTCTGGAAACATCCCTTAGGCTGTGGCTTAGCCATGTCTCCACCATATCCTTTCTTCCAGGAGTGCTAGTCTTGCAAGGTTCGCAGGAGAGCTTCTGTGAAGTTTGGAAGGTAGGAGGCGAGGTACTGGCGGAAGTAAAGTTGTGAGGCGGGATCTAGAGTCGTGTCGGGATAGCTTAGGCGGTAGAGCGCTTGCCCACGAAAGGCAAAGGTCCCAGATTCGAGTCCCGGTTCGGGCACAGAATTTTAATCTGCCAGGAAGTTTCAAATCTCACCTTAACGAATAACGACTTTCTTTTAATGACTTACACCCCAAGTCGTGCAGCATATCCGTGACACTCTCACCCCTATATCGCCTTCCGTACAATATATTCTATGCGCTCTTTCCAATTTACGTTGTAATTGTATTCCTAGGTATTTAGATGAATTTACGGTCTGTAGATTTAACTGATTTATCGTGTAGTGCTCATATGGATTAAACCATACTTATCATTATTTCGGGTGAATTGCCAATGTTTGCACCATGCAGATATCTTATCTAAATCATTTTGCAGTTGCTTTTTATCTTCTGCTAAGTGTAATAACCGATAAATGACAGCATCATCCGTGAACAGTTTCAGAGAGCTGCTCACATTGTCTCCTAAATCGTTTATAAAGATAAGGATCAGCAGCGATCCTGTAACAGTTCTCTCGGGAACGCCAGATATCACTTCTGTTTTATTCTATCACTTTCCGTCAATTACAACGTACTGTGCCCCTTCTGATAGGAAATCGCGAATCCAATCGCACAATTGTGGCAATATTCCATAAGCACACAGTTTGATGAGAAGACGCTTGTGAGTTATAATGTCAAAAATCTTCGGGAAATCTAGAAATTTGGAATCGATTTGAGATCCCTCGTCGACAGCTCTCATCACTTCATGTGAGTAAAGAGATAGCTGTGTTTCACAAGAACGATATTTTCTGAATCCGTGTTATCCATGGTTTCAAAATCAAATGTTTGTATAGCTTATGGGACTTAACTACGGGTCATCAGTCCCTACTTATCAACTAGCTAATCCTAAGGACGGCACAAATATCCATTCCCGATGGGGGATTCCAACCCCCGACCGTAGTGGCCGTGCAGTCCCTGACTGGAGCGCCTCAGTCCCCTCGGCCACCGCGGCAGGCATCCATGGTTTAATTGGTCGTTGTCGTCGAGGTAGTTCAGAATGTTTCAGCTGAGTATATGTTCTAAAATCCTGCTGCAAACCGACGTCAATAACATATGTCTGTAATTTAGGGAATCACTCCTATTGCCTTTCTTGAATATTGGAGTAACATGTGCAACCTTCCTGTCTGAGTCTCGCTGAGCGAGAGGTTGTGTATGATAGCTGAGTATGGAGATACTGTGTTAGCATATTCTAAAACTGTTAGTTTCCATTGTTATATAATCTGGATCGGAACTTGTTAAGTGATTTAAGTTGCTTTAATGTCCGCCTTTGCAGTAAGTGGACAGCGTGGAGGGTGCCACGCAGGGGGCCCGGGTTCGATTCCCGGTGCGGTCGGAGATTTTCTCCATTCGGGAACTGGGTGTTGTATTGTCCTCATCATCATTCCATCATCATCATCGACGCGCAAATCGCCCGAATGGAGTCACATAGACTTGCAGCGGACAGGCAGAACACGATCCCAGGTGGGGTCTAACAGCCAAAAATGCCACACGAAATCATTATCAGTTGCTTTAATATTTCAGGGATATCTACTTCTACATAATACACGCTGTTATTGATGCGAATTCAGGTGTAATTGCTTCTTTCTCTTTGGTGAAGTAATGCGTGTTTAGCACTTCTGCTTTAGGAGTGCTGTCATCAGTAGATTGACCATTGCTATAACGGAGTGAAGTTCTTGATTGTGTTTTGCCGCTTGTATAGTTTACATACGACCAGAATGTCATAGCATTTGCTACCAAATTTTGCGTTGTGGAAACTATTTTAAGCTCCTCGCATTGAAGTTGAAGCTAAATTACGAGTTTCTGTAAAAGATTACCAGTCTTGGGGATTTTATGTCTGTATAAATTTGGCATGCGTTTTTCTTTGCTTTTGCGAGAGTGATCTAACCTGATGAGTGTGCCACGACGAGTCAGCCCCCTTTTTTGTTAATTTGTTTGGTATAAATCTCTCAATGACTGTCGATATTATATCTTTAAAGGTAAGCCACATATGACCTATACTCACATGGTTAGTTTCGAAAGACTGGAGATTCTCACTCAGGAAAGCGTTAATAGAATTTTTATCTCCCAACATATCAAGTGTAAGTTAAAGTTTTCACCTATTAAGATTGTATGCTTTCGGTACATTTCTTAAAATTTGATTTAAGCCTTTTTTGAACATTTCTGCAATCAAATCGTCTGAGTCAGGGTGTCGGTAAAAAGAACCAATTATTTACTTACCCTACTTCTCAGGTATAACCTCTACCCATACCAGCTCACAGGAGACGGCCGCGGTGGCGGAGGGGACTGATGCGCTCCAGTCACGGTCTGCACGGCCACTACGGTCGGGGGTTCGAATCCCCCCTCGGGCATGGATATTTGTGCCGTCCTTAGTAGTAGTTAGTTCATAAGTAGTTTGTAAGTTTAGGGACTGATGACCCCGTAGTTAAGTCCCATAAGCTATACAAACATTTGGTCATTTGAAGCTCACAGGAAATATCTGCTTCCATTTCGCTGCAGGACAAACCGCTTCTGACAGTAATAAACACGCCGACATCTATTTTAATCAATCTATCCTTTCTGAACATCATTTACCCCTTTGTAAAAATTTCTGCTGGACTTATCTCCAGCTTTAATCACACAGCTTCCAACAATTTACAACTGTTAGACCAATGGCTATAGATCTGTGTTGGTCCTTTCTGTGACCTGCACCCTTTGAAACGGAAATATTTTTTGTGTGTTCCTGAGGCGCTCTAACTTTTTTTTTTTTTAATAAAACCCCCCAGTCCACGCCATACAGCCCCCGCTACCCGTGTAGCCGCCCTATGAGTGTGGTGGAGCCTGACCTGTTCAGCGGAACCCGGAACCCCGCACACTCGATGGCGCAAGCCGAGGAATCTGCAGCCTTCATGGTCGCAAAACCGTCTGAGCCTTTGATCCAGACCCTCCACTCGACTCTAGCAGAGGTCCGCAGTCGGTCCTGTCAACTATGTGCAGATGGTGAGCTCTGCCTTCATCACGCAAACAAGACTGGCAGTCTTTACCACTTCAGATAGCCGCTCAAAACCGGAGAGAAACTCTTCCTATTCAAAGTAACACACATTATTGGTACCGATGCGAGCCACCGCCTGCAGTTGGCTGTATTCCCTCCTTTTCATGGCATCTGGAACGACTGGTTCCACATCTGGAATGACTCCACCCAGTATGCACGTTGGCGTTCGTCCCCTCCATAGCAGCCATATATCTAAGGGGCTGCATGACCCGCCTAACGTTGGAGCTCCCAACTAAAACATTGTAATAATTATAGTATGACATTGCAATGAATACTAACGACGTAATACCATAACATTTCCATAGCATTTGAGGAAGTGTAGCCTCAAAGAGCAATGATGTAATTAACTACGAAATCTGTGGTAGTTAAGCAGAATTTCCATTGAAGAGTGGATAAACTAGGCCAGAAGTAACGTAGCATCCAAGATTGTATTCATGGAAATTGTCCTGCAATTCTTGGATGAATTTGCTACACAGTGAGCTTACCTCAAGAAAACATTATTTTACGTTCTGTTTGAATAGAAAAGAGTAATAAATCAGAAGATATATTACTTTAGAAATACCATTTCACCATAGTATAGAGTATCATAGAACTTTTCCTTGGCGGGTAATGCAAAACAATTTTTTTATGTACTTTTATGTGGAAGCCATCATCGAATGTTTGTTCGTTCAATTTGTGTAATGGATATGAAGAGTCTGGATGCGTTGCCAACCGTGGGGCATGTTGGAGGTTCGGTCAGGGTGTGGAGATACTTTGTGGGTGTTACAGTCGATTGTCAGCTGACAATGAACAACACTAGAGAAAGAATGACAACACAGAATACTAATCACCAACGCACTGCCATCTGACAGTATACTTATTTATGGTGGGTACGTTCTCCAATAGGAAAATGATACACAACATGCTTCTGAATAATACAGATTCCATGTCAACAGAAAACAGAAATGTGGTTAACTGACCAACACAATAAGACCAAATCAGTCACATGACTTAAATTCCATTGAACTCTTATAGGGTGATGTATGTATGCAAACTGAAGACTCACACGAAAATTTGTTGCAAGGCCAGGATTCGAACCCGGGTCTAGGCAGTTGAACTCACCTCTACCCCAACTTGACACAACTGCACGGATTTACCTTGACACGCCTCTGTCCTCTCTCCAAAGTATCATCTCCGCCTCATTGTGATCCTGCCTGAAACCCAGGAATGCTTGTCTTTATACAAATCAAATTTATTCATAGACCTTGGAAAATCACGAACATCCATGATGTACGCACAGATTAAAGCATTATATGAACCTTTCTACTAAGATCGGGATTTGAACCCGGTTGTCCTGATTACTGTGCCATTTGATTTGGATGATGTTTGCAATGTTCACGTTTAAAGGGAACATCGTGTAGACTGAGGCAGAGATGAGGATTTGAATTTAGGAGGCAGGTGTGCCAGGGTAAACTGATGCAATTGTGTGAAGACACTGGTGCGAGGGTGGCGTGCTAGTACGCACAACTGCCTAGGAAGCATGAGACCTGGGTTAGAATCCTGGGCTTGGTGGAATGCTTCATTTTGTGTAGATACATCATGTATGTTCGTGACTTGAAAAAGTATCTGAACCATTTCCTTTTATTATTGTGGAATGAACACGAGCGGGTGGTCTGAAAACTGTCATCAAATGTCTAAAATCTACAGAATAATTAACAGACGTGATGGACCGCAGTTTGTGCAAGGCAAACATTTAAACCATATTGTATTGCACTTAGTAACAGAGAAAGGTAATATATAGTTTATTGGACTGTTCGGTTTTTGCGGTGTGTTTGTACATTGAAATAAAATATTTAGTTTTTTTTCATACGTAATCGAAAACGTTTTGACTAATAATGCATATACAGTAAAGGTTCACGTATGGTGAATTTCAAAAACCTGTAGAAGTCTTTAACGATTGCGGTAGTGAAAGATTGTGCAGCTGGCATCTTATTTTAGTAATGAGGCTTCACTGACTATTTGCGGGAGCAGAATGTGAATATAAATAAATAAAATATAAGTAGACGCATTGAATTAAAATGCGTGCGGTGGCCAGGATTCGAACACGGGACCTCCTACTTACTAGGAAGGCGCTTTAGACGGCTCAGTTAACGTAGCTTTACGGACAAAGCTACTACACGGGCTGTCTTAAATTAGAACACTAAATAAATACGTGTAATTATCTGGAATCAAAATATACATTTGAAAACCCTATAATGAAAAATATTCGCCGATAATTGTTGTTATTTGTTTCGAACCTACCATACAATAACATTTATAGTGAAAATTATCGTCGGCCGCGGTGGCCGAGGGGACTGAGGCGCTTCAGTCACGGTCTGCATGGCCACTGCGGTCGGGGGTTCGAATCCCTCCTCGGGCATGGATATTTGTGCCGTCCTTAGTTGTAGGTAGTTCATAAGTAGTTTGTAAGTTTAGGGACTGATGACCCCGTAGCTAAGTCCCTTAAGGTTAACAAACATTTGAACATTTTTTTTGAAAATAATCATGGTATTTTATAAATAATAAAACTGATGGAAAAATTAGGTTATACGCTGCTGGGCATCCAAAATGAAACACTATGACGGACCGTAGATAACATACCCAAAATAATTTGAGGGATAACGCATTCTACAAAGATCACATGAGTGAAAGTACAGTTACATAGAAAACGAGTGTTGCTGACAATGCTGGCTATGGACACTTCTACACGTCTCAGCATTGAATCAAAGAGGCTCTAGGTGTGTTGGTAGGGTATGGTAGTTCATGCTGTTTCTACATTTTGCCAAAGCTGATCTTGTGTAGCATAGGACTACTGTTCAACTGTTTGTAAATCTATCGGACCAAACTGCGTGGTCATCAGTCCGTAGCTTACAAACTACTTAAACCTAGGTAAACTAACCTAAGGACAACATACACACCCATGCCCTAGGGAGGACTCGAACCTCCACGGCGAGCAACCGCGCGCTACGCAGCGAGACGCTTTAGACCGCTCGGCTACTCCACCGCGGCATGTAGCATAGGATGGTGTATCCCACAATCAACGATCAGACGTTTTTATTAAGAGAGATATCGGGAGTACAGGGAGGCTAAGGCATCAGCGCAGTCTGATGGCCGATGAAGAAGTTTTAAACATTTTGTGCCAAGTATGGTCGCGCATTATCTTGTAGAAATGTGGCCGTCAGCAAGCTCCGAAGCTATGGGAGGACAACAGGCTCCAAATTTCAGAGATGTGACGCTGGCTGACTAATCTACTGGCAATGCGTGCTGAGAAGGGGTCAGGAGTGGAATCCATTACCACCCCAATTCATAGTACCACGTGCTGACTCCGGACTCTATTCCAACCATCCTGCTGGTGCAGGCAACCTCAGGATTCATCGATAAGAACAATGTCTTTCAAATCCTGATATTGGGTGCATTAACACGATGGCCGGATTAGTATATGGAGACACCATGGTTAGAGACTGCTGAACTGTTGCTTTATGCATCGTCATACTGGTCCAGCACCCATTATATTGTTTTGGGTGAATTCCATTCCCTCACCCTTAGATATTCAGATGTTTGTGAAGCTTAAGGAACTATGGGGTCATCAGTCCCTAAACTTAAAAACTACTTATGAACTACCTTATACTAAAGTCAGTACAAACATCTATGCCCGAGAGGGGATTCGAACCCCCGACGGGGAACGACCTCGCGCATCGTAGCATAGCGCCTCAATGCGCACTGCCGCTCCGCTGCGGCTTCCCTCACCCTCCTAGTACGCATTGCCTTTGCACTAAAGAGCCAGAGTTACATCTATGAAGTTTTGGAGGCTGCAGTCCTCTCATTCCTTCAGAGCTTGCCGACAGCCGCATTGTAACAGCGTAGCCGCGGCGGAGTGACCGAATGCATTGAGGCGCTATGTTCCGATACGTCGGCGGTTCGAATCCTCATTTGGGCATGGATGACTGTGTTGTCTTTAATAAAGTTAGTTTATAAGTAGTGTGTAAGTTTAGGGACTGATGACCCCGCAGTTAAGTCCCATAAGCTTAACAGACACTTGAACATTACTAACAGCATAACGAGTGAGCAAAGTTCAAGCCTACTTCGTCGCTCATCGGATATTGGTGCCTTAGCCTCCCTGTTCGCTCTATTGCCTATGTAAAACGTCCAGAGCCTCTTTGATTTAATGCCGAGAGGTATGGCGGCGGTCATAACCAGCAGTGGCGGCAACACTCAATATTGGTTTCATCATCTTCAAAATGTTCAAATGTTTGTCAAGCTTATGGGACTTAACTACGGGGTCATCAGTCCCTAAATTTACAAACTACTTATGAACTACTTACGAACTAGGACGGCACAAATATCCATGCCCGAGGGGGGATTCGAACCCCCGACCTTAGTGGCCGTGCAGACCGTGACTGAAGCGCCTCAGTCCCCTCGGCCACCGCGGCCGGCTTATCATCTTCCCCACACCACATAGACCAGTATTTTCACTAATGTGATCTTTGAAAAACATTTCATCTCCCTTTTCAATTAGCCTTTGATATCTCTAGTCCTTCCTGGAGTTGCATTATGGATGTTGGGCAGTGTAGTGTATATGCCTTAACAGTACTTTTTTTTCAAGTTATTTAATAGTTTCTTAAACATAAAAAAATGCGTACATGCACATTTTTTTTCTTTTTTCATACTGTTACTAATAAAGGAGCAGAAGGTCTCAGTATCCTTTAATACATAAATTTTTTCTGTATATACATTTGTCAAAGATTAGTTTTAAGCAGAGGTATACCCCGGATTTCATATACAATTTAAATATTTTTCTGTCTATATAGTTTTCATACATACGTACGATATTTACACTGTGTGGGATGACTTGTAGCATCATGTGAAGAATATATGGTGAGTATAATTTTTTTTCTTTTACAATTTACGGGAATACTATGCGTGCAAACGTTCTCACATGCGCATAAACACACCTATGACAAACGCTTCTTCAGTGACAGTATCATAAGCAAGTAATGAGAATTCTTTACAGCAGATTCTCTTCAATCTGGAAAGACGTCACGTATACAAGACTTTTCACGTGGCCCCACTAAAAGAGCTCTGGAATGAACTCAGATGAATTTGCTGGCCACGAAACAGGACTTCCTCTTCCTATCCACTTCTCAGGGAATATTTGATCCAGGTGTCCACTAATCAACAGTCCAAAAAGGTGTTAGACTCCATCGTTCTGGAACCACATTCATTGTGGAAAAACGCGTGCTTTTCGGAATTTCGTACCGTAAATCTTAGTAACAACAGTACCGGTACGTGTATTCATCTGCCATAGGTATAAGAACGATTTTTGCTTCACACTTTCAACTCCGTTGTTTCCTGAACAGGGTCGTTCACTTCATATTGACAGATTTACACTTATCAATCACCTCTGAAAGTTTTTAAATCATCTCGGTATCAGCCTTTGCAGAATGAAGTGGGTAACATGATTACTAAGATATTGTTTGTAAATCTATTGGCCCAAACTGCTATGGTCATCAGTCCCTAGACTTAAAAAGTACTTTAACTTACACTAAGGAAAACACATACACCCATGCCCGAGGGAGGACTCAAACATATGGTGGGAATAGTCACCCACTTTGTAGGATGATGCCAAAAATATTCAAATGTTTGTAAATTTATTGGACCAAAATGCTATGGTCATCAGCCCCTAGACTTACAAACTACTTAAATAATTTACACCAATGGAACGACCACCCAGATCATAGAATGACGCCTTAGATCACGCTGTCATTCCGCGTGGCGAGAAAGCTATTGTTGCTATAAATCATTCAGTAGAAATCTGTTTGCAACACTTCCTTTCACAGTTCGCTTTACTGCCCAAGATATTTTCAGAGGTCAGAGTTTTCATAAAAACAGCATTATTTGATAGTCTTAGTAATTATGTTTTAGTTGGTTTTACAGAGTTTATTATATATAGTAGCCAAGAGATCCGAAGATATTGTTTTCCTGCCTCAAGTCGTTCAGCTCATTTAGTGTTACATGTTGTATTCTGAGAGACACAGATTACACCCCACTCGGCGAAGTATTCTCCCAGTCCAGACAAGTCTTCTGATAGGGTGCTGCCAGCTTTTTGTATGTGCGGACAGGCAGGTCCAGGTCATCAACATATCCTATTTTCACGATACTGTCTGCGGCATGTCGAAGATGTATAGATTGGAGTACTAATCCTTGAGGCAGGCCATTATTGACATCACATCTTACTTTTGTTTGTAAAGGACATCTTCTCTTCAGACGACACAGTATGGAGAGAGGTGCTCCTTCATCAATTTATCAAAGCAATAGCATGCAACCGAGTAACATCCCTACTCAACAACGTGCTCTGTTATAGACGATTCCAAGTATTAAATGCGAAAGCAAACATACGATGCGTCACTTTAATAGTAGGCTACCTCAAGGGTAGATTCTCGCATCTGTCCTGCTAGATCTCCAAATGTTCAAATGTTTGTTAAGCTTATGGGACTTAAGTACGGGGTCATCAGTCCCTAAACTTACAAACTACTTATGAACTACTTACGAACTAGGACGGCACAAATATCCATGTCCGAGGGGGGATTCGAACCCCCGACCGTAGTGGCCGTGCAGACTGTGACTGGAGCGCCTCAGTCCTCTCGGCCACCGCGGCCGGCGCTAGATCTCCGACATGCCACATACAAACTTAGGAAAATTTGGACATGCTGATGAACTGGTCATGACTGTCTGCAAAAATGTTCAAATGTTTGTAAATCTATCTGAACAAACTGCGTGGTCATCAGTCCTTAGCTTACAAACTACTTAAACTAAGGTAAACTAACATAAGGACAACATACACACCCATGCGCCAGGGAGGAACCTCCGACGGCGAGCAACCGCGTGCTCCGCAGCGAGGCTGGCTGTCTGCACTAGAACCTTAGTGGAAGTTGGCACCATCATATGCGAAGAATTATTTGTACTGGGAGAATACTTAGCCGACTGGAGGCTAATACTTAACATGAACAAAACTGAAGAGTCGCAATTTCTTCCCAATAATAAACAAGCACACTTTCAGCTGAATGTATTCGTCAACAATAACTTATCACGTTATAATCGTTACCCAAAATATGTAGGGACAGACACCATCGTATAAAACCACCTAGAGAACACTGCAAATAAGATTAACACCAGAAACAGCGTAATCCAAAAATCGTGCGGTAATACTTGGGGTGCGAATGTATCTACCTTCAGAACGCCAACTCTAGGTTTGATCACTCCATTGCTGAATAACAGTGTGCCCCAGTGTGGCTAAATAACTGCCACGTAAAAACGATCGATACCAGGATCAAGGAGACTATTGGAATAACGAGTGGCTGCCTGAAGATCACTCCTCTATCCTGTATTCCAACTTCCCATCTTAAGCCATAATGCACCTTTCCACAGAAAAGAAAGTCAAGATGAAGAATGTAAACAGGTAATGTCACATCCCAATATTCCTGTGCCCAACGACCTACCTGATACTGCTCTGTAGATGCTTAAGTCAAGACCCCCTCCACTAGTACTAACAGAAAAACTTCTAGGAGATAATTTCATTGCATCCATACACACCACACCCATTGGTTTCTTTTACCGGCCTCCCGACTCTGACGATACAATAGCAGAAAGGTTCAAAGAAAACCCGAGTCTAATTACAAAAACGTACCCGACTCACAAGATAATAGTAGGTGGTGATTTTAATTTACCTTCGATCTGTTGGCGAAATTATATTTTCAAATCAGGTGGTAGGCATAAAACATCGTGCGAAATTGTACTCAACGCATTCTCTGAGAATTACTTCTAACAATTAGTTCATGAGCCAACTAGAATTGTAAATGAATGTGAAAACACACTTGATTTCTTGACAACAAATAATCCTGAGCTCATAACGAGCATCAAAACGGATACAGGTATTAGTGAACACAGAGCTGTCGTAGCGAAATTGAATATCGAAAGTCCCACAGTTACCAAAAATAAACGAAAAGTATATTTGTTCAGGAAAGCAGATAGAAACAAAATACAGTGCTTCTTGAAAGACAGCTTCCACTCGTTTCTAACACTAAACGTAGGTGCAGACCAGACGTGGCTCAAATTCAAAGAAGTGGTATCGACAGCAATTGACAGTTTTATACCAAATAAATTAATAAAAGGAGGAGGCGATCCCCCCTGGAACACAAAACAGGTCAGGACACTGTTGCAAAAGTAAAGGAAAAGGCATACTAAATTTAAACGAATACAAAATCCCCAGGATTGGCGATCGTACTCAGAAGCTAGAAATTTAGCGAGGATTTCAATGCGAGATGCCTACAATACTTATCACAACGAAACTCTTTCTCGAAATTTGACCGAAAACCCAAAGAGATTTTGGTCATATGTTGAATATACTAGGGGCAAAACACAAACAATACCCTCAGTACGTGATAGTAATGGCGATCCTGCCGATGACAGTGCTACTAAAGCAGAGTTACTAAACATAGCTTTTAGAAACTCATTCACCAAAGAAGACGAAACCAATATTCCAGATTTCGAATTACGAACAGATGCCGTAATGAGTAACGTAGAAGTAGATATCATCAGAGTAGTGCAGCAACTAAAATCACTTAACAAGAAAAAGTCTTCTGGTCCGGACTGTATACCTATTAGATTTCTATCTGATTATGCTGAAGCGATAGCCCCTTACTTAACAGCCATATACAACCGCTCTCTCAAAGAAGGACCTGTACCAAAAGATTGAAAAGTTGCACAGGTCACACCTATATTCAAGAAAGGCAGTAGGAGTAACCCACTAAACTACAGGCCTATTTCATTGACGTCAATTTGCAGCAGGGTTTTGGAACATATCCTGTATTCAAATATTATGAATTATCTCGAACAGAACGATCTATTTATCCAAGGTCAAGACGGATTTATAAAATATCGTTCATGCGAAACACAACTAGCTCTTTATTCACACGAAGTGATGGGTGCTATCGACAAGGGTTCGCAAATCGATTCCGTATTTCTTGATTTCCAGAAAGCTTCTGACACCGTACCTCACAAACGGCTTTTAATCAAATTGCGTGGTTATGGTATATCGCCCCAAATTTGCGATTGGATAGTGCATTTCCTGTCAGAGAGGACACAGTTCGTTGTAATCGATGGTAAGGCATCAACAAAAACAGAGGTGATATCGGGCGTTCCACAGGGTAGTGTTATTGGTCCTCTGCTGTTCCTTATTTACATAAACGATTTAGGGGAAAATTTAAGTAGCTCTCTTAGGTTGTTTGCAGATGACGGCGTCATTTACCGTCTAGAAAAATCATCTGAAGATCAAAACCAACTGCAGAACGATCTGAATAAGATATCAGTATAGTGTAAAAATTGGCAATTGACTCTAAATAGGCCACTACGGTCGGGGGTTCGAATCCCCCCTCGGGCATGGATATTTGTGCCGTCTTTAGTATAAGGTAGTTCATAAGTAGTTTGTAAGTTTAGGGACTGATGACCCCGTAGTTAAGTCCCATAAGTTTAACAAACATTTGAACATTTCCAGAATGAAACTTTCACTCTGCAGCGGAGTGTGCGCTGATATGAAACTTCCTGGCAGATTAAAATTGTGTGCCGGAACCGGGACTCGAACCTGGGACCTTTGCCCAGGAGGCGAGGTACTGGCGGAAGTAAAGTTGTGAGGCGGCATCGTGAGTCGTGTCGGGATAGCACAGTCGGTAGTGCGCTTGCCCGCGAAAGGCAAAGGTCCCAGGTTCGAGTCCCGGTTCCGGCACACAATTTTAATCTGCCAGGAAGTTTCATATCAGCGCACACTCCGCTGCAGAGTGAAAGTTTCATTCTGGAAACATCCCTTAGGCTGTGGCTAAGCCATGTCTCCACCATGTCCTTTCTTCCAGGAGTGCTAGTCTTGCGTGTTTGCAAGAGAACTTCTGTGAAGTTTGGAAAGTAGGAGGCGAGGTACTGGCGGAAGTAAAGTTGTGAGGCGGCATCGTGAGTCGTGTCGGAATAGCACAGTCGGTAGTGCGCTTGCCCGCGAAAGGCAAAGGTCCCAGGTTCGAGTCCCGGTTCCGGCACACAATTTTAATCTGCCAGGAAGTTTCATATCAGCGCACACTCCGCTGCAGAGTGAAAGTTTCATTCTGGAAACATCCCTTAGGCTGTGGCTAAGCCATGTCTCCACCATATCCTTTCTTCCAGGAGTGCTAGTCTTGCGTGTTTGCAAGAGAACTTCTGTGAAGTTTGGAAAGTAGGAGGCGAGGTACTGGCGGAAGTAAAGTTGTGAGGCGGCATCGTGAGTCGTGTCGGGATAGCACAGTCGGTAGTGCGCTTGCCCGCGAAAGGCAAAGGTCCCAGGTTCGAGTCCCGGTTCCGGCACACAATTTTAATCTGCCAGGAAGTTTCATATCAGTGCACACTGCGCTGCAGAGTGAAAGTTTCATTCTGGAAACATCCCTTAGGCTGTGGCTAAGCCATGTCTCCACCATGTCCTTTCTTCCAGGAGTGCTAGTCTTGCGTGTTTGCAAGAGAACTTCTGTGAAGTTTGGAAAGTAGGAGGCGAGGTACTGGCGGAAGTAAAGTTGTGAGGCGGCATCGTGAGTCGTGTCGGGATAGCACAGTCGGTAGTGCGCTTGCCCGCGAAAGGCAAAGGTCCCAGGTTCGAGTCCCGGTTCCGGCACACAATTTTAATCTGCCAGGAAGTTTCATTTGAACATTTGACTCTAAATAATGACAAGTGTGAAGTCGTCCACATGAGTACGAAAATAAATCCGTTAAACTTTGTTTACAAGATAAATCAATCAAAAGTGAAGGCTGTAAACTCCACAAAATACCTAGGAATTGCTATTACTTCAGACATAAATTTGAAAGAACACGTAGGTAATATCGTGGGAAAGGCGAACCAGAGACTGCGTTTTATTGACAGAACCCTTAAAACATGCAACAGAACTACAAAAGAAACTGCATACACTACGCTAGTCCGTCCATTTTTTGAGTATTGCAACCGAGTGTGGTATCCTTATCAGATGGGTTAAACGGAGGACATCGAAAGAGTCCAAAGAAGGGCAGCTCGTTTTGTATTGTCACGATACAGGGGAGACAGCGTTACGGAAATGATACAGGATCTGGGATGGGAGTCATTATAACAACGGCGCTTATCGCTGCGGCGTGGGCTAATTGCGAAACTTCAATCGCCAACATTCTCCTCCGAATGCGAAAATATATCGTTGACTCCCACTTATATAGGTAGAAATGATCATCAGAATAAAATACGAGAAATCAGAGCTCGAACAGAGAGATTCAGGTGTTCTTTCTTCCCGCGCGCTATTCGAGAATGGAATGGGAGATAAATAGTATAATGGTGGTTCGATGAACCCTCTGCCAGGCACTTGAATGTGATTTGCAGAGTATCCCATGTAGATGTAGATGTCGCTTGGGAGGTCACCCCAGGGTATGGTAGGCAGCGAAAGACTCTCCAGGGGACCGAGCGGTCTCACCAATTCGTCTTACCGACAAGTTCGAGGCGCTGTCTATGCCAGACGATGTTCATCAGCCAGATGTCTCTCGTCCTGAGGTCATCTCACAGCTTGTAAGATCCGGGAAAACACAGAGAGGATGGGGGTGGTGGGAATTGCTTGTAGTTGGGAGCTCCAACGGGTGGGTAATGGGGCCCCTTATGGATATGGCTGCTAGGAAGGAGAATAAATCCAGTATGCACTCCATGTACATACTGGGTGGAGTTATTCCAGGTGTTGAACGGGTCCTTCCGTATGCCATGACGAGTATAGTCGTGCTTGAAAGATGTCGGCAGAGCTCACCATCTGTAGAACAGTAGACAGGACCAACTGTGGTACAGAGCCGAGTGTATGGCGTGAATCAGAGGCTCAGACGGTTCTGTGACCGTGTAGGCTGCAGACTTGCGCCATAGGGTGGTGCGGTTCACGGTTTCGCTGAATAGGTCAGGGGTCCCCGTCACACAGAGAGCGGCTACACAGGTAGCGGGAGCTGTGTGTGCCGTGGATTGGGAGGTTTTTTTAGGTTAGAGGCCGCAGGAACACAAAAAAGGCTTTCATTATCAAATGGTACAGGTTACAGACGGGAAGAACTCAGATCTAAAACTATTGTTCTAACAGTTGTAAACTATCGAAGATGTGTGGGCCAAATAGCAGAGTTCCAAGTACTGAAGCTCAATTCATTATAGGTAGCGAAAGCTGGCTAAAGCTGAAGATAAGTCAGGCTGAAATTTTTACAAAGGGGCAAATGGTGTACAGAAAGAACAGATAGATAAAACAACTTGTGGCATGTTTATTGCTCTCACAAGCAGTTTATCGTATAGTGACATGGAAGTAGATAGTTCTTGTGTGTTGGTATAGGAAGACGTTATATCTGACAACAATTGTGGCGACTTTTACTTACCCTCGATATGTTGGGAAAAATACATGTTCAAAATCGGAGGCAAGTATAAAAATCGTCCGAAAGTGTACTGAACTCATTCTCCGAAAATTATCTCGAGCAATTAGATCATTATAATAGTAAATGGTTGTGGAAACATACTTGACCTCCTAGCGACAAATAATCCTGAGCTAATAAAGAGTATCATAACAGATACATGGATTAGTGGACGCAAAGTTGTCACAGCGAGGTCGAATGTGTAAATTTGCAAATCTACGTAAATTAAACAAGAAGTATACCCAAAAAAACAGATAAAAATTACCTTAACGCTTTCCTGAGTAACAGTCTCCAGTCTTTCCAAACTAACACTATGAGTGTAGATCAACTGTGACTTACATTTAAAGAAATAAAATAGACAACAATACAGAGATTTATAGCAAATAAACTAACAAAAGCGGAAACTGATCCCCCGTGGTCCAAAAAACATATCATTTATAGAAGCAAAGAAAAAAAGAATGCTTCATTTTAAGACACCAAACGCACTAGACTGGCGAACTTTTACAGAAATAATGAGAAGAACTTATAATAGTTTCCATAACGACACCCTGTCTCGTAATTTGGTAGGAAATCCAAAGAAATTATGGTCATATGTAAAGTATATTAGCGGAAAAACACCAGGGTAGACTAACGGATCGCGGTATAGGGAAGGGAGTGTACGGAAATGATGTACGAGTTGGGATGCAAATCATTTTTAAGAAGTCGTTGTTCGTTGCGGCTTGATCTATTTGCAAAATTTATTTCGCCAACTTCCGAGTGAGACATATTTTTGTGAACACACCAGATGTAATAAACAGCATTGGTCATAAATATTTTATTTTTAAATCAGCAGATCGATTTTGAGCACATAGTGATCATCTTCAATGCATCTTTAAACTATAGAGCGAGATCATAAAATCAGTACAGAACTAAAATCAAATACAATATAAGCTTGAATACAATTCCAAAGGCGATATACAATAAGAATACATGCAATTGCAGTGCTAGAGGTTCAACTACATACTTAGGAATTGCAATTACGAATAATTTGCAAAGAACTCGTAGAAAATATAGTTTGGAAGGCGAAACAAAGGGTATGTTACATTGGCAGAACACTTGCAGGATACAACACTTCTAGCGAAGAAACTGCCTACACTATACTTTCCGTCCTATTTTGAAATATTGCTGCGGATTGTGAGATTCCCACCAGGGTAGACTAACGGATCGCGGTATAGGGAAGAGAGTGCACGGAAATGATGTACGAGTTGGGATGCAAATCATTTTTAAGAAGTCGTTATTCGTTGCGGCTTGATCTATTTGCAAAATTTATTTCGCCAACTTCCGAGTGAGACATATTTTTGTGAACACACCAGATGTAATAAGCAGCATTGGTCGTAAATATTTTATTTTTAAAACAGCAGATCGATTTCAATCACATAGTGATCATCTTCAATGCATTCCCTAAACTTACAAACTACTTACGAACTAGGACGGTACAAATATCCATGCCCGATGGGGGATTCGAACCCCCGACCGTAGTGGCCGTGCAGACCGTGACTGGAGCGTCTTAGTCCTCTCGGCCACCGCGGCCGGCTTCAATGCATTTTTAAACTATGGAGACATAGAGATCATAAAATCAGTACAGAACTAAAATCAAATAAAAAATAAGCTTGAATACAATTCCAAATGCGATATACAATAAGAATACATACAATTGCAGTGCTAGAGGTTCAGATGGATGAGCGAGCTGCTTACAAAAGACATGCAGCGGCGCTGTAGGGATGGGTGTCACTAACGTCCTCTATTACATAGATATTCCACCTACACTAATTTTTATGCACTTTTAATTACACAAAAATTAAAATGTAGTTTTACACATATGGTGTACAAGATGGATAACAGATAAAAAAGGAAAGTCAGAATACACAAATATATTAAAAAATCGGTTAAAAGAAAAGAACATGATGCTAAGCGTCTTATGCCAGTTATGAATACTACTAACGTAGTAAGTTATTTTAAACAGGAACAATTTAAATGAAAAGTACCACGAAGGATACTACCCTTCGTGCATTGATTATAGCTACGCTGCAAAATATAGAAAAGGAGGAAGAAGAACAAGGAGATACAATTTTCAGTTTCATGATATAGTAACGAAAGTTAAGTGCAGCGACATCTCGTTTTTCGTGCTGGAAGCTGCTAACAGTCATTGGATCGCGGCCAACGCGAGCAGCAATGTCGTGATACGATAAACCGCAATCGCGATAGGCTACAATCCGACTTTTATCAAAGTCGGAAACGTGATGGCACGCATTTCTCCTCCTTACACGAGGCATCACAGCAACGTTTCATCCAGGCAACGCCGGTCAACTGCTGTTTGTGTATGAGAAATCGGTTGGAAACTTTCCTTATGTCAGCACGTTGTAGGTGTCGCCACCCGCGACAACTTTGTGTGAATGCTCTGAAAAGCTAATCATTTGCATATTACAGCATGTTCTTCCTGTAGGTTAAATTTCGCGTCTTTAGCACGTCATCTTCGTGGTTTAGCAAATTTAATGGCCACGAGTGTATGCAAAAGTGAAGGGACTTCTGGGAAGCTTCGAAACCGGCCCAAGTAACGCATACCACTGTCCATACCAGGAATGGAGCTGATCACCACTTCTGGAAAGCGCTCAACAGAATAACAATATTTCATGGTATCTGTCGAGACTCAATTCGCTGATCGAATCAGGGATTTGCGACAGCGGAGAGGCTCGCCAGTCTGTTGACCACATTGTAACTGACTGCTACATAAGTACCAGAAGTGAGCGATTTTTTATGTCCCGGACTCTGTGATGAAATGGATTAACGGCATAAATTTGATATTTAACGGACCTACTACGTTTGTACCTTCCTATATGTGGATTTTATATTGCTCTGTTTACACACTTATTTGTATTTGTATTTTCATGTGTTATAAATGATGTTATTTTAAACATAAAACATTGCAAGTTGTCCGCTAAATAAATAAATAATACGTTAAAGCTTAAAAAACGTTTATTTATACAAAATCTGAAAGTAGCCTAGAGAGCTGTAAAGGTTAAAAAAAGTGAGTAGATTAGTTATGATTGTGAGATACAATCATCTGCTGACCATACTGACACGTTGTTCATTGAAAATATTTACGTACTTATGCATTTGTAATTAAGCAGTACCGCTTATGACAATATCTTATAGAACATTAATGCCTTATTAAGTTGTAAACCGTTATGTTCCAAGAAGGAGGTAAAGAATGAGCTGCCAGTTGCATGTAAAATGTGAAACTGAAAGCATAAAAGATGGACTTTTGTCAACATGGAAGAAGACGGCAGTCATATTAAAACTCAAAGAAAATTCTTTACTTATACGAAATGTTAAAATGGACTAAACCGCAATAAAAACTAAAATTTAAAACATGGTGACTAGACTAGTATCGATGTCAGGCTTCACAAATAAATAATAGGCTTGGTATGATGTCTTATGTAGCATGTACGTATGTAGATATAGGAGGAGTTGGTCAGCAATAAATCCTTTCAGCTTCTCGCTTACTGTTCTACATTAATAACTACACGTTTTATGGAACCTTGGAAGTTATTGAAAATATGTGTTGTGATAATGATTGACGCTATGGGATAATATACATTACTTTAAATTATAACGCAGAAAACTAACCATAGCAACATGTTTCAAGAAGAAATATTGCCAGCAACGTTCACATCATTTAAAAACTGTAAAGGAGATTAGGAAGGAAGGAAGCTTAGGGTTTAACGTCCCGTCGACAACTTGGTCATTAGAGACGGAAGGAGATTAGGGGTCGTACAGAGGTTTACAGGCAATAACTTTCGGTGTTGAATAATGGCTTCTAGCAGAAACTAGTAATTTTTCTACAGTATTTAAGTTTTATGTAACGTTTAACAAAAATTATAAAATATATGTACGTGTCCATGTCTTGGCCTGTTAATAGGCAAGTAGGTACGTACGTTTATATAAGAGGGTTGGAACTTAAATAGTGGCAACTATTTATTCACAACCGATACAAAAGCGTTACATGTTTGCACCTGTTACTGTCCTTCAAAGTAGTCACCAGCGTTGTATAGAACCCGTTGCCAGCGATGTGGAAGGCGTTGTATACCGTTAGCAGAGCCTGTTCCGTTGATGGTGCGATTTTGTGGTCTACTGCCTGTCGAATCTCTGGAACAGTTCTGAAGCGAATGCCACGAAGTGGTTCCTTCGTCTTCGGAAAGAAATCAAAGTCACAAGTACTTAAGTCTGGGGGAGGGTGGTATGGTACTTCCCAGTCCCATCGACCGAACACAGCAGCCACAGCTTATGTTGTATGCGTCAGCGCGTTATCGTGCCAAAGGATGGGTGGGTTGCGCAGAAAGTGGTGCCGCTTCTTTCGCATAGCTTGTCGCAGCTGATGCTCCAGAAACAAACAGTCATACTGTGCATTGGCGATTTGCCGTGGAGGAACGTAATGCGTCAAGATAACACCATCACAATCGTACACGAGAATCACCATAACTTTCACCGTACTGGAGCTTTGACGCCTCTTGAAGAGCTTTGTTGACACTGTCGTGCTGTAAGACCTCTGGAACATTCAATCTTGATACAACCCCGTTGTTCCTGTTTCGAAAACATAGTGACACCATTTCGTTTGACCGCTCGCTCACAAGTAACTTTGTTTCCCTCGACTGTGCGCACGCTGGTGACGTGGGACGGGCGAGTCCATTTGCTCGGAGGTAAGGTAGGTATGCCAACAATGTATTCTGTTGTTGTTGTGGTCTTCAGTCCGGAGACTGGTTTGATGCAGCTCTCCACCCTACTCTATCCTGAGCAAGCCTCTTCATCTCCACATAAGAACGACAACCTACATCTGTCTGAATCTGCTTACTGTATCCATCTCTTGGTCTTCCCCTGCGATTTTTTCCCCACACACTTCCCTCCAACGCTAAATTCACAATTCCTTGATGTCTAAGAATGTGTCCTACCAATCTATCCCTTCTTTTAGTCAAGGTATGCCAGAAATTCCTTTTCTCCCCAATTCTGTTCAGTACCTCCTCATTAGATACGCGATCCACCCACCTAATCTTCAGCATTCTTCTGTAGCACCAAATTTCAAAAGCTTCAACCCTCTTCCTGTCCGCACTGTTTATCGTCCATGTCTCACTCCCATACAAGGCAACACTCCATACAAATGCCTTCAGAAAGGACTTCCTTAGGTTTAAATCAATATTCGATGTTAACAAATTTCTCTTTTTCAAGAACGCTTTCCTACCCATTGCCATTCTGCTTTTTATATCCTCTGTACTGCGACCATCATTTGTTATTTTACTGCCCAAGTAACAAAACTCATCTACCTCCTTTATTGCTTCGTTTCCCAATCTAATTCCTTCAGCATCACCTGATTTTCTTACACTGCACTCCATTACCCTAGTTTTGCTCTTGTTAATGTTCATCTTATATGCACCTTTCAGCACACTGTCCATTCCGTTCAATTGCTCTTCCAGGTCCTTTGCTGTATCTGACAGAATTACTATGTCGTCGGCAAAACGCAATGTTTTTAATTCTTCACCCTGAACTTTAATTCCTTCTCCAAATTTCTCCTTGCTTTCCTTTATAGCTTGCTCAATGTACAAATTGAACAACAATGGAGAAAGACTACAACCCTGTCTTACTCCCTTTCCAACCACTGCATCCCTTTCATGCCCTTCAACTCTGACAACCGCTGTCTGGTTTTTGTACAAGTTGTAAATAACCTTACGTTCCCTATATTTTACTCCTGCTTGCTTCAGAACTTGAAAGAGTTTATTCCAATCAACATTGTCAAAAGCCTTCTCCAAATCTACAAAAGCTAGAAATGTAGGTTTGCCTTTTCTTAATCTATCTTCTAGGATAAGCCGTAAAGTGAGTATTGCCTCCCGTGTTCCTACCTTTCTCCTGAACCCAAACTGATCTTCCCCGAGGTCGGCTTCTACCAGCTTTTCCATCCTTCTGTATATAATTCGCGTTAATATTTTGCAGCCATGACTTATTAAACTGATGGTTCTGTAGTTTTCACACCTGTCTGCACCTGCTTTCTTAGGGATGGGAATTATAACATTTTTCTTAAAGTCTGAGGGTACTTCACCTGTCTCATACATCTTACACACCAGGTGAAACAATTTTGTCATGGCTGGTTCTCCCAGAGACTTCAGTAACTCTGAGGGAATATCATCTACTCCAGGGGCCTTGTTTCGACTTAGGTCTTTCAGGGCTCTGTCAAATTCTTCTCTCAGTACAGTATCTCCTATTTCATCTTCACCTACATCCTCTTCCCTTCCTACAATATTGTCTCGAAGTTCATTTCCTTTGTAGAGTCCCTCTATATACTCTTTCCACCTTTCAGCTTTCCCTTCTTTGCTGAGAACTGGTTTTCCATCAGTGTCCTTGATATTCATAGACCTGTTTTTCTTATCTCCAAATGTTTCTTTTATTTTCCTGTAGGCTGTATCTATTTTTCCCCTATTTATACATTCTTCTACATCCTTGCATTTGCCTTCTAGCCACTCCTGCTTAGCCATTTTACACTTCCTGTCAATCTCATTTCTTAGTCTTCTGTACTCCATTTTGCCTGTTTCATTTACTGCATTTTTATATTTTCTCCTTTCATCGATTAAATTTAGTATCTCCTGTGATATCCAAGGATTTTTTGTAGGTCTTTCCTTCCTACCTACTTTCTCCTCTGCTACCTTCACTATTTCATCTCTCAATTTTACCCATTCCTCCTCTACTGTTTTATTTTCCCCCGTTTCTGTCAATTGTTGCCTAAAGCTCCCTCTGAAATTCTTAAGAACCTCAGGTTCCTTCAATTTATCCAGGTCCCATCTCCTTATTTTCCTACCTTTTTGTAGTTTCTTCAGTTTCAGCCTACAGTTCATAACCAACAAGTTATGGTCAGAGTCTATATCTGCCCCTGGGTACGTCTTACACTGTAGAACCTGATTCCGAAATCTATGTCTTACCATTATAAAATCTATCTGGTATCTTCCGGTGTCTCCTGGTCTCTTCCACGTATACAACCTTCTTTTGTGATTCTTGAACCAGGTGTTTGTTATAACTAAATTATGTTCTGTGCAAAATTCTACCAGGCGGCTTCCTCTTTCATTCCTTTTGCCCAGACCATATTCACCTACTATCTTCCCTTCCCTTCCTTGTCCTACTACCGAATTCCAGTCTCCCATTACAATTAAGTTTTCCTCTCCCCTAATTGTCTGAATAATTTCCTTTAGCTCCTCATATATTTCTTCGATTTCCTCATCATCGGCAGAGCTAGTTGGCATATAAACCTGTACTACTGTTGTCGGTGTTGGCTTCGTATCTATCTTGACAATGATAATGCGATCACTGTGCTGGTCATAGTAGTTTACCCGCATTCCTATTTTCTTATTCATTATCAATACTACTCCTGTGATACTCCCAATTGATTTTGTATTTATAATCCTGTACTCACCTGACCAGAAATCCTGTTCATCCTGCCACCGAACTTCACTAATCCCCACTATATCTAACTTCAACCTATCCATTTCCCTTTTTAAATTTTCTAATTTTCCTACTCGATTAAGGGATCTAACATTCCACGCTCCGACCCGTAGAATGCCAGTATTGTCTTTCCTGATGATCACATCCTCCTGAGTAGTCCCCGCCCGGAGATCCGAATGGGGGACTATTTTACCTCCGGAATATTTTACCCGAGAGGATGCCATCATCATATGTTCATACAGTAGAGCTGCATGTCCTCGGGAAGGGTAACGGCTGTAGTTTCCCCTTGCTTTCAGCCGTTCGCAGTAGCTGTGTGGCAAGGCCACATTAGCTGATGTTACAAGGCCAGCTCAGTCAATCATCCAGACTGTTGCCCCTGTAACTACTGAAAAGGCTGCTGCCCCTCTTCAGGAACCACACGTTTGTCTGGCCTCTCCACAGATACCCCTCCGCTGTGGTTGCACCTACGGTACGGCTATCTGTATCGTTGAGGCACGCAAGCCACCCCACCTCGGCAATGTCTGTGGTTCATGGGGGTGGCAACGTATTCTATCAACGACAATAGTAGATTACATTGCACAGTGTCACCACAGCAGTGTTGCCACTATTTAAGTTCCAACCCTCGTACTTTGTATACATATGGAGTCCTTAACTAGAGATTTTCTTGTTTCATGAACGTATGTTGACATTGATACAATTTGATTAAAAATGTTTCTCCGAGGGGGGGGGGGGGGGGCTGTAAGTCTGGAGGCCCTCGAGATTGCAGGACCTCTTGAAGAGAGGGCTGGGATGGGGCGTCCCCTACACCCCCCGTCCCATTTAGTATGGTAATGGGGCGCCCTCCGTCATCAGTTGTGACAAAATCTTTTGGAAGAGAAGGCACTGTTGGAAAAAAGCTACACTGGACGTACGTAGCATTCTGTTTTCATATATGTTGGTGTGGTCACACGAGGGTCAAAAATTTCAAAATAAAAGATATTGCAATGAAAGTTCCGGATTGCTGCTTATATTTTATTCAATAGTGCTACAGCTGTTTCAACAGTTTGTCATTCTCAAGCGCGTCTACGATGTTTGGACGTTATATGCTGACATCTGGCGTAACTGTTGCATAAACTGTATGGAAATATACACGTATTTAGTTGTTGGATACGGTTTTTAACTGTCAGGTTTTATGCAGCTTCTACGCTAAAACGTTAAGTTAAAGAAAACTTTTATATTTTGCGTAATTAACAACAGCTCTGCCAAAGATAATTACGCAAAATATAAGTTTTCTTTAATTTAACGTTTTAGCGTAAAAAGCTGCATAAAACCTGACAGCTAAAAACTGTATACGACAACTAAATACGTGAATATTTCCATACAGTTTATGCAACAGTTACGCCAGATGTCCGCATATAACGTCCAAACATCGTAGACGCGCTTGAGAATGATAAACTGTTGAAACAGCTGTAGCACTATTGAATAAAATATAAGCAGCAATCCGGAACTTTCATTGCAATGTCTTTCTACGACAGTTATGATGCTGCAGGCCCAACAATCAAGAAAATCAAAATAAAAAGTTCAGTTGTTTATAATCCTGAGACCAAACTGCTGACGTCATCGTCCCCTAGGCGAACAAACTACTTAAACTAACTTATGCTAAGGACAACACACAGCCGGCCGCGGTGGCCGAGGGGACTGAGGCGCTTCAGTCACGGTTTGCACGGCCACTACGGTTGGGGGTTCGAATCCCCCCTCGGGCATGGATATTTGTGCCGTCCTAGTTCGTAAGTAGTTCATAAGTAGTTTGTAAGTTTAGGGACTGATGACCCCGTAGTTAAGTCCCATAGACTTTACAAACATTTGAACATTTTTCAGTCGTGGCGGTGTACTACCCACAATGTAGTTATAGTGTGGGGTGAAAGACATGAAAATGTATTCAGTGCGGACAGTAAGTCTTGGCGATGTGTAGACTGTTTTAGGTTCAAAGGCCTTTTCTTTTAATAACTGTTTGTTCCTTTGTATCTATTGTAAAAGTATTAAATTGTAATCAAGGGGGAGCACAAGCAAGTTGTTTAAAAAACATTGGGGAATTTGAGTCATTTTGAATAACTGTTGTTCCTTTTATTTATTGTCAAATTGGCCTACTATTATTGAGAAGTTTGCTCCCTTGTAAAATTTTATTATATTGTTTAAATCATTCTTAAAATTGTTAAAAAGGGAAATCTTTTCCTCACCAAGCACATTGTTAAGCATCCCCAGGGGCCACATTAAAAGCGATTTTGGAAAACTTCAAAATTTCTGTAAAATTTTAAAATAACTGTTGTTCCTTTGTATCTGTTGTAAAAGTATTAAATAGTAACGAACGGGAGCACAAGTGAGTTGTTTTAAAAGACCGGTGGTCAAGCATTGTGGAATTTCAGTCATTTTGAATAACTGTTGTTCCTTTCATTTGTTGTCAAATTTGCCTACTGTTATTAAGAAGTTCGCTGCCTTAAAATTGTTAAAAGGGCAAACATTTTCCCTACAAGCAAATTGTGAACCCCCCCCCCCCCCCCCTGCGCAGCAGTTGTGTTAAAGGGCTTTGCCGAATTTCAATATTTTGGTGAAATTTTTAAATAACTGTTGTTCCTTTTATATCTGTCGTCATACTTGCCTATTTGCTGGATCATGATAAGTTTTGAATATCTTATTTTATTGACTTAATAAATTAGATTATATTGTGCCCTACTAATGAAAACATCTATCAGTATCACCCTTGCATTGTCCGAGATTCTTATCAAATCTGGTTAGTTGTATAAGACCTTTTGGTATCCGAAATCTGGTCTAATTGTCTTAACGCTTTCAGCTTTTATCGTCCATCAAAGCATGGAAATGTGTTACGTGCACTCTTCTATGTATTGTTGGACAGAGAAAGCCTACCGAGACAGCTGAACCATCTCTGACGACGTATTCCATATGAATGGATATGGTGCGAGACAAATCGCGCGTGCTTTAAGGCAGAAGGACCAGTCCACCCATAAAACACAACGAGGAAGGTAAGACAAAGGGGTATAGACCAATGGCGTAACTAGGACTAGGCTTTGGGCAGCGGGGGGGGGGGGGGGGAAAGATCGGCTTGACGAACAAAATTTTAGTCAGTTTTCAGACAGACTACCATCTACCACTTCCGTTGAAGAAACTAATTCACTCCCATCCAATGAAAGATTATGGTAAAACACCCCAAGTTTTCAATTTTTACCTTTACCAGATTGCTGTTATACGATTTCTTTTCTCTCTCTCTTTCTTTTTTTTCCCTTTCTTCTTCTTCTTTCGGGTTCTGGGAGGGGGGGGGGTTCTATCCCCCTCATCCCCCCCCCCCATAGTTACGCCACTGGTATAGACGGCAAAGTGTTGTACAAAATCGGCAGCATATTGGCTCGACGTCATATTAAATACCTTTTCCGGTCGCCTATGGGAACGAGTGCACTGGTAATTTCGGTGAAAACCTGCTCAGGGTGTATACATTATTTCCTGCCGGCCGCGGTGGCCGAGGTGACTAAGGCGCTCCAGTCACGGTCTGCGCGGCCACTACGGTCGGGGGTTCGAATCCCCCCTAGGGCATGGATATTTGTGCCGTCCTAGTTCGTAAGTAGTTCATAAGTAGTTTGTAAGTTTAGGGACTGATGACAACGTAGTTAAGTCCCATAGACTATACAAACATTTGAACATTATTTCCGTGGATATACAGTACGGCACCGACTGCGCGGACAGTGGAAGCCAGGTGGCAGTAGCAGAGGAGAGCAGAGGTAGGGGAAAGTGGCTGAGTGCGGCTGGTGGGGGAAGCCTGGTCTCTGCTGCCCTCTGCTGGAGCGGCGCAGAGTTACACTCCACTACTCGAGAAGTAAGAGTGATCATACTGGCGGACTGACGATTAGTCCACCGCACTTGGGAGGAAAGTTTGCTTTACAGTATCAAATAACTTATGTTCAAATGTTTGTTAAGCTTAAGGGACTTAACTTCGGGGTCAACAGTGGTCCCTAAACTTACAAACTACTTATGAACTACCTTATACTAAAGATGACACAAACGTCCATGCCCGAGGGGGGAGTCGAACCCCCAACCGTAGCGGCCGTGCAGACTGTGACTGGCGCGCCGCAGACCGCTCGGTCACTGCGGCCGGCAATAACTTATGTTCTTGTGTTTACAAATAGCGATTATTTCACAATGAAGACTTACAAAAACTCTGTTTAGTCAAGAATATTAAATGATTAGTAAGTATCCATATACTAGGGAACAATAGGAATCTGGTTCAAAAGTAGTGTACTTTGCTTCTTTTACAACTTTTGCCTCGCTCTACACGGTCGCCCCATCCGCCTTATCCCCACCCTTGAATACCTAGGAGTAATTAGAGGCTGTACCCTCTCCTGGACTCCCCACCTGCGCAACATCCAAGATAAAGCCTGCTCCCGCCTCCGCCTCCTAAAACTCCTCATTGGCCGAACCTAGGGTCAACACCCTTCCACAGTCCACAACACCAACAAATCCTTCATCTGATCCATCCTTTGCGAAGCCCATCCAGCCTGGATCCCCGCCCCCTGTCCTTCTTCAAATTCCTCGAGATCCTGGAATGCCATGCTCTCCACCTCGTCTTCCATATCCCCCATACGGATCCTATATCACCTCATCCCCTTCCCTCACCTTGTGCCCTTCATTGAACACCTTCGCCTCCGCTACCTCCCGAAAATAAGATCCGCCCAGTCCCCTTGTCCATCCCCTGCTCACAGATCCTGGTTCGTTGTTGCACCTCCCTCACTGTGTTCCCCCTGCCCTCTCCGTATTCTCTTCCATGGCAACTTCCGTACCCTTTCCCTCCGGGATGATGCCCTCCGCCCTGACATTTATCCTTCCTACCAGCTGTGATCCTTCCCCTTATTCCTCTTCCTATCCCTCCTGGAGGAGCTCATATCCTTTTGCTCACCGTTCCTCCTGCCCACTCCTTTCCTCCGCCTGTCCCTCCAGCACCCCTCCACTCCCCCCTTTCCCCCCAACGATTTCCTGGGACGTGTTGCCTCGCCCTCCTTCTCCTGGTCCCGTGGCCCCTCCTCCTCCCTCCCCTCTCTTCTCCCTCCCCTCTCTTTCTTCCCCCCCCCCTCCACCAACCTCCTCTCCTAGCCCCCTCCCCCATCATTCATCGTCATCATGTGTCTATGTTCTGGTGCTGCATCAGAGCGTGTTTTCTTCCAAGTGCGGTTTTAAAATAAACAGCGAACGGCCAACCCGAAGCCGACACCCTGTGTGATTTTTTTTATGTCTCTTCTGTGCCTCTGTGTTCCCTGTTGTGTGCTTTCTTCGTCATCGCCGTACTGTGTTCAGAGACTTCCATGTTTCACACCGGTTTTTCATGCACTGTATGTCTTCCATTTAAAGTCTGTCACTGTACTTATTGTCTCCAAATTTTAGCCGGCCGCGGTGGCCGCTCCAGTCACGGTCTGCACGGCCACTACGGTCGGGGTTTCGTATCCCCCCTCGGGCATGGATATTTGTGCCGTCCTTAGTGTAAGTTAGTTCGTAAGTAGTTTGTAAGTTTAGGGACTGATGACCGCGTAGTTAAGTCCCATAAGCTACACAAACATTTGAACATTTTGAACATCCAATTTTTATCACCTTAATGTTTTGTATTGTCACCTTTCACATAGTGAATTCTGTAGGCTTAGGAGCGCCTGCTAGCTCTGCTGGTCCGTCCTGCAAAGGCAATTGACAACCAATAAATGTAAAGAAGTTTCTTTATCATAACCTCTGCACTTGGGGAAAGACTGGGGTCGTTGAGTGTGCAGTACCTGGTTTTGTCCCGCCATATAATATTGCTCTACAAACTTTGATTAAGCATGAAAAGGGCAACAGACGATGTCTCATGGGGTATTATGGGTTACTTGAAAGCTGAAAGAACTTCAGTGTTCCAAAGAATATCTTAAAAGATTCAGTAGAAAAGGCAAGGGCCAATCAGCTAACTTATAAGGAAGCGGCAATTGAAAGGACGATTTGGGCTCTTGCTCAGTTGTGTTTTCAGTAAAAGAAGAAAAAGTATTAATCGATCATATATTAATTCTAGGCAGAACCAGTTTTGGTTTGGCTTTGAAAATCAGGGGCGTAGATTAAGGGGGGAATTGGGAAACCCGGGGGGGGGGGGGGGGGGGGGTAGCGGATAAAAACTCTGCCCCTCCTCCCCCAGAGAAATAAGGCTGGAGCTTTTCCTTTCTTTTACTCGCTCACATTACTCGCAATGCAACATGCAATGTGTTCTAATTTTATAAACAGTTCAGCTGCAAATATTTCCGACACTAATCTGAATGAACTTTTTGTACTTCAGAACTGAAACCCCCCTCCATTCTCCCCAGAAGAATCAATTATTTATGCCCCTGTTGAAAGCTGTCAGATGATCTGCATACAATCTTGCGAAGAAAAATAATTTGAAGCATAAAGTCAAAGATGAAACGAAGATAGCTGCAGTTGACTGGATGTACAGTTTTCTAAACAGACTTAAGGACAAATATGTCGATATAAATAAATCCATGGTTTTCAATAAACATTCTGCTGCCACTGTTTAAAAAAAGTTAGAATACGTTTATTAAGAGAAGCACACAATTTCTGCATGCGATATATACAATGTCAATGAAATAATAATTGCTTTGCCTAACAAGCTCTCAAAAGTCCATTCTTTAAGGGAGGCAAACAGGTTGTTTCATTGGTATCAGCTGAGTGTGGTGCTTTAGTCACCATTGAAATTTGTGTACGTGAAATCGACAACATTATGCCAAAGATGTTTACTTACCCTTGAAAGTCAGCAACGCCTTACTCTTTGATCAAGCACCTCCAGCCATCTTTGGTCAATATCATCGCCGGCCGCGGTGGCCGAGGGGACTGAGGCGCTACAGTCACTGTCTGCACTGCCACTACGGTCGGGGGTTCGAATCCCCCCTCGGGCATGGATATTTGTGCCGTTCTTAGTCTTAGCTAGTTCGTAAGTAGTTTGTAAGCTTAGGGACTGATGACCCCGTCGTTAAGTCCCATAAGTTCTACAAACATTTGAACATTTTTTTTTCAATATCATCCTCCTGGATGGATGCAAACTGATATTTTTATTTTAAACATGGCTGCATTTTTCAGCGACCGTTTACGATTGTAGTTGGTAATAAAGACGGCCCTCGGTCGCACAGATAAAGTCTACTTGACCCAGGCTTCGAAGTCTAGTATGAGTGTCTTCATCAGAAAATATCTAAAATGGCCTATAACATAAATTACAAAAGAGAAACATTTTCTAAAACGTGTAAATAATAGTTTGAAATACAGAATAGAAACAGTACTTGCACCTACATATATAAATATCTACATACATACTCCGCAATCCACCCAGTACCACTATTAGTTACTTGCTTTTCTGTTCCACTCCCATATAGAACGAGGGAAAACAAATACTTGTATGCATCCATACGAGCCGTAATCTTATCATTGTGGCCTTTACGTGAAATTTAGGTTGGCGGCAGTAGAATCGTTCTGTAGTAGCCTCAAATTTCGGCCCTCTAAATTTCTTCAACGGTGCTTCTCGAAAAGAACGTTGCCTCCGCTTCAGCTACTTCCAATTGAGTTCCCGAAGAATTTCGGTAAGACTCTCGCATTGATCGAATCTACCAGCTATAAAACCTCGCCGCCCGCCTCTGAACTGCATCTTTGTATCCTTTAAACCGATCTGGTGGGGATCCCAAACACTTGAGCAATACTCAAGAAGAGGTCGTACAAGCATTTCATACGCGGTCTCCTTTACATACGAATCATACCTTCCCAAAATTCTCCCAATAAAGCAAGTCGACTATTTGCCTTCCTCATGACAGTCCTTATAATATGCTCGTTCCATTTCATATCGCTGTGCAGTGTTACGCCTAGGTATTTAACTGATGCAATTTTGTCAAGCAGCACATTACCAATGCTGTATTCGAACATAACGGGATTGTTTCTCCTATTTATCTGCATCACCTTACATGTTTCTACATTTAGCGATAGTTGCCGTTCCTCACATCACCTAGAAATTTGGTCCAAGTCATCATGCATACTACTAAAGTCATTCAATGACGACACCCACTTGTACACCACAGCATCATGAGCAAACAGCTGCAGATTGCAACTCATTCTGTCCGTCATTTCGTTTATATAGACAGAAAATAATAGCGGTCCTATCACACTTTCCTGGGGCATCCCTGACGATACCCTAATCTCCGATGAACACTCGCAATCGAGGACAATGTACTGTGTTCTATTAATTAAGTAATCTTCGTACCACTCAAATATTTGGGTACCTATTCCATAAGCTCATACCTTCGATAGCAGTCTGGAATGCGGTACAGTGTCAAACGCCTTTCGTGAATCGAGAAATGTGCAGTCTGCCTGTTGCCCTTCATTCATGTCACAAGATAAAGTAAGATGCAAGCGATGAAGCGTGACCCTTCATTTGGTCAGCTTGGACCGAGAAATTATTTCCATAGAATGTAGCCGCTGTAAGTGACTTTGATGACTCCTTTGGCCATCGATTACCAGCAAGAAGTTCATCGGTGTCTTGCAACACATCCTGGAAAGGGTGTGACCATTCATCATGTAGCCAAATTGTATGATGCTGCTTTCCTTAAAACACAGAAATTCAGACTGCAGTAAATTGAGTCAACAAAACATGAATTAAGCCATGCAACAGAAATACGTTTCCAGACCATTTGTTTGCCCTTGTAATGGTCGCAATTGGACCTGGTTCCCCAGAGCTAACTACCATTCCAGAAGAGAGCCTAGTCAAGCTTTATTCCAAAAGAGGATCACACTCCAATAGAAATTCATGCACAACAAACAAAATTTTTAAAGGTGAAATTCTTGATAACACTCAACATCTTTTAGAAAATAACTTGATCGCTTCCAAATGAGCCCTAGTGATCTAAATGTGACACCTTGGCTACATCTTTGGGATTATTTTGTAAACCAATGATATGGTAGCCACACCTCAAGTTACATTGGAATGTCAAAGAAAAGAAAAGAAAATGTTGAAATGTTTGTAAATCTGTGGCACTTATCTGCTTGGTTATTAGTCCCTAGTTCTCATACTACATAAACTAAGTTAAACTAACCTAAGGATAACACATACATCCCTGCCCGAGGGAGGACTCGAACCTCCGACGGCGAGCGGTCGCACGCACCGCAGCACGACGCCTGAGTGCGCATGGCTATTACGTTTTCCGAATCCAGGAAAAGAAAAGAAGAAAAGAAATACATTGGAAATGGTATCAAGGAAGAGAAATTTGTTCTTTAGAGGCTTAGACAAGCAGTAAATGGCGTCATCAAATCAAATCAATCAAAAACGAACACATGAAGAAGAATCAATATGAGAAAGAAGTGTCATCTAAATTTTTTTAGATCTTTGGCAATGATTCTCTAAATGAAGTTAATCAAGGCAAATGCAAATCATACGACAATACCTTATATTGTGACTACGTATTTTCATACCCAACTGCAGGAGAAGGTTATATTCAATGCAGAAAATGTCAGTGATCAATCCTCAGCCGGCCGCGGTGGCCGAGGGGACTGAGGCGCGCCGGCCGCGGTGGCCGAGGAGACTAAGGCGCTCCAGTCACGGTCTGCACGGCCACTACGGTCGGGAGTTCGAATCCCCCCTCGGGCATGGATATTTGTGCCGTCCTAGTTCGTAAGTAGTTCATAAGTAGTTTGTAAGTTTAGGGACTGATAACCCCGTAGTTAAGTCCCATAAGCAAAAAAAGTCAATCCTCTCTCAGAACTTGTATTGTAGAAGATGAAGATTCCAGAATGAAATTTTCACTCTGCAGCGGAGTGTGCGCTGACATGAAACTTCCTGGCAGATTAAAATTGTGTGCCGGAACCGGGACTCTAGCTTCTGTGAAGTTTGGGAAGTAGAAGGCGAGGTACTGGCAGAATTGAAGTTATGGGGCGGGACCATGAATCGTGTCGGGATAGCTCAGTAGTAGGGCGCTTGCCCGCGAAAGGCAAAGGTCTCAGGTTTGAGTCCCGGTTCCGGCACACAATTTAAATCTGCCAGGAAGTTTCATGATGAAGATTGACACTTTAAATGTGAATTTTGTGAATAATATTGTTATGTAATTATACCCCGGGTGTAACATGTTTATGTTCAAATATTTTTATATGTTATACTTCAGCATGTATAGATATCATTGTGTGTGTGTGTGTGTGTGTGTTTTTTTTTTTTTTTTTTTTTTTTTTTTTTTTTTTTTTTTTTTTTTTTTTCTGCGTTTAACAGTCGTCCCACACAACAAACACAAACATTGCGCCAGATATTTTCCATAACTGGGTCGCAAGTGAACGACGCTTAACCATAAAGACTTCGATGGCAGGAGAGATACCTCCAATATGACTACCGGGAAGTGTGCCCCACCGCTTACCCCTGATCTCGGGCAATATAGGCGTCCTAGCGCTACGCATTCGCGGAGGTAGGCCTACTACCTAACCTGAAAAGAGTCGACTTTTAATAGCTATATTAAAAAGTCTCCAAACGTCAAAACACTCTTATATAACGTCGTTCGTTACTCTGTCCCGAGCCACCTGTAGAAATATTTGCACTTATATATGTTAAACCCTGTTTTTCAATAACAATTCTGCTGCTTTTCCATTGAAAAACTGGTTCTTTCATATCTGACACTTGTTGAGGGCCAGCATTGAAATCCACAGCAATCTGCCGAAGGGCTGCACTTCTGTCACGATGAGTGATTCTCTTCAGTCGTCGTTGGTCGCGTTTCGTGCAGGATCTTTTTCCGGCCGCAGCCATGTCAGAGATTTCATGTGCAGCTGTGGTGCACCATCGACATGCTGTTTGAATTGTCATTTGGTGGGCAGTTGTTCACATGATACGTTGTTTCAACAACGCACCTTGGCATTAGCTATAAAATATGCGCAATCGCTGCAATGAGCTGTGCCTTTTTTATAATCTTGTAATTCACATGTTGTGGTGAGTGTTGTTGGTAACGTGACGTAGGCACACTTTAACAGATAAATCCTACAACATTAGTAACTTGCGAAATTTATTACAAACAAATGAATACTCATCTTCGGGGGCTGGAGAAGTACAATTAGTTCTAATAAAAGTCCAGACATCTGAGTGACTACTTAAAAGTTTCCTCGACAGTCTGCGATAAGTTCTTTGTCTCAGTACGCAAACAAGCCTCGAAGCACTGTGGAGCAGCAAGTCAGTTCACACTTCCGACAAACGACAGGCGAATGTGTCGGCTATTTCACTGGTCTGCTGGCTGTAACCACTGCTACACGCCTCGGCATAGAATGAAAGAGGCTCTCAACGTTTTCAAAAAATGTTCGAATGTTGGTAAATCTAAGGGACTTAACTACGTTTGTCATCAGTCCCTAGGCTTACAAACTACTTAACTAACTTAAAGTAACTTAAGCTAAGGACAACAGAAAGACCCATGCCCGAGGGACGACTCGAACCCCCGAGGGCGAGCAACCGGGCGAGAGATGGGAGGCTAAGACTGCAGTGTAGTCCGACGGCAGATGAAGAAGTCTTGAACTTCGCGAGCAACGTGTTGTCATGCACTATCTTGTCGCAGTGTGGCAGTCATCATGCTCCGGAGGTATGGGAGAGTAATAGGCTCCAACACTTCAGAGATGTTAATGAAGTGGCATTGCATACTAAGGGTGTGCAGGAGTGGAAGCCAATACCACCCGTCGCGGCGGATTAACCGTGCGCACTGGGGCGCCGTTCTGCGGTGCGCGCGGCCGTTCGCCGTCGGGGGCTCGAGTCCTGCCTTGGACATGGGTCTTTGTGTTGTCCTTAGGTTAGTTTACCTTAGTTTAAGTAGTTTGTAAGCTAGAGACTAATAATCAAGCAGTTGAGTCCCATAGATTTACAAACATTTGAACAATACCACACCAGCTGCAGGATCTGATAGCGACACATAAGGCAACAGTCTCTCTCCACTTGTGTCGTTGACTCAGTGGTAAACGCAACAATGGACGCCTCGCGGACAGTTTACTTTCCTACAAACGATGTTACACGCAAACACTGCTTGTTGCACAACAGACCGAATTTGTTGTGATATGGTTCATGATGTGGCACAGTGATCCCCTGCCATGTGACAATATATCAGTGTAGTGCTGCAAGGAGATGGGTGCTTTCGGTCCCATCGGTCCGTCATTCCTTCCTGCATCCAGCGATTAAAAACCCGCATCGCAGTTGTTTGATTACGTCCTACACGATTACCGATTTCTCTTAAGGATAATTCCTAATCCCGACAGAGAAGTATTGCACCTCTTTCTTACTCCGAAACATGCTACGAGGTACACTGAAGCTGTTTGCTCAAAACTACCGCACAAAAGAACAATTTCAGTACGTCCACACGGCCGTCTGTTCCCTCTTTATGAAGCACTTGCCGGTGGCGACACTTTCACCTATGATGTGCGCTTGCACTAAAATGCTAATCAGGTCTATCTCTCGTCGCTACAATCGCATGCTGCATATTTCACTTAATTTAGATTTTTTTTTTTTCAATTCTGAGAAAGACGTCATCTGGAGACTATGTTGAAACTATCGAAATGCGAGTGGTCGACAACCTCATCAATACAGTCGGTGGTTTCGCTCTCAGTAAAGCACGGGACTCAGTGCTAAGGTAAGTGACGTCACAACTTCGGTCGAGAGCAACTTCTGTGGGGTACGGAAGAAGCATTGAAGGACAGGGATCCGCGCCCAGCATTCAGAGCCCTCCCCTTCCCTCCCGTTCCCACTGGGACCCAGTCCAGTCCACGTGGCCACAGACAAATATATACAGACGGGAAACCTCTGTAAGGGCCCGGTCCTACGCTCAGGGGTGCGGGGACGGAGGTTTTTCAGCAGTTCCGTAAGATGTCCCATGATGGCGCTGTGGTCAGAAGCAGCCCTTTAAACTGGCCAGAGCAGGCGGCAGGTAGCGGCTGTCCCCACCACCACCTTCCCTCAAACGCCAGCAAGCCGGACACAGCCGTTGCCTCGTGGCAGGCGGCACAAGCTCTCCCCTCAGTCTCCCCTCCACGCTACCCTCTGACGTACGAGAGGCACCCTAAGCCAGCGATCCGCCTGACACCTGCTAGCATCTTACGGAACTACTAGGACAGCGTAGGACAGTGGTGTAGGGGTGGTTTCTTCTCTGTATGTGTTACTCTGTGACGTGGCTTATGCAGGGCAGTGAAGGAAGCGATGCTGATGTAGTGTCACAGATGGTGATGCTACCAAAGACAACTGCACCACCATCTATTCCGACAGTCGTGGCTGTGGGAACATTACTACGTTTGTGATACCAGTTCCTGGATTCCCGCAAGGTTACAACACGGCCACGTGTGCGCCATGTGATTGGCTGGACTAAAGTGAAATAGCCGACACATTCGGCCTATCGGCAGAGTGCTTCGCGTCCACCATAGTTCTTCGTCCATTGCGTGCAGTTTGTCGGAATTGTGGCCTCACTTGCTACAAAGCTCCACAGTGCTTCATGACTTGTTTGCGTATTGAGACTTAGAACTTGTCGCAGACTGTCGAGGAAACTTTTAAATAGTCACTCAGAATTTTGGACTTTATCAGCCAGATCTGATTGTACTTCTCCAACCCCCGAAGACGAGAATTAATTTGTTTGCAATAAATATTACATGTTACTAAAGTTGTATATCTCTGTTAAAGTGTACCTACGTCACGTTACCAACAACAATCACCACAACATGTGAGTCACAAGATTATAAAAAAAGGCGCATCACAATTGCAGCAATGAAGCATATTTTACAGGTAACGCCTGAAGTTAACACCAAGGCGCGTTTTTGAACCAACGTATCACGTAAATGACTGCTCACCAGATGAGAATTCAAACAGCATGTCGATTCCGTACCTGTCACGATTACAGGGATTTGGCAAGTGAGTTAAAAGAGACATAAGAATGCTGAAGAGTGCAGTGCATTAAGTTTCGCTGTAACATTTGGGTGTGAATAATATACGTCCTGACGACGAAACGCAAAATCCGTTACAAAACCGTAGACGCAGGCGAAAAGTGGACATTGTCGTTCTATCTTGAATCTAAACAGCGGTCATCTGTATGCGTGTTGCGATTCGAACCGCTGGGTATCCCCGGGGCTCCGCGTGCGTCGTCTACCGTCTCTTACCTCCCCTTACTTTCCCATTGAAGCACAACTGGGCTTTGCTCGTCTGACACCCAACTTAGGTGAATGATGTTTCAAAAAATTGATTGTATATTTTATCTGAATAATGTTTGTTTGTATAACTGTATGTCCGTAATCTGTATTTCCTGAATTATCTAGTCCGTGTGCTTTCTTTGAAGTGTCGGGGTAATGTGTACCTAACTAATGAACAAGATGGTGGGTCGAAGTGGAGGCTCTCACATAAGGTGGCCGCCGTGGCCGAGGGGACTAAGGCGCTCCAGTCACGGTCTGCACGGCCACTACGGTCGGGTTTGCGAATCCCCCCTCGGGCATGGATATTTGTGCCATCCTAGTTCGTAAGTAGTTCATAAGTAGTTTGTAAGTTTAGGGACTGATGACCCCGTAGTTAAGTCCCATAGACTATACAAACTCTCACATAAGGAGATACTGGTTGGTTGATTTGAGTTTAAAGGCACCAAACTGTGAAGGTCATCGGTCCCTGAGAGAAATACTGATTTCCTGTTCATGTATGTGGGGATCTATGGGTCGCCTAAAGGTTTTTAATATGTGTATTGCGTGTGTAGCGAGATCCACCGCAGTGATTCGGATGCTCTGTTCTGTCTCTGAAGCTTGCGCAGATGTGTGGCTGCAGCTATTGCCCAAACTTCAAAACCGTATAGCGTGGATGGGGTAACACTAGATCTATATGTCTTTAGCAACGTTTTTGTAGTGACCCCCCTTAAGAACTGGGTACAGCTGGTTAAAATCAGCGCAACCAGTTTGTCTGGATCCGTTAATAGGTTTGGCAAAGGTCAAACGTCGGTCCTGTTACATGCCGAGATATACTGCCGAGTCACTCCATTCTATTTTCCACCCTGCAACGGAGATCATTCCATCTGACTCTTTCAATTTGGTAGTGAACATTACTGCGACCGACTTTTCTGGATTTATTTTTTACTTTACAGATGTTGCACTGGACTAATCCATCAACTTGTTCCTGGATTTTCCTAGCGAGGAAGCTGAGGTAGCTGCTCCTTGTAAACACCGTGGCATCGTCGGCACTTGAGCTATTACACTTCCTGCCAGTTTTGACACGTCATAGGTGTATGGCATGTATGGCATAGCTCAGTCATTTTTGTAATTGGATACACAATATTTCTGGAAAAATTTCGCTACCATATGTATGCAACAACGACTGCACAGAAATAAATACTAATATAAAATTATGTGTAATATGAAACTGAAATTATTATTAAATGCCGGCCGCAGTGGCCGAGCGGTCTGCGGCGCGCCAGTCACAGTCTGCACGGCCGCTACGGTCGGGTGTTCGAATCCGCCCTCGGGCGTGGATGTTTGTGCTGTCTTTAGTATAAGGTAGTTTATAAGTAGTTTGTAAGTTTAGGGACTGATGACCCCACAGTTAAGTCCCTTAAGCTTAACAAACATTTGAACATTTTATTATTAAATTTGTAACTCCTTTTGAACAAGTGTGTTGAAAACCGTAAAGAGAACATTATTTCTCCAATAAGAAATTTACTTAAATGGGAAGTTGAGTGAGATTTATGAAATTGTTAAATGTTGGTGTCTATGATACCTTCCATATTTAGATTGAATCTTGCTAATTTCAAACATCAGTAGTTTATTATGCGAAGTTTGTTTCTATATTTATGTATAAGAACTGGGAAAATGTACCCGCGCATAAATAAATAGTTGTCTATCCATTCCTTAAAAGCTATATTTCCAAGCACTCGATAGTCTCCTTTTTATGATACATAGAAAGAATTCTCTTCAGTTTTTAAAGAAAGTTTTAAGTTTGTCTGCTACAAATTGATCTCTTATCCCTCTGGTATAAATCATAACGATTTATTGGAGAGTAACTACTACAACAGGAACTAATTGTGAGTAATACTTTTGGATAAACAAAGAAGTGTAATTGGTCCTGAGGTAAAAATATAAGTTAATACGAGGGTTGGAACTTGCATAGTGGCAACACTGCTGTGAAGACACTATGCAATGGAATCTGCTATTGTCGCTGATAGCACACGTTGTTGACATGCCTACCTTACCTTCGAGCGAGTGTCACCGGCGTGCGCACAATCGAGGGAAACACAGCCACTTGTGAAATCGGTCTAACGTAACAGTATCACTGTGTTTTCGAAACAGGAACAACTGAGTTGGATCAAGAGGTCGCACAACACGACAGTGTCGTCTAGGTCTTCAAGAGGCGTGTGGGGAATCGGCATTGCGGTACAGAAAAGTAGCACGCTGGATAAAAGCCTTCAACGAAGGTCGGCAAACTGTGGCAGACCGTCAGTGCACGTATTACTGTTCATTTTTGGAGCATCACCTGCGACCAGCTTTGCGAAAGAAGCGGCAACACATTCTGCGTAACCCACCTATCATTTTACACGACAATACGCGGACGCATACTGCGCAGGCTGTGGCTGCTCTGTTCGCTCGATGGGACTGGGATGTACTGTACCATCCACCATACTCCCCAGACCTAAGTCCTCGTGACTTTGATTTGATTCCAAAGATGAAGGAACTACTTTGTGGCATTCGCTCCAGAACTGTTCCAGAGATTCGACAGGCAGGAGACCGCTCCATTCGCACCATCAACAGAAGAGGCTCTGCTAACGGTATACTACACCTTCCACATCGCTGGAAATGTGTTCTACACAACGCTGACGACTACTAAGAAAGACAGTAATAGGTGCAAACATGTAAAGCTTTTTTTCGGTTGTGAATAAATAGTTGCCAGTATTTGAGTTCCAACCCTTGTAATAGCTCTAAAAGAACCACATTCATACGTAACGATCGTCATTTTAAATGAAGAAGCACTAGAACTTAATTGTTTCTTTTTCGTGAGGTGTGACAAGTAATATTATGAAAATAGTAAGATTTTCACACTTTCATTTTTTTTGCAGTTAGTAAGAAATTTTACATAGATATTTTAAAGTTTACTGGCGACCCACATGTGTAGACTTCGCGACTCACTAGTGGTTCGCGGGCCACAATTTGTGAAGCAATAGCACAGGTCCTAGAACGGAGTCCTGTCGTGGACGGTGAGTGGCGTCGTGGTTCGCCACAGCGCCGAGGCGCGGCGCCAGCATCGCGCGCCGGCCAGTAGCTGGACCTGCGGCCAGCCCGGATCTCCTTCACTCCGCCTACGTTCGGTTCGGACGAGCATCCAGTTGTTCGCGCATTCGCGCTCGTATATTATCCGCGACTGCCTCGCCATCTGGATGGACATGTGGTCGGCACGAGTCGCGGTACATCTTAGCCATCCCGAGCGCTTATCACGGACGCTGTCATCTCCCTGCGCGAGACGTAACAAACCAGAACAAACAAAAGGAGTTTGTTTGCGAAGCAGTTAGAAGAAAATGATCGTTTCGTTTGTTTCAATGGATTCGTCTCGACCGTCGCCATGCGGTCTTCTGAGAACAGTCTGTACCGAAAGCTATACTAAATTTTGTTCTCACAAGTCATAGATGAACTACGGAAAGTCGAAAGCATCTCTTCATTTTTCAATGTCGGATTGTCGGCTATCACACAATGGATTATTTGAAGGAGGAAATTAGCGAATAAACGTCTCCTTACTTGGATTTCATTAGACGTATAGCTTTAAGACTTGTGGAGACGGATTTTCGTCACCTCAAGATTATGATAAATATTCCCAAAATAATGTTTTCCAAGTACCAAATTTTAAAGGCGATTATTTTGAGCCGCGGCGGAGCGGCCTAGCGCATTGAGGCACTATGCTACGATGCGCGAGGCCGTTCCCCGTCGGGGGTTCGAATCCCCTCTCCGGCATGGATGTTTGTGCCGTCTTTAGTATAAGCTAGTTCATAAGTAGTTTGTAAGTTTAGGGACTGATGACCCCGCAGTTAAGCCCCATAAGCTTTACAAACATTTTTTGATTATTTTGAGAAACAAAAAAACCGTTAGTGGGTAAACAAGTTTTTCTCGAATTGTTTTTGTAAAAATACGAAACATGGTTCTCGTGATTAGATATAAGTGCAGAAGCGACGTCGCAGCAGTCTGTCACACGCCATATGGTAGAAAGGAATCGAAGCAAGAGCAGGGTATAATGTCCCGTCCACATTGTGATCATCAGAGACGGTGTACACGCTCGGATAGCTTTTGTCAGGGATAGAGAAGGAAATCGGCCGTGCTCTTTAAAAGGTACCATCCCAGAATTTGATTTAGGGAAATCACGGAAAACGTAATCAGGATGGCCAGAGGCAGATTTGTTCAAATGTTTGTATACCTTATGGGACTTAACTACGGGGTCATCAGCCCCTAAACTTACAAACTACTTATGAACTAGCTAACACTAAGGATGGCACAAATATCCATGTCCGAGGGGGGATTCGAACCCCCGACCGTAGTGGGCGTGCAGACCGTGACTGACGCGCCGCAGTCCCCTCAGCCACCGCGGCCGGCGGGCAGATTTGAATAGCCGTCTGCGCCACCTTACTGTGTATCTTAATGGCGCGAAATGGACATACGTGAAGTTAAGTTTGGGAGCAGCCTGTGAAAATGTGATAGGACTGCTACTGTTTACGAAACATATCATTTAGAGGATGACGTCCGAAGCTCCGTGAAACTGTTTGCAGGTGTGCAGTTAATTCTCAGAAAGAAGCAACTACACAGGACAGTAGCAGAATGAAGCCCACAGAAGATCGACACTTGTGTATTAATAAAAGAAGAAAATCATTTACACTTTATTCGGTTAATTATCTGCTTGTTCTATTGAGTGTAACTGCGACAGTTTACTGTGATATGGAAGGAGGCAGTCTTATAATTATAGGACATCTTCTCAGTAGAAAAGCAGCTCGTTTGAATGATTTCAGGGCTGTGTTAACACGTATGGATGGACGAGTCTAGAAAAATGTATGGTCCCTCCTGACTTTATGTAGGCCTAATACATTCCTGTGAAAGTACTCTGGGAAACTTAAAGGAATACGAACAGTTATATGACAACTACGTACATACTCCGTAATCCACCCACAGGTGCTTGGCGGAGGGCACTCATTACCACTACATCTGTACGCGCTCCATCTCTCTGGTCTTATCTTTGTGGTCTTTACGTGAAATGTAGGTTGGCGGCAGTAGAATCGTTCTGCACTCCGCTTCAAATTCCGGTCTTCTAAAATTCTTCAAAAATGTTTCTGGAAAAGAACGTCCCCTTTTCTCCATCGACTCCCATTTGAGTTCCCGAAGAGTTTCATTAACACTAGCGCATTTATAGAAACTACCCGTAAGAAACCTAGCCGCCCGCCTCTGAATGGTTTTAAACCGATCTGATGGGGGTCCCAATTTCTTGAGCAATACTCAAGACGAGGTCGTACAAACGTTTTACATGCGGTCTCCTGTACAGACGAATGACAATAAACCGAAGTCGACCATCCGCCTTCCCCAAGATTGCCCTTATATACTCGTTCCATTTCATAGCGCTGTGCAGCGATGCGCCTAGATATTTAATTCACGCGACTGTGTCAAGCAGCTCACTACTAACGCTGTATTCAAACATTACGGGATTGTTTCTCCCACTCATCTGTAGCATTTTTCCACATCTAGAGCCAGATGATATTCCTCACACCACCTAGGAATTTGGCCCAAGTCATCCTGCATCCTACTATAGCCATTCAGTGACGACACTTTCCTGTACCCCACACCATCACCAGCAAACAGCGGCAACTCACTCTGTCCGTCAGCTAATTATCCATCCCACACACTAGATGATAATGATACCAACTGGAACTTCCCAAATGCATGAAAACACGCAGTTACAACATTAAATAAATAAAAAAGATACTATCTCAAACATTACTTACTTTTCTTGACTTCATTCTAGCGCGGTTCTCTATTACATCTTGGAAGTCAAGAGAACTGGTCACTTCATGTTCAGTTGCTAACAAGAAGAGTAGAAATAAGTTAATGGCTAATTTGAGGAATCCTTTTTCAGATTCACATTTTGCGACTGCTATTGAGAGGAAAATCGAGTAAGGAATTTAACATTTGAAATAATAATAATAAAAGAAGGCATTTTCATTTTCAAACATTAATTCCTATAATGGAACCGTTGAAATGTAGCATCTTTTCCGTTGCGGGAACACTTCAAACATCCAGTCAGGTGAAGAACTTCAGAGTGAAATCTTTCTGCATCGAAATAACAAAATTCTGCCGTTTCCATTACGAACTTCTTACTGCATTATATGCTTGACAATACATGTATTCTTGTTTATTTATTTATTATTTTTCAGTTCCACTTGTAATTTATCAACTGCTGCAATACGTGATACGAAATATGCACTAAATTTATCAGATTTTTCTCCATCAGGTTTCCTTTCTTCGCCAATTCTTGAAACACTTGCTCACTAAAGCTCTTAATTTGATTTTCATATTCATCAAAATGTTCTCTTAGAGGGCTGAAAAACTGAAAGAGCTGTTTGCAGCAGGGTAATTGCTAATAAAAAAATGTTCAAATGTTTGTAAGGCTTATGGGACTTAACTACGGGGTCATCAGTCCCTAAACTTACAAACTATTTATGAACTACTTACGAACTAGGACGGCACAAATATCCATGCCCGAGGGGGGATTCGAACCCGCGACCGTAGCGGCCGTGCAGACCTTGACTGAAGCGCCTCAGTCCCCTCGGCTACCGCGGCCGGCAATTGCTAATACTTGTTATTTTTGTTCATTTGATATAACACCTCATGCCAGAAAAACAACCAATATAGCTGTCTGCAGTTTTTTAGGTTTTTTTGTCTCTCCCTTTCCTTACTTGTTCTTCAGTCTCCTCACGTGAGACGTCAATGCCATCACAAATCTGTCGAACAGGCTATGTAATATAGGACAATGACATGAAGTTGTCCATTTTTTGACAAGAATGTGCCAGCGTCATTACAAACCGTTGAGAGTTTGGTCAGAATGGAGACAATCGCCTGTCTACCTGGAGGCCCGGGTCTACAGTCGCCATAAGCCGCCCCCCCCCCCCCCACCATTATCCGGCCCTGCATGATTTCTTGTTTTGAAGGTAAATCACGGAAACAAGTATCTTCCGTAAAATATCTAAGTGTAACCAACCAGAGCGACCAAAAGTGGATTGACCACATAAATATAATAAACAATATTATGAAATGTAATGAATCCAGGGAGGTAGTGGCTTGGAAAGCATTCGACCGATTCTTGAGTATTTTTCGCCTATATAAGCCGAATTAATACGAAAGCCAGCGAAGGGTCGCACATTTCGTGATGGGATTGCGGTGACAGCGTTTCAGAGTAGTTCAGAAGGCAGACGCTACAAAAGTGGCATCCTGCTTCACGGAGTGCTTTATTATTGCAACTCTGGGAAGATTCGAGCAGCATATTACTTCCTCCATTACAGTCTTGCGAATTGCCTACAAGAGAAAATCAGAGAAATTAGACTTTATATGGAAGTTGACGCAGAAACGCCATTCTACTCTACACCTAGAGTTCGTCAGCAAATCACGGTGTGTGGCGGAGAGTACTTTGCGTTCCACTGTCACTCCTCCTCTTCCTATTCTAGCCGCGTGTGGAAAAAGACTGCAGGGGTATGCCTCCGTGTCGGCTGTAAGCTCTTTGGTTTTATCAGCGTGGTCCATTCACGAGATAGCCGGCCGCGGTGGCCGAGGGGACTGAGGCGCTCCAGTCACGGTCTGCACGGCCACTACGGTCGGGGGCTCGAATCCCCCCTCGGGCATGGATATTTGTGCCGTCCTTAGTGTTAGCTAGTTCATAAGTAGTTTGTAAGCTTAGAGACTGATGACCCCGTAGTTAAGTCCCATAAGTTCTACAAACATTTGAACATTTATTCACGCGATATCCATAGGAAGAAGCAATATATTGGTTGACTTTTCCAGAAACGTATGCTCTCAAATTTTTTAGAGATTCCTATGGCATAATGTAGAACGACTTTCCTGCAGCGCCTGCCGCTCGCGTTTGCTGATCATCTAACCTGACGCTCCCATGCTTATTAAATGCACCTGTAAAGAAGAGTTTGTTGTTTGTTTGGGATAGGGGAACCAAACTGCTAAGCTTATCGGTCCCCCGGTGGGGAGGGGAAGGAGTGAGGATAGAAAGGCCGGGAAGGGAAAGGAAATGCAGTTTAGGGAGGGAAGAAGGAAGAAAAACTGCATTAGCTCGGGGCCCCGTGCTCACCACGCACGTACTCAAGACAGAACCGTGAGCCCCCTGGGAAAGGGAGGGGGGGGGGAGAAGAGAGAAGAGTGCCTATCAAATTTTTGTAACCCAACGGGTTCAAACAGCTAAGGTCATCGGTCCCTGGGCGCACAAACTACTTAAACTAACTTACTCTAAGGACGACATACACACCCATGGCCGAGTGAGTATTCGATCCTCCGACGGGACAGGCGGCATGATTGGCAACATGGTCCCCAGACCGCGCGGGAATGCTGCTCTCCTTTGGATCTTCTCTATCTGATACGGACCTCACAATGATCAGCATATTGAGGTATTGGTCAAAAGAATGTTCTGTAAACTGCTTTCTTTGCCGATGTGCTACACTTCCCGACGATTCATCCATCCATTAATTTTATGTGGTTGTTGCACATCAAATTGCTCCTTTTACCTACTCGCAGATATTTTATGGAAGTAACTGCTTCCAGTTTGTCCTGCAATTGCGTATTCATATAATAAGGCATCCTTCAGTCTATGTATTCGCAGTAAGCTGCATTTGTTTTGTGTTGGGGGGAGGGGGGGGGGGCAACTACCGCTCCCTGCAGCAAGCGTCGATACGCTGCAGGTCCTCCTGTATTTAGATACAATCTTTCAGCGTTGTGAGTTCTCGATAGTACAGCATCATTCGCAAAAAAGCCTTACTGAACTTCCAATGTTAACTACGAGGCCATTTACACTGAACAGCCAAAGAAACTGGTACCTTCCTAATATCCTGTAGGGCTCCCACGAGCACGCAGAAGTTCCGAATGGACTCAACTAATGTCTGAAGTAGTGTCAGAGGGAATTGACACTATGCATCCTGCATGACTCTCCATAAATCCGTAACAATACGAGCTGGAAGAGATCTCTTCTGAACAGCATGTTGCAAGGTATCTCAGATATGCTCAATAATCTTCATGTCTAGGAGTTTGGTGGTCATTAGAGGGGTTTAAACTCAAAAGAGCGTTCCTGGAGCCCCTCTGTAACAGTTTTGAACGTGTGGGGCTTCGCATTGTTCTGCTGGAGTCGAAAGTCCACTCGTGCACCTGTGCTGACTGCACGGCACACAGCCTAATGCCTTGTCTGGACCCATTAACACCGAAATTCGACTGTTGATGACTTGCGACATGTTTTCTGTTCCATCGAAATGTACAATAGACATGAATGGATGCAGGTATCAAATGTTCAAATGTTTGTATAGTCTATGGGACTTATCTACGGGATCATCAGTCCCTAAACTTACAAACTACTTATGAACTAACTAAGACTAAGGACGGCACAAATATCCATGCCCGATGGGGGATTCGAACCCCCGACCGTAGTGGCCGTGCAGACCGTGACTGAAGCGCCTCAGCCACCGCGGCCGGCGATGCAGGTATCAACCAGGATGCGTACGTACTTATCAGAGGCTGCATATCACTCCAACTACACACGCTCCGCACCATTCCGTAGCCTCCACCAGCTTGAACAGTCCAACGCTGACATGCACGGACCATGGATTCATGACGTCTCCATACCCGTACACGTCCATCCACCTGATACAATTGGAAACGAAACTCGTCAGATCAGGGAACGTGTTGCCAGTCATCAACAGTCGAATGTCGGTGTTAATGGGTCCAGGCAAAGGCATCGGGCATTGTGCCGTGCAGTCAGCAAAGCTGCACGAGTGGGCCTTCGGCTCCGAAAGCTCATATCGAATGGTTCGCACGCTGACACTTGTTGAGGGCCGAGCATTGAAATCCACAGCAATCTGCGGAAGGGTTGCACTTCTGTCACGATTAATGATTCTCTTCATTCGTCGTTGGTCGCGTTCGTGCAAGATCTTTTTCCGGCCGCAGCGATGTCAGAGATTTTATTTTTTACCGATTTCCCGGTTTTAATGGCGCAGTCGTACCAATGGTCGTACGGGAAAACCTCACTTCATCGTTACCTCGGAGCTGCTGTCCCTATCTCCCGTGCGCCGACTATAAACTCACTTAAATCGCGATAAACTGCTATTACAGCAATTACCGATCTAAAGCCTGCGCCAGACACTTTTTTGTCTTAATAGGCGTCGCCTACCGCAGCGCCGTCCTCTGTTTTCTTATCTGTGTATTCCTAATACAGTTTCTTTGGCTCTTTAGTGTATATACGTTTATTGTGAACAGCAGTAGTTCTTTAATACTCCTTTGGGATATGCCAAATATCACTTTCATGCCTGAAGACTTCTCTCCGTTGCGAATTTCATGCTACTTTCTGTTAGCTAGAGACTCCTGAATCTCATCACACGGTTGGTCCTGTGTTCCGTATGCTGATTTTTTATCCATTAGGCAACGGTGAGGAATCTTATCGAACGTCTTCCAGACCCAAGAAATACGGCATCCACCTAGGATCCTGTACCTACTGCCGTCTGGGTTTCGTGGACGAATGGCGCGATCTGGGTTTCACACGATCGTTGCTTTCGGAATCCGTGTTGATTCCTACAGAGATTTTCGGCCTCAAGAAATATCGTAACACTCGAGCAAAAAACGTAATAAAAATTGTACAGTACACCTGCGTCACATACAGGGTGGTCATGAGACAGTGGTCATGCCCCAGGGGATAGCCACTCGGCCAGTCAGCTACGCTATCGCAGCCTCCGCCCCCGGAACTTTGAAGGGTTGTAGCTCCCAAACTAACAGTGATAGGGATGTAGTTTAAATTGATTTGGACGCAGCTGGTTTAAACGAATCCAATAAACGATAGGAAAAACTATTGTTCCATTTAAAAATTTATATCTTTGTGGTGTAACTCTTTGGAAAATGATACAATAAACTATGTTCATAGGTCCGCAGAAAGTGTAACATTTCTTGTGTTGACCTACCGCATTAAAATTTCCCGTCACCTATTATTTTATAAGTTACAGAGGCAAACACACTTAGTGAAACACCCTGTATATAGATATATTTATATAACACTAGCGCCTTCAATATTTGTCCTCCATCAACTACGAAAGTACTCTGCTGACCTTAATGATATTTTTGCCACTGTGTGTGATCTGGTCCAACTTAAAAGACAATATTTATCCTGATTAATAAAGTCAAAATGTTTTATTTCGAATGAAATGTTGTGGCGGACTGTCGAGCCCTATTGACCCATCTAGGACTAAATCGCGGAAGTGAACCTTCACCTCTGTTGGTTGGATAAGCATTCAATGCATGGAGCTGTGTTGCGATTTCAAACCTTTGTTTGATGCTGCAATTTCTTTCAAGAAACACATGTTTTCCAAATTCACATACTACATGACCGTGCTTTAAAAATGTTTCGTGTATTTCATTTTTATTGTAATTTTGCTGTGTATTATTTTCAGTGAAAGCCATGAAAAAATCTAACCTTAACAAAGCGCGAAGAAAAAAGCACGACGTAAACGTATTGAAAGAACAGTGTGTATGTCACCAAACTCCTTCGAAACCGTTGCACCGATTTTGATGAAATTTTGTGTTTGCGTTTGAGTGAGACCCTGGATTGTTTACATTCGGAAGATGACTCTGAAAATTCGAAATAATTGAGATTGGTAGTTACGGTAAATTCAGATTGGAATCGTATTTTATGCAATACTAATCCGTTCATCTGACTGCCATAAAAGTTTCCACACTTGACCTTTGACCTTCAAAACAGGAGAAACGACACTATATAAGATCTTGTACGATGCATTTACAACACATATTGATACCACTTTACAATTTTATTCCGGTATTGAAGAAGCTTTGTGTACTTCACCTTCAAAACAAAAAAATCATCACATGGAGGAGGTACAAGGTGGCAATTATTGAACTATATGAAACAAAAAGTGAATTATTTACAAAATACAGCGTGCCCACACTTAATTCAACATACAATCGTCACTGCAGATATTCGGATTTAGGTTATGACATGTTCGATATGCCTGCCGTCTGTGGCGATGACGTGTTGCAGACGAATAGCGAAATTATGCATGACCCACTGAAGTGTTGGAGGATGATTCTGGCAAGGACCTCCTGAATGGCTGTTTTCAGCTCATCATTGGTTTTGGGGTTATTTCTGTACACCTTGGCATTAATGTAGCTCCATAAAAAGGAGACTCCTGTTTTCAGATCCGAAGAATTTGGCGGCTAATCGATGCCCATGCCAGGGGTCTCTGGTTGCCCCAGAGCAAGAATACGATCCCCAAAGTGCTCCTCCAGGACATCAAAAACTTTCTTGCTTTGATGGGGTCACGCCACATCTGTTATGAACCACATTTCGTCGAAATCAGGTTCACTTTGGATAATAGGGATGAAATCATCTTTCACCACTTATACGTACCATTCGTTAGTCAGCGTGCTATCAGGAATATCGCACCACACGGTTACCCTTTGAAGATAAATAGACTTCTCGATTACGAAATGCGGATTCTCAGTGCCCCAAATGCGCCAGTTTTGCTTATTGACTAACCCATCCAATCCAAATCAGAGCATCATGGACGTATGTATCCAGATCCCGCTCCAGCTATTGCCAGGTCTGGGTGCTGACGAGTCCTCTCCATTTGGCTCGGTCCTCCCACCACTTTTCTTCCTCCACTTGCTGCCAGATCACACCTCTTCTTTCTACAGATTTTCTCACTGCCATTTTCCATCGTATAGCCGCGGCGGAGCGGCCGAGCGCATCGAGACTCTATGTTCCGATGCGCGAGGCCGTTCCCCGTAGGGGGTTCGAATCCCCCCTCGGGCATGGATGTTTATGTCGTCTTTTGTATAAGGTAGTTCATAAGTAGTTTGTAAGTTTAGGGACTGATGACCCTGCAGTTAAGTCTCTTAAGCTTTACGAACATTTGAACACCCACCATATACGTGGCCGCCCTCAAGGTCTTTCTCCATCCAGCTTTAGTTCTTCCATAATTTTGGGAAGTCTCTACCACACATCTTCTTAACATGCCCGTATCATCTTAATCTCTTTTTTTTATTTATTCTCTCATATTTATTTAAGGTCCTTTTTAATATCTACATTTCTTACTCTGTCCATTCCTGTTTTTCCCTTAACTGCTTTGAGAAATTTCATTTCCCCAACTTACACTCTGCTCCAGTCCCTTTCTGTCATTATCCATGTTTCTCCTACATAGGTGCCAATAGGGAAATAGTAACTCTTATACAGAAGGATTTTTGATTTTTATGGAACTTCCTTATTCCAAATCAGGTGTTTTATTGTTCGATAGAAATTGCCTCCCTCCTGTAACCTCCTGTAAATTCCATTGGTTATTCTTCCATCGCTAGATATTTCATTCCATAAATAAGTGAAACTAATCGACCACTCTGAGGTGTTATACATTCAAAGTAATATTCCTGTTGATCCCTTTGTCTCTTCCAAATACCATTACTTCACTCTTATCTTTATTTATTTTTAATCCATACCTTTCCATTATTTCCTTCCACGCATCAAGTTGTAACTATCCATCTACCTCTTAATCACCCCATATTAGCATATCAAAAATGTTCAAATGTTTGTACAGCTTATGGGACTTAACTACGGGGTCATCAGTCCCTAAACTTACAAACTACTTATGAACTACTTACGAACTAGGACGGCACAAATATCCATGCCCGAGGGGGGATTCGAACCCCCGACCGTAGTGGCCGTGCAGACCGTGACTGAAGCGCCTCAGTCCTCTCGGCCACCGCGGCCGGCCATATTAGCATATCATTTGCAAAAATCATCTTTTTGTCTTTTTCTTTTACTATATCTTTAACTGCCTTATTAATTCCCTCCATCACATCATTAAAAAGTGCAGGAGATAAAATAATTCCCTGTTTCAGTCCTTGTCTTATTTCGAAGCTTTCAGAGTTCCCCAGTGGTGTTCTGATTCTACAGTTGTCCGCTGTACATTGTCTTCATTACATTAATGTACCCATCTTCTATACCTATCGTCTTCATTTCTTCCCAGAGTCTTCCCTTTTAACTGAGTTATATGCCTTTTCTATGTATATAAAAACCATTATCACCCTTTTGTTATACTCCCAACTTTTTCCAATAGTTGACGGTCAGAAAATACTATGTCGCTCGTGCTTCTTCCTTTCCTAAACCCATGTTGTTCCTCACTCAGTAAAATTCTTTCAAAAATCTTGGCTGTATGCGTCATAAGGGTTATTCCTCTGTAGTTCTTACAAAGTTTTTTATTGCCTTTTTTGAAGATGGAAATAATGTCTCCTCTTCTCCGATCGTCAGGTATTGTACTATTTCTCGGCACACTTGACAGTACTCTTTATAGCCATTTCATTCCCACTGGTCCTGCTGCTCGTATCATGTACACTGATACTACATCAGGTCCTGAAGCTTTCCCCCCATTCATTTTTTCACAGCTATTTCCATTTCGTCCCATGTTATTTGTCCTAATTCTGTTTCTCATTTAATCCCCAGAAAGGAGGATTGCCTCATCTGCCAGCTCCGCCGTTCCGAAGCCATTCTTCTCCACCGTCGTTGCCATTGAGGTCTTCACCCGTAACCCTGGGCACGGGTTCCGTGTTACACCCCACGGGATTGGGTCCCTGCCTGAACTCAGCCATCCCATCACTCCGGCCTATTGAAGTGTAGGATGGCCACCCCCGCGACGTGGACGCGTCAGACAGGAATTTCCCCAGTGGAGGAATAGGGAAGGGGAGCCTACCTTCCTGTAGCCGGGCTAATGTTTGTTTATGGTGCCACAATCAAAGTCGGCATACTAATTTCCATCATACCCTGCGTCCACCCGTGCAGTTTGAACGTCCTCACGCAAACCGTTCAAAAGTTATGACTATTTTATTCCATATCTATATCTATAAATGTGAATGTCTGTTCGGTGTACGTTTATCACGTCTGAACCACAAGACATAAAGAGCTAAACATTTGTACAGTTACTAATGTCTACCCGGGGAAGGCTTTAGGCACGGTTTTATGGCGATCGGATAGCTATTTATCTATATATATTAATTTGAATATCTGTTTGGTGTACCCTTATCACGTCCGAACGACTGGATGCAGAGACTTAACTATTTGTACAGTTACTAATGTATACCTGAGGAAGGTTTTAGGCACGGTTTTATAGCGATCTGGTAGATATTTAGTAATTTGAAGAATATAAAGCGAAATGCGGAACAATAATTACTCTTTGAAAATTATATTTACTCTTTGAAAATGGTTTTATTGGTTGCAGTGTTGCTTGAGGGTTGATAATGATAAAAGTTTGGAGTATATTGGGATGGAAAGTTATCGGTGTATATAATATTCTACGTGTGTGGGAATATTTCGCTCTGCAGCGAAAGCTACAGAACGCAAACGAATGGTCTTTGTGTAATTGTTGTCCGACGTCTCCCGTTGTACACCATAGCAGTTCCATGCCCATAGCTATAAGGGGGTGGAAGATATGGTGGGTGAAAGTCGTCAAATCATACAAAAATTCGGACTGAAGGTCAGCGATGACGTTTGCGACTCTGTAGCAAGGAAGTTACATACAGCAAAATGTGATGCCACAGACCATACCTTTGGTCTATGCGTTCAACAATGTCTTCAGCTCTTTCTCTGCAAGGATAAGCATACGAATAAGGAAATATAAGAATAAATAAATAAAGCAGTAAAAAGAAATTTCTTTTAATACATCTCTTTAAAAAATCGATTTAACGTTTCGCGCATTACATCAAGTGATCGATCTGTGATATTATTACAATCATTATTGTTGAATTTCGTGATGGGATTCCTCGAAACGAGTGCAATTTTACGTGTGATTTCATCTACACTACTTACTTTCCTGATAATATAGATTTAAAATGTTTGTTTCTAAAGAAGGTATTGTATTTCATTTCATCCTTCAAAACCAGTGGCCGGCCGCGGTGGCCGAGGAGACAGGCGCTCCAGTCACGGTCTGCACGGTCACTACAGTCGGGGATTCGAATCCCCCCTCGGGCATGGATATTTGTGCCGTCCTTAGTATTAGCTAGATTGTAAGTAGTTTGTAAGTTTAGGGACTGATGACCCCGTAGTTAAGTCCCATAAGCTATACAAACATTTGAACATTTGAATCAAAACCAGTCTCATAGCACACTACTGAAAGATAGCGTATCTATCATAATCAACGAATATGCGAGCGGAGCCGCGGGTTTAAGCTAGTAGTTCAATAATTGTCATCCTGTACCTTACTTCTGACTACCTCACCGTTTTACCGATCACCATGAAATTAGACAGATATGTGTAGTTTATCACATACAGGGAAGGGAGGAGATCAACAGAGAGAGAAGGGGCACGAGGAGATTGGGAGACAGGGGTATGGGTGGGCGGATAGGAGGAGCAGGAGCAGACAGAGGTTGATGGGAGGGTGGAGAGGATGGACAGACAGGGGAGGGAAGAGAAAATGGACTAACAGAATATTGGAATCAATAAATATCTGAGCAACGCCAATTTTTCAGCTAGCTAGAGAGGTCTAAGAGAACAAAGCGGAAGGCAAGAAATAGACATAGAGATAGGAGAGGTGATGGCTAGAGAGATTCCCAGCCATATTTAGCAATTACGAAGTAGGCCAATAATTTTTCGACAGCCCTTCGCGAAAACGGGAATGATCTGCGCTTTTTTCCCAATCACTCACTACGTTTACATGTAACACATCTTCCGGAAGACGAAAACTGATTTTCGTAAACCGTTTTCGCTGTCGTGTTTACATGGCACAGCCTGAATCGGATTTCCTAATCCACTTAAGATGGCGGCTGAAAAACAGCTGATTCAGTCCCCGATTTAGTCAGCATAATCGCTATTTTTCTTAACTTAAATACACAGATTCATGCTCACTCTAATATTAATACTTTATTTCACATTAGAAAATATCACTCTCTCCATATGTGGCCGAGGTGACTGAGGCGCTCCAGTCACGGTCAGCACGGCCACTACGGTCGGGGGTTCGAATCCCCCCTCGGGCATGTATATTTGTGCCGTCCTAGTTCGTAAGTAGTTCATAAGTAGTTTGTAAGTTTAGGGATTGATGACCCCGTAGTTAAGTCCCATAAGCTTAACAAACATTTGAACATTTCTCTCCATATGTGCCGAAAATTCTTACCAAAAAAACACAATCTGACAAGCCAAGAACGCTTCAAAAATGGTTGCATTTACATGGGCACGAAAATCGATTGTGGAACTGGAAAAGCCGGCCGCGGTGGCCGAGGGGACTGAGGCGCTTCAGTCACGGTCTGCACGGCCACTACGGTCGGGGGTTCGAATCCCCCCTCGGGCGTGGGTATTTGTGCCGTCCTTAGTTGTAGGTAGTTCATAAGTAGTTTGCAAGTTTAGGGACTGATGACCCCGTAGTTAAGTCCCTTAAGCTTAACAAACATTTGAACATTTTGGAACTGGAAAACCGCTTTTGAGAAGTGGATTTCCAGAATCGATTTTGGAGTGTTTACATGACCAACCAAAAGCGGAATTGGGAAATCGGTTTACGAAATCCGGTTTCGGGAGCCCATGTAAACGGGGTGACTGCGAACCCTTCGTTGCCGGAGAAACGTACGGTACACTGTTGTCGGAAGAGGCGGCAAGTTCCTTCGAATACTCCTCGAAAAAAGGACTCGGCGCAGGGCAGAGGGGAAGTGGCATTGGGCCTGGAAGCAGCCTCCGCTTCCGGAGGAGGCGCGAGCGCGATTTGGTGGGTGGTGGGTGGGTGTCGCTGCCCCCCACCGCCAGCGCCACGCGCCTCTTTCACCTTTTACTCCCCCCTCCTCCCCCCTTTCCCTTTCCGTGACTGAGTCGTGGTCTCGGCGGCAGACAGTTGCGCTCCGCGCTTCGCCTTGCGCAGTGAAAGCCTAACGGTAGCTGGGTGTCGTGCTTATGCAACTCTAGCCATGGCGACTGGGCGAGTGTTGGCGAGTGCGCGCGCCTTGTGACACGCCGCTGCTTCCAGCCACCCTCCTCTCCGGCGCCGGCAGCCGCAATTTCCAGAGCCACAAGGTAGGTGCTCGCAGTGTGTGCGCCTTCCCGACGCCAGTATTGTACTAGCTTGGAACTGGCGGCGAAGCGCAGCGCCCGCGATCGGCCACTCTTGCAACTGGCGAGCTCGTTCGGCATCTGGCACACGCAATATTGAAATGGCATAGCTCGTGGCCAGATGGCTGAAGGTGAACCGGCACTCGCACCCAATTATCTTTTCCCTCCGGAGTGACAGCGCATTAAATATTCTTGCGATTGTGCTACATTCATCTACTGTAAAGAAAATTGTACGCGTACCGTACTAATGTCTCTACTCGGTCTCTAAAATTCTATTTGCGCTTCTCGCTTAACGTATGTATCGAGAGACAGATATGCTAAAATAAGTTATTCTTTTAAATTTCAGTAATAATAGTGTGTACCATTTTTGTGTTACAAGAAATTGGTTGTATAAGCTTAGCTATACAGAAATAAAGGATCGTATAAATAGTCCTTTCTCTTTTGTGCTGGCTCGAGTAATGAATAAATGAATCAAATATCAAACAGCAAGTGTCACATTTCGTATAAGGCCTTTGTCATAGCTTCCTTCCCCCATTTTAAGATAATTTATATTACAGTTTTACATACGCTCGTTCTACCTCAGTGTTGTACTTGCAAACATTGTATGATCCTCTAATTTTACACGAAAAGATTTAAATGTACACCGCTTATAGGTGAATCAGTTCTGTAGTTCTAAAATGGATTTCGAAGAACGCTGGTTGTATTATATTAACTCCACGAAAGTCACGTAAATAAAGATTTGCAAGTGATGGGTTTGCATCCACATTATTGTAAGGACCCAAATAACTCGCTGTATCTTCAGCTATCTAAATATTACAGCGTTCTTGCGGGGACGTGACAGTCTGCTACAAAAACTACACTATAATCAGTAGAGAGAAGTCTCTCGCGGTCATCTTCACTGTGTATTCTTCATTATTTATATTTTGTTACTCACTTTTTATCTTTGGTTCAGTAGCGCCGTCACGTTTTCTGTTTAATCACGTTACGTTTCACTGGTACATGTTTCAGAAAATTACGTCAATTCCCGTGCTCTGCTACTTGGAAATTGTGCAGTCCATTGTGTTTCTTTGTGTACAAGTAACAGTGAAACACATTATCTGCAGTGAAAAGCGAGACGGGTGGCAATACGCAGAGAGGGCAAAAAGGAAACAAGAGCTGAAAAGCATTTTGTTGACGTCGACCTCTAAGCTAGAGCACTAGCTCAATTAGATTACTGGGCAACATATCCTAATTTAATAAGTGATCCGAAATTCGACTTAGTGTTTCATGATAGAATGTCGATTTGTAGCGTGATGCTGTGGATTGTGAATGCGCTATTGCAGCCAGCGTTCTATTATACCTAAAATAAGGCTTTCTGTGTGGTGTCCAGGCTGATAGCTGATTAATTGCCAGATGGTGCGACTTATAAGCCGTGATGCGACGCAACAAAACGGTATCGCGCACAGCAGACACATCTTGGCTGCAGTGTTGCGGAAATGTGGTCTGTTTTGCAGCATGAAGCTATTTACTTCAGAGTGGCGAAAGGGGGGGGGGGCACATGTCACAATGAGGATAGAAACTCAGTTTTTAAAAATTATCAAGATTATGCCGGTTGTCGGGGAGGCCTATGTACGACTGTTTGGTAGTTAAGAGTAGTGGATAAAGTGGTTCAGTTACAAGAAGGGAATACTTCTATTGCGGATTTTTCTGGGCCACAGCTAAAGTTTATTATTGTTACCTGTTTAATAATAGCGCAATAAAGTATAATTTTATTCGCAGTATTTAGAGAATCTCGAATTTTTCCATAAAATAATTTTAATTATATGCCATTTTATGATTTTCGATCACTCTGCCTAGGTGTGAGCTCTGTATGGTTTTGAGACAAACTCAGTAGCTTTGCAGAGAGCCTCTTCCTCGAATGCGTGGGACACGCTGCTTCAACAAGGCATAAGCTGGAGGTTCATAAGACACTCAGCTGTCAATATCAAAAGCAGAACGGTCTTCAACCAGAAGTTTAATTCATTAGGTCTTGTCTCGCCACCCCAAAAAATCTTAGAGCTAATATTCACAGAAGAAAGCATCCGTGCGCTAATACCTTTCCTGCCGGCAGTGGGACCACCGAGGAGACACCCCGAAGCCAGCAGGCTTCCAGGACGAGTACTCCGCCTCGGCCGCACACAGACAAATGCTGCAGTTGCAAATGTTTGCAGCTGGTGGCATAACACCTGCTTACAACAGCTAGCTGATGCCCTAACATGTTTACAACACCTAGCTGACGGCCAAACGCAGACACTACACAGTCTGCATGTCGTCTCTTGTACCTACTTGCAAACACAAGCTTGAGTTTTCCCCCTCTATCAATGGTCCCCTTTTTCGTATATAATGAAGATTTAACGGTTTTCAATGCATTGCATTATTCAGTGACGATTTTCGGATACTGTCCTGTCTAGTAGAGGCTTTGGCTAATTCCGGATGCGCGGTTTTATTTACATACAATATAGTTCGTTTCCACCATAACTGTGCCGCCCGCGGTCGCCGAGGGGACTGAGGCGCTCCAGTCACGGTCTGCACGCCCATTACGGTCGGGGGTTCGAATCCCCCCTCGGGCATGGATATTTGTGCCGTCCTTAGTATAAGGTAGTTCGTAAGTAGTTTGTAAGCTTAGGGACTGATGACCCCCGTAGTTAAGTCCCATAAGCTATACAAACATTTGAACATTTGGAACACCATAACTGTGGTGTCCCGACCGGGTTTTTTACGTCTCTATAGTCAAATAAGATAATAATGATAAGCAGTAGCAGAAGTAGTAGTAGTAGAAGAAGAAGAAAAAGAAGAAGACTGCTTTATAGGAAACGAAACACGGAAAAGAGAAGTATGAATATCAGGCCAAGTTATCATTGTAGCTGCAACGAATATCGAAAGTCAATTATGATTAATGATGTAAGCATGCAAAGTAAATTTGATGTAAAATAATCATGACTTACAAGGAGACAACAACGGTATCGGGGTTTACATTTTTTTAAATATTTGTCGTACGTGAAATTCAGAACTCAAGTGACAATCGGCCAAAGCCATTCGACGCAACCCTAAAAAATTCTCGAGAAGATCGACTTTGAATTTTTTCAAGTAAGCGTAAATACCAATCATTGAGTTCTAGCATCTGTCGGTGTAGCTCCGGTAGTAGCGGTGTGGCATTACAACCCTAGGATCGGTGCTTCGAATCCTATCGTGACAGTTTTTTTTATTTTCTTCGTTGTATTCGAATACCTACACGATTATAATATCTAATGATAATTTTTACGAAAAGTGCACGTATTGTTGTTCATTCGTAGTTTTCTATATTTCATACAAGGTTGTTAATAATGATGGTTTCAATAAAAAAATAACAATATTGGCTTCACTATTAGTTGACGACGGCATTCTATGATTGTTCATTTTGTGAAGAGCTACAACTATGTGTTTGGAAACTCATCTCCATAGCTACTAATGGCTTTCCAAGCAACTAACCTACTCAACCATTGTTTTACGTGACGACTAGGTTTTCAGCTCGTCTACATACACATAAACAAAAACTGACACAACTCGTGGAATTAGATATCCCAAAATGTTTTATATAACTGAATTCAAAATGAAAAACAAAATATCTGTCAAAGTGGGATTCGATCCACCAACTCTATGGTTTTGCGGCCGGAGCGCTAGCACCTGAACGACACCAACGAATACAGCAAATGTAATAATTATTGGTACTTACGTCTACTTTGCAAAACTTCTAAGTCGATATTCTCGAGAATTTTTTAGAGTTGCGCCAATGGTTTGGCTGATTGTTATTTAAATTCTGAACTTTACATACTATAAAGAAATTCTAAAATCCGATACCCATGTGGTTTCCTTGTTAGTTTTGAAAGTCTAACAGGATTCGTGTTTCCATGATGAATTATGGAATCCAGACCCTCCTACTACGATAAAAAACTATTCCTTTTAATGATAAAACATGTGTTGAAATATTTATTTTCTTAAAGGGATAATTTGACACTAAGGTTTCTAAAACGTTCATCACCTGGAGACAGTGATTTAGAGAATCGAAAATCTTAATGATTTCCGTCCACTGGCCGTGACGGGCTGAGCGGTAAGTCTTCCCCATGCAGTCGTGGTGACATGGAGCCTACGTCTGTATGGAGTAATTGAGTATATCCCCTTCCGCTCACAGAGCCCTCTGTACCGTGGGTCGTACCCGGCGGTCAGCCAAGTTGAGGACTTTGCGACGGAAGCGTAATGAGTAATCATGGATGTGCCAGCAATAAGCATATTAACCGCTGCTACAAGCAGTCGTCCGTGTGACTTCAGACGAGTGTGATGCTACTACCAGAACTAGTTTGCCGATGTCCAAGAATGCACTCTCAGCGTACGGGGAAGTTTCAACAGGTAAGAGGTGTCACTTTTGCTAGTGCAGGTTACTTTGTGCTTACATGCGGCACAAGTTGCAGATAATCGAAACTGAATTTCGGAAATCTGTTTTGTTTTCGATATCACATATTAACTCTGAATCAACTTTGTAAACACATTTCTGCACGGAATGGTCGCGTGGTCTAAGGCGTCATGCTATGGACTGGGCGGACGTTCCCGCCGGAGATTAGAGTCCTCCCTCAGGCATGGGTGTGAGTGTAATCCTTAGAGGAAGTTAGTTTGAGTAGTTTGTGAATCTAGGGATTGATGAGCATAACAGTTTGCGTCAACAGGCTCACAAACATTTTTTTGTAAACCCATTTACATGTAGTTATTCCTTGGTCCATTTGATTTACACTAATGGTGTTAGTCATGGGCATAGCCAGAGGGGGTTTTTAGAGGTTGAAACCACTCCCGAAATTCTAACAAAGCTGATACAATGGACGGAAATGGTCTTAAAGTTGACTGCAGTGTAATGTTTCTGTCAAATTACCGCCTTTTCAAACAGCAAGGAACAGTTGAAATGGGCAATGCGACGATCCAATTTATTCCCTTTCGTCATCTTCTAATAATCTTCACGGGACGGTATGTCCTTCCGTTACTTTTTGTTTGTGACTTTTCTTTATACTCAGGATGTTCCTGTTCGGCCAACTGTTTATACTTGAAATAAAAAAAAAAAAAACAGTGTTTCCTTACAAGCAAAGTCCACTATGGACACTCCCTGATTATGCGATTAATGGGCCTTATGACATGATGTTCATTACATCAAGAAGCGGAACTATTTCTCTACGTTTCAAACAATTTTAAGCGAATTGGCAAAGAATCTGATTGCAGGTTGGCAGTAGCTACAAGAAACAAAAAACCACCCTAACTCTATTAATTAGCTGCGAACAGAATTAGCTGCCATCATGAGAAATCGAAGTAACTATAGCAATGGCAGTCTATTTCGGCGATAACCAACAATAAGAGATGAATTATGAAAACGATATGCTCTTCGATTTCAACAATAGTACCTCTACCTCATTAATATTCCTTGCAACGATAAATTTATTTTAGTCCCGGTATGCTTGAACTCTAGTTAGTTCTAGTAGTGTTCTGTAGATCGAACATGGCGATACAGGGCAGGCAGTAAAATTGAAACAAAACAGTTGGGAAAATGTCGGCAAACTGTTTATTTCGAAATTAAAGCCATATCTGTTAACAGATTTAGCCCACTGTGAGACAAGACAGTCAGTTCCTCATGGAAAAACTTTGTTTCCTTAGGGAACCATGAACGTACCCAGGAATGAACCTCTCCAGCCGAAGCAAATTTTAATTATGTACATTTATTGAAATCACATCCTGACTACGCCTATTGTGTTAGTAGACGAGTAGTTCCAGTTTCATCGCCACAATGAGGTGAGGTTATCCTCACCATTGTAAAACTAAAAAGAGGAGATTATTCAATAAGGATAGTTCTAAATATGTTCATTTGCACTTAGTACGTACGAAACTGTTTTATTTTACTCACCTAGACCACGCTTCTTGTCGAATCCCAGTCCATTCAGGATGGAAGTAAGATTTCGGTTTATCGTTCCGCACCTCGGCCCCGCTTGCGCTGGTTCGGCGTGGTTAACTATGGATTTGGCATGGCTAATTTAAGGGGTGGCCAAATGCCCTTCCGGTTACCACCTCCGGCATACAGTGTTATACGAGTTTGAATGTTTCTCTGTTTCTGAATTGTGTAACTGAGGCGGCACTTGATTACCAGCCCGGTATTCACCTAGGTACGGCTATAGTGAACGGCTCCCCGCTAGCTGCTCGGCCGCTTAACTCGCAGCGGTCGGTCCGCGCGCGCTGCAACGGCGCGATGGCAGCTGGTGGTGGCCACAGTGCGCAGCCAACCGCGCGCCGGCTGATGCCAATACATGACCAATAATTACTTTTCGATTTTCTTGCTGAAAAAAATACTGTATGTATATGAAACAGAGCTACATCGCACTCCCGTGTCAGTTTTTCGATAAAAATTCTCCTTCTGCTGTAAATAAATAAATAAATAAATAAATAAAAATAAAAACCACCTCTCCCGGTTTTGTGCGTTTTCCTTGACGTAGGATACTTCTCACTCGATTCTGAGGAAACTAATTGTCGTACCTCACTGAGTTTTGCACATCTTGCAGGCTAACATAACAGCTTCATAACGGAGTGTCTGTTTTTCCGGTATTTGCCATAGTTATTACGATACTTAATTTCCAGTTAACCTATCGCATAACATTTGAAGCTTTTGCAGTGGAAAATATAGTCGCTGATTACTTTTCGTTTGATTAACTTTAGGTTATACATTACTGCGTACGAAATGTAGCCAACATTGTGAAATTGTTTTTAAACCTGAATAGAAAGCGATACATCGCTCCAGTATAGCGAACAGGAAGTTGAAATTTGAGGGCGTTAGCGCCGCGCGCTCTCCTTCGGCGCGCCATGTGCACAACTGCTGAGCCTCTAGCCTGCAGCTCAGTCAGTCAACCTTCGTAATAAAGCACATGCCCGAGCCAACAGAAAATGTCTTTAAAAATAGCAAAGTTTATCTGGGACAGATGCCAGTTCTCTAACTCGTTTTAAAATATTGCATTGACGTGTTTTACGGCCCACTTTAGATTTGTAGTTTTGTACGTTTTTGCAAACATTTTGGACCAAAATAATAATCTGAATAATAATTAATTAATTAATAAGAGTGTCTGAAACCCTTTTAGGAAAAAAACTTTAGGTAGTGGTGGGTTTCGAACCACCGACCTTTCCGTCAGAGTCCAGCACCTTGCCCACTACGCTACGGCTATAGATCTTTAATCTCATACTATTGATGGACGTTGTTAACTGATGTTAATGTGGCATTTGTGGACATTAGATTATCATTTATCGTACGAAGAACGATGTGTTTTTGTTAATTCCTCAGTGTGCCGTTGCTTTGAAATGACAACTTGTAAGTTACAATAAGAAAATCATCAAATACGCGAGGAATGCCACGTGACATCTCCGAACGGCTGGTTTTCGTTAATTCAATGGAGGGTGTCAAATGTCTGTTATTTTTGCAAATATGTATCAACCGATACGAGATATGAAATAAACATAAGGGAGCTTAGTTATAGAGAATTTTCTCCTCTACCAATTAGGTTATTCAATTTTCGTGTCAGATGAACGGTTCGTTTGCGATTACAATTATATTACAAACGGCTTTTTTTGGTTTTACTACCGTATTTTCGTCCGAAAAATTTGAAAAAGGGAGGTTCTGGTCTCTGGCGGCCTACAATCATGTCTGTAAAATTTGGTGCTGATCGGTTGAACGGTTCGTCTTAAAAACAGGGAACACGTTACGGACAGACAGACATACATACATCCCAAAATCGCCGTTATTTTTGCAAATATCTTTGAAACGATACGACATATGAAAAAAACATAAGAGAGCAAAGTTGTAGAGAATTTTCTCATCTAGAAATTCGGTTATTCAATTTTCGTTTCAGATGAATAGTTAAGCCGTTATTTTCATTTAAATTTCGAGCTGTCTAAAGACGATCGCAAAGGCCCACTTTTAGTGTTACTACCGTAACCTAAAGTGGGCCAAAAATACAGTAAATCTAGTTCTTTGTCTTAAAGTTACAAATATTGGATTGCTAGGTGTCACTGACGGAAAATTGCAAGTTCATAATGGTGACTGTAGGGTTCTAAGAAAAAGAGAATGCTAATGTTTGTGTTGAATGCCCCTTCCGACATGCAATAGAAATGGGAAGACTAAAATTACCAGAAGAATTTTTGACAGGATCCAACAGCAAGCCTCTAAATGTTATCCAAAGTGCCGCATCATTTTTCCTCTGAATCAATATTTAATTAGACTTTCTCCACAAAAAACAACAGCGGGGGGACATAAAGATGTTTTCAACGGCACTGTTAAGTTGGAATATGCAGTGGGTATGTGCAGCTTAAGTGCATCTTCTTTCTAGTTGAGTTTAATGCAAGTAAATCAGTGGTGCTATAATGTAACTGCTGTTATAACTTGTAACCATCCATGGATGATGATGACAAAAAAAATGTTCTGATCACAAATTGCATAAAATGCCAAAACTGGACTCACTAGTTGCTGGCATGGGGTAGTAACTGTTAGATCACGACAGGGTGAAAGTTGCAACCGCTGTCCTATAACCTCAATAAACATACAAAGTAACTATATAAGGTTTTCTATAGTCCATGGTGTGGCTGATACCGCAACCAGTCAAATTTTAATTTCAAGTAAAAACAGTCTTGGTTGCAAAGTGGTTTTATTAATTACCAATGACGCGTTTCGCCCTCACATCAGGGTATCATCACATTATCTGCATGACAAACGTTACGTTACGTTGCTACAACAGCCCCTGTTTCACTACTTTAAATGTTGTAGTAATTCTTGTGTAACATTTGTCATGCAGTAAGATGATGGACTGCTGTGAGGGCAGAACGCATCATTAGTAATTAATAACATCACTTTGCAACCAATACTGTTTTTACTTGAAATTACCCTGCAACTGACAGTGTACCATCTGTCACAGTGTATGTATTTTGAGATTATAGTAGGACAGCAGTTACAATTATTTCACTGTCAAGGTTCCTAATCACATACCGACATTTTATACTGTTCACGAACAAAAATTTTTTTGGTAAGGTAAATTGATATGGAATGGCAGCAAAGTAATTAAGAATGAAGTAGCCTCGTGTTAGTGGCTCACAAAAAAAGCGAATTTCACGTGAAACGTTTAGCAAAGAAGTAACCATTTCATATTATGAGCTAAATAACCTATCTACACGTAAATTATCTTGAATGTCTAGTTGTTTGCTATATTAAAGTACTGGTATTCAAATGTTCAAATGTTTGTAAAGCTAATGGGACTTCACTACTTATGAACTACTTACGAACTAGGACGGCACAAATATCCATGCCCGAGGGGGGATTCGAACCCCCGACCGTAGTGGCCGTGCAGACCGTGACTGAAGCGCCTCAGTCCCCTCGGCCACCGCGACCGGCGTACTGGTATTCTTGCACCAATATGAACGACAAGATGCAACTAAAGACATTGCAAAACCGGTTGTGCGAGTCTACGAAATTTCAATAAAATTCAGCTACAGTGAATTAACGGCCTTTCATTCAACACTTTTGAGATAAACGCGTCTTTATCAGCTTCCATTAATCTCGACGCGCAGCGCACAGCGTTGAAACCTCGGCACCCGCGAGCCTAGAGCGGTACAAGAAATATAAAACCTTTCTTGCACGCGCCTGTAAAAGCGATGCGAGCGAGCTGAGGCGGCCGCGCGGGTGCACTATGGCCACCCCAATGGGATCACCCACTGGGTTTTCCAACCGCCTCCCTGCCGGCGAGAAGCAGGAAGCATGGAGCGGCTCACTATGGCCGTACCCTCACTGAGGCGGCACTTGAGGAGCAGCCCGGTATTCACCTAGGTGTATGTGAAAAACCGCCTAAAACCACATCCATGCTGGGCGGCAGACCTCCCCATGGTTGTTAATACGCCGAGCGATTTGAACCAGGGCCGGTGTACTGGAAAGCGGCGCCCACCGTGCGGCTAACCGGGCAGGTCAGGCATTTACTTTGGTTTATTTACGGAAACTACAGAAAATCGAAATCTGGATGGCCGGAGGCGGATTTATACCGTCGTCTTCCCGAAAGCGAGTCCAGTGTGTTAACACTGCGCCACCTCGCTCGGTTCAGGTCGTTCGATGTTCGGTGTTGATCTGAAACACGACAAAAAAATCTACATTAGAATGTCACAGGAGCATATTATTCCACCAGAAGGTGTGGCAGTGCACTCTAGTGGCCAAGTCGCGTATTTGTTGGATATACAGGGTGAATCACCTAACACTTGCAACGCAAATATTGCGGAAACGGAAAGTGCGATTGATGTGCGGTTTTCACAGAATGGATTGGTAGTCATGGAATCGTATTGTTATCCAATAAACATATTGTAAAAATACCTGGAAAGTGTACTTTTTATGCAAACAGACAATTTTTCAAATGAAACAATGGTTGTTTCTATCATGCACTGGAATTTTTCACTCCAGCTGTGTACAAAGAATTTTGAATGACATTTTTATCACGTTTAGTTTGGGAGCTAGACCCATTCAAAGTTTCGGGGCGGAGGCTACGACAGCGTAGCTAATTGGCTGGTGGTCATGAGTCAGTGGGCCGTGCCCCAGGGGCTAGCCACTCGGCCAGTCAGCTACGCTATCGCGGCCTCCGACCCCGAAACTTTAAACGATTGTAGCTGCCAAACTGAACGTGATAAAAAAGGTCATTCAAAATTCATTGTACACAGCTGGCGTAAAAAATTCCAGTGCATGATACAAACAACCATTCTTCCATTTAAGAAACTGTATGTTTGGATAGAAAATACACTTTCTAGGTATTTTTACAATCTGTTTGTTGGCTAAAAATACGAGCCCCTGACTACCAATCCATTCTATAAAAACCGCACATCAGTCGCACTTTCCGTTTCCGCAATATTTACGGTGCAAATACGCAACTTGGCCACTAGAGTGCACTGCCACACCTTCTGTCGGAATAATATGCTCCTATGAAATTCTAATGCAGATTTTTTTTGTTGGGTTTCATATTAACACCGAACATCGAACGACCTGAATCGAGCGAGGTGGCACAGTGTTAACACACTGGACTCGCTTTCGGGATGACGACGGTATAAATCCGCCTCCGGCCATCCAGATTTCGATTTTCGGTAGTTTGCGTAAATAAATCCAAGTAAATGTTAGGTGATTCACACTGTATATGACGCTCCACATTTGTCGTAGAAGTGAGTGGTCCACAAAGCTCGTCCCGAAGCTGAAGTATTCGAGTTGCCGGTGAAATTGTGATGACGGGAAGGTGCAAGACGAGTTATAGACTACGATTTTCAGGCGGTCGATACGGGTATCGAGCCGCGGTGGAATGGCTGAGCACTCTAAGGCGCCTTGCTGCGGAGCGCGCGGTTGCTCCCTGTCGGAGGCTCGAGTCCTCCCTCGATCATGGGTGTGTGTGATGCCCTCAGGTTAGTTTAAGTTTGTGTAAGTAGTTTGTAAGCCTAGGGACTAATAACCACAGTAGTTAAGTCTCATAGATTTACAAACATATGAATTTGAACTGGTATCGGCAGCGTTTCCAAACAAAAAGAATTGAAAATGAAAGTGGTTATTAAAGTAGAGAGAGAATGTAACAATATCCCAGAGCACATAACTATCGTTTCCATACTAGCGAACTCGGAAATGGTTCGCAATTTCTAAATATGGATAAAATTGGATATGCCTCCTACACTCCATTCCATAATCTCTCTGCCCGTCACCTACCCTATCTCTATGCCTATTTATTACCTTCCTCTTTCTCCACTTAGGCCTGTCTCTGTATTACCTCGCTGAAGACCCAGGGTTCCACAAGTAGTTATTTATTCCAATATACTGTTCGTCCACGTGCTTCTCTCTTCTCACTCCGACTTGTCCCTCCTACCCTCCTCTGCCTATCCCCTCCACCCCTCAATCAGCCTCTGTGTCTGTCATTACCTACCCTCTCTCTCTCCAAATCTCCTCCTGTCGCCTCTTTCTCTTTATCTCCTCCTTCCCCTGTAAACTGAAAATTAGATATTTCTGACAAATTATATGGTGATCAGTGACAGTGTGGTACCGTCTTGCATGTACTGTGTGAAATCTTATCTACAGTGTGATGTTTCTTTGTTTTTAAGGAGAAGCGTTCAAAATTTATCAAGATAGAAATAGAAGTATAGATTGATGTCGTTTGTGTAGACGGTGACCTTTCTTATCTTCTGAAGGTCAAGTGTGCAAAAGTTTATCGCAGTCAGATGAACAGAATGGCAGCGCATAAACCACAAATCTAATCCAAAGTTACAAAAATTACCAATTTCAATTATCTTGATTTTTCAGCGCCACTAACCGTATCCAGTTGTGACTCTAAACCATCCAGGAACCAAATGAAAAACACATATACAAAATTTCATCAAAATCTATTTAGTGGTTTAGGTAGAGTTCAGGGACATACACACCATACACACAGTTCAAAATATTTGCGTCATGTCTTTTTGGTACACGCATTATTGAGATAAGTTTTTTCGAGGCATTTTACTGAAAATAGTATAAAGCAAAATTAGGATTAAAATGAAATACACGAAAAATTTATAAAACACGGTAATGCCATATGTAAATTTGGATAAAACATGTTACGTGAAATAAATTACAGGATCAACGGAAAATTTGAAATCGTAACACGGCGCGTTCTATTGGATGCTTGCGAACCCTAGATGGGTCGATCGCGCACAACAGGCTGCTACAGCATTTACTTTATAATAAAAAAATAGTAATAATGAAATAAAATAAAGAAAAAACACTGAGATCGTTAACTGAGGTAAAAACTATCATATCTCTTAAGTTGGGCCAAGATCAGTTAAGTAATTCCAGAGTTTATCGCAGACAAAATCGTGACACGGGATCTTTCTAACAGGCGTGTCGCAGTGGAAATACCGGTTTCTACGAGATTACAGCGCTGTCGGGCTTGTCTAGCACAGAAAAAAAGAAAGAAAAAGGTCGCCGTCCGGGTGTCGAAGTCTGCAGTAAGGTACTCTTCGAGATGTACCGCAATAAATGTTATGTAAACAGTGATGTTTCGAAGAAGAAATGTGTAAAATTTCATCGAGATAGGAATTAAACTGTAGATTGCTGTCGAAGTCTGCTGTGAAGTACTCTATGCCATGCACCGTGCGGATTATTATGTGCCGTTCCTGTTGTTTAGAAGCTCAAGTATGCAAAATTTTATCGCGGTCGGAGGACAACATGGCAGCGCATAAAATAAGAAACTAATCCGAAGTGTCGATGACTCGCTTATAAAATTACCAATTTCGATTTTTCTTTGGGTTTTACCTTATTTTCTTCTGAACCACCCCTTTATTATAGCGAACAAAGCAAAACAAAATATTATTCAAAACGGTGGAGCCATTTCTGAGTTTTATCGAGACTAACGCACTAGCGTCCAAGCCCGAGGGAGGACTCGTACTTCTGAAGGGAGCAACCGTGCAATCCGTGGCATGGCGTCCCCGACCGTGCTGTTATCCCCGCGTGGCACAGCTACACGTAACGTCCTATATCGAATATAATAATAATTTCGTTTGGCTCAGTGACTTGGTGCAAGTCTTTCTATTGGACGTTACTTCGGCGCTTAACATGTGCCTAATCTACCCTAGTTATCAAAAATGTTCAAATGTTTGTTAAGCTTATGGGACTTAACTACGGGGTCATCAGTCCCTAAACTTACAAACTATTTATCAACTACCTTATACTAAGGACGGCACAAATATCCATGCCCGAGGGGGATTCGAACCCCCGACCGTAGTGGCCGTGCAGACCGTGACTGGAGAGCCTCAGTCCCCTCGGCCACCGCAGCCGGCCCATAGTTTTCCAACTGGGTAAAGGGAGCCTACTGTTTACTGTGCAATCCGAATCACGTGTCTTTTCTGGCGACTCCTCACATCGTAGACAGGTGAAGGCTACGTTAAAACTCACAGTTAAAATTTTCCGTGACCCTAGAGAGTTTGTGACACGTGCCCTTCCGCTGTGCGACGGGTCACTTTGTAGCTAGCCCACACTTCCAGTTGATGCAAAGGACACATTATTGGATACTTACCAAACGCCGGCCGCGGTGGCCGAGGGGACTGAGGCGCTCCAGCCACTGTCTGCACGGCCACTACGGTCGGGGGTTCGAATCTCCCCACGAGTATGGATATTTGTGCCGTCCTTAGTATTAGCTAGTTCATAAGTAGTTTGTAAGTTTAGGGACTGATGACCCCGTAGTCCCATAAGCTCTACTAACATTTGATTTAAAACCCAATTTGAACTAGCTCTTACTAGTCCGTGTACACTAATATATATATATATATATATATATATATATATGGCTTGGTTCTAAAAGGGACAATGTAGAAAATCTTAGTTTTACGGTATAAGCTTCTGAATATTTTCTGTAATTATCTGAAAAATATTAACAGTTTATTTGGGACTCACTTCTTAAAATCCCAATATCTCTCATCCCATCTTGTTTAGACATTGGCAGATTTGACATTATGAAGACCACGTGAAACTATGGTCTACACTAATAAAACCAGTTTTGATAAATACTGACATTGGCAAAAATGTTCAAATGTTTGTATAGCTTATGGGACTTAACTACGGGGTCATCAGTCTCTAAACTTACAAACTACTTATGAACTAACTAATACTAAGGACGGCACAAATATCCATGCCCGAGGGGGGATTCGAACCCCCGACCGTAGTGGCCGTGCAGACCGTGACTGGAGCGCCTCAGTCCCCTCGGCCACCGCGGCCGGCTGACGTTGGCCCTTTTAGTACCAAGCCACAGATATTTCCTTCTATTAACAATTATTTGATTAATTTTTGTATATTATTATTATTATTATTATTATTATAAGTATGGGAAAGCATAACATTGTTATCAATTAAAGCACATGAACATTTGAATAAATTGTTAAAATACGATCAATTATATAAATAGAGAGAATAGGTCATAATAAAGCCATAAGATAAAGATAAATTGTAAACGTGCAGTAACGTCTCGGAGTTAAGAGCTGTGACCCCACTGGGAATGTGGACGTCGGATGTAGCAGCGAGTACAGCATGCGCTTCTGCAAAATGCGTGCCAGGGCGTTAGTCTTGTTGTCCGACTAACTAACAAGCTCGTTGACCAGCTTCTGCATAAGATTTTTTCGACGCATCAAGTCGTTAACTTTATGACGTAGATTGACAATCACGTAAAATGTATGGCCACTGGGGAAACATTCCAGTCATTTACCTATGCAACAAGAATATACACAGTCTAGACATCTTAAACGACCTTGTATATAGCAAGAGGGCACCTGAACATAAAATTTATAAATCGGCAAGGCACCTCTGTTGATTAATAATTCGTGAAAGTGGTATTACTTACATAGCAACACACAGATTCGATGACGTGACTAAAAGATAATGGACGAAACAACACCGTTTGAATGTACCGTAGGCTTTCTCGACCATTATTACAGACAAAAAAATGTTTCTGGGTGAGAGACCGCACTGTCAGTCTTTCAGAATATGCTCGACGTTTCGGCCATTATTGCAAGTGGTCTTCTGCGTATTTGTCTGACTGCTGAATTTCCACCAATGGCGATATATATATATATATATATATATATATATATATATATATATATATTGTGAATAGTGGGCGTGGCCAAGCTGTCACGTTATCAGGAGAGATAGTCCTTGTCAGAGATAAAACTTCCATATCTTTAACGCTGACAAGGACTATCTCTGCTGATAACTTGACAGCTTGGCCACGCCTACTTTTCGCAGTATATATGTCGCCCTCAGATACCCGCCTCGTCGTTCGGCAAGCTTCAGCGGAAGGAGGAAGACCGCCGAAGATATCCGGCGCAGCTCTGGACTGGCAAACTGCAAAGTTTTATGAACCGCGGTCTTATACCCCGGAAGATCTACCAGCAGCTATGACATTCGGGCGTGAAAGACTTCATGAGCAATAAAGCAAACCCAAAATCCCCCTCCTCTTCCTCAAACCACTATTTGCAATCTTTATATATAGATCTGAGTGTCCGTCTGATTCTGTGTTTGTTTGTTTGTTTGTACGTATTGCATACAAATCTACAGTTTTGTTCAAATCTTAATGAGATTTTGCACACGTGACATCCAAACCAAGAGGACGGTCGCTGTAAGTGCAAGAATCACTTACAACACATAGTTCACTAGATATATCATCATAAAGAATTTAGCAGAATTGCTAAACACAGCTTTCCGAAATTCTTTCACCGAAGAAGACGAAGTGAACATTCCAGAATTCGAACCAAGAACAGTTGCCAGCATGTGAAACTTAGAAGTAGATGTTCCTGGAGTAGTAAAACAACATAAGTCACTAAAAAAAAAAAAAAAAAAAAAAAAAAAAAAAAAAAAAAAAAAAAAAAAAAAAAAAAAAAAAAAAACTTCTGGGACAGATTGTATGCCAACTAGATTCCTCTCAGAGTATGCTGATGCAATAGCTCCATACTTAGCTATCATATACAACCGGTCACTCAGCGAAAGATCCGTGCCGCGGTGGAGTAGCCGAGCGGCCTAAAGCGTCTCCCAGCGGAGCGCGCTGTTGCTCGCCGTGGAGGTTCGAGTTCTCCCTGGGGCATGGGTGTGTGTGTTGTCCTTAAGTTAGTTTACCTAGGTTTAAGTAGTTTGTAAGCTACGGACTGATAACCACGCAGTTTGGTCCGATAGATTTACAAACATTTGAACATTTTTTTTTAAAGCATCCGTGCGCTAATATCTTTGTGACAACCCCGAAGCCAGCAGGCTTCCAGGACGAGTTCTCCGCCTCGGCCTCACACAGACAAATGCTGCAGTGAGGCACGATGTTTGCAGCTGATGGCATAACACCTGCTTACAACAGCTAGCTGATGCCCTAACATGTTTACAACGCCTAGCTGACGGCAAAACGCATACACTACACAGTCTGCAAGTCGTTTCTTTATACCCACTTGTGTACACAAGCTTGAGTTTACCCCCTCTATCAATGGTCTCCTTTTTTGTATGTAATACAGATTTAACGGTTTTCAATGCATTCCATTATTCAGTAATGTTTTTCAGATACTGTTCGGTCGAATAGAAGCTTCGGCTAATTCCGGATGCACGATTTTATTTACATACAATATAGTTCGTTTCCAACATAACAGTGGTATTCCGACCGGGTTTATTACGTCTCTATAGTCAAATAAGATAATAATGATAAGCAGTAGAAGAAGAAGACTGCTCTATAAGAAACGAAACACGAAATAGAAACTGCGGTCGGGGGTTCGACTCCCCCCTCGGGCATGGATATTTGTGCCAAGTAGTTCGTAAGTAGTTCATAAGTAGTTTGTAAGTTTAGGGACTGATAACCCCGTAGTTAAGTCCCATAAGCTTTACAAACATTTGAATTTTGAACGAAATAGAAAAGTATGAATACCGGGCCAAGTGACTATTGTAGCTTCAACGAATATTGAAAGTCAATTATGATTAATGATGTAAGCTTGCAAAGTAAATTTTATGTAAAATAATCATGACTTACAAGGAGACCACATGGGTGGCAGAGTTTAGAATTTTTTTTTATATTTATCGTACGTGAAGTTCAGAACTCAAATAACAATTAGTCAAAGCTATTCGACGCAACCCTAAAAAATTCTCGAGAAGATCGACTTTGAACTTTTTCAAGTAATCATAAGTACCAATCATTAAATAAGTTCTTGCATCTGTCGGTTTAGCTCAGGTGGTAGCCGTGTGGCATTACAACCCTAGGATCGGTGCTTCGAATCCTATCGTGACAGGTTTTTTATTTTTATTTTTTTTTGTTGTGTTCGAATACTTACACGATTTTAATATCTAATGATAATTTTTATGAAAAGTGCACGTATTGTTGTTTATTCGTAATTTTCTATATTTTATGCAAGGTTGTTAATAATGATGGGTTCAATAAAAAAGTGACAATAATGGCTTCACTATTACTTCTTTGATTGTTCATTTTGTGAAGAGCTACAACTCTGTGTTTGGCAAGTCATCTCCATAGCTACTAATGGCTTTCCAAGCAACTAACCTACACATCCATTGTTTTACGTGACGACAAGGTTTTCAGCTCGTCTACATACACAACTGACACAACTCGTGGAATTAGATATCCCAAAATGTTTTATATAACTGAATTCAAAATGAAAGCAAAATATCTGTCACAGTGGAATTCGATCCACCAACTCTATGGTTTTGCGGCCAGAGTGCTAGCACCTGAACAACACCTACGAATACTGCAAATGTAATGATTATGGGTTACTTACGTCTACTTCGCAAAACTTCAAAGTCGATATTCTCGAGAATTGTATAGAGTTTCGCCAATGGCTTTGGCTGATTGTTATTTAAGTTCTGAACTTCACGTACCATAAATATAAAGAAATTCTAAAATCCGATACCCATGTGGTCTTCTTGTTAGTTACCCCCAGGATGCCCACAGCTCTTTTGTGGGTTCGTGTGTGGCGCGCGCGGGTCCCCGAGCCATTGCGGCTTTCCTTCCTGTTTCCCAGGCCGCTTTTCCTCCTCCCGGTTCCCTCCCCTTCCTAATCCTTCTTCCCACCCTACCCTTCTCCAACCCCGTCTCTAGATGTTCTCGCAATGACGGCCCGGCTACTTCCACAGTACTGCTGGTTTCGCTATTATGTTTTTGTTTGCCGTTTTCACCATTTTCGGTCCAGTTAGGTTCCCCTCGGGTTTTGACCTCCATCGAAATTTCAGTTAGTGTGAGCCATTTGGGGAAGAACTCCCAACCTAGTCCCTACGGCGCGGATTCCTACCCTTTCCTTCCAAATCCCTTCCTCGCCGTAGCTCCCTCCCCCGACAGGTCACCAGCACGGTAGCCAGTCCGTGTGGTGGGGCTGTTATGTACCCTAATGGTTGAGCCCCCTGAATTGCACAGGGATCACACTGCCGATGCCTGAGCTGTGACCTCCTCATGAATGCCAAGGAGTCGATGCTTGTCTTTGCGGGGCATCAGGACTCCCAGCAACGGTCATCCTGCGAGGTGACGTTGCTGTGGCTGGGTGGCGCCCTTGAGGAGAGCCCCTGTTTCGGAGTGGGTGGCATCGAGGCGGACATTCCGCAATGAAGAGGAAACAAACCTCTGAAAATCCTGGCTCTAAGTCAGGTGTCTCCAAGTGTGGTAAGTTTAATTTCAATGCTGCTAGATACGACCCCAAATCATTTCCTTCCCTAACACCATCATGGGGGGAACGTGGGCCCACGAAGAAGACTAAACAATACTCACCACGATACTTAGTTGTTACCAGACAGGATGGGGAATCTTTCCAGGCAACTAAGCCTTCCTTCTTCGTAGAACACCTCGAAGAAAGTTTTGGAGAAGTTGCCGGTATGTCTAAACTGCGCGACGGTTCGGTCCTGATACAGGTTGAGACCCCTGTTCAGTCACGAAGCCTCTTAACATGTGACCACTTAGGCGATATTCCTGTCACAATAACGCTCCACAAATCATTAAACAGGGTACAGGGGCTGAAATATCATAGAGACCTTTTGCTGCAGACGGATGAGGAATTACGTGACAATTTGCAACGACGCGGAGTCCATTTTGTCAGACGCATTTTTCGGGGACCGAAAGATAATAGGGTGGCCACTGGCGCATTTGTGTTGGCCTTTGAGGGTGACAATCTGCCCGAAAAGGTCAAAGTTATGATGTATCGATGTGACGTCCAACCGTACATCCCCCCTCCAATGCGATGCTTTAAGTGTTGGCGTTTCGGGCACATGTCCTCTTGTTGCAACGCTACTGCAACCTGTCGGGACTGTGGCCGACCCTCCCATCCGGACACTGCCTGTGCCCCTCCTCCTTGTTCGCAGGACTGTCCTGCTCTACAGAAAGAGCGGAAGATAGTCGAGTACAAGACTTTGGACCGACTAACATACTCAGAGGCTCGGAGGAAGTATGACAAGCTGCATCCAGTCTCTTTACTTACGTCATATGCTGCAGCTACAACGATGGCACCACCACCGGTTGCCACTTCTCGACCTGTTCTACCTCCCTCTGTGGGCCCTATGGGCCGCCCCTCTACCTCAGCCTCCCAGACATCTGGGGGCACACCATCTTCTGCGGGGCCTGTACTGCCCCCCACGTCGGGAGTGGTTACCCCCACTCCCCAGCCAGAAAAGGGTTCCCCTTCTCTGGCTTCTTCTTCTGGGAAGGGAACCTGCTCTCCCCTTCCAACCATGTCATCCCAGAAATCAGACACTAGCCAGCGGCTGAAGGACCCTCGGCCAGAAAGCCGTCTTGCTCCTCAGTCTTCCCACACTCCTGAAGCCCCTCCGGAGAAACCCCCCTCCTCCGGTAGGCCCAAGGAACGACGGGAAGACAAGGAAGAAAAGAAAGAATAGACGGTAAAGCGCAAGGAGACACTGGCGGCCTCGGTGCCCCCAGCCCTTGCACCTGACATGCCTGAGGATGAGGTCATCCTTCTCGCGACGCCTGAAGATTTGGCCTTTGCCGATCTCGGGGATGCCATGGACACGGAGGATCAGACTTCACAGCCAGAGACGAGTGCTCATGCCATTCCTCTCCCATCTTCGTTATCTCATGCACCGTCAATCAGGAGACAGTCTGATCTTCCAATGGAATTGTGGAGGTTTTTTCCATCACTTGGATGAATTGCGTCAGCTGTTGAGTTCTTTTCCAACACTTTGTGTTGCTCTCCAGGGAACCTGGTTTCCTGGTGATCAGACCCCCACCCTTCGGGCCTAGTGGGGGTACTTCAATAACTGCACCGTCTACAATAGGGTGTCGGGTGGGGTATGTCTATATGTACATACCTCTGTCTACAGTTCCCCAGTGCCACTTCAAACAGCCCTGGAGACTGTTGCTGTCAGGGTTCGGGCATCATGGGACATTACTATCTGTTCCCTTTATCTCCCTGCTGATGCAGATGTGGCACCAGTCGACCTAGGAGCCCTGATTGCTCAACTTCCTTCGCCATTTCTTCTTTTAGGAGATTTTAACGCTCATCACCCCATGTGGGGGAGCAACGTGACTACAGGACGTGGTCGAGACTATTAACTGCTTTTTAACTAGCTTGACCTTTGTATTCTTAATACAGGAGCTCCTACCCATTTTAGTGTGGCCCATAGCACCTTTTCCACTATAGACCTTTCTGTGTGTAGTCCGCGCTTACGTCCACTCCTTAACTGGTGGGTCCATGATAACCTTTGTGGAAGTGACCACTTTCCCATCTTCCTTTCGCTTCCCCACCACCAACGCCATGCACTTCTACCCCGCTGGTCCTTCCACCAGACCAACTGGGCAGCATACTCTTCAGCTGCAATGCTGGATACCCCTCTCCCTGCTGATGCGACAATGGCAGTAGACCAGATTATTTCCGTTGTCGATTCTGCCGCTGAGTCCGCGATACCATCTTCTTCTGCCGTATCCCGGCGAAGACCAGTGCCCTGGTGGTCACCGGAGATAGCAGCAGCAATTCGCAATCACCGCAGAGCTTTGCAGCAGTATCGGCGCCTCCCCACCATTGACCACCTGGTTGCCTTTAAACGTCTTCGGGCCCAGACGCGGCGGCTCATCTGGGAGCGCAAGCAGGCATGCTGGGAAGAATATGTATCCACAATTGGACCCCGTGTCTCTTCTAGCCAGATTGAGTATATCCGCTTACGCTCACAGAGCCCTCTGTACCGTGGGTCGTACCCGGCGGTCAGCCACGCTGAGGACTTTGCGACGGAAGCGTGATGAGTAATCATGGATGTGCCAGCAATAAGGGATTACCCGCTGCTGCAAGCAGTCGTCCGTGTGACTTCAGACGAGTGTGATGCTACTACCAGATCTAGTTTGCCGATGTCCAAGAATGCACTCTCAGCGTATGGGGAAGTTTCAACAGGTAAGAGGTGTCACTTTTGCTAGTGCAGGTTACTCTGTGTTTACATGCGGCACACGTTGCAGATAATCGAAACTGAATTTCGGAAATCTGTTTTCGTTTTCGATATCACATATTAACTCTGAATCAACTTTGTAAACACATTTCTGCACGGAATGGTCGCGTGGTCTAAGGCGTCATGCTATGGACTGGGCGGACGTTCCCGCCGGAGGTTAGAGTCTTTCCTCGGGCATGGGTGTCAGTGTAATCCTTATTGGAAGTTAGTTTAAGTAGTTTGTAAATCTAGGGATTGATGACCATAACAGTTTGAGCCAACAGGCTCACAAACATTTTTTTTGTAAACCCATTTACATGTAATTATTCCTGGGTCCATTTGATTTACACTAATGGTGTTAGTCATGGGCATAGCCAGAGGGGGTTTTTAGGGGTTCAAACCACTCCCTAAATTTTAACAAAGCTGATAAAATTGACGGAAATGGTCTTAACGTTTCCTGCAGTGTACTGTTTTTGTCAAATTACCGCTCTTTTCAAACAGCAAGGAACAGTTGAAATGGGCAATGCGATGATCCAATTTATACCCTTTCGTCATCTTTTAATCATCTTCACGGGACGTATGGTATGTCCTTCCGTTACTTTTTGTTTGTGACTTTTCTTTATACTCAGGATGTTCCTGTTCGGCCAACTGTTTATACTTGAAATAAAAAACCAGTGTTTCCTTACAAGCAAAGTCCACTATGGACACTCCCTGATTATGCGATTAATGGGTCTTATGACATGATGTTCATTACATCAAGAAGCGGAACTATTTCTCTACGCCGCCCGCGGTGGCCGAGGGATCTGAGGCTCTGCAGTCACGGTCTGCACGGCCACTACGGTCGGGGGTTCGAATCCCCCGTCGGGCATGGATATTTGTGCCGTCCTTAGTCTTAGTTAGTTCATAAGTAGTTTGTAAGTTTAGGGACTGATGATCCCGTAGTTAAGTCCCTTAGGCTATACAAACATTTGAACATTTTTTTTATTTCTCTACGTTTCAAACAATTTTAAGCGAATTAGCAAAGAATCTTATTGCCTTGTTTGTGAGCAGGTTGGCAGTAGCTACAAGAAACAGAAACTAGCCAAACTCTATTGACTAGTTGCGAACAGAATTAGCTGCCATCAGGGAAAAGAGAAATCGAAGGAACTATAGCAATGGCAGTCTGTTCAAAAAATGTTCAAATGTTTGTATAGTCTATGGGACTTACCTACGGGGTCATCAGTCCCTAAACTTACAAACTACTTATGAACTACTTACGAACTAGGACGGCACAAATATCCATGCCCGAGGGGGGATTCGAACCCCCGACCGTAGTGGCCGTGCAGACCGTGACTGGAGCGAATGGCAGTCTGTTTCGGCGATAACCAACAATAAGAGATGAATTATGAAAACGATATGCTCTTCGATTTCAACAATAGTACCGCTACCTCATTAATATTCTTTGCAACGATAAAGTTATTTTGGTCCCGGTATGCTTGAACTCTAGTAAGTTTTAGAATTGTTCTGTAGATCGAACATGGCGATACTGGGCATGCAGTAAAATTGAAACAAAACAGTTGGGAAAATGTCGGCAAACTGTTTATTTCGAAATTAAAGCCATATCTGTTAACAGATTTAGCCCACTGTGAGACAAGACAGTCAGTTTCTCATGGAAAAAACTTGCAGTTTCCTTAGGGAACCATGAACGTGCCCAGGAATGAACCTCTCCAGTCGAAGCAAATTTTAATTATGTACATTTATTGAAATCATATCCTGGCTACGCCTATTGTGTTAGTAGATGAGTAGTTCCAGTTTCATCGCCACGATGAGGCGAGGTTATCCTCACCATTGTGATACTAAAAAGAGGAGATTGTTCAATACGGATAGTTCTAAATCCCTTCATTTGCACTTAATATGTCCGAAACTGTTTTATTATATTCACCTAGACCACGCGACTTGTCGAAAACAGCGTGAGGTCATGACTGGTGAATGTTCATTGCACTCTTTGGAGTCTCGAAATTACAAGAACATTTTCGACGCATTACTTCTGCTGAGCAGTGAGTCAGTGTCATCAGTTACCTAGTGTGTCAGTGAGAGAGAGGGAAAGAGAGAGATTGACTATACTGTATACTAATTAACCAAAAGTGTAGCTGATTGGTAGACTACTAATCCCATAGTCCAGGGTTCGAATCCCAGTCCACGGAGGATGGAAGGAAGATTTCGGTTTATCTTCCCGCACCTCTGTCCCGCTTGCGCTGGTTCGGCGTGGTTAACTATGGATTTGGCATGGCTAATTTAAGGGGTGGCCAAATGCCCTACCGGTTACCACCTCCGGCATACAGTGTTATACGAGTGTGAAAGTTTCTCTGTTTCTGAATTGTGTAACTGAGGCGACACTTGAGGAGCTGCCCGGTATTCACCTAGGTGTATGTGAAAAACCGGCTAAAACCACACCCAGGCTGGGCGGCAGACCGCCCCATGTTGTTAATACGCCGAGCGATTTGAACCAGGGCCGGCGTACTGGAAAGCGTTGCCCACCGTGCGGCTAACCGGGCAGGTCAGGCATTTACTTTGGTTTATTTACGGAAACTACCGAAAATCGAAATCTGGATGGCTGGAGATGGATTTATACCATCGTCTTCCCGAAAGCGAGACCAGTGTGTTAACACTGTGCCACCTCCCTCGGTTCAAGTCGTTCGATTTTCAGTGTCGACCTGAAACACGACAAAAAAATCTGCATTAGAATATCACAGGAGCATATTATTCCGCCAGAAAGTGTGGCAGTGCACAGTGGCCAAGTTGGGTATTTGCACCGTAAATATCGCGGAAACGAAAAGGGCGATTTATATACGATTTTCACAGAATGGATTGTTAGTCAAGGAATCGTATTGTTATCCAATACACATATTGTAAAAATACCTAGAATGTGTATTTTTTATGCAAACATACACTTTTTCTTACGGAACAATGGTTGTTTCTAACATGTACTGACACCAGCTGTGTACAAAGAATTTTGAATGACATTTTTATCATGTTTAGTTTGGGATCTAGACCCATTCAAAGTTTTGGGGCGGAGGCTACGACAGCGTAGCTAACTGGCTGGTGGTCATGAGTCAGTGGGCCGTGCCCTAGGGGCTAGCCACTCGGCCAGTCAGCTACGCTATCGCGGCCTCCGCCCCCGAAACTTTGAACGTTTGTAGCTGCCAAACTAAACATGATAAAAAATGTCATTCAAAACTCATTGTACACAGCTGGGGTCAAAAATTCCAGTGCATGATACAAACAACCATTGTTCTATTTAATAAACTGTATGTTTGCATAGAAAATACACTTTTTAGGTATTTTTACAATCTGTTTGTTGGCTAAAAATACGAGCCCCTGACTACCAAGCCATTCTGTGAAAACCGCAAATCAGTCGCACTTCCCATTTTCGCAATATTTACGGTGCAAGTGTTAGGTGATTCACCCTGTTTATGACGCTCAACATTTGTCGTAGAAGTGAGTGGTCCTCAAACCTCGTCCCGCAGCTGAAGTATTCTGGCTGCCGGTGAAATTGTGATAACGGGAAGGTGCAAAACGACTTACAGGCCACGATTTTCAGGACGTCGATATGGGTATCGAGCCGCGGTGCAATGGCTGAGCGCTCTAATGCGCTTTGGTGCGGAGCGCGCAGTTGCTCCCCGTTGGACGCTCGAGTCCTCCCTCGAGAATGTGTGTGTGTGTGTGATGCCCTCAGGTTAGTTTAAGTTTGTGTAAGTAGTTTGTAAGCCTAGGGACTAATAACAACAGTAGTTAAGTCTCATAGATTTACAAACATATGAATTTGAACTGGTATCGGCAGCGTTTCCAAACAAAAAGAATTGGCAAATGAAAGTGGTTATTAAAGTAGAGAGAGAATGTAACAAAATCCCAGAGTACAAAACTATCATTTCCATACTAGCGAACTCGGAAATGGTTCGAAATTGCTAAATATGGATAAAACTGGATATGCCTCCTACACTCCATTCCCTAATCTCTCTGCCCGTCACCTCCCCTATCTCTATGCCTGTTTATTACCTTCCTCTTCCTCCACTTAGACCTGTCTCTGTATTACCTCGCTGAAAACCCAGGGTTCCACAAGTACTTATTTATTCCAATATACCGTTAGTCCATGTGCTTCTCACTCCTTACTCTGACTATTCCTCCTACCCTCCTCTACCTATCCCCTTCACCCCCTCAATCAAACTCTGTGTCTGTCATTACCTATCTTCTCTCTCTACAAATCTCCTCCTGTCGCCTTTTTCTCTTTATCTCCTCCCTCCCCTATAAAGGGAAAATTAGATATATCTGACAAATTATATGGTGATCAGTGACAGTGTGGTTCAAAAAATGTTCAAATGTTTGTATAGCTTATGGGACTTAACTACGGGGTCATCAGTCCCTAAACTTACAAACTACTTATGAACTACTTACAACTAAGGACGGCACAAATATCCATGCCCGAGGGGGGATTCGAACCCTCGACCGTAGTGGCCGTGCAGACCGTCACTGGAGCTCCTCTGTCCCCTCGCTCACCGCGGCCGGCGACAGTGTGGTACCATCTTGCATGTACTGTGTGAAATCTTATCTACAGTGTGATGTTTCTTTGTTTTTAAGGAGAAGCGTCCAAAATTTATCAGGATCGAAATAGAAGTGTAGATTTCATTTAAAACTTCCGTGCTGATAAGCCGTGGTCGATTTATAAAACTTTCCCCTAACGTTTCATCTTCGGCTGCGGAAGACATCTTCAGAGGTAGAGTGGCGAACTGCGATGAGAACTTGAGGGAGCGCCGTATATATAGGTAATGTAGAGGGCACCACAAGACATCATGTGATGTCGGCTACGACACTATCTCTGGTATTGCCAACATTCTTGGCAGAGAAGAATCGATTGTCATTCCTCTGGTGTAAAGCAGAAGTCCAAATTCTGTCTAGTTTAACAGCTTCCTCTTTCCTGTTAAAATTATTGCGATGTTTATATATCTCGATTGCTTCTCTATATGTGCGCGCATGATAGTTTTTGAGATGACACTAGTCTCATTAAATTTAATTTCACGGTTGCCTTCTTGGTATACATGTTCCGCTACGGCCGATTTCTCCGTGTGCCCAAGGCGGCAATTCCTTTTATGTTCGACCAGACGAGTATTGACGCTTCTTTAAGTAGTTCCAATGTAGACTGAACCACAGCTGCAGGGAATTTTATATACACCTGGTGTATTCAGCGGATGTCGTACATCTTTTGCAGATCTTAAATATTCTTTTATCTTCCTTGTAGGTCTGAAAATGGTTTCTACCTCATACTTGTCCAGCACTTTTCCAATACGGTCTGTAACCTTATTTATGAACGGAAGAAAAACTTTCCCCTTGGGCGGTTGTTGTTCCTTGTTGATGTTAACTTTCTTCCTGAGACGAAGGGCTCTCTCTATTTCTTTGGTAGAATAACCGTTCTCCTGGAATGTGGATCGTAAATGCTCCAACTCATCTTTTAAATAAGTAAGTTCACAAATTTTATGCGCCCTGTCAACCAATATTTTAACCACACCTCTTTTTTGTTTGGGATGGTGGTTAGAGTCTTTATGTAGGTAACGGTCAGTATTTTCCTTTGGGTTTTACCCTATTTTCTTCTGAACCACCCCTTTATTATAGCGAACAAAGCAAAACAAAATATTATTCAAAACGGTGGAGCCATTTCTGAGTTTTAGCGAGACTAGCGCACTAGCGTCCAAGCCCGAGGGAGGACTCGTACTTCTGAAGGGAGCAACCGTGCAATCCGTGGCATGGCGCCCCTGACCGCGCTGTTATCCCCGCGCGGCACAGCTACTGCTATATATATATATATATATATATATATATATATATATATATATATATATATCCAGTTGATGCAAAGAACACATTATTGGATACTTACCAAACCTAGATAAAACATTTAATTTGCAATAAAAATAATATTGAGGCTATAAATAGAGATAAAAAATATCCTATCCTTTCTTTTAAGTTAGACCAAATGTTATACACTATACAAAATGTCATTGAAATCAATTGCGTAGTTTATAAAGATTTACATTTAAAGTAATTATTCGAATGTTTCTTCTGCCAATAGCCCCCTTTCTTAAAACCCAATTTGGCCGGCCGCGGTGGCCGAGCATTCTGCGGCGCGTCAGTCATAGTCAGCACGGCCACTACGATCGGGGGTTCGAATCCCCCCACGGGTATGGATATGTGTGCCGTCCTTAGTATTAGCTATTTCATAAGTAGTTTGTAAGTTTTAGGGACTGATGACCCCGTAGTCCCATAAGCTCTACAAACATTTGATTCAAAACCCAATTTGAACTAGCTCTTACTAGTCCGTGTACACTAATAGATATATATCTGTGGCTTGGTTCTAAAAGGGCCAATATAAAAAATCTTAGTTTTACGGTATAAGCTTCTGAATATTTTCTGTAATTATCTGAAAAATGGTAACAATATATTTGGGGCTCACTTCTTAAAATCCCAATATCTCTCATCCTATCTGGCTTAGACATTGGCAGTTTTGACATTATGAAGATCACGTGAACCTATGGTCTAGACTAGACATCTTAAACGACCTTGTATATTGCAGGAAGGCACCTAAACATAAAATTTATAAATCGGCAAGGCACATCTGTTAATTAATAATCCGCGAAAGTGGTATTACTTACATAGCAATACACAAATTCGATGATGTGACTAAAAGATAATGGACTTAGACTTTCAGCCGCAACGAAACAACACCGTTTGAAGATAACCGTAGGCTTTGTCGACCATTGTTACAGCCAACAAAATGTTTCTGGGTGAGAGACCGCACTGTCAGTCTTTCAGAACCTGCTCGACGTTTCGGCCATTGTTGCAAGTGGCCTTCTGCGTATTTGTCTGACTGCTGAATTTCCACCAATGGCGACATATATATTGTGAAAAGTGGGCGTGGCCAAGCTGACACGTTATCAGCAGAGATAGTCCTTGTCAGAGATAAAACTTCCCTATCTTTTTCTCTGACAACAACTGTCTCTGCTGATAAGGTGGCAGCTTGGCCACGCCTACTTTTGACAGTATATATGTCGCCCTCAGATACGCGACTCGTGATTCGGCAAGTCTCAGTGGAAGGAGGAAGACCACCGTGGGGGTTCGAGTCCTCCCTGGGGCATGGGTGTGTGTGTTGTCCTTAGGTTAGTTTACCTAGGTTTAAGTAGTTTGTAAGCTACGGACTGATGACCACGCAGTTTGGTCCGATAGATTTACAAACATTTAAAAAAAATTCTTTTAAAGCCTCAGTGCGCTAATGCCTTTCCTGCCGTCAGTGGCATTGCATTATTCAGTGACGATTTTCGGATACTATTCTGTCGAATATAGGCTTTGGCTAATTCCGGATGCACGGTTTTATTTACATACAATATAGTTCGTTTCCACCATAACTGTGGTATCCCGACCGGATTTATTATGTCTCTATAGTCAAATAAGATAATAATGATAAGCAGTAGAAGAAGACTGCTCTATAGGAAACGAAAAACGAAATAGAAAAGTATGAATATCGGGCCAAGTGACTATTGTAGCTTCAACGAATATTGAAAGTCAATTATGATTAATGATGTAAGCTTGCAAAGTAAATTTTATGTAAAATAATCATGACTTACAAGGAGACCACATGGGTTTCAGAGTTTAGAATTTTTTTGATATTTATCGTACGTCAAGTTCAGAACCTAAATAACAATCAGCCAAAGCCATTCGACGCAACCCTAAAAAGTTTTCGAGAAGATCGACTTTGAACTTTTTCAAGTAAGCGTATATACCAATCATTGAGTTCTAGCATCTGTCGGTGTAGCTCCGGTGGTAGCGGTGTGGCGTTACAACTCTAAGATCGGTGCTTCGAATCCTATCGTGACAGGGTTTTTATTTTTTATTTTTTGTTGTTGTGTTTGAATAATTACACGATTTTAATATCTAATGATAATTTTTTACGGAAAGTGCACGTATTGTTATTTATTAGTAATTTTTTTAGAAGGTTGTTAATAATGATGGTTTCAATAAAAAAAGTAACAATATTGGCTTCACTATTAGTTGACGACGGCATTCTATGATTGTTCATTTTGTGAAGAGCTACAACTCTGTGTTTGGAAAGTCATCTCCATAGCTACTAATGGCTTTCCAAGCAACTAACCTACTCAACCATTGTTTTACGTGACGACAAGGTTTTCAGCTCGTCTACATACACACAAACAAAAACTGACACAACTCGTGGAATTAGATATCCCAAAATGTTTTATATAACTGAATTCAAAATGAAAAACAAAATATCTGTCACAGTGGGATTCGATCCACCAACTCTATGGTTTTGCGGCCAGAGCGCTAGCACCTGAACAACACCTACGAATACTGCAAATGTAATAATTATTGGTACTTACGTCTACTTTGCAAAACTTCAAAGTCGATATTCTCGAGAATTTTTTAGAGTTGCGTCAATGGCTTTGGCTGAGTGTTATTTAAGTTCTGAACTTCACATACTATAAAGAAATTCTAAAATCCGATACCCATGTGGTTTCCTTGTTAGTTTTGAAAGTCTAACATGATTCGTGTTTCCATGATGAATTATGGGAATCCAGACCCTCCTACTACGATAAATAACTGTTCCTTTTAATGATAAAACATGTGTTAAAATGTTTTTTCTCTTAATGGGATAATTTGACACTAAGGTTTGTAAAACGTTCATCACCTGGAGACAGTGATTTAGAGAATCGAAAATCTTAATGATTTCCGTCCACTGGCCGTGACGGGCCGAGCGGTGAGTCTTCCCCATGCAGTCGTGGTGACATGGAGCCTACGTCTGTATGGAGTTATTGAGTATATCCCCTTCCGCTCACAGAGCCCTCTGTACCGTGGGTCGTACCCGGTGGTCAGCCACGTAGAGAACTTTGCGACGGAAGAGTGATGAGTAACCATGGATGTGCCAGCAATAAGCATATTAACCGCTGCTACAAGCAGTCGTCCGTGTGACTTCAGGCGAGTGTGATGCTACTACCAGAACTAGTTTGCCGATGTCCAAGAATGCACTCTCAGCGTACGGGGAAGTTTCAACAGGTAAGAGGTGTCACTTTTGCTAGTGCAGGTTACTTTGTGTTTACATGCGGCACAAGTTGCAGAAAATCGAAACTGAAATCTGTTTTCGTTTTCGATATCACATATTAACTCTGAATCGACTTTGTAACACATTGCTGCACGGAATGGTCGCGTGGACTAAGGCGTCATGCTATGGACTGGGCGGACGTTCCTGCAGGAGGTTAGAGTCCTCCCTCGGGCATGGGTGTCAGTGTAATCCTTAGTGGAAGTTAGTTTAAGTAGTTTGTAAATCTAGGGGTTGATGACCGTAACAGTTTGCTACAACAGGCTCAGAAAACCTTTTTTGTAAACCCATTTACATGCAGGTATTCCTTGGTCCATTTGATTTACTCTAATGGTGTTAGTCACGGGCATAGCCAGAGAGGGCTTTTAGGGGTTCAAACCCCTCCCGAAATTTTAACAAAGTTGATAAAATGGTCGGAAATCGTTTAAAGTTTACTGCAGTGTAGTGATGATGATTTTTACAGTCTAATAAAATCATCAGAAGATCAGTGCCATTTACAAAAAGATTCTAGACAAGGGACCTGTAGGGTGCGAAAGCAGCAACTAAGGATGCAGTAACCCAAAATATCTAACTTATTCGGTTCATAGATATTTCAAATGTGAAAATCAACAGATGAAGAGGAACACGTTCAGCTACAAGGCACAGCAATTGTTTGTTGAATCATGCCTCCATATAGATTATTGCTATGCAAACCAAGCACTCTTATGACCATAATTTTGTGGCAAAGGTTTCAAGAAAGCGGGTATTGGCAAATATTCAGTTTTGTTTTAATTTACATTTTTTAAATGTTAGCTAAGGGGGCTGTTCGGACCCCCTGAACCTCTCCCTTATATACGTTCGTGATTTTCATAACGCTTCGAAGATGCAACAGCTGCACCAAAGAGACTACCTTCATCATATTGTGCGTCCTCTCCTGGAGTACTGTTGCCCAGTGTGGGACCCTCACCAGGTGGGACTGACGGAAGACATTGAGAAGGGTTCAGAGAAGGGCAGCTCGTTTTGTTCTATCACGTTACAGGGGGGAAAAGTCACAGAAATATTGCACGATTTGAGGTGGAAATCATTAAAAGGACGACGTTATTTGTTGCGGCGAGATCTATTTGCGAAATTTCAATCACCGACTTTTACTTCTGAATGTGAAAATATTTTGCTAGCACCCACCTACATTGGGAGACATGACCATCCCAATAAAATAAAAGAAATCAGATTGAAAACGGATCCACTTAGGTGTTCTTTCTTCCCGCGCTCTATTAGAGACTGGAACGGTAGAGAAATGTTATGAAAGTGGTTAATGAACCGTCTGCCAGGCACTTAAATGTGATTTGCAGAGTATCGATGTAGATGTAGAGATGCCTAAAAAACTGCTGCATCACGCGACAATTTTCTCCTAAATCACTGGACCGATTTCAACCAAATTTGGTACACGTATACAGTGTTCCTCCAACGAGTACCCATTTTTTAATTTTAAAAGACTGCAGTTTCCAGTGAGACTTACATTTTCTACTAACGATTTATAAATCACAGAGCAATATATTAAATACTGCGAAGTCGATTTGTCATCTCCATGTTTCTCACGTGGACAACTTTATGTCACCTGCTCAGGGGTGGGCTCACCAAAGAATTTATTCATATTAGATCCTGGACAAGAAACAAGAAATATTGTTTATAGTTAAGTTTTGAATTAAATGAATGTAAGAAAATTACATACCATTTATATTTTGATTACTACTTTTGTTTGGATACTGCATTTCGGAATTTGTACATAATGCAAGACAGCCTCATTTCTTTTACATTCTCCGATTCACTGGCATGTTCTTAGAAAAAAAGAGATGGCAGAGAGAGAAGGGATAGGATATGTAGTAAAAAATGGCTTGAATAAATAAATAAATAAATAAATAAATACTCGGGCAACGTCGGGTTTTCAGCTAGAATTATATAAAAACGAAACCTTCACTCATTCAGCAGTCATACAAATACCCAGAAAGTCACTTGCAACAGTGGCCGAAATGTCGGACAGATTCTTAAAGATTGATAATGCTGTCTAATACCCAGAAAATTTTTATTGATGAACACCGTTCGACTCAGTCGCCGAGATGACTTACTACCGTTTGATTAGGTGTCGTCCTGATACTGTTTTAAATGTCGAGATTGTGCACAATATAAATGACGAATCGGCCAAACTGATTGAAGTTTTTTTTCAGGTCGAAATGTATTTCGTGAAGGACGTTTTGATTTTACATTAAGTAATGTTGATGTTACTCCAGGTCAGGCCTGGTTGACTGTTGGTATTTGTACGTGTGGACTTCGCTTTACGTTCGAGTACTTCTGCTTCCGAAAGGTTTTCGTTTCGTGGTTGTTTAGTTAATGAGACATTTATGATTACGCAATAGGACGTTTCTAACCTACTGATAGTTCTTGCAATTTTTTTTTGACAAACCATTGTGTGTAAGGATTCGCCGGGCCGCGGCGGAGTGGCCGAGCGCATTGAGGCGCTATGCTCCTATGCGCGAGGCCGTTCCCTGTCGGGGTTCGAATTCCCCTCGGGCATGGATGTTTGTTTCGTCTTTAGTATAGGTTAGTTTATAAGTAGTTTGTAAGTTTAGGGACTGGTGACTCCACAGTTAAGTCCCATAAGGTTAACAAACATTTTTAAAAGAAGAAACAAAAGACGTGCGTAAGATATAGTTTGATCATCACATAGTTAATGAACTGTATATTCAAACGGTGTAGGTATACGAAAATAAATAAATATAAATAAATAAAATCCAGAAGATAAGATTCGACCCATCGGCGATACAATTCCTTGTGTATCGATTCCCATCACAACCGATGAGCCACTGCGACTGTCGGAAACTATTCGGATATTTTGAGTGAGGGAGGAACTTCACTAGCGGTTGTGAAACAGTTCTTCCTGGATTTAAATCGCTGCTTTCCTGGTTGTTCCATAAATGTGGTATGTTCCACGTATGCTGCGATATTTCTTAGGATATCTGTCAACGCTATTCCATCCGTATTGTATACAGTGTAAATTGAACTTCTTTGGCAAAATTTCAGAATTTTTTCAGGGATCTATTTTACATTTTTGTGATCGTGTAGTATTGGCCTTTCAAGTGATATGAAACTATTTTCACAGAAATAAAGGTAACGATTATGACAAAGCAAATAAATCGTAGAGACAACTGGTACCTCACACCAAAATATTCAGAAGATCTCTCTGAACAACTTCCAAAATTTCCTTTGTGGATTTCTGGTTCACGTAGTGTAAGCTGTCTTGGGAAGTGGGTGGTCGATATCCCATTCGGATGTCGCAGCTTTGCGCTCTGTTGATTTTCGTTCGGCAATGGGCCTGCACCTTCTGCCGCCGAATAGCATCATGGCGGACACTTAGCTTGCACTTATATGGGGGTCGTCACAGATGACACTTTAGTTGGGAGTAGCTCTCATAGAGCGAGGGCTGTTGTCTAGCTTCCGATCTATTTGATTCCAGTTAATCTTTAATTTTCGAGTGTCCTCTCTGCTTCGAAGATGTGAGCACAAACTGAAGTATGACCGATTTGTTAGTATGAATTGCAGAATGAATCCAAGGTGTTGACAAACGACGTGGAGTTCATTTTCTACCTCTTTAGACGGAGAAACGTGTCGTAAATTAAATTTATAGTTGAATTTACCAACTGAATTAGAGACGACTGCCATGTTGGTAAGATAGCGCTTCTGTCTTGTTGCTGGATGGAGCTAAGTCTATCTATTGGCAGCTAGACATCCTGCATATTGGTCGTTGCTAGTCACACATTCCAGCAACACGTGTTCGAAGTTATAGACAGAACGTTAAATGGCGGCATTAACTGCAGCTGCTTCATTGGCCTTCGCTTCCTTTAAGGGCGCTGTTAGCGGTTTGCTTTATGGGTTAACAGTGGATTTTAGATTAGCACTTTCTCTAAACGTCAAGGAGCACCATTCGGATTCTCATTCAGAACTACCGAGCGCTCCCAATAGATTTTTTTTTCGAATTTTGTACAAGTGAATGCTGAAAAACTCAGTATATAGCTTCTAATGAAGCTTTGTTCGTTCCGATACAACAGTATCACATCTCTTTTGGCTACAGATCGACTGATGCGAAAAAATCGAAGATCTGACACAGTTGCCGGCCGCGGTGGTCGAGGGGACTGAGGCGCTTCAGTCACGGTCTGCACGGGCACTACGGTCGGGGGTTCGAATACCCCCTCGGGCATGGATATTTGTGCCGTCCTAGTTCGTAAGTAGTTCATAAGTAGTTTGCAAGTTTAGGGACTTATGACCCCGTAGTTGAGTCCCATAGGCTTTAAAAAAAAAAAAAAAAAAAAAAAATTCCTACACAGTTGTTGTTGATCTTGACGTTTCTGTTATTAATATTTGCTTTTCTTTCAGACTAAGAAAGGAACGCTTCGGCTTGAAAGAACGAACTGAAACGATACTGACGAATGGCTGATGTGCTGTGGCCAAAAGATGACCATAAAAATACGAACCCAATAACCGTTAGCCTATTATCACACAACAACCGAAAGAAAATAGTAGGGCAACTAAAGCTATATCGTAATACTAACAAGACCATATGGATACCTGATTTTTGTATTTTTTTATTTTTATTGTATGTGCAGTTCAGAACTCATATAAAAATCAGCCAGTCGTAACAGTTAGATGAACCCTCAAAAATTCTCGAGAAAATCGATTGTGAAGTTTTACAGGCCGGCCGCGGTGGCCGAGGTGACTGAGGCGCTCCAGTCACGGTCAGCACGACCACTACGGTCGGGGGTTCGAATCCCCCCTCGGGCATGGATATTTGTGCCGTCCTTAGTATAAGGAAGATGATAAGTAGTTTGTAAGTTTATGGACTGATGACCATAAGCTAAAAAAAAAAAAAAATAAATAAATAAATAAATAAATAAAAATAAAAAAATAAAAAAATAAAGTTTTACAGGACCTTTAAGTATATGTAAAAGAGACAAACTTTACGCTAGTGTCGTGGCCCGTTGGTGGCGTTGTAGATTGACGACCAAGAAAATTTTAAATTTTAAATTCATAATGTATGGTAATTAACACAAACGTAATCGTAATTTTTAGTGAAACTGTACCTCTTTTATTAATTCTGAATTTTCAATACTTTGTGGAAGCTTGTCAATAATGACGGTTTCAATGCAAATGATCGCAAATTACTATTTTTTACAGAATGTAGTTCACTATTGATTAAATACGGTTGCCTTTGCTTTTTCACTTTGTGACAGTTTTTCTTTCAGTATTGCTCCAAAATTTTAATTTGTGATGTTTATAGAACATTGAAATTTAAGAATAAACAGCCGCGGCGGAGTGGCCGAGCGCATCGAGACCTTATGCTCCATTGCGCGAGGCCTTTCCCCGTTGGTGATTCGAATCCTCCCTCGGGCATGGATGTTTGTGCTGTCTTTAGTATATGTTAGTTTATAAGTAGTTTGTACGTTTAGGGACTGGTTACCCCGCAATTAAGTCCCAGAAGCCTAACAATATTTTTTTAAAAGAATAAACAAAATACGTGCGTAAGATCATTACACAGTTAATGAATTGTATATTCAAATGGTGTAGGTATTAGGATGAAAAATAAATCGATTCCCATCACAACCGATGAGCCTCTGCGACTGTCGGAAACTATTCGGATATTATATGTAATTAAAGAGCCTAAAGTCAATTTTCTCGATACATTTTTGAGAACTGGATCGAATGGGTTTGGGTGATTGCTATTTGAGTTCTGAACTTCACGTACCACAAATATTAAAAATTACAAGAATTCTATACCCATTTGTTGTCCTTGTAAGGAATAAACTCAAGAAGTACAGTAACAGAAAAAAGGAAAGAGACGTGCAGCTTTTTGATGTAGTTGAAAGAGTGATAACATCATGTGAGCCACCACTAGGAACAACAAAATTGTTGATGAGAAACACCATTTGTACTGCAGAAAATGTTCAAATGTTTGTCAAGCTTATGGGACTTCAGGCGCTTCAGTCACGGTCTGCACGGCCACTACGGTCGGGGGTTCGAATCCCCCCTCGGGCATGGATATTTGTGCCGTCCTAGTTCCTAAGTAGTTCATAAGTAGTTTGTAATTTTAGGGACTGATGACCCCGTAGTTAAGTTCCATAAGCTCTACAAACATTTGATTTAAAACACAATTTGAACTAGCTGCTACTAGTCCGTGTACACTAATAGATATATATCTGTGGCTTGGTTCTAAAAGGGCCAATGTAAAAAATCTTAGTTTTACGCTATAAGCTTCTGAATATGTTCTGTAATTATCTGAAAAATATTAACAGTATATTTGGGGCTCACTTCTTAAAATCCCAATATCTCTCATCCTATCTGGCTTAGACATTGGCAGTTTTGACATTATGAAGACCATGTGAAACTATGGTCTACACCAATAAAACCAGTTTTGATAAATACTGACATTGGCAAAAATGTTCAAATGTTTGTATAGCTTATGGGACTTAACTACGGGGTCATCAGTCCCTAAACTTACAAACTACTTATGAACTACTTACGAACTAGGACGGCACAAATATCCATGCCCAAGGGGGGATTCGAACCCCCGACCGTAGTGGCCGTGCAGACCGTGACTGAAGCGCCTCGTACTGCAGAATACCGATAGATATATGAAGAATGTAATGAACTGTTAAGTAAACGGAAATGTACCGATGATTACAGTACGACATTACCAATACGTGTATGAGCAAAGAAAGAAACAAATACAAAAGAATTACGTTTCATTCAAGGCGGAATCCTCAAAGTGCAATTACTGTGCAAGTAAACACAGACGCAAATAATTGCCTTCTCCAAGACAATTACCTCAAAACGAGTAGCAAGCAACTGATGTCAGTCTGTAACCGCGTCGTGTCACGCTTGGAATAAACAGTAATTTGGAGGCTGAGAACAAAGTGAGCCGGGGCCACGTAGCGGTAGTGAATTTAAAGGCGCCATGTTAGTGGGTCAGTGGCGGCCCTCGCTTCGCATTTCTGTGAAGTAACGGCTCCAGCCACATCCGCCGCGCAAACCGGTTCCTCAGCACACGGCGGCCAGCAGCCTACAGTGACGGTGCTCTCAGTACTGGATTGTGCACGGCTACATCAGTACTTCGCGGTGTGTGGCGGAGGGTCCCTTCCTCCTCCTGTTACAATCGCTCGTGGTTCGTGGACAAAACGACAACTGGTATCCCTCAGTGTGGGTTCTAGTCTCTCTAGTTTGATCCTCGTGATCTTTTCGTCGGATATACGCTGGAGGAAGCAATATATAGGTCGACTCTTCAAGAAACGCATGCTCTCGGAACTTGGACGTAACGGCGTACCGCGATTCAGAACGTCTCTTGCAGCGTCTGCCGTTGGAGTTTCCCCGATCATTTCTGTGACGCTTTCGCGCTTAGTAAATGAGCCTGAAACGAAACGTATTTCTCTCTATGTCTTCTAACTACCACACTGAAGAACAATACTCGACTGTCGGCCGAACAAGTGTTTTGTAATCTACTTCTTTTGTTGACGGACTACACTTCCTGAGGATTCTCCACTGAATCTCAGTTAGGTATCTGCTTGATGCCGGCCGCGGTGGCCGAGGGGATTGAGGCGCTCCAGTCACGGTCTGCACTGCCACTACGGTCGGGGGTTCGAATCCCCCCTCGGGCATGGATATTTATGCCGTCATTAGGATTAACTAGTTCATAAGTGGTTTGTAAGTTTAGGGACTGATGACCCCGTAGTTAAGTCCCATAGACTATACAAACAAGAGGTGTCACTTTTGCTAGTGCCGGTTACGTTGTGTTTCCATGCGGCACAAGTTGCAGATAATCGAAACTGAATTTCGGAAATCTGTTTTCGTTTTCGATATCACATATTAACTCTGAATCAACTGTGTAACACATTGCAGTTATTGGCGCATGCGTTACAAATCGACTGAGTAGTATTACGTACGAGATATCTTATAGCTGACAAGGACACCACGTACGTACCGTATCGGGTTTTTGAATTTTTTGATATTTATGCTACGCGAAGTTCAGAACACTAATAACAATTAGTCAAAACCATTCGACGCAACAATAAAAAATTCTCGAGAAAATTGACTTTGTACTTTTGCAAGTACACTTAAGTACCAATAGTTGAAATAGTCGCATCATTTGTCGGTGTAGCTTACGTGGTAGCGCTTTAGCCTTGCAACCTTCGGGTGGTTGGTTCGAATCCTGCAGTGGCAGTTTTTTTCTTTCCGTTGTGTTCGAATACTTGCACAATTTTAATATCTAACGGTAATTTTGCCGGCCGCGGTGGCCGAGGGGACTGAGGCGCGCCAGTCACGGTATGCACGGCCACTACGGTCGGGGGTTCGAATCCCCCCTCGGGCATGGATATTTGTGCCGTCCTTAGGATTAACTAGTTCCTAAGTAGTTTGTAAGTTTAGGGAGTGATGACCCCGTAGTTAAGTCCCATAGACTTTACAAACATTTGAACATTTATCTGCTTGACCCAGGATTAATGTGACATGGTAGCTCCATTTCATATTGCTCCGTATGCCAACTCCCAGATGTGAAAGTGACTCCTTTCAGTGTTTGTCCAACTTATTGCGTAAATATATAATAAAGGACGTTTGTTTGTTTATACACGGAGCACCTTACATTGGTTTATGTTGAGGATCAAATCCCATTCTCTGCACCATGCGACGATACACTGCAGACCCTCCTGCATTTACCTACAATTTTCCAGTGTTGCGACTCTTGATGTACTACAGCATCAGCTCCAAAGAGTCTAATTGAGCTTCCGGTGTTATCGAAAAGCAACGGCTCTGTATCACTCCGTTGGGGTACGCCGAGAGTCACTTTCACGTCTGAAGTCTCCTCTCTGTTGGGAATGTCATGCTGTGTTCTGTTAACTAGAAGTTCTTCAATACGTGGACACAGTTGGTTTTATATTCCGTACGCTCTTATTTCGTTGATTAGGCGACCGTGCTGAACGCAGTCGAACGCCTTGAATGTCAAGAGATACGGCATCTACCAGGTAGCCTATATCTTCGACGGTATGTCTCTCGTGGATGAATAGCGCAAACTGGGGTCCATATGCTTTCGGAACCCATGTTGATTCCTACAGAGGAGATTTCCGGTCTCCAGAAATGTCATAATGCTCGAACATAAAACGTGTTCCACGATTCGACAACTGACCGACATCAGGGATTTCCGAGTGTGTCACTGATGCAGGCTCAAAAAGAACACACCCAATGCTTAGCAGAGATGCACGTACCTGATTTAATTACTCGGAAAATAGAATACGAAAATTGCACTTTCTGTTGAAGGACTATGATATGCACTAGTTTTACACCGGCTCCTTTGCCGTAAACCGAGTTATTAATAACGTTTCTTTTCGGTTATGATCGTGTAATATCATGGACACATATATGACTAATACAGACTACTACTCAAATATCAATCTGAAAATACATGTTTCGGGTTTCGTATTTAGGTTTCAGCTTAAATTATCGGTATTCGCTTCATGTTAGAATTTGAAATGTGATCGGGTGGTCGGGCAGGTATATGATTGCATCCAAAATGGTAGAATTGGAAATAATATCTGCCACATACTTGACAGTGATTTCCAAAGTATGCATGTACACTAATCATCCGTAACATTATGAGCACATACCTGATAGTGGTATGTCCACCATTGCCGCGGATAACAGCGGCGACTCGTTTTGTCATGGGACCGCTGAATCTCTGGTAGGTCGCTGGAGGGAGCTGCCACCACATCAGCACACACAACTCACCTGAGTCCCGTGAATTCTGTGGAGGGGGGCGATGAGCGCTGGAGCCATTTTGTCACATTCGAGATTTGTTTGATCGGATTCAGATCTGGCGAGTCGGGGAGCCAGAACATCAACTGTAACACGCCACTGTATTCCTAGAACCGCCCCATTACACTCCTGGCCTAGTGACATGGCGCATTGTCTTGTTGAAAATGCCACTGCCGTTGGGAAAGATGATCATCATGAAGGAGTGTAAGTGGTCTGCAACGAGTGTACGTCGTCTGCAACCAGTGTTGGATACTTCTTGGCCGTCATAGTGCCTTGTACGACCTCAACTGGACTCGTGTATGCTCACGTGATGTTTCCCAGAGCATTAAGAAGTCATGCATGCTCGGTCCCCAGCACAGGTGTTGAGGATATGTTCCCCTGGCAGACGACGAAATCGCAGCGTCATCGGCACGATGAACAAGACATCGGGATTCATCAGACCATGGAACGCTCTGCCACTGCGCCAACGTACAATGGTGATGATGTGTCCATTTTAGTAGTAGCTGCCGATGTTGTGGCGTTAAAATTGCCACATGCATGGGTCATCGGCTGCTGAGGCCCATCGTCAGGAGCGTTCGGTGCTCTGTGTGTTCATATAGACTTGTGCTCTGCCCAGCATTGTAGCCTGATGTCAGTTCTGCCACAGTTCACCGCCCGTCCTGTTTCACCAGTCTGTCCAGCCTGCGACGTCCGACATCAGTAATGAGGGGTGGCCACCCAATCCCTCGACGTTTGGTCATGTTTCCACCTTTTCTTGTCATTTGTTAAGGACACCACAGCATTCCCCGAAAACCTGACAAGTCCTGCAGTTTTCCAAAATGCTCTTGCCAAGCATCCAGGCCATCACAATCTGCCCTCGATCAAACTCAGATAGATGGTGTGCATTCCCCGTTGTACACTCAGACGGCATGCTCATTGATACAACATGATCGCTCGTTAGTTGGACTAGCAGTCATTCCTCGTCAGCTGACGATGCAATCCCCTGGACGGGTTTGGATCGATAGTAGGGAGGTGTCATAATGTTCTAGCTGATCGGTATGTATGTTCGAATACAAATGTGTCTTTATCCATTCTAAAATCTCTAGCGAGTTAAAGCCAATAAAATGCTAGAGAGCAATAATATTCCATTAGTGATCACTTTTTTTTCTTACAACACGCGGGTTGTAAGTGGGTGCAATAAAATACTTTCGCGTCCGTTAATTGTCGTGGTTATGAATTTTTAACAACTCTTCTCCTGCCACCTCTACTTCTTTTTCTGGTCTGTTTCCCGCGGCGGAATAGCCGTGCGCACTAAGGCACCTTGCTGCAGCGCGCGCGGCCGTAAGTCGTTGGAGGTTCGAGTCTTCCCTTGGGTATATGTGTGTGTTTTGTTCTTAGGATAAGTTAGTTAAAGTAGTTTGTAAGTTTAGTGACCGATGACCACGGCAGTTAGGCCCCATTACTTCACAACATTTTGATCGGTTTAATGAATACCATAAGCAAATCATACTCTATTTTTATTCTTAATTAAGAAACTACTGATAAACGAGCTTAATCGTGTAGACAAAATCGGAAACTGCAACTGGTCTGAGCTAAGAAAATGGTTTCAGGCCAACCATTTAAAACACGACCGTAAAATTCATTTTATCATCCTCTGCAAGATGTGTTGCATTTAAAGTTGGTGAGAGGGTCAGCAGAGAGAGTAAAATCCAGATATGTCTTTCTCGCAATCCAGGACAAAGACTCTGGAGCCGCTTTGTTTCCAAAATTATTTGGAACAGCTGGCGAGGCAGGCCACTGGCGCTGCAAATGTATTGGCTCCGTTGGCAGAAATGCACTGGACACTACCTGAGCAGTCAGCAGCTCTAAACCGTGGGAAGGAGAAAGTGAAGAAGCTCTGGCGTTTTGTGGGCCATATGCTACGTACTTCGGTGCCCTGTGAAAGATGGGAAGGGCTCTCCACTGTACAATAACAATACTAGGAAGCGACTAAGACAACAAAGGGAGATGCATAGCAGTTTCAAATCAACACAAACACTTGATGACCAACATAGATCATCCTTATATCACAACAAAATTTAATAAGACGAAATTTCCGTGAAATAATTTCCGTTATACTGCTCGATGAAAAACGATAAGGAACTCTGCATAATCTGGAATGAGTACGCAAAATGGAAAGTACAAACTGTCACAGTATTGCTTGCAACCCGACAGTTGTGTACATAGTTTCACTTGAAACAGAACAAAAATTAGACCAGTCTATTGAAAATATATTGGCGTCCGAAACATATTGAGGGAGACGCATTTGTTTGAATATATTGTACTTTAAACGACTTCTAATGGCTGAATAGCTTGGATCCTACAAAATGATTCAAATGTATAAGACATTCCATCACTTTATCTTTTCCTTTAAGTACTATAATATGTACCGTCATTTCTTTGAAATGTAAAATTTAGACACAATTTCTATACTGGATAAGTAAGCAAATTGAATTAAATTGCCGGCATAAGATATCTATCGTGTTAGAGATAATTATATTCAACTATACGTAAAAAACTATCTAACTGATAAAAAAAAGGAAACGATATTTCATTGAGAAACCTTTTTTCAGTCACTGTGCACACGTAATCGAAATTGTCACAAAATTAATACGGTACACAAATTTAAGGGTGATAACCTTAAACGTTTAGCTTTACCTTAGTAAAATGCATTGGTAAGAGAGTCTCATACGTGATGTCTCCGAAACATGAAAAATAAACAGTAGAAGAATTCCAATTTTTTCTACATTTACATTCAAATAAAATCTTGTGAAATTAAGAACCACTTAATCCATCACGATCTCCGCTCTTTTGCATTTCTATGCATACTAGAGTAATGAAAACAAAATTCAGTAATCAACCATATGAGATGAAAAAGATCTGTTTTGTTACGACTAATGATCGCAATAAGGTATCAAATAACAATGGTGCCTGAAGATTGTTAAATTGTTGTGATTTGCGGAAGGTAAAACTTATATAAAGAAATAAAAGAATAAATACGTAAATAGAGTATGCTTGACACAAATAAAAGCATATGTTTTAGAATCACAGTAAGGTGGGAAAGAAATGGAAAAATAGGGTTTAATATGCAGTTATCATAAAGGTCATTAGAGTCGGAATACACTAGCTCAGATTTGATAGGCCGGTGAAAGGAATCGGGCGTGACCTTGCAGGGGAAACAAACACACTATTCTATGGAAGTCCAGGATTAGAAGGGTATCAATACCGCTCCCGCAAAATGCAAGGTTTGAAAGGAGATGTGAAAAAATGGGGATGGTATTTAACACGAAGAATAAACAGGTGTTACATAGAATATTAGAAGAAAAAGGAACCATAAACCACGAAATAATGAAAATCTTATATCAAAAGTAAAGTAAGTACTAAGAGCGACCAGAAGTTTTTCCAAATAAACGAAAAATTCGAAATGAATAACTGAAAAGGAATGTAATATTTTCTATCTAATTAACGATTTCTTTTTCAGTTCCGGAAATGCTTAAGCGGTGGCCAGAAAAATTCTGGTTGACTGAAAGTATTAAAATAAATCTGTAACAAAGTAAAGAGAGCTCGGCGTAGAATCGAAAGTAATAGTAATGACCGTGATGAAGATTAGCATAAATAGTGGTGCAGCAGTTGCGGCGAGGCGCAGAGGAGGACAACGGGCAAGGGTCCGGCAGGAGCGGTCAAGTTCCGGAGAAAGTTGCTCCCAGGCTGGATCTGAGGAAAGTGCTCGCAGCCGCCATAACCTCATTCTGTAACAGTTGCGCCCGCCGCCTCTTCAAATACCCGGCCACTTTTGGCTTTTCAGTTTCTCTCTTATTCACTTAAGGCAAAAGTCAATTTGGTTCCTTTCAAAAGCACTAAGCAGCGTTCCTTTTCTAATCCGAGTTTGTGCTCAGTCTTTAATGATTTCACTGTCGACGGGATATGAAACCCTAAACTTCCTTCACTTACACCACTTTCGGATTACTTAACCTCCTAATATCCGGCTCTAAAGCAATATCCCCATTAAAATAGTTGTAGTTACTTCTGCTGGTGCGAGTTGGCGTTACTGCTTTTTAGATTCTCATTTTCTTGGTATACTTATTGAAGTAATTCTGTGTCCCTTAGTATCATTTTGGTGTTGTTGCAGCATTTCATTTTCTTCAAATGTTTTTAAAACTAACAGAATTACAAGCTACTTAAACTAACTTAAAGTTACTTATGCTAAGGACAACACAAACACCCATGCCCGAGTGAGGAGTAGAACCTCCGACGGCGAGCAACCGCGCGCTCAGCAGCAAGGCGCCTTGGAACGCTCGCCCATTCCACCGCAGCTTTCATTTACTTAATGTTATTATAAATGAATACTAATTACTCCAATGAGGAAGAGCAGTAATATATAATTTGTCTTAAGGAATATTTACACAGATTTTTGCTGACTCCGAGGTAACTTCGGATAGTACCTTTTATCCACTCGAACCTTAAATAACTCATTAAAATTTTAAGATAGAACTAAAAAATGAAATGCCAATGTGATATATATTTTAAAAAGTGTAAACATTTGTAGAGAAAAGATGAGTCTTTGAAGTTTTGTGTAATAAGTTAGGCGGTTAATTTGAGAGACTTCAGTACTACATTTTTCGCATTTTTTTATTATTTTTATCTCAAAAACCAGACATGAGTGCCAACGGTATTACAGCATCAAGAAGAATGCCGCGTATACAGTACATTAGGAAGAAAACAACACAAAATTTGTAGGTATGCTTATTGCGAAATTTGTACTCGGGTATGTTGCTTCTGGAAGTAACAGTTTATCAGGAGGTAAAAGAAACGAAATATTGTTCACTAGCACTAATGTTCGTGCAGCTAACTGATTCAAGTTATGTATTATCGAATTTCAGATTTTCTGCGTTATTTAAATCATTCACACCGCATGCAAAGCCGCACAAAGAATGTAAATATTCTTCTAATAACTTTCGGGAGTGTAGTCGGATCCCGTCGACATTTTGCCACGATATTTCGGCCCAGAGACGTCCGGCCATCTTCAGGTGTGTAGTCAAGTACTGAAGATCCCAAGTGCAGCGCGCTACTACGCTGGTCCTTGCGCATTCCCAATGTGCTGGCGTCGTTCTGCGTATGTGTTAGGTGGTGACACAGCCGCACTGTATGTGCTGCTCTCGGTGGTAGAAGAGAAACAGTCTTCTGGTCACTGATAATCAATTGATCACGTCTATTTAGCCGTGACTGGATAATATTAATGAAAGGATTACAATTGGATACAAATTGTAATCCTTTCATTTATATTATCCAGACGTATTTCCATCGATTCTTTAATAACCGGATCCATAAAAGTGGAAACTGGAGCTAAACTTCTTGTTTTGTTATATTCCATTATGTGTGTTCTGCTAGTGCTTGTTTTGATGGCTGGTTTTGAGGGCTGTATTTAAAAAAATCTATTAGATATAGTACAGTCGCTGATGAACAGCCATGCATAAAATATTAAGACTATGGAATTTCTCCAGATATTCTTTACCATGAGGCAGTATAACTAAAGTATGATCTATGTAGCAACAGAACACTATGTGTTTTAAAACAGCAGACTCAAGTGTCTTCGCCGCGGCGGAGTGGCCGAGCGCATTGAGGCGCTATGGTGCGATGCGAGAGGCCGTTCCCCGTCGGGGGCTCGAATTCTCCCTCCGACATGGATTTTTGTGTTCCCTTTAGTATAAGTTAGTTTATAAGTAGGTTGTAAGTTTAGGGACTAATGACCCCGCAGTTAAGTCCCATAAGCTTAACAAACATTTGAACAATCAAGTGTCTTCTCCTCAAAGTCCTCCATAAAGAGGTTAGCCACAACGCCGTCCGTTTGTTCATAAAATTCATTATTGAATACAAAGTAGGTTGAGGGGTGTACGTCTTCAAACAAGGCTGTCAGTTTCGCACTAAATAAGTTACCAATAAGATGTAACGAATCCATTAATGGTGATTGACAAAATCTTAAGACTTAGGTATATGGTGTCAACACTTATCCACATACGGCTTGAGAAGAGAGACCAGATGGTTAGCAGTAGAAAAGGCCGGAGCACCACAAATATTACTCATTATTAATCGGAGTGGGACACAAACTTTGTGGATATTGGGAAGACCATATAGTCTCGGTGGTACTGCATTGCGTGGTCTTGATAACTTGTTCAGGTACAAAACATACGTTTAACAGTGCAATAGTTTTCCTTGATATACGATTTCTTGGGTCCTTTTTGATTTTGCAATACACTACCACCTTACTCACGCGCAAAACGGCGGTGGCAGGAGTATGAGGGATTCCCCGCTCCGGAATGCCTTCGTCATCTGCTTGAACGGTCTTCGGTTGGTAAGCGCGACACGTAGCTTTATTTGGCTTTCGATGTACCATTATTCCTCAACTCCTTTTTACGCGACTCATCGGCCCAGGTGCTCAGAGACCTTGAGAAGACGACAGTGCCTTCAGCGAGGAGCTGATTGTGACTGCTAGCCGGTTGTTGTTTCCCAGCTCTGGCTTTGCGAGTGATTAGCTGCGCGGTGGTCCTCGTTAGTGTACGTCATTAATGTTTACTATTGCGACGGCAGTTATCCCCATATCGAGCTACTCAAATGTTCAAATGTTTGTATAACTTATGGGACTTAACTACGGGGTCATCAGTCCCTAAACTTACAAACTACTTATGAACTAGCTAATCCTAAGGACGGCACAAATATCCATGCCCGAGTGGGGACTCGAACCCCCGACCGTAGTGGTCGTGCAGACCGTGACTGGAGCGCCTCAGTCCCCTCGGCCACGGCGCCGGCTATCGAGCTACTGACGTCGTAGCTTTCAAACCTGAAAAATCGAGCTACGCCGTCGGGTAGCCACACGTCTTTCCCACTCTGTACTCAGGTGTCATGTCGACGGACAGTAAGTGATCTGAGAACCTTAAAAGCGAACTATCTGGTTAACCGTATCTATCTCCAACAAATCAGTTACATTTTTTTGCGTTGTTAACGAGTATATGTTTCATTTTTACACACAACAAATGTTCAAATGTTTGTAGAACTTATGGGACTTAAGTACGGGGTCATCAGTCTCTAAGCTTACAAACTACTTATGAACTAGCTAATCCTAAGGACGGCACAAATATCCATGCCCGAGTGGGGACTCGAACCCCCGACCGTAGTGGTCGTGCAGACCGTGACTGGAGCGCCTCAGTCCCCTCGGCCACGGCGCCGGCTATCGAGCTACTGACGTCGTAGCTTTCAAACCTGAAAAATCGAGCTACGCCGTCGGGTAGCCACACGTCTTTCCCACTCTGTACTCAGGTGTCATGTCGACGGACAGTAAGTGATCTGAGAACCTTAAAAGCGAACTATCTGGTTAACCGTATCTATCTCCAACAAATCAGTTACATTTTTTTGCGTTGTTAACGAGTATATGTTTCATTTTTACACACAACAAATGTTCAAATGTTTGTAGAACTTATGGGACTTAAGTACGGGGTCATCAGTCTCTAAGCTTACAAACTACTTATGAACTAGCTAATCCTAAGGACGGCACAAATATCCATGCCCGAGTGGGGACTCGAACCCCCGACCGTAGTGGTCGTGCAGACCGTGACTGGAGCGCCTCAGTCCCCTCGGCCACGGCGCCGGCTATCGAGCTACTGACGTCGTAGCTTTCAAACCTGAAAAATCGAGCTACGCCGTCGGGTAGCCACACGTCTTTCCCACTCTGTACTCAGGTGTCATGTCGACGGACAGTAAGTGATCTGAGAACCTTAAAAGCGAACTATCTGGTTAACCGTATCTATCTCCAACAAATCAGTTACATTTTTTTGCGTTGTTAACGAGTATATGTTTCATTTTTACACACAACAAATGTTCAAATGTTTGTAGAACTTATGGGACTTAACTATGGGGTCATCAGTCCCTAAGCTTACAAACTACTACGGACGGCACAAATATCCATGCCCGAGTTGGGATTCGAACCCCCGACCGTAGTGGCCGTGCAGACCGTGACTGGAGCACCTCAGTCCCCTCGGCCACCGCGGCCGGCTTTTACACACAGTTCGATGGAAGTGACCTCGTGATTATGACTGAATATTTTATGCATTGACTTCATATCTGCCACATTAATCTCCAGATACATTCCCTCTCAAGAATCAGAATATATCAACATGTCAGTTCACTTTTGTGACTGAGTTGGTCTGTAGATGAAAAGCACCTTTTTCCGTCAGTTTTAACGTGATCAGCTCTTAACGTGGTTAACGTCCTAAAGTGGTTGATCGAAAAATTCTCTTATATAGTTTATTTCTTCTGCCTGATCAGATTAGGGTCTTAAAATTACTTACATAATGATAATAATTTTAACAAGATAAATAGCATTAAATTGTAGTAATAGAACATAAAATGGTTTGAAACAAGAATTACTGTATCTATTGTGACTGTTAATAACAGTGGTGACTAACAACAACATCAGAAACAACTAAAATAACTACTACTACTAACACTAATAGTAGTAATAACAGAGACTCAAAGGAAAGCAAAGCTCGACTCTAAAGAAGGAAACTCCCTATCACACTCCTCCTCAGATTTAATGGTCAGTTAGCACGGTTGATAGCCCGTTAAAAACTGAACGTAGACTGAGCATGAACATAAGAAAAAGGGGTACGAAACTGCGAATATGGAAGGAAAATGGAGACAGTGTGTGGTCCAAGCGCAAAATGTGCGACATTGGGCAGGTGAACATTCATGTCGTCGTGGTTACAGTGTTAGATAGTGGCATGGGATATCCGTGTTCTTATCATTATTCTGCCCAATAATGTTGCTTTTAGTTTTTCACAAAATTTTGAACTCTGCGTCCTGTCATTGACATGTAAGTTCGGTGTATTCAATTTTTTGTCTGTCGTGAATCATTGTCCGTCTGCAACAGTGATATGTAAGGAATGGATCTATAATTCGTTCTACACATGTGCCACGTTTTATGACTCCTTCCGGTTTTAAGGTTTTGACTCTTGAAATCCTTTGTTGTAACCTGGTTCACAAAATGTTCAAATGTTTGTTAAGCTTATGGGACTTAACTACGTGGTCATCAGTCCCTAAACTTACAAACTACTTATGAACTACTTACGAACTAGGACGGCACAAATATCCATGCCCGAGGGGGGATTCGAACCCCCGACCGTAGTGACCGTGCAGACCGTGACTGGAGCGCCTTAGTCTCCTCGGCCACCGCGGCCGGCCGGCCCTGGTTCACACCCGTTTATCTGTTGCCAGAATGGAACTCTCACTCTGCAGCGCAGTGTGTGCTAATATGAAACGTCATGGCAGATTAAAATTGTATGGCAGACCGGGCATCGAACTGAGGACTTTTGACTTTCGCGGGCAAGCGCTCTCCGGAACTGAGCCACGTATGTACGTTTCGCCTATGGTTCTCACAACTTGTGGTCCGCCAGCACCTCGACTCCTAACCTACAAATTTCACGAAAGTTCTCCGAACCTTGCAAGATCAGCACTCCTCAAAGATACGACTTTTTTGTTTTCATTTCTGTGAGAGGCCTGTACAGCATTTCGCCTACACTCACTATCCATCACATTTGTTTGCGACTGTAATATACACTGGTCAAAACAATTAGAGGGTCAGTTGAGATATCTAGGTTCTGAAGTATTGTTATCGACAGAATGAACTAAATGGTTCGACGTCGTTCTGTCGGTTCTACGGAGTGGAGACAACATTACGCAACCGAAATAGTGGTAATAACAGAATGTTGCTGCAAAGGGTAGTTGACTTGTGTTTACTCTACCAAATAGATAACAGAAGCAGTTGCGTTCAGATAGTGGAGTGATCAGGCAGTCAATGTAACAACAACGTAACTTACCCTAAGCTATGGCATGGGCAGTCATAGGAAGGTTGTAAGCGGGACAGACACAGAGGGAGGTGGCTGCAGCTGTTGGAGTGTCCCAAAGTGTAATTTCCAGGACCTGATCGCGACTTCAGACAACAGGAACCGTTAAAAGAAGGCATGGCAAAGGTTGACCATGGGTAACATCAGTAAAAGATGACCGTTACCTCCGGAAAACAGCCCGTCGAGACAGGAGGCTGAATGCAACTTAGCTGCAACGTACCCTCCAGGCAGCAACAGGACGTACAATATCAACACAAACAATCCGAAATCGCCACCGTTAATGTGGTCTCTACGCACGGAAGACTATGGTGTGTGTCCCATTAAAACCATGACACCGTTTAGCCCGCAGAAACTGGGCGGAGGAACAACAGGATTGGAGTCTTAACGAATGGCGCCGGGTTCTGTTCATAGTTGAGTCAAGATTTTGTGTTCAGCCTGACAGTCGTCGTTCTCTCATCAGGAGAGAACGGGGAATTGCGAACAATCCTGATTATGTGCAGGAAATTTCACCTTATGATGGTGGTGGACGAATATTGTGGGCAGGAGTCAGTATTGGCGGACGTACGGACCTCTGTCTTTTGGAACGGTGCTTTGACTGCTCAGATGTATAGAGACGAGATCCTTCGACCTTTTATTGGGCCTTACGCTGGTGCCATAGGAGATGGGTGCTTTCTGGTGAACGGTAACGCTCGTCCACACAGAGCTGCACTGGTGGACAACATGCTTGAAGCTAAGGGGACTGAGCAAATGGAGTGGCCAGCTTGTTCACAGGACTTAAATCCGATTGAGCATGTCTGAGATACACTTTGCAGACGCATTGCAGCCACACTAACGCTTCCCATAACGGTTGCATGGCTTGATATGGCACTCGTGGAAGAATGGTCAAATATCCGTAAAGAGCTAATTGATACCTCATACTGTCCATGCCACGCAGATATGCAACTGTACTGGCCGTCCGAGGTTATCATACACCATATTGTAGGGCAACAAGAATGATTACTTTACTATTATGTTAGCCATATGGTGCCTCGCTCTAAGTAAACGTCATTTAAACCTCAAATAAAGAGTTGAGGCAGCAAAATATCATACTGTATCACACACAAATTACAATTGTAGCCAATATCAGTGGTAAAAGACTGGAATCGCATACGGGAGGACAGTGGTTCAAATCCACCTCTGGCCATCCAGTTGTAGGTCTTCCGTGATTTTCCTAAATCACTCCAGGTGAATGCCGGGATGGTTCCTTTCAAAGGGCACGGCCGATTTCCTTCCCCATCGTTACCCACACAACCCGATCGTAAGCTCCGCCTCTAATGACCACGCTGTCGACGGGGCGTTAAACACTAATCTTCCTTCCTTCAAGAATTAAAGAGATGGCGTAAGAAGCTGCCTACTAGATGGATTGATTCGGTTGACTCCAATGCACTGAGTATTTCATTGTCTAATATTTGATGCAAACATTACCGAGTGAGATGGCGCAATGTTAAAATATTTGACTAGTATTACCCGTTTCCAGTACAATCTAGAATAATCGCTTCAGACGCGCATTACTTCGCGAATTCTCAGTCGTATGTGCTTCATCATCATTGCCCAAATGAATGCTTGCTCTATCTGTAACGACCTCATCAGTGACGGGACGTTCACGTCTGGTATGCTGCCATGGTAGTAAAGTGTAACCCGTGACAAATGCAAATTGACGTTAAAGGCCGTTTGTGACTGTAGAAGATCGCTGCAGTCATGAACGCACGCTCGTTTGCCAGTACAAATAGAGGGAAAGTTTAAATTTGAGGAATACGAGCAAACAGCTGGTCAGTTAGCTCTATAGTATGTGATCAACAGAGATTTACTAACATTGATAAGTGGTTAGCAAAGCATTTCTCCCGAAGAATACGCTAAATATTTCTGTAATAACGTCTCTGTGCAGAAATGGTAAAGGCGAATTCTTTAAGAAAAGATTATGATTAAATGTGATCGACTCCTCTTTCTTCGATTATCGCAATTTCCAATGGCGTTAGAATGAGATAATATGGAACAAAAGTGACGTGGCCGTGTCGAGTGGTAAGAGCGGAGTCGCCGAGCCGTGACTAGCGCGAACAAACATATTATGTAAAGAAGGGAAGCATTGGCCGGCAGATCTACTCTTACTTTCGACAAAATGAGAAAACGTCCTTCACGAGGGCTCGACAACAGAGCTAGGAGAAAAACAGCGCGCCAGCACGAATCGTACCCTTGTCTCCTCCCTTTCCTTTCGCTGCACCAAGAAGCGCCATGCCTCGAAAACACCAGCCTAATGACAGAGCAGTGCGCGCAAACATCCTACCAGCTTCTAACAACAAAGACACCCTCTCACTCTACTCATTACTGGCTACTTCTGTATTCTCTCATATACAATCTCCCAAACATTTTCAATTATTAGTAAAAAAATTCGTGCCGGATTTTGCGTTAATCCCATAGTTACCTCAAATGAAGGTGAAAATTAAACACACTGTGTACAGCTCAAACAGGAAAACTATGTGCTTGTCGTTGAGGGTAGAATTTCAGAATGTTGTGGCATAGAAAGAGAGAGAGAGAGAGTTGCAAGCCTCCTTAGGGTGACTAAAAAGCTACAACTGTGTTTTATTTATTTACTCCACTACGGTTTTCAAAGGTTATGTGCCGCACATTTCCAACAAATTTTCAAGCAGATGGTCTTGCTGCATCAATGACATTCAGAGATACTTATTTTAAGACAGGAATGTGTTTATTCGTATGGATTTTGGCTCAAAAATGTTCAAATGTTTGTATAGCTTATGGGACTTAACTACGGAGTCATCAGTTCCTAAACTTATAAACTACTTATGAACTAGCTAACACTAAACGGCACAAATATCCATGCCCGAGGGGGGGATTCGAACCCCCGCGCGTAGTGGGCGTGCAGACCGTGACTGGCGAGCCGCAGTCTCCTCGGCCACCGCGGCCGGCTGGATTTTAGCTATATGTCTGCTGTCTTCAAGTTCAATCTTAATCTAATACTTTAAGAGACTGGATCGAAATTCTGGATCCGTTCTTTGACTTTAGACAAGACAAAACCTTCCAAGGATTTTGTACCGATTTATTCGCTAGGACCTGGCAGTGAAGATTGTTAAAGACATCTCGTAGAACAGTTCTAACATGTCCGAGATCTGTCCCTCAATGTTTTTCTATTTCGTACTCTTCTCTTCAGACAGGTTTGTAGCCTTTTCCCAATGTTGTTCAATATGTATATTGAACAAGCAGTGAAGGAATGGAAGGAGAAATATGGAGAGGGAATTAAAGTTCAGGGAGAAGAAATAAAAAGTTTGTGATTTGCCGATGACATAGTAATTTTGTCAGAGACTGCAAAGGATCTTGAAGAGCAATTGAATGGAATGGACAGTGTCTTGAAAGGAAGATATAAGATGAACATTAACAAGAGTAAAACGAATGCAATGGAATGCAATGTCAGAAAATCAGGCGACACTGAAGGAATTAGATTAGGTAATGAGACAATAAAAGTAGTTGATGGGGTTTGTTATTTGGTTAGCAAGATAACTTCTGATGCCCGAAGTAAAGAAGATATAAAATGCGGAATAGCTATGGGAAGAAAAGCGTATCTAAAGAAGCGAAACTTGTTAACATCCAATATTAATTTAAATGTTAGGAAGTCGTTTCTGAAAGCATTTGTCTGCAGTGTAGCATCGTATGGGAGTGAAACGTTGACGATAAGGAGTTCAAACAAAAATATTATAGAAAATTTTGAAATGTGGTGCTACAGACGATTGATGAACATTAGATGGGTAGATCACGTGATTAATGAGGAGTTACTTAACCGAATCGGGGAGAAAAGACGTTTCTGTCATATCCTGAGTAAGAGAAGGGATAGATTAGTAGGACACATTCTGAGACATCAAGGAATTGTCAACTTAGCATTAGAAGGAAGTGTGTGCGGTAAAAAATAGTAGAGGGAGACCGAGGGACGAATACAGTAAGCAGATTCAAAAGGATGTAGGTTGCCGAACGTATTCTCAAATGAAGAGGCTTGTACAGGACAGGGTAGCGTGGAGAGCTGCATCAAACTAGTCTGCGGACTGATGACCACAACAACAACACACGAGAAGCGGACTAATGGCAGGAATCCAGGGATAATTTTTTCTTTCAAATGTTCTTAAATCTATGGAACTGCAGTCCTCAGTTCCTAGGTTTGCAAACTACTTAAACTAACCTAATAACACCACATACACCTATACCCGAGAGAGGTCTCGAACCTCTGGCGGGAGCGGCTGCGACCAGGAAGATAGGCATAGATGTGAGCCATGGAATACAATGGTCTGAGTAGCTGGACGCCCGGGAACTTGGGTAGGACACGGTGCCAGCTAAGTACTCCGTACAGGCGGGCAAGAGCTACCACACGTGCCTCGTTAGCGGGAGACGACTTTGGAGTCATTTTCATGTGACCATGGTTTTTCATTACGACACCTGCCATAAGCAGAGACAATAGCACCGTAACAAAATCTAACTTTCATAAGCACAGGGAGTGCACAGTTAAATGTCACTTAAATGTATATAAAAAAGAGCTTATCTCATAGAACTTCAACACGAAATTAAATTCAATAGTTATTACTCTGATAATGGCTTAAGGGAAAGCCAACTAAATAAAAGTTTTAGGTACTGAGAGGAACAAAAGAGAAAGATCGTCAAGGAGTAATATAAAGGCCGCAGAACATTCATTTGGCGTTACATCAGCGATGTACCGCTTCTTCTGTTCGGTGTGGCAGTGGGTTTCACTGGAAACTTGCGTCTAACAAGGGGAATTTACAGTCTCGGGAATTGCTTCCGGTTGATACTTCGCAAGTTAATAACATACGTGAACAGTGTCCACCCATAAAAGTTGTAAATCGCAGTTGCTGGAAAATTCCGAGGTAATGGGCTGTAGAGTTTTACGCGCAGCGCTTATATTCTGGTCAGTTTACAGTCTCGGACATTCGCGTCGCAGCCGCTGCGAGGGTCGGGAGACAGGCGGCATCACTCGGCGCTCGCAGGCAGGTCATTTGCAGCTCTTGTCTGCGCCACCATCTTCTTTCAATAATTGTCAAACAAAATATACCTTTAACTGTATCTGTATTAGACCGAGAGCATTGGAGTTAAATGAGAGAGTTTTCAGAAAAAGTCGAGCCGGCTGATGTAGATATTATGTGAAATACATCTTTTATTACTAACTGTGTTGATGTAAAATGAAGTTCCTCGAATTTATGTTCGAATTATCGATAAGTGTGGTGGCAAAATGAAGTATAATCATTCAGATGGAAGTCTTTGTGAACTTCTTGTTTAATAATGATTTTGCAGCCAAGATCGCATATTTCATAATAAATGAAAAATGCGATCTTGGCTGCAAAATCATGATTAAACAATAGGGTATTTGACTGTTTTCTAGAAATCGTTTTAAATTGTTAATTATGTCATATTAAGGTCCGAACATGCTTTTTTGTCTCGTGGATTTCAATACTTTTTTTTAAAAAAAGAAATGAAATTCAAATAATTTGAAAGCCCGCTAAAACGCTACATTCGAGTCACGTGATGCCTGTGACGTCATACAACACGCTGCTGCTGCTGCTGCTGCTCTCGTAAGATAAACAAATACCTGTATATTGTTTGGGCCGAGGCCTCGTGTTTGGGCGTTAACGTTTGCATGATGACCTACAAATATTGCTTAGTTCCGCACTGTACCAATACTTCTGTCAAGACTCCAGGAAAATTGTTCTTACAAGTACCAAAAAATGAGAAGATACGCAAGAAGTGGTTGACATTGGCGCGAAGAGATCCAAATGAAATAGCGGCTACTTCATGTGTGTATTTCTGTGAGGATCATTTTGATGTAAGTAAACAATATTATTCCATTGGTAAACTAAAATGTTTAGTATCATTCTCTTCTACTGCAAAGGTGTAAGGTAGTATTATGTGTAGGTTAATGACCTGATGTTTACATTTGCGAAGTAAAACTTCATAATGTTACACGCCTACGATTTATGTGTAATTAAAGCCGTTTCCTAATATATTTGGTGAAAAAACATGAATATTGTTGCAGCCCACTATAAAAGTATAGCACTGATTATTTATCTCCAGTAAGTGCAATTTTATCACCAACAGATTTTAGTCAAACAGCCGTTTTATACTTCGACATCGCCCTTCTGGTTACTCTACAACAACTTACCCTATCGTAATATACGTATATGGGAGATGTCTTTAATGCGCCGATTTATTTAGCTTTCAAACTTTCGTAATATGCAAGTGTAAATACGATTAAAAGTGTTGGTCATCCAAATATGTGTTTATTGACACAGTGTTTCGACGAAAACTATGATGGAATATAAAAGTTTTACTAAATACAAATAAAATAACGTAAGCCTTTTCTTCTGCACAGTGCCCTACCGAACAATTGCAAGTAAATAAAGTTTCAACTGATTAGAGTTTTTTTATTTTTTTTTTTATTTTTATTTTTTTTTAATTAATGCATGGGGCTTCGTATGTGGACGAGTATAACTATACACAAGGCATTTTTGCTATATTTTACAGGTTTTGATGTTTCACTTTGCACCAGTATTGAAGTAGTTAAATAAAATTACTCCCTTAACTGCGTGCTTTACTGGGTTAAATTTTGCTAACTATTCCGGCGGCTTCCTGTGACTGTTGGCAACAGATGCTGATCAGCGAGAATCATGAGACGTCGCCATTAGCCAATCGCGTGACAGCGCAAATATTTTGTCGTGAAACCTTTGATTTACAAGGGCAGTTACTTTTACTGACCGGACAAGGGTACATACAAGAATTATAGAGCAGGAACAGAATTATTTATTTACTTCATGGTCTGTACGATACACTAATCTAGTCATTCTATGTGGTCTGAACATCTAGACAAAGATTTTCTATCGTGTTGATGTTGCCAACATAATCACTCAAGGCCGCTTGGATAGAAGATAAAATTTCACCCTTTATTGCATAATATGGTGACTTCAGATTAAGTCTGCTGACATCAACAAATAGGGTATTTTTTCCAATGGCATAAAATATCTCTCGAAATAATTAGCTTTAAAATGTAGGTATGCGTTACTTACAATGCAGTTTTCACGTTTCTTATTTCTGGATCGTAAAAATTTTGATTGTTTTTAAAGAATGAAGACACTATAATTGCATCAACTTTAGGGAGGTTTCCGCTGTTAGTCTTCACGTAACATCTTGCATTGTGGCATAAAAACTGTAAACGCGTTTAGATCACGAAAAAACTGAACTTAAAGCTGCGAAATGGAGGAAACGCGTGCAATAATACAGCTCCGACTTCTAGTTGCCGCGCTGTAGGTGTTCTATGACGTCACCAGTACTTCAGCCAGTAACGGAGCGTTTTCAGTCACGTGATATAATCGTGAAATTTGATGATTTTTAAGCTTTAATTACGTAAAAATAACAGATGTTTTGTAAGAATTATGAGCGAAAATGCTGTCTGAATGTTATAATGATTCAGAATAACAACAATTCGAACCATATTTTTAACACAGGAAAATAGCTATTATAGGTCGCCCCATTGAACAATGAGTTCCTTATATAACTTCTTGTTTGTCATGCTGGGCTTCGTACTGTATGAATTTTCGAGCTACCTTTCGAAAAGACAGCTTAACAAATAAATATATCCTAGCGGTTTGACGCGCCATGTCATTCATTGCGCAGCCAGTCCCGTCGGTGTTCCCAGTCCTTCATCGGGAAGGTGTGTGTGTGTGTTGTCCTTACCATACGTTAAAGTTAGTTTAAGTAGTGTGTAAGTCTAGGGACCGATCAACTTAACATATTAGTCCCTTAGAGATAATAAATAAATATTACCCTTAAGCCGTATTGATATACGTAATATTACACACCAAAATGATCTGAATTATAAATGTTCCCTTTTTAATGGTGTGACAAATATAGAATGAATTCAATGAATGTCATAAATATCGGGGATATCATGCCTCGTAATTTACCACGGGCAACCGAGGACCTGTGCTTTGTGTAATTCGACCGAACATGTCAGAAGCGAGTGTCCTAGACGTCGCGATACCGCATAACGAGGCAGTCTCCCCGCGCCAGCTCAGCTTAAAGAGAAGTCCTGAGCGCTGTCTTGGGACGTCACCCAGAGAAGGCCGCGATCGCTTAGCTGACTGGCTGGTCTTTATGAGACAGCGTGCTGTGCAACAGCGCCCAGCCAGTCAGCAACGCAATCGCGGCCTTCTCTGTGTGACGTGGTAAGACAGCCTCAGTACTTCTCTCTATACGGTGTTGATGTTGCCGGGGCCCTCTCTAGACGGTGTCTGTGTTGCTGGGGCCCTCTCTAGACGGTGTCTGTGTTGCTGGGGCCCTCTCTAGACGGTGTCTGTGTTGCTGGGGCCCTCTCTAGACGGTGTCTGTGTTGCTGGGGCCCTCTCTAGACGGTTGGTGTTGCCGGGGCCAGTAGTGAGCATGAAGCTGACCGCAGACACTCGCGGTCCCGAAAACCAACTCTGCGCACGTGGCCAGACGTGAACAATGGGGAAGACAATAAGATATGTGGTATTCACGACTCAAATTAGAAAACAATGCACATATTTGGGGCGTGTAAGAGCCTTTTCCAATTAACAAGCACGTCACATGACGAAGAACGCCCAATATGCTCTTCGGTTGTTTTAAATAAAAAAGGAACACTCCGTCAGTCTCTCCAATGCAAGATCACATCAATTAAGAAAATCACAGGTGACAAAATTAATACTGGGAGAGAAAAGGAGAAAAGAGAAATACCAACGGAAAGAAACAAAATAGTGTACTAAAAGAAGATCGCGAAGAATATTTTTAAATTCCACGCAACAGACTCTACGCCTAGTATTTGCCTAGTTTTTTTTTTTAATGTCATCAACAGTCAGTCCCGTCAAATAATCTGTCTTGGCAGGACAAGCAGTAATGGCAGAATGAGTGGCGGTTGGCACTGGCCTCCAGACGCTCCTCGACCTTAGAGCCAGTGCCACGCAGCCGCCGCTGCCCTTGTTGCTACGGACGGGTACCTCCTTCCCATCCAACCCGAGGCACTGCAGTGTGGCGCGTTACTTTGTTCACTTACATTTTGCGACATCGCCCTAACATTACTTTTGGTTAGACGAAATAAAAGATGCTGCATGGCCGACCGATAGATACGTGCTCACATACTCACTGTTGATCTGGGGGCTCGATGACGATTACACATTAGTGACACTAATGTAGAATAATTGCCGGTCGCAGTGGCCGAGCGGTCTTCGGCGCGCCAGTCACAGTCTGCACGGCCGCTACGGTCGGAGGTTCGAATCCCCCCTCGGGTATGGATGTTTGTGTCGTCTTTAGTATGAGGTAGTTCATAAGTAGTTTGTAAATTTAGGGACTGATGACTCCGTAGTTAAGTCCCTTAAGCTTGACAAAAATTTGAACATTTGTAGAATTATTCGACGATTTATAGCGGCCAGTGACAGCTGGTGCCTGAAATACTGGTGGCCCACTACTTTTACTTCATTAGAACTACACAATTTACGTTTCCAAATAATTCAATTTTCTACAGTACGTAAAATATTTGTGTGGCCCTAAAACTAAACCTGAGACGTTCATGGTAGCTGAATCTCTCTTACAGGTTCTGTAAAGTCCATCGTGCTTTCTCTTTCGTAATGGTTCTTCCACAAAAAAGAGTTAAGGAAAATAGTTTGGAAGTGGGTGAAAGTGGACCTGTCAGCTTCGGTTCCACAGAGTACGACGATATCAAATACGGTAGCGCTTCCAATACAGTACCGATGACTCCTTTAATGAATAAACACTGCACCACAAAATAAAAAAGTCACTTTTTCGAAACCCTTTAAAGGTTACCCATCGTGAGGCAGAAATTTGTAACTTGGTTCAAAGGAACCCACAACCTTCCTCTGTGAGGGTAAGAAAGCGTGGGACCAGCGACGTCAGCAAAATTTCAAACGGCAAAGCGACAACACTCGTGAATAAAAAATAGGTAGTGGTACGAATTTTTTAAGTTGCAGGTAGTGGGGTAGATAATTGACGGCAGGGAGCGGGGACCTCCCTCCCCAAAGACATATCCATGAGGTTTCACATTAGCTGCTTATATTTTGCGAGGCTGATCTGAATAAACATCTAGTACTAGATCAGACCTGAACACCCTCTCTCCCCTCAAGCCATAGAGTGCCAGCCAAGCTTCTTCTCACACACTAGACTTTGAGGGGCTGCTGAGGAATCGTGTGGTCAACCACCCAGCAATAAGATCCCATCAACTTGCCCGTGAAATGCACACTTCGAAGGATAAAGTGTGGAGAGCTCTGGTGAAAGATATTACACCCCTGTCATGAAAGACGTGTACAAGCAATGCGACCAGCCGATTTTGACCCCCGATTCGAAGGATAAATTGTAAAGAGTTTTGGTGGACCTGGTATTCAAAAATGTTCAAATGTTTGTAAATCTATCGGACCAAACTGCGTGGTCATCAGTCCGTAGCTTACAAACTACTTAAATCTAAGTAAACTAACCTAAGGACAACACACACACCCATGCCCCAGGGAGGATTCGAACCCCCACGGCGAGCAACCGCGCGCTCCGCAGCGAGACGCTTTAGACCGCTCGGCTGCTCCACCGCGGCGGACCTGGTATTACACACCCCTCATGAAGAACAACAGTTTCATTTTGGAAACATCCCTTAGGCTGTGGCTAAGCCATGTCTCCACCATATCCTTTCTTCCAGGAGTGCTAGTCTTGCATGGTTCGCAGGAGAGCTTCTGTGAAGTTTGGAAAGTAGGAGGCGAGGTACTGGCGGAAGTAAAGTTGTGAGGCGGCATCGTGAGTCGTGTCGGGATAGCACAGTCGGTAGTGCGCTTGCCCGCGAAAGGCAAAGGTCCCAGGTTCGAGTCCCGGTTCCGGCACACAATTTTAATCTGCCAGGAAGTTTCATATCAGCGCACACTCCGCTGCAGAGTGAAAGTTTCATTCAAAAAGCTATTTTTTTAATCATAGAGTTCCAACTATAATACGATAGTTTTAAAATGTGCTGGTGCAAAACAGAACAGCATCAGAATGGCAACATCGAAAATATCTCTGCATATGCGATAGTCGATACTGGTACAAACATTACAGTCGACCATCTTATTTTACAGACAAAAAAATGTTCAAATGTTTATTAAGCTTATGGGACTTAACTACGGGGTCATTAGCCCCTAAACTTACAAACTACTTATCAACTACCTTATACTAAGGAGTTCACAAATATCCATGCCCGAGGGGGGATTCGAAACCCCGACCGTAGTGGCCGTGCAGACCGTGACTGGAGCGCCTCAGTCCCCCCGGCCACCGCGGCCGGCTTTACAGACACAATGTTTATGTGTACGTGAATAGTCGTGTGTGTGTGTGTGTGTGTGTGTGTGTGTGTGTGTGTGTGTGTCTACGTGTTACAAAATAAACTAGTGTATAGTGCACCAGCGTAATGCAATAGCTTCACTAATGCTCCAGAAACACAGAAAAGGGACGGGAAAATCGTAAGTGAACAACAAAGTGTAATAAAAGTGAACCAATTAATATTACTGCTACCAGTCACTTTATTGCATTTGTTTAATTTAAGACATTGCAACTCGTTTCGAGCATGTTGTGCTTATCTTCAGGTGCTATTCGTACAGAAAAAATGCTTACATTACTATATAGTCAACTATACTAATATTACATATGTTGTTCTTCGTTATTAGGCTTGTATCTGGGATTTTGGGCTGGGAGGAAGACGGGAACAGTGGGTGGCCATAAAATGACTGTCAGCCATGTATTCTTTGGTGGTTTTGCATTATATCGCCACCTGCATGGGATGCAGAGAGATTTGCATCAGATGTTGTGGTGTAGATATCATGTGATTCACTTTTATTACACTTCGTTTCTCACTTACGATATTGCCGTTCCGTTCCTGTGTCTCCGGTGCACTGGGGAAGCTGCCGCACTATACAGATGCACTATACACTAGATTATCTAATCAACCCGTAGGCGCGCGCGCGCGCGCGCGCGCGCGCACACACACACACACACATACATACATACATACATACACGAAATTTATTCACATACAAGTAATATTGTACCTGATAAACAGGCTGGCCGACTGTAATATTTGTTTTGCGCATATGCAGCGATATTTTCGATGTTGCCTGTCTGGTAGTGTTCTGTTTTGCACTAGCACAATTTAAAACTGTTGTGGTATGATTGACTTAAGATTAATAAAGTGTTTCGACTTTTTGTATTTGTATTTGTAGCGGTTTTTGCGAGGCTTCAAGTCTGATAGTTTTTATTTTCGCTGGTACATCTTGAAACTATTGTATTCGAACTGAATTATGACAGTTGAAGAATTTTCAGTTTTTGTATTCTGTTATCTCATTAAGGATATTGCTCCATGTTTTGTATTATGGATGAAGTTCTCCATTTCCTCCATATTAGTCAAAATTGCCAATTTTGTGTAACATTGCGAGGTTTCCTTCAATTATCAAGGTGTCCTTTGTAACTGGTGACAGTGATAATAAATATTAATACTTCTGATCCGTTTGGTTACGTGCCTGGTCCAACTGCATCCCGGGGCTAAATCCCTACACTGCGGGTGTCCTCCTTCAAATCAAGGACATTCTCTAACGGTCTTCGCCACCTTGGCGACCACCGATATTTATTGTTTTAAATTAAATACGTCAGACTTCAGCTGCCCCAAGTTATTTCTGTTCATAACGAATAAATTTATATAATTTGCACCAGTCTCTCTCTCTCTCTCTCTCTCTCTCTCTCTCTCTCTCTCTCTCTCTCTCTCTCTCTCTCTCTCTCTTTCCTCTCTCTCTCTTTCCTCTCTCTGTCTCTCTACTCGGGTACATACAGAAAATATGGAGGCAGAGTTTTCACTTATTTTAATTTATATCTTAATTCCCTAATTATCACAAACGCAGCTATAAATAGTAGGCTACCCCATACAGATAATGATTCTGACATTACAGCAAAGCAGTAGCAACAGAAAGGAAGTCACAGAATAGAAAGCTCTCCACAGTGTAAGTGCAGATAAATGCAATCGTCATAGGCATAAGTTAAATGTCAACGACTGTTTTCTTAACGACTGTTGGTTCTAACGACGCAGTTATGCTACAAGATTTAACACAGTGAACAGCGTTATTACAGAGACAGTAACAAAAATGTAACTATGCGATTAGGCACAGAAAACATGCGATTCCAACGGGGCGTGTCATACTTTACCAGGTGGCGTCTATTTTGAAGTAATAGTGCTTAATTCACATAATACATATACGGATATAAAGTCCAGGTCACGATTTTGAAGTTTCGTTTCTTCATATTCGTGTTTGCTTGGTAATAAAGTAATAGGAAGGAAATCTCTCTCGGAGAATACGGATTATTTATCTTCGATGATATGTGTGTTGTGTCATAGATATGTATTTGCAGGTTTAACAGCTTATGCATTGAATATTTGTAATATCTGCATTTTAGTTCCACAGTATAGTGTATGTGAGCCTGTCTTCCTTAGATAGAACAGGTGTTCTTACCTGGGCTTGGAAATAACATTTCTCAAATGTAATTACTTGAAGGGAACTCAATTTTAGGCTTATATTTTGTTGTAGCGAGAATGTTAAAATTGAGATTCTTAACTGTAAAAACACAACGTTCACTGAAGATAGTCCATTGTGTCTGAGTATTTGGGGAAAAAATGCTTGCTTCTCTGCTGGAGGAATCCTATTCGAAACTTCACACTCACGTAAAGCGTAGAGGGAAAGTGAGGTATTGTGTCAAAAGTCAGCACTAAACACTAAATTTCTAATGAATTTCATATTACATGGACGTTAAAGTCCTACGTTTTTTAACATAAAGTTCAAAGTTTTAGGAGTGCAAGATCAGATGTTAAATTAATTTATCAGACTGTGAATTCGAGAGACTAATAATGAAGTTAGATTTTACTGATGACATTGTCTTGTTTTATGAGAGAAGAAATGACAGAAAAATGATGCTGAATGATAAATTGATGGTGTGGCGCAACCCTTATCGTACGATAGCACTAACGACGCTAACATATTAAAATAGGAAATAAGAAGGCTTTTTTATATAAAAAATCGAATTTCCGGTACGTGTTCGCGATATTAATTTTTTTGTCAATATGAATGAAAGAAAGGAGATAGTGAGATTTAATAGCATTTTCTTATTCGAAACTATGTAAGGCTTATAGGATTCAGAAAGCCTGTGGGAGGAAATAAATGCATAATGACCCAATTAAACCAGTTGTGTAACTGCATCAATGCCTTTACGAAAGCTGAATAAATAAGGTAAATGCCTGTAGTAAAGTTGTGTTGCAGTAAAAGTGCAAAACGTTAAATGTTTTGACAAAGTTTAGGTGTAGCAGCGGCTTATTTCTCTCTGGAAACGACTGGTATATTCCAGTTTCTCTTTGCTGCAGAGTAGGTTATGGGTCAGTTCCAAAACTTGGCACCTCCTGAAAGGGATGGCATAGGTCAGAAGACTACTCTCGTATGCTAAGAACCGGTTTCCAGCACAGCTCGCTGGAAACATGTCTGGGTCTCTACCATCTGACTTACTGATCGGGTGAACCCTGCTCGCTGATGGAACAAAGAAGGAATTCTTGCATATCCAAATGTAAACCGTTACTCATTGTGAGAGGTGGAACACATACTCCGCTACGGGAACTTGTTTTCCAGTCCCGCTGTACCTTATCCATCTTGCCTCAGAGGGAGCTGTCACTTGTTAGTCTTATCGTGTGATTTACCAGGCTCGAAGATCCAGCATAAAGTATCAATTTTGAATACCCTCGAAAAAGTTTCCTGGGAAAAAGTTCCCTGGAAAACAGCAGTGCACTTTTGAAATTAAAAATTGAGTCATCACATAGTGACATCTCTAAATACACCGGTTAGATACGTTAAAAATAACACTTTGAGTCATAGCGGAACAGGAAATGTTACTACAGTAGTAACCTTGTTTGACTGAAATGTTAAGTGAAATATGTTTGTTACATGAAAAATAAGGGGTTTGTGTTCAGATTATAAGCTTGTTGTCGTCCACAAACAATATTGTTGTAATTGGAAGTATAGCATATGCTTTCGTATAAATGGATATTCATGATTACCGGAGTTTGTATAAGGATATTACAGAACAGCGAATAATTACTAACGACATTTACCGGAAAACGAAGAAGATTAAGTCGCGTGACGAGTTGATTTTGGAAAAATCTTAAAGAAATTACTAGTCCAGACACATTGATGCCTTATACGGAAAACTCAAAGAAAATACCGAAGTTGTATGTGAGATGGGTCATTCCACGTCAAGTGTCCCACCTTAGACGAATCTCCCAGCTCGACCATCTTCAATTTTGATGAAATTTGTACAGTATGTACCTGAGGGCCCGAAATGAACGTATGCAAAGTTTCAGTCTCACCTGTAACTTGATTCACATACTAGAGCCATTTTTGTGAAGACCACTTTTACCGACACAGAAAAGTCGCGAAGAAATCTTCAAGTTTAGCATTCCGTTGTCCCTAATGTAAAAGAGCAAGACCCTTGGTTCTTATGATAGGGGTACTACTTTTTGTGCTCTACACACAAATGATACAGATAGAGTTCAGAAGGCAATGCATTTGGCATAATCTCAGTTCAAAGTGGGAAATAAATCATGTCGCGAAAAATTTGCGCCTTAGTTTAACGAGGCATATGTAGTGGAGAAAGTGCGCTGTGAACCTGATATTTTGCCAAAAAAACTGTCTGTATGGCTGTTCATTATATCAAACATTTGGTCCTCGCTTCGGTGTTTAATTACTCTGATACCATCCTATAAACTTGCTAAAAATCATGAATGTATCAAACTATACCTGTGTTCACAGTCGTGTATCTCCAAATGGACACCTCCACATTATATTCATTAACACCCTTAAACAGAGCACATTTCATGCTATTAGAAAAACTTATTTTCATTTTGGTATCTCTTTGGGTAAAGTACAAAAATTTAGCCTAAATATTTCAATTCTTTGTAGCAATAAAGCTTCTTGAATCGAGCATATTAGAGCATTTTCAGTAGAGTGTAAACTACTCCGTCTCGTAAGTAATTCTTGTTCTTCTGAGGAAAGTTCCTTTACAGCTTTTAGTCCTTTTTTTGGCACTGTATGTTGTTACATGGCATTGCAAGAGAGGTTCATTAGAGGTATTTGGGGATCAGGAAGTGTAGTTGTCATAAATTAATTACAATGTTTACATTCGAGGTATGTGCACTGTATCTAGAGGCAAACGGGATGACATTCTTATATTTGAAATATAATTACGTAAATTTTGTCTTTTGAAGTCAAGGCACTGTATTGAGAGGACTAAGAGATGCCTCATTCTAAGTATGAACGATGTTTCGAGAGTAACAATAGGTCTGATTTACTCACGGGTGGCTAATAGTTAATAAAAGTTAGCTGTGGTGTAATTATATTAATTCAGGTCACTGGAGCCTTAGGAGAAATTTGGAGAGGGAATAAATGCTTAGGGAGAGGAAATAAAAACCTTGCTGTTTGTTGACAACATAGTAATTCTGTATGAGACAGCAAAGGACCTGGAAGATCAATTATCGGAATGGACAGTGTCTTGAAAGGAAGGTATAAGATGAACATTAACAAGAGTAAAACGAGAGTAACGGAATGTAGTGTCAGAAAATCTGGCGATGCAGAAGGAATTGGATTAGGTAATGAGACGATAAAAGTAGTAGATGAGTTCTTTTATTTGGGTAGCGAGATAACTTCTGATGGCCAAAGTAAAGAAGGTATAAAATGCAGAATGGCTTCTAAAGAAGCGAAACTTGTTAATATCCAATATTAGTTTATATGTTAGGCAGTCCTTTCTGAAAGCATTTGTCTGGAGTGTAGCACTGTATAGGAGTGAAACGTGGACGATAAGGAGTTCAGACAAAAAGATGATAGAAGCTTTCGAAATGTCGTGCTGCAGACGAATGATGAAGATTAGATGGGTAGATCACGTAACTAATGAGGAGGTGCTCAATTGGGGAGAAAAGGAGTTTCTGGCGTATCCTGACTAAGAGAAGGGATAGGATGGTGGGACACATTCAGAGACGTCAAGGAATTGTCAAGTAGCATTAGAAGTAAGTGTGTGGGGTAAAAATCGTACAGGACGACCGAGGGACGAATACAGAAAGCAGATTCAAAAGGATTTAGGTTGCCGTTCGTATTCTCAGATGAAGAGGCTTGCACAGGTCAGGGTAGCATGGAGAGCTGCATCAAACCAGTCTTCGGACTGAAGACCACAACAACAACGGAGGTTTAGGTGTGAGTATTGATTATGCGAATTATCTCAGCAGAGACCACCAGAAGACATGTAAGTAGCAACAGTTTTTTTAGCAACGACAACATAAGTACATATAAACAAATTACTACAGTGTGGTAGGTAAAAGAATTCAGCAACAAAGGTTTTAAATGTTAAATCGTCGTTTAAAAACTGAGCACATTCCCTTGTGGTCATGGCACAATGCACCTCGTCATAAAATTACAAAATAACTTTGTAAGTGATGAACCTACAGGGTATGCAGTGAACACTGCGCAGGTGATCCACGAAATAAATTTATTGAGAGGAAGGATAGGAATGAGATGGGCTGCACTGGACGTTCTAATAAATAATTGCTTCACTGCAAATACTCTTCGAGCTCGTGGCGGAGTCCGTTGAGGTTATCATAAGAGGACATGGACGATAGGGGTGCTACTTCGGAGCGTGTGGCTTTTGGGTATTTGGGACAGACGGAAGGCATCATCAGATGGCCGAAGTGTTCAAGGTGGTTGCTCGCGTGAGGCGGAAAATCCAGGTTCGAGTACCGGTCTGGCATAGATTTTCACTTGTCGCCATTGAATATCTCAATGCCCTCACACAGCCAGAGTCATTTCATTCCTGGACGCTGAAAATGATCCACCTCTGCTCGCAAATGATAACATCTAGAACACCTTCGGAAAGCTTTATTATTACTCCTGAAACACCTTGTATACGTCACAAAGCGGCCGTCTTGTGTTCTACAGGGAGATTCACCAGCCCCAACCTAAGTGTTTCACGCAAACACATTATGAGCCACGATACACTACATGTTTTAGAAATTGATTAGAGTACATACTCCATCAATTCGCTGTTTAACACATTATTTACTTCAGTGTAACTTAATTTTATCATTGCTTGAGAAGGCTTTTGACCCTCTCTGTGTGTGTATGGGGGGAGTGGTGTTTATATCAAAATATTATATAAGCCTGCTTTTTATTTCTCTAATTTGATGTGTATTTCTCGAAATATTCCCACTTTACAATGATTTCTTATCCATTTTTATTTTTGTCGGCTGGAGGGGCTTTTATCACGAATCCAAAAACAAAAGAAATAATGTTTGTAATAAAACTTTCGCATTTTTTCCTGGAGTTTCCATATCTGAACTAAAAATATGGGGTTTCTATTTAAGTTGTTTCCCTCGATACCAATAGGAAGCAGGGGAGGGTCGAGTTCGGGATCATTGGTTGTCTTCCTCCGACAAGAACACTGTTAGTTTCAAATTATTTTGAGCCTATGTGTAGTTTCTGAGTATGTCAGTGGCTTCCGATAGGCGAATAAAAAGTGGCCCGGAGAACAGAGTTCCGGGATACAAAGAAACACGGCAGAGGAAAGGAAATACTGTATACTATTTATTTGACTCTATTAAATGCTGATACTGACCACTATTTATGTCTTGATACTTTTTTATCAACAAGTTGCTGAAGGTGGATTGAAGCTGTACTGCTGCCATCTCATCCGAAATGTTATGCTGCAGTTGTTGAAGACTATTAAGGTTGTTGCAACACACCTTAGGCCTGAAGGCTCTCCACAGAAAGTAATGGCACACTGATAGATCACGTGACCTTGGTGGGCTGCTAGGGCCGCGAACAGAGTGACCTTTACTAACAACTCTGTCAGGCGTGAAGATTCGGTAAATGTGCTCAAGGGTTCGAGGTCGGCTGTATGGGCAGTTGCTCCATCCTATTGAAAGTAACTGTAGGTCGTTTCCTCCTCCTTTATCGCTGCTACAAATACTTTCAAAATCGCTTCAACTCTTCCGGGCCACTTTCATTTGTCCCACCCTGTATACATCCAAAAAGCTAGCCAGTGTCCTAATCACTACATCACCTCGCGCCCCCCAGTGGTACAGAACCGTCGAGTTGTATCAGATCCGTGGCGAACGGCGACTACCTGACGTCCTTCGGTTAATTTACGAGGTAATTACCCGTAATGGAGCGTAGAAAACTACTCGCCTCCAGCCAAGGCAGCCAGTATGCTGAAGTGGGTAAAGAGTCGCTCTCTAATTTTAAACTGATGTTCACCGCTAGTACGTCAATATATTAATACAAGATCAGTTATTTATCCGTCACTAGAAACGGAAACAGAGGATGGTCTTGATATTATCAGTGTAGCAAGTAGTCCAGTTTCGGTAGGCGATTCTTCAGGTAGCGGCAAACACATCACGGTGCGGATGCTGGTTGGCTAGCTTCTGCAAGTAAATTCCTGGTCTGGCAGTTGCATCGGCAACTTTCTCTAATCAGAGGCTGCTTTCGCGTGTATACTTCTTGTCAATATTATAACTCCTTCTGTAACTGCAGAATCCTGTCGAAGTTTGGGCAGCAGACCTCTCAGTGCCTGATTGACGCTTTGGTAACACATTGGACTCCCATCCAGGAGGACGGCGGTTTAAACCTGCCTCTAGCCATTTTGATTTAGGTTTCCTGTGATTTCCCTACACCACTCCAAACAAATGACAAGATGGTTCGTTTCAAAGAGCACGGCCGATTTGTTTCGTCATCCCTGACAAAACTATCTTAGCTTCTGCTCCATCTCTAATAACTACAGTGTCGACGGGATCTTAAACCCTAATCTTCCTTCCTTTCTTTGCAGTACGACTCCCTTGTAGCGCCTGTCAGCGCAGACTGTTGAGCCTCTCGCGCCGAGTAAACGATCTCCACACAAAGCGGCCTGACTCATGAGTAGTGCTTAAGAACTGTTCGAACAAGCCACTTCTTTCGTGGATAAATTATACACTATGTGATCAAAAGTATCCGGATACCCGCAAAAACATACTTTTTTTAATATTAGGCGCATTGTGCTACCACCCATTGCCAGGTACTCAGTATCAGCGACCTCAGCAGTCATTAGACATCGCGAGAGAGTAAAATGGGGCGCTCCGCGAAACTCACGGACTTCGAACGTGGTCAGGTGGTTGCGTGTCACTCGTGTCAGAAGTCTGTACGCGAGATTTTCGCAATCCTAAACATCACTAGATACACTGTTTCTGATGTGATGGTGAAGTGGAAACGTGAAGGGCCACGCACAGTACAAAAGTGTACAGGCCGACCTCGTCTGTTCACTGACAGTTGAAGAGGGTTGTACAGTGCGTGTGTTTAGCTGTTTGTTAACGCGTAGCGTTCCCAGACTAGGGCGCGGTTACCTTTCATCACACCTACTGCCTCCAACAAGGTCCAACAAGACATCCCGGTAAACATATAGACGGCATGCGTGCTTTCTTTTCCTAACTGTCTTTGAGTTTCCTGGAGGAGCTTTTATGCCCCAAACGTTGAGCTCCCAGTGGCAAAAAGACCCCCGTTCGTGACTGACCGAACATGTCAGGAGGGCCAAGAGACGAGGCACCTTGCTGGCCTGTTTGTACGGTGTTTGCACTTTCGCCCTCCGCCCAAAGATACGCGAACTCACCACAGTTTATGACTCACTCTCGATTGAGGATAAAGCGTTCCGATTATGTGCAATGTCACTGGGTTTGATAGGACAATCCGTCGGCTTGAAACTTTCGCCGCTGTCTCTCCAACATTGCCGCGGCTCATGGCAGAAGCCCGAGGCCTGTCTCCCATCTACGTCTGCGTCTGCGAACATACCCCGCAATCCACCGTAAGGTACGTGGCGGAGGTTACCTCGTACCACTCCTAGTCATTTCCTTTTATGTTCCACTCCCAGATAGAACGTGGGCAAAACGAATGCCTGTATGCCTCTGAACGGGCCCTATCTATCTTACCTTTGCAGTTTTTACACGAAATGTAAGAAGACGACGGTAGTACCATTCTGCATTTAAGCTTCAAATTACGGTCCTTTAAATTTCCTCAGTGGTATTTCTCGAAAAGAACGTCGCCTTTCCCCGAACGATTCCTCTTTTGAGTTTTCGAAGCATCTCTGTAATACTCGCGCATTGATCGAACTTACCGATAAGAAACCGAGGAGTTCCCCCTCTGAACTGCTTATATGTCTTCATTTAAGCCTATTTGGGGGAGTACCAAACACCTGAGCAGTACTAATGAAGGGGTCACCCAACCGTTTTACACGCGGTCTGCTTCATAGATGAACTACATCTGCCCATAATTCTCCCAATAAACTTAATTCGACCGCCAGCCATTCCCCCGACTGTCCTTACATGCTCTTTCCGTTTCATATCGCTCTGCAACGTTAGGCCTAGATATTTAATCGACGTGACAGTGACAAGCAACACACTACTACTGCTATATTCGAACATTATGGGGCTGGTTTTCCTTCTCATCTGTATCACTTTTCACTTTCTACATTTAAAGCTTGCTGCCATTTTTCACACTAAGTAGAATCTTTGTCTAAGTAATATTATATCGTACTACAGTCGTTCAGAGATAACACCTTTCTGTACACCACAACACATTCCTACTCACTCTGTCCTTCAGATCATTTATGTAGACAGAAAATAATAACGGCCCTTTCACACTTCCCTGAGGCACACTTGAACATACGCTTGCTTGGATGAACACTCGCTTCGAGGACAAGGTACTAGGTTCTATTACTTAAGAAGTCTTCGAGCCACTGAAATATCTGGGAACCTATTCCATATGGTCGTACCTTCGTTAGCAGTCTGCAGTGCGTCATCGTGTCAAACGATTTTCAGAATTCAAGGAATATGGAGTCTGCCTGTTGCCATTCATCCATGGCTCGCAAGATATCATGTTTGACCTGCATTCAAATTTCAGTTTCAGTGTGAACCATTTGGAGAAGAACTCTCCATTTAGCCTTTACGGCGCGAATTCCCACCCTTTCCTTCCCAATTCCTCTCTCATCATAGTCCCCCCCCCCCCTCCCCGCTAGGTCACCAGCACGTGTAGCCAAGCCAGTCCGTGTGGTGGGGCTGTTATGTACCCTCATGGTAGAGCCACCTGAAATGTACAGGGACGACACTGCCGATGCCTGAGCTGCAACCTCCTCATGAATGCCAAGGAGTAGATGCTTGTCTTGTTGGGGCATCAGGACTCCCAGCAACGGTCATCCCGCCAGGTGACGTTACTGTGGCTGGCTGGCGCTGTGAGGGGAGCCCCTGTTACGGAGTGGGTGGCATCAGAGCGGACTTCTAGCAATGAAGAGGAATAAAACCTCGGAAAATCCTGGCGGTAACTCAGGTGTCTCTAAGCGGGGCAAGTTTCACTTTAATGTTGAAAGATATGAGCCCAAATCGTTTCCTTTCCTAACTCTATCGTGGGGGGAACGTGGGGCCACAAAGCAGACCGAGCCATACTCACCACGATATCTAGTCAGTACAAAAATGGATAGGTAATATTTCCACGCAACTAAGTCTCCATTCTTTGTCGAATACCTTGAGGAAAAGTTTCGAGAAGTCGCTGGCATGTCCAAAATGCGTGATGGTTCGGTCCTGATACAGGTGGAGTCCCCTGCTCAGTCACGGGACCTGCTAGCATGTGACCACTTAGGCGACATTCCTGTCTCGATAAAGCCTCACAAATGATTGAATAAGGTGCAGGGGGTCATTTATCACAGAGATCTTTTGCTGCAGGCTGATTAGGAGTTGCATGAGAATTTACAACGACGTGGCGTCCATTTTGTGCGATGCGTCTTTCGGGGACTGAAAGATGATAGGGTGGCTATCGGCGCATTCGTCTTGGCCTTTGAGGATGAAACTCACCCGAAAAGGTCAAGGTGATGATGTATCGCTGTGACGTTTGACCATGCATCCCCCCTCCATTGCCATGTTTCAAATGTTTGTGTTTTGGGCATATGTCCCCTTGCCACGCTGCCGCAACCTGTCGGGAGTGTGGCCGTCCCTTACATCCGGAAACTGCCTGAGCCCCTCCCCCTAACTGCGTAAACTGTTGAGGTCACCACTCTCCATGTTCACAGGACTGTCCCGTTCTACATAAAGACCGAAAGATAGTCGAATATAAGTTTCTGGACGGCCTGACGTACTCTGAGGCTCGTAAGAAATATGAGAAGCTGCATTCAGTTTCTCTCCTAACACCATATGCTGCAGCTACGAGATGACGCCACCACTGGTGGCCACTTCCCGACCCGCTCTACCATCCCCTGTGAGACCTTTGGGCCGCCAGTCTACCTCGGCTTCCCAGACATCTGGGGGCACCCCATCTTCTGCAGGGCCAATACCGACCCCCCCATCCCCCCATGTCGGGGTCAGTTACCCCCGCTCCCCATCCAGAGATCCGCACGCAGCATGCACAGTCTCGATTAATACCTAATTAATTATGTAAAAACGATATAAAAATAGGAATTACGGCACTAACCAATTACTCAGGAATTAACTCAAATGTTCAAATGTTTGTAGAACTTTATGGGACTTAACTACGGGGTCAGCAGTCCCTAAGCTTACAAACTACTTACGAACTAGCTAAGACTAAGGACGGCACAAATATCCATGCCCGAGGGGGATTCGAACCCCCGACCGTAGTGGCCGTGCAGACCGTGACTGGAGCGCCTCAGTCCCCTCGGCCACCGCGGCCGGCAGGAATTAACTGAGAAAGAACAAGCAGACTGCGATAGTCGCACGAAATGCTCAGCTGTTTGTAAATCTGTGGTACTTAAGTGCTGAGGTTATCAGTCCCTAGGCTTACAAACTTTCTAAACCAACCTAAGGACCACACACACACACACACACACACACACACACACACACACACACACACACACACACACGCTCGAGGAAGGACTCTATCTCCGACTGGGAGCAACCGCGCGCTCCGCAGAAAGGTGACTTAGAGCGCTCGGCCATTCCACCGCGGCGATAGTCGCACAATGCATATAAACAAATCGTTACTATCGCCAACAGCGATGGAAAAATGCACTCAAAATTAACTCACTCTTCACTAACGATGGAAAAATTTGCAAACTTTTACAACAAAGTAAACAACACCACTAAAGACATGAAAATAAACCGCTACTATTCATTTCCATGCAGTTGTACTTAAGAATGCCACTGAACTATAGATGGTTGAAATATAATATGTGAGCTGATGGTGCTTAGCTCATCCATGATCTACGACTGAAACCTTTTGAAATTCTGTCAGTTGTTAGGTGACTTTAGCATTTTGGTGCTTCCTATGTTTCTATCTATCACGTAATTTAAGTGCAGTGTTTCCTGGGTGCAATCGGATGAATGAAATGAAACGAAATACAACGGACTGTAGGATATGAAGGTACATCAGCAACGATTCGGAGCTGAGAGTAGAGCTGGCAGCTTTCACCTCTTCCTGTGACTGGCTCCGCAGCCGGAGATGTCGAGTTTCTCTCTTGAGATAGCTCAAGTCTGTGGGACTACTCTGTGTCTTAAATGCGCTTTTCCGTTTGAAAATGCCCTAACTTGTGTTATTATTTAATAACTCTGTATGTTCTAAACTGATTTCATGTGCAGATATCATAATCACTTGACGATGGCCGAAGAAACGGAAGGCAGATAAGTGCTATTTCGTGATTATCGTGGCGTTCTGCAAGCTGCGACAGAATATACGAGTAATAGTGTTACCTTTTTTCGTTTGTGGTCCACATTTCGTAATTACAAAGATGAGAAACAGCTGTGATTGTAACAAGGTGTCAAAATGAAACGATCGACGTCGACTTTGGTGAGGGACATTGCCTGGTCATCCTAAACTTAAACTACTGTAATTTAATAGTGATCCTTAGTAGGCTTGAAAGAGACGGGAAAAAATTAAGGACAAGTGCAAGTGAATTTATGTTTTTCATTACTGCATTTGGCACAAATTACGGACGCATTCTCGCTCTGAACATGGAAAAACTTGATTAAATAGAAAATCGCAATGCTACCCGCTCACAAATCTTCCATTGTTATGACAGCTCCGAAAAACCAATGATAATTCGCCGCCGTTGAACTCATGCGGTTCCTCTACAGCTTGTTTCAATTAAGGTTACCAGTCTCATTTTAATCAATGTTAATTATCGACCTATTTATATAGCGTAATTTTGCAACACTGCCAGGTTAGACAGGCCCTCATCAGTGCACATGGCTGACTGACTACTGTTGGTGTGGTGCACTGTGTAAGCCTGACTGTGAATTTTAAAAATAGAAACAAGGACGGGAGGTTGGGGTTTAACGTTCGGTCGACAACATGGTAATTGGAGGCGGAGGACAGGCTCGGATTATTTTCATTAGGATGGGAAAGAAAATCGTTCGTTTGTTTTCAAAGGAAGCATTCCGGCATTTGCCTGGAGCGATTTAGGGATATCACGGAGAACCTTACTATGGCCAAATCCAATGGCGGAAAAGACTCCTCACACAGAAATGAAAGGTTGACGTCCAGAAAATAAATCTTTGCACTAGGAAAATTCAATATTTGCACGAGCAGAACATTATTTTTTTTCAAATCAAGTAAAGGTTTCAAGTAGAAATTTACATACACATAGGTTGATTGTTGTAACCCGCAATTATAATTACAGATTTCTTATTGGAAATAAAATCTGAATATATGTCAGATTTAGAGCACAAAATGCACATAACACTACCGTTACAACTTCATATTTCTGTGAGATACAAAATACACATGGCTAGCATACTGGCACTACTCACAAAATATTCAAGTTAAGATACGCCGGTGACAACCGAAAATCGATTAACGCACCACACTGCCAACACAGTAGACTCTGGACTAAATATTTCCAAATGTAAATTGTCTGTATTAACTGCCAAGGCTGGGATGATTCGATTAGGGCAGCGCACTATTTCATAATGATTTTTGCTCGGAGGAGATCCCCATATTTGATAGTGTCCCTGTCAAGAAACACGACGAAACACGATTAGCTTTGTTGACGACTCAAATTATGTCTCTCGTCTTCCTCCTTAGGTACGCAAAATCACTCTTCCAATTGAAATCCTGCGCCCCTAATTAATTATTCTAAATCTCATCTTCTTTATGTTCGTAAACAATTCTTGTTTCGAATGGGCCTATTTTGAACGACGCTTGTTCAACTGTTGGGCTTTGACCTTTGCCCAGTACTGTCGCATCCTCTGCCGGTGTAACTCATCCTTTCTTCTGTCCAGGGGTACCTTTCCTCCGGGGCTTTTCCTGAAATCCTGGGACTTCCATCACAGCACGTCTCACAGATTGTCTGTTCTGGAGATCAGTGATTCCCAGTTTTTTTAATATCCTCCTCGGTTTCTGTCAGCCAAGTGGTACGAACCTTCTTGTTTTGCCAGAAGGTGAACAGACGGTTGGTCAATCTCTTTGGAGGCAACCTCGCATCATGACTATAGAAACCTATCCTTCTTCTTCTTGCACAATCCGAGAGTTTTTCATTATGTTCATAGAGCTCCGAATTATGTCGCCTTCTGAATTCTCCATCTTCTTCTACTGGGCCTAGGATCTTCCTGAGGATTCTCCACTCTCTGACCTCCAATTTCTCCACCATACTCCTCCGGTTCATGGAAAGACATTCCATGGCATACAGGGCTTCTGGTCGTATGACCGATGTGTAGTGCTTAAGTTTCAGATTGCGTGATAGGCACTTTTTGTTGTAAGTGTTCGTAGTCAGTAGATAAGCTAATTCCAACTTGTTGACTCTCGTGGATATTGATGTTTTTTCTGATAGGTCGGGTTCAATCCATTCGCCAAGGTACTTGCATTTCTCAGTCCTTCTGATGCTTCCCTGGTCTAGTCACATCTCTCTGTTAGCTTATTTGATGTTGGTGAAGAATTCTGTTTTCTCCTGGGACACTTGAAGACCCACTTTGGCTGCCTGTTTTCTGAGTCAGTTTACCTGTATTGTTGCCATTTCGAGAGAGTCAGCAATCAGTGCCATGTCATCTGCAAAAGCCAGGCAATCTATCATCAGTCCTTCGCTCTTGCCGCCTAGGTAGACACCTCTGTGCACACCTAAAGTGGTCAGTTCCTTGCGCCATTCTCTTACAACCTTTTCAAGGACACAGTTAAAGAGAAGCGGGGAGAGTCCATCCCCTTGCCTTACTCCAATTTTTATTTGGAACATTTCTGAGATCTCACCTCTAAATTTGACCTTGGAGTGGGTGTTGTCAAGGTTTCTAGAATGAGTCTGCGTGTTTTGTTGTCTAGTCCTAGTTCCTGGAGTATTTTGTTAAGTGTTTCTGTGTCAACGGAGTCGTAGGCATTCTTGAAATCAACAAAGGTGACAACCACTTTGCGGTTTCTCAAAATGGAGTATACCAATACAGTTTTAAGGTCGAGGATCTGTTCAGCACAGGATCGGGTCTTCCTGAAGCCTCCCTCATATTCTACCAGTTGATTATCCAATTTATCTTCTGTCCTTGTTAGTAACGTCTTGGAGAGAATCTTGTACGTTACCGGAACCAGAGAAATTCCACGGTTGTTGTTAAGATCAGTACAGTATCCCTTATTGTGAATCGGATGGATTAGAGTCGTATTCCAATCTGATGGTAATTTCTCTGTTTCCTAGATGTTGTGGATGATCCCGGCAAGCTTGCCCACAGCATTGCTTCCAGCACATTTCCAGAGTTCAGCAACGATAGAGTCCTCTCCAGCTGCCTTATTATTCTTTAGATGTTGAATGATTTGTCCAACTTCTTCCAATGAAGGAGGCAGTGAGTCCGGGTTTGGTGTGGTTTGTATGTAGTCAAAGTTTTCCCTGGGTGGATCACAGTTGAGTAGCTTTTTGAAATATTGAGCTAAGATGTGGCAGTTGCCCTTGTCGTTAAAAACCAGTTTGCCCTGTGAGTTTCTGAAGTGGAGGTTTGCCGGATTGTATTTTCTAAGTGTCTGCTTTAAGGTTCTGTAGAAATCTCTGCCGTTATTCTTAGCAAAGTTCTCTTTGATTTGGGTTAGTTGGTTTTGAGTGAAGGTTCGTTTGGTCCCTCGAATTATCCTAGATGTAAGCCTTCTTCGTTCCAAAAACTTCTCCCATTTTTTCTTCATTTCTTACAATTCCACTTCTCCCAGAGTGTCTGTCTTAGGCTATTGCATTCTCGCAGTCTCCATTCAACCACGGATACTTCATTCTTCTAGTGAGGGGGGCGAGTCCATTGGCTGTAAATAAATCGTTATATGTAGACCCTATAACTAGATATAACAGAATTCTAACGCCTGTAAGGCCTCAGTCTTAATTTTTTCTACGCTTTCTTATGGTGGATACAATGATGGTTCCTTAAGAGACCACAGGTGGATTTCATGTCCCAACTCCTCTTTGATCCTGTGCTATGTGCACTACGAGTTGACGTTACATATTGACCTTGCGGGAGTAGCCGCGTGGTCTAAGGCATCACGCTACGGACTGAGAGGCCGTTCCCGCCGGAAGTTCGTGTTCTCTCATGGGCATGGGTATGTGTTTTGTCTTTAGTGTAAGTTAATTTAAGTATTTTCTAAGTTTAGGGACTGATGACCATAGCAGTTTGGTCCCACAGGTTTACAAACAATTGAACATTTCTTACACATTGATTGTATACCTCTTCCAAGTTACTTCATCTTCCCCGCTAACCCTTCAGATTAAGTGTGCAGACTTTCTTTAGAAATCTGTGCTGTAACTCACGATGAACTCTTGTTATACTAAATGTTCATCATTTTTCTTACAGGTGATATCGAAATTTCCCTCATTTGCTAAAGGTATACTTTGCAACATATTGTTAAACGCCTCCTACGTTGTTATTTCTCAAGGCAGGACGTTTTGAAGAGCCATTTAGAAATACCGCAGCGGATTTTGTTGCAGAAAGTGGAGGCAGTTTGCAGGCTAAGATCCGGTACGGTGAAGGGCTGCCTGGCTGCTGGAGCCGGTCCGGTAACACAATTAGCGACCGACAGAGCACATCCACAAATCTAGTGGCAACATTTTGTGTGGCTGAGCGGACTTCCTGCACATCCGGTACCACACTGCACTATCTTGTTACGCTTTAGTCGTTGCGGCATTAAGTAGATCACTCATCCATTTACCTCTATTTGCTCCTATTTTTACAATTTATTTATTATTATTGCTGTATAACTGCACTACATCTTACCTAAGCATAATACAAAAAAGTTTGTACGTACGTATGTGTGTTCCACATTTCCTCCTATACCACTGGACCAATTTCAACTAAACGTGGTAAAAATATTCCTTTCTATCAGATAACAATCGCTGTGGGGTTGAGAATCATCTATGACCCATAACGTCAGAAAAAATGCGAGAAAGAAAACTGTCGCATCATGAGACGCGTGAATAATGAGACTTTGTTCATCCACTATTTGAGAAGACGAGAACTTAGCGACGTCCAGAAAAGTTTGCACCCTTACGAATATTTTTTCTTGCTGAAAATCCCAACAAAGTTATGAAAGTTTGTCGCTTGCTACTTTTCCGCTCTTCGTGCAATAAAACTACACCATTCGACATGACGTTACAATTTATTGATTGTACATATATATTCGCTAGACATTTTACAGAGAGTATACATATATATCACTGAAAGAACCTTCGAAATTATATCATAGTACGACACATCATGAGACATGAAGTTATAAGAAATAAGGTTCATGAAAAATCGCCCCGAACGCATGACATTCCGAATTATTACTTCGTTAATACTAACACTATTCGCACCACACTTTTCAGATACTTTTTTGAAATTCTATTCTAACTTACTGAAAAATTTTATTACCATGTTGTTGTAGTAGTCTTCAGTCCGGAGTCTGGTTTGATGGAGCTCTACACCCTACTCCATCCTGAGCAAGCCTCTTCATCACCTCATAACAACGGCAACCCACATCCATTTGAATCTGCTTACTATATTCGTCTTTTGGTCTACCTCTGCGATTTTTCCCTCACACATTTCCCTCTAATGCTAAATGTCTAAGAATTTGTTCTACCAATTGATCCCTTCTTTTAGTCACGGTATACCAAAATCTCCTTTTCTCCCCAATTATGTTCAGTACCTCTTCATTAGTTACGAATTCTACCCACCTAATCTTCAGCATTCTACTGTAGCACCACATTTCAAAAGCCTCTATCCTCTTCCTGTCTGAACTATTTATCGTCCATGTTTCACTACCGTACAAGGCAACACTCCACACAAATGCCTTCAGAAAAGACATTCTTACACTTAAATTAATATTCGATGTTCGTAATTTCTCTGTTTCAAAAACGCTTTTCTTCCCATAGCCATTCTGCATTTTATATCCTCTGTACTGGGACCATCATATATTTTTTTACTTCCCAAGTAACAAAACTCACTACCACCTTTATTGTTTCGTTACCTAATCTATTTCCTTCAACAACACCTAATTTTTTTCTAAGACTGCACTCCATTCCCTAGTTTTGCTCTTGTTACTGTTCATCTTATACGCTCTTTTCAACAGACTGTCCATTCCATTCAATTGGTCTCCAGGTCTTTTGTGGAGCCGCGGCGGAGCAGCCGAGCGCATTGAGGCGCTATGCTACGATGCGCGAGGCCGTTTCCCGTCGGGGCTTCGAATCCCCCCTTGGGCATGGATGCTTGGGCCGTCTTTAGTATAAGCTAGTTCATAATTAGTTTGTAGGTTTAAGGACTGACGACCCCGCAGTTAAGTCCCATAAGCTCTACAAACATTTGAACATCTATTTTCCTTTGTTGACCCTAACAGAATTACAATGTCATCAGCAAACCGCAAAGTTTTTATTTCTGCCTTTTCCAAATTTCTCTTTGCTTTCCTTCACAACTTGCTCAATGTGCAAATTGAATAACATTGGAGAAAGGCTACAACCCTGTCTTACTCCATTCCCAACCACTGCTTCCCTTTCATGCCCTTCAACTCTGATAACTGCTGTTTGGTTGATGTACAAGTTGTAAATAACCTTCCGTACCCCTGCTGGCTTCATAATTTGAAAGAGTGTATACCAATCAGCATTATCAAAACCTTTCTCCAAATCTACAAAAGCTAGAAATGTAGGTTTTCCTTTCCTTAATCTATCTTCTAAGAGAAGTCATAAGGCGAGTATTGCCTTCCGTGTTCCTACATTTCTCCTGAATCCGAAATGATCAGCGTCTATCAGCCTTTCCATCCTTCTGTAAACAATTCGTGTTAAAATTTTGCAATTTTCGCACCTGTCTGCGCCGGTAACTTTGGACTGGGGATTATTACATTTTTCTTGAAGTCTGAGGGTATTTCGCCTGTCTCACACATATCACACACCAGGCGAAATAGTTATGTCGTGCCTGGTTCTCCCAGAGACTTCAGTAACTCTGAGGGAATGTCATATCACTACAAATTCGGTCAGTTGCGCAACAAGCAGTGTCCGAGCGTAGCAGTCGATGTTATTTGCAGCTGAGCGTCGTTTGCAAGGCGTCCATTGCTGTGTTTACCACTGAGTCAACGCCGCAGGCGTTGGCATCGGCTATGGTGCTATGAACGGCGGAACGTTATTGTTTTTACCGGCGAAGTCAGTTTGCGTGTGCACACCACGTTGGTCGGATTAGAATCTGGAGACAGCGGTATGAGAGACTGTGTAGCTGCCGGCTCTCGGCATTATGGTTTGGGGTGGTACTGTATTCGACTCCCCCCCCCCCCCACTCCACGTAGCTTGCATTGATGGTGCAGTAACCAGCCAGACTGCACGGCCACTACGGTCGGGGGTTCGAATCCCCCCTCGGGCATGGATATTTGTGCCGTCCCAGTTCGTAAGTAGTTCATAAGTAGTTTGTAAGTTTAGGGACTGATGACCCCGTAGTTAAGTCCCATAAGCTTATCAAACATTTGAACCAGCCAGCGTTACGTTTCTGTAGTGCTGGAGATTATTGTGTCCCAATACATTCGGAGCTTGCTGACAGTCACACATGCGGCACGGTGACACTTATGCGTACTATTTTTGCACATTGTGGATCCAAACCAGGTGGGGCTGACGGACGATTTAGAGAAACTTCAGAGAAGGGCAGCTCGTTTTGTATTATCGCGATATAGGGGAGAGAGTGTCACGGAAATGATGCACGAATTGGGGTGGAAATCATTAAAAGAAAGGCATTATTTGTTGCGGCGAGATCTATTTACGAAATTCCTTTCACAAACTTTCTCTTAAGAACGCGAATATATATTGATAGGACCCACTTACATCGGCAGACATGAGTACCATAATAAAATAAGAGAAATCAGATCGAAAACAGAAAGATGCAGGTGTTCCTTTTTCCCTCGAGCTATTAGAGAGTGTAACCATAGAAAAATATCATAAAAGTGGTTCGATGAACCCTCTGCCACGCACTTTAATGTGATTTGCAGAGTATCTATGTAGATGTAGATGTGTTCAAGACTTCTTAATCGCTCATCGGATTACGTTGCTGCCTGCGCCTCCCTCTTCTCTCGCCCTATCGAAAACGTGTGGTCGGTGATTGTGGAACGACTGGCCCGGGGTACAGTATGTGGAAGCAGCATGGTTGCCATACCGCGACAACACATCCAGAGCTTCTCAGATTCTATGTCGAGGCGTGTAGCAGTGCTTGCAAGCAACAATGGCAGCAACACTTCATCATTTTCCTCACTTCTTATAGGGCTGTACTTTCAGTCATGTGAGCTTTGTACAAAACGTGGTATCTCCCAAATAAATTTGGCTGTGGTATCTCTGACTATTCTTGGTGGCCGGCCGCAGTGGCCGACGGGATTGAGGCGCTCCAGTCACGGTCTGCACGGCCACTACGGTCGGGGGTTCGAATCCCCCTTCGGGCATGGATACTTGTGCCGTCCTTAGTATAACGTAGTAGATAAGTAGTTTGTAAGTTTAGGGACTGATAGCCCCGTAGTTAAGTCCCATAAGCTTAACAAACATTTGAACATTTTGAACATTTTATTCTTGGTGCTGCATTTTTGGATTGTTAGCAGAGTATATTGATTCGGGAGAGGGTCGCATATTTAATATGAATAAAGATAAAGGTTTCTGTTTCTTATACAACCGTCAGTGGTTTAGTCTTACATTAGTGGTTTTGAGAGTGTTATGTATCATTATGTTAGTCAGAGCGGACTCAGACGCCTGATTGTATTGTCGTATATTTGTGTACCCTAATTCAACATGAGTATATATATCTAGACCTCCTTTGCTGGCCTGACTGGCAGAGTCACACCAATACTTTTGTATCCCATCCTCGTCGCCACTTTTGTGTCCCAACTACGTCGCCGCTTTTGTGTCCCAGCCTCGTCGTAGGTGTCGGTGGCTGAGTGGAATGAGACCGACACAGGAATAAAGATAGCACGCTGGTGCAGGTACGGAGGGGAGCAGCCAGAAACTATAAACACTCGAGTAAATTAGAAAGAGATATATATTGCACAGAATGTAACAATACTTAACTTTTACATAGTACTGCTGAATGTTGATACATAGTTGTTAGAGGCCTGCCTAGTGCCTGTACGATAGCCAAGTCTTCACTGGTGCCTATCGGATTCCGAAGTTTTATACTGGGTACTAACTCAGTCCCAAGTGAACGATGTCCTTCAGTGGTGGCCACGAGCGGAGTTGTCGCAGAGGGCGCTCGTGGCTGTCGTCGTGAGAACGCCGTGCCGTGTGTGCATGGCGGCGCGCGGCGAAAGTAGGTGGCGCGCACTGTGGACTTGTGCGACACCACAAATACGTGTAGCGTAAGTCCAAATCGGCATTGCGCATATAACAATAACAAGATAACCGTTTTGATGATATATAACAAAAATGTTCAAATGTTTGTTAAGCTTATGGGACTTAACTACGGGGTTATCAGTCCCAAAACTTACAAACTACTTAACAACTAGCTTATCCTAAGGACGGCACAAATATCCATGCCCGAGGGGGGATTCGAACCCCCGACCGTAGTGGCCGTGCAGACCGTGACTGAAGCGCCTCAGTCCCTTCGGCCACCGCGGCCGGCGATGATATATTTCCTCTCCTATTCCACTCCCATAAATAACGAGAAAAAAAAGAATGTCTATATGCCTCTGTACGAGCAAGATCGTTCTGGAGTCAGCTTCAAATTCTGGCCCTCTAAATTTTCTCAACAGAATTTCTCGAAAAAACGTCGCCTTTCATCCAGCGATTCGCATTTGAGTTCCTGGAGCATTTCTGAGACACTCTCGCATTGGTCGAATCTACCAGTAACGAACCTCGCCTCTGAACTGCTTCTATCTATTCCTTAACACTGATCTGCTGCGGGTCCCAAACACTTGAGCAATACTCAAGATGTGGTCGTACAAGAATTTTATACGCGGTCTCATTTACAGATGAAGTACATCTTCCCGAAATTCTCCCAATAAACCGAGGTCTGCTGTCCGTCTTACTCACAACTGTCCTTAGAGGTTCATTTAATTTCATATCGCTCTGCAATGTTACGCCTAGATATTTGAACGACGCGACCGCATCAAGAAGCTCACTACTAATGCTGAATTCTAACATTATGGGGTAGTTTTTTCTACTCATGTGCATCACCTTACATTTTTCTACATTTAGAGCTAGCTGCCATTCTTCACACCTACTAGAAATTTTGTCCAAGTTGTGCTGTTACAGTCAAGTAATGACGACATCCGCCCATACACCACAGCATCATCAGCAAACAGCCGCAGATTACAAGTTACTCTTTCCATCAGATCCTTTATATAGATAGAAAATAACAGCGGTCCTATCACACTCTCCTGGGGCACGCCTGACGATACCCTCGTCTGTGACGAACACTAGCCGTCGAGAACAACGTACTACGTTCTACTACTTAGGAAGTCTTCCAGCCAGTCACAAATCTGTAAACCTTTTCAGATAAAAACTCTGTCACTGATTATTCCTCTTGACATTATCTTTGAAATTACAAAAATTGGCATCATCAAATGTGAAGTAATGTAAATACGATTTCGGTTCGCTTTACACGCTTTCGTTTGCACGATACAAAACGGCCACACGTGTGGAGCAGAGACGTAACTACGTAGAATTTCTCATTACCGCCAACAGAAGCCGCAGAGAATTAGCGAGGAGTACTGCCTTTCTGTCGCCAAATACGCTTCACGTCGCGATAGACAGACCTTTGTGGTCGACGTAGTACGCCACTTGAAACTGTAAACCGCAAAATAGCTGTTAACAAATTAATGACGTGCGGAATACAATGGATGCAATAACTTGTTATGGAGTAATATGGTTATTTAATGTTTATTACAGACATTATTGCTCTACTAGAGTGTAAAGCAAACAGTTACATTTTTACGATTTTCCTTGTAAACGAGTGACACATAACATTCCATAGAGGACTGAAATAGTCTAAATAAGCTTTAAAGGAAATGTCGTAAACGCAGATTCGGTACTTTCGCTATATTGTTATTAGTCGTAGCTTCTTTTATTTCGTAGACCTTTACGGTCGACGTGTTACGCGACTCGAAACTGTAAACCGCAAAATAGGTGTTTACGAAGTAATTGCGTTCAGCACACAAAGGATGCAAAAGCTTGTTACTGAGTAACATTGTTTGGTTAATGTTTATTACAGACATTTTCATCCTGCTGGAGTCTGAAACAAACAGTTGCATATTTACGTGTTTCGCAGTAAGGCAGTGACACAACATTGCACATAAGACTGAAATTGTCGAAATAAGGATTAAACTCTGCCAAACAGAAACGTTCGTGAAATTATATAGGGAAAAAAGTGCAGCTGAAGCGATGCTAACACTCCAAGCTGCCAATGAGTAGGAAAACAAGACTTGCATGATACAAACTGACAAATTTCTATATTTAATGCTGTTACTTTCGCGTTTACTAGCCACCAAACGTGGTTCAAATCAAATGTTTGTAAAGCTATGGGACTAAACCGCAGTGGTCATCAGTACCTAGACATAAAACTTCATAAGCTATCTTATGCAAAGTACAACACACACACACACACACACACACACACACACACACACACACACACACATGCCAAAGAAGGAGTCTAACCTCCGACGGAGTGCGGCCGCACACTCCGCAGCAAGGCATCTTAGAGCGCACGGCAATTGAGGTTGTAAATTTTTTAATACTAATATGAAAATGTCATTAAAGTAATATAACTACTTCTGTTAATATATTAATCTATAATACCAAAATGTGATTACAGTGTAATACATACGCCATTATTACAGAGCCGTAATCGTATCGACAACAAACGTTAAGGAACAATGTAATATATTCAAAACTAGACACGATTACTTCATTCTTGGAACTTAGGTGCTACATCTCGTTATAAACGCCTTTTTCGCCTTGTCCTTGCCTCTAAACCTTGCCTGCTCCAATCATGATTTTCTTAGGTAGATGTCAGATATAAAACTTTCATACAATTTTTTCTAATCTGGTTTCTCGATAAGTCCGATGTTTTTATCGATACGATTCCAATTTAAGTTCCCCGGGCCACTCTGTTACACTTCCACATGGCCACTAGCAGTGTGTTTGTATGACAGCTATATGATTTATCATATTCATTCAATATACAGTTATCAACAACAATAACGTTAATGAAGTATACCGTGTTGAAGTCCTCTTACGGCGAATCAGGAAGTAAGGCACATTCGTTAAGAGGTGATATTACTAGGTATTCTGAACTAAACATGTCATTGAACATATGTCCTGTTCTAAAAGTTTCCGAGGAAACTTAGAAAAGCAATGGGGACCAGTTATAACGTAAGCGATAGTAAATGAAATACTGCGATCTAATTCTTTACGTAATTGTGCGCGTTTCCTCACAAATATATAAAAAAATTAACTGTCAACTGCAATGCACTTTGCTACTCTTGCAGATAACTGCTGTGTTTCTGATCTGAGCTCACTCGCGCGGTACTTTTCTTATGCATAAGCTTGTAAAATAGAGCAAGAACGTCTTCTTTTGTGCCCACTTTTCTCTTAAGCTAACCTCATAGACGGTAATTTAATGGAGTTAGACCGTGTGACCTCTGTGGACGTAACTCCACGGCGACCGGTCCAATACGCGGGGTACGTCTCACACGGCACATTCGCGAAGTGCCTCATCGATACTGAAGTGATATTAGTTACAATTAAAACGTATGGTGTATGCGCACTGGATAAATGATGCAGTTCTGCATTGGGTGTTGAGCAACTCGAATTTTCCATATTCCAAACAGCACTGTCAGCAGCATCAACAGCTTCACATGCAGCTGGAGATATAGTTTTCTTCCAGGACTGCATGACCATGTTGCTGAATATGAGTGCAATGAAATGTTTATGGATGACTGCACGAAGATTGATGAGAACGTTGCAGGTGCAACATGTGCAGTTGCAGCTGCACAAAGGGGCAAAATTTTGCCATCGAAAAAAATTTAAATATTATTTTAATGTTAATAGCATTATCGTTATTCATATTTTAGATTACAGCAAGAAATTTTAAAAATCTGGATCAGGTTGTTGTGTTGATAGCAATGGAGTATCCAGAGAGCCCAGACTCCAAGGCGGAGAGGGGGGGGGGGGGGGGGCGGCGTATAATAAATTCTTGCACAGGGGCGTCGCATATTCTAAATACGGTCCTGGTTGCATCTATGGAGTCCAGTATTAACGTTACCGACTAAAATTTTTCCACTGGTGAAAGAAGTATCCATTCAGGGGTATACATCCAAACGTTGCACCAGGTGTAGATGTGACTGATTTATTGTGTAATTGAGGTTTAACTCATTCTTTTTGTGCTCATGTGGATGACTTCACATTCTTCCTTACTTAAGGTCAAAAGTTTCAAATTTTTGTAAATCTAAAGGACTTAACTTCTGTGATTACACACTACTTAACACTCTAAATACCGCGTGCAGTACAGTCTCACGTGAGACCGCCCGCGGAACTCAATGACGCGTTTCCAAAATATTATTACTCCTATATATTTGTAAATAATTGCTACTCGTATAATATCAGACAAATATAAGGACATTAAATTGCTCAGAAAACTTACATTTCTTGTAACTTCGGTATCAATTCAGGGGACTTCCGCAAAACCTGCGATTGTGGTACTCTATGCCGCCGCGCGGTGTCTAGAGGGTTAAACTAACTTAAACTAACCTACGGACAACACACACAACCTGCCCGACTGAGGACTCGAACCTCCGACGGCGAAAAACTGCAAGCTCCACAGCAAGGTGCATTAGAGCCCTCGGCCTCTCCACCGCTGCTAGTTACGGCCAGCTGTCAGTTTTCGCACCATGCACATATCTCATATAAATCGTTTGCAAAAGCTTTTGATCTTATGGTGACTTTACCAACCGATAAATGACAGCACCATCTGCGAGAAGTCTGAGAGCTGCTCAAATTGCCTCCTAAATCGTTTTAAGACAAGGAACATCAGGCGCCCTATAACACTTCCCTGAAGAACGCCAGTTATCACTTGTGTCTTTCTCGAAGACTTTCCGTCAATTACTACGTACTAGCCGGCCGCGGTGGCCGAGGGGACTGAGGCGCTTCAGTCACGGTCTGCACGGCCACTACGGTCGGGAGTCGAATCCCCCCACGGGCATGAATATTTGTGCCGTCTTAGTTCGTAATTAGTTCATAAGTAGTTTGTAAGTTTAGGGACTGATGACCCCGTAGTTAAGTCCCAACATTTTTGAACTACGTACTACCCCCTCTCTGACAGGAAATCGCAAATCCAATCGCATAACTGTGGCGATAGTCCACAAGCACGCAATTTGGTTAGAAACCGCTTGTAAGGTACAGTATCATTAGCCTTTGTGAAATCTAGCCTTTGTGAAATTAGCCTTTGAGATCATTCATGACAGCTGTGTTTCAGAAGAACGATACTTTCTGAATCCGTATTGACTATGGGTCAACAAGTCGTTCTCTTCGAGGTAGTTCAAATGTTCGAAAACAGTATATGTTCCAAAATATTACTTTAAACGACGTCAAAGATATATGCCTGTCATTTTGCGTATCAATGCTGTTGCCTTTCTTGAATATTTAAGTGACCTGTGCAACTTTTCAAACTTTTGGTACGGGTCTTTCACTGCGCGAGTGATTGTATGTGATAGCTAGGTATAGGGCTATTGCATCAGCATATCCTGAAAGGAACCTAATTGGTATACAATCTGGACTTTACTACTTTTAGGGTATCTACTTATTTATAAGGTAGCTGTTAGCTGTTATTGATGCGAATTCTGGAGTATTTACTTCGTCTTCTTTGGTGAAGGAATTTCAGAAAGCTGTGTTTAGCGGCTCGATAGCACAGTGGTAGAGTGCCAGACTACAAATCCAAAGATCGCAGGTTCGATCCCCGGCAGGACCTAGGATTTCTCCTCTGGCAGTGATGCGAACGTGAAAAATATCGAGCAGCACCGTGGTTCGGTTCCACGTTAAAGTGTAGGTCCCCCTATAACTGGCTGGATAAGTCAGTTCGAAGGTCGGAGGAAGGCAACGGCATACCACCTCCAAACAGGACCATGCCTAGTAAGGCCCTGTGGTGTTCAAACCAATCTTCGGAATGTTGACTGCTTTACCTTACCTGTGTTTAGCAATTTTGCTTTTGCAGCATTGTCACCAGTAGCTTCCCCGATGCTATCACGTACTAAAGATATTTATTGTGTTTTGCCGCTGGTATACTTTACATATGACCAGAAATTCCTTGGATTCTCTACCAAATTACGGACAGGGTTTTGTTATGGAAACTATGATAAGCTTCTCGCACTGAAGTTCGTGTTAAATTTCGAATTTCTGTAAAAGATTGGCAGATATGGATATTTCGTGCCTGTTTAAATTTCTGACGTTGTTCTCTTTGCTTCTGCAACACTGATATGACCTGTTTTGTGTATCCCTCTTTTGTTAATTTATTTGACATAAATCTCTCAACTGCTGTCGATATTATTTCTTTGAAAGTAAGGCACATTTGATCTACAGTCACATTGATAGTTTCGAAAGAATGGAGACTGTCACTCAGAAAAGCGATAAGCGAATTTTTATCTGCTTTCTCAAACAGTTATATTTGATAGATTTGGGAATTTCGATATTCAGTTTCGATAGGACAACTCTGTGCCCATTAATCCCTCCCTGTATCTGTTTTGATGTTCTTTATTAGCTCTAGAGTAAATGTTAAAATTTTTGTTAATTTAAAGGACCAAACAGTTTGGGTAATAAGTCCCTAAACTTACAAACTACTTAAACTAACTTACGCTAAAGACAACTCTCACATCCTTTGCGGTCGTTCGGAGAACAGATCACCAAAATTCATTTGCAAACGGATGAATAGTTTAGAAACTCATAGAGGACAAATATACAAACAATGATTTTTTGTATATAGAAATAAGCATGTTTCGTTAGAGAAAATCTGTAAGACAAATATTTCAGATGAACATTACACTTAAGCTACATTCAACAGTAAGTCTGTATTACCACCATCTTTATTACATGTTTGTAACTCTGACTTATTCTTCGTCCTAGGGGGACTCAAAAGTAAACCAACTTAGCATATGTTTTCATGGAGGCATGAAAGCCGACTGATGATGAATTATTGTATTAATTCGAAACCGGTATCGGTAATAAATTGAAACCAGTTTCTGGCTGTTGCTGCTGTACACAACCAAACATTTGTAACAGTGTTATTAACCGTGCCTAGACTGCTCACAGCAGACTGTGGACCCGTAATTACGACAAGAAAGAGGTCAGAATTAATGGTCGATTTTCTTGTAGGATCAACGATTATCGCAGAAATAATAGTGAACGGTCAAACATGATAATGTTTCACAGCTTGGAAAACAGCCGACAGACAGGCAATCCTACGGTGCGCGGTACAAGATTTTCGTGACAGAAGGCACGCCGCTACAAACACACTAACCTTGTCTTTCGCCTTTGTTTTATTGCACCTCTGTAAGTGTGTCGCTATTTCGATCTTTCGGCAAAACAGCCTTTATAGGTTTCTAACGTCGTTGAATCGTTGAATAGGGTTGCTCGGTTATTTGGTGGGTGTCAAATCTACGTAGAAAAATTCATCTGTCTGACGCAACAAAAAAAAATCTATATCTGTATATTGGTGTAGCGCCTGTTTTTTCGACATGACCGCAAAAACAGACATCTGGGCTCTCAGCCTGCAATAAATATCATCTGAGGGGAGAGGGAATAAGGAAAGGAGGGATATGGTTATCTTGGGTTGCACTAGGGCATTGAAAGAATTCAGTAGTGACGAGTGAAAATTTGTGCCGTACCGGGATTCTAACCCGGGATTCCCACTTTGGGTCGGCTAATATCTTAACCACTTGGCTATCAGGAGCACGCCAAATTTTCAAAAGTGGCACGATACAGAAATAACGTCCCTATCGTCCCATTCCTTCAGTCCCTTAGATTTACAAACATTTGAACATTTTCAAAGACCAAGTGTCAGCAAACTTAAATGGTGCCCTGTGCAAAACTTTGTAGGCGTAATTCCGATACATATAAATGAAAGATACTCGATACGTTAAAATTAACACTTTTATCAGATCAGTGTTCGAGAAAATAACACCAGACTAAAAAATCTAAACTCTGAATTATCTTGCCAGTGTAACATCACAAAGAAACTGTATAAAAAAAATTCAAGATCACTTCACTTCGAACTTAAGCACAAAGGTTACTCGGGAACTTTGCTGTCATATCACGAGAGTAGTACACATAAAAATGTGTTACAGTCGGCTTCGCTTTCATCCTTTTTCGACGGTCTGTTTTCTCCTACTATTTTTCTCCCTATCTTATCGGACTTTCGAATGCCTTTATCCCATAATAATTAAATTTTTGTCTCCCATACCTATCAGACACAGACAGAAGCGCTTTAAAGGGGCATGTTAGTTATAACTGCCGGCCTTCGCACGTGAGATCACAAAAGCGCTCTTGTATCCTAGCATTCGACTCGGCGTAGCTGGTTCGGATCTGCGTGGTGGATAAAATTTTCACCACCACTGCTTGATCGACAAGAAGATATATTACGTCGTGAAGTTCCTCAGTACCTTGCTTTGCGTCAGTCTACCAAATTAACGCCAGATTCTCTCCCTAACGTCTCGTACAATAAGATCATTGTTATTCATCAAATGTTTGTAAATTTATGGGACTTAACTACTGTGGTTATCAATCCCTAGGCTTACAAACTACTTAAACTAACTTATGCTAAGGACGACATATACACCCATGCCCGAGGGAGGACTCGAACCTCCGATGGCGAGCAGCGGCGCGCTCCGCAGCTAGGCACCTTGGAACGCTCGGCCACTCCATCGCGGCTATGATCATTTACGTTGTTGATCCGTCGGATGGGGCCGTCAAATATTTGTAGACCTAAGGCACTAAAATGCTTTGGTCATCGGTCCCTAGACTTACAAACTACTTCAACTAACTTATTCTAAGGACAAACTACTTTTACGCTAAGGACAACACACACCCATAGCTGTGGCAGGATTCGAGCCTGAGTCAGGGAGCGGTTCGGCAATCCGTAGCTTGGCGCCTTAGATCACGTGGCCATTCAAATGTTTGGAGATCTATGGGACTTAACTTGTGTGGTTATCAGTCCATAGGTTAGTTTATTTTAAGCACTTTGTTAAGCCTAAGGGCAAACACACACATACACACACCATGCCCGCGGGAGGACTCGAATCTTCGACGGGGAGCAACCACACGCACCGCAGCAAGCCGTCTTAAAGCGCACGGCCATTGCACCGCGGCACGGATTAACGTGTGAAGCCCATTTCCAGCACCACTGCCAAAATCGAAATTCCCATCCGACGGTACCGACTATCTAACATACCCCTTCCGAACGGCGTCAGCTCAAAACGACGTTGCATGTGACATATATCACTCGCACAACTACGTATCAGAAGGTCTCCTATACAACTACAAATGACTCAGGAGGAGTGTGCTGCGCAACCGCCGTCTGAGGTTCGATTCCTCCTGCGGGAATCTCTGTGTGTGTTTTTCTTAGCTTATGTAGGTTTAAGTAGTTTGTAAACCTGGGGACTGATAACCGCTGCAGTTAAGTCCCTCAGATTTACAAACATTTGAACATTTTTGTTGCGAAAAACAAGAAAAAGAAAGAAAGTAAAGAAAAAACACGTCTGTGACATATCTGCCCTACTATCGCGTGACATATACGAAGTTAGTATGCTTCGTAATTGACTTTTTCCGTACCAACTTTGGACGCTGCAGCAAGTTTTTAGAAGCTATTAGTAATTATAAAAAATATGAAAATAATTTAGGGCAATATCAATTTAGCTCAAAAATGTTTGTATAGCTTATGGGACTTAACTACGGGGTCGTCAGTCCCTAAACTTACAAACCACTTATGAACTAACTAATGCTAAGGACGGCACAAATATCCATGCCCGAGGGGGGGATTCGAACCCCCGACCGTAGTGGCCGTGCAGACCGTGACTGGAGCGTCTCAGTCCCCTCGGCCACCGCGGCAGGCTCAATTTAGTGACAGTATGGTTCTAGCGTTACTGACACCGGAAAAGTCAGAAAGTCGTGTCAGGATGGCTGGGTGCGAAGAGCCAGAACCTCGGCTGTCGTGGAGCAGTGTTAACAATAACAAGATATTTGGTAGAGCTGTTGTGACTGGCGCGGTGACCCTGGGCGGCAGCAAACAGTTGTCCGCTAGCGGCGCGCGGCCTTGTGTCCGGGTGGCGCCGATGCCCGAGACAGACCGCTGTGTGCGGCGGCCGAACAGGGAGGAGAATAACAGACTGCCATGCCAACCAGAGCACCAGCTAACAGATGGCTACAGTCCAGGACCCGCCAGTCGCAAGGTCTGTGACGTCATTTCGCGGAATGCGCAGTAACTCCAGCCGGAAGTTCGAGTTCTCTCTCGGGCATGGTGTGTGTGTTGTTCTTAGCGTAAGTTAGTTTAACCCTTTGCTGTATTTCAAATTAAATTTTCCTCAAAATCAGCAATTGTTCCACAGTAAGTAACAAAAGAGACCACTAATTTTTATATGTAAATTTATTTTCAGAAATTTCTTTTACATAATTACAAAATTGTGGGTGGTATTCTCACAGTACCACTAACAAGGAAAATACATGGGCTCGAACAAACATATCTGTATGAACGTTTGCTTACAGGATCTCTACGTACACCTTAATGTGCTGGTGGGTGTCGTTTTTCTGTAAAGCTCTGCAACCATGCTCTACATAGCACTGTAGATATAATTGTAGACGCCATACGTAATGCAGATATCTTAACTATAACTTATGTAATAATCATCGTACGAGTTGAAACTTCCTGGCAGATTAAAATTGTGTGCCGGAACCGGGACTCGAACCTGGGACCTTTGCCTTTCGCGGGCAAGCGCACTACCGACTGTGCTATCCCGACACGACTTACGATGCCGCCTCACAACTTTACTTCCGCCAGTACCTCGCCTCCTACTTACCAAACTTCACAGAAGCTCTCCTGCGAACCATGCAAAACTAGCACTCCTGGAAGAAAGGATATGGTGGAGACATGGCATAGCCACAGCCATGTTCTGGAAACATCCCTTAGGCTGTGGCTAAGCCATGTCTCCATCATATCCTTTCTTCCAGGAGTGCTAGTCTTGCATGGTTCGCAGGAGAGCTTCTGTGAAGTTTGGAAAGTAGGAGGCGAGGTACTGGTGGAAGTAAAGTTGTGAGGCGGCATCGTGAGTCGTGTCGGGATAGCACAGTCGGTAGTGCGCTTGCCCGCGAAAGGCAAAGGTCCCAGGTTCGAGTCCCGGTTCCGGCACACAATTTTAATCTGCCAGGAAGTTTCATATCAGCGCACACTCCGCTGCAGAGTGAAGTTTCATTCTGATCGTACATGTTCTCTAGCGAATTGACATCAAAAGCCGTGATGTTAGTTGCAACGTTAACCTTCTTCCCGAAAGACTGTTGGTATTCACCGCCACTGCTTCCATCGCCTCTTGCCGCACTTACCGTAGCACTACCGCTTGCAATGAGTTGTTCGTCATTATCATCCAAATTATCATTATTATGAGTTTGTAACAACAGTATCTAACTTATGCTCATATTTCTGTACCATAATAGATACGAGAAAGCATGCAAATTTTTCATCTTCTACACTAATACCATCTTCACGAAGAAGGGTTCTTCGTAACTTCATCTCAACTGATCGCAATACATTAGCAGGATTGGTTAGCAATCGTCGCCCCATCTGACGCTTCACCACACAAATGTCACAAAACGCAACTTCGGAGGCACACTGCACCGTCCCCACTGGCGAACCGGCAGGTCAAAGTGCAATGCGGCATGGCACACGCAGAGGCCTCTAACGGACGACTGCAGAGTTTTGCAGATGCGGGAGTATCACTAGTGCAATAGCCGGCCGCGGTGGCCGAGGAGACTGAGGCGCTTCAGTCACGGTCTGCACGGCCACTTCGGTCGGGGGTTCGAATCCCCCCTCGGGCATGGATATTTGTGCCGTCCTAGTTCGCAAGTAGTTCATAAGTAGTTTGTAAGTTAGGGACTGATGACCCCGTAGTTAAGTCCCATAAGCCTTAAAAACATTTGAACATTTGAACTAGTGCAATAAGGGATCTATACATTATCTCTCATACGCTTTTGGTGTATATGTGTTTGTTCGAGCCCAATTTATTTTCCTTGTAAGACATTAAAAGGCGGAGAAGTTAATAAAATAGTGGTAGTGTGAAAATACCACTGTAGATCAAAGGGTTAAGTAGTAAGTCTAAGGAAGGATGACCGTAGCAGTGTGCTCTATTAGGATTACAAATATTTGAACATTTTCACGCACCGTCAGTATCGGTTGTAGGCGCGGGCGTTAGTGACATGTTGTAGATGAGATTGGACCAGCCACGTACGGGAGCGCTTTCGAAACAGGCAGCAGTCGAAAACAGATTGGCTATAATACACCGTAAACTATAGACTCCCTCGTCCAGTCCTCGATAGGGTCAGCAGGTACCGATCGGTCGCTGTATAGTCCTCAACCCGAAGGGTTCGACTGAAGCGGTATGGAGGAGGATGTGGTCAGCGCCCACACTCCCGGCTATTGTGTCGGTTTCCGGAGAGCAACAAGTCTGAATGAAATTTTGCGCAACTCGAGAAAATCTTTACCGAGGTGCACAAAATGAGGCAAGAAACCTATGGAGATGAGTGCTTAATGAGATTCAATCTTCACAATGGGCGGGGAAAAGTTCTCCAAGAGCAGAAACACCTAACCAGTTCAGGTCAAATGTCAAAGCCATTCTAATATTTTTCTGTGACTTCGAAGGATTAGTTCATCATGGATTCGTGCACAGGAACAGATTAGAAATTGATGGTACTATCAGGACCAGTGCTAGCCAAGCCGACAGTGCTTCATTTCGGTGATGTAGTGGGAACCGGTGTATCCATTGCGGCATGTCCAATGGTTTAAAATAACAAAAAGCTGACCAACAGTCGAAAAAGTTATGAATTTAACCGAAAATCTGGAGTCTGTGGTTTGGAAAAACATAATGGCTGATTTGATACGGCGTAAAATGTTTTAAAAATTTAGGGAGTAGGGCATTGGAATATAGCAAACAGTCATTACTAAAATGGCGTGAAAATTTATATTTCCTCCATTCTTGCATTCGTAATATTTCCGCGAGACCTCATGAAAACCGACTGTCGGCGTGGCGCATGGAATAGCGTCACCGACTGCGGTGCTGAAGGTCGCCAGTTTAATCCCATCCTCCGGAAAAATTTTACTTCTGTGTAATTAACATTTCCAGAATGTTCTACGTGTTTCTTGTGTTCACTTGTAATTTCTACTTGTTTGTATGTTAACTGTTCTTCTAATTTCTGGTACATTCTGTCTATGTATAAATAGCAGAGTACTCTCCCAGAGAGGCAGTCAGTGCTGCGTGTACGTTTCAGTTCGAAATAAACCTGCTTTCAGTATAAGTGCTGTGTTCAGCCGACAACCCAGCCTTCGAAGTCAAGGCTGCTTCCATTTCAACGCGACAAATATATATATATATATATATCACAGTATAAGCTAATCTAGAACTTCCACTATAGTAGGCTGGTGACTTGCGTTGTGTCACCTCACCAATTTCCTGTCCATACATCAGAATATTTCAGGCAATAGACAAGCCTTTCTGCCCGCTGATCATGAAGTCAGCTAGCAAGAGAGTCGGCTCAAACCTGTGTTGGTTGAGTCGAATGTATGCTTATTTGGTTATGAAATAACTACTTTAATTCGGCGAAGAACGCTTAGGCCAAGGAAGTATCTTCACCTATAATTGGCGTGTTTCTGACAGATATCATATCATACTATAATTTTAATTTTGTTTCCGGAGACTAAAGAGTGTCGTTTGCTGACTGTAAACCAAGTTTGTAACATGCAGCTGGAAGTAACATTACATTACGAAACTTAACATTAGACTCTTTTCACGCCACTGGAGCACTTCCTCCCGTGAAATATAAAGAAATTTTGAGTAGAAATTATTCTGTTTTTAGCACAAGACGAATTGTGTTGACCTTTGGGGAGACCGTGTTGAAAAATAATTAAGTTTTGTTTCATTTTGCACTTCGGGTGAACTGTATAAAAATTATTCAAATCTTTCAGAAACTTTCTTTGTGTTACGTTTCATTTTCATGCACTTCCGATTTAAATCTTTTAAAGTCGAGTTTCACTAGGAGCAGAAATTTGCGATGTGCGATTTGAGTCGGCAATATCGCCAAGTTTAAATCTGTTGCGAATTTCTGTTTTTATACAAAATGACACTGCAAGCGCATTACCTATTCAGTTCGCACACATTGTCTTGGAAATACACAGAGTAAAAATAGTCATTCAGCTGTTTCTAATGACCAAATTGTCGATGGAACCTTATAACTCTATCTTATTTTCTTTTTTTCTTGTAGATATTATCAATAATTTATTATTATTTATGAAGCGCCGGCCGCGGTGGCCGAGGGGACTGAGGCGCTTCAGTCACGGTCTGCACGGCCACTACGGTCGGGGGTTCGAATCCCCCTTCGGGCATGGATATTTGTGCCGTCCTTAGTTGTAGGTAGTTCATACGTAGTTTGTAAGTTTAGGGACTGATGACCCCGTAGTTAAGTCCCTTAAGCTTAACAAACATTTGAACATTTTTTTGAATCTTGTAGAAGCCCACCACTGAGAAGATCAGTTGGGTTTCGGAGAATGTTTGAACCGCAACGCAATGCAAACTCCGTGACTTGTCATAGACGATAGTTTAAGGAAACCCAATCCTACGTTTGCAGCGTTTTTGTATTTACGATATGCAGTGTGTCTGTGTTTAACGATGTAATCAATGCAAACGACCATCAGAGACGCATGAATGCCTGAACGAACGAGCATTGCAGCGACTACAGCTGCCAAGAATACAAGAAATGTATTCGCAATTGCGAAGATGAATCAGCATCAGCTGTGTAATTTATTGGTGAAATATGAAAATATAAGCCGGACCGGGACTCGAACCCGGATTTCCAGTTTTTCACGAGTGGTCGCGTTAACCATTAGACTTTCCATACGTCCCGTGGGCCGAATCATACTCATAGAAAACATTTCTAGAGAAACAGCGATCGTTAATCAAATTATATTTTTAAAAACGCATTCTGTATCGCAAGAGAATTTTTGTTATTGTTGTTATACAACCGGTTTCAGTCTGCTTGTGAAACCATCTTCAAGCCGACCATGACAGTCGATTGCGTGCGGGTCAGGAAGCGTTGACCGTGGAAATCAAAATTCTCTTGCGATCGAGATTGTGTTTTTAAAAATATATTGTGTGTTATATTAAAGTGTGGGTCAGTTGGCGTTCTCGAATAATATAATGGTTAGTGCGACCGCTCGCGAAAAGCAGGAAATCTGGGTTCGGTTCCCGGTGTGGCACAAATTTTTATGACACCAATAAATTGTACAGCTGAATCATATTAGCAGCTATATATTTTGGAAAAAGATTTTGACAGTGTTGATTGGAACACACCCTTTGGAATTTTGAAGTTAAGTTTAAAGTAAGGATAAACTGTAGAAAGCGAAATACTATTTACAAATTGTACAGAAACCAGAGTGCTGTTAAAAGAGTTGGACATGATACGGAAGCCATAGTGGGGCACGGTTGTAACCTGTTTCCGATGTTCGCCAGAAGATGATGAGAATGACTCTCATCGAAACGTCGCGGAATTTTATCTCAGCTACCCGGATGAAAGCCCGAGAAGATTTAATCAGCTGTATGCGCCGGGAAAGACTACATTCACATAAATTTGCGGTTTGCCGACGGCATTGAATTTTTCTATGAGAGTAGCCTAAGAATTCGGAAGATACAGTTGAATGGAATGTGTAGTATTTTGAAAGGCGATAATAAACATGAAAAATTAAAAGAAGGGTATAGTCAAATCAAATCAGGTAAAGCTAAGAGAATTAGGTTAGCAAAAAGACGCTAACAATTGTAGGTAATTTTTTATATTAAGAATAAAAATCGTAGACCTATAGAATTTTTAGTCCTAATATAAAAATTTACGGCAGATCGCTGTCTCTAAATTGTTAACGTCGACAACTATGAATAGTAGAGAGTTTTGTTCTAAATAACTGATGATATACGTAGAGAGGATATAAAATGCAGAATACTATGGTAAAAAAGTCATTTCTTAAGAACAGAAACTTGTGAAGGTCGAATATAAACTTAAGTGCTAAAATATCTTTTCTGAAGGAATTTTTCTGGAGTGTAGCCCTTCAAGGAAACGTGGACGACAAGCAGTTCAGACAGTAAGTGAATATAATCTTTTGAAATCATGTCATACCGAAAACCCTTAAGATTAAATGGGTAGCTCAAATATCTTTGGAGAGATTGAAATGAACTGGGGTGAAAAGAAACTTATGGCACAGCCGATTCAAAGAAGGGTTTACTTCACTCCGTTTTGATATTAAAGTCCACGAACACATGGAGACCAGATAATATAATCGTTGGGTCTGAAAGGAATCTTTAGCCCAACGGACAGGCGATCACCGTGTCCCAAAACTACGTGAATGTTCTTCTGTGGGGTTTCGTGAAGAAGTTGAATATGACCCGAAGTAGAAACTAAAGAGCAAACGTTTGGTAGAATTCTAGCAACCTGTCTCGTTGTAAAATAGCAGACGTTTACACACCGTTGTAATGACTACACTAAAACTAGTGATCTTCTGACAGTTGCTTGAATGTATTTATTGTTTATGACACTAAAAGGTATATTGTTTGGAATCCTGTATCAATATAACCTTTAAAGTTTGGGATGACATGTATATTGTCATGAATCAGTTTACCGTCTCTAATGACCATCTTGTCGATGGAATATTAAACCCTAATCGTTCTTCCTATGAGTCAATATAGTAAGGCCCCGATAGCGCTAGTGGCTAAATGGGACATTAAGAGAGATTCGATTTAGAACAGTCTGTAAGCGTAGTGTAGACGAGGTGGAAGAAATGGCATCAAGAGTTGCAAGAAAAATGAGGTACACGAGTATATGCCAAATGGCTGGCAACAATTTATGGGAAAAGGGGAAATATAAATAATTGAGGATAAGCAATTTTACGTCTTAGAATAGTCCGTGTGAAACAGTGAATGCTTAAATGTAATAACGAAAAGTGTGTTAGTTATGAAGAAACTATGGTCCGTGTTGTGATTACGGGAAAATAGAGAAAAAGTTTTCAATCGTCATAGCCACTAGATTACGCAGAATATTTACCTGATTTAATCGTTTTTTGTTTTGCTTGAAAGAGTTTGTTTCTGCCGTCCTCTAGAGTGATAAATTGCAGTACGGGCAACTACAGAGGCGAAGGTCGATACCTACTGGAACGTAACTGCGTGGACCATATGTCTGTTCCTTGTAAATAGCACATCCTTGTCTCACAACAGAAACATTTCTGTCAATTCAAATTATTGAAACATTTCGACCGGGACGTTTAAATAAATTCAACGGCGAAGTTGAAAATTTGTGCTGGACCGAGATTGGAACCCGGATTTCCCGCTTCGGGCCAGCGGTCGCCTTAACCAATTAGACTATCCAGGCATGCTTCCCTGCCAACCCAAATTTTCAGCCTATAGCGCACTACAATGACAGTACCCCCTGCCCATTGGTTTCAAGTCCGAAAAGAACAGACACCATATAAATAATTGTATATCTGCCCTAATAGGCAATTGACAATTTCAATGCGGACGCACTAAAACGCTCGATCCCTTGTGGGAATCCAGTATGGGTTGCTAGCAAGTGGAATCAAATGGGCAGGGGCACTACAATCGTAGTGTGCTACAAGGTGGTAATTTGTGTTGAAAGGAAAGCGTGCCTGGATAGCCTGACTGGTTAAGGCGACCGCTGGCCCAAAGCGGGAAATCGAGGTACGAATCCCGATCCAGCACAAATTTTGACATTGGATTCACTTCACTGCCCTGAAACGGTCGAAATGTTTAAATATTTTGAATTCGTAAAATTACAACCTTTAATGTCAACAAATGGTGTCTGTTCTTTCGGACATGTTCAAAAAGAACAGACACCATATAAATAAGAGTATGAAAGTGGTTCGGTGAACCTCTGCCAGGCACTTCGGTATGATTTGCAGAATAACAATGTAGATGTAGAAAAGTATTCGTTTCTGTAATTACACAACTTTGGATTAACACTCCATATCGTAAAAATGTGAAACGCTTTCAAATTCTCAATAGTTCGTAATCCTAAGGGATTAGCTAACGTCATCGGTCCATAGACGTACAAACAACTTCTTATGCTAAGGATAACACACTCATCCAGTCCCGAGTGAGGACTCGAACCTTCGGCGGGAGCGGCGGCGCAACCCTCGATGTGGCGCCTCAAATCGCGCGGCCATTCTCACGCTGCTGAAACTCTTTACACGTGTACTTAGAGATACGTGTACATACTTCCATTCAGCCGTTTCATTATCCTTCAGCGACTGCCATCTCAGTTGAATGTTGGGATCGTTGCAGGCGTTTACAACAGTATTGAGATTTCAGTGAGAGGCTTGATTTATTGATAAAGAACAGTCTAGAATGCAATAATTTATTTTATTCAACTAGTTTCAGCCTTATTTAGACCATCTTCAGGAATTTTGTCTCCATCGATGTTGTGGAGCTGGCAGGTAGCTGGGAGCCTTCCAGTGAAGGAAGGCTTGATTACTTATTGAAAAGTTTATGTGACTGCCGAGAGGCGTAGTTGCAGCATTGAGGAGGAAGAGTCAGCTGACTACTATTCCTGAAAACTCACTACCTCTGAGAAAGTGCAAATTAAGGATATCGGGGAAATAGTTTCGTGCGTCAATTCTTATGAGAAGCAAGAACAGAAAACTGAAACGCCTACATTGGCTAGAAAGCAGCGCCAACCGGCTGCGGTGCGACAGGCGTGCCTTATAAACTCGGTTGGCGCAGTTTCTCCAGGCGTTGTCACACGTTTGGACAGGTTTCACGGATCCCTGGCCGCCTCCTCTGACCCCTGAGCCGGCCACAAGCAGGACACGGAAACCGCTGCCAAAAGTCCGCCCTCTCGCCCGCTCACTCTTCACTTCATCGTTGTGTGTGTTGGGTCTGCCGCCGCAATCACTTTAGAACTGCACATCTCTAATGACCGGACTAACAAACGCTATATTTACCAGTATAATACTTGTGTTTACTGAAAAACGCCAGCATGGTAGTGAGGCATGTTGTTTGCAATATTGATACAGTATCAAATAATGCAATTCAAGGCATAAGTTCATGGCTTGTATAAAATACTAGCTGAAACCCCGGCGTTGGCCAGGTATTTATTTATTTATTACTGGCATTTTTCTGGTATATATTCATTTCTATAATTGCTGTTTGTCTGTAAAATCTCATGGGAATACAATTAGTAGTAAAGAAGTAATAGATTAATACTTGGTGCGTGATAGGGCGGTTTTTCATGAACGTTACTATTCATGTACTCATATCTCATGAACTGTGCATCGTAATGTGATACAATTTAGAAGGTACACTCAACTATATGTATGTATACTGTCAGTAAAATTTCCTGCGGCTACAATATGTGGTGTAGAAATTAAAAATTGTAACGACATACAGAATGCCCTAGTTTTACTCCATAATCATCGGAAAAGTAGTAAGCGAGAAACTTTCTTCCTTTCATCATTTTGCTATGGTTGCCAGCGAGAAAAAGTTTAATAAAGGTTTGAAAATATGTTTAAAATTTGTTGCAAGTCGCTAAGTACTGTCACTCTCATACAGTGTATTTCGAAAGTCTCGTCGCCGGCCGTGGTGGCCGAGGGGACTGAGACGCTCCAGTCACGGTCTGCACGGCGACTACGGTCGGGGGTTCGAATCCCCCATCGGGCATGGATATTTGTGACGTCCTAGTTCGTAAGTAGTTCATAAGTAGTTTGTAAGTTTAGGGACTGATGACCCCGTAGTTAAGTCCCATAAGCTTAACAAACATTTGAACATTTTTTTGAAAGTCTCGCCGCATTATATGGCATTTTTTGCGATTTCTATTGGTTATGACGTAATATCTTTTGAGCCATGTGCTGTATGTGATTCTTAACCATGCAGCAATTGTTACCTCACGGTAAGGAATGTGTGTACCAAATTTGTTTGAAATCTGTCCAAAGGTTTAGGAGAAAATGAGCAGCATTGTCGCAAAATTCAGCAGTTTTTCGCGCATCTCATTGTTTATGACGTCATATCTCATGAACTATAAATCGTATGTGATTCTTACACTTACGGCGACCGTCCTCATGGATTGAAGCTTACGTGTACAAAATTTCATAAAGATTGGAACAAAACTGTAGATTTGTATGCAAGACGTACAGACATACGGACATTCTGTTTTATATATTAGAAATTGATGCTAAATCACAGTATGATTCATTTATTTTAATGTTAAAATGTTTGTAAATCTATAGACCAAACTGCGTGCTCATCAGTCCGTAGCTCACACACTACTTAAACTAAGGTAAACTAACCTAAGGAGAACACACTCACCCATGCCCAAGGGAGGACTCCAACATCCGCAGCGAGGCGCCTTTGACCACTCGGCTACTCCACCGCGTCTACAGTATGACTCAGTTTTTTTACAGATTCAACAGTTCAACAACAACTGAAATTTTAATTATACAGAATGAGATCAAGTAAGCTGTCGTGGAAAGCCCATGTCCAAAACTAAATGCAACGTTATTTACCATTGGAACAGTATCTGAAAGAAGAGATAGTTCAACACGAAAAGTAATCTACTTTGCTTATACTTCAATGTCAGTCTTTAGATCGCTCTTCTATATCTGTAGCTACATAATTACTCTGGAAATCACATTTAAGTGCATGGCAGACCGTTCATTGAACCACTTTTATGATATTTCTCTACCGATCCATTCTCTGATAGCCCGCGGGAACAAGAGACACCTTCATGTTCCCGTTTTAGATGTGATTTCTCTTATTTTACATATGACGATCAAGTTTCCCTATGTAGGTGGGTGCTAACAAGAATGTTCACATTCGGAAGGGATAGTTGGCGAAATAAATTTCGCAAGTAGATCTCGCCGCGACAAATAAGGCCTTTCTGTTAATCTTTTCTACCCCAACTCCTGCAACATTTATGTGACTCACTCTCCCTGTATCACGATAATACCAAAAGAGCTGCCCCTCTCTGAACTTTCTCTATATCCTCCGTCAATTCCACTTGGTGAAGATCACACAATGCGAAGCAATACAACAAATTACGACGCACAAGTGTAGTGTAGGCAGTTTCTTTAGTAGAACTGTTGCATGTTCTAAGTCTTATGCCAATGAAACGTAGCCATTGGTTCGCTTTCCTTACGATATTTTTTATTTGTTCTTTCCAATTAAAGTTGTGCGACATTGTAATTTGTAGGTATGTAACTGAATTTACGGCCTGCAGATTTGACTGATTTATCACGTAAATGAAATTTAAAGGAGTTTTTTAGAGAGCATATGGATGTCTTCACAGTTCTCTTTACCTATGGCCAACTGCCAATTTTTGCACCATGCAGATATCTTATCTAAATCGTTTTACCGTTGCTTTTGATCGTCTGGTGACTTAACTAACCGATCAGTCCGCGAACAGTCTAAGAGAGCTGTTCATATTATTTCCTAAATCCTTTATAACGATAATGAACAGTAGTGTCCCTATAACAATTCCTTGGACATCACCAGATATCACTTCTGTTTTACTCGATGACTTTCCGTCAGCTGCAACGTATTGTGTTCTTTCTGAGATGAAATCGCGAATCAAATCGCACAATTGTGGCGATATTCCATAAGCTTGCAATTTCATTACAATCCGCTTGTGAGGTGCAGTGTCAAAAGCCTACCGGCAATCTAGAAATATGGTATCCATTGGAGATCCCTTGTCGATTGCACTCATAACTTTATGCGAGTTCACAAGAATGATATTTTCTGAATCCGGCTATACTATGGGTTGTTCATAATTTTTTAGGGAAGTATATGTTCTAAAATCATGCTGCAAACTGACATCAGTGATATAGGCCTGTAATTTTACGGGTCACTCCCATAGCTTTTCTTGAATATTGGAGTAATCTGTGCAATTTTGCAGTGTTTGCGCACGGATCCTTAACACAGCGTTTGTATAGGATAGTTAGGCATAAAAGTAATGCATCAGCATATTCTGAAAGGAACCGAATTGGTATACAATCTGAACCGGGAGACTTGGATTTGTTGAGTGATTAAAGTTTCTTTAATACTCCAGGGATGTGTACTTCTAAATTACGCTTGCAGGCAGATGTACTTTATTCGAATTCTGGAGTATTTGCTTCATCTTCTTTGGTGAAGGAATTTCTGTAAGCTGTGTTTAGAAATTCTGCTTAAGTAGCACTGTCATCAGTAGCATCAAGATTGCTATAGCGTAATGAAGGTATTGATTGTCTTTTGCCGTTGGTATACTTTACATATGACCAGAATTTCTTTTGATTTTCCACCAAATTACGAGGCAGGGTGTCGTTGTGGTAACTATGATAAGCCTCTCGCATTGTAGTTCGAGCTAAATTCGAGTTATTATAAACGATTGATAGTCTAGGGGATAATGTGTCTGTTTAAATTTGGCATGCTTTTTTCCTTTACTTTTACTAGAGTGATCTAAACTGTTTTGTATACCACGGCGGATAATCCCCCTCATTTGTTAATTTATTTAATATAAATATGTCAAAAGCTATCGATATAATTTCTTTGGATGTAAGCCACATTTGATCTAAATTCACATTGTTAGTTTCGAAATTTGTAGGAAAGCGTTAAACGTATTTTATCTGTTTTTTAATAGGTATAATTTTTCGTTTTATTTTGTAAATGACCGGTTTCCAGGCAGCTGCCCAACTTCAGATCAATTTTTAAAGGTACAGTGTAATATTTCACTTTCTAAACATACGATCATTTACAAAATAAAAGTGTTCTAAAAGCTGACATTGAAATATTCAATTCAAATCAGAATCGCAGAAACTTCCTAAAGATGTGTATGTCTAGTTTTGATAAATCGAATCTGCATAAGGATAACACCTGATTAGCTCTTGGGCAGAAAGCCGCGCAGTATTCAGCTGCAGCAATTTTCAATAAGCTGTTACAAGAACTCAAAAATCTTAGAAGTATTCCTCTTTCGAGTCTAAACTGATGAGTTTCCTCATGACTCGGTCTTTTTCTGTCGAAGAACTCCAGGAAAAGGTAAAAACAAAAACAAACAAACAAAAATTCTGCTAATTTCTGGGTTACATTTTTCATTCATTTACTTGTGTGCAGAGTGATCCTATACGTTTTATTTTATGAATTGCTATTCTTCTGTTGTAATTCCATGTACTGACTCGTTCGATGATCATGGAGACTTGCTTCTGAACTGCGTCTTGCGGAATGTGATAAATATAAAAAATAAAATGAAAACAAAACTCGCGATAATTTAATCGTGCTGTGTAGACGGAAATGAGAGGAAATTCAGACGTATTTGTCTTGCTGGGACAACTAGAGTGAGCTAGATGGAGGTCGAAGGAGGACCTACACACAATAATCAATGCCAATTGGCAGGGACTGCAAAGACCCTCATACGTCAAGTATGGCGTGAATCTGAAATTCGAGTCAGAAAATGTAAGTGTTATAAAAAGAACTGTGGACGATTAGATTTCAGTAACAGATGTTTCACTAGCTGTCTGAAACCTGTTCTCAGAACAGAAAATAACAACTGCACCTGGATAAGGACTACGGGCTATAGTTTTTAAAGAAGCAGCAAACAGATGCACAGATTAAATAGTTTTATCGTGTCCGGTTGCGGGTACTTTTTGACTCTATACGTTCAGTCCGAACATGGTGGAAGGACACTCCTTCCATCATGGTGGAATTGAACATGTAGAGTCACCAATGCACATCTGAAGAAGAGCACCTAATTTCCGAAACTGGTCCCAATAAAGCTATTTAATCTGTCAACTGGTTGATGCTTCTGTGAAAACTAGTGACACTACAGTTGCTGTGATGCACAAAATACTAAGGTCACCGACTATTTATCATAATTAGTACACTGTAGTCGCATCAGAGACACAAAACATGGTTTCAAAATGTCTTGGCATAGGCGAGAATGCGTATTCATGGAATAAAGTAAAACATAGCTCAGAGGAAGATATAATATGATAAGTAATATGTAGGGAGTAGCAAAAAATCTATTACGGATGCAAAATTTTGCACTTTATTTTTTATGTTTTTCTTTCCTTCTCCTTCCTTCTAAGAAAGAAGATTTAAAATCTAACTGGTAAAGAAGAAACGCCAATTATGGAAAAGGTGCAGTATTTGCAAAGCAGTTGGGTGAAATGCAGCTTTGTTTGTAATCACTGCCTTTCACTAAAACACGTTTTTCTAGCCATCGGCCCAGTTAAGACGCCTCACCGAGAATGAATTGAGTTGCACAAAAACATTTCCTTTCACACAAGTTATACCATTCTGTTCTTGCTGTGACGACAATGAAGTTTCTCTTTCCCATTTTTATAATCCTGCCCATAGTCATTTAATTACATAAGGAATACTTTCCATGAGTCGAAAAAGGTTGTGTATGAACACAGCGTTTTCTGTTCGTTGAACCAGCAGCATGCCTCCGTGGTTCGGTAGACACAACCTGACCTGGTGCTATTTTTCGCTCGGCTCCTTAGTCCACGTTACCGGTACATAACAGTCAGCATTTTCTTTCTGCCTCCTCATACTGCATCCGCCTTCTCGTCCTTACAGTGGCAACAGTGAACATTTCCTGGCTCTTGTTTTAATGCTCTGGCCTTAACGAAAGCATGACAAAAGTCTGTCGGCAATAAGTAACTACATGTTTTCAACACCAATAGATAATTGCTGTATCACCTAAGAAAACTTACCGAAATACAAATGTAAGATTCTAAAACACAGTTAGGGCCAGCTGAGAGCCACGGAGTACAAGGGTCGAAGAACATGCTTGGTAGTTTGTGCAGGTGAGTTAATTCCGTGTGCCTGGATTGGAGCAGAGGTTAACCGCAACTGTCTCGTAAGCAGGAGGACCTCGCTTCTGACACAAATTTTCTCATGTCCCTGTTGTGTGATTACAGAAACTACCAGCAGCGGAGACTAAACCACCGAAGTTAAAATCTATAAATCGAGATTTTCTAACTGGTTGATCAATTAGATGAGCGGTCAGAAACCCACGGCCCGTAGGCTGCCTTCTCCTTGCGCCCCACGACTGTCTTTATAAATACAGATATAATAACTCGGAATCATTTTAATCTCGCTCCAAAACTGAAATCCGAGTAACAGTAACTACAGAACGAATGAGTTTCTTTCGGCAGTTTTCTTTCATGTTCTCTCAAAAGCCGTCACGTTTTGGCACTAGTACCAATGCTTTCTGTTGTTTGTAATATCAGTTACCACCGTCAGAGAAAGTGACTGAGACGGTAATGAGTAACTGAATGGGTTGTTTGAACGTTTCTTGGCTCCTCCACTCTTTAGAGGCGCCTCCTTTTTGGCCTGGTCTGGTGTGAAAGGCTGCTTGTACACCTTTATTTACTCTGCTTCCAGACCTCACGGGGGCCCCCTATAGAGACCCTGGTATGTGCGTGCAACACCGCGCAAAGTGAAACGCCTTACGATGAACGTTCTCATCTGCACTTGACTTCTGCCGGAATAACGGAGGAAAATCGACGATTTCATTTTCAAGTATTTTAAATGTTAATCGAAGACCTTGAACATGCCTTTATAAAGGAAAGAATTAACTCGCCGCAGGTCGCGGTGGCCGAGGAGACTGAGGCGCTCCAGTCACGGTCTGCACGGCCACTACGGTCGGGGGTTCGAATCCCCCCTCGAGCACGGATATTTGTGCCGTCCTTAGTATTAGTTAGTTCATAAGCAGTTTGTAAGTTTAGGGACTGATGACCCCGTAGTTAATTCCCATAGACTATACAAACATTAATTAATTAACTCGCCGTCGGTGGAAATTTGCTATGAGATAATTTTAGGATTTGGAAGAAAAACTAGCTTTGTACAGGAAACAGCAAGGTGCGTGGTCCTAGAAGCGCAGATCCGGGTTGCGCCAAGTTCAGAGGTCCTGTTGTTGACATTCAAGCACATCTTTCAGTACTTATTCCAAAAGAATTACGGACTCGCGGGAATACACCTGTCTTCTCTCGTATTCACTCACATTCTCGGCATGCACGTTACTGCGAATTGTCGATAGGTGCGTAAAATACCAGTTCGATTATATGTCCCCGTAACTAAAAATTTAAGGGATAAGTTCTAGTGAAGAGGAAGCCGTAACTTGAAATGTAAGAGACCAGTGTTTGGTGAAGCGGAAGGTTATCCTTTTTTACATCCTGGACCAATCCTCCGCTGATTAAAAATTTTGTATTAATACTGACGTAAGAGATATAAAAATGTGGTGGTAGTTGGGCCGCGGCGGAGCGGCCGAGGGCATTGAGGCGCTATGACATGATGCGCGAGGCTGTTCCCCGTCGGTAGTTCGAATCCCCCCTCGGGCATGGATATTTGTGCCGTCTTTAGTATAAGTTAGTTCAGAAGTTTAGGGACTGATGACCCCGTAGTTAAGTCCCATAAGATCTACAAACATTTGAACATATGAACATTTGAAGTGGTGGTTGGTATTTTTTCCGGTCTAGTGGCTGAATAACCAAGTGTGTAAAAATGACCCTACCTGGGCGGGGAGAACCGTTGGCCCAGGTTCGAATCCGCCCGGCGGACTAACGACGAGTGCCGGCCAGCCTGGTTGTGCCTTGTAGGCGGTTTTCCACAGCCCACTAAGTGATTAACACGCTGGTTCCCAAGTCCCGCCTCAGTTACACCATTCGTGCAATCATTAGAAAACTTGTTCACAATTTAATTGGTATAACATTATAGGCAGACAATGGGGAACATATAAGTCCTCCGTGGGGGAGAGGTTATGGGTTGGCGGCAGGTAGGACGAACATCCGGAGAGCCGTAAACTAACCACGACAAAACAATGGTAACAATGCCTACCCCTTGTGAAAGCGGTAATAAAACAAGATCGAGAAGAAGTAGTCTGACCAGTCAGTTGTATGTCCACAGGAATATGTCACCCACAGTTCTTGCTAAAGCCAACGTGATGCCTTACTTCCACGGTAGCTGGAAGATCCGTATCTGCACGCTTGTGATTATTGTTGTAATTTATTATTCAACTGTGTAAATTCACTTCATACATAATTGAAATGGAAGTTGTGCATCTTTGGCTCGCGGTCTTAGAATCCAGTGGTGGAACTATAGGCAGGCGCGGTGATTTTATTAATGCAGCCAGAGTCATTTCTATCATTCCTCAATCCACTTACTCCCTATCATTAAGTGCAGTTACGGAGACCCTTAACCATTTCCATGGTAAACGTTACGAGAGGGGTGGTGCGTATGGAGGAGAGATTTTGTGATAAAATTCCGAAATTCTTATTTCGTTCAACAAATTCTGAAAATACATTGACTTCAAGTCTTGGTTGGCACTACAAGTGTAATTACTGCTTTATTCACATCTGGGATAGCTTCCTAAGCTATTTCTGTGTCTGATGTTGTCACGCCGAAACCGTAATCAAGTCCAGATCCGAAGGCAGTCATTAACGTGTTGAACCAGACTCGCCATCACGCTTTGGAAGTTTGTGCGTCACACACTCCAAACGGATTATTTTTAGATTCATAACAGCCAGCAAGAGCTACGAATGCCCGGCCACCTTCATCAACTTCCATTTGCCAGTAGCCCGTCTGCATGTCCATAGTTGAGAAATACTTTGCTTCTTTCACGCAGTCGAGGTTATCATCAAACGATAAACACCTTTTTTATGATTTTTTTTCAGTCCTCCGCAGTCAACATAGAAATGCCATGACCGTCGTTATTCAGAAGGGTCTAAGGAGAGGGCTTTCTCATCCTGCAGTATCTTTTGAACATCATTCTGCCGCAACAATGTACATAAGAGCTGCCAATTGGTCGATGATCCCCTATGTTGATACGGTGTTTCACACGAAGGCCGTTTGGTCTATTTTACTCCCACTCCCGATTGTAAGCATCTGAAAACTAATGCAGAAAGGCTATCATTCGTCGACGTTGCTTTGCTAGATACAATCAGCTGTTGGACACTATGGTCTGTACTCGGTGCAGCGTCTACCACTGAAATTATCAGATCGTCTCTGTGACGCTTTCACGTTTTTACATAACTAACCACTCCGATAGATGACCTACATCACAGCTCATGGCAGTATTGAATGTAAAGTGGCGCTAACGATACCTTCTCTTTCTAGAAAATAACTAGTTGTACCATCTTGACCTTTAAAAAGGATTCCGTTTTTTATACAGCGCGGCTGCAGAGGAAGGTGGGCGAATGGGCTACTTTTTGTAATTTAAAGCCCAGAAAGATATTTTGTAACAAGAAGAGTTCAGGAAACGCTAGAAGTGAGTGGATTCCAGATGTCTTCAGGTCTCGCGAAGGTGTTGCAATGGTAGCTGGTGCCCAGTTCACAGAGCTCAGTGAAAGTCGTGGCGATCGAGTTTTTTGGAGGAGGAAAAGAAACAGGGTGCTCGGCAGAACGCTGAGGCGGTTAAGGCATAGCATTTGCCTCACGGTTCGAGCACAACGTCGTCGGCACTTATTACCCAACTGGATCCTGCCTAAATGATGTATACTGGTGTTATATGAATACACCGTAAAACTAAGCAAAAAGTTTCGGGATTTCAAGCACAATGCGTTTATGTTATGTCTAATATTGATATTTTATTTACTGATTCCTATGTATTCTTGACGCAGGGAATCTTATGGTCTTGGAGTTATCTGTTCCTTCTACTACCATGAATCACGACGCTACATATTTTTAATGCGTGACATAAAACAGAAAACCAGTAGAAAGTACAATATAACGACTATTTATTTACTCATGTTATAAGCGACACGCATTTCTATCTGAATCACGTTTTAATATAAATATTTTGTTTGGCTCGAACTTTTCGGTAGCATGCTACCTTTATTAGGTGTCAATCCACAAATGATACTTTTTTCTGTCTGATTAAATTAGCCGTAAGTGCGATGTTCTGTTCTTTTCAAGTGAGTTAGTGAAGTTACGCATCAAAATGACGTTTGTTATGACCAGAAAAATTTTGCAAGATTTTGTAATTTTCACGCCTCTTAAATAAACCTTGTATGTGTTGAGAATACAGATTGAATATCTAAGCACTACTGTTTATGCTCACACAGAGATTTTTTTCTGCAGTGGCTGAATTTTTCAAAGACAGTTTTATTGTTAATGTGTTACAACTGAATACGTATACAAAGCGTGTCTGGAAAGCTCAGTGAACAGTCTCAGAAAATAAATGAGATAATAATTACGAACAAAAGACCTTTACTGGCCTTAAAAGTAATCATCATTAGCCGCAACACACTTAAGTCATTCCTTGCAATGTTACTGTAAACTACTAGTACACACTGATGTGACAAACGTCATGGGATACCTTCTAATTCCGTGTCAGACCTAATTTTCCGAAAGTAAATGCAGTAGCTTGACATGCCAAGGGTTCAACAAATCATTGCCGATGGGGGATTTTGTGAAGGAACTAACCAATAGATTACCGTATTACTATAATTGATCGGTGGGATTGATGTCGGGCGAACCGGGAGGCCAAATCATACCCTGGAACCCTCCACAAAGCTTTTCAAATTAGTCGTGAACAACTGTGACATGGCGCATTATCGGCCATAAAAATTCCATCATGGTTTGGAAACGTGGCTAAAGTAGCCGAACTGAAATATTTTCAGTCTACGACGTACCAGTTAGACCAGAAGACCTACACCATCCCAAGTAAAACAGCCGACACCATTATGGAGCTTGAACAGCGCCTTGTTGACATCTTGGTTCCATGGCTTCGTGGAGTCGGTGCCACACTCTAAGCAAGCAAGGAAGGAAGCTTAGGGTTTAAGGTCCTGTCGACATCGCGGTTATTAGAGACGGAGCTTAAGCTCGGATATTTTGGGTAAGGGTGTGGGAGGAAATCGGCCGTGCCCTTTGGAAGGAACCATCCCGGCATTTGCTTGGAGTGATTTAGGGAAATCACGGAAAACCTAAAACTGGATGGAGATGGATTTGAACCACCATCCTCCCGAATGCGAGTTCAGTGTCTTGCCACTGCACCACCTCGCTCGGTGGCACACTCGAACCGCAGCATCAGCTCTTACCAACTGAAATCTGTTTTTCAGCCTTCTGAGTTCCAACAGAAATGGTACCAACCAAAGGAGAGGTGATGTAGGCATAGCTAAGGCACTCAAACTAGCCGTCTGTTACCATGGCCCATTGCGCTACACTGTCCTAAAGGATGCTTCGCCCTACGTCGCAGATTTGTTTCTGCGGTTACTTCAGTGTTTGTTAGCACTGAAAACTCAACGCGAACATCGCTGCTCTCGATCATAACGCCCAGGCCGCCAGCCACTGTGTTGTCCGTGGTGAGAGGTAATGCCTGAAATTTGATATTCTCGGCACACACTTGAAACTGTGGACCTTGAAATATTGAATTCCCAAACGACTCCAAAAATGGATTGTCCCATGCGACTAGCTCCAAATACCATTTCGCGTTCAAAGTATTTTAATTCCAATCGTGAGACCATAATGACGTCAGAACCCTTTCCACATAATCACTGGAGTACAAATGGCAGATCTGCCGGTGTGCGCCATTTTATAGTTTGTGCACGCGGTATAACTGCCATCTCTACCAGTGCATATCGCTGTTCCATGACTTTTGTCACGCCAGTGTTCGCTTCTAACGTGAAGTACCTGGCGACGCTATGCTGGATTTCGCCAAAGCGAAGTGACTGTTCTTCAAGCGTCTCTTTACTCTCCTAATTTGACGCCGGCAGAGTTCGTTTTGTTCCCCACCTTAAATTAACCCTGAAACACCATGAACACGGTGCTTCGAGCGAGACTTCAAGAAAAGCTCGCTGACAGTTTCCAACAGCCTCACAGCCGATGTGAAGAGCGTGTTCTACCTAATGCTAACCATTATGAAGGTCAATTAGAGTTTGTCTTTAGCTTCTGTTTTCTTTATTTTCTAAGCTCATTTATCTAGCTTTTCAGACGAAAATGCAGTTTAATAGAGAAGGAATTGTTTCTGACAGAAGTAACAGCAAATCAACAGTAGATACTTAATCTACTTAAATGACGAGAACCAGACCTATATTCAAATAGGTCACAAACAAAAGGATTTATCTTGGTGTACCCCGGTTGATGACGCTTTGACTACATCTGCCTATGCCTAAGAATTTCGCATGTAGTTGAGGTACCAGGAGACGTTTGTGCCACTGACACAACTGTCCGAAAGAATAGACGCCACATAAATATAACTTAAATAAATTCCGATGACGGTAAATGATACTTTCTTCAGTGCGGAGGTACTCCTAGGCCCTTACTCTTACGGGACTTAGTTTACAATAACTACGAGTTTGAACTCTAGTGGGCAGGGGTAAAGTTGAGAATTTGTATCTGACGGGAGGCGTGCTTGAGTAATTCCGTGCAGGTGTGGTGATCGCTGGGTCCCCAGTGGTGTAGGGTCAGTGCACTGCCTAGAAAGCAGGAGACTAGGGTTCGAGTCCCGGTTGGGTACACGTTTTCAACTTTACCCATTCGCAGTTAATGTCATACATTCTATGAATACGAGTAAAAATATTTGTTTAAATAATGTACTAATGTAAAGAAAGCGCGACGTAGTCAGAAACAATAAGCGAATATTCCCGTCAGCAGTGCCGCAGATGCACGGCGGTTAGGTCTCCAGCTGGAGAGGGAGGGTTAGGGGTGTATGTAGAAGCAAGTCCCACACATAGCTTCTGAGGAAGGTCGTAGTTTCCTCTCTGCCTTGTGCTCCTATAGGGTTTGTCCATCAAAAATGTGGAGGAACTACGGAAACAACAATTAAATACGACGTGTCTGAAATTTGAACATATCTCGTCTCAACTGTTTGGTAAGCCTTTACAGTTCACATCAAACAAATGAGCCCAATATGGATCGTTTTTGCACCTTCCTTTTGTGGTGACGGAACATTCATCTGACTAATACATATAATTCCTCGTGTGCCATCACCATTAGTAGCTGTTCAAGAAGCACTGCTGGACAAAGGTCTTTCCCCAGTAATTGATGTGTTATGGTATTCACCTACATGCTTCTCAAGCCCTATGCCCGCCTTCTTCCAGTAGGCGTTTGTCTTAGACTTTACTTATCTGTTGTACTCAGGAAAAGGATCCATTTACAATCCATTCACTGGGTGACATGCACTTCCAACTGCAGACACTTTTAATTGCGTTCATAATTACGTCTCCCACACCAGTCTGTTCTCTAATCTATTTGCTGTTTGATTCACAATATACGGTACAAATTTCAGGTCCTCTGTTTGCCGTCTACAAAAGGAAGACGTAATTGCCTACAAGTATAAAAAATGTTCAAATGTTTGTAGAGCTTATGGGACTTAACTTTGGGGTCATCAGTCCCTAAACTTACAAACTACTTATGAACTAGCTAATACAAAGGACGGCACAAATATCCATGCCCGAGGGGGGATTCGAACCCCCGCCCGTAGTGGCCGTACTGAACGTGACTGGCGCGCCGCAGACAGCTCGGCCACCGCGGCCGGCGCTACTAGTATAGTTTGCCCTATTTGTTAGTGCAGGCGTTCCCGGCGTATGGTACTGATGAAATCTTCTCTGGTTTCCATCTGGGTAGCTGCGTTGAAATCCCGCGACGTTTCGATGAAAATCATTCTCATGATCTTCTGGTGAGAATGACTCTCATCGAAACATCGCGGAATTTCAACGCAGCTACCCGGATGGAAACCCGAGAAGATTTCATCTGTCCTTTTTTTTTTTGTTTCTTAAAAGCATTAGCAATCAATCTTGCAGCGACCATGCTCTCTCTGTCTGTCTTGGAGAACATCTACAAGTAGCTCTCCAGGGTAGTGTCATAGCAGCATGAAATTAATTACAATGCAGATCATTAGTAGTACAAAAGAGAATATTTTCACTAGTAGCGTTGTCGTTAGAGGGTGCCAGAAGTGTCTTCTTAGCTAACTTGCTGTGTTTGTGTTTTACAGGTTGGAGAGCAACACCGCCTCCGAACCAATGCAACTATGCGCTTCGTCTTCTTCACAGGTACGTGATCATCTTGTAACATTAGATAAGATGCATCCTCTCGTTTTTGTAGGATTCGAAGATTAACGAAACATTCCCAGTGGTACTCCCTTCATATCTGCATTTTTGGTACAGATTCTGATGTAATTACCACAGACGTTAATAAAGGGAGCACGATTGACAACTAGGTTGTAGCCACAAAGGTGGTAATATTCACACAGCGTGAAACTCAGACTGTAATTCTTTTTCGCTTACCTGGAAACTAAGTACGAAGATTAAATAGTGGCAACTATTTATTCACAACCGATACAAAAGCGTTACATGTTTGCTGTAACTATTCCTGTCCTTCTAAGTAATCACCAGCGTTGTGTAGAAGCCGTTGCTAGCGATGTTGAAGGCGAAGTATACTGTTAGCAAAGCCTGTTCTGTTGATGGTTCCCCCTCAGGGGCTTAGCATTAATTTGCTGAGTAAAGTCTTGGCGAACCCGGGGTCCAGAGTCGTGGGCTGTGTCACGCCAACAGTCCGCTACACCGTAAGCTCTGTGCGTGCTTCAACGACCATCGTTCGGCGCGACGGTGGAACGTTGTACGTTTCAGAGCCCGGGGATCTTGGCTTAATCGCCCGTGTCGTGAGGACGGTACAAACCTCTATTAACAAAAACAAAAACAAAAAAACAAAAAAAAAAAAAAACAAAAAAAAACAAAAAACAAAAAAAAAACCTCAATCTCAAGGTGTGCTACGTGCCGAGGAGATGCATGGCCGTTGAGGTTGAACAGCCGCTAGCGAGCAACCTCTGAGGAACCTGCTGCACCTCAATTGTATAAGGCTTACCCAGGCAAGCGGGGCTCTGCCTGGGTGGACCTTTAGTTCCCCAGCTGCTCGTGGGACCATAATGAAACGGGCAAACAATACCGTCGCCACACGCAAACCTGGCGTCTCTAAGAGAGGAAGAAACGAGTACGAGTACAACAGGGTCGCCACCGGTGCCTTCATCTTGGCTTTCGAGGATGATTCATTGCCTGGGAAAGTCAAGGTGATGATTTATCGGTGCAAAGAAAAAGCTCTACGTTCCTCCCCCTATGCGCTGTTTTAAGTGCTGGAGGTTTGGCCATATGAGCTCCCGATGTGATGCCAACCCTACATGTCGGGAGTGCGGACGGGCGGTTCATCTGAACGTCCCTTGCACGCCCCCTCCAGTATGTGTCAACTGCGGACAGCATCACTCCCCTTGCCCACCTATGTGTACGGTTCTGCAGCAAGAATGGAAAATCATGGAGTACAAGACTAGAGATCGACTTACTTACTCTGAGGCAAAGAGGAAATATCAGAAGCTCCATCCTGTGCGCCAGGTCAACACCTATGCCACGGCAGCCTCACTGTTATCCTCCACTGTGCTTACGATCCAGTCCATGCAATCCGTACCAGTGGGCTCCCAGGCCCAACCAACTGTCCCTGCCCCCTTACCAGCTGGGGGCGCTTCCTCTTCGGTGGCTCCCACACTTTTCACCATGGGAGCAACACCCGCTAAATCATCGGGGACTCCAGTCCCCACCTCTAAGCCGGAGAAGGAGAAGCCTTCTCCAGCCCCTCTTGCTGAGAAGGGGTCCCTCAGGACACCCCCTTCCGCGGCTACTCAGAGCGCTCCGGAGGGTCCTGGCCACAGGCCTACGGATCTACAACCTGCCGGTTGAAGAGCTTCTCGCTCTTCCTTCGTCCTGAATGCTGCTTATGGGAAGCCCTCTCGGCCCTGCAAACCAAAGGGCCAGCGAGAGGAAAAGAAGAAACGTAACAAGAAAAAAGAATGTTACGTGGCTTCAAAGTCACATCCATCCACATCCTCTTTTTGGAGAATGAAGTCGAGATCCTCGCATGTCCTGAGGAACTCGCAATTACTGATTCCCCAGACATTAAGATCTCTGATTCTGTGGATTCAGAGCGCGTGGTAGCAGACGATCCAATGGAGTGATCTGCTCTTTTATTCATCATGGCGGTACAGCCAGGAGAAAACATCATCCTCCAGTGGAATTGTGGTGGCTTTTTCCACCACCTGCCTGAGCTACGACAACTTCTAAGCCAGACACCTGCTTTCTGTATCGCTCTTCAAGAAACCTGGTTTCCAGCGATGCGGTCCCCTGCCCTTCGAGGCTACAGGGGCTATTTTAAAAATCGCTCCATCTATGACAGAGTTTCCGGTGGAGTCTGCGTCTATGTCCTAGCCACTGTCCTGAACGCTGCCGTGCCTCTTCCAACGCCTCTAGAGGCGGTTGCTGTTCGGCTCCGGGCAGTGCAAGATGTTTCAATATGTTCGATCTATCTCCCGCCAGATGAGGCTGTCTTTCCTGTAAACCTCGCTGCCTTGGTCGCCCAACTTCCCCCACCCTTCCTTCTTTTGGGGGATTTCAATGCCCACCACACTTTGTGTGGTGGCACACAGACCTCGGCACGGGGTAGAGATGTTGAGACTCTACTGACGCAGTTGAACATCTGCCTCCTCAACACCGGTGCTGCTACGCACTTTAGCGTAGCACACGGTACATTCTCCGCCATAGATCTGTCTGTCTGTAGCCCAAGCCTGCTTCCGCACTTCACTTGGAGGGTCCACGATGACCTGTGGCCGGCCGCGGTGGCCGAGGGGACTGAGGCGCTCCAGTCACGGTATGCACGGCCACTACGGTCGGGGGTTCGAATCCCCCCTCGGGCATGGATATTTGTGCCGTCGTTAGTATTAGTTAGTTCGTAAGTAGTTTGTAAGTTTAGGGACTGATGACCCCGTAGTTAAGTCCAATAAACTGTACAAACATTTGAACATTTGATGACCTGTGTGGCAGCGACCATTTCCCTATCTTCCTGTCGCTCCCACAGTGTCCACCTGCTGACTGTCTGCCTCGTTGGTCCCTCCATAGGGCCGACTGGCCAGCATATTCCATAGCTGGTGCACTTCCCTCTCCTCTTCTAGCTGATATTGATGCCGCTGTTCAGCAGGTCACAGATTCCATCATTTCTGCTGCTGAGAAAACCGTTCCCATCTCACTTGGATCACTCCACAGTAAGTCTGTGCCCTGGTGGACACCGGAGATAGCTGAGGCCATCCGGAAACGTCGGCAAGCACTACAGCGTCACCGACGCCAACCTTGTGTCGAACATCTCGTAGCCTTCAAGCGTCTCTGGGCAGGGCCCGGCGATTGATCCAGCACAGCAAGAGGGTCTCCTGGGAGCGTTATGTCGCCTCCATTGGATCCCGAGCATCGCCTTCACGGGTATGGTCGCAAGTTCGATGCCTCTTTGGGTACCGCTCAGCAGTGGGAATTCCGTGCCTAAGCATTCAGGGTACAATTTGTACTGACCCTCTCACCATAGCAGAGCATTTGGCAAACCACTATGCTCACACCTCAGCGACCGCTGCATATGATGTGGATTTCCGCGCCATTAAACAGCGCACGGAGGGAAAACGGATATCTTTTCGAATGCGACGCCAGGAAGTCTACAACATCCCTTTCAGTAAATGGGAGTTCGAAAGCGCCCTTGCCACATGCCCAGCCACGTCCCCTGGACCCGACCGCATTCATAGTCAGTTCCTCCGACACATATCAGCAGACTCCAAGCTCCAACTTCTCTCCTTGCTGAATCGTCTCTGGGTTGAGGGTGTCTTCCTGTCCCAATGGCGGGATAGCATCGTCATCCCGGTGATGAAGCCTGGGGCTGATCCGCAGGTGGCTGATAGTTACCGACCAATCAGCCTCACCAACGTTCCGTGCAAACTCCTTGAACGGATGGTGAGTCGGTGGCTTATGTGGATCCTTGAGAACCGGGATTCCTGGCCCCACAACAGGGTGGGTTCCGTCGTGGCCGCTCCGCTATCGATAATCTCGTGTCGCTGGAGTCGGCCATCCGTACAGCCTTTAAACGCCGGGAACATCTGGTTGCTGTATTCTATGACCTACGAAAAGCGTACGACACCACCTGGCGCCACCACATACTGTCTACGCTGTACGACTGGGACTTACGCGGTCCGCTTCCTGTATTCATACAGAATTTTCTCGCGCTACGGTCTTTTCGTGTCTGTATTGGTTCCTGTCTCAGCTCCCCTCACTATCAAGAAAACGATGTTCCACAGGGTTCCGTTCTCAGTGTCCTTTATTTTTGGTCGCTATCAATGGTCTTGCTACTGCTGTGGGGTCATCGGTTTACACCTCATTGTATTCCGATGACTTCTGCATATATTTCAGCTCCACTAGCATCGGGGTTGCTGAACGGCAGTTGCAGCTAGCTATTCAAAAGGCGCAGTCGTGGGCGTTTACTCATGGTTTCCAATTTTCTGCATCAAAAACCCGGGTGATGCATTTCTGTCGGCGTCGGGCGGTACATCCTGAACCTGAACTGTATCTGGCTGATGATCTGCTGCGTGTCGAAGAGACGCACCGTTTTTTAGGCATGTTGTTCGACAACCGTCTCACCTGGGTGCCACACCTTCGCCAGCTCAAACAAAAGTGCTGGCGCCACCTTAATATTCTACGCTGTCTCAGCCATACTGTTTGGGGAGCCTCACGCCCAACGCTCTTGCGACTTTATAAGGCGCTCATTCAGTCGCGCCTAGACTATGGCTGGTTAGTATATGATTCGGCTGCACCTTCAGCACTGCAAACATTAGACCCAGTCTCACATTCTGGAGTTCGTTTGATGACAGGGGTTTTCCGTACGAGCCCTGTGACAAGCCTCCTAGTTGAAGCTGGGGTCCTTCCTCTGCGGTTCTGGCGGCAGAACCTGCTGGCTTCATACGTTGCCCATGTTCAGGCCTTGCCATACCATCCGAACCACTAGCTTCTTTTTCCAGGCGCTGCACTCCCTATTCCTCCAAGACGACCTCGGTCAGGTTATCCAATGTCAGTCCGTGTTCGTTCTCTCCTTTCGTCCCTTGAATCCCAACCACTCCCTGCCACTTTCCAATATTCCTTTCAAACCCCTCCTTGGTCCATCCCACGTTTTCAGCTTTGTCTGGATCTGTCCCATACATCAAATGACTCTGTTTCTCCAACGCAACTCCGCCGCCAGTTCCTGCATCTCTTCAACTCTTTCCGTGGTGCTGAAGCCATTTATGCTGATGGGTCCATCGCAGATGGTCGTTCTGGGTATGCATGTGTCCATGGTGACCATGTCGAACAGCATTCATTGCCCTGTGAAAGTAGTGTCTATACCGCAGAGCTGGTCGCCATCCTAAAGGCTCTAGAACATCTCCATGCCTACCCCAGGGGTCATTTGTCATCTGTAGTGACTCCTGGAGTGGCTTGCAGGCAGTCGACCAGTTCTTCCCTCATCACCCGTTAGTACAGTCCATTCAAGACACTACTTACTCTCTTGCCAAGTCTGGCCGTTATGTGGTCTTCCTGTGGACCTCTGGCCACGTCGGCATGCCGGGGAATGAACGTGTTGACCAGTTGGCCAAACAGGCCACCACTGCGCCACCCTTAACCATTGGCGTCACAGAATCCGACCTAAAGTTAGCACTGCACAAGAAGGTGGGTGATGCTTCGAGTGCCGAATGGTCTACCATGGGTGCAGCAAACAAGCTTCGAGCAGTGAAGCTATCCACAACTCTGTGGAGGTCTTCACTGCGGCCCATACGTCGAGAGTCAGTTGTCCTCTGCCGGCACACCCGGCACACCCGGCTGACACATGGCCGTTTCCTTCGCCGTGAGGCCCCACCTGTGTGTCGGTGTGGAACAGCGCTGACAGTAGTCCATCTTCTGATGGACTGCCCAGTTTTAGCTGCCTTGCAGCACTCTTTTAACCGACCGGACGCGCTACCCTTAGTTTTAGGCAACGATGCCTCCGCGGCTCATTCTGTTTTAAGTTTTATTCGTGCAGCTGGTTTTTACAACTCGATCTAGTGGTGGGTGCTATAGCCTGATAATTCAGGTCCCCACCTATCCAGCGATTTTACACGCTTTTAAGAACTTTCTGTAAATTACCAAGATTTTTAGTTCGTGCAGTATGGCTGGCTCATTCTGTTTTTTCTCTGTGACCAGCCAGCCATGTTCTGCTGTCCAGTTTTAGGTGAGATCCCGACTTCGTTTTACCTATTGTGTGTCTTCCTTTTGTGTTGTCAGCGACATGTCCATTGTCAGCTACCCCACTTGTGAGTGTTCATCTTTGGAGCTTTGTTTTACTTTTTACGCTCTTAGCTAGGAACAGGGGACTGATGACCTAGCTGTTTAGTCCCCTCTAAACCATCAACAACAACAACGTTGATGGTGCAAATGGAGCGGTCTATTGCCTGTCTAATCTCTGGAACACTTCTGAAGCGAATGCCACGAAGTGTTCCTCGATCTTCGGATTCAAATCAAAGTCATAGGGAGTTAAGTCCAGGGAGTATGGTGGATGGTACAGTACTTCGCAGTCCCATCGACCGAACAGAGCAGCCGCAGCTTGCACTGCATGCGCCTGCATATGATCGTGAAAAAGATGGGTGGGTTGCACAGAAAAGCGTAAGTCGTTGTGACTGTGGTTTGATTCCGAAGATCAAGGGACCACTGCTTGTCATTCGTTCAGAACTGTTCCAGAGATTCGACATGCTCCATTCGCACCATCAACAGAATAGGATCTGCTAACGGTAAACTACACCTTCCAAATCGCTGGCAACGGGTTCTACACAACGCTGGTGACTACTTAGAAGGACAGTAACAGGTGCAAACGTGTAACGCTCTTGTATCGGTTGCGAATAAACGGTTGTCAGTATTTAAGTTCCAACCCTCGTAGTTAGCGGAAAAATCAAATTAAGCTGTGTAACAATACTGGAACTTGTTTGTTCGACTTGGTTTGAAAATTTATTCAGGGTAAGTTATCTGATTTCATTCCTTCCGGTAAGTGAACTGCACGGACAACAGAAAGTCGGAGCATACAAATCCAATGCTTACAATTTACTCCAGTATTTGGAGCTCGTAATTGAGTAAATTATGGTAAGTGGTCGATATATTTATTAAGATTATCAAACACTGTGGTGACAGACTGTGAGAATTTCCGTTTAATAGACACAATTACTAGCTACTAACTGCCCTTGATGTCTGTACAGCTCCTTATCAACGCCTTTGAAGTTTATGTATGAAATTATCCCTTCGCCTGATGTGGTATAATGACCTTCTTGCTGATTTTTAAAGCTCAGTGATTGTTTATCATAAAATGATTATATCCAAAAATTCTCAAACAAGAAAAAATAATTAGCTATCTCACTCAGTTAATATAGTAATCTCTGGTGGGACATAACGAAAGGTGCGGAATGTAGTCAATACGAACCTAAACGGTATAGAACATCTTCAGGAGTGTGTCTGCTTACAATAGGGATTTTTAAAACTCTATTGAGTGTTTTGCAATGTTAAAGTGGGACAGTTAACATTTTACGGCACTGTCGTAAGATGCATTTCATGGACCATTCTGAAAATCATATGAGCTGCTTTCTTGCTGGAATTACCTCGCTTGTATACAGTCGACAGGGTGATTACGTTTTAAATGATCTCATTTACGTACGACAAGAAGTAATTTCGTAATTTCCACTCTACCGTTGCAGTCAAGAGTGAGGCAATACACACACTAGATATTCAGAACTTAGGAGCTAGCGTTGCTATGAGATCTAGTTTCCATGCGCGAACATGCTGAGCATTCAGATTACGTAGTGAAGACATGGAGTGATTATCAAGTTATCCAGTAAAAGTGTTTACGAGGTTACAAACTGAACATTTATTTCTTATGGTTCAGCCGGCCGCGGTGGCCGAGGGGACTGAGGCGCTCCAGTCACGGTCTGCACGGCCACTACGGTCGGGGGTTCGAATCCCCCCTCGGGCATGGATATTTGTGCCGTCCTAGTTCGTAAGTAGTTCATAAGTAGTTTGTAAGTTTAAGGACTGATGACTCCGTAGTTAAGACCCTTAAACTATACAAACAAACATCTTATGGTTCACATTTAGCGTGTTACCGAGTGTACAACTGACCTTAGCCCTAGTTTCGTTATGAGTGAATGTGAATATCTGCTTTTGTTTCAATTTTTCGCTCAGCGAGAACACGCTGAACACCTACGTTTGGCACGGATAACAGCGGTGACGCATCTTGGCATGGAATCAATGAGTCCTTGGTAGGTCGCTGCTTGGAGTTGGCATCGCATCTGCACACAGGTCAGCTAGTTCTCGTTCATTCTGGCGAGGAGGTGACGAGCTCTGGCGCCCCTTTCAATCACATCCCAAGGCGCCTTGCTCGCGGTCAGAGGTTCGAATCCTCCCTGGAGCATAGGGGTGTGTTGTCCTTATGTCAGTTTAAGTAGTTTGTAAGTCTAGGGATGATGACCACAGCAGTTTGGTCCAATAGGTTTACAAACATTCGATTTGTACGATGAAGTACACGTTGTACACTTGTAAACGTTAGATGTATTTTTTTTTAATAATGAATGCTGCAGCAGGCACTTTTTACTAATATTTTTATTGGCACGACGCGTTTCGGCAGCACGCTGCCAGCATCGGGTGCATTTTTACAGTTACCGGTTCATTATTGACTTATTATGTTTTGCGTTGTGGATGCCAGGCAGGTTGAAATTCCCACGCCACAATACCGCATTGCACTGTTAGACAAGCCAAAAGAAAATGGCGCAATTCACTGATAAAGAGGAAATAATAATAATTTCGTGTGGCTCATTGGCCTGGTGCGAGTCATTTCGTGTGGCTCATTGGCCTGGTGCAAGTCTTTCAACTGGACGCCACTTCGGCGCCTTGCGTGTCCCTAGCCTACCCCGGTTGTCCAACTGAGGAAAGGGGACGTACAGCTTAACGTGGAATGCGAACCACGTGTCGTTTCTGGCGACTCTTCACATCGTTGAGAGGTGAAGGATGGGTTAAAGTGCGGACTGAAAAAATCCGAAGCCCGACCGGGTTTCGAACCCGCGACCCTGCGGTTTCCAGTCGAGCGCTTTACCCCAAGATCAACGGGACCGACATAGACAGGAAATGACCTGCGTAATTGCGACCTTGTGAAGGTAAAAGGACACCTCCGTGGGCCGAGCGCTAAGTTTCTATGGCGCGACGTTTGAACGTGTGCCAGCACTACCGACATCTATTTGCAATCAAAGGACTGCGTAATAATGCAACTTCACTTGTGTAAGGGACAACTGAAACTTTTTGACTGTCTCTGGTATTGGTGGCATAGCAGTGGCTGTGGTGTAAACAGTGGTGAGAGTATGGTGAAGTTGATTTGTGGTGTTTGGGTGTGTGATGCGCGGTCCGGCCCTCGGCTCGTGACTTCCTGCAGAGGAGAAAGTGTCTGCGGCCATCTCCCGCCCTTACACAACCGCTTCACTTGCCGGGCTCGCCGTCTGCCCACTAGCCGCATACATATCGAATCTGTGTGTGGGATGCCAAGAGCATACCGCCGCAGCTGCAATAGTAGGCAGCTTAAAGGCAGCGACACAACAGCGAGCTTACTTCAGGGAGTGTGATCCACTATAGGTAACATCCTTACCTTGTATCCTTTCGCTAATCACTACGTTTACATGCAGCACATCTTCCGGAAGACGAAAACCGATTTTCGTAAACAGTTTTTCGCTGTCGTGTTTACATGGCATAGCCGGAAACGGATTTCCTAGCCCACTTAATATGGCGGCTGAAAAACAGCTGATTCAGTTGCCGATTTAGTCAGCACAATCGCTATTTTTATTTATTTAAATACATATATGTATGTTCACTCTAATATTTATACTTTTATTTCACATTAGAAAATATCACTCTTTCCATATGTGCCGAAAATTCTTAACAAGAAAAGACAATCTGACAAGCCAAGAACGCTTCAAAAATGGTTGCGTTTACATGGGCACGAAAATCGATTGTGGAAATGGAAAACCGCTTTAGAGAAGCGGATTTCCAGAATCGATTTTGGAGTGTTTACATGAGCATCCAAAAGCGGAATTGGGAAATCGGTTTACGAAATCCGGTTTTGGGAGCCAATGTAAACGGGGTGATAGTTCAATCTGTGAAGGAAAGCAAGGAAAAATTTGGAATCGGAGTTCAGAGAGAAGAAAGAAAATGGATTTTCTGACAATATCGCATCTTCTGCTATGATGACCGGTTTCGATGTACACAGGGCATCATCTGATCTAATAGCATAAACAAAAATGTAGAGAGAGTGTTTTAAACTACAAGATACCTTTATCACACAATTCACTATTTTCAGAAACAGCACAATACACATTTTATAATTACGTTATATGTGTCATGTAGTACAGCAATACAATAGTTTTCATATCATCATCATTTATTGCATTCACGGGCCTTTAAGGCCTACAGCAGAAAAAAAGGATACAACCACGGCTATAGAGAAATACAGGCTGCGCATTATAAGAACGGTATACATTACAAAAATAAAAACAAAATTAAACATCAGTCAGTCGCTATCCCAATACCGGACACTTTTATTGTAGATGGTGGTCCAACGTTGTCGGTAGCCAGCCTCATCTTCTAAAGCTGCCGGCTGCGCTAGTTTGAGGACTGCCAATACCCTATCCTTCCATCGCGTCTTCGGTCGTCCCTTTGGGCGTCTTCCAGTAGGTTGGAAACGGAGAACACGGATTGGGAGGGATCCGTCGGCTCTGAATATGTGTCCAAACCATTGTAGCCTCTTCTGCCACAATATTCGACCGATGTGTGGCTTTCCATACCGGTGGTAAAGGTCTTCTTTTTGTTCTTCGTCCTCATTTACCTTCTATGGTATTGTATAAGGGTCCATATATTTTCCGGAGTGTCCTCCTCTCGAACGCAATGATGGCTTCTTCAGTTGTTGCCCAGGTTTCACAACCATGTAACATTACCGGTCGTATTATTGTCATGTACAACCAAATCTTGTTTTTCTGTGATATTAGCGTGGATTTGAAAAGGTTGTTTAGGCTGAAGAGTTTGCTATTCGTTGTTGCACCTCATTCGTTACTTCATTTTTGCTGGTCAGTATGAATCCCAGGAACTTGAATTCTGTCAACAATAATGGATGGAGGAAGAGCTTGATGCCGTGAGACAACGAAATATTTTGTTTTACTGTCGTTCACTACGAGCCCTATTTGTTTCGCATTGCGGAGGAATCTTGAAGTGCCAGCCAGCTCTTACTTGCTCCTGGGTGTCGCCACATAGTAGTCAAAATACATGTATCGACCCACTTTTGTATGCTGTCCTAACGATTCATAATACTCATACTCTATGTAGGTTACCATCAACTGCATAGCACGAAGTGAAGTGCAAGGTATATACACACTGTGTTGACATTTGTTCACAAAGATGATATCGATTGTAAACTAAAACATGGTGAATTATGTTATCTTTGAAGGGAACACTATACCACCATATACATAATTGACAGTAATAATAAGCTGCACATGTTCATCCATGACTACATACAGAGATCAATTAGATAATAACGCCTAGAAAGGATTTTTATCCCCCATCCAAAAGATGAAATTTATGGGAATTCATGCCGTAACGTAATTTAATAATTTAAACCATGTTTACATTAGGTACACTATCATAATCGCTAGTGAGTAGTGCTCATAGAAACATTGCATTTTTTCTTGTATGATGCTTTCTTATTAAGACATAGAATTGTGTATTTAAAATAAAGCATACACGCACGCGCGCGCGCTCGCACCCAACACAAGCATATACGGACAGAAACGTCTCAAACATGTGTTTTAAGTTAAGAAACATTGTTATTTCAGCGCTATTAGAAAAAAAGAGGATACTAACACACAAAGGAATTGCCTACATTTAGTTGCCAGGGTGACTGAAAAAAATCAATAAGGAAATTTTAAAATTTGCAACCAGTCGAGATTCGAACACAGATCTCCTCTTATTAAGCAATCGCGCTAGCCATTACGCCACTTCCTCTCCCACACCCTTCCTTTGGGTAGCTTTGTTTCTTGCGATCATGCTGTCGTACTTGTTGGATGCTGATCCTTGACCTCGGGGCTCACTTTTTTGAGAGGACATCCGGCCCTCTCACCGAACGCGCTGAACCACCGCGCCGGACGCCACAGCTGCATGGGATACTCTAGCACGCCTCCAGTCGGACGCTAATTCTCCATTTACCTACACAGCCGCGAAGGAATGGTCGCACGCTCTTGGGCGCCATGTCGCTAATTGTGCCGCCGCTGCCACCGGTGGTTCGAGTCCTCCCTCGGGCTCTGTGTGTGTGTGTGTGTGTGTGTGTGGTGTGTGTGTGTGTGTGTGTGTTGTCCTTAGCGTAAGTTAGTTTAAGTAGTTTGTAAGTCTGGGGACCGATGACCTTAGCAGTCTGGTCGTTTAGGTTTACAAATATTCCAACGTTTTCTTATCCGCACACTATCAACGTAGTGCCCCTGACCATTGTGACTCATTACTCGCGACATCTCGCCGATTTCCTTAAGAATTCGGGCCTAGAGTGCATCCGCACTGAAGAATGGATCAATGGCTGTATTCGCCTTAACTAGAGGATACCTGAGGTCATGGGAAAGGGAAAGAATCGCCTCGATATGAGTTCAGGGGTGCACCAGTGATTGCTGACCTGAGGAGTCCAGTCGTCTACCGACATGAATGATGCTGCGCAATCAAAGGAACTGTAGAGCTGATGACTGAAACAACACAATAATGAGTTGTAATGTTCAAATGCTTCTATACCTATTGGCCCAAACTGCCCTAGACTTACAGAGTACTTAGAGCACTTAAACTAACTTACACTGAGGACAACACACACACACACACACACACACACACACACACACACACACACACACACACACGGCCGATAGCTGGCCGCAGTGGCCGAGCGGTCTGCGGCGCGCCAGTCATGATCTGCGCGGCCGCTACGGTCGGAGGTTCGAATCCTCCCTCGGGCATGGGTGTTTGTGTTGTCCTTAGCGTAAGTTAGTTTACGTTAGTCAAGTAATTAGCGTGTAAGTCTAGCGACTGATAACCACTAAGTTTGGTCGCATAAGACCTCACACACATTTAAACATTTGAAAATGGCCGAGGGAGGACTCGAACCTCCAGCGGGGACGGCTACGCCACGCCTCCCGCGTCGGAGGCTCGAATTCTCCCTTGGGCATGGATGTGTGTGTTAAAAAAATATTCAAATGTTTGTGAATCTATCGGACTCAACTGCGTGGTTATTAGTCTGTAGCTTACAAACTAATAAAACTAAGTTAAAGTAACCTAAGGACAACACACACATCCATGCCCGAGGGAGGATTCGTACCCCAGATGCGAGAGGCCGCGCGATCCGCAACGTGGGGCTCCAGACCCCTCGGCTACTCCCGCGCGGCGATGCATGTGTTGTCCTTAGGTTAGTTTAATTAGTATGTAAGTCTAGGGACTTATGACCAAAGTAGTTTGGTCCCATAGAATTACATACATTTGAATATTTGGAACGGCTGCCCAGTCCTTAGCATTTTTCCTCCTGCCATTCCACGCGGCCTGAGTTGTAATACTTGCTGCTATAGAAAGCTATATGTTCAAACTGCACTGTGAGAAATTGTGAAATAGGATCTGCATTAGTGTGTAGGTTGCGTGATTAAAAGGCAATTTCTAAATTACATATGTATAAATATTCTGCGTACGCACTGAAATTACAAAGTAATGTGACGGATGTGTGGCCCGTAGTCAAGTGACGTGGCGGTGACAGTCACTTATCAGATACAGAAGAATGATCTGTTGTCGCATACGTGTTACAGTGGCGGCGTGTTTTTTGTGCGTACGTTGTTTGTTAGCATAACGAGGTTTTATACTGGCGCAGCCGTCGTTAATTATACTACTTCGCCCACGTGAAGAAACGTAGTGGAGTGCGACAGTGCGTGGGTTGGTATTCTAGCGAAGTGAAGCAGCGCCAAGTACACGTCACGTGGCCGCGATGCAGCACTCCGGCGGAATCACAAACAACGCGCAGCAGTCCCGAAGCCTCTCCAACGAGGCAGCCACTTCTTCAAGCATTTTACTAGCGAATGTGTGCAATATCCCAGTTGCTATGTACAAACTAGTGTGAATCATTGCAGCAACAAATTCCGCGCACTTGATATTATGCCATTCCTGAATGCCTAATAAAAATATTTTTGTGGAACTGATCACAACTCTCGATGACATGATAAATTACTTCAGAACCAGACATTACTGAAATATTATAAACTCCAAAAGTCATCCCAGTTTTAAATGAGAGCGAGAGAGCTATGTTGTTAACAGTTGCCGCACGGATGGCGTGTGAAGGGCAGAAAACACTCGCAGTTATGACCACAGCTAAAATTCTCTAGAGGTCAATACTCTTGGCGCGGGAGATGTGCTCTGGAGCGTATTAGGTAACAACAGGTCGAATATAAAATAAGTAGGTAATTATACTAACAGGGGAATATTAAAAGGAGAGAATTACTTCAGAAGCGTCTCTACAAAATTCGCATCTCATTAATATTAATGTAATTGTGAAAAAACCCGATGTCGTCTTAAGGATAATCAAGTTAGCTACAAAGAATTCGCACAGAATATCAGACGTAAGTGCGCTAGAAAATGTACAAATGTTTGTAAATCTAAGGGACCTAACGACGGTGGTCATTAGTCCCTAAGCTCACAAATTACTTACACTAACTTAAAATAACTTTTGCTAAGGACAACACACACCCGTGCCCGAGAGAGGATTCGAACTGCCGAGGGTGAACTGCCGTGAAGTGCGCTAGGGTAGTCGAATTAATTACTCCGGACACACTTATTGGTTAGGTGACGATTAGTACATAACGGTGCACCATTCTGGGATCATAGTTACAGTACAATTCTACATCTACATAGATACTCTGCGATTCACATTGAATTGCATGGCAGTTCAAGATCATAAGATGCGATTGACTCATATTTACATGGATAAGTTGATTGTTCATTACTGAATATTAAAATTAGGAGAAATAATGAAAATATGCATTCATGATGAGAAATGTGAGACAATATTCTTTCGGATCAACATCAAATACTTGACGTTTATATACATTTCCTTTGTACTTTATGCAGTTTAAGAACAGCATTTAATATATCACTCAAGTACCAATTATCTAAGAATCCACCGCTTAGATTTAGCTGAGAGGGCTCGTCCAGCGTGGCGGAATGCTTAGGATAAACTATGTCTTTCACTGTGCCCCACAAAAAAAGTCACAGAGAGTTAAATCCGGCGAATATGGAGGCCAATCCATGCCTGCACCAGTAAATTTGTGGTATTCCAAAGCAATGACTCGATTTCCGAAGTATTTCTCAAGAAAGCGAAACACTTGTTCGATCCGATGTGGTCGGGCTCCATCTTGCATAAACCATTCATTACCTGGTCGATCCTCTAACGCTTGCTGTGTGGCGACAAATTGTTCCAAAATTCCAATGTAACGTGCACCAGTGACCATTTGTCGAATGAAAAAAGGGCCAATAATGCCTCTGCTGCATACTGCAGCTCACACAGTAACTTTAGGAGAATACAGGGGTTTCGCTTCACACCAATATGGCTTTTCGGAACCCCAAAATAGCCAGTTCTGCGTATTCACGTATCCATTCAGGCGGAAGTGTGCTTCATCTGTAAACCAGATGCAGCCAACATCAAATCCTTCACTATGAATCATTGTGAGCATCTGATTAGCAAAGGCAAACCTTTGTTACACAGCTCGTACGGGAATGGCCTGGTGCGTTTAAATTTTGAATGGAAACATGTGTAGGCTCTTTCTCAGTATTTTCTGCATGTTGGAACGCTTCAAACCAGTCTCAGATGCAATTCTACGGACGGATGACTTTGCATTTCGCTGAATAATTCCAGAAACTGTGTCGATATTTTCAGGCGTAACTGCGGTTTGCTTGCGGCCGACATGCCCCACTAGGTCATCAGATACGCTGCCTGTTCGTTGAAATTTTGCGAAGAGCGTACGAATGGTTTTCGCATCGGGTCCTTTTGGAACATTAAATCGTGCTTGAAAACTTCGCCTTGTTGCCGTTAGCGAGGATACATGCATCCACCCTCCGTCGCATGGAACCCTGATGCGTTGATGCAGCCCTGGAGAATGGCGTATTGTATCACAGCCGTTCACAATACGAGCACGTAGAGTCTCTACATTTGGAACCGGGGTTGCGTAGACAAGAGCTTTCAAATGCCCCCATAAATGAAAGTCAAGAGAGGTGAGGTCAGGAGAGCGTGGAGGCCATGGAATTGGTCCGCCTCTATCAATCCATCGGTCACCGAATGTGTTGTTGAGAAGCGTACGGCCGGCCGTGGTGGCCGAGGGACTGAAGCGCTCCAGTCACGGTCTCCACGGCCACTACGGTCGGGGGTTCGAATCCCCCCTTGGGCATGGATATTTGTGCCGTCCTTAGTATTAGTTACTTCATAAGTAGTTTGTAAGTTTAGGGACTGATGACCCCGTAGTTAAGTCCCATAAGCTATACAAACATTTGAACATTGGGAAGCGTACGAGCACGTCGACTGAAATGTGCAGGAGCTGCATCGTGAATGAACCACATGTTGTATCGTACTTGTAAAGGCACATGTTCTAGCAGCACAGGTAGAGATCTATTGCTACGAACGTCTTCCTGTCGGGACACCTTCGTTCTGGAAATCTGTCTAGATACAAACGTACCGCGCCACGGCTATTGCCCCGTGCTAATCATACATCAAATGGGCATCTGTCAACTCCGCATTTGTAAACATTGCACTGACTGCAAAACCACATTCGTGATGAACACTACCCAGTTGATGCTACGTACTGATGTGTTTGATGCTAGTACTGTAGAACAATGAGTCGCATGTCAACACAAGCACCGAAGTCAACATTACCTACCTTCAATTGGGCCAACTGGCGGTGAATCAAGGAAGTACAGTACATACTAACGAAACAATTGGGTATTTGGACAATTGTCTGCACGAATTATTTCAATTTACATTTAAAGAGAAATACTAAAATGAGCTCTAACATGGAAATTAAGCGTTTCCGGACACATGTCTACATAACATATTTTCTTTCTTTGTGTGAGGAATGTTTCCTGAAAATTTGGCCGTACCTTTTTGTAACACCCTGTATATATCTACGTGAGAAATCAGACCCCGTTGCAAATTTTCATTACAAATTAAAAGTTATTCCATTTGTTCCCATTACAGTGAAATCATAGCCGATGGATGTAGCTGACACGGATGCTGCTGGGCGAGTTAGATGCAAAACATAGACTGGGGCATAACACAGCAGAGGAGTGGATTGGATTGTAAAAGGGGAACGACTGTGCCCGGTTCGACTCACAATCGTCTTGCGATCATATCACCCAACTGATATCATATGTGGGATAAGAACGAATTCAGTTAAGGAGGTTGAAGTAAAAATAATACTTACATTACTTAATTGAAGAATTTCCTTTTGCCGATTTTTCCGATTTTGAAGACCATGAAAGACCCCTTCTTTCCATCTCGATGTGCCCAAATTTCACACAGCTCATCTTTACACGGAGTGAAGCTCAGATAGAGAGCAGTCCAAAAATGATAATGATATATTTCAAAAACTGCCAAATAAGAGCCAACTTAGGGGAATAGCTGTTTTCAGTTTCAATCAATCTATACCGCAGAGGTATAATTTTATTTTAAACTATCACGAAATTTAGTCAAGTATGTACAAATATATTCCAGTTATTCATTTCTAAAACTGTGGCAGAGCATCCATAGAATTCCAACACTCTTTTTTAGTTTTGTTGATAGTCATCTTATAATTCCTTTTCAAGACACTATCAACTCCATTGAACTAATCTTCTAAGTTCGTCGAATGTCACAGATAAACCTTTAAGTTTTAATTTCTTCTTCACGAACTGTAAGCCCCTTTTAAAATTTCTCTTTGATTTCCTTTACTGCTTGTACAGTTAACAGTGTGAATAACTTTGTAGGCAGACGACATCCTGATAGGTTTCAGTACCCTGCCACTTTTTCTCAATTCTTGCTTCCCTTCCATGATCTTCGCCTATCTTAATTGCAAACTAGCGTTTGTTTCTGTACAATTTGAGGATGACTTTTCGCTGCCTGTATTCTATCCATTCACCTGAAGAATTTCAACGATTTTATTTATTATAAATACATTCGCTAAATTAATGTTAAGCAGTCTGTTATCTAAGAAATAAATATGAGCGCGCTGCCCCCAAATAAGTGTCTTAACTAGTGTGCCAGCTTGATATATAATGTAGTTTGTGTTGTAGCATTAAATATTCGAGTGTAACTGTTTCCAGTTTGACATTATGCTGTGATCGTCACAGTGTACCACTTTACTGATTCTGGATTGCACCGGACGAGGTGGTAGAGTGGCAACACACTGGACGGGCATTCGGGAGACTGCATTTGAAACCCCCATCCGGTTATCCTGATTTAGGTTTTTCGTAATTACCCTAAATCACTCCAGAAGAATTTCTGTGTGAGAGCGTGCTCCGTCTCTAATGACCATGCTGTCGACGGGACATAGAATCTTCTTCTCCTATTTTCGTTACTTAGCAACGGAAAGACACCGAAACAAAATTTCAGTAAGCATTGCGGTCACTCTGCAAGTTAAAAAGCGCTTTAAAAAGACGATAAATAAGAAATTAATAATTCCAAAATTAGTTCAAGAAACTAATCACAGGTCCGTTACACAGTAGTGTGAAGAAGAGAACAGTGCTGTCAATACATAAGATGATACTGACAGATTTGTTTTGTCATTTCATTATGTTAGCGTCTTCGCTATTTTTTTCCTAAAAAGATATTTGGAATTGTGTGACAACGGTATTCTGATTTATATTGTATGCTGTTTAGTATTTGTCCGATCTTAGAAAAATCTATATAATCTCTCGTATTTGGTTGTTATTAAATGTTTTTACGCTTCTTGGAAGCTGCGCGGACGCGAGCAGAAGTGGTTTCATTCGTTCGCCTTGATTTCGTGCACCGGATGCTCGAAGTTGGCGAATGACGCGGAAATGAGCGCGCTGATCCAGGCGACAAGTTAATGGCTGCCGTCGCAGCTCTCTCCGCCTGCCGCCTTATTACCTATCGAAAAACTGTTCCTCGGTCGCTCATGCTTCCGGTACGTCGGCCTTCTTTTCTTCTACGCGCAACGGACGCGGGAGGCAGCATGCGGCTGTGGGAACATACTCCTTTCCCTTCCTGAAGAACACTCCAGGCCAACCGTCGAAATGCTGTAAGCCTACGAGGAAAAGTACAGGTGCGCTCTTCAGTTCGAAAACAGCTCCTCAAGCTAGTTCACCCTGTGCAAGTTTTGTCACACCTCTACAAGTCCGCCAGGGTTGTAAACTTTCTGAATCACCCTGCACCAACTACCTTAGCCCTTTCCAGCCCAATGATGCCGTATGGCATCGTCACCTTTATCTGTTACTCTCGGACCAACTATTTGACCAAAGATTGTAAATAAAACTACACGACTTTCTGAAATTCATTGCGGCTGGCTTGGCCACCGTTGGTTCGAGGAAGCAGAGGAGCATTATGTTACATCGCATTGACAAAATGTATATTGTTGCTTAATGTCTAAGTTAGAGTACAACGAGAAAGACTTTCAAAATATTATATTAAGGTAAAGGAAACAAAATAATTTGAAAATTTCATTAAAAATTATTGTAAAATGTCTAAATTAGTAGTAAATTGTTTGAAAAGGTGTCAATTGCGGTAAAGGAAACATATACTGCCGAATGATGCCATATTAAGCCATGTCAAATTTCCCTCCAAAATCTAAAAAAAAAAAAAAAAAAAAAAAAAAAAAAAAAAAAAAAAAAAATCTTAAAAATTGAAAAAAAAAATACACATTATTCCAATCATTATGAATAGAAATATGAAAAGAAGTACTTTTGTTCACAAATTAACAAAATTTGGACTGAAAAGGGTTAGCCGGCCGCAGTGGCCGAGCGGTCTGCGGCGCACCAGTCACGGTCTGCACGGCCACTGCGGTCGGGGGTTCGAATCCTCCCTCGGGCATGAGTGTTTGTGCCGTTAAGTTAGTTAAGTAATTAGTGTGTAAGTCTAGCGACTGATGACCACGAAGTTTGGTCGCATAAGACCTCACACAAATTTGATCATTTTTTTTGGAAAGGGTTAGAACTCTTCCCACCAGATACTAATTTTCAACTTACCCACACACTACTGATGTAATTACCCTCCCAATTTAAGCGTTATTCGCGTTATTCCTCCCAATCCCGCAAGATCTCGTGCATTGTGTACATCGTCTCAATTGAACTCTTACGGAAATCGGCGGAAGGCAGCGTGTAATGAGTGAAAATGGAGAGGGACTCTACAATACAAGTAGAAATTTGCTTCTGGGGTGGGCGTGCTAGGATAGCCCGTCCAGACGCGTTGATTACTCTGCCCCAGTGGCGTAGTAAGCAGAAGACATGGCTTACAATTCCGAATGGGCAAAGTTTTCAACTTTCCTCTTTATTTAATTCAGTGCCCACTAGTAGGTAACGTAAATTCGTTTGCGTTTTGATTGACAATAGCTGCAGGATAAAAACTGGAAGTCTCAATACGCATGATAGCAATAGTTATAGAACTTTTAATATCAGAGTAGTATGTAATTATTAAGGTGTTGATAAATCCTATTTTTATTGTACAATGCCATTGGTTCTAAAGGACTTCTAGTAGATGTTCGGTAGATAAGCACGTCCGAAAGATAAGACTACACTAAAGAAGGAAGGAACCTTAGCGCTTAACGTTTCATCGGCAGCGTGGTCATTAGAGACGGAAACCCAATAATACGAGGTTGAGTCAGTAAATAAGTCGCAAACTGAGGTAGACACGCCAGTACTGCATTTACAAGACTAAAAATTGCTTTACTTTTCAGCTCACTCCACCTGAAAGCCTGGAGCTTGGAATTTGTGAGGCAGCGTTTGCATTCTAAAAGTGACGCTCTTGAGCTGTAACATTATTTCATTACTTAAACTACTGCCGGCCGCGGTGGCCGAGGGGACTGCGGCGCGTCAGTCACGGTCTGCACGGCCACTACAGCCGGGGGTTCGAATCCCCCCTCGGGCATGGATATTTGTGCCGTCCTTAGTATCAGCTAGTTCATAAGTAGTTTGTAAGTTTAGGGACTGATGACCCCATAGTTTAGTCCCATGAGTTCTACAAACATTAGAACATTTTTTTTTTCTTAAACTGCTGCAACCCACAAGACGGATGTGTCGTAGTGGTAGAGAAATACCCTTACACAGCGCGCAGTACTGGCGTGTCTACCTCACTTTGCGACGTATTTGCTGACTCGCCCTCGTATGTATTTCTACACGACCTAGTGCGGGAATCAGAAATGGTGAACGTAAGAGGGCATGGACGATAGGGGCGCTACAGCGTAGCGTGCAGCTCGAGGGAATTTGAACGTAATAGGCGGCGAGCGCCGGTAGCCGAGAATAAGGCGAAGCGGGAGACCCAGGTTACAATCCCGGCACGGCTCACGTTTTTACCTGTCGCGCTGAGTTATTTCAGTACCCTAGTGCATTCCTCATATTAAACTGTGCAAATCAAATGCATAAGTTTCTGCGAGCCAGGTATGGTGACTGTTCTTTCTATCATATCCGAACTAACAGACACAACGCAAATGTATTATTTACTTTCATAATGCCACACCTCCAAAAGTATTTCAATTACTAAAACTCATTAGTAAATTTTTCTGTGTTATACAACTAATCATATTAGACTAAATAAAATAATCGGATTATATAAACAACATTTAAATTATCATAAAAGTGGTTTACCCAAATTATAATTACAAACTGAAAAAACTTCGTCAAATCTGAGGGAAGACATACTACCGAAGTTTCAAATTGGGTTAAGGCTGTTATCACTCAACAATAACGTAAATGCTTCAAACATGAGATCAGCTGCTTGAAACTTTCACGTATCTCATGTTTTGGATAGTATTTTATCTCATTGGGCAACATCTAGTACATAAGTAAATACATTGTAGAGCACAAAATGTTCAAATGTTTGTAAATCTAAGGGACGTAACTACGTTGGTTATCAGTCCCTAGGCCTACAGACTACTTACACTAACTTAAAGTAACTTATACCAAGGACAGCACATACACCCACGCCCGAGGGAGGACTCTAACCCCCGACGGCGAACGGCCGCGCGCACCGCAGCTGGGCGCCTTAGTGCGCACAGCTACTCTGCCACGGCTTTTAGAGCTCATGAGCTCAGAACAGTAGCTACATTTTTCAGGAAGAGTACATTTGCCCCAAGAAAACATATTGAAATATCAGTAAATTAGGAACAGAATAATCTTTTACTAATTACAATCGTAACTGGGTTACGTCTTCAATTTGGGAGGAGTTAGATGATTCCATCAGCTAGCTCCAAAGAATCCACAATCTCAAAGCCGCTTCGACTGTCAAACTAAAGAAACATTTATATGAAATACATTTGCCTCTAACGAGGTACATTCGTATAGTGTCTACCGATACCGAAATAAAGTTAATTACAATGGAAAGTTTAGGTCTAATCAATAACTAATACACTAATTTTAGCTGCCCATTATAGTAATTATATACATTGTTGGTCAACCTTGTAGGTAATGGTGTAAAAATAAATAGAACAAGAAATGCAGATACCTGTATAACATAATGATTGTTATAATTTATTTACTTATTCCATTTAGCTGTATGTACCTATTATGAATCACGTTTGTGAGTATTGGTGTAGAAATCTATTAAACAGAAATGCAACCGACTATATGAGCACTGCACAAATGACCAAGTTCTGCAGTGGGGTGTGGAGCAACTTGATATTCCGTATTCCAGATATCACTAAAAGCATGACATGCAAGTGAAAATGTATCTTTCTTCCAGGCATGCTTGATCATGTTGTTGAATATGGGTGTACTGAACAGATTACGGACGAGTGCATGAAGGTTGATTATTACGTTGCGACTGTAGAGTTCAGTATAAATGTTGGCGTATTCTCGAAGAATTGCGAGATAACTATCTCTCTTCCAATGATGGTTCAAAATGGTATGTGGTTGTGGATTCATTTTCACTCCATCAACAGTTTCTGTTCGTAATTCCAGATTATTACATAAATGTAACAGCCATTCCAGCTGACACAACATGCCTTGTTCAACCTTTGGACGTATAATTCTTTCGCTAATCATCTTTGTGAGCTCATTTTGTTGTTGTTGTTTTTTAACAAATGTTTGTTAAGCTTATGGGACTTAACTACGGGGTCATCAGTCCCTAAACTTACAAACTACTTATGAACTACTTACGAACTAGGATGGCACAAATATCCATGCCCGAGGGGGGATTCGAACCCCCGACCGTAGTGGCCGTGCTGACCGTGACTGAAGCGCCTCAGTCACCTCGGCCACCGCGGCCGGCGAGCTCATTTTCCTCACCAACTATGATCTTGCTTGAACTGCACAGTCGCATGCACTCATCCATAATCAGGTCAGTGCACCTATATTCAACAACATGATCTAGCATGCCTTAAAAGAAATTTACATTTCCAGTTAGGCCTACATGTGATGCTTTTGATGTTCTTGACTGTGTTATTTGGAATATGGAAGATTCAAATTGCTTAACACCCAACTGTAGATATGCATCATTATCCAGTGCCCATATTATCGGTTCAATTTGTCCTCAACCGATTTCTATACCCAGACCCACAAACATGCATCATAATAGGTACATACAGTTAAATGGAATAAGTAAATAAATGATAATAATAATAATCATTATGTTGTGCTGGTACCCGTTTCCTCTCTTACCACTATCTGTAAGGCTGACCAACATGTATAATCCTGTGTGCAGTTAAAATTAGTGTAGTAATTACTGATTACACATTCATATACCACTGTAATCAATATTATTAAAATATTAGGTGAGCCACTTTGCGAATGTATCTTGTGAGTCCTGCCTTCGTGTGCACCCACAGGACTGTCAGTTAGGGTTGTAGCAGTTGTTTGAGAGGTTTGCAGAGGAGGAAAGTTTCGTCAAACCTGGGTTCGGACGGAAGAACACAACGTCAACTAAATCGTTCACGGTTCCACGCCAGCAGATCGGCATTCCGGAACGGTGGTTTCCCACTCGACGTTGCGTCATCTGAGGTCGGAAGTGCGGCGGTGTCGCGTGAGAAGGCGATGGCGAGGAGGAATGTCAGCAGATCGACCTGTCGCAACGTCCGGCCTTCCGTGACGAAAGCGCTGGAGAAACGCCCGAGCGCAGTCCGGGTCCGCGCTGTTGTCAATCAATGCAGTGCCTTCACACGTTGGCCGTAGCTATAGTACGAGGGTTGTTCAGAAGGTAATGCCTCCTTTTTTGTGACTTTGGATGCGCGCGCTACACGTCGTTGGTGCAGTGCTAATGCTTGAACCTTCCTCTTTCATTCGCAAGTAGTTCCGTTAATCTAGAGTAGTTGACGCCACCAGAAGAGTGTTCCAAAATGGAGTCTGATACGGAGGGACGCATAAAATAGCAATGTGTGATTGAATTCCTCGTTGCTGAAGAAATCTCGTCGACTGAAATCTATCGACGCTTCATGAAAGTTTATGGAGACGACAAAGTAGACATGAGCAATGTCTGGCGACGGGCACGGTTTTTTCGTGGTGGTAAAAAGGGGGTGCATTACGGGCCAAGGCCCGTTCAAACCTGCACAGCTGTCATTCCTCGTAATGAAGAGCGTCTTGATCAACTCATTTGTGCTGATCGGCGGATTACGACTAGCATATTGTATACAAACCTGAATGTTGTCTGTAATGTCTTGGAAAAATTGTTGATCAGCTCATCGACTTTTGTGGGGTTTGTGCGAAACTCTCCCGCTCATTTCTTCACTTAGTGCAGGGAGACCCGTTGACTTCTTTTTGCAGAGATATACTGAACCTACAAAGTGCGCATGGAGTAACCCGGCAGTTCCTAACCCATGGTGGGCGGTAGCACTGGGACGTGAACTCTGGTAGGTACTCGAAATAAAAATTGTCGGGAGTCTCAGGGGCTTAACTCGTTAGTCCTCAAAGTCAACGAACACAGAATGAAATAACAGTTGAAATCCCTAGTCGCTATCCTGTAACACTCACTTAACATTCGAGGTTGAAATCCACATCCGGCCCTCCTGATTTAGATTTTCCGTTATTTGCCTAAACCACCCCTAGCAAATGGTGGGAGGGTTCCTTTCAAAGGGCACGACCGATTGACCGATTTACCGATTTCCTTCCCCGTCCTTAACACAACAATCTGAGTCTCTAATGAAGTCGATGTCAACGGGACATTGAACTCTAATTTTCCTTTCTTCCTTGTAGCACTCGCAAGGGACTCGTCCATTCTGTCATGTTGGGACCTGTTCCCTTATTTTATTTTTACACACAGAAATAATAAACGAAACAAAAACGCTAAGATGGACAGCCAGTTCTTTTTTTATTTGTTTTTTAATGCTGAAAACAGGAAGTGAACTATCCTCCACACTACGCTATGGCTGGAAGGTTATTTCGTACACAAATAACATAGAGCAATGCGTTCGTAATTTGTGGAGTTAGTAGATTCTCGGGCACAATTATTCATAAGTACGACTCTGTTGTATTTGCTCATTTAATATACAGGCACAAAAAGAAGGAAGTGTCTCATATCCGGTCCACAGATAAGATCATTAAGGACGGAACTTTGCACGGATTATTGACACTGGAGGAAAGGAAGTGGCTGTGAACTTTGTATGGAGTCAACTGGCTTGTTGCAGACTGGACTGTGACCCGAGAACTGAACCTGTTCTCTGAAATGCGCTCAGTCTCAGTGGAAATGATACTGAATTAATATCCACTGAGTCTTCTTTATATCTGGCTGCTAATATAATTAATAATTGTACAGATCTATAGAACTGACATTGGCATTATGAGATTTTGGCGTGTACATTAATTTTATAGCTAAGTCGTTCCAAAATAAAGAAAGAGAAAGAAAAACGAAAATTGTTACCGAACACTGTAATTTCAGAATAAATAGAAAAGTCAGTCTCAATAGTACTTATATTACGATTATAGCTGACATTCGGTACCTCTATGTACCCTTCACTTTAATGTGTTCGACAATATTATGCAAAACCGCCACATAGGAAGCTTTAACGAGGGCACATTCTGCACGCACACACGGATTTAATTAGATTTGGAAAGTGCAGAGACATAATAGCCGGGAGGTATGCTATCGTTGGACTACATAAGTAATTAACCATATCAAATTCAATCGGTTCGAGTTTCTGTAACAAAAATCATTCTGTAAAATAATGGAGTATTCTTAGTGTTAGGAAAGCTCAAAATAAAAGTAACATAGGTCAATCATTGGTAAAACCTTCCTGTGAATGGACTGCTATATTGCCATAAATCGACCGTTCACTTGTTAACACAAATGCTTAATTTCAGGACAAAATGCCACTATATTGTTGCAAACTGAAGTTGAAAGCGTGATTTTGACAGAGTTTTTGAAGGTTTTATACATTGAAACGTTATTTTTACTGTGTGAATTTATTGTCGTTATGAAAGAATCAAGCACTTAAAATAGATAATTGAAACGTTGAGAATGAGACAGTATCATATTCAGCTTATTTGCTGAAAAAACAAAAACAAAACAAAAAAAACAACATATGAAGCGCTTCTTTGTATTCGTCACTCCCCCACAGTCTTCATGGACAAAACCTGCACTCTATCATATCTTCTACTGAGTCTGCAGAGCACATCGCTCAAAACTATGAATTCTCGTTAATTGCCCGTCTCTTCGTGTCTCAAACCACATCTTGAAATTCGGATCTAGTCGCACCCACGATTTTACTTGTAATTGTTGTACTGTTCATCTTCGTAGGGAACACTCGTCAGGACCTGCACTTGTTCATTAAAAAACAACAAATATGTCCCCAAAGGATGGCTGTAGCTGTAACGTTTTACAGGATGATCTGCAGATGATCTTCGGTTGGTTTTGAGACTTGCTGGTAATCCTCAGCAGCGTACTCTCATCCATTACTACACGATGACAGTACTGGCGATAAATATTACAACCTTAAAGTAAAACAAGTTTTGTAGGAAAATCGGGTGCCCGTCTAAGATTAACTACGGGAATCCAAAGAAAACGTTACTCACCCACGATAGAAACTCGTGCTCGTCTCACTGAAACCTGTACAACTTACGAATAATGGACGAGATCCAAATAAGACGCCGGCCGCGGTGGCCGAGGTGACTGAGGCGCTCCAGTCACGGTCAGCACGGCCACTACGGTCGGGGGTTCGAATCCCCCCTCGGGCATGGATATTTGTGCCGTCCTAGTTCGTAAGTAGTTCATAAGTAGTTTGTAAGTTTAGGGACTGATGACCCCGTAGTTAAGTCCCATAGACTATACAAACATTTGAACATTTTTCCAAATAAGACCCGGGCATTTCTTGAAGGATTGCGAGTGCGAAAGGATTACGGAAATACTCATCATACTACAGTTCCATACTCTACATGAGGGATGTCACAAAAAAATTCCCATATTTCTAATATTTTCATAACATCAGTGAACTTCTAAACTATTTGCACTATGCAGTTTACAGAAATTGCATTAGATGTTCTTTTCTGGTATATTTTTCTGATGCACTTGGACCTCACACATGTTTGGAGGGGGGGGGGGGACTAGAAAAGAAATGAAATATAGCTGTGCTTCGGAGGAAACATAGTCACACCAACTAATTACATAACAAACAAAATTAATGTGTCCTCTGATGATGAGTGCACGGTTGGGAAACATACGTACTAACGAACTGAAGTTTTCAGTAAAGTTTTCCGTTAACACACACGCGGGTTATTGGAGACGGTGGCTTCAATATTTAATCTTTATGAGCAGTGCTATCCTTAATACATGTTTTACGGAAACCATTTCATTACCAAAAAGAGGTCTGAAATAGTTAAGGCACGTGTCGTACTTTCTGGCAGTTTTCAAGTACAAAATAGAGAAATAAATCCTTATAATAATGATCAAACAGGTACTGAATTATGACGACCTGAGACTAAATGAAAAAAAACATAAAACATAAAATATGGCAATTCCTATTATTATGTGTACATGTTCTTTGTCATGGTCATTACAGCTCCAATGCTAACTCATAAATCAAGGAAATAAATCCTGACAGCGTTTTGGGAACTTGCAAAACAGCTGCTGACTAAGTGATTGTACTGGCAGGAAGCCAGAGCATAAACCAGAGAGTAAATGCGTGCATTTAGGATGGTTACAACCACTGAGGCAACAAATCGCAGTAAAGCAGGGATCTCAAGATGCGTAAGAGAAAATAAGGATCGATTAACAGGGGATTCGTTATCAATAGCCATGTGAAAGAATTCTTTCCCTCCATTCAGAAGGCAAAGTATCAGAACTTGTGTTCTAATTCTCTTGTAGCTTATGTATTTTGAAACATAGTGACTATTTAGTCAGTTCGAATTCTTTTCCCCACACAAGAGACTCGACACTGGAATCCCGTCCCTTACTATCGCTACTAATTGTGATGCGTACTGTATGCAAATATAAGCAGCGCGGGAGTAGCCGAGCGATCTGGAGCGCCACGTTGCGGATCGCGCGGACTCCCACGTCGGAGGTTCGAATCCTCCCTCGGGCACGGATGTTTGTGTCGTCTTTAGTATAACTTAATTCATAAGTAGTTTGTAAGCTTTACAAACATTAAAAAAACATAACTCTTCCATCGCTAATTGTAACACATCCTGTAAAGAAATCTTACAGCCGTGAATGATTATGTCGCTTGGGTGTTAAATCAGACAAGCCTGTGACTATTTTCCCTATCTTTATGAATAGTGCGTTGTTCCTCATCCTAATTGAGTTGCATCAGTGTATAGTGAAACAAAAGACTATATAAAACCTCCCGCTGTTTCTCTCTCTCTCTCACTCTGAATATTACTCTCTTCTATTAATGTTAATAATTTCAAGCTCTTACTTGCATATTCCTTTCTAAAGCATTTAGTTTCCTACTCTTCGTTTCTCGATCATTACCTCAGTTAACCCTTTCAGTCTGACATTATGAATTCAGCTTTGGAAAATTTAAACTTCGTTGTTTTCTATATTAAGATGGTGCACTAAAAATCAATATGTTTTAAAATTTGTGATCGCACTATTGTTTTTTTCATTTTTTAAATTAAGAAAAAAATATTTCATGTGCAACCCAGACGTCTGTATCGAGGTATTTTATTACTTGGGACGTTAGTTTGTTGATAGTTAACAATATCAGATCGATAATTCTTGCATAATCTTCGCCACAGCACCAAAGACAAGACAATTCACTGCTGAAATAAAATAACATGAACCACACTCACGCTCACACTCGCAGCCACGTACACATGGCGATGTGAAAAACCTCCCAGACAGATAGATTACTGCGTCAAAAATGGCTACAAGCCGTACCAAGCAGAAAAATGTCGTACTAGAAGCATGTTTTTCATCAAAAACTATGCGACTTTCAGGACTGATACACAAAATACGGTATTGATCAGCTCTTAACACAATGTTGTTGAGGGACAACACTGGGAATGCAAGGGTTAAGCAGAACTAATTATCTGTAGCAGGCCTGCTTGGTCAATCGAGACTTGCCCTAGGATCTCACATGGCAATGTTCTTACTTTAAAGAACCGGTATCTGGGAACACCAGGTAATCGCTTCTCATATCTAGATCTTGCGCCTCATTAGCTTGTCTTAAAGAAGAGCCAAAGAGCGCTTGAGGTTGGCGGTATTAACCGCAGATTTTCCTTCCCACACTTCAGCAGTGACTCTCAGCAGTTCCGCTAACTGTTAACGGGCGCTCGATACTGCAGCCTTCTTGCGAAAATGAACTTCTCAGCAGTCGCAGTTATTTATTTCCCGTTGTCACGCTGAATCCCGTCTACTTCACTCCGACTTCAAGGACTTGCCGTTTTTTTAATTTTTATTTCCGCTTGCTGTATCCTTTTTTAGAAAACTTACGCAGTTTCTGCTAGGTAGTGGCATTGACAGCGGCTACACGCAGTGCAAATTCCACGTCATGGAAGCCTGATAGGAATAGTCTCAAAAACTGAACACTATAGCCTGCATATTAAAAGGCAGAATTAAAAGTGAACTGCAAAATACTTTCGACCAGGTTTACAGGAGACATGTGACTTCTCTTGGCATCCAAGGATATTATAAATCAAATTCCAATAACAAATTTTATCACTTGTGTACATTTTCACTGTTCATGAACCTAATGAATGTAGTGATGAGATAATGTATGACTGCCTGGGAATGGCCGTGCGCTCTAAGGCGCCTTGCATCGGAGTGCACGGCTGCTCCCCGTCAGAGGTTCGAGTCCTCCGTCGGGCGTGCGTGTGTGTGTGTGTGTGTGTGTGTGTGTGTGTGTGTGTGTGTGTGTGTGTGTGTGTGTGTGTGTCTGTTATCCTTAACATAAGTTAATTAAAGTTCAAAATGTTCAAATGTTTGTAAGCCTATGGGACTCAACTGCTTGGTTATTAGCCCCTAGCTTACAAACTACTTAAACTAAGGTAAACCAACCTAGGGACAACACATACACCCATGCCCGAGGGAGTACTCGAACCCCCGTAGCGAACGTCCGCGCGCACTGCAGCACGGCGCCTCAGTGCGCACGGCTAATGCGCCGCAGCTAGTTTAAGTAGTTTGTAAGTGTAGGGACTGATGACCACTGCAGTTTGGTCCTAAAGGTTTACAAACATTCGATAATGTATGAAGTCATTAAACAACCAAGCTTACGCAATTAACTGTTGTGCCGTGACGTGGCAATGGAGAAAAAAAAGGAACCATTTGATTAGCGGTGGGATACGGAAAGCACATCTCTACGGCTCAAGTCATTTCCTGCTTCTAGAAACTGTGTATAATGACGTAATTCTAGAACTCCCAACAATATTCAGGCGCCTGAATTTTATGAACATATTACTTCCTTCAGTAAACCTTCCTCTGAGATGCAATATTTCTGTTGGAATTACATGTCGTCAAAAACATCATTTCACAATTTTCGTCATATTCTTGAGTTCATTCTCTCGGAAATTACTACAGACTCGTAAAATTGTGGCATTTCGCAGTCTAACCACACTGATTTACACATTTACTCTTCTGTCGCATTTTAGAGCAATGCATACCACTCAAACTAATGTTGTACATTCATGTTAAAACAGAACACGTTGAAAGACCAGAGATAAGATGTTGAAATTGACAAGACATGTGCATTAGTATGTTCAGAAGAAATGATTAGTGTTTGATTCGCCTCGCGGGAATGGCCGTGCGGTCTGGGGCGTCATGTTACGGATCACGCGGACGCTCGCATCGGAGGTTCGAGTCCTCCCTAGGGCATGGGTCTGTGTTCTGCTCTCAGTATACGTTAGTTTAAGAGGTTTTCTAGGCTAGGAACCGATGACCGCAGCATTCTGGTCCGTTAGAATTACAAACATTTGAACATTTTTTGACCATCTGAAGCCCGTCTAGTTGAAGATCAACATCGATACCGCTGCGTAACACCACCTACCGTCAAAATGTGGCTGCGGCCCTCTTTGTCGCTAAAAACGCAGGTGTGACTTGAGCAGACTTTCAGTGAGTTAGAAAGAAGAGGACTCTTTATTTGCGTGAGAGAATGCAATGCATCCATCACGGAAATTGCTCCTCACGCAATTGGTGTGTTCAGAATGGTTCACGGAAAGCCGTTGAACACGACGGGATGGGTCAGGTTACACCAACCAGATCAACCCTTTGAAGATCGACACCTCGTCTAAATGGCAATGCAGGGCATATCTGCGTCTTCCTCGGCTGTGGAGCACCAGTGGAACACACCGCCCTGTCAGAGATGTCAGTCCGTCGCCGTTTATTACGGAGTGGGCGTCGTCCACTGGTCTGTTGTTATATGACAGGCCCTTTCTTTGACATGTAAAAATTCCATGTGGAGTCTAATGATTCGAACTTTCTTCGACTTTACTCGTTTTTTATATAAACATATATATTTTGGTGTGTAATTACTATTGCTTTTACAACGAAAGTCTTGAATATCTTTGCCATTTGTGGTTCAGATGTAGCAACAATTACGGAATTGGTTTCAGCTTTGTTGAGAAACTCTTTTTTTGCTTTTGAGGTTTTATTGTCACGTTTGTATCTTCCTTCAGCTACAGCTGTAGTGGCTGATCTGGTACATTAAATAATGTAGCTATTGCATTCCGTATAAGTTTCTTACCTGCAACACTTATTGATTTGACTGGAATCGTAGTGAAGAAACGTTGACGTATCTGAGTAGAAAACCGACGTCTTTCTGAAGAAGGTTGGGTCTACTGTGGTTTATTAGCCAGTTTTATTCTTAATACAAAATGAAAGTCTTGATTAAAAGGTCCTAGACTTCAAGATAATCTTAAATAAACTGTGCTGAAAAGTACCGTTCCATACCTTCCAATGGTTCTTAGGAAAGCTAATAAAGACAAATGTGGAGATTCTTTCTAATTATTGGCGATTTTTATGGCGCTACATAGCTTTACTGTTGTAAAAAAGTCTGTTAAAATCAATTTAAACTATGCTATTGACATTCATCCTATTTCGTATTCAGCAATTACCTTTCCAGCCGCTTGGAGCGCTACTGTTGTGTCGTATAACAAAAATTAGTGGGTGTGTCGTGGCCGTATATTTTAGACTGTGCTAATGTAGACAAACATGCTGGTGTATGGAATGACGTCACTGAGGACAAGAATTGCATCGAATGGTGTTTTCGGACGAATCCAGGTACGAGACATGCAGCGCCAAATCAAGGGCTTATAGTTTGGGGTACTAATGGGTACAATCAAAATAAACAGTTGATGCCTACACAGGACACTGTGACCAGACTGACCTAGGTGAACGACATCCTGAGACCATAGCCATAACTTTTCTGTGGGATACCCCAGACGCCATTATTAATCAAGACAATCCACGACCACATGTTGCTGCACGAACACGTGCCTTCTTCGTGTCAGACTTTTGCCCTGGCGCGCCAGATCACTAGACTTGTTTCCAGTCGGAAATGGTGAAACATCGGGCGCAACGCTGTGACCCAATGGAACCTCCACCTTTGGAACCGTATGAATGCAGTATGGATGACTATGCCACAGGAAGCCATTTGTACCTTATACACGGCGATGTCATCCGCCCATGGCGGACCCTATCCCTATTAGGTAACAGGACAAATGAATCGAGGTGACTGAATTTCTAATCATTTCTTCAGAGCATACTAATGAATATCTTCCGTGAAGATTAACTTACTATCTCTACTCTTTCAAAGTAGGTTTTTTTTTCTGAACATGACTGTAGTATTAAATAAATAGTGGCTTCCGAAACTCGTCTTACCAAATGGCAGGATGTTCCAAAAGATTCATCCGCTTTCAAAAAATGTTCAAGTGTTTGTAGAACTTATGGGACTTAACTACGGGGTCATCAGTCCCTAAGCTTACAAACTATTTACGAACTACCTAAGACTAAGGACGGCACAAATATCCATGCCCGAGGGGGGATTCGAATCCCCGACCGTAGTGGCCGTGCAGATCGTGACTGGAGCGCCTCAGTCCCCTCGGCCACCGTGGCCGGCCATCCGCTTTCACAAGACTCTGTGTTGCATATGAATGCAAAAGAAATAAAGGGAAAATTCTAAATTATTCACTATAACTAAAAGTTTAGGTCACCGTATGCGCCGCCCGGGAAAACCGTACGTTCTGGAGCGTCATGTTGCGGTGAGCGCGTTCGCTTCCGACGGAAGTTCGAGTCCTCCCTTGGGGCCGGCCGCGGTGGCCGAGGAGACTAAGGCGCTCCAGTCACGGTCTGAACAGCCACTACGGTCGGGGGTTCGAATCCCCCCTCGGGCATGGATATTTGTGCCGTCCTAGTTCGTAAGTAGTTCATAAGTAGTTTGTAAGTTTAGGGACTGATGACCCCTTAGTAAAGTCCCATAGACTATACAAACATTCCATTCCTCCCTTGGGTATGTTTTTGTGTGTGCGTGTGTGTGTGTTGTCCTCAGGATAAGTTAGTTTAAGTAGTTTGCAAGTCTATGGACCGATGACCAGAGTAGTTTGGTCCCTTAGGTCTACAAACATTTGAACATTTGATTACCGTATGCATTATGCTCCTTTAGCTGAGGCTTATGAAAGTCTACGCGGCTCTCCTTACATCCACTTTAGGTGAACTGCGGTGTCGTATAACAACCGCCAACTTACTCATTCTCACAAAAATATGCGGAGAGTTTTGGCTATCGCTTGAATGTTAGTCGTGCGTTTGCTGGGGGACATATTGAAATTTTGTGAAAGTTGAATGAAACTTTTGATGCTTAACGTGATTGTACAAAGCACCACAATATTGTTTGTGTAACCATGTAAAAGATATGTCCTTCTAAACACGGATGGCTCTTTTGACAACAAAATCTATGTCGTCGTATGTGTAAGTTAAGATTCATCCCAAGTTTCTGACTGTCTGTATGTGGTACATACAGTCTTGCGAAACCGGATGGATCTTTTGGAAACACCTCTTATGTAGCGAAATGTAATTTCGGTAATTAGAAACGGAGTAAAAGTTCGTATCGGTGAATGATGAGTGAAGGAAATCGGCCACGTCAATTTCAAAAGAACCGTTCCGGCACTTATCTTAAATTATTTACGGGAACCGTGAGAAAATTAAATCTTGACGGTGATTCGCACCGCCCTCCTATTAGTTGCGCGTCCAGTGTAACACTTGTGTCGTGATTCCTCGTCCCAACATGCAAGTCAACCGGCACAGAGGCGTTAGCATTTTAATTCTCGGAGTACATTAAAAAAGTTTATATCTCCCTTAAGGGGAGACTCCGCCTTAAAACCTCAATTTCTTCCTAAAACATCTTAATCGACATTTTACATGTTTGGATTATTTGCTCTTTGATAAATAAACTATTTGGCTGTATTCGAACTGCAAGTACGTTTAGGATATATTTGAAATATCGACTACGCAACGTGGTGTAGCACACTGACAACTTCCAAAGATAATGTTTGATTTCTGTTGCCACTAGAACTTGGCATAACCTCAAAATGGAAAAAAAAGAAGTGGCAAGATTTCCAGGAAAGTTAAAGCGAAGTAACAGGCAGCCTGTCGCTTCTGATCAATAACTCTGCCTGTTGCCTGTTTCTATAAATTTTGGGTATGCACAGCAGTCCTGTTCAGTACAGTCAACAAGTTCCAAGAAAACAGTGTTGGCCTAGAGTAAGATATTCTACAACTGCACCTCCAGAGAAAGACAGTTAGTTCATTTTTATTTATATAGCTTCTCCGAGTTCTTTCTTAATAAACGTCGTGGTCTTGAAACAACAAGACGAAAAAGTCTCACGTGCACTGTATTTTCTGTCATCCACATAACAGTACGTACACTGCCGTGAGAACCATTTTTGTCGTATCCCCTTTAGTTTGCGGCGTTGCAGAGATTTTTCTCCGCCATTACAATTAGTAACCAGATCTACTTGCGCACACGAAGCACGGAAAGTACAGGAACATGATGAGGTTTAATAAAACGAAAATAGACTGCCCAAAAGTAAAGGGAGGCAGTAGAAAAACTATAAATTTTCTAGAGAAAAATTTGCAGGAAAATGGGTAAAAAGTAATGTTGCACATAGAAAATGTCAGAGCTTATCCCCATTGATTAGCCAGGGGTGCGTCAATGTTGCTACAGAGAATTAAGGGTTCAGTTATGAACTGTTCACACATCTTGGCCAAAAACCATTGAGCTTCTTTGTTTTTGACATTCTTTCAAGTACCATCCAAATTATCGAGGAATAAACGTAACTAGATGCGTATTTATCAAAGTTGATCATTTTGACAAGCATATGACGCCATACCTCTTCTTCGTTCATTGGAGAGCATGTTGCTATACCAGGATTTGTGTCAGATCTACTTCTGCACTTTACAAACCTCGATGTGCTCTGTGTTAGAAGGTAGTTCCGGTGCCGCCATCTTTCCCCACTTTTTTATAGCATTCACACAGGACACGTGGAAAAACGACCGCCAGTAAAGCTCTTTGTAACACATAATTTCTTTTCTTTTCTCGACATCCTTCCGCGATAGGTATGTGGGAGAAAGTAGTTGAGAGTAAGCTTTCGAATTATTAACACTACAGCTGTCCGGGATACAAAGCTCCTCTCTTGTGACGCTTATCAGAGGAGTAACGCTCTCCTCTGTTTCACCTGGACAAAGATCCCGCCACTAAATGCGCAGCTCTCCATCTTTCCTATCATTTCTACATACTTAGGATACCATACTGATCAGCAATACTTCGTTATCTTTAGTTTCCCATACATTTCAAAACTGCTCCTTATGTTTCCTGTCCTCTAAGGTCTTTAGGAGTGAAAATAAAACGATAAAGATTAGTACAAAGTAGATGCGTCTCACCAGAACTAATTTCTTCACCCAATTTAAAACTGGTACAAGTTCATTATGTTTTAATGCTAGTTGAACACTATGGGTAAATATAAAGAAGAAAGCAACTCTCCTGCGCGCCTCTCCACCATCTATTCAGACACGCTACACGTTCATCGGTTAACCGTGAAAATCTAGTAGAAAGGACAGTTTCCCAGAAATTACTAACAGTGATATGAAGCACAACTTCAGTCGAAAAGACCAAATAGGCTATATTGTGAAGAAGGCGAACCAAAGACTGCGCTTCGTTGGCAGAACACTAGAAGATGAAACAAAACCAGTACATAGTCACTTGTCCGTCCTCTGCTGGAAAGTTGCTTTGAGGTGTAGGATTGACAGATGACACCGAGAAGATACAATGAAGAGCAGCTCGTTTTGGTTTTCACGCAACAAGGGAGAGAAAGTAATGGATATAATGTACGAACAGGGGTGACAATAATTAATACAAAGACGTATTTCGTTGTGGCTAAGCCGGCCGCGGTGGCCGAGAGAACTCAGGTGCTCCAGTCACGGTCTGCACGGCCACTACGGTCGGGGGTTCGAATCCCCCCTCGGGTATGGGTATTTGTGCCGTCCTAGTTCGTAAGTAGTTCATACGTAGTTTGTAAGTTTAGGGACTGATGACCCCGTAGTTAAGTTTCATAAAATTTACAATCATTTTATTTTTTTGTGGCTAAATCCATTTATGAAATTTCAACCGCGAGCTTTCTCTTCCGAATACGAAAATGCTTTTGTTGGCGCATACGTAGAAAGAAACGGTCGTGATAGTAAAATATGAGAAATCTGTGCTCTAACAAACAAGAAAAAAGTGTCTTTTTTTCGGCACTATTCGCGAGTGGAACGTTAGAGAAATTGTCTGAAAGTGTTTCGAAGAAACCTCTGCCAGGTCCTTCAGCGTGAATAGCAGTGTAGTGATGTAGACGTAACGAATGATACTTTGTGCCGCCAGCGGTTGGATAGTCCGCAGCGTGCTGATGCAGGAGATATGAAAGTATTGCAACTACCTACAGAATATTGAAAAAAAATCTGCTGATTGCAATCTTATGAATAATGCGGTGCGAATTTCCAGCCATCTGATCCAAAGGACAAGCCAGGATCTGATGGCGAGGAACTTGTGTCATAACTGTTGCTGGGATCCAAGACAAAGTGCTCGTGCAAGCTTCCTACACTTCCGGAATCCGTGCACAATTTCATACAGCATGTGTTCTCTATGATAGAACATTAAGTTAGATAAGTAAAGGAATAACTCATTTCATAAACCAATAAAGTTGTTTTGCCTGTGCAGTCAAGATCTACTAAATTATAATGACTTTAATATTCGCGACACTTATAATTTTGTTCATACAAAATTCGAGCCAACTGTTTTTAGCTTAGTACACCACTAAATTATATCATAGACTAGCTGAAAACCCGCGTTGCCTGGGTATTTATTTATTTTACACTCTGGCAGTCCCTCTCCCCTCCCCCCTCTCTGCCCATCGCCTCCGCCCCCACCGCCACCTCCTCGTTCTCTCTTTACTCATTTCGCCTCTCCAGTTCACCTCCTCCTCTCCCAATGTATGAACGCTCACATGTATCTATCAGTTCTTGTGGTGATCACAGAAAAACTGTCAAAGTTTATTGCAAGGCACCCTTTCCCATGCACCATTCGCCGAGTTGCGTTTTATAAAAACCCTTCTCCATGAAATCATTCATACATGAGCGAACTTTTTAATAATTAATAAAACGTTGTCAAAGACAGTTGTAAGGTACCCTTTTTATCAAGATCGGGCCGCGGTGGAGTAGCCGAGCGGTCTAAAGCACCTCGCTGCGGAGCGCGCGGTTGCTCGCCGTGGAGGTTCGAAACCTCCCTGGGGCATGGGTGTGTGTGTTTGTCCGTAGGTTAGTTTACCTAGGTTGAAGTAGTTTGTAAGCTACGGACTGATGACCACGCAGTTTGGTCCGATAGTTTTACATACATTTGAACATCAAGATCGGATTGAAAATGTAGATTTTGTCGAAGTTAGTAAGTAAAGTACCCTCCACCATGTACCGTACGAAATTTTATGTAGACAATGACGTACCTCTTGTTTTCATGGTCAAGTGTGCTAAATTACTTTTAATGTTGTTCAAATGTTTTTTAAGCTTATGGGACTTAACTACGGGGCCATCAGTCCCTAAACTTACAAACTACTTATGAACTACTTACGAACTAGGACGGCACAAATATCCATGCCCGAGGGGGGATTCGAACCCCCGACCGTAGTGGCCGTGCAGACCGTGACTGGAGCGCCTCAGTCCCCGCGGCCACCGCGGCCGGCTTACTTTTAATACCGAAGTACAAATGTTCAAATGTTTGTAAATCTATGGGACTTAACAGCACAGGTCATCAGTTCCTAAGCTTACAAACTACTTAAACTAATTTACGCTAAGGACAACAAATAAACACATGCCCGAGGGAGGACTCGAACCTTCGACGGCGAGCAGCGGCGCGCTCTGTATCTAGGTGCCTTGGAACGCTCGGCCTCGCCCCCGCGGCACCGAAATACAACTAAAGGTATGTGTCGAAGCCTGTACCCTCCAGCCTGCACCATACGAAATTATATGTAGGCAGTGATCGTCCCCTTGGTTTAATGCACGAGTGGGCAAAATTACTTTTAAGATCGCAAAGAAACTATGTGTCGAAGTCTCTACGTACGAAATTTTATGTTGACAATAACACTCAGTACCACTTGTAACACTACATCGCAGTCATCGCATTGGAATGTCCATTTCAGTACATTTTAATTTTTATTAATTTTTGTAATTTTGTAATTTTTGCATATTCGGAAAGGTAGAAAAATACTGGTCTAAATTATTCCACTCCTCAACGTCGATTCGGCGTAGGTCTCTCACATTAGTTGATGTGTCGTCTCGTCCAAAAATACCTCTTTCCAACTTATCCAAGGCATGTTCGGTAGGGTTCATGCCTGGAGAACATGCTGGTCATTCTAATCTTGCGATATCGTTATCATAGAGGATCATTTGTTCGATGAGCGTGAGAATTATTGTCCAATAAGACGAATCCCTTACCGAAATACTGCCGATATGGTTGCATTATATGTCGGAATATATTATCCCTGTACTGTATAGCCGTTTGGTTGACTTCTACGACTACCAGTGGCCCCACATAATGCCACACCAAAGCATCAGGTAGCAACACCTTGCTGCACTCGATGGATCACTGTTCGCTTACTGTATTTTACTAATTTTTCACCGGTCCTTTCCATTTTTAATTGTCTGCTATTCAGTCTTCGTCATCGTTGAAAAGGATTTTACATAAGTTTTTTGTAGACGGTAATTTCCATCTTATTTCCACGTACGTTTCATTTCTGAATTTCTTCGCAATATTATTTCCGAAAGGAACAAAATTAGTGACTAGTAACGTATGGGGTGTTATGCACGCATTTTTTTTATTTATTTTTTATTTTTTTTATTTATTTATTTATTTATTTTTTTTTTTTTGCTTTCGGGCGCAAAATTACTAAAGCTATAAAAAAATCTTATCTCAATAGTTAAAAAAAGGAGCGATAAAGGTAAGGATGTCCCTTTGGGAAGAAATTTCTCTAAAACCATCTTGGAGATTGCAGAGGTCCCCGGGAGGAGATCAATTTTCCTTCGGCACAAGGCAAGAAAAATATAAAATTAAGCGTGTCACCGAAGACGGGATGAGGACTGACTGGAGAAACAAATGGCAACGAATGGAGATGGAAATCGACCGTGTCCTTTCAAAGGGACAATTCCGCCCTTTACCTTAGGTGATTAGGAAACACGGAAAACCTAAACCTGGATGGATGGACGGGGATTTGAAACGCCGTCTTCTGAACACGGGGGATGATATCAAAATACTGTGACACTTCCGCTCCGTAAGGGTGCGTGGCGTTAAATTGAAAGCACGTTTTGCTGCCCAAATACAACTTTTACTATTTCTCACACTTATCTGATGAGATACTTCATAAAATACACATATAATATTTTTGCCTGAATACAGCAGGGCTAAAACAAATATTCAGTGTTCCGTCTCAACTATTATTTTACTCGTTATAATCTTTTAGTTGTTGTTTGCATTAAATGTTCTCAATTTAATAAGGACACTGAAAATTTTTACCTGTGTCCTAAACACTATCATGGCTTGCTCTGTGACGTGCATTATGATGTAACGGTTTTCGTTCCCAACCTGTTAGCTATGTAACGGGATGTTAAGTATCTAGGGTAATACAAATGAACGAATGTAGGTCGCACACTAAATTTAGAGCAATCAGACTCCTGCATTGCAGTATAGGATGTCCCGTAATCACTTCAAAACATCAGAACCTGGAGATTATTAGAGATGGAAAAATTTCCTCTATCCTTTGTTACAGGTTTAGCTTGGAAGCATTAAACTAGCGGTAAGTCAGGAGGTGGCACAATGTGTCATCTGGTATCCGAAACCAAAATCTGTGACAGAGGTTTTGTGGAATTGCTGACATCACAAAGATCACAATGAAGTGGTTAAAATTTTGTAAAGATACGGGGATTCTTAAAGACCTTATTCAAAGTGGGCATTTCCCCGCCTGAAACACATGTTGACAGAGAAAAATCTGCATTTACAGAGCCCATTGTAGTCATTTCGTATGGATCAGGCGAATTGCAAGAAGATCAACTCTCCCTAAGTCGTTCCGCATTTTTGTGCTCAAAATGCGCACCATCAGAGCAATGAAGCCAGACTGTTGTCCTCCGTGTTATGCATCCACGCGTTCCATGCTCATCTCCGCAGCTGCTGGCAATAGTCACGTGAAACGGTGCTTGCCTCCACATGAAGCAACGCTCCACATTTCTGGACATTAGGATCTGGAGTTCCGAAAACTCGCACAATACACAATAACACAGCCCGAGGTTTAATGCTTGGTGTAGCCTAGTGCCTGTTCATTTTTCTTCGCAGAGAAAAACGTAACGGTATATGTTTACCTAGATATCCCGAACAGTCCCTGATACACATATTGGAGAACTGCAGCCGGACATTGTCTTCCAGCAGGACGGCGCGAGATGTGCAGAATTACACATTTTCTGAGAGGTGGTTGGCGCCTCACTCAGCGCTATTCCGTTGTCACGCTATTACATGTCATTGTTTATTGTGGCATGAAACGTAGTGTGTTCACAACACCAGCCAGTAACTTTGCTGGTCTTGGTATACCAGTCACACTAGCAATGGCAACTGTTGGTGTTGCAATGCTCACTTCTATGTGTGAACATGCTGATTGTCGTGTCTGTTCTTTCGGATAACAGGTAATAATATTCGACCTCGTCCGGAAATCCGAAATGCAGTGTATCAGAGGCTATGGACGACAGGTGCGCTACAGCCATAGTGTGCGACTTGTGGGAATTTGAGACCGCCGGGAGGCGAGTGCTGGTAGCCAAGTGATTAAAAAAAAACTATAATGGTTAAAGTGACCCTTGGCCCGAAGCAGGGGACTCGGATTCGAATCCTGGCCTGGCTGAAATTTTCACTTGTTGTCATTGAGTTTTCGTCATTCCTTTCTTTCCTCTTTCCTTCTCTCGTTAAATTGTGCAAATTCTACAATAAACTGGGATTATTGAGCAATCCCCAATACTGTAGTTTGCAAGTACCACATTGTGGACGGCGCCCGAGTCTGACTCGTGCAACGCTAAAAACTTGTAGCGGCAACTTCGCGACCTGACCTCTGTTGGTGACCACGTAAAATGAAGTAGAAAGGTTCTATGCATTGTGCTGCAACATAGTGAATGGAGTTTTAACTATTTGTACGCTACAAAAGGTCTTTGTATTTCTTGCTCTCTGTTGAGTCCTACACTGCTTTCTTGTGCTACCTGCACTGCTCACACTGTGCTTATTCTCGATATGGCGAATTCACCTGAGAACGATGTTTTCAATGCCCTGGAAGAGAAAATAGAGATTCTGATTCAGAAAGAAAAGGTGAACATCTGTAAGAATCATATGTACAAGGTTTTTGGGGAAATAAAAACAAGACTTACAAAAAAATGGTGTATCTGCTAATTTTAACATTTAGTAATATTTTTTTTTTTTTTTTTGGAATAGATAAATGAGGTTTCATTGTTTCCAATGAGACAGCCAACAACTCAATTATTGCATTCGTAGTTAGAAAGCTGTAATTTTCGAAAAACTTGTTAAAAACAGCAGTCCAGCTGCCCCATCCTGGCTCACTTACGCCAGGCTTGAATGTGTTACTATTTTGTGAGATGATAGCGGCACTTTATGAACGCAACGTATTAACAGAATGTAAAAGTAGGCCAGAAAATGGCGGTACTGTAAATCGCCTCTTCAAATTCTCTACTGGAATCTGTTGATGAATTGGAACGTACACATGTACCGTCCTGTGGTCACGTCGTACGACGCTGTGTAGTAAGAAGTGTTTGTTCACGAATGGGAAGCAGTAAAAGGTGACGGTTTTTAGTTTCCAGTGGGCGGTAATGACACTGAAAGCTGTGCAGAGTGTGTGATAAACGAGGGTCGGTCGGTGTGTGCTCGTCTGGCAAATCCCTTACGTAAACAGCCAGAAGGGAAGCTGTAGACGTTGTGTGCAGCATGACGTATGGCGCAAGTTTGGGCCCGCGCCCTGCAGGCGAGTGGCGAGGGTACCAGCCGCCGGAGCGGAGAAAGTTGCGCAATCTCATGGCATTCTGCTGACATTTCTGCCGCCTGCGCTCTTATACAACTATTTAATATGCTGTGCTGTCATCCTGTGAAACTGTCGCTTCGCTTTCGTCTTCCGTATTCGCGCCTCCGTCGCGTTCCGGTGCCCACGGGCAACAAATTTGTTCTTCGTCAAAGGGAGCTGGTGAAATTCAATATCGTTTAGAGGGATTGCTATTCACTGGTGCTCTTTGCGAAATGGTTCAGGAGGAAAACAAACTCACAATTAACTACACCTAAGAAACCTTTATATTGAAATACGTAATGGTATTCTGCCTAGGTGTCTCAGAATCCTTTAGGATCACTTACTGTTACTTTCTTCCTCTGACAATGGTTTGTGTGCCTATTTGAAAAATGCTATACAGCACCGTGGTTCGGAGTAGATGTTCATTTAGTTCAAAATAGGTAAATCATTTCAAAGGCATTGAGGATGAGATGGACAGATCACGTAACTAATGAGAAGGTGCTGATTTGGGGAGAAAAGAAATTTTTTACAAAACTTGAGTAAAAGAATGGATGAATTAGTAAGATATATTAAGGGACATAGAGGAATAGTCAGTTTAGTATTATAAGAAAGTATGGGCAGTATAGATGTCAGAAGGAGGCCAAGAGATGGAACAGTAAACAGGTTCAAATGGATGCGGGTTCCCGTTGTTATTCAAAGCTTAAGTTTGCTCGAGATAGATTAGCGTCGTGAGCTGCGTCAAACCAGTCTAAACACTGAAAACCGCAACAACAAGCAACCATAGATTTTGCCAGAAACGTTATGCATCCCTTAATGACAGAAATTAAGTTTGAATCAATATATTTTTTCTTCTATTGTATTTATGAAATGTATAAGATCCTCTAAATGGTTTTTGCAATATAAATTCTTATTAGTACGTACCATACATGTAGCGAGGATATGATTTCGGAAGGGGTTTCAATTAATAGACACTCTCTGGGGGTCGCTACCCACAGGCTGCAAAACACAGATTTAAACCAATATGGTTGCACATTTACATGGTTGCACACCTACGCGGCACGTCTAAAAAGCGTAGCAATTCTTGTAAAGGAAGAACCCGCTCCTCGGAAGGCCACAATTTGACCCCTTTTTGCTGTAGGAAGCACAAGAGCGTCTCCGTGGATGCGCGTGTTGCTATTAGCATAAGTTAGTTCAAGTTAATTCAAGTAGTTTATCAGTCTAGGGTTCGATGACCGCAGCGGTTTGGTCCCATACAATTACAAACATTTGAATATTTTGAGCGTCTCAGTGTCACGTCACCTGTTTGCTTCACACATCGAAATCACACTGTAAACCGTCGATATTAAATGCGCTCTGATAGCTATGTCACTGTGTTATCTGTTGCAAGAGGACGTTAAAACCATTATCAGTACATCAACAGTTGATGTTGATAGTTACCATCGCCCAGGTGGCCCTATCAAAATCGATGCCGTCTTTCCAGGTGGATTTATTTATTTATTTTTCTTCTTTTCTTTCCCATCGGCAGTGTACAATGCCTAATGAGCAATTGTTGTTGGCCCACTTTAGGTTACGGTAATAACACTAAAAGTGGGCCTTTGCGATTGTCTTTTGACATCTCGAAATTTAAATGAAAATAACGGCTTAACTATTCATCTGACACGAAAATTGAATAACCGAATTTGTAGAGGAGAAAATTCTCTACAACTTTGCTCTCTTATGGTTTTTTCATATCGCGTAGCGTTACAAAGATATTTGCAAAAATAACGGCGATTTTGGGATGTCTGTCTGTCTGTCCGTCCGTCCGAACGTAACTTGTTTACTGTTTTTAAGACGAACCGTTCAACCGATCAGCACCAAATTTTACAGACATGATTGTAGGCCGCCAGAGACCAAAACATTCCCTTTTCAAATTTTTCGGAAAAAAATATGGTAGTAAAACCAAAAAAGCAGTTTGTAATAGAATTGTAATTGCAAACGAACCGTTCATCTGACACGAAAATTGAATAACCCAATTGGTATGGAGAAAATTCTCTACAACTTAGCTCTCTTATGTTTTTTTTCATATCTCGTATAGTTTGAGACATATTTGCAAATATAACGGAGATTTGACACCCTCCATTGAATTAACGAAAACCAGCCGTTCGGAGATGTCACGTGACATTCCTCGCGTATTTGATGATTTTCTTATTGTAACTTACACGTTGTCTTTTCAAAGCAACGGCACACTGAGGAATTAACAAAAAACACATCGTTCTTCGTACGATAAATGATACTCTAATATCTACAAGTGCCATATTAACATCAGTTAACAACGGCCATCAATAGTATGAGATTAAAGAACCTCGTATTTTGATTTATAGCCGTAGCGTAGTGGGCAAGGTGCGGGGCTGTGACGCGAAAGGTCGTTGGTTCGAAACTTGCCGGGCGCCGTGGCTCAGCGCGCTCGGTCAGAGGTTTCAACGCCCTCTGTAATAAAAAAGCTGAGCCAAACAACACGTAGAACCAAAACGAACACACACGATCAGCGTCCGCAAGAACAAGAACTACCCATAGAGCAAAAAAAAAAAAAAAAAAAAAAAAAAAAAACCGCCAGTACCTGAATTTTTTTCCCTAAATGGGTTTCAGACACTCTTATTGATTTATTTTTTATTATTTAGATTATTATTTTGGTCCAAAATGTTTGCAAAAACTTATAAAAATACAAATCTAAAGTGGGCCGTAAAACACGTCAGTGCGAGGTTTTTTTTTTTTTTTTTTTTCTAAGGAACAGCACAAGCAATGAATCTCGTCCAGGTCAGGATGCCCGCCGGTGTAACTGCTAATGAGTTGCATGTGTGAAGTGAGAGACGGTGGAGCGAAAGTAGTGAGGATGCGGCGGCGAGTGAAGACGTCTGGCACCACGTACCGCCTTCACACTCGGCTGCTCACGGCATCTGCTTTGACGCCAGCGAGCCGCGCGTTCGTTAACACTACCGCCCATTTCACTGCAGACAGAGATTCGTAATGACTACACTGCGTGCCTGAAACAATTGTAAGTAATTTTCACATTAACGTCTCCTCTTTCGCGCTCTACAGACACTAACGTTCCTTTACATCTACATCTACATAGATACTCTGCAAATCACATTCAAGTGCCTGGCAGAGGGTTTATTGACCACTTTCATAACTTTTCTCTACCGTTCCATTCTCTAATAGCGCGCGGGAAGAAAGGACACCTAAATCGTTCCGTTTTCGATCTGATTTCTCTTATTTTATTGGGATGGTCATCTCTCCCTAAGTAGGTGGGTGCTAGCAAAATATTTTCACATCCAGAACTAAAAGTCGGTGATTGAAACTTCGCAAACAGATCACGCCGCAATGAATAACGTCTTTCTTTTAATGATTTCCACCCCAATTCGTGCAACATTTCCGTGACGCTTCCCCCCCCCCCCCCCCGTAACGTGATAAAACAAAACGAGCTGCCCTTCTCTGAACCTTCTCAATATCTTCCGTCAGTCCCACCTGGTGAGGGTCCCACAAGGGGCAACAGTACTCCAGGAGAGGACGCACAAGTGTGATGTAGGCAGTCTCTTTGGTGGAGCTGGTGCATCTTCGAAGCGTTCTGCCGATGAAACGTAACCTTTGGTTCGCCTTCCCCACAATATTTTCTATGTGTTCTCTCCAGTCAAAGTTGTTCGTAATTGTAACTCCTAGGTATTTGGTAGAATCTACGACCTTAAGGTTTGACTGATTTATCGCAAAATTGAAGTTCAGCGGATTTCTTTTAGTGGTCATATGTATTACTTCACACTTTTCTTTATTTAGTCTCAATTGCCAATTTTCGCACCATGCAGAAATTTTGTGTAAATCGATTTGCAGTTGCTTTTAATCCTTTGTTGACTTCACTAACCGATAAACGACAGCATCATCCGCGAACAATCTAAGGCTAAGGGAGCTATTCAGATTGTCTCCTAAATCGTTTATAAACACGAAGAAGAGTAGGGGACCTATAACGCTTCCCTGTGTAACGCCAGTATCACTTCTGTTTTACTCGATGACTCACCGTCAATTACAACGAACTGTGTTCTTTCTGATAGGAAATCGTGAATCCAACCGCACAATTGGGGAGATATTCCATAAGCACGCAATTTCATAAGAAGCCGCTTGTGGGCTACAGTGTCAAAAGCCTTCCTGAAATCCAGAAATATGAAATCGATTTGAGATCCTTTGTCGATGGCACTTAACACTTCATGTGAATAAAGGGCAAACTGTGTTTCGCAAGAGTGATACTTTCTGAATCCGTGTTGACTACTGGTTAATAGGTCGTTCTCTTCGAGGTAGTTCATAATATTCGAACAAAGTATATGTTCCAAAATCCTACTGCAAATCGACGTCAATGAGATAGGCCTGTAATTTTGGGGATCACTCCTATTGGCTTTCTTAAATATTGGAGTAACTTGGGCAACTTTCCAGTCTTTGGGTACGGATCTTTCACTTACTTTAAAGTAAGTCATGCCGGGACAGTTCCTTGGAAAGCGCACGGCAAGTTTTCTTCCCCATCCTTCAAACAACCCGAGCTCCGTCTCTGGCGACCTCAGTGTTAAAGGGTCCTTGAATATTAATTATCAGTCCTTCCTCGAAATACGTCTGTTCGAAAGCCACAAACACTAGATTACATTTCTTCGAAAGCAGTAGGAGAACCAGGAATCATATGAAACTGTTTTCTAGAAGGGTGAACGGCCTAATCGGGAACGTCTCTTTTCCTCCACGAGCAATGAGCCCTTTCCTGGCACTCTTAAAAGTAAATACAAGAAATGTATTCGCAATTCCGAATGTTAATCAGCATCAGCTGTATGGTGTAATGGTGACATATGAAAAATTTTGCCGGTCTGAAGGACATTTGCTTAGTTATATCAATAAACACGGACACTGCACATCATACTCTTAAAAGTATCCATTAAATGCAGGATACTGTCTGTGTGACCTGGTTAGATGTTAGCGCCAAGAGGAGGGAGACGGTAAAAAGGCCACTAGTATATGGCCTACTCCTCTGAAATACCTCCTAGGATGTCGCCAAGTTAACGCTCTCGTCCGACGAACAGGTCACCATGAACAATATCAAATGTTTGTTAAGCTTATGGGACTTAACTACGGGGTCATCAGTCCCTAAACTTACAAACTAGCTAATACTAAGGACGGCACAAATATCCATGCCCGAGGGGGGATTTGAACCCCCGACCGTAGTGAACAATATCAGCTGCCCTCACTACGTGAGAGATTATGGAGAGTTTTCAGTTTAATCCAGGATATTGAAGAAAATTTTAGAAAGTGTGATGTTTAAGTCACCGATTTTCCTCTCCTTCCTGGAATAAAATTCTTTTCCAGCTGAAGGTTTCGAACAACTTACCCCAGTTTCAAGTGTGAATTTTCTAGTAGCTGACGGTAAGTCAACAATTAAAACAGAAGTTACATCTGGGGTTTCTCAGGGAAGTGTAAAATGACCCCTACTTTTCCTTGTCTTCATTTACTATTTAGGAGACAATTCAGTATTGTGCTGTAAGTGTGAGGTCGTCCATAACAGCACTAAAAGAAATCCGTTAAACTTTATTTACGTGATAAATCAGTCGAATCTGAGGATCGTAAATTCAGCTAAATACCTAAGAAATATAATCACGAACTTAAATTGGAAATAACAAGAAAATGTTGCGAGGAAGACAAAATAAAGGTTATGTTTTACTGGCAGAGCATGCTACAGTTCCACTAAAGAGACTTCCCGCACTACGCTAGTCCGTCCTCTTTTGAAGTATTTCTACGTATTGTGGATCCTCACCAGCTTTGACCTACGTAGGACACAGAAAAGGTTCAGACAAGGGCAGCTCGTTTTGTATTATCGCGATAGAGAGGAAAGTGTGTCACCGAAATGATGTTCAATTTGTGGTGGAAATTATTAAAAGAAATCCCTTATTCGTTGCGGCAAGATCTGTTTACGAAATTTCTTTCAGCATCTTTCTCATCTGTAAGTGAATATATTTTGCTTACACCCACGCCGGCCGCGGTGGCCGAGGGGACTGAGGCGCTTCAGTCACGGTCTGCACGGCCACTACGGTCGGGGGTTCGAAACCCCCTCGGGCATGGATATTTGTGCCGTCCTAGTTCGTAAGTAGTTCATAAGTAGTTTGTAAGTTTAGGGACTGATGACCCCGTAGTTAAGTCCCATAAGCTGTACGAACATTTGAATTTGAACTTACGCCCACCTATACAAAGTGTTTAATGAGGAATAGTAAATATTTCAGGATGTGATAGTGCAGACGAATTGCAATAAAATGCCACGTAAATGTGTCCAATTTTTATTTAGTACAGAGATATTGCTGTTAATATGTAACCCCAACAAATTTTAAAGCAATGAAAAATGATGACTTTTTCACTGATTACTCCGTCGGTTCCTTGTTCCACATCATCACATTGAATTAAAGAACAATTTTGTGTTTGTTCTGCAGTCTTATTTTTATTTAGTTAACCTGTTTTCGGGTTTCTAGACCATCTTCAGACTTTAGTCTTTCTCTTCCTCAGAACATATAAACTCAAAACTGTGGTAAGATGACCTATTGTAAGTTTCATGCTTATGATTTTGTCATTCGTACTGTTGATCTCAAAGGCTTCCACCTTTAGATATTTATTTGAAATAATCCGCACTCCATTTCTGGACTCTTTGTGTGCATTGCTATAGAACAACTTGTATCCTAGTTTTGTTTTATCGCCCTGTCTCCTGGTCTCCTGTAAAACAGAATATTCGCCTTTCTGCTTTACATCATGTCTACAGTCTGTCGGTTCTATTTCCTCAATGTACTCTTATTATGCACTTTGTCCCTCATTTCTCCCCTTCTTCCTCTTTGATTGGATTCGTCACAAAATTGTTATTATTATTATTTTTTATTTATTTTATTTATTTTTTATTTATTTTGCTGTACTTTTTATATGACCGAATGTCCTTCCTGACGTCAAGCATTTTTCTTTATCTGAGCTGTGTACCGGCAACAACAGCAAAACTTATTACAAGCTAGAAAAGAAACTGTAGCCGTGGTGGAGTAGCCGAGCGATCTAAGGCGCCTCGCTGCGGAGCGCGCGGTTGCTCGCCGTCCGAGGTTCGAGTCCTCCCTGGGGCATGTGTGTGTGTGTGTGTGTGTGTGTGTGTGTGTGTGTGTGTGTGTGTTGTCCTTAGGTTAATTTACCTTAGTTTAAGTAGTTTGTAAGCAACGGACTGATGACCACGCAGTTTGGTCCGATAGATTTACAAACAAGAAACTGTAGTGGATACAGGACTTTATAAATGTCCTCAACCGATCTCGTTTCTTATCCATTAAGAAGCCACATTAATTAGTACCAAGCAAGCCAAAGTACATCAGTAATCGGAATCGTACATTCTATCTGATGATTCAGTAAAGTTCTGCGTGGCTGCAGATCGGATAAAGTTGCTATAAAGTGTTTCTAAAGGGTTTTGAATTTATAATTTAGAAACAGTGCCGGCCGCGGTGGCCGAGGGGATTGAGGCGCTCCAGTCACGGTCCGCACGGTCACTACGGTCGGGGGTTCGAATCCCCCCTCGGGCATGGATATTTGTGCCGTCCTTAGTTGTAAGTAGTTCATAAGTAGTTTGTAAGTTTAGGGACTGATGACCCCGTAGTTAAGTCCCATAGAAAAAAAAAAAAATTAAAAAAAAAAAAAAAATTAGAAACAGTAAGTTTAATTCCGTAACTAAGTCTACAAGAAAATCAGCAACGTTTCTGTTTTCCTGCTACACACTTGTACAAATCATTCTATGGTGAAAAGTAGGCCATCAGACCTGTTAATAACGGATCTTGACGTTCCCAAGTACCCGGCTAGTAGCTTCTCATGCAATCGCTCCCAACTTGTCAAGAAAATCGGTGTTGAAGTTTATGCATATTGGCTAGCCAACGGCTAAGGTTCATGGCTACCACGGAGGCTGTACGGGTTCAAATTAGGTCTGTTGATACTTTTTAAAATATCAATTCGATATGTCGATATTAAAAAATACCATTATCAGCCCTTGGTATAACGAAAAGTATTTTTATATCTAAAAAGTAGATATATCGAAATAAAATGTATGGATATATTGGCCATAAAATATCGGCTTCACATTGTAAATAAACTGCTGACTTTAGAGCTTAAATTTAAGTATTGATTTATTATTAAATATTCTGTACATTAATAAGCTAACATATTCCCCCTACAGATAAAATTTAAAGAAAAACATTTAATGCGAAAATGTGTGCGTTAATAGTGGGACTTTTGTGGAAGAAAAACTTATATTATGCTTACACTTGCTTCATATAGACAGAGAGAAATATTGGACGTGATTAAAGCTTAAAAATTACTAAGACTCTTTCATACAGTGAAAGTAAAATTATGTTCTACTACAATTTCAAAAGAAATTTCCAAATATCTATCGAAAATTGCGAATAAAAATATCTGCACTCGATACTCGCATTTTGATATCGATATATAGAAATGTTAGAAACAATATCGCTGACATATATCGATATTTTCATTGATATGTCGATATTTTATTACCAGCCTTAGTTACAATGTTTGTTTTCTGTATGTAATCTAGATTTTCGCGGATTGAAACGTAAATGCTCATCATCACCAAATATTTTTTTCTATAAAAGTGCTGTCTGCATACTGTTTTTGTCGTATTTGGTATCGTTTCAAGTAGTATAACGTAATTCCTGGTGGTATTTTGTGCAGAAGCTAACGAAATAAAAATTCGTATATCACCAGGAACATATAGAGGAGATTACTCACTGTCTTTCAACCACACGGAATACAAGAAAAAAACAGTTCATTTTAATTTAGAAAGATTATTCATTCTTCGATCAGTTTCGACGTGAACCCAGCGTATTTTTTTATAATTAAAGTGATGAAAAATTGAATAATGTACTTCTACGGAGCCTATGGAGGAAAGTATTTCTCTATTAGTCTTTATCATGTTCAAATTTTCCAGCGGAAATCCTAACGTGCCTGTAAAAATCTACTACTTAATGAGATGCTTTGCGAAGAAGTAAAAGAAGTTGAAGATTACGGGCAGAATTTAACTCGTATCGGCATGGTAGCCGCTGCTCTACACTGGGTTGGTCATTCCATCGCTAACATTTCGGTTATATTCAATATGCAGAACATTTCAACAACGATTCTCTTGGCAGCTAGATTGTCGAAGCATGAGAAGCTCATGAGCAAGTACTCAGGATAGGCCCCTCTGAAACCTAAAACACATTACAACGCGTGATTACTGGTCTGATGATCTTGTCAGCCTTTGCTTGTCTGATTGTAGGTCTATTCTTCCTTCTTTCCTTCGCATTACAAAATGTTCAAATGTTTTTAAATCTATGGGACTTAACTACGTAGGTTATCAGTCCCTAGACTTACAAACGACTTAAACTGACCTAAGTACAACACACACACACATGCCCGAGAAAGGACGCGAACCTTCGATGGGCAGCAACCGCGCGCTCCGCAGCAAGGCGCCTTAGAGCACTCGGCCATTTCTCCGCGGCTTCGCATTACATTCCGACACGAGTCCCTTCTAAATATTCAACCTAGTTTCTTCTGGGCCTTGGCTGTAAGTTCCTGCATCTTTGACAACATTTTCCTCTGTGTTATTCCTCGATTACCAACTTTTGATCATTGAAAAACACACTCGATAATTTCAAATTATGAAAATTTTTCTTGTCTGATAGACTTAGTCAGAACATGCTTCCCTTTTGATGCATTGTATAATTGACACTTGAAAACATTTTTTACTCAAAGTGAAAGCCTAAAGCCGTTGATGCTGTGGGAAATACGGAATATAACAACTTTCCAACCGCCCGTAGCATGAAACGAATGCGAACCGATTTATGTCTCACTTCCGGTCGCTGACTGGAAAGCAAACCACAGAAGGTAGACGAGACGGCTTGCTGCCCACAGGCCGACTCGCAGCGGTATCTGACGCGAACATACTGTGTTCGTTCTGATGATGTACTGCTGTTATTCACCAGTTGTGAGAGCAAATGCAACCGTACATGTGTCAGTTGGATACTAACTACATGAACCGGGGTACCTATGAACAAAGTGAATTGGAAGGTGAAATACAATTTGTCATTCACTTTGAAAAAATAGGTTGTAAGATTAACATTAATAGCAGAAGAAAAATCGAAATAGAGAAATAATATATTTAAAAGAGTAGAAATGCCCAAATGGTGGGGAACTATTTTATATCTAGACTGCGATTTGAGAGCAAATGTACTCTCCTGTGATCAAATGCATAAGGTAGTGTAAATCGTATCGTATCGAGGAGAGCAAGCGAGAAGGTGCAATGATAAGAGACAAGCCCTCTCCAGCCCTAGGTTCACCCATATAATTTAAGGGAAATGCTGGAATAGTTCCTCTGAGAAGTACGCAGCCGCTTTTCTTCCCTATTCATATCTTACGAGCCTACAGCTAACTGGACATTAAACCCTAAGTTTAGTTACATTTTCGTCTTTCATATTACAGAATTACAGTAAGCTATTCCCTAATATATTCCTTCATAAGAATGCGATTCCTATGTTAATACTTCTTTCGTCCCTAATTGCTACTCGCTCGTTAATAGGACGTGAAATACTTGACATAATTTGTATATAATGCTCGATCTCTTCTTGTTATGGGCAGCATTCTCTGTTTTACTGTAGAGTCTTAAATTCCCACCATATTGTTGAGATTTATCCGTTTACCTTCGTATTTCCATTTGTGCAACGATAGGTATCATCTGATACAGAACTTTGCACAAGTAGCCACACGCAAATTCGGTCCTATGGCCTTTTTAGTGATATTAGTTGAGAAACGTTTTATTTTAGCGGATTCTCCACTGCAATGGGTAAATGATTCTAAGAAACCCACACAACTACAATTGAAACTGGATACCTTTTGTCTGAAGAACGTCTCAGGGTTACAGACTGCTGTTCTTCTTATCTGGCAATGTCCTGTACTATTCAACTGTTTATTCTATTTGCTTACATATATGATCCAGTTTATCTGCGTCGGTTTTCTATAATTCAACTATTTCCTTTCTTTTTATACAGCTCATATCATAATTTTAATCAGAACACAATATTCAGGTCTCTTTAAGCGGATTAGCATATTTTCCCCGTAAAGACTTGGGAAACAAACATATGACGGTATGACTGTGTAAAGCTGTTTATCATAAGTGTTCCTTCACCTGACAGTGAAGCCGGAATTATAATCAAGAAGGTTTCGTAAAGCATTTCCATAATGGCATCATGTTGTACGCTAGATATTCCACACAAAACTTGCCATTGAGATTACATGCGTGCGAAGCTCTGCCTTTAAAACACACCATCTGATCATCAGTGATTGAAACCAATGAATTCCTAATACTACAACCCATCAGTACGCACATATCGCAAACTGATGCAACTGAATACACTTACTGTGTTTTGTTTAGTTGACATATATCTGGTAAATGTGCATTTGTGTAATTTATGACTGATCTCAGAGTAAGTTTTTGAACATGTTTCCTGTGTATCATACATGTTTGTTTTCCTTCATAAAGTTTCAAAAATGTTCAAATGTTTGTATAGCTTATGGGACTTAACTACGGGGTCATCAGTCCCTAAACTTACAAACTACTTATGAACTAGCTAACACTAAGGACGGCACAAATATCCATGCCCGAGGGGGGATTCGAACGTCCGACCGTAGTGGCCGTACAGACCGTGACTGTCGCGCCTCTGGTCTCTGTTAGTTATCGGTACTGGGCGGAGAACCATCTAGAATCGCCTAATCTAATACTCTAATATGCACATCATACTGTTAGTTACTGACGTTTGTAAACATATGGGTCCAAACTGCAAGAGCCTTCGTCCCCTAGACTTACAAACTTCTCAAACTAACTTACGCCAAGGACAATACACATATTTATGCCCAGGCAGGACTCGAACCTCCGGCAAGACTGGCCGCGCAGTCCGTAGCATGGCGCCTTAGACCATCTGCAATTCACGAGAGACTGTTTTCCTAGGTGTTCCGTGTGATGTGTAATGTACTTCAGATATGTAGTACACACTTAACCCACATAATTGGAACTTACAAAGTTCTAATACTTCCGATTTTTTCTGAGGAATGGCTACTGATAGAAAGGTTGTTGTGGTACTTTAAATATGTGCGCACTCAATGTGAATGCGTGATAGAGATGGCAGCACTGTACGGCACGACAGTTCAGAGAAAACAGAACAACACATCGAGACAATTTAGGCCTCGCATCGGCTTGTCTAATGACATGACCCAGCGAGTGAAGGAGAGTGTTTCGGAAGATCGCCGAAGGACTGTGGATCACATTTCCTCCAAAGTTTGCATTTCCATGGGATCTGCGCACACAGAACTGCATGAGGAGCTGAAAATGCGGAAAGTCTGTTCTAAGTGGGTGCCGCGACTGCTGATGTATGACCATAAAGCTGCGTGTGACATGTTGTCGGGCCATGTTGACGCCTTATGACGGCATGAATGGGATTGCGACAATGGGTGAGACATGGACGCAGTTTTTCAATCTTTAACGAAGCGCCAGTCAGTTCAATGGAAGCACACAGACTCACCAGTGGTCAAAGCAGACTCTTAAAGAAGCGTTCGCAGCGGCAGCGGAGTCATGGCTTCGTGGTTGTGGAAAATGTTTACAGCTGCAGGCAGATTACGTCGAGAAGTGACAGACGTTGCACAGTTTGCGTGTGATTAGTTTATGAGAAAAATATCGGAGATGCTATAACTTGAAAGCACACCGTACAGTTCACAAAAAGTCTAGGAAGTCACAGACTAATGTGTCACTCAACAATTGCAGACTTTTGTTCAAGCCCTCTGTTCGTCTCAGAGCGAATGGGCGACAACACTACATGTTGTGAGTTTCCTGGGAACTTCATGATAAGACAGGTATTCTCAACATTCTCTGCTAGTCGCTCAAATGACCCAAGTATGACCTCAGAGCCCAGACGACAAGCACCGTTTGTCGAAACGTGCGCCATAATCTAAAAGATGTTCCCGCATTGGGTTCCGGAAAAAAATTCAAATGTTTGTAAATCTATGCGACTTAACTACTGTGGTTATCAGTCCCTAGGCGTACAGACTACTTACACTAACTTAACACTACTGTCGGGGGTTAGAATACCCCCTTGGGCATGGATATTTGTGCCGTCCTTAGTATTGGCTAGTTTGTAAGTAGTTTGTAAGTTTAGGGACTGATGACCCAGTAGTTAAGTCCCATAAGCTATACAAACATTTGAACAACACTAACTTAAAGTAACCTAAGGACAACACACACGCATACACCCATGCCCGAGGGAGGACTCGAACCTCCGACGGGAAGCAACCGCGTGCTATGCCGCAAGCAGCCTTAGAGCGCACGGCAATTCCACCGCGGCTTTCAAGAGCAGTCCGGTTGTTTTCAGGCTTCTGGTATTGTTTATAAAAGCCTACGTGTTCCTCGTTGCCACTTTCAATACTACATGACCATGTTAGAATTGTGATACTACTACCAACGTACATGTGACCCTATGAACTTTTCCTTCACAGGCCCAGATTCTTAAAATAATAATAATAATTGTTAAAAGCGCAATTGTTTCTGAATTCTTTGATTTCTTTCTTCCTTACCGTTCTGAAATTTCTCAGTTATAGCTAAGAGATCAAAATAGAGGCCTTGTTATATCAGTTCCATGTTCCCTATTGTTGTAAACTACTCGCAATAACGATAAGAGTGTTAAAAACCTCTTTTGGTTTTCCTGGTGACACAGAAATGAGAGCGTGTCTTCATCGAGAGGAGAAACCGAGTTCCCGCGCATGCAGGCGACAGCTTTCTAGCTGAGACCACCCGCAGTCACTGAATACCTTTGGTGTTTCGATTTTTGGTAAACAGATGTTGTGCTAGTCTTAGGCACACCGAATTTCTTTGAGGTGCGATTGTGGTAAACTGTGTCATCTATGCAGAGTCTCTCCGTGCCACAGTGTTCATTTGGAAACAAAGCCAGATAGCTTCGTAATCTTCTACACTCCTTATTTGCCTACTGTTGCTGCCAACACAAATAGAAGTTTAATGACGACTGTTCAGTAGTTAATGTATAGTCCGTGGCTTCATACGCAGGACTTTTTTTCTGAGAAAAGGAAATTTTATAGAAATATTTACCTCAAATTTTGTATGGTTATTTTGCCACAGTGAAGGATCAAGAACATTTGCACACAGTTTCCTCATTTAGATAAATAACCTGCCATAGCCTTCGGTAAAAAAAAATGCATATGCCATTTGGTCGTAGTGAATTATGAACATCACGATTAAAAATTAAAAGACATATTCATTATTGGCTGGGTATCCCACGAGTGGTTTCAGCTGCTAGTAGAATACATGCGTTTTTCATCCTCTGGGCACATTGGCTTGTTTCGTAGCAGGTATATATGAACTGTCATATTTATATTTGTAGTGTTTAAGTGTAATGGAAGCATATTATGTTTGTGTTGTATGGTGTTGTGAGAGAAGATGGTGAAACCCCGTGTGAACCCATAGCCCACTCCGAAGAAGCGCAATGGAAGTGCGTGCTTAACATTCTCGTGGGAAGAACGGACCAGCTACAGTGCCACATGTCCTTAACTTATGAGACACTGAGAGAGGTTTGGAATAAAACCCAAATTATTGGCGCAACTACTAGCGACTTGAGTAATCTCCCCTCCCCTTGCCGACATAAAAATGACAGCGAATGGCAGTATGTGGTCATACTTTGAATAACTCCAAACAAAATACCTATTTACTTGAAAGCTGTAAGAATTCCAGAGACTGTTCGCTTATCACGTAGTCAAACGCCGTAGGAGCGTTTTACCTATATAGGTTCTGCAGTGTGAGTTAGGAGGTGGAGGTATGCAAAGTAATTCGAATAAAACATTCCATGTGTCCATTTATTATTGGTTACATAATATGTACCATTAAAATAAGTTTTCATTCCGCGAATTGGTATTTCAGGTGCTATTAGTTTAGCTATCGACTGTCTTTTTTGTTTCAAAGTTCAAGTAGTTAAGTTTTACTTTAGTTAACAAACGAGTTTCTTACATTAATTGCCAATGTGATTTGCTGATCAATTGTATAGTATCGTTTAATATTTCAGCACGTATTTACAAGTACTTAGTACGCCGATAGCCGCGGTGGAGTAGTCGAGCGGTCTAAGGCGCCTCGCTGCGGAGCGCGCGGTTGCTCGCCGTCGGGGGTTAGAGTCCTCCTTGGGGCATAGGTGTGTGCGTTGTCCTTAGGTTAGTTTACCTAGGTTTAAGTAGTTTGTAAGCTACGGACTGATGACCTCGCAGTTTGGTCCGATAGATTTACAAACATTTGAACATTTGATTTGAAGTACGCCGATATGCTACTCGTGTACATGTTTTGTAAAGGTAACGTTGTTGCTGCTGCGAGAGAATACGGCGGATGATTTCCTAACCAGAGTAGCACTTGCAAGAGTGTTTACTCGTGTTTTCGCCAAAGTGCAGGGCGGTGTTGCAATGCCCGGCACTCATACTTCACCTGAACGTACGAATAAACAAAGTATGCGGATCACGTACAAGTATGAAACATTAGTAGCCTTCAACTAGTACATTCAGAATTGCTACATTCATCAGTATTACACGTGCATAAACACGACGGATTTAAGTACGCTGGAACTCTATCCATGCCACTTATAGCACATTCAAAACCTTCGAGGAGGAGATGAAGGAAGGCGACAGGTATCTCATTGTTGGCTAATTTCAGATCGCCGGGTAATCCCACTAGTATTGTTTTCTGATGAAGCTTTTTTCATTCGTGATGGTAAACTGGTGCAACAAAAATCCACAGATCTTTGTGGAGTCACATTTTCGATATCACTTCTCCGTAACACTGCGGTCGGGGGTTCGAATCCCCCCTCGGGCATGGATATTTGTGCCGTCCCTAGGATAAGCTAGTTGATAAGTAGTTTGTAAGTTTAGGGACTGATAACTCCGTAGTTAAGTCCCATAAGCTTGACAAACATTTGAATTTGAACTTCTCCGTAAACGTGTTGTGTCATGTGAGAGAACATCAGATAATTGTGTTTTTTGTATTATCGTTTCGTCTTGTAAGCTCTGTTTGTGTAACGTTCCTGTAAACGAGCTTCAGTATTCTTGTAAGAGGATAGTTGACATTCTAGTCCTCAGGTAATTCCTCATCCAAATATGAAATTCCCCGGCACATGAATCGGAAAGTATGGCTACCAAGGTTCCAGGCCCTATCCCTTTAAATTATAGTCTTCTGGGATGGTTGAAATGTGAAGTCTATAAAGAAAAAGTAAATACAAGAGAGTAATTGATTCTTCGGCTTATGAATAATAGTGTCTTCTTAAAACAAAAGTAATAAAATGGCAAGATGACCTCGGAAGGACTACACGAAACGTTGTCAAGAGAATTCTAAAGTGTGTTGCAGTCGAGAGTTGAATTTATGAAAATCAACTTATTAAGTTCGTCATTTGCCTTTGTTTAACACCTTCTGTAATTATTTGTTTAAATTAGATTCTAATAGCTGTAAGTCTATGAGTGCACCCAATAGAAATTAGACACATGTGTCAGATTTTATTCGAATTGGTGTATACTAAGGCCTGCTGTTCCTGAGTCAGCGTATTACACTAGTCTGATGAACGCACCAAGCGAGGTGGAGCAGTGGTAACACACTTTACACCCTTTTGGGAGGACGGCGGGTCAAACCCGCCTCCGGCTATCCTGATTTAGGTTTCTTTTTTCTTCCTTCCTGGTGAACGCATGACTCAGTCTTCTGTTGTAACAACGGCTCACCAGTGAGAACGACATGCCGACTACTGTTTACTACCAGTCTTCACTTCAATCTGTTGTGGTAGTCTGTAGGTGCGTGTTTCACTATCAGGTGACACTGCGACACTGATTGGGAAACTTTCTGGAAGTCCAGAAACACAGTACTAAACTGAGCTCCGCTGTTTGTCTGCTTATGGATCAACAGGGTAGGCTGGGCTGCACACGACGGGTGATGGTGAAAATCGTGTCGAGATTTTGCACGAGCAAGTCAGTCTCCACAAAAGTCAGCATACGAGTGCACAGCATATGTTCCACACTACTGCAAGGAACTGCCGCCAACCACCGACGCGTTGTTACAATCGCATGTGAAGTTCCGTCGATCTGTTGTAACCACTGCCGGCCGCGGTGGCCGAGGGGACTGCGGCGCGCCAGTCACGGTCTGCACGGCCACTACGGTCGGGGGTTCGAATCCCCCTTTGGGCATGGATATTTGTGTCGTCCTTAGTATTAGCTAATTCATAAGTAGTTTGTAAGTTTAGGGACTGATGACCCAGTAGTTAAGTCGCAAAAGCTCTACAAACATTTGAAAAATTTTTGTACCACTCTCTTGTTTTGGTAATTCTTACAAAATTCACAGAACATCATTACTTGACCATTTTCCATCTTTCATTTAGTTTAAAAAAGAAAATAGTACGAAATATTGTAACATTTTATACACAAAGAGATCATACATCAAAACAGATCAAGGATACGGTGCTTTGTTTAACACATCATCATAAAAGACATTGAATACTCTTCACTCGACCTCATTTTATCGGTTGCAAAGACAGACAGGTTGTTACATGTATTATATTTTCATGCCAAGGCGGGTTTCCCGTGCGCACTTGGGCACCGTGCTGCGGTGCACGCGGCCGTTCGCTGTCGGGGGTTCGAGTCCCCCGTCGGGCATGGGTGTTTGTGTTGTCGTTAGGTTAGTTTACCTAAGTTCAAGTAGTGTAAGCTACGGACAATAACCTAGCAGCTGAGTCCGACAGATTTACAAGCATTTGAACATTATATTTTCAATGTGATTTCTGTTTGATGTGAGACAGGAAGTCTTGGAAGAAATACAAAATTATTGCTTCAAAATTTCGTGTCGCTCTCGAGTCATTGCAATTCATATCCTAGTGCCGAAACGGCGAACATCTCTGACCAAATACTACAACAGCCAAGACATTATTTAAATGTTTCTGGCCGGCCGCGCTGGCCGAGGAGACTGAGGCGCTTCAGTTCAAAAAAATGTTCAAATGTTTGTTAAGCTTATGGGACCTAACTACGGGGTCACCAGTCCCTAAACTTACAAACTACTTACGAACTACTTACGAACTAGGACGGCACAAATATCCATGCCCGAGGGGGGATTCGTAGTGGCTGTGCAGACCGTGACTGGAGTGCCTCAGTCCCCTCGGCCACCGCGGCCGGCTATATCATAAATAACTGCGTAAACTGACAATGGAAAAAACCGTTCCAGTAAACAAATCTGCGAATGAAGGAAGGGGATCAGTGTGTAATATACCGTCGACAGCGTAGTTATTACAGACGGAGCTCGTACTCGGATTGTTTGGTTAATACTGGGGAAGGAAATCGGCCGTGCCCTTTCAATGGAACCATCCCGACCATGTAACAATGCCCTAGACAGTGCAAATATATTTTCAGGAAACATTTTAGATGAAGACCCTGTTTAAGTGGTTTATATACATCTACATATTTATTCTGAAAACCATACTTAAGTGCATGGCAGAGGGTTCATCGACTCACTTACATGATATTTCTCTAACGTTCCATTCTCTAATAGTACGTGGGAAATATGAACACGTAAATCTTCACGTTTTCTATCTGATTTCTTATTTATTAAGATGATCATGTCTGCCTATGTAGGTGGGTGTTAACAAAATAGCTTCGCATTCGGAGGAGAAAGCCATTGAAAGAAATTTCGTAAATAATCTCGCCGAAAAGAAAAACACCTTTTCTTCGATGATTTCCACCTAAACTCTTAAATCATTTTCGTAAACACTCTCTCCCTTCATCGCGATAATACGAAACTAGCTGCTCTTCTCTGAACTTTTCATAGCCTATGTCCTCCGCCAGTCCCACCTGATGAGGATCCCACACTGCACAACATTCGAAAATAGGATGGACAAGTGTTGTGTAGGCAGTTTCTTTAGTAGAATTGTTGCATCTTTCTGGCTACGAAACTAAGCCTTCGATTCGTGCCCCCAAGATCTTTTCTATGTGTTCTTTCCAATTTGAGTAACTGTAATTCCTAAGTATTTTGTTGAATTTACGGCCTTTATATTTGACTGTTTTATCGTGTAAATAAAACTCACAGTCTTCATTACTTAGGGTAAACTGTCACTTTTCACATCATGCAGACGTTGTTGTTGTGGCCTTCAGTCCGCAGACTGGTTTGATGCAGCTCTCCACGCTACCCTGTCCTGTGCAAGCCTGTTCATATGAGAATACGTACGGCAACCTACATCATTTTGAATCTGCTTACTGTATTCGTCCCTCGCTCTCCCTCTACGATTTTTACCCCATACACTTCCTTCTAATGCTAAGTTGACGATTCCTTGATGTCTCAGAATGTGTCCCACTAACCTATCCCTTCTCTTAGGATATGCCAAATACTTCTTTTTTTTTCCCAATAGCCGGCCGCGGTGGCCCAGGAGACTGAGGCGCTTCAGTCACGGTCTGCACAGCCACTACAGTCGGGGGTTCGAATCCCCCCTCGGGCATGGATATTTGTGCCGTCCTAGTCCGTAAGTAGTTCATAAGTAGTTTGTAAGTTTAGGGACTGATAACCCCGTAGTTAAGTCCCATAAGCTTTACAAACATTTTCCCAATTCTGTTGAGCACCTCTTCATTAATTACGTGATCTACCCACCTAATCATCATTCGTCTGTAGCACCACATTTCGAAAGCTTCTATCATCTTTTTGTCTGAACTCCTTATCAAATGTTTGTAAATCTATCGGACCAAACTGCGTGGTCATCAGTCCGTAGCTTACAAACTACTTAAACTAAGGTAAACTAACTTAAGGACAACACACACACCCAAGCCCCAGGGAGGACTCGAACCTCCACGGCGAGCAACCGCGCGCTCCGCAAGCGAGGCGCTTTAGACCGCTCAGCTACTCCACCGCGGCTGAACTCCTTATCGTCTACGTTTCACTCCCATAGAATGCTATCTTATCTAAATCGTTTTGCAGTAGCTTTTGATCTAGTGGTGACTTTACTAACCGAAAACGGCGGCATCATCCCTGAAGAGTCTAAAAGAGCTGCTCATTCTCTCCTAAATCGTTTTATAATGACAAGAAATAAAACACTACGCCAGCCTGTTACGCGCTACAATCTGATGATGTGTTACATTGGTGGCCCCTGATGCATTCCCCATCCGAGAGCCACGGTGAAGTACGAGTTCGATTAGATAGGATTTAACAGAAAATGTTAAATTTCGGATTTTATTGTGCTAACCAGGACAATAACGTTCGGTTCTGTCCATACATTCGCAATAACTTGGCAAACGTGTCTTTTGCGAGCTGACTTTTTGCTGTAGAATGTAACGGCAGTCTTGTGGACTTTTTGTCCGGCTGCGAGTCCTTGCGTCCAGGATCAGGCGGCGGCCTGCGTGCGCGCCAGCCGCACAGCTGGGCGTGCCCCGCCGCGCCGCGCGAGGCCACACCGGACACCGCCGCTCACCGCCTCCCCTCACCGCACGGTCGACGACCGACCTCTACAACCAAGCTGTCCCAAAGCGCGTGTGCTGTTGTGTGTGTCTGTGGGGGATTCGTAAGTCACATAAAGGAATACTTATCTTTGGGCTTTGGAAAAGTACAATCATTCCAGACTGATAAAGTCCAAACATCTCAATGAATACTTCAACATTCTCTTGACATTCCGCGTGACGTTCTAAGTCTCAATACGTTAACAAGCCTTGAGGCATTGGGTAGCATCGTGTCAAGGTGAGGACTCTGTTCTGCGAGCCGATGCACTCTCTAAAGAAACGATGCAATCATCCTGAACACATGTACACTCTACATCTACATCTACATCTACATACATACTCCGCAATTCACCGTAAGGTGCGTGGCGGAGGGTACACTGTACCACTACTAGGCATTTCCTTTCTTATTCCACTCCCAAATTGAACGAGGAAAAAAAGAATGCCTATATGCCTAATTTCTCTTATCTTGTCTTCGTGATCTTTACGCGAAATATAAGTAGGCGGCAGCAAGATCGTACTACACTCAGCTTCAAATTCCGGCCCTCTAAATTTACTTAACAGAAATTCACGAAAAGAACGTCGTCTTTCTTCCAGTGATTCCCAATTGAGTTGCCGGAGCATTTCCGTGACACTCGCGCATTGGTCGAACCTAGCTGCTCGCCTCTGAACCGCCTATATCGAAGACAAATCGGAAGGAGAGGCATTGAATTAAAGTTTGTGCCACGGTATGGATTCGAACCCGGGACCTTCTGCTTAATAGGCAGGTGCTATACCACTAAGCCACCGTGACTTAATAGATACAGCGACTGCAGGGATTGTCTTACGACACGTCTCCCTCCACAACACAAACTTCAATTCTCCCTCATGTTCCCCTATATAAATACGTATCAGTGTTGGCAATAGCGGAATAGCACCCCAGCAATGAACGTTAATGGGAACCATCCTGCCTTGTATCTCAGGCACAGATGGTATAAATATCAAACAACAAATCAACGTCCAGAGACATATATCGTCTTAATATATCTTTGATACATATCAAGACAAAATATCTCTCTGGATGTTGATTTATTGTTTCATATTTGGGCAAACCTACGTTTCTAGCTTTTGTAGATTTGCAGAAAGCTTTCGACAGTGTTAATTGAAATACACACTCTTTCAAATTCTGAAATCAGCAGGGGTAAAATACAGGGAAAGGAATGTTATTTGCAACTTCTACAACAGCCAGACCGCAGCTATTAGAGTCGAAGGGCATGAAAGGGAAGCATTGGTTGGGAAGGGAGTAAGACAGGGTTGTAGCCTTTCTCCAGTGTTATTCAATTTGTACATCGAGCAAGCTGTGAAGGAAAACAAGAAAAAATTTGGAATAGGCATTAAAGTTCAGGGTAAAGAAATAAAAACATTGCGTTTAGCTGATGACATTGTAATTCTGTCAGAGACAGCCAAGGACCTGGAAGAGCAGTTGAATGGAATGGACAGTGTGTTGCAGAGAGCGTATAAAATGAACATTAACAAGGGCAAAACGAAGGTAATGGAATGCAGTCTTAGAAAATCAGGCGATGCTGAAGAAATTAGATTAGGTAAAGAAACAATAAAGATGGTAGATGAGTTTTGTTACTTGGGTAGTAAAATAACATACGACGGTCGCAGTACAGAGGATATAAAATGCAGAATGGCAATGGGAAGAAAAGCGTTTTTGAAAAAGAGAAATTTGCTAACATCGAATATATCTTATGAGGAGATGCAGAGGCTTGTGCAGGATAGAGTAGGTGGAGAGCTGCATCAAACCAGTCTCTGGACTGAAGACCACAACAACAACATTCCCGTTCCAGAATGAAACTTTCACTCTGCAGCGGAGTGTGCGCTGATATGAAACTTCCTGGCAGATTAAAATTGTGTGCCGGAACCGGGACTGGAACCTGGGACCTTTGCCTTTCGCGGGCAAGCGCTCTACCACTGAGCTTCCCCGACACGACTCACGACACCGCCCCGCCCCACAAGTATAAAATGAACATTAACAAGGGCAAAACGAAGGTAATGGAATGCAGTCTTAGAAAATCAGGCGATGCTGAAGAAATTAGATTAGGTAAAGAAACAATAAAGATGGTAGATGAGTTTTGTTACTTGGGTAGTAAAATAACATACGACGGTCGCAGTACAGAGGATATAAAATGCAGAATGGCAATGGGAAGAAAAGCGTTTTTGAAAAAGAGAAATTTGCTAACATCGAATATATCTTATGAGGAGATGCAGAGGCTTGTGCAGGATAGAGTAGGTGGAGAGCTGCATCAAACCAGTCTCTGGACTGAAGACCACAACAACAACATTCCCGTTCCAGAATGAAACTTTCACTCTGCAGCGGAGTGTGCGCTGATATGAAACTTCCTGGCAGATTAAAATTGTGTGCCGGAACCGGGACTGGAACCTGGGACCTTTGCCTTTCGCGGGCAAGCGCTCTACCACTGAGCTTCCCCGACACGACTCACGACACCGCCCCACAACTTTACCTCCGCCAGTACCTCGCCTCCTACTTTCCAAACTTCTCAGAAGCTCTCTTGCGAAACTTGCAAGACTAGCACTCCTGGAAGAAAGGATATGGTGGAGACATGGCTTAGCCACAGCCTAGGGGATGTTTCCAGAATGAAACTTTCACTCTGCAGCGGAGTGTGCGCTGATATGAAACTTCCTGGCAGATTAAAATTGTGTGCCGGAACCGGGACTGGAACCTGGGACCTTTGCCTTTCGCGGGCAAGCGCTCTACCACTGAGCTTCCCCGACACGACTCACGACACCGCCCCACAACTTTACTTCCGCCAGTACCTCGCCTCCTACTTTCCAAACTTCTCAGAAGCTCTCTTGCGAAACTTGCAAGACTAGCACTCCTGGAAGAAAGGATATGGTGGAGACATGGCTTAGCCACAGCCTAGGGGATGTTTCCAGAATGAAACTTTCACTCTGCAGCGGAGTGTGCGCTGATATGAAACTTCCTGGCAGATTAAAATTGTGTGCCGGAACCGGGACTGGAACCTGGGACCTTTGCCTTTTGCGGGCAAGCGCTCTACCACTGAGCTTCCCCGACACGACTCACGACACCGCCCCACAACTTGTGGGGCGGGGCGGTGTCGTGAGTCGTGTCGGGGTAGCTCATTGGTAGAGCGCTTGCCCGCGAAAGGCAAAGGTCCCAGGTTCGAGTCCCGGTTCCGGCGAACAATTTTAATCTGCCAGGAAGTTTCAACATTCCCGTTAACGGTCATTGTTGGGGTGCTATTCCACTGTTGGGAAGCCTTGGCAACGCTGATACGTATTTATATAGGGGAACACGACACAGAATTGAAGTCTGTGTTGTGGAGGGAGACCTGCCTTCAGACAATCCGCGCAGTAATCGTTAAGTCACGGTGGCTTAGTGGTATCCCGTTCCATGTTATATTTTGCCTGGCGCCGTGGCTCAGCACGCCTGGTCACAGAGCTCAACGCCCTTTGTAATAAGAAGGCTGAGCAACACACTCAACGAACAACAAGAACGAACACGAACAAAAGACCGCAAACCATCGAAATACCTGAAAAAAGTGGTATAGCGCCAGCCTAGTAAGCAGGAGGCCCCGGGTTCGAATACCGGCCTTGGCACAAATTTTAATTCAATGGCTCTGCTTCGGATTTATATCTGTGATATACATCGAGACAAAATATGTCTTTGGACGTTGATTTGTTGTTTGATACATGCACACTCTGCTTTTCAGATTCGCCGAATGTGTCGGCTATTTAAATGTAGTCTAGCCAATCACACTGCACACATTTAAGTCTTGTAAAGTGCACGGCCTCTTACTGGATCCCAACGTTGTAATGTTCTAACGGCCACGACTGTCTGTATCGATAGTGGTGTAGTCGTCTTTGGTGGTATCACTATTTGTGATACTAAACCAATTTTATCAACTCGTCAAAACCCAACATTTGTCATTAGAACCTTAGCATACTATGGTGCTGAATGGAAATTTTATTTTTTGCTTCTTTTTCAGAACTGATTTATGTAGAATAGTTGCCACCTTCTCACTCCTCCTCCCGTACTTACCGCAGACCTTGTCAAATCTAATGACGTGTGGGGTTAGCAGCATTAGTAGTGGAGGGACCGAGGGAGGGTCGCAGGCTATCCCCAGTGGTACTCAGTCTGCACTTCTAGCAAGAATAAAGGAAGCCGAGAAGAAATTTGAAATTAACGTTCTTTGAGATTTGCCGGTGACATTCTAATTCTGGCGGAGATGGAAGAGCATTTGAACAGAAACAGTTGTTCATACATAAAGACAGGGATAACGGAATATGGAAATGTTGGGGCAATTGTGTTAAGAAATGAGACACTAACAGTTTTGACATTTGGGTAGCAAAAACACTGATGATCGCCTAATTAGAAAATGGAGATTGGCAACAGGGAGAAAATAAGTTCTCGGAAGGAGAAAGTGGATAACACTGAATATAAATTTAAGTACTAGGAAGTGTTTTCTAGAGGTATCTGTCTAGATCGTAACCTTGTACGGAAAATAAAACGGAGGCGATAAGCATTCCAGAAAAGAAAATAATAGAAGCTTTTGAAATATCGTTCTACAGAAGAATGCTGAAGATTAGGTGCGTTGATTGCTTAACTAATGAGCATTTACTGGATAAGCTGGGGAGAAAATAAGTTTATTGTACAACTAGACGAAAAGAAGGGCATAGTTAATCCTTTCATTTCCAGTGTTGTTACTCAACAACAACGTATTGAAAGCTGATTTATACCGTCTTTTGTGTATCAGTCTTTAAAGTCGCATTGTTATTGATGAACAACATTCTTCTAGTACGACATTTTGCCACTTGGTACGGAGTGTAGCCACTTCTGAGGCATTAATTTATCCGTCTTGCAGGTTGTGTTACATTGCCGTCTGTATGTTGCTGTGAGTGGGAGCGTGACTGTGGTTCATGTTATTTTATTTCAGCAGTGGATTGTCTTGTCTTTGGTGCTGTGGCGAAGATTATACTAGCATTATTGATCTGCCATTGTTAACTATCAACTAAGTAACGTCCAAGTAATAAAATACCCCAATACTAACGTCTGTTTTTCACATGAAATACATTACACAAAAAGCCCGCCTCCGTAGTCCAGTGGACAGCGTGGTAGGTTGCCACGCAGGGGGCCCGGGTTCGATTCCCGGTCGGGTAGGAGATTTTCTCCACTCGGGGACTGGGTGTTGTGTCGTCCTCATCATCATTGACATGCAAGTCGCCGAAGGGGTGTCAGATAAAGAGACTTGCACCAGGCAGGCTGAACACGACCCCAGTTGGGGTCTAACGGTCATAAATGCCACACGATCATCATCATTACACAAAAAACAATATTTCGACAAAAAAATTTTAAAACACATATTTTGATGTTTAGTGCACTGTATTAATACAGAAAACACTGAATTTTAATTTTCCCAAAGCTGAATTTATAATGTGGGGCAGATAGGGTTAACACCACTTACCTTGAAGCGACCACTTGTCTTGAGTGTTCCTTCTAACGGAGAGAAATTTGCCAAATAAAATGTACAGAGGGCGACTAAGACGTGATCACAGTAAACAGGATCAAATTGGTGAACGTAATTTTAGTTGTAGCTGTGCAGGTAGTAACAGTTGTCTAGGCACGAGGACACTTGTAAAATATGGAATAGCGTGTAGGGCTGAATCAGACCAGTCTAAGACCACAACACCAGTTTGGTTGCATTCCTCTGAGAATCTATAACATTGTGGTGACTGTTATTAAAAGCAATTTCACTGCAGATATGCGCTTTTCCATGGGGACAGAACCCCATCGAATATTATTTCTTTTTCCCTGTGACTAGAAAGTAACTACATACATCAGTGGCGTAACTATGGGGGGGGGGATGAGGGGGATAGAACCCCCCCCCCCCCAGAACCCCAAAAAAAAGAAGAAAGAAAAAAGAAAAATAAATCGTATAACAGAAATCTGGTAAAGGTAAAGATTGGAAACTTGGAGTGCTTTACCAGAAGCTTTCATTGGATGGGAGTGAATTAGTTTCTTCAACGGGAGTGGTAGTTGGTAGTCTGTCTGGAAACTGACTAAAATTATGTTCGTTAAGCAGATCTCTCCCACCCCAAAGCCAAGTCCTAGTTACGCCACTGATATACTTGCGGTGCTTGTTCTTTCCGAAATGTCCGACAGAACATCGCCACGAGTAATAACAAGGTCACTACGTTAGTAGTGTGTATGACAATTGCCAAGGCTACGAAAAGAGAACAGAAACGTCAGTGATCGGACGGACAGATCGTAAATTTGTGAAATACTAAAAAGTGGAAATATAGAGTGTAAAAGAGAATTGAACACGACTTTCACTAGTCGCAAGCAAACACAATGAGCAGAAAACCACGACGCCCTTGCTGCGGTCGTTTCCTGGACGTTATACATTTTGCACTTGGACCACTCGCTGTCCCCCCCCCCCCCTTTTTTTTTTTTTTTTTTCCTCTCTCAGTTCGTGCACCTTTCTGTTAACATACTTCATATGTGTTAAGGTTGTGATGGGCTATCCACTGCGCCATCTTACGCTAAGTCTGTGTGTGTGAGGAAGGGGGACGATGAGATGTGGGGTTCTTTTGTCAGTTTGTTGCGTTGACGTGTCAGCAGCGAACTATTGAAAGACGGCGTCGGCTGAGCAGGTAGTGTGCCTCGGTTTCCTGTAAGGCGGCGCGGTTGGTCACGGCGGCGGCGAGAGCGGTCAGATGCAATGGAAAGCGGCCAGCTAACGTTACGCAAGCGCCGCATAACCTTGAGACGCCGGATTAACACTCCCCTTCTTCTCAGCTGCCTTCTCCCTCAACTCCCTGCCACGTTTTGCCGAACTATAATTCTCTCCGTGTGTGATATGACCGAGGCAAGTGCACCAGTAGTAAAGCGAAAGAATCGCAATAGGTGCGAGGATAAGGGGAGACGGAAGGCAGCAGGGGATCGTGTGCAAATCCTCCTCCAGTGCTTTCCCAAAGCTGTTCAAGGCTGTTTCCGGGATGTTCTCCGGTCTGTAATGCAGTCGACGATAAGAGAACATTACGAAAGTCCGCACAAGGGAAACTCCCCATCGCAACACCCTCACATTTAGTGGCAAATTGACGCTGTGGATAGCCTGTCAAATACTGATCTCAGATCAAGCAGGAAATCAGGAAGAAGATGTACGGAACAGTGAAAAAAAGAAAAAAAAAATAGAAACAGTGAACGGTCCCAGCGCATGTGGAACATTAAGGAATGACACGCAGTCATGCTTTCTTGGTTATGTGATAATGGTGCAGAACTGCGATGCGAAAAGTCAGGGTTCAGATCTTTTCATGCGTGATATTTTTCACAAAATTGTGAAATGTCCGTCCAGCCACTGACGAGTCTGCTCGCGGTATGGAGTTTTGTGTCCGTGTTTGGGTGTAACGTCCGTGCCGCACAACTGCTCTATTACCAACCGAACGAACGTTTCATTACAAGCGACGAGTCAGCCGAATCCTCCACCGGAAAACACGTCTGGCGTCTCATACACGACATTGGTGACGGTATGTGCGCCATATAACAGTAATCACTTACCGACGCACCCAGTTGTACTCTTGGTGAGTGAGTAAGATATGCCTCCTTGCCCGATTTAGGTGTTACTATGAATGTGAGTGTGATTACTTCCTAAGGAGTGATGAAAACATAACATTTCGTCAGATAATTTATTTATTTATTTATTTCTCATTTATAATCCTGCTACCGTTTAATGTAAAGCAGGACGTACATTTCTAGTTTTACAAGTTACATTATACATTAATTCATTGATCTTACATATTTTAAGCATTTGAAATAGATGGAGATAAGAAAAAAATAAAAACAAAGAGAAAATATAAATACACGATTGCTTACATTTGTTACTACAGTTATGATATAACAAATTACAATTCATGTAATTTATTATAAATTAGTTGTAGTGAAGAACATAAAAACATGATTAGTTACATTGTTGTTATACATATGTCGAAATTGAATGTAGTCTGAAATTTGTTAAGTGTAATTATGGAATAAAACAATGTAAAGAAGAGAAAGGAAATATATGTAGAAATAAAGGGTTTTCCTGTCCTGGTGGCTAGTTACATTGTACTGTGCCAGGCGTTCAGTACCTTGGAATGTTTCCTTCAAGCCACCGATCGCCCAGCACAATTTCCATGGATTTGCTTATATTAGTCTCTTTTCTCTATATTGTTTATTCTTTCTTGTGTCTCATGTGTTAGTTTCCAAATTAATTTAAAGTACGTCTGGTTTGGGACGATGACAGTGGGAGATTGCTCCCCTGCCAATGTTGAGTCTCATTGGTGTCACTTCCTTCATTTGTGAAAGTGTCTTCGTCTTCTTCCTCGTCTGTTTGTTCCCAACTATACATGTGTAGTTTTGTTCGCCTCTTATTATGTCATATATCGTATCGTCTCTTCTAAAGTCAAGCTTCTGTGTGTCTCTGACATGTGTGTATTGTCCAAAGAAGAAGACATGTGTTCAGGGGAACCTTCGCTGTTTCCCCAGGTACAAGCGCTGGTGTCGCCCAGTCCCATTCGAAACTGGTAAGTGGGATATGGGTCATATCCTGCAAGGAAGTGAACCAAACAGCGGCTGGGGTCGAAATGCTTCATCCTTATTCTTTCTCTAATGTCTGGTAGTAGTGCATGTTGTCTACGTCCCTTGTCGCAAGCGTCCCATTCCTGTTGCCATGTGTCCGTTTGCCATGTTCTCAGTAGGCGGTTTATTACGATATGTTTGCCAGTTATTTCATGCACTTTGTCTAGATTCTCCATTTTAAGACAGTACGTTGCAGTTCGCCAGATAATCTGAAACAAATAAACGCAACACTTTGACAGTCACACAATGTACACTATTAAATCCTGCACATGCCCATGCAAATAGGAAGATGTCCTGGAATTTCCAAAGCGGAGGTATGTGAGACCTTGGAATGTCTTCGTTCACAGTCGTTTATTTGCTGGTTTCATTTGTGTGAGAGGTCTACGAGGCATCTCGCCTGCACTCATCCGTCACAATTAATTGCGACGGTGATATATACTTTCTACATGACCCCTACACTGTCACTAATGTATGGTATGACAGGTGCCAAGGCTACAAAAGTAGAACAGAGACTCCAATGAGCAGATGGTCAGTTCATAAGTGCGTGAAAAAAAAATATCACACATAGAAGAGATTTAAACATAGACCTTCAGCATCGGCCCCCATCCTTTCTCCCTCGAACTCGCAGTTTTACCTTTTTCCCTACCAGGGATCGGACGATTTTTGTGCATCTACACTGAATCTGTCACCTGTCTGTCGGCGTAATCATGCAATTATATCTGCAGCAGACACACAGTGGGAACACAGGTAAAGATGCAAGCAAGAGGAAGAATGGATGGGACCACAACAATAGGAGCGTGCGGTAGGTTGAGAATGTGGGGCCGGCCGCGGTGGCCGAGGTGACCGAGGCGCTTCAGTCACGATCTGCACGGCCACTTTTTTTTTTTTTTTTTTTTTTTTTGAGAATGTGGGTAGGGTGGTAAGCGTGTTTGGATAACCAAAATGGTTAAGACGACGGCTGCCCCGAAGTAGGATATCGGGGTTAGAGTCCCAATGAAGCGAAGCTTCATTCTGTAACAAAGTGATGACACAAAATATTGAAATATCGCAAAGGAAGAAGGTGTGGTCCAGTTGACACGATGTACTACGTACAGGTTGATTAAGGAGGGATGTCACATAATGTGAGAGGTGGCTCTACATGCCAAAATAAATTGAAAAAAATCCCATGAACACGTCTCCGAATTTCAGTCGTCACAGAGCTGAAACAGGTAGAAGACTACACACAGTCATGTGAGATATTACTTACGAATATACTGTGTAGACATTGTGTTGGACAGAACAATGGTGGGATATACATATGATCCATCCTACAAAAAAATGTTCAAATGTTTGTTAAGCTTAAGGGACTTAACTACGAGGTCATCAGTCCCTAAACTTACAAACTACTTATGAACTACCTACAACTAAGAACGGCACAAATATCCATGCCCGAGGGGGGATTCCAACCCCCGACCGTAGTGGCCGTGCAGACCGTGACTGAAGCGCCTCAGTCCACTCGGCCACCGCGGCCGGCCATCCTACAATAGGTATGTGGGTTCTCCAACAGATGGCTGTACTATGACGTCGCACCGATGTGAAGCTGCAATTTTGAGTTGGATCAGTAGGTTGTGGTGAGACCGTTTGCGTGTCGTGCTTGACTGTTGTTTAATTCACCAAGTCCATTGTTTCGCCTACACAGCATGTCGGTTGGTATTATCCACAATCAATCATGGATGTCTGTAACCTTCAACCCATTCCAGTTCCATAACGATCGAAAATTGGTCGCAGGTTCATAGGACATTTTGGTATATTTTCACATGTAGAATCATCCAGCAAATGTGTGACACTCCTCTTGAATAACCTTAGATATAAAAATAAGTTAAGTGTGCTGAGACACAGTTACAAATTCACTTTCAGACAAATGATCCAGTTGCTAAATTAGCAGATCGAAAAGAATAAGAAAGGCTTCAAAAATGTTCAAATGTTTGTTAAGCTTATCCGACTTAACTGCGGGGTCATGAGTTCCTAAACTTACAAACTAACTTATATTAAAGACAGCACAATACATCCATGCCCGAGGGAGAATTCGAACCCCGACGGGGAACGGCTTCGGAGCATAGCGCCTCAATGCGCTCGGCCACTCCGCCGCGGCAGAACGGCTTCCTCGGCAAAACGAAATTTAATTATAAATTTCAGATCGATGTATACTTTGTAATAACTGAGTCATCATCTGAATTTATATCATTCCATTCAGGCGAAATTAATCTGTAACAGCCCATCATTACTGTTAGATTCTGTAGCAGTTATTTGCTACTCATCAATCTCGTCTCCCGGATGAACTGTCTTATCCATTCTGAAATAGCCATTTAATTTTATTCGAGGTTGATTCCCCCGAAAAAATGTTTGTAGGGCTTATGGGACTTCACTAAGGGGTCATCAGTCCCTAAACCTACAAACTACTTATGAACTAGCTTGTACTAAAGACGGCACAAACATCCATGCCCGAGGGGGGATTCGAACCCCCGACGGGGAACGATCTCGCGCATCGTAGCATAGCGCCTCAATGCGCTCCGCCGCGGCGTCGATGCTCCCGCTAGGTGCTTTCCGCACTGGTACAAGGTTTTTCCGGTGCTGTGCCGAAACTCGGAGTTAATTGGTAGTAATTCCAAATTTGTCCACCCGGTCGCCACGCAGGTTTCGAGGACGGGGCGAAAGGAACGTTCAAAGTAGTATCGACCTAATCGGGAGTTGAGCGTCCTTCTGTCTCAGAGTTACAAAATAGAGGAAGGAGACACACACTGGACCAGAACGCCAAAAATAAAATAAAAAAGAGAGGCGAAAAAAAAATCGAAGGGCTCGAGGAAATGTAACGAGTTGCAGGGTTCCAGGTGTGAGTGTGTGCTACCCTCGCGGTTGTGAAACGCGCGGCTACCGGTTCTGCGGCGGAGGCCAGAGGCTGGGGCTGGGGCTGGGGTGGTCACTCGGCCACGCCCAGCGTTGCTCAACGCGCGTAAACTGCGCGCCCGGAAGCTGCAGAGAAAGCCACGCCAAATAAACGCCGCCGTCTTACTGCCGTGCAAGGAGGTCCAGCCAGAGAATGCAATCGTTTTAAGCTTCTGTAACGGCGTTTCACCTAATGAGAATGTCACTGAAAGTGCAGGAAACAGCGTTTTATGTGTGCAGGCAACTGCCGGTAGCGCTCGCGCTGTCGCCGTGCTGACGTGGACGGAAATTGCAACGGAAGCAGAATGCTTCCGCAGGCCATCTACATCTACACCTACATCTACATACATACTCCGCAATTCACCGTAAGTTGCGTGGCGGAGGGTACACTGTACCACTACAAGGCATTTCCTTCCTGTTCCACTCCCAAATAGAACGAGGAAAAAAAAGAATGCCTGTATGCCTCCGTACGAGCCCTAATTTCTCTTGTCTTTGTGATCACCACGCGAAATGTAAGTAGGCAGCAGCGAGATCTTACTACACTCAGCTTCAAGTTCCAGGCCTCTAAATTTCCTCAACAGAAATTCACGAAAAGAACGTCGTCTTTCCTCCAGCGATCCCCAATTGAGTTGCCGGAGCATTTCCGTGACACTCGCGCATTGGTCGAACCGACCAGTAACAAACCTAACTGCTCGCCTCTGAACTGCCTCTATGTCTTTCTTTAAATTGATCTGCTGCGGGTCCCAAACACTTGAGCAATACTCAAGACGTGGTCGTACAAGCGTTTTATACGCGGTCTCCTTTACAGATGAAGTACATCTTCCCAAAATTCTCCCAATAAACCGAAGTCAGCTGTCCGCCTTACTCACAACTGTCCTTACATGTTCGTTCCATTTCATATCGCTCTGCAATGTTACGTCTAGATATTTGAACGACGCGACAGCATCAAGAAGCTCACTAAAATGCTGTATTCGAACATTATGTGATTGTTTTTCCTGCTCATGCGCATCACCTTACATTTTTCTACATTGAGAGCTAGCTGCCATTCTTCGCACCAACTAGAAATTTTGTCTAAGTCATCCTGTATGCTATTACAGTCAGTTACAGACGACACCCTCCCATACACCACAGCAAACAGCCGCAAATTACAACTTACTCTGCCCATCAGATCATATATATAGATAGAAAATAATAGCGGTCCTATCACACTCCCCTGGGGCACGCCTGACGATACACTCGTCTCTGATGAACACTCACCGTCGAGAACAACGTACTGCGTTCTATTACTTAGGAAGTCTTCCAGCTAGTCACAAATCTGTGAACCTATTCCATAACCTCGTATCTTCGTTAGCAGTCTGCGGTATGGCACCGCGTCGAACGCCTTTTTGAAGTCGAGAAAAACACAATCCGCCTGTTGCCCTTCATCCATGGCTCGCAAGATGTCATAGTTTCACATGAAAGATGTTTCCTAAACCCGTGCTAATTCATAGAAAGAAGCTTTTCCGTTTCAAGGAAATTTACTATATTCGAACTGAGAATATGCTCCAAAATTCTACATATAACTGATGTCAACGATATTGGCCTGTAATTGTGTGGGTCAGTTCTCTTTCCTTTCTTATAAACGGGAGTCACCTGCGCTTTTTTCCAATCTCTAGGAACTTTGCGCTGAATTAAAGATTCGCATTAAATGCAAGCTAAGTAAGGGGCCAATGCCGCAGAATAGTCTTTGTAAAACCGAACTGGTCTTCCATCCGGACCAGCAGACTTTTTCGTATTTAGCTCTCTCAGCTGCATCCCTGGAATTGATGTGACTTATGCAATCTAACGAGACACTCGCGTCCATGGAGCTTTCACCCAATCTATAGCTCCTTTTGGTGAAGGTGAAGTGAAATTTACAGGGCTTTAATGAATGTTGTAGGTGCAGAAGTAGACTTGTCCACAGATCTCTGTATAACATGAGCCAATAAATTATCACAAATTTTACACATACTGCAGACCAGTGTTTTTCAGACTGTGGGTCGCGACTCCCAGGGGGCTCGCAAGGTCTTGATCGGAGGATCGCCGTGACAGAAGGAAGTACACGCATCATTAGACAACCAGCCAGAGGCATGCCTGAATACTAGGGATTGTGTAATGTAAAAACAAGGCCTAAGAAAAGTGAAATCTCTTTACCTTACCTTACTTATATTGAAATTACTTCAAAAATGTTCAAATGTTTGTAGAACTTATGGGACTTAACTACGGGGTCATCAGTCCCTAAGCTTACAAACTACTTACGAACTAGCTAAGACTAAGGACGGCACAAATATCCATGCCCGAGGGGGGATTCGAACCCCCGACCGCAATGGCCGTACAGACCGTGACTGGAGCGCCTCAATCCCCTCGGCCACCGCGGCCGGCTGAAATTACTTGATTCCTTGTTGATTATCAATTCTCATTTGAATAGGGCAAAGATTGTTTTATAATAAATAAGCCGTGTTACCAATGAATGAACGAAAGGCCCAAAAACTTTTTTCAGGTACTAGGCGATAGTTAGATTTACAAGATACATCAGTAATTTTAAGAAATTCGATTGTTTACAAATGATTTGCCACGCGAAACCTTGTTATGCAACATATATTGTTCTGTTATAAATGAAAAACCTTCAGCAGTTACTTTTGGATTTTAATGACTAGTTTCAATAATACACTATTCTCTTCTTCAGACCCTTTAAGAATCCATGCTGTAATGCATACTAGCCTTCCATTACGTGTATTGCGTATCAACCTATCACTTCAAGATGTAGCCTATAACCCGATAGCCAAACTCGTGTATTAAAAGGAACAAAACGAAACAAAACAAAAAAGTTATTCTATTTAGCCAAGCTATTTCTGAGTCACAGCAAGACTAGCGCACGGAGATTCATTTTCATATATAAAGATATGACTTATTATTTGATATGATCTTCAGCCACCCTCATGAACCACAGACATTGTCGAGGTGGGGTGGCGGAGAGGCCAGACAAACGTGTGGTTCCTGAAGAGGGGCAGCAGCCTTTTCATTAGTTACAGGGGCAACAGTCTGGATGATTGACTGAGCTGGCCTTGTAATATCAATTAACATGGCTTTGCCATGTAGTTACTGCGAACAGCTGAAAGCAAGGGGAAACTACAGTCGTTAATTTTTCCGAGGATATGCAGCTCTACTGTATGAAGATATGATGATGGTATCCTCTCGGGTAAAATATTCTGGAGGTAAAATAGACCCCCATTCGGATCTCCGGGCGGGGACTACTCAGGAGGATGTCGTCATAAAGAAAAACAAAACAGGCATCCTACAGATCGGAGCGTGGAATGTTTATTCCTTAATCGAGTAGGTATGTTAGAAAATTTGAAAAGAGAAGTGGATAGGTTAAAGTTAGATACGGTGGGCATTAATGAAGTTCGGTGGCAGGATGAACATAATTTTTGGTCAAGGGAATACAGGGTTATAAATACAAAATCAGTTGGTGGTAATGCAGGAAGAGACACTGGGAGGTACCAATTGACTTTATAATAGTACGGCAAATGTTTAGAAACCAGGTTTTATACTGTAAGACATACCCAGGGACAGAACTCTGACCATATCTTATTGGTTATGAACTGTAGATTAAAACGTAAGAAACCGCAAAACGGTGGAAAATGAAAGAGATGGAATCTGGAAAAACTGAAGGAACCATAGGTGTTGAGAGTTTCAGAAGGAGCATTACGCAAGGATTGTCTGAAACGGGGGAAAATAATACAGTAGAAGAAGAATGGGTAGCTCTGAGAGACAGAGCAGTGAAGGCCGCAGAGGATCATATAGGCAGAAAGACAAGGACAAATAGAAATCCTTGGATAACACGGGAGATACTGAACTTAATTGACGAAAAGATAAAATATAATAATCCATCAATTGAAACAGGCAAAAGGGAATACAGACGTCTGAAAAATGAGGTTGACAGGAAGTGCAGACCTGCTAAGCAGGAGTGGCTTGAGGAGAAATGCAAGACCGTAGAAGAATGTACAAATAGGGATAAGATAGATACCGCTACAGGAAAGTAAAAGACATTTAAGAGACATTTGAAGACAAGAAAAGCAGCGATATGGATATCAAGAACTCAAATGTAAAAACAGTACTAAGCAAAGAAGGGAAAGCTCAAAGGTGGAAGGAATATGTAGAAGGCCCGTACAAAGGAAATAAACTTAAGACAGTATTCTAGAAATGCAGGACGAAGTAGAGGAAGATGAGATAGGAGATACGATACTGCGAGAAGAGTTTGACAGAGCACGAAAAGATTTTAGTAGAAAAAAGGCCCCTGGAGTAGATTATGTTCCATCTGAACTACTACTATCGTTAAGAGAGCCAATCATAAAGAAATTGTTTCACCTGATATGCAGGATGTATGAGACACGGGAAATACCCTCAGACTTCAAGAAGAATATAGTGACTCCAATTTCGAAGAAAGCAAGTGTAGACAAATGTGAAAATTACAGAACTATCAGTTTAACAAGTCATGGTTGCAAAATACTGACACGAATTATTTACAGACGAATGGAAAATCTGGTGGATTTAGGAGAAATATAGGAACAAGCGAGGCAATACTCACATTACGACTTATCTTAGAAGATAGTTTAAGGAAAGTCAAACGTACTTTTTAGCATTTGTGGATCTGGCGAAAGCTTTTGACAATGTTGAATGGAAGACACTCTTTCAAATTCTGAAGGAATCAGGGATAAAATATAGGGAGCCAAGAGTTATACTCAACTTGTACAAAAACCACACAGCAATTATTAGAATCAAAGGACATGAATGCGTAGCAGTGGTTGGAAAGGGAGTAAGACAGGGTTGTAGCCTTTCCCCGATGTTGTTCAATCTATACATTGAGCAAGCTATGAAGGAGTGCAAGAAGTTTGGAGAGGAAATTAAAGTCATTGGAGAGTAAATAAAAACCTTGCAGTTCACTGATGACATAGTAATTGTGTCATACAGCAAATAACTTGGAAGAGCAATTAAACGAAATGGACAGTGCCTTGAATGGAAGATACATGATGAACATTAACAAGAGTAAAACGAAGGTAATGGAATGTAATGTCAGAAAATCAGGCGATGCTGAAGGAATTACATTAGGTAATGAGACAATAAAAGTAGTAGATGAGTTTTGTTATTTGGGTAGCAAGATAACTTCTGATGGCCGAAGTAAAGAAGATATGAAATGCAGAATGGCTATGGAAAGAAAAGCATTTCTGAAGCAGCGAAATTTGTTGACACCCAATATTAGTTTAAATGTCAGAAGTCCTTTCTGAAATCATTTGTCTGGTGTGTAGCATTGTATGGGAGTGAAACGTGGACAATAAAGAATTCAGACAAAAAGATGATAAAAACTTTAGAAATGTGGTGCTATACACGAATGATGTAGATTATTTGGGTATATCACGTAACTAATGAGGAAGTGCTCAACAGAATTGAGGAGAAAAGGAGTTTCTGGCATATCCTGACTAAGAAAAGGGGTAGGTTGGTGAGACACATTCCGAGACATCAAGCAATCGTCAACTTAGTATTAGAAGGAAGTCTGTGGGGTAAAATTCATAGAGGGCGACAGAGGGACGAATGCAGTAAGCAGATTCAAAAGCATGTATGTATCTGTACGTATTCTCAGATGAAGAAGCTTGCACAGGGCAGAGTAGCACGGAGAGCTGCATCAAACCAAAACCACAACACAAAAACTTGATTTTCAGATCGCCTTCTTTTCTTTACTTCAATAAGTATCTGGCAACGTCTTTTAGAGATGAACCAGCGATTTTGTACGGCTACAAGAAGTTTTATCATTGCTGTAATTTTGGCTAATGGTATCGTTGGTGGCCTTGCGCAATGTCCTGAAGTGAACGGCTCAGAGCTTGCGATAGCACAGCGCTGCAGTCGCCGTCACAGACAAGTACTCCTGCAGAGTGGCGCTGCGAGCTTTTAGGAGGCATATAGGAGCGGCCGCAGGATCTGGGGCGCCGCGCCGCTGCCAAACGGGTTCTCCTGACCGTGCCGTGACCACACGACACCACACTGCCAAACCAGACCGGCCGCGCCTTCCATTCTGCCGACAAGCTCCCTCCATTCTACAATCACTCCTCTGCAATCTATATCTATAAATGTGAATGTCTGTTCCGTGTTCGTTTATCATGTCTGAACCACAAGACATTAAGAGCTAAAAATTTGTACAGTTACTAATGTATACCCGGGGAAGGCTTTAGGCACAGTTTTATGGAGATCGGATAGCTATTTATCTATATATATTAATGTGAATGTCTGTTCGGCGTACGCTAATCACGTCCAAACGACAAGACGCAGAGACTTAAATATTTGTACAGTTACTAATTTATACCTGAGGAAGGTTTTAGGCACGGTTTTATAGCGATCTGATACATATATTTAGTAATTTCAAGAATATAACGCGAAATGCGGAACAATAATTACTCTTTGTAAATTATATTTACTCTTTGAAAATGGTTTTATTTGTTGCAAGGTTGCTTGAGGGTTGATAATGATAAAAGGGTGGAGTATGTTGGGATGGAAAATTTTCGGTGTATATAAAATTCTACGTGTGTGTGTGTGTGTGTGTGTGTGTGTGTGTGTGTGTGTGTGTGTGTGTGTGTTAATATTTCGCGAAAACTACAGAACGCAAACGAATAGTTTGTGTGTAATTGTTGTCCGAAGTCTCCCATTGTACACCATAGCAGTTCCATGCCGATAGCTATAAAGGGGTGGAAATATGATGGTTGAAAGTTGTCAATTATAAAAAAATTCGGACTGAAGGCCAGCGATGACGTTTGCGACTCTATAGCAAGGAGGTTACATACAGCGAAACGTGATGCCACAGACCATATCTTTGGTCTATGCGTGCTACAATGTCTTCATCTCTGTCTCTGTAAGGATAAGCATACTAATAAGGAAATATAAGAATAAATAAATAAAGCAGTAAAAAAGAAATACCTTTTAATATAGGCATACAGCAGTAATACAAATGAATACATACCTGCAAAATTATACAATTGTACAACCTATAACTCAATAAATATGAGAACGTACGCATTTTATATGTCATTTGTGTTTTGATTAGTATCTTTCTTTGTTTGGATACTGCACTTATAATTTTGTACATTATGCGAGACAGCCTTATTTCTTATTCTCCCGTAAATATAGCATGCTTTTAGAAAAAAAGCAGATGGACAGAGAGAGAAATAATAGAAGTACTAACTCAAAGCAGGAATAAATAAATAAATACCTGGGCAAAGCCGGGTTTTCAGCTAGTATTCAACTAATGAACACGGGGTGCTTCGAGAGGAATAGTGAGCTGGTACTATAGACCATAACATGTGTCCAGTTCTTAAAGACTACAGCTTAGTTCAATGAATTTTCCTTTCGTCTGTTAGTACACCATTTATTATGGGTTGCTAGGGGCTTATTTATCGAATGTCAGCACTAGAGTGCTGATGTTCAAGATGTGCCGGCCGCGGTGGCCGCGGGGACTCTTTCTGTGATCGTGTCCTGAAGTTTATTTTTCTTATATACATTCTCTACCGTCCAACTTCCAGCTTTTCCTTCTTTGCCCAGTACTTGCCTTCTGAGCTCTTTATATTCGTGAAGAGTCTGTTCCTTTCTTCAAAGATGTCTTTTTTTTCCTATCGCCTATATCGGGCCGGCCGCGGTGGCCGAGGGGACTAAGGCGCTCCAGTCATGGTCTGCACGGCCACTACGGTCGGGGGTTCGAATCCCCCCTCGGGCATGGATATTTGTGCCGTCCTAGTTCGTAAGTAGTTTGTAAGTTTAGGGACTGATGACCCCTTAGTTAAGTCCTATAAGCTTAACAAACATTTGAAAATTTTTTCAAGATGTGAAGTCTCTCTTTAGTTGTTATTGAAGTTTTGATTGTGATTTCTTGGCCACGTCTACTGTACTGTAGCGTGTAAACCTGCCGCACATATTTACACATGCTGAGTATGTGGATACGATACTTTTGTACGAGTTTTGTATTGGAAACACTGCTGCTCCTGCTTGTAGAGAACACGGCATACGATTTCCTAACCGCAGACTACTACATTAAAGAGTTAACACGCGCGTTCAATACACCGAGTGACACTGCTACAGAGACCAGCATTCATACTGCATCTAAACTGCAAGAGAAGAGATGTGCGTGATCTAGAAGACATTATTCAGTCCTTCAACAAGCACAAGTAGAATTTCTAAAAGTATCCACACACAGCAGTATGGCAGACATTACGTAAAGAGGCGGACAAAAGTATTTAGACTCTGGGAGTAATCAGAGAAGTAAATCTTAAATATGTTTTTAACTCAAAAATATATTTTATTCCTTACCAATTGGTAATACATATGTCAGTCTGAACATATGCAGAATAATAAGTAACAAAACATGCCTTAGGTAAGAAAGAAAAAAGAAAATTTAAATATACACTGGGCAAAAGTATTCAGACACTCAGCAGTCAGTATTTGGTAAAACGTCCCTTTCTCTGTATTACGGCCCTCAGTCTTTGTGGCATGGAGTAAACAACCTTTTCTGTTATATACGAACCGATATTCATCCTTCTTCTATATTTGCACGCAAATGTGTTCAAATGCTTGTAAATTTATTGGACCAAACTGCGTGGTCATCAGTCCGTAGCTTACAAACTACTTAAACCTAGGTAAACTAACCTAAGGACAAACACTCACACACACACACACACACACACGCCCCAGGGAGGACTCGAACCTCCACGACGAGCAACAGCGCGCTCCGCAGCGAGACGCTTTAGACCGCTCGGCTACTCCACCGCGGCACGCAAATGTGTCAGACTGCTCACATGTCGTTTTCGCATTCTCGTTTTCAGTTCATTACAGATGTTTTCGATGTGATTGAGGTTCGGAGACTGTGGTCGGGTAATGAGGCGATGATGCGTGTTGTATAGTATCAACAATTTGACAATTTCCGCCCTATGCTTGGGATCGTTGTCTTGTTGGAAATAAAAATCATCTCCAAGATCCAACATCTCAGCACTTTTCTTTAGATTTTGCTTGAGTGTATCGACACACACAAATTTGTCCATGGTCCCTTCAATAAATACACACCTAGCCATTAAAATTGCTACACCACGAAGAAGACATGCTACAGACGCGAAATTTAACCGACAGGAAGAAGATGCCGTGATATGCAAATGATTAGCTTTTCAGAGCATTCACACAAGGTTGGCGCCGGAGGCGACGTCTACAACGTGCTGATATGAGGATAGTTTCCAACCGATTTCTCATACACAAACAGCAGTTGACCGGCGTTGCTTGGTGAAAAGTTGTTGTGATACCTCGTGTAAGGAGGAGAAATGCGTACCATCATGTTTTCAACTTTGATAAAGGTCGGATTGTAGCCTATCGCGATTCTAATTTCCTTGCGAGAAAGGAGAAGGCTTGCTTCAGCCTCAAGCTAATGGGCCGATTTCCCACTAATCACCCTAAACCGGTGCCGTTTGTATCCGAACGTGGTAACGAGCTGGTTGGCGGAGAGGTAACGCATTGGACTAGTATTCGGGAGAACTACGTATCAAATCCGACTCCGGCCACCCTGATTGAGGTTATCCGTGATTTCCCTAAATCACTCCAGAAAAATTATGAGTTGGTTCCTTTCATCCCTGACAAAAACTAACCGAGCGTGTGCTCCGTATCTCATGACAAAGATGTCGACGGGACGTTAAACCGTAACCTTCCTCTCTTTAGTCTTCCATCCGAATGGACCGGTTTGAAGGGAAAGAAATTTCCCAGTGACGACCGTTGCACAAAAAAACAAAACAAAAAACAAAAAAAAAAAAACAAAAAAAAAAATTCTTAAAATCCTCTGAGGAGGCAGCACCTTTCAAAAGCGCGTCAAGCAGGAGCAATAAATGGCCAATGCCAAAGCCTTCATGCTGCTCTTACTCCTGACTGCCTGAGTGGCCTATATATTTAATAATTCATGAAGCTATTGGAGATCGAAAAGTCGGTCGGCAGTCTCGATGGCGCGGAGATGCTGTGTGGTATCTGGAGCGGAGGTACAGATTTCATAATTATCAGAAATCGGGAGCGGGTGATCCATTGTGCGCAACCGAGTGACTTGCAACGCGGAAGGCTGAGATAATCCCAAGTGCTTTCCCTTTCGCGGGCGTCGATTTCTACTGAAGCATTTTCCTTTCATTCTCTGCAAGTGTTGCGGAATAATGAGTGTGGACTTCTGCAATGAAATAAGGGATCAGAGGAAACGTAAAAATATTAATTATCTGGAAATTATGGTTACATAAAACGTTACAGGTTTGGCTAGTGGTATTTGATAGCAAAATTGTTTCCGTTCAAATTTGTTATTTTTTATTGTGCTTTTCCCTATTGATTTTGAGCTTCAGTCGTGTGTGTTATTACGGCAGTTACGAAAGGCATTTACTGACAGCGAGATTAAGGTGATTTACTGACCTGTTAGACGTGAGGCCTTCCAATACAGTGGTCTGATCTTGGAGTCGTACGCAAAAGGCTTTTAATTACTGACTTTTAGGTTGTGAAGTTTAACCCTGTCGTGTAGCCACCTCAATACTGGCGGCCAGTATTTGAGAGAGAAGTTACACGTGAAACGGTGTAGGAAACGGATTCGGGTCTGGCAATAAACGTTTACTGTTAAATCCGTGAAGCAGCAAGTAGCGTGAAAAAGCCGCACGGCGCCCTTCATCAACAGTGCTTGCATTACGGTTGCGACTATAGCTGACCCGCGTGAAGCTCCGAAAGAAAAAAGGAACAAAGATTAGAAGTTAATGGAAGAAGATTCAAAGAGAGAAGAAGGAACATTTCACCATATCTCATTCGTTTCCTTTCTCTTTTATGTCCTTAGATTCTTATTTCATCCTTGCTGTCTTTAAAATTTCAAAGTGTGTAGTCCAGTCTCCTTTTGCGAAAGGTTTTTCCATACTTACAAGTATTGCAATTTTATGTTTATCATTGTTCGACCTAGAATAAGATGAGTTGCTGTGTCAGTATTAACCCTCCAGAACCAAAACTGATCTTTTACGAGATCAGTTTCTGAATTTTTCTGAAAATAATTTGTGTTCACGTTTTGCAACAGTGTCTTTTTAAACTGATGGGTCGATAGTATTCACGCCGAACAACATTTGACTTCGTTTTATCAAGCGAAGTGGCGCAGTGGTAACACACTAGACTCGCATTCGGGAGGATGGCGGTTCAAACTCGGCTCTAGCCATCCTTACTTAGGTTTTCCGTGATTACTCTAAAGCACCCCAGGACAATTATGAGATGGTTCCCTCAAAGATTACTGCCGATTTCCTTTCCTATCCTTAACAAAAATCAATTCAATCCTAGCGTGTGCCCACGATGTCGACGGAACCTTAAACGCTAATTCTCCTCTCTTTCTTTTGGACTTCTTTGGGATTAATAGTTTTTGATTGAAGTCTGATGGTATCTCATTTGACTCATACATCTTGTAAGTCAGGTGGAATACACTAAACTCCACATCACGATGGAGTTATGCAAATTCGTCACAAATTGATATTCGCACAGGTATCGACAGAAAATGCTAAATTGTGAAGTTTGACGACCGATGGGTGAATGTGGTGTGGCCGTGTGGGGCTGTTATTAGTAGGGTGACGTAGAAAGATCGCACAACTTTACCATCATATCAAATTTATTAAGAATAAATAAATACTCATCTTTGGGCGTTGGAGAAGTACTGATAAGGTCCAGACATGTGAGTAAATACTTCAAAGTTTCCATTGACAGACGGCGATAATTTTTAAGTGTCAATCACTACGTTTACATGCAACACATCTTCCGGAAGACGAAAACCGATTTTCGTAAACCGTTTTTCGTCGTCGTGTTTACATGGCATAGCCTGAATCGGATTTCGTAGCTCACTTAACATGGCGGCTGGAAAACAGCTGATTCAGTTCCTTATTTAGTCTGCACAATCGCTATTTTTCTTTATTTAAATACACAGATTTATGTTCAATCTAATATTTATACTTTTATTTCACATTAGAAAATATCACTCCTTCCATATGTGCCGAAAATTCTTAACAAGAAAACACTATCTGACAAGCCAAGAACGCTTAAAAACCGGTTGCGTTTACATGGGCACAAAAATCGATTGTGGAACTGGAAAACCGCTTTAGACAAGCGAATTTACAGAATCGATTTTGGAGTGTTTACATGACCAACCAAAAGCGGAATTGGGAAATCGGTTTACGAAATCCGGTTTTGGGAGCCCATGTAAACGGGGTGAATACGTACACTAGTCTTCAGTCACTGCGATGCACTGTATCAAGGTGAAGTGACACTTCCGACGGAACGGTGCACAATGGACGACTCGATGAAATTTGGAGGACACGAAGCACTCTACCCTGAATCGAAGCGCACTGTCTCACAGGCCGTGCGTACTGGTTATTCAATTGTGCTTCGGCCAAACCGATTTGAGACACGTGTTAGTGTTCGGCCCCTGAAAGAAGTCTATGGAGCGTTATTGCCAACTGTCGGTGTCCCCGTGACCGTAACTGTCCGTATCGATAGCGGTGTAGCTGTCTTTGGTGGCAACACCATCTGCGATACTACACAATGTGCGACGCTGCAGCGCAGTTTTAGCGTGCAGGTGGCAAGGCTGGTAATCAGAGGACATCTCGATACCAGGAAATGAAAGTCTTTTAGAATTAAAAAAAATCAAATATTTGTAAATATTCGGGACTTAACTATTGAGGGTATCAGTTCTTAGGCTTACAAACTACTTAAACTAATGTAAGGACAACACACACACTCATGCCCGAGGGAGGAATCGTACCTCCGACGGGGAGCAACCACGCGATCCGCACAAAGGCACCCTAGAGTGCTCAGCCATTCCACCGCGGCTGAGAATTGGATTCCGTGTACTCAGTTGGACAGAAACTATGCCGCGGAGACACGCACCTGACCAGTATTGGCTAACACACACGCCGGCATTTGAGGGAAGACCTGTAGTTGGGCTGAAAGAAGCTGGGTGAAGTAAATGATTAATAAGACAGTAACCGTCAAATAAGACAAACTTATAAATAATCAGTGTAACATAACACATGTAGTTTTTTCTTGTTCTCGTTTTCTGTATTGCCACAGATACACAGCAATCATCACAAAGAAAGTTAATTGCACTAATATGTTTTATAGGTACCATCTGCTGATGAGCTGCTTGGCAGCTCGAAACTGTTTATGGTCAATAAATAACTTCATAAAAAAAATTTAAAAAGGCGACTCGTTGCAGTAATTTCTGAAACCTATTTTAAGTTACAGTCGCAGGTTCCACATCCATAATGGATAAATGTTGGATTCGTGATTTCCTGTCAGAAAGAACACAGTACGTTGTAATTCACGGTAAGTCATAGAGTACGACAGAAGTGATATCTGACGTTCCCCGGGGAAGTGTTACAGGATCCCTTCTGTTCCTTATTTTTGTAAACGATTTAGGAGATAATGTGAGTAGCTCTCTTAGACTGTTCGCGGATGATACTGTTGTTTATCGGTTAGTAAAGTCACCATAAGAGCAAAAGCAACTGCAAAATGATTTAGATAAGATTTCTGCACGGTTAAAAATTCGCAATTGGCCTTTAATAATGACAAATGTGAAGTCTTCCACGTGTTCACCAAAAGAAATCCACTAAATTTCCTTTACATGATAAATCAGTCAAATCTACAGGCCGTCAATTCAACTGAATACTTAGGTATAACAATTAAGAACAACTTAAATTGGAAAGAACACACAGAAAATACTGTAGGAAATGCTAACCAATGGCTAAGTTTCATTGGCAGTACACTTAAAGATGCAACAGGTCTACGAAAGAAACTGCCTACAGTACACTTGTGCGTCCTATTTTGGAGTATTGCTGCGCATTGTGGGATCCACACCAGGTGGGACTGACGAACTATCTAGGGAAAGTTCAGAGAAGGGCAGCTCGTTTTGTATTATCGCGATATATGGGAGAGAGTGTCACGGGAATGATACACGAGTTGGGGTGGAAATCATTAAAAGAAAAGCGTTATTCATACGGCGAGATCTATTTGCGAAATTACTTTCACCATCTTTCTCTTCCGAATGCGAATATATTTTATTAGCACCCACCTACACAGGGAGATAATCATAATAAAATAAAAGAAATCAAATCGAAAACAGAAAGATTTAGGTGTTCCTTTTTCCCGCGAACTATTAGAATGAAGCTGTAGAGAAATGTCATGAAAACGGTTCGATGAACCCTCTGCTATGCACTTCACTGTCACTTGCAGAGTATCTATGTAGATGTAAATGTAGATGATCGCAGACAGCGGTGGGATATCAACCTGTCACCCTCCATTACGGCGCGAAAAACCTGAGTGATCATCTGGGTTGCCATTTTATTTCATAGTAGGTCCTCGTGGTTGTCGTTCGGGGCACCCCGTTGGTGGTTCGATGAACCCTCTGCCAGGCACTTAAATGTGATTTGCAGAGAGCCCATGTAGATATAGATGTAGATTTTGATATCCTTAAAGTGAGCATCTTGGGCTCATATATCTCAACAAGATAATTTCCATCCGCACAGAGCGAGAGTTTTTACTACTTGTCTTCGTGCATGTTAAACCCACTTTGGCCTGCAAGGAAGCCCCGTGTTTCCACAATGGAGCACGTGCAGAGAGTTATAGGCAGGGCCTTCCATCCAGCTCGGGGTTTGACGATCTAACGCACCGAACGAACAGAATTTGGCACGATGTCCCTCGGGAGGACATCCAACAACTTTATGAATCTATGAAATTATATTGCTAAAACGAAACTGTAATAGGTACAATTGCTTAGCTAAAGCGATATATGAAATCTTATACCGAATCTGCACTCGAACACGGATTTCCCGCTTTCTCGAGTAGTCACTTTACCATTAGGCTATCTGAGCACGCTCCCCGGAACGACACAAACATCCACACATTATACAGCTTTTAATAGGTTTATCAAACAATGGCAAGCCGAATAGCTACTTGCACCAAGGCCAAAGGTGGACCAACCCATTATTGACTTGCTGAGTTTCTGAAGCTTTTACTATTTGAATAAATCATCCAGTTTTTTTTTTCTCAAATTGTAATCATTTGTATGTCTGTACATGTAAACCTATATTAGTTCCGTTCGGATAATTATTTCTCGGCGCGTCTTTTTTCCTTAGAGTGTAGTTTTGCCATGACTGAGTCTCCGATATATCCTCATAATTCTGAGGGCTGTGCTAACACGAAGAATCTTGGTTCTACTTTCTTTCAGTGCTCTGTCAAATTATTCTCGCAGAATAATATCTCCAATCTGATCCCCACCTACTTCCTATTCTCTTTCTATGATAGTATCCTGAAGTTTATTTCTCTTATATACATTCTCTACCCTTCAACTTTCAGCTTTTCCTTCTTTGTCCAGTACTGGCTTGCCTACTGAGCTCTTTATATTCGTGAAGAGTCTGTTCCTTTCTTCAAAGATGTCTTTATTTTCCTATCGGCTATATCTGTCGTTCCCTAAGTAGTCATACATTCTTCTACATCCTTGCATTTGCGTTTACTGTAAATATCATTATTTACACATCTGTATACTCTTTTACCTCATTCATTTTCTGCATTTTTATATTTTCTTATTTCGTCAATTAAATTCAATATACTGTGTGTTGTCTAAGAGCTTCTACTAGACTTTGTGTGTGTGTGTGTGTGTGTGTGTGTGTGTGTGTGTGTGTGTGATATCCTCAAATTCATAGCTTTCTGCATTACTTCACCACTCAAAGTTTTTCATTCCTTTTCTACGGTACTCCATTCCCCTCTTCTAGAACAAAGTTATTTACCGGTACTATTGAATCTCTCACCAATCTCTGGCTCTTACAATTTATGGCCCCATCTCCTAAAATTTCAAAGTTTTTGGATTTTCAGCTTTAATCTGCAGTTTATAACCAATTAATTAGACCAAAAGTCCACATCTTCTTGAGGAAACTTCTTATAATTTAAAATCTGGTTTTAATCTCTTTTATCATTATATAATTAAACTTATCAGTGTCCGAGGAACTCTTCGACGTTTCCATCATTCTTTTATGTTTCTTAAACTAAGTGTTAGTGATGATTAAATTATGTTCTGTGCAAAATTCCGCCAAGCTTCTTCTTTGATTACATTCCCGCGATTCAAATCGTCCTACTATTTTTCCGTCTCTGGCTGTTACAATTATGTAATATCTATCACCCTTCAGAATTAAATACCTGACAAGGTTAACTATCTGAATAATTTTCTTTATCTCATCATACATTATTTCAAAATCCTTATCGTCTCGGAGCTGTCTGACGTATGAAGTTGCTCTACTGTGGTATGTGTCAGCTTCGTGTGTACAGTATATTTCCAACGATAATACGTTCACCATGTTCTTCATTGTAGGATATCCACGTTCCTGTTTCCTCATTCATTATTAGACCTACTCATGCATTACCACTATTTGATTTTGTATTTAGGTCCCTCTACTCCCCTGAGTAGATGTCCTGCTCATCCTGCCAGCGAACCTCACTAATCCGCATTATATCTTCTATCTATTCATTTCACTTTTTAGATTTTATAGCTCGTTATCCCGATTAAGAGACTTAACATCCCATGCTTCGACTAGTTGATTTCCAGTTTTATCCTAATACGTCACCCTTCTAAGTAGTCCCAACCGAGAGGTACCAGTGGCGACTATTTTCATCTCTGGGGTATGTTTCCCAAGAGGATGTCATCATCATTTAACCATCCAGTAGATAAGCATGTTCTCGGAGAGCAGGGAGGAGGGGGAGAGGAAATAACAACTGCAGTCCCCTTAACGTTCACAGTATCAGCACAGCAATGCAGTGCTGGAAACATATTAAAGAGCCAGATGAATCAATCTTCCAGACAATTGCTGCCCCCTGCAACTATTAAAAATAATTCTCTCCCTGTTCACGGATTATGGGTTATTATGGCCTCTTCATATATACCTGTCCATGGTGGTTGCACCTACGTTACTGCTATCTGAATCGTAGAGGCACGCTGGCCACCGCACCTCGGCAAGGTGGTGTGATGATCAATCTTTCCACAGCAGGCTAAAGACATAACATGCGGGTAACGACAGGACCGGTTTTTACATCATGTGGACGCGATGTCCATACATATGGATGGTCAGCGAGCGAAAAAACGGAATATTCAACAATTACAACAATTCGAGATGATTAAAAATAATCAGCTATTCTGTGCAGCTCTTGAGTGTGGTCTCTTTAAACCCAGAGTCTACGTCTAAACTTTATCTATTTCACCTGTAAATGCGATACTTTCGAAAACAATGACATAGCTGTAACAGGACTCCTGAACTGCAAAGGCAACAGATGAACTGTAGCTTTAGGGTCAGCGACCAATATTTCAAACGTGCAAGTATGTCTGCGAGTTTTACACCTTCTCTTTGTGTCAGATGTAACAATTATACACTCATTAAAATGGTTTATCTTGCTGGAAAGAATACTATTACTGAAATAGTCTCCATGTGACGTGGTGGTAATTACCAGAAATAATGCTTCGAACTTCTGAAAAACTTGTGGAATTTTAAGCATGTCCACGTGTTATTGGCTACAGTGTCTATTTAATAGTGAATCTAGATGTGAAAGAAGAAACTTGTAAGTAGCGGAGAGATGAGCGAGCGGCGCGTTTTGGCAACAGTGCTGTGGTTGTGGGATTCATTCAAGGCTGATGGGCGCTCTGCTACGCCCGGCGCCGTTCCGAAAGGTCACCACTGCTCCTCCCTGACTCAGCCGCTGTCGCATTTATAATCAGTGTGCGTAAACGCCCGGCGGGACCACCAGCTCTAATTATTAGACATATATGGGCTGCAGTAAACTGCCGTATCGACAATTTTTATTATTTTCACTTGTTTCGATCATGTATCATTGCCAGGTCGCTCTACAACAAGAAGAAGTCGAGTCACATGATTTCGACTCATTAACATCGTGATATTCGGAAGCGAATACATCTGCAACATAAAAAATGTAAATATTCGTAAATAGTACCCACGCGACATGGGAGGAATGTTACAGCCAGAGAACAGAAGGCTCTTGTGTCTAATATCAGAAACTTCAATATAGTTAATTTTGTTAACTTCGAATGATAGAGTTAGGATTGCCAATGACAGATGGTCGAACAATCATATAAACACCTAAAATAGACACAGTATTTATTTATTAGTAAGAAGTTGGTCCACCAATGGCTTTGAGAACAGCTGCAACTCTTGGAGGAATACTTAGTAAAGTGTATTTATGGATTCCGACAGAATGTTATCCATTTTTGTACCCAAAAATCCCCCAATTACTCTAACGATGTAGGAGCTGTAAATTTGGCCCTCTCTCTCTCTCTCTCTCTCTCTCTCTCTCTCTCTCTCTCTCGTCTAAAACTCCTCATAACGGTTCAGTTATCTTGCTGACCAGGGGAGATGTTTGATAACTTTCTGTTGCTGTACAAAGTACGCCTGAACCTTTTTGGCTGCATGTATGGGGGCATTATCATTTTGGAATGCTGCAGTGATTGTTGGAAATATGTTATCTACAGGAAGCAGTTTTTTTAAAAATCGAGGATGGTAGGATATTAATTCGTAGTTATCAGGTCACTGAAGGTAATGTTATACCGTGAATATGAAATGTTGGAAACAGTTGAATAACACGATATGGACTCCCAAATCATGACGGAACGTCCCCCATGCTTGACTGAAGGAAGGAGGCATATAATATCGTAAGATTCTTGTTGGGATTATGATAGCCTACACAAGCACTGTTGTTTGTTGTTTGGAGGAAGCAATGTAAACGATAATTCATCGGACTACAGGACATACTACCAATCATAGTGTGTCCAGGTTTTCTGATCATGGCACCAATTCCCTCGCAGCTTTATATTTTCTGTCGTTACTAAGATTTTAGCATTTCCAGCCCTTCAGTGAATGCCAAGCTCCAGCGGTACTGTTTTTGCCGAAACCGTACTACTCAAGTCAGTATTATGTGACGAGACACCTGGCAAACGGATCCAAAACCTTGGTCTCGTACCCGGCCAATCCAGGCACCCCAAACTAGGACAGTGTGTGGGTGGTGGAGGTGGCAGTGCACATGTAGCAACCGACTGCAAGAAAGCGAATATCGGGGCGGAGGGAGAATTTCCGGCTCCAATGCCCGATACACCGTAATTCTCTCAACACTCTTCCAGCGAGCGGGATCGTCGGTATGAGGACTGCACCGGGGCTTGGGAAACAGGAGAGTGAGAGAAATGGTTGGTGGTGATCCTCCAGTGTGCACCAGGCCAATATGTGTGCTCAGACATAGGCACATTGTGCATGACGAGGCCTGTGTGCAGCCAGAGTATGTTGTGTTGGATGCAGAAGAACTGAACAGGTGCGATGCCAGCGTCCTTACATACTTTAGCCGGACGAAAATGTTGAAAGTGAATGGAGTCAAATATTGCAAAGTAGCTGTGCAGAGTATCCTTAGTAGATGATATCGTGGAGAGGAACATCCGACTCACTGTAGAGATGTATTTTGTACGAATGGGCCGGCCGCGGTGGCCGAGGGGACTGAGGCGCTCCAGTCACGGTCTGCACGGCCACTTAGGTCGGGGGTTCGAATCCCCCCTCGGGCATGGATATTTGTGCCGTCCTAGTTCGTAAGTAGTTCATAAGTAGTTTGTAAGTTTAGGGACTGATGACCCCGTAGTTAAGTCCCATAAGCTCTACAAACATTTGAACATTTTTTTTTGTACGAATGGACCATCTGTTCAGCTTTTGCATTGAAGTCAGAATGAAAGGACAGGTGTTATAGCGATAGGACTTGAACTGCGCCAACATTAATTGGTCCCTCGATGACAAATATCATCAATAGAGTATGGGTAATAGCAGAAGTGGCAGCAGTTGGCGTTCATGGTGCATACGGTAAGTTCAAAAGGGCATCCACAACTAATGGCTCCATAGCTCCCTAAAATGGCCCAGCAAGATCAGAGATCAATGTTGCCCTACGATGGGTGGTAATAACGGGTTAGCTGTACCTAACTCTTGGTGTCATTCAGAGGTGTATTCAAAGTTTCAATTACGTACTTAAAGGTAAAAGGTAAAGCTGCCAACAATCTGAAGATTGATTTGAACACCACAGTGCTTTACTAGGCATAGTCCTGTTTGGAGGTGGTATGCCGTTGCCTTCCTCCAACCTTCGAACTGACTTACCCACCCAGTTGTAGGGGGACCTACAGTTTAACGTAGGTTCCGGACCACGATGGTACTCGATATTTTTCACATCGGTTACACTGACAGAGGGGAAAGAAGTGAAAAGTGACAGATATAAATCCTAGGACCTGGTGGGAATCGAACCCAAGACCTTTCGATTCATAGGCTGAAAGTCTACCACTGTGCTACCGAGCTACACTATTATGTGCTTATTACATTATTGCAACTTAATTGCAATCTCTATTATCGTGCCAACAGAAAATAGTAATAAGTCATAGAGCGTTCGCCTTTTTGCAATACTACAGTTTTTATTATGATACAGTTTTTCCACAATTGTGCCATCCTCAGTCAAAGAGATGGAGACTTCGTTAGGGGGTGCCTCATCCCAAGTTCAGCCGGAGTGCTAATACACTGTGTTTTGCCTGCAAGAATCTGCATGTAAAGGAAATTTGCTTCTCATCTTTGTTGTTGTCTCGTAGTTCCTTGTCAGATTTCGCTGCACCTGCACCTGGCCTTTCTCCAGCGAATGTTTAGGGTGCCAGCTGGCAGTTCGTGACGACTTGGCACATCCGCTGCAGAGTCCAGGCTACGTGCGAGATCTCGCAGAGCAGCGCAGACAGCGACTCTGGTGCAGCCTGGAGCGAGGCGAACGGTGTCGGCAGCGTTTGCCTACTGCCGCTTCCACATCTGCCGCGCGGATCCCCTGCTGGAAGTGATCTGGCAGCTCCTGTGATGTGGGGAGGCGGCCGTAACCTCGTCTGGCAGGCGCTGAGTGCGCCACCCAGGGAACCTTTCGTAGCTGCTGCAGCTTTTGCTCCTGGCCGCGTGTGTCCTCGGATGTGGGCACTGAGAACTGTGGTGGCCGGCCCGATACGTGACGCACGCCTCTGGCACGCCAGGTGCCCCACCCACTGGCAGCGGAAGCCCTTCTTATGCTGTGGCGACCACAGTATTAGCTCTTCCAAAGCTGCACTTCCGGCGGTCCTTCTCTTCTGCCTTCCATTATCCACATCCTTGTACGACCAGCAGTCTTGGAAAAAAGGACTCGCCTGCGACAGGCAAAGGTCCTGGTTTAGAGTCCCAGTCAGGTACGAAGCTTTAATCTGACTTGCCGGGAAGTTTCAGTTATTTACTTATTTGTGACCTTGTATTCTCTGTCCGTTATAAGGGCCTTCAGACATCTCACTAGTCACCTTACAGTTTACAGTGTAGATACATACAAAGCCGGAAGTAAAAGTTAGTACAGCCTCTTAGAGTTTCCCAAATTACTTAGGATTTACTGGTGAAACAGTGCATCTGGAAAACATTAAATGATTCCATTTACAGATCAATAGCTCAAGCGGTTCTGAAAGCATTTGTCTGGAGTGTAGCATTGCATGGGAGTGAAACGTGGACGATAAGGAGTTCAGACAAAAAGATGAAATAAGCTTTCGAAATGTGGCGCTACAGGGGAATGATGAACATTAGATGGGTAGATCACGTACTTATGAAGAGTTCCTCAACAGAATTGGGGAATTGGGGATAGGTTGGTGAGAAACATTCGGAGACATCAAGGAAACATCAACTTAGCATTAGAAGAAAGTTTATGGGGTAAAAATAGTATAGGGATTTGGAGGGACGAATAAAATAAGCAGATTCGAAAGGATGTAGGTTGCAGTTCGTATTCTCAGATGAAGAGGCTTGCAGAGGGCAGGGTAGCGTGGGGAGCTACATCAAACCAGTCTGCGTACTGAAGACTACAACAACAAGCTCAAGAGGTACTGCGGTACCATGCTGAAACACACATATTAGATGGCAGTATAGACTCCACGGGCGGCGATGCAGGCGCTCATTCCAGCATACATTCAATCACGGATGGCGCATACTTTCTTGAGACACATTATTCTATCCCTGCTCGACATATTCACATAGTTCTGCAAGAGTTGTATGTTTGCCAGTAGTACGTGTCAGTTGTCGCCCCCATCATAACCCACACATTTTCGATTGTAAACATGTCCATTCTCGCGTGGTCTGAGGCTCCATGTCTCGGATTGCGCGGGCGCACCCGCCGGAGGTTCGATTCCTTACTCAGAAATGGGTGTGAGTGTTGTCCTTAGAATAAGTTAGTTTTAGTTAAATTATTGTGTAAATCTAGAGACCGATGACCCTTAGATATACGAAGTATGGACAACTTCGGAGATTGTGCTGGTCAGGGAACTTGGTGCACATCTTGCAGCGCACATTGAGTTTCATGCACAGTGTGTGGGTGAGCAGTGTCCTAATGGCGTACTGGAGCAACTCATCACCTTCCTGTTGCAAAAGAACGGACCTTACGTACCGAGTTCTGGTCGGCGTTCCGTCCCAAACACTTAAGGTGAACGAGAGATGTAGCTTATCGCACCCACACCATAAAACTATGGATGGGGTCAGTGTATCTTAGATAAAAGCACTCTACGAAACAGCGCTCGCCGGACCTACGTCGTACGTGAAAACGACCATCACTTGCGAGCAGGTAGAATCTGCTTTCATCGCTGAACATAATGCCACGCCATTCCATCTTTCAAGTGATCCTCTGAAGGCAACAGTCGTGACGTGTGCGTCGATGCTTCTACTAAGACGGGCTAAAGTTGCGTGCCCGAAGTCCCACTGCTAGTAACCGGTTGGCAAAAGTTGGTGTTGACATTTCTGGTCTGTCATCTGTGATGTGACAGCTGTGCGATCTTTCATTGAATCCCTTATAACACGACGATCTTGCCGGACTTCTGTGCTGCCTCATTTGACAATTTAGACGTGCATTACTCACAGCAAACAGCGACTAGATTAGTACATATAGCATTTACAACGATGGCAAAGATATTTCTCGACCCGAATAATTGAGAGTCTAAGAACAGAGCATTGCGCAAGACTTAGTTCAGAAGTGACAATGTTCACAATTCTGGGGTTAGCGGAATAAATCCATAGGCACATTTGTAGTCTATCAACTGTTGTTCTACTCGCGTACCATTCGCGAACGAATGAGAAAGGGAGTAAGAATGTTTGACGACATACACTCCTCCATACAGAGCAAAGTGTCTTGTGGAGCATAGAATTTGCCGACAATGTGTGACAAGCGTGGTAAATCACAGTTGTCGTTTACACCCAGTATAAAAGGAAACACGATTAAGCCTTTCCGTCGTTAGAGGTGTATAACAAACTGTCAATGGACAAGGATGGGTATGAAAATCGATCGCGTCCTTTCTTTTCGGTGTTTGCCTCCAGCAGTTTAACCCTTTCATTCCCAGTGTTGTTCCTGGACAACAACGTATTAAAAGCTGATTTACGGCGTGTAGCCACTTCTGAGGCATTTAGTCCAGTCAAATAAGCCGAAAAAAGGCGTCAACCTCGGAATGAGAGGTAACAAGCTGAATATTTGCATAAACCTTTGTTTTGGCGTTCTAAATGATGTGTCAAAAGTCTCATAAAATCTCGCGTCCGCGTCTTGAGTTATTAAAGGTCAAAGGTCACGAAAATCAGTTTTTCGCAAATATCTCGCTTCCTATGCGTTAAATGGTATTTTCATCTCTGATAAAAGTTGTAGAGCATGAAATTCTCTACCATTTTTGTTTTAAACATTTTTTGTGCAATTTATCGTTTTTTAGATAGAGCGCGGAGAGCGCACATGTCACAGCGCTCAGACATATAAGACGTAAAGCAAGTCCCAGTCAATGGTAGGTTGTTTAAAGTTAATAAATCATTGCAACAATTACAATAACAAACCTTCATTCTTTATTAATTATGTTCAATATTTCATAATATTATTCATAAATTAAAAATATTTGTTTAATAATATTTACTTATTTCATGAAATTATAAAGTTATGAAGCCAAATACTTCAAGTATATTTTAATTATATGCTAATACATCTCAATTATGTTTCATGTAGAAAAGAATAAAATTAAATATAATTAAGACTTAATTATATTTGAAGCAAAAATATATTAAATAACAAAAACGAGGAAATACGTTTTATGTAAATCTTTATTTAGTAGTCATGCATGATTCATTTATTACAATTAGAAGTTCAAACGTGAGAAGGATTTTATTCACTTTAATAATTATACATACATAGGTCTCAATTTTCATCTTCTTGATCATCATCGTCGTCTTCATACGGTCACTCGAAAACGGCCATTTCATTATCATCATCCTCGTAATCGACGATCGTCGTCTCTAAACCTTCTAAGATTTCGGGGTCATATGCACTTTCTTCATCGAGATCGTTCTGGCGTGATGACGCATTGAGGCAAGCTTGCCCATTACACTGGTCACAAGCTGAAGAACATTGCATCCCCGATTTCCTGCACCCGCAGCGCGAACCACTACCATTTTTGCAGTTGCAAAATATTGTATTCAAGAGCTCGTTTGGTGCAGGTGGTAATATTGTTAGTATTGGCTCCAAATGTTCATTCTGCAGCACCCAACCCCATTCCTGCTGGGGTTCTATATAGTTTCCTAACCACGTTTGTACTTGGTAGTAAGCACGATTGATATGTTGATGAGCTGCTGCACTAGTTGGTGGCAGATGTCATAGTTGCACAGGTTTATTAAGTTTTGTCGATTTAACAAATTGCGTGTATCGAAGATGATCTATATTGTCTTCAGATTTTGTAGCGTTATATATTGCCAACAAGATACGTACTCCATTTTCCAGTACAATTTGCGCAGAGCAATTTTCTTGCTGAAATACTTGAGCTAGCTGATCCAAATCTGGAAGTTTCTCCAATATTTTAACAAACGTTTTGCCTTTTTTAAACAACGCAGATGTGCCACAGCCACTCAATGCGTGTAAAAGTAAAATGTGTTTTTTACAACGGGGATAATGTTCAAAACATTTCGAGAAGTATATTTGTGTTTTAACATTGCCTTTACCAATTTTTTTAAAGAAAATTTCTTGTTGATGCGATTGAGTACGTCCAATTAAAATGACAAGCAAATCAATATCTTCTCCTACGATGACGGTAGTCCTTTGGTGCTGTTTGAATTTAACAAACATCAGCATCATCTCTGGCTTGTTTTGTAGTGATATTAACAGTTTATAATTTCTCAACAAGCAAGTCAATTAGCTTCTTTAATAGATCGATTTGATAAAGATTTCTCTTGGCTGATTGGCACAATCGTTGTTTCCTCAAAGCAAACTTCATACGATTCTGAAAGAAAAGAAGTTCTTCTTAGTTGTTCCATTGCTTTAGTATTTCTACTCTAGTCCGAGAATCCGTCAAATATAACAACCATTCTTGAGCCATAATGTGTCTGTAAATACTTTCTATATTATATATTTAACTAAAACAACGTTGAAAGTCTCCTCTTTGCTCCATATGACGCGATGCAGAAGAATTCCACCATCGATAATATATGTTGCATTACTTTCATCAAGATCGATATCGATAGGTCTCATTTTGTCATATAACGTCGCTTTCGTGGTTTTCCCCATGCCATTATTATCAAATAAAGATGCTGAATACGGACTTAGTTCGTATTTAAGATATTCTTGAAGATTACTTTCAAACTTATTGCCTGCAGCTATTCTCTGAAAGAGTAATAACGGGTCTACAGCAACTTTACAATTGTTAATAGTGACAGATTTCTTAACAAGTGAAAGAAGTAAAATGAATAAATAATGAAATTTTATTTACAATAATTGTTTTATTCAACGTACCATTGACTGTGATTCGCAGCTGACCTCGTATTACGTCTTATATGTCTGAGCGCTGTGACCTGTGCGCGCTCCGCGCTCTATCTAAAAAACGACGAATTGCACAAAAAAAAAGTTTAAAACAAAAATGGTAGAGAATTTCATGCTCTACAACTTTTATCTGAGATGAAAATACCATTTAACGCATAGGAAGCGAGATATTTGCGAAAAACTGATTTTCGTGACCTTTGACCTTTAATAACTCAAGACGCGGATGCGAGATTTTACGAGACTTTTGACACATCATTTAGAACGCCAAAACAAAGGTTTATGCAAATATTCAGCTTGTTACCTCTCATTCCGAGGTGAAACCCTAATTTGACTGGACTAATTAATCTGTCCATCTTGGAGGTTGTGTTGCGTTGCCGTCTGTATGTGGCCGAGAGTGTGAGCGTGAGTGTGGTTCATTTTATTTTATTCCAGCAGTGAATTGTCTGTGGTGCTGTGGCGAAGATTATGCTAGCATTATTGCACTGACAGTGTTAACTATCAACAATAACGTCCAAGTCATAAAATACCTCGATACAAACGTCTGTGTTGTGCATGAAATACATGGCATAAAAAATCAATAGTTCGACCGAAAATTTTAAAACAATATTTTGATGTTTCGTGCACTGTATTAATACAGAAAATACTGAATTTTAATTTTTCCAAAGCTGGTTTCTTAATGTGGGACTGAAAGGGTCAAGGGAAACTAAATATTAATGGCCTGACTGCGATTAGAAAACCGATCCTTCTGAAGTCCAGTGTTATCTCACACGACAACAGATGTGGTCTTTCATTTTTCTGTTGCAATCTCGGACATAACACTTCCTGCACGTTTTTCCTCACTACGGTGGCTAGCTTTTGCTCTTCACTTCGAGCCGTGTTTGTTGCACCTTTAGGAACACTGAATTTATAGATATCACTTGTCTGCTTAGATTCGTGGCATCATCAAAATGGTGAAGACAGAGAACTCAGAAATAAATGACATACGCACATGACGATTATTGCAATTATTCTCATGTTATTAAATTCGTCCGTTTTACCTACTCACAGTTTTCACATGTTTCGGCTTAATACAAACTATGGGTGGCAATACAGACCAGTCTGTAACCACAATGTACGCTCCAGAAAGAGAAAATAAAAGGAAAGAAATATTGTCTGTCCTTTGTACTCTTTATTTATGCGACACATGCCACGTCACTGAGTCGTGATTCAAAACCGACGTCCGCTGTCGTTAGGTTCAAATGAGCCTTTTGTTTTGTCCTGCTTTTACGTATCGCTTCACTTCCCACAAGTTTCTAAATTTAAAAATTGCTTTAACGATTCATAACGATGACGATATTTAAATGGAACAATAGTTTTTTTTTCTATCGTGTATTGGATTCGCTTAAGCCAGCTGCGTCCAAATCAATTTAAACTACATTCCTATCACTTTTTGTTTGGGAGCTACAACCCTTCAAAGTTCCGGGGGCGGAGGCTGCGATAGCGTAGCTGACTGGCCGAGTGGCTATCCCCTGGGGCACGACCCACTGTCTTATGACCACCAGCCAGTCAGCTACGCTATCGTAGCCTCCACCCCCTAAACTTTGAAGGGTTGTAGCTCCCAAACTAAAAGTGATAGGAATGTAGTTTAAATTGATTTGGACGCAGCTGGTTTCAACGAATCCAATACATGATAGAAAAAACTATTGTTCCATTTAAAAAATTATATATTTGTACTGTAACTCTTTGGAAAATGATACAATAAACTATGTTCATAGCTCCGCAGAAAGTGTAACATTTCTTGTGTTGACCTACCGCATTAAAATTTCCCGTCACATATTATTTTATAAGTTACAGAGGCAAACACACTTAGTGAAACACCATATATATTGTGTGTGTGTTTGCCCTTAGTGTAATTTAGATTACGTAGTTTTTAAGTCTAGGGACCGATGACCATAGCAGTTTAGTCCAAGCATTTGAAGATCGATTGCACTCCATGCCATGGTCCCTGTTTTCTTCACACGTTGATATCACAGTGAGCGTTATGGGTGTAAGCATTCCCAATTAAACTGTACACACTTGTGGCGCTCTGGCAGTTATATGACTAAGCTATCCGTTGGCGGGCAATATTGAAACCATTATCAGTATATTTACAGTCTCCCAGGTAGAATCTGCCGTCAAGGGATAAAAACGAGGTCGTCTGTTTGGATGTAATATTTCTTTCTTTCTTTTTTTTTTTTTTTTTTTTTTTTTTTTTTTTTTTTTTTTTTTTTTTAAATTTTCTGACAGTGTATATATTGCAACAACTACTTCGAAGGAAATTTTTTGATCGAGCCGTATAATGCGGCCTTTGCAGGTGTGGACCGGTTAAAGCGTATGAAGTTGTTGATTAGCGGTCACGGAGCGTGGGCGATGGCGAGCACTGTTGCCACCAGTCCGGGGCAAGAGGACACTCCGTTAAGTGAAGTATGAGTGGGACACGATTTACAGCAATAAAGGGAAGGTGGTGTGGAAGCATACAGAGGGGCTGAGAGAAGCAGTGTCGGGTAGCCGCAGGCTGCCCTTGGCGTCCCGTTAGGCTGCCCACTACACTGCACTTGTTTTCCGCCCTCGCTCTCCTCTCCCGTTTCACAACACCTGGAGCGTCTGTTTGTTGTGCAGTCAGGGGCAGGAGGGCTTCCGTCAACTCTACACAAGGTGATGTGCCTAGCTCCTTCATCGTAAATAGCTTGTCTCTTGAGAGAACGATTTATTGACCCACAGTCAACACGGATTCAGAAAGCATCGTTCTTGTGAAACATAGCTATCTATCTCTTTACTCACGCGAAGTGATGAGGGATATCAGCAAGGGATCCCAGATAGATTCCATATTTCTAGAGTTCCAGAAGGTTTTGACACTGTATCTGACTAGAGGTTTCTAATCAAACTTCGTGCTTGTGGAATACCGTCTCAACTGTGCGACTGGAGGCGCAACTTCGTGTCGAAAAGGACACAGGTCGTAGTAATTGACGCAAAGTCATCGACTAAAAAACGAGTGAAATTTGGCGTTCCCCTGAGATATGATTCGGGACAAGTACTGTTCCTTGACTTCATAAACGATTTAGCAGACATTCTGAGCAGCGCTCTTAAGTTGTTTGTGGATGATTTTATTGCTTATCATCTAGTGCAGTCATCAGATTTAGATATGAGTATGGTGTAAAAATGGCAGTTTACCCTAAATCCGTTGAACTTTACTTACACGATAGATTAATCAAATCTAAGGACCGTAAGTTCAACTAAATACCTGGGAATTACGGCCACGATTAACTTAAATACATAGAAAACTTGATGGGGAAGGTAAAATAAGAACTTCGATTCATTGGCAGAACACTTAGAAGATGCGTCAGTTCGACTAAAGAGACTGTCTACACTAAACTTGTCCGCCCTCTTTTGGAGTACTACTGCTCATTGTGAAGTATTCACTAAGTTGATCTGACGAAGGACGTATAAAGAGGTTCAGAAAAGAGAAGCTCGTGTTGTATTATCACAACACAGGGGAGAGAGAGTCATGGAAATGATGCACGTGATGGGGTGGAAATCATTAAAAGAAAGAGGTTATTCGTTGCGGAAATATCTATTTACGAAATTTTCTTTCACGAACTTTTTCGTGTGGATGAATATATATTTTGTTGGTACCCACCTACATAGGGACATATGATCATCAGAATAGAGAAAGACAAATCAGATGTAAAATGGGAAGATGTAGATGTTCCTTTTTCCTGTGCGTTATTCGAGAATTGTAGAGTAGGCAAATAGTCTGAAAACGATTTGATAAACACTCTGTCACGCACTTAATTTGCAAAGTAGCTGTTTAGATGTGGGTGTAAGGAAGTTTGTAATTTATTTTCATCTATACGAATAGGGCACAGGGCTCTTGAAACAAAGACCGTCTTTTTTCAACATCAGTAATAACAGAGATACAGTCCTCAACTTACTCTCTGAAAATTTTAACCCCAGAAGAGCAGATATTTTTGAGGAAATTTCAGTCGTATCACTGTCTTTACGAATGAAGCGCATTAAAGTGGGCGCTTCTGTGTTGTAATTTCAAGTGTTTGGAAGGCGCTCTAACTCCTATTGTTGGTTCGCTGGATACCGTTTTACTCCGTAAACAGCAAAAATACCACAATTTCATTAAATAAATTAGTCTGTATTTCCATGAATAACGGAATGAAGTTGCGAAAACGTAATGTTATATGTTTTTGACCCAATCCGTCTATATAAAAAGAGAATACAAATGTTTTTTACGAGACCAAAAATTATCTGAGCCGAAAAAGTCAGCGCCGTGGTGGAGTGGCCGAGACCTTTAAGCCACCTTGTCACAGAGCGCGAGGTTGCTCACCGTCGGAGGTTCGAGTCCTTCCTCGGGCATGGGTCTGTGTGTGTTGTCCTTGATGTAAGTTGGTTTAAGTAGTTTGTAAGCCCTAGGGACTGATGACCAGAGTAGTTAAATCTCATAGATTCTGAAGCATTTGTATTTGAAAAAGTCAGCATCCTCAAGTTGTATCAAGGTTTCCTTTTTGACTGCCAAACGAACAAGTATTAATTGTTCATGTTTACTGCAACACGAAATGATGTACAGGTTTACAGATATTATCCAGCAGTTTCCGATCTCATCCGATTACGAAACTAGGCAAGGTATCTCAACGTCTCTCACAGGTCAACATATGGGCACCTCTACATCTGTACTCTGCAAGTTATCTTTGCTGTATGGCGTTTGGCGGACAGTATTTCTTATTTTACTATCAAATGATGGTGTGTGAAGAACCCATGTATGTTAGACCTGGGTGAGTTCGAATTTCTTTGTTCTTGTTATTGTTCTGTCATGAACATTACGCGAGGTTCATGTGGCTGATAATTGTACGTCGCTTGATTGTTATTGGAACGTCGGCTCTTGAAATTTTAACAGTAATTATCTCAATGTGATTCTTTTCTAGACGTGATATCGGACATAGCACGTTTACAGAACCGCACTCAATACGAAATGGTAACCTGTATACTCGGGAAACTTCATTTGTAAGAATCTGCATTCGAAGAAGACTATGATCCCACAGGTATTATCAGAATTACACAAGAGAATTTGAACGTGGACAAAGGCGAATAGATTGTCATTATCCCCCCCCCCCCCGCCCGACCAGTTCAATACGCGTAGTAAATTGATCCGATGTACAACGGCCTTCGTCAGGAATGTAGAAGAACGAGCATAGATAGACAGAATGCAATTTCTGAACGGCCTAACGCACCCTCCCTCCCCCCCTCTCCCAGGTCGTTTAGTTGTCGTTATTTTTTATCTTCGATGTTCTACATTATTTTGTTCACAAACAACAAAATTTAAGCTTTTTACTTGACTTTTATCTTTTGTCTACCTCGAATACATGTTTAGCATTATCAGTTGCATGTACAATAATAAAAAACTTTACTACATCAAACCACACAAGCTCCTTGTTCACGCGCAAGTGCCACATTAGAAAGATTAGAGTACGCACCAACTGTTCATAACTAAAAAGAACATAGACCTTACTAAAGATTGCAAGCTAAAGACCTTGCAATATATTGGTAGTCTGTGCAAATATTTTAATGTTCTGTTTCAAATAAGATTTTCGTTCATTTTAATTAGTGTCGACTCTAGGAAATATAGTGTCTACCGTAGGAGAAAACTTGGACCGCCAGACTAGATAACGTTTGTTCTTAGATAAGCAAAGTTTGTGCTGAAGGATAGTTGTAGGCGAGACACTAATTTGCGACTCGTCGTTATAAACAATCCATGATTCCATTTAGTGACTCTCCACTGCATCGGTGACGTTCCTCCGATTATTGTTTTCGAACACTACAGGACCGTGTTCTAAAGGGAAATTACAGTGTGGGTCTAGGTACACAGAGATAGATCAGTTTTATGAAGGTGAACGAGTACAGATGAGGTAATATAGCTCTTCTATAATGGAACTAGTCAGGGATGCTATTTTATTGGAGTATCGAAGAACCAGGTACATTTAATAAATCAACGACACGATCTGATTGTAACTTTACATTTACTGAAATATATTTGGTGTCATTATTACATACAAAGACCAATGATACACAGTTGATATGAATGTGAAGCTTTTATACTTTATAATGTAAGTTACCTCCATTGTTTCGTCCATAGTATGACGCCTTAGTTCAAAAGTATGTAGGCCTTCAAATATTTCTTAATCATAATTTTCGCAACTTAATTGTTAATTTGCAGGATCTCTAACAGGTTATACATTCCGAAGACGATAACTGTACGCAGTCTACGACAGTTGGCAACACGTCGTCAAACTTTTGTAATTACAAAACTAGAGCAAACAAACGTAATAGTTTTTGGCGAAAGTGAAGAAGGAATCTTCTGACGACCGCTTGGGACTTCTAGTAATGCACGTGAAGTATTTACTTATTTTCAATGAGATACATCATAACTCAATTTCTAATGAACCATCTATCAGCTAGACGAATTTATGAGTTTGTACTAGATACGTCCTAAACCCGAGGTAGTTTTAAAATTTTTCTATTATCACCAGGTAACGGCTGAAGGTAGGCAAGCTCCACACTTAAGATTTTCAGCACTGTCCATCGAAGACACTGTCAGTATTATCTACCCACCTTTGATTACGTCGTGGCTGGAGGTCTTATCCCTTGGAATCTAGTCAACTTATCCCTGTCCTCTCTACCATTTATACATGTCCAGACACTTTCATTACAGTAGTAATTACGTCTTCTAGTCCCGTCTTCACAAATTCTATTATTTCCTGTCTCTCCTAGAAAAAGACCGACATGTACATATACTGGTGTGCAAAATTATAGCAAAAAACCGCTATTTTCCCGACCTTTGTCGAGTTTACGATATAATCATACAAACTGTCAACAGCTGTCAGTAAAATCGTGTTTCTCACGGAAGATGGCATTCCGGTCAGTGTAAAACCGTGCCAACGATGACGTCAGGCCACCTATCAAACGGGGTAGTGTATGCTGCAAAGCCGGCCAAACACTGTACATCCTATTGAGATTTGAATCAGCACACGCTCGAATGGGAGTTCTGTGCCTTGCCAATATGCAAACTCACTCGATCCCTATTTCAGTACAGACTGCGAATGAAAAAAGTATCAAATTAGTACAACATTGCTTAAATACCAACCCCTAATACGGATATTTGCAGTATCTATTGCGCATCCTGCCATCGTCTCTGCAGTTAAATGCCAGAATGTTTCATTTCAAAGGGGACGACCGATTTCCTTCCCTACCAGTTAAACAAACCATGCTTGTGCTCCGTATCTAATGTCCTTTATGTCGCTGGGACGGTAAACCCTAATATTTCCTGTCTTATGCGCCCATCAACACGTGTGTTGGTTTTCAGGATCTTCATACAAAAGTATACTCAATATGTCCCGTTGAGAGAGCTTTCGAACATCAAAAAATTATCACATTAATGGCCATATTCAGCTGGAGCCAGGACAACATTGGCTGATCGACTGAAGAGCGGTCACATTCTACTGACGGAGTGGCCGCAGAGGCTTGGTCCATATAGAAACCGTGGGTCCAGCTAGGATGCTGTACCACTTTCCTCTGCCACCATTAGAGCAGACTTTCGCTTGAGTTCCCGTTGTCGTAAGAGTCACTCTCCGTGGTCACGGACGGAAAAATCCTCCAGTCAGCCTCCATTATGACTTCCAGGGGCGCCAATTGGCACTTCCTTTCTCTTTTGTTTCTGAAAGCGGAGTGTCTGTCAAAACAACAGTCACAGTCGTTACGACATCGACCGGCCATGACACGCCCCTAGCAACACCTCTCCCGCTATATAACACTGCAGCAGGGTCACGTACGAAGAGAAAAGCCTTTATTCGCTTTATTTCCACCCGGTAGTGCTTCACATTGAAGGAAACTTTCTTCTTCATACACTGGTTGTGTTTCATTATTAATTTGTGACAAATACATGTTTTCATTATTCTCTGAATCGACGGTTTAGGTGCATCATTTTTAAATTAACACGGCAATCTAAATAGTAGCCTAACGCGTAAAATGCTTATTTGATCATGAAAACAATGAAATTTATTTACTAGTATCGTTTGCAGACGTTTTTACGGTAACTGTGGTACAAAAAGACCGGGAAAACCAATAGTCATCCCCAGGAAACGTGAGGCTAATATCTTGTTCTAATGTTTGTAGAGCTTATGGGACTTGACTACGTCCCTAAACTTACAAACTACTTATGAACTAGCTAATACTAAGGACGACACAAATATCCATGCCCGAGGGGGGATTCGAACCCCCGACCGTAGTGGCCGTGCAGACCGTGACTGGCGCGCCGCAGTCCTCTCGGCCACCGGGGTCGGCTAATATTCTGTGACAGCTTTTCTAACCTTGATTAAGGCCTCAGACGGGCGAGGATTGTATACAACTTCCTTCTTGCTCTGCCACATCCAGCTGAAGCTGTCGATTGATCATCACATTCCATAGAGCTAACATATTACGGGTACATCTGCATACTTACTCCACAAACCACTGCAGGTGCGTGGCAGAAGGCATCTCCTACCACCGTTAGTCATTTCCTTTCCTGTTCCAGTTCCAAAAAGAGAGAGCGAAAAGCGACTCTTTAGATCCACACCCATACTCCGCGTGCCACCTCACGGTTTGTGGCGGAGGGTTCTTCGCGTATCATTCTCACTTCCTTCTATTCCAGTCGCGTATGGTTCGCGGGAAAAATGATTGCCAGTATGGCTCCGTATGGACCCTAACATCTCTGATATTATCCTTCGCGAGATATATAGAGGCGGAAGCAATATATTGATTGACTCTTCATGAAACGCACACTCTCAGAACTTTCCTAAATGTTTCAAATGTTTGTATAGCTTATGGGACTTAACTACGGGGTCATCAGTCCCTAAACTTACAAACTACTTATGAACTAACTATGACTAAGGACGGCACAAATATCCATGCCCGAGGGGGGATTCGAACCCCCAACCGTAGGGGCCGTGCAGACCGTGACTGGAGCGCCTCAATCCCCTCGGCCCAGAACCTTCCTATCGTATACCTTTGTTATGAACTTCTCCAACATTAAATGTCCAATAAGGAATAATATTACGACCGTTGAAAGTTTCAAGGTCACCAACTCCACTGAATATACCACAACGAACAATCGCTAACGTCAGCCACACACAACTTGCTTGAGCTGTATCATTCTTCTCAGTACTAAAATTCAAAGTAGCGCCAACAGAAACAGGACCATCAAGTATTTCCTGGGGTACTTTGCCGTACTTTCGTCTTCGCCTGCTAATGGAATTTCCTAATCATTTCTGTGACGCTTTCGCGCTTACTAACTGGGTTTTACACCGATGAGCAATACTCAAGCGCTGGCAGAACGAGAGTTTTGTAACTTACATCCTTTGTTGATGGACTGCACTTTCTGACGATTTTTCCAATGAATCTTTGTGGCATCTGCCTTACCCATGAGTGATTTTATATGATCGTTCCATTTCAAATCGGAACCTTATCTCTACTTCCAGTTATTTTATGAAAGTAACTGCTTCCAGTGTTTGTTCTGCTATAGTGCAGTTATATAATAAAGGATGTTTCTTTCTATGTAAACCCAGCACTTAACACTTGTTTATGTTGAGGTTCAATTGCCATTCGTCACACCATGCATAAATACGCTGCAGATTCTCCTGCATTTCGCTACCGTTTTCCAGTGTAGCGACTTCTCGATAAACTACATCATGCGCAAAAAGACTCGCTGAACTTCCTATGTTATCTACGAGGTCATTTATATATAATGTGAAAAGCAACGGTCGTATAACACTTTCTTGGGGCATGCCTGAGAGCACTTTAATGTCTGAGGACTATTCTCCGTTGAGAATGACATGCTGCGTTCTGTTACCTAGGAACGCCTCAATCCAGTCACACAGTTCCACATGCTCGCATCAGGCGGAAGCGGTATCGAACGCCTTGCTGTAGTCAAGAAGCGCGGATTTTACCTGCGATACTGTATTAACAGCCCTCTCGATCGCGATTTGTGTTTCACATGATCGTTGCTTTCGGAAACCGTGTTGATTCCTACAAAGGAGATTTGTGGTCTCCAGAAATAACATCATTTTCGAACATAAAATGTATTCCAAAAATTCTGCAACTGACCCATGTCAGAGATAATAGGACTATAGTTCTGCGCATCTGATCGGCAACCCTTTTTGTAAACGGGAATGAATTACACTTTTTCTAAATCCCTTGGAACCCTTAGCTCCTCTACAACCTTTGGTACACTGCTGCTAGAAAGGGGGAAAGTTCCTTCGCACACCGCATGTAAAATTGAATTTATATCCCATCAGGTCCAGCAGCCTTTCCTCAGTCGAGCGATTTCAGTTGCTTTTCTATCCCCCTGACACTTATTTCAACATCTGCCATTTTCTTGTTCATGCGATGGATGGCCTAGAAGAGGAACTACAGTGCAATCTTTCTCTGTGGAACGGATTTTGGAAAAGACGTTTAGTATTTAGGCATTTTGTATATCCTCAGTTTCAATACCATATGGTCACAGAGTGTCTAGATATGTGATTTAAACTCGTTTACCGATTTGACGTAGGATCAACATCTCTTAGTTTTTTCTGCCAAGTCTGTACGCAAAATATTGCTGTCAAAATTGTTGGACGCCTCTGGCATGGCAGCTCTTACGCATTGTTTGGCATAATTTAACTGTTGGTTGTTCTGAAGTTCTCTTTGATTTCGTAAAGGTTTCCAGTCTCGGTTGTTGAACCACGGCGAATCTTTCCCAACTCCTGCAATTTTATTTCCTACATACTACCTAACGCATATTTTACGGTGCGCTTGAACTTCGTCCACAGTTGCTCCGTACTTACAGTATTAGAGATGAAACTATCGTGTTAAGTTGCCAAGTACTGTGAGATCTGCCTCTGTACAAGATCTAGTTTATCATCGTGGTCCTTAAGCGAACTGGAAGTTGGCGGCAACCGAATCGTTATGCTGTCAGCTGCAAATGTAATTTCTCTAAATTTTCCTCGGAAATAACATCGCTTTTTCTACAGAGATTCCTATCTGAGTTATCGAAGCTTCTGTTTAACAGTCGCCTGTTGATCGGACCTGCGGTAATAAATCTAGCAACTCTCCTCTGGATTGCCTCTGTCTCTTCCTTTACTCCGAACTGGTAGGGATTCCAAACACAGTATTCAAGAATGGGTCGCACAAGTATTATACACGCAAACACCTTTACAAATGAGTCATATATTTCCAAAATTCTCACAATAAAATGAAGTAGGCCATCCGCCTTCATCACAACAATGCATTCATTCTCGTTTCATTCGCTGTCGCTTCCCAGCGTTACGCCTGGATATTGAACCAGCCTGACTGTGTCAAGCAGCACACTAATAATGCTGCATTCAAACATTATGACGTTGTTTTTCATTCTCATCTGCATTACATTTTTGAAGCATTTACATCTAGCTGCCATTAATTACTAATAACATATATTGTCTAAGTCATCATGTATGATCCTACAGTCACTCAACGACGACTACTTCTAGTGCACCACAGCATCACCAGAAAAAAAAAAACCGCAGTTTTCTACTCACCCTGTTCCTCATATCATTTATGTATATACAGAATAATGTTGTTTGTTACATTCCAACCGCGGTTACAATTAGTCAGAGACTTTTCTATTTGATTAAAAGTGAGAGATTTAGATGAATCTGAACGTATGTGTGCAACATTGTGAAGTCGGCTCCAGTCAACTTGGAGCACAAATGGGTCCACAGGAAACGCGTCATGAACATGTAGGAGAAAGGCGAACACTTGGCTTGGTCACCGAGAATGTTGAAATAAACATCCTGGTTCGTGGTTTACTGCATTATGTGTGGGTGAGCCGAAATGATGGCGCAACGCCCCAAGAAAATGATGGAACCACCTCCGGCCGGGCCGGGAACACCCTCCATGCAACGTGGGTGAAACGCGTCATTGTCCTGGTGTTGCTGTCGACGCCCTGAGTCACTTGGAAAGTGTCCCTCCCTCCAGTGGGCTGCTGTTCAGTTCCTGTCGTGTTTAGTCTCTGGCGACGTGCATCTGTTTGTAGGGCTGTGCCGGGTTTGAAACCGCCCGTTACTGACAAGGCGTGACACTCGCCATCCCGTCCATTTCGATTAGGCTCTTCTTACGATCACTGCCCTTATGTCATGCTACATGGTTGCTATTGTTACACTATTCTTCGTAGACACGTTGAACAGTACCCATTGATACATCAACTATCTAGCAACATCCTTCACGGAGTGGTAAAGGACGAGATAAATGATTTCTGTTACTCTCCGCGTAGACTCATTACAGTGATGCGATACAACAGACTGATAGATGCACACCATTTCACTACCGACACTTACGCCAGAATTGGAAGGTCACTTGATCGGCTAACACTAGTTGACCACAATATAAAGTGCTTCATAATGGTCAGTGCACTCTTTTAAGCATATCATTAATTTTGCTGTGTGATGACTTTATACATAAACTTACTGTATAAAAAGTTAGTCACTCCAGTGGCCATTCATAAATAAATCGTTAAACCTTTACCAATCACGATGCCATCCAATGCCATCCAATCACGTGCTCAACTGCGAGCGCACGTCCTTTACCTGATCTTTAGGCAGCACCGGTCAGTGATGTAGTTACTTCCTCAGTAGTACGGGTAGTAGCTCTCATTTGCTTCACCTGTTACTATAAGAACAGATAGCAGTAGGTAGTTCTCCGCAGTGGTGAAAATGGCTACCACTTGCAATCCTTATGGGGCATAGTTAAGTGGGGAGTGCCCCAGGGTGTCATTTCTGGGACAGCTGTTGTTTCTTATTTACATAAACCATGTGTTGTTAAGTATAACACGTGATTCTAAAATATTTCTGTTTATTGTTGACACCAGCTTGGTAGAGGCGAATGTTCAAATGTTTGTATAGCTTATGGGACTTAACTACGGGGTCATCAGTCCCTAAACTTACAAACTACTTATGAACTAACTAATACTAAGGACGGCACAAATATCCATGCCCGAGGGGGGATTCGAACCCCCGACCGTAGGGGCCGTGCAGACCGTAACTGGAGCGCCTCAGTCCCCTCGGCCACCGCGGCCGGCGGTGAATGTTGACTGCAATATTGACGCAGTATCAATTAATTAAGTTTAAGACGTAAGTTAATGGTTTGTAGAAAATATATTGATGCCAAATCAGAGTAAGACTAAAGTTTTGCAGTTTCTAACACACAATTCAATAAAAACTAAATTTTCATTGTACAGAATGAGCATATGATTAGTGAAATTACTAGGCATTCAGACAGACAATAAACTGTCATGATGTTCAAGAAGTAAATGCTGCTTTATTTATCACTAGAACAACAGCTGACATAACTGATAGTTAACCACGAAAGTAGTCTGCTTATTTTAATTCGCTCATGATGTATGGTACTACTTTTTTGTTAACTCTTCTGATTGTAAAAGGGTATTTTGGGAGAGAAACGGGTGATTTGAGGAATTTGTAGTGTAAGTTCGCAAACTTCTTGTCGACCATAGCCCACTAGTCTGGTAATTCTGTTATACTGTCAAGACATATTTTCTTTAATGCCGTTTATTCTTAACAATGTCAGCTTATTCCCAAGAGTTAGCAGCTTTCACTCAGTTAATTATTGGCAAAAATCAGTTCTCTGTTTGAATCAAACCATCTTGATTTTTGCGCAGAATGGCGTGCTGTATTCATTTACCATAAGCTGCCAAACGAATTCAAAAACATCTTAGCAGTATTCCCGCACTTTCAGGTCTAAGCTGAAGAGTTTCACATGGCTCACTGTCTCTATTCTGACGAACAACTACTGGAAAATTTTTAAAAAATAGCTAATTTCTGTGCTGTTTATATTTAATGTTCAAATGTTTATGAAGCTCATGGAACTTAACTGCGGGGTGATCAGTCCCTAAACTTACTAACTACTTATGAACTACCTTATACTAAAGACGACATAAACATCCATGCCCAAGGAGGGATTCGAACCCCAGACGAGGAACGGCCTCGCGCATCGAAGCATAGCACCTCAATGCGCTTGGCCACTCCGCCGCGGTGAATATATTTACTTAGGCTTGTCGTGTGCATAGGATTCCTATACATTACATTTTATTTATTACTACTTTTCTCTTACAATTTCATAGTGGTTGTCCGTTCTCATGCCGTACACATGGCCAAATTTCTGGATTTCTTTGTGTTTCGTGTCCACAAGCATTGGTCTCCTCTGATTGGTCTGCAGCTGTCGCCAGCCCAGTTACTGCTCGCATTGAAGTTGATCCCTTACCTGTGGTTGACTTTAGGCGTGCGCAAAATGGTCGACTCACTTCCTAAGCAATTCCTAACGGTTATCAAGACCACAGGTTTCCTTGATGCTCACGCTTGTAATGATGTCTGTAATATCTTTCTCCAATTAGCTTACGCACAGGTATCCATAATACGTGTTTTAGGACACCGAACCACATAAAATGATTATTATTAATAATAATAACCTTTGAATCACAGCGCACACAAAAAAGCAGAAAGATGGTATAAAGGAACTATAATACCGCACACAGATTTTTTCTTGTTGCAGAACCATCATATAACGTCCACTGTCCCATTGCACATCGCTCAGAACCGAAGTCAAACTTTCGATCAATCCCGCAACTGACTTCATTCCAGGACATGCAGTTTAGGACGTGCACTTTATACTCGCATCGCTGAAATAGGTTACTTCAAGGTTATCACAGAAACGCCTTTAAGTGGACATGATGATTAATAAACAAAAGTGAATGCGAGGCGATGCTTCATCTGAACCAATTGGCTTTGCGTTCCTAATGTGTTTATCAAACATACTAGGAAATTCAAAGCGTTTGTCGGGTGACATTGAAGTATCATGTTTCGCGAACAAGGTATAATTGGTTACTGTCGTGGAGTTAGGTGTGACGTCTAGAGTGCCCTAAAACGTCGATGACCCTGAGTCTGAGCTCTGCGGTCTTGTAAACCGATATCCAGCCTTGAACTTCGTTCATGCTTGTCTAGTATCGTCATATCGCTAGGCTTCAAACACCAGCTTACGTAATTCTAACGTCTATAACGGTATATCGTCACTCGCTCCAGCCAGTTTTATTACATTATAACACCTAGAACGATACATGTAAGTGAAATTAACTTCAGACGAAAGATTTGGGATAGTTGATCAGTTCTAACACGAACTATTTACAGAAGTGTGGAAAGACTGATATAAGTCGCCTTGGAGGATTATTAATTTAGGTTATGTAGAAATTCGGAAAGACACAAAGCAATATTGACCTTACGACTCACCATAGTGGACAGGTTGAAGAAAGAGCGATCAACATTTATAATATTTAGGAAAAGCTTTTTACAATCGGGACTAAATTCTGAAGACAGCAGGAATAAAATAAATGAGATAACAGCCGCTACAACTTTTATAAAAGCAGCAACGAAGTTTTAAGAATCAGATATAAAAATGGGGCATTAATTGAGAAGGAAATGAGGGAAGATGGTAGTCTATTCACCATCAATTAGTTTACTGAGCAAATAGTAAAGAGTACCAAGAAGAAATTACGTAAATGCTTTAAAGTATAAGGAAATAAAAAAATCTGAGGTATGCTGTTGACATTCCAACTGTGAGAGAGACTGCAAACAACTAAGAACATCACTCGAAAGAAATATGGATGGTATTTGGTAGTCTAATGAAATCAGGCGATGAAGAGGAAATTAGTCACTAATTGATGTTTGTTGCTTGATTTAGATGGGACTAAACTACAAAGGTTGTCAGTCCATTAGTCACTAGAAACAGGGGGAGGCAACTGTCCCCCTCTTAGCTGTAGCGGGATATTCAGATTTCACATCCGTTAGTCAATGTTAGTGTGGAAAATGCGACGTTGTCGCTGGATTCAGTGTAACCTTCAGAATAAAACTGCCTGGGCAAGTCACTTCAGAAGGAGTAAGAAATCGAGTCCTTAACAACACCTCCAACATGAGCATGTCTAGGAAAGAGGTGTTGACAAACTAGGATACCGTTCGAGTTGAGCTATACTTACAAGGGAAACTCCCCATCGCAGATTTAGTGGAGAGATGACGCAGCGCATAGTCCGGCAAATACTCAACACAGATATAGCACGTAATCAGGAAGAACCTGTACCGAGTGAAAGGTCCAAACTAAACATCTACATCTACACAAATACTCCTCTAATCACATTTAAATGCATGGCGAAGGGTTCATCAAACGGCTTTTATGATATTTCTGTACCATTCCATTCTCTAATAAAGCGCTGGAAAAAGGAACACCTAAGTCTTTCCGTTTTCGATCTGATATCTCTTATTTTCTTAAAATGATCATGTCTCCCTTTGCAGGTGGGTAATAACAAAATATGATCGCATTCGGAAGAGAAAGTTGCCTACAGAAATTTCAAAAATAAATCTCACCGCAACAAATAACGCCTTTCTTATAATGATTTCCACTTCAACTCGTGCATCATTTCTGTGTCACTTTCTCCCCTATATCGCGATAATGCAAAACAAGCTGCCCTTCTCTGAACTTCCCCTATATCACCAGTCATTTCCACTTGGTGGCGATCCCACAATGGGCAGCAATACTCCAAAATAGGACGCACAAGTGTAGGGTAGGCAGTTTCTTAAGTAGAACTGTTGCATCTTCTAAGTGTTCTGTCAATGAAAGGTAGCCTTTGGTTCGCCTTCCCTACAATATTTTCCATGTGTTATTTCCAATGTAAGTTGTTCGTAATTGTAATTCAGAGTTTCAAAGTTTAATTTACGGCCTTTAAATTTGGCTGATTTATAGTTTAAATGAAGTTTAATGGATTTCTTTTAGTGCTCATATGGGTGACTTCACACTTTTCACTGTTAGGGTTAAGTGCCAATTTTTGCACCATGCAGATCGTTCGTTCGTTCTCTTTGGCCCTTTTCCCGCACATGCAAGGCCGGCACTGAGTTAAACGCGGATGTGGCATGTGTTAATATTTACAGGGTGGCCAGATGCCCTTCCTGCCTCCACCCCATGCCTCCCAGGAGGAAATGTGTATCCCAAATGTCTGTGTACAGTGTTATATGTGTGGGAAAGTGTAAAGTTTACGAAATGTTTGCGAATCGTATAGTTGAGGCGGGACTTGGGAACCAGCCCGGTATTTTCCCCTAGGGGGATGTGGAAAACCGTCTCAAAACCACATCCAGGCTGGGCTGCACTCCGACCCCTTTCGTTAATCCGCCGGGCGGATTCCAACCGGGGCCAGTACGCCTCCACGACTCGGAAAGCGGTGCGTTAAACCACATGGCTAACCGAGCGGGTTTTTGCACCATGCAGATATCTTATCTAAATGATTTTGCTGCTGCTTTTGATCTTCTGATGATTTAATAACCGATAAACGACTGCATTATCCGCTCCTCACATTGTGTCCTAAAAACATTAATAAAGATTAGGAACAGTAGGGATCATATAACACTTCTCTGGGGAACAGCAGATATCATTTCTGTTTTACTCAATGACTTTCGATCAATTACTACGTACTGTGTCCTTTCTGACAGGAAATCACGAATCCAGTCACTCAACTTTGGGGATATTTCATAAACACGCAATTTGATTAGAAGCTGCTTGAGAGGTACAGTCTCAAAAGCATTCCGGAAATAGAGTAATATGGAATCGATTTGCGATCCCTTGTCGATAGCACTCTTCACTTCATGTGAGAAAAGAGCTACCTGTGTTTCAGAAGAACGATACTTCCTGAACCGGTGCTGACTAGGGTTAATAGGTCGTTCTAATTGAGGTAGTTCATAATGCTTGAGGAAAGTATATGTTCTATAAACCCTGCTGCAAAACGATGTCAATGTTATAGGCCTGTAATTTTTTGGATCACTCATATTGCCTTTCTTGAATATTGGAAAACTGTACAGCTTTCCAGTTTTTGGGTAAGGAACTTCCGCTTGGCATCGGTTGTATATGACAGCAAGGTATGGAGCTATTGCGTCACCATACTCTGAAAGTAACATAATTGGTATACGACCTGGACCGGGATTCTTGCATTTGTTAAGTGATTTAAGATGCTTCAATACTCCAGGGATATCTACTTCTAAATTACGCATGCCGACGGTTGATCTTCAGTCATATTCTAGAGTATTTGCTTCGTCTTCTTTGGTGAAAGAATTTCGGAAAGATGTGTTTACCAATTGTGCTTTAACATAGTTGCCATCCGTAGCATCACCATTGGTACCGCGTAGTGAAGTATTGCTTGTTTATCGCCGCTAGTACACTTTACATACGATCAGAATTTCTTCGGATTTTTTTTCCAAGATGTGCCACATTGGGCGGAAAGGCAAAGCCACAGTGTAGCGCTTGTGTGACCTTGCTAGTTGACTGTGAAGAGAGAGAACTGTGTTCAATTCTCCCTGGTGCTGACCTTTTATTTTATTTTATTTTATTTTTTCTTATGACCTTTGTATGAGTCACGAGAAAAAGTAATTGATAGTGACAGCAGGGATATGCTGCTTAGACTTTTCGCAGAAATGAAAGTAACAAATAAACGGTTTGTTGCAACTAATAAATTAGAGAGTCAGGAGCTCTAAAACGGAACGCAAGAGTAGTAACGTGTGGTAATTGTATAGAACACATTGTAGGTCCCCTCGTTACACCTCGGTGTTGTAGACGGACTTTATACGACGACACAGGCACGAAATTGTATATAGTGCATTGACATGACAATGAGCGAGCTAGCAATTCATAACTTTTTTTTTAAATAAAAAAAATGAACATAAGGAAGATTTGAATGCGGATCTCTCCCTTCGCAGTCCAGCAGCGTGACTACATAAGCCCGACTCGTTGGTTCTCCCAGTTCATTCGACATTGCAGCTTTTTTTAGCTTTGAGCCTTCATTGTTTCTATTTTGATTCTTTTTCCACAGTTCCATACATCTTCTTCCTGTATTCATGCTTGATATCTATTCAGGTTTTGACGGATTATCCTTTGGCTCCTCTCATCACTCAATCTGATAGCGTTACGATGGCGTTTCCCTTGTTAGTTCTGGTGTGCACTGCATGACAGCACAGTTGATGTAGTCATAGGCAGGCCCGTACACTACTCTTTGTCAAAGGCAAATGAGGTGACGGTACCAATTTCCTTTCACCGATTTCATTATAGTGTGTAGGGCAGCACCAAGATTTATGTCAAGAGGAAAACTAAGATCTCAGCCGTTTTCGGGAAAGTCGAGTTTGAGAATTTAGGTGTGCTCTTAGATTTTGTATGATCACTGGAATTTAAGGTCGGCATCCGAACGACTAAGTGCTTAGTTTCGTAACTACGAGGTCTACGTCTCGAACTTCTTGTGACTAATTTTTTCATAGCCACAAAATGCTAACAAGAGATTTATTGTGTGGAAAGAAATCAGTTTTTGTGCCAATAGCCATACAATTTTATTATTTATTCACTACGGTTTCCGTACTATCTAACATCATCACAGGAGACAATGATGTATCTTTCCTGTGATGATGGTAGCTAAACCGGCAGAGAATAAATACTAGCACTGTGCAGCCTTTGGTACAAAAATGATTTTTTCCTTATTTTTACCAGGTGAAGAAAACTTTGGATTTACGAGTATTAAAAAAAGGTGCAGGATACAAATATCTAATATATAAAATTTTGAACACAGCTGCTATTATCAGCGACCGTTACAATGTCAAAGGAAAAAAGGAAAATTCTTTAACTTGGTTTCGGCAATAACTATGATTGCCTTCATCGAAAATTATGAATTAAAACAAGTCACATAATAAAAGTTACAACTCAGCTGTAAATCTCACGTGACAGTTTTCTTTTATTATTTTATTTTATTTTTTTCTTATTTTTATTTTTTATTATTATTATTTTAAGAAAGAGCTAGCCACTATCACTATGAGCTGCACGCCTGCACGGAGGCATCAGACTGTCGTGTGCTAAATGGAGTTGTGAACAGGTAGACGTTACCTCAGTAGTGCCATCTAGTAGCCGCAGTTACAACTAGACTACTGTACAGATTAAAGTATATTGAGAAAACAATTGTTATAAGAAACTATGTTTAACATGAGAGATGGCTAAGGCGTCATTTGGCAATACCATATTATTTGAGAGAATTAATGAGTAACAAAATTGTAATAAGTAAAACAGTTAAAAATTGGCTTTGGAAAAACAAAATTTTGGATCAAGTCGGAAGAAATATTTCGGACACTGCACAAAGTACAACACCAAAGACCGAGTAACGGCTTAATAAACGGTACGGCAGCACTCAAAATTCGAACAAACGTACACTTTTATATATTAAATTTTCACACTCATAATAAATATGTTGTTAGAACTACGCGAGAATGATAAAACAAGTTCCAGAAATGAGATCCAGATATTACACACTTATGAATGTAAGCGGCTGCTCCCTAGGTTGCGAGCTAGGTAAACAGTAGCGACCATACAACGTACACAAACACACCTAAAATGTTCAAACTATTTTCTCTAGAACAAAAATGTTTGTATAGCTTATGGGACTTAACTATGGGGTCATCGGTCCTTAAACTTACAAACCACTTATCAACTAGCTTATCCTAAGGACGGCACAAACATCCATGCCCGAGGGGGGATTCGAACCCCCGACCGTAGTGGCCGTGCAGACCGTGACTCTAGCGCCTCAGTCCCCTCAGCCACTCTCGAGAACAGCTGAGAGTTGTGACTTAGTGTTAAGGTATGTTGAAGTAGTGCACTCCCTGTCGATATGAATCAGAACGGCGAGGGAAGTGGTACGGTTGCGTTGCGCGCACTTTCTCACGCACTTACCATGCTTCGCTGGTTTGAGACGGCGCGGCTTGCAACTTATCGGGGCACTCGTGTACAACGACTGCACGGATAACTGGCGACCAGCTTTTCACTTACATAACGCCGAGCCGCTCCTTCCCATGTAAGGAACCATTGGCCCTATATAATTTATGCAAACTGCCAGCTCGACTTTCATTTATGGGTAACAGCCTTGTCATTTACTTCGCAGCTCTGAAATAAAAAGTAGTAAAACTGCCGTATCCGACTGCCCTTTCGGGCGCAACGTTATGTCATTTTGCGGCCAGTTCTCCGGGACGAGTGGCACGAAATCAGGTATGAATGCGGAAGTTCACAATAATTCGATCAACTTTCTTTTTTAAATGTAAAATTTTTATAACGAACCTACTACGTAGGGAGTGCGGATAATATTTTAAAAGTTGAACAAAGTAGTGGTGTAAGTAGCATTAAATATTGTCAGCAGAAAGAGGAGAAGGATTACATACACGGAATATTCTCGCTGTGAAACTTAGTCAATATGCAGAATCGATTCAATTTCGTAGCATTTCCACGTTGGTCAATAGTATCAAAATCTTCAGTTGTTTGTAAACCTAACGGACCAAAATACTAAGGTCATCAATATCAAAAGACTTGCAAACTTCTTAAACTAACTTACGCTACGCACAACACACACTCCCATGCCCGAGGGAGGACTCGAACCTCCGTCGCACAATGAGACACGGAGATTAGACCACGCGGCCACATCAGGGCGGCGGTCAGTAGTATCAAACAGAGGTAGAATCGCTACCATCCGTACTCAATGTATTACCCATTATTAACACACTTGCTACAGACTCAGTACGGAAGAGAGTAGGCTAGTATTTTAACTTTGCACCGTCTGAGGCCATATAATGTACTCACTTTCGAAAGATATGTAGTTCAAATCTCACCCTGGGTGTTCTGATTGCGATTTGGGCGGTGTGAGTATAATGCCTGGCATCTTTAAATACAACGTGGTTGGTTTCGCGCAACTGAAATAAAGCAATATGACAATATTTTAACTGCTGAGTTTGAGTGGAGAAAATCTGTGGCTATTTGACACCAAACGTAGAGCCTAGAGACTATTACAACGACAAATAAGCACGTTACAGCACTAAAGGCAATTCGCAACGCTCTAAGAGAGTGTGAAATACAAGGAAGAAAAAGAAAAAAAAGAGAAAAAAAAGAAGAAAATAGTAGAAGAAATCATAAAATTAAATGAACAGGGAGGGGGCGGATCGCGTCTAATGTACAAGGCAAATGGGGTTTGTGAATAGAGATAGTCTATTACTGACAACAGGACTTTACTATTTATTTAGATTTTATGAAATTTGATATAGATACCCTCTAAAACGCATTCTTTTGGAAGAAGTGCCAAGCTATTCCTCTCCTTATTTTTCACCCATCATTACCATTTTCTTACAGTTCCCGGCGTTGCTCTGGTGTGTATCTACCCCTTTCTTATATTCAACACCTTCTTCCCTCTATGCCAATCGCTTCCTACCATATCCATATCAGTTCCGTTTTCATGCCTCTCAATCGCTATTACGTCATATCTCCTGAACTATGTGCCCTGCAATAAAATAACTATCTAGGTTCGTGGAGTGGAATATAAGGAAACTGTCTGTGAAATGTTTTGGTAATGGAGTTGCTAGTAAAGACGTAATGAATTACATCATGCATGCTAAGGTAGATTGTCATTGTTTCTGACGTCATATCTCCTGAAATATGTGTCGTACTATGACATAATTTCGAAGATACATTCATTGATATATGCGCACACTGTCTGCGAAATAAGTCATGAATATAGTGGCCAGAAAAGACGTAATAAATCGAAATCTCATGCACGATGAGCAGGTATTACATGAACCTTATTGTTTATGGCCAAATATCAAGTATTATGATATAATTTAGGAGATACACACAGATATCTGTGTGTATACTGCCTGTAAAATGTCTTGCGAATATAGTTCGTAAATGTTTGAAATTATGTGCAAAGATTGTTGCAAGTCGCTAAGTGCTCTCAAATGGTGGATGAATAAACTTATGTCACATGGTGTAGCAGTTTTTCGCGAATTTCATTGTTTATGACATCATATGTCCTGAACTATGTGTCTTTGGTGGTTCTTACTCACACAGCGATTGTCGACTGATAGTGGGGAATAAGTGTACCAAGTTTAGTTGAAATCAACCGTATAGTTTGAGGAGTTGTGAAAAAATACACACACACACAATCCATTTTTGTAATATCTATAGATTATTCGAAACATAGCATATACAGGACGTAACAAAACTATAGCAGTAAAGCTGAAGGGTCTGTAAAATGTGGCACCAGAAAGAAAGTGAGGAGAGTAACCCATGTCGGGAAACGTTATCCAACGACGCTAGAGAGTACCCACTTACAAAGTCAGCAAACCGCAAGATGAACTCCCCGACAAGTCTAATCGTCTGTGCCTATCACACTGATTTACGCCTGTCACACTACTGTTGTAACGCAGTGACGTCAAACGCGTCAGCGTTTACTGCCCGAGGGTTGGCCAACCCTATTGTTGCGTCACGTGGTCGCTCTATGGAGTCGTTGGATAACATTTTCGAACATGGATTCCCACCCTCAGTTCGCTTCTACTGACACCCTCTACTTGTGGACAACCACACATGTGTTAGGGGAGGGGCTGTCCTAGTTCTCAGGGAAAGGAAAGATATTAGACAAGTTATTTTCTTTATCAGGGAAAAGAAAGATATACAAGTATTTTGTTTCAAGAAAATGCGTTTCAAGTCATTATTTTGGTAACAGGTCTAAATTTTTAGCAGCGTCGGAACTAGAACTTTATGATGGCTTCTTAAATCTCGGTATTATCTTTCAAAATATAAAAAATACTCCACACCCGTCTAGCCGTTTATGTTATGGTGTTAGCAAACACAAATTTGAATTTTCCCCGAAATGCTGATAAATCGGTTCAACAATAGGTAGGAGGATGTTATCCTTGTATTGTGGAGCCTCGAGTTTGCCCTTGATAGGCAACAATGGCGTCCGAAAGTCCCATATGATAACTGCCCAGAACATCATTGATCCGCCACCTTGCTATACTCGATTGACGGTTTGCCTCTAGAATGCAGCAGTACCATGTTCCCTCCACACATGTTTATGACGTTGATCTGGAATCAAACATATGCGACATTCGTCAGTGAAGAGACCTTTGTGAAAAATTTTCATAACCCATTCTTGGTGACTTTGGGCCCACCTGGGGTCTGAGTTCACGCGCCGGGCCTCTCAATGGCCTTCTAGAACACAAGACTGTTTCGTACAGTCTGGATGACACTTACCTCTCGGTGGCCCTCACAAAATCGTCGTGGTTGCAGTCTGTTCGTAGTTCCTTCGGACGAGAAGTCTCAGATACTGGTCGTCTGCCGAAGTTGTTTCCCCAGGGCGACCGTACGGGACAAGTCATGAATACTACCTGTAGTAACAAAATGATTCCAGGTCCATACTACAGCACTGTGACTCACGACAATTCGTCTTCCAAGTTCAGTTGAGGAAAGTCTTATTGACAAGAAACAACAATCCGCGTGCTATCAAACGTCCATTTTCTTCTTCTTTCCGCCGGAGAACGTCAATATAATGTCTACAGACGACATCTATTGTTCTTACACTTATTGGATGGCGGTACACATATTACTATATCAAGCACATTCAACAAAATGGGTATAGTGTCGGTAGATGGGCCTGTAAGGAAATTTGTTTACATATTATGATAGTTCAAAGGGCCTAGTTTTTCAAATCGTGTTATCGTAGGTCCAGGAAGAGTGTGTTTATAGCAAACACATGCGATGCAAAACTTTTTTGGTGTGTGTATTTAAGATGTAGTAAGTCCCGTGTTCTTGGCGGTATCAGTCGTCTTCAAACTCGCTGACTCAATCTTATATATTAAAAGAATCTACGAAAACTAAAGTCATTCGGCCAGATCAAACTACCCGCCCGATTTCCTTCGTTTTTCTTTTAAATGAAAGGTATTCATCCACAGATTTGTCATCAAGTGTCAGAATTTAGATAACTCTCGCCTTCCTTTTTCTATACTCAAACGCGATTTCCTTCTGTATATTTCTAATGGAGATGTCCTTGCTGTAAACTACAGTCAGTCGGTCAGGACGTTCTATCCGACCGATTTCCATCATTTTTTCTTTAAACTAAAGGTATTCATTCGCAGATTTGTCATCAAGTATCAGAATTAACTTAAGTCTCTCCATCCTTCATTTTTATTCAAACGCAGTATCCTTCTGTCTTGGCATTCAATATTTTAATCGGTTTGTTTTACGATGAATTCGGTTCTAATTAAGGTACGCAGTTCTTTTTGACCTAAAAACACTCAGCGGATCAAGCTCTTTCATTTGCGCTTTTAAACACTTGCACTGATTGATTATGAAGAAAGCTATGTTTGAACATTCAACTTTACTTCCATTTTCCCCAACTTTTTTGTCATTCCATTAACGGTGCGAAGTATTCGCACGGGTGCTCTAGTTATATTTAAAGAAAACAGTGCTTGTAATATCTCTTCCTGCCCCGTCCCCACCCTCACGGATAATTTCTGTGGACGCCCATCCCCATAAAAATGACAAACACGCTCTCTGAGAATAACAAAGTGGAGGCCAGATCTGTTCGTGTGCCGAATCCGGCGGCGCCTGAGGGCAGGCATTTTAAATATAATGTGCCGGAGGTCGCCCTAACGGCTGTCCGCACAAGGCTAACTGTTAATAACGGGTGGATAGTGCGGAGCAACACGTTGGCCTTCGCAAGGAGAGCTGGTCGCCCCGCCTAGAAATGCACTGTCCGCTGCCGCGGCCGCGGCCGCCAGCCGGACCCAGGAACACTAGCTTATCGCGTACCACTAAGCACGAATCAGATTCATTGTGACGTAGGGCACGTTGCTGACAAAGTAGTTTCTCGCAGAGTCATTCTTAGATAAACGCATTACAGATTTCTTGTCACATCAGATTTATAGGTAATCTCATGCTCTCGGTGTCTGCCCCTATCGCCATCGTCAATAATATGTTGGAAGATTGGCTGAATGTGTGGTACTTTATTTAGTAAACCAAATTACGTCGTGGTGAAATCACCAAGACACGGATCTCAGGTATACTACAAGAGATCATGTCAATGTGTAATATGGAGGACAATTTGTAGTGATGCTAATTTTGTAATATGGTAGGTAACTCAACTTATTTATCTGTAGTGTTTCAGTATCAAGTGACCGTTTCCTTCTATCGCTAAGGGTGTATCTGTTGTCTCGATTAAAGCTGTTGTCGAACCTTCTGATTCCAAATGTTTCATGGTGCTTCACAGTACTTAGAAGCATTGAACAATTTTGTGTTTTATTAAACTTTGTTGTTTGTTTCTTCATGCGGCTGTTGTAATGTTTATGCCAAGATGTGAGTCATTATTTTATAGCCGTGCTGCATTGTATTCACTGATGTAGCTTTGTGTGTCTGAAGATATGTACAAGCTACTCCCTCTACCACAGATAGCCAAAACACCTGTACCTGGATTGTGGAAAAATTTCTGTCTGTAGGAGTCTTTGCACTTCAGTAATGAAGAAATGTAGGAACTCCTGTACAAAATTGACGGCGATATGTGTAACTTCTAATAATAATAATAATAATAATGTTGTTGTTATGGTCTTCAGTCCGGAGACTGGTTTGATGCAGCTCTCCACCCTACTCTATCCTGAGCAAGCCTTTTCATCTCCTCGTAAGAACAGCAACCCACATCCACTTGAATCTGCTTACTATACGCGTCTCTTGGTCTCCCTCTGCGATTTTTACCCCACACACTTCCCTCCAATGCTAAATTTACGATTCCCCGATGTCTAAGAATGTGTCCTACCAAGCGATCCCTTCTTTTAGTCAGGGTATGCCAAAAATTCCTTCGCTCACCAATTCTGTTCAGTACCTCTTCATTAGTTATGTGATCTACCCGCCTAATCTTCAGCATTCTTCTGTAGCACCACATTTCAAAAGCCTCTATTCTCTTCCTGTCCGCACCGCTTATCGTCCATGTTTCACTCCCATACAAGGCAACACTCCACACAAATGCCTTCAGAAAAGACTTCCTTACCCTTAAATTAATATTCGATGTTAGCAAATTTCTCTTTTTCAAAAATGCTTTTCTTCCCATTGCCATTCTGCATTTTATATCCTCTGTACTGCGACCATCGCATGTTATTTTACTACCCAAGTAACAAAACTCATCTACCACCTTCATTGTGTCGTTACCTAATCTAATTCCTTCAGCATCGCCTGATTTTCTAAGACCGCATTCCATTATTTTTGTTTTGCTCTTGTTAATGTTCATTTTATATGCTCTCTTCAACACGCTTTCCATTCCATTCAACTGCTCTTCCAGGTCCTTCGCTGTCTCTGACAGAATTACAATGTCATCAGCAAAACGCAATGTTTTTATTTCTTCCCCCTGAACTTTAATCCCTATTCCAAATTTTTCCTTGCTTTCCTTCACCGCCTGCTCGATGTATAAATTGAATAACATTGGAGAAAGGCTACAACCCTGTCTTACTCCCTTCCCAACTGATGCTTCCCTTTCATGCCCTTCGAGTCTAATAACTGCGGTCTGGCTTTTGTACAAGTTGTAAATAACTCTCCTTTCCCTGTATTTTACCCCTGCTGACTTCAGAATTTGAAAGAGTGTATTCCAGTCAACATTGTCAAAAGCTTTCTCCAAATCTACAAAAGCTAAAAATGTTGGTTTGCCTTTCCTTAATCTGTCTTCTAAGATTAGACGTAAAGTGAGTATTGCCTCCCGGGTTCCTACGTTCCTCCTGAATCCAAACTGATCTTCCCCGAGGTCAGCTTCTACCAGCTTTTCCATTCTCCTGTAGACAATTCGTGTTAAAATTTTGCAACCATGACTTATCAAACTGATGGTTCTGTAATTTTCACACCTGTCTGCGCCTGATTTCTTTGGAATGGGGATTATTACATGTTTCTTAAAGTCTGAGGGCATTTCTCCTGTCTCATACATCCTACACACCAGTTCAAATAGTCTTGTCATGGCTGGCTCTCCCAGAGACTTTAGTAGCTCTGAGGGTATTTCATCTACTCCTGGGGCCTTGTTCCGACCTAGGTCTTTCAAGGCTCTGTCAAATTCATCTCTCAGTATAGTATCTCCTATTTCATCTTGATCGACTTCCTCTTCCCTTCCTACGACATCGTCTCTAAGTTCATTTCCTTTGTAGAGCTGCTCTATGTACTCTTTCCACCTTTCAGCTTTCGCTTCTTTGCTGAGAACTGGTTTCCCATCTGAGTTCTTGATATTCGTAGAGTTGCTTTTCTTGTCCCCAAATGTCTCTTTTATTTTCCTGTAGGCAGTATCTACTTTTCCCCTTGCTATACATTCTTCTACAGATTTACATTTGGCTTCTAGCCACTGCTGCTTAGCCATTTTGCACTTCCTGTCAATCTCATTTTTTAGACGTCTGTACTCCATTTTGCCTGTTTCATTTACGGCATTTTTATATTTTCTCCTTTCATCAATTCAATTTAGTATTTCCTGTGATATCCAAGGATTTTTGGTAGGTCTTGCCTTTCTACCTATTTTGTCCTCCGCTGCCTTCACTATTTCATCTCTCAATGCTACCCATTCCTCTTCTACTGTTTTATTTCCCCCTGTTTCTGTCAATTGTTGCCTAAATCTCCCTCTGAAATTCTCCAGAACATCAGTTTCCTTCAATCTATCTAAGTCCCATCTCCTTATTTTCCTACGTTTCTGCAGTTTTTTCAGTTTCAGCCTACAGTTCATGACTAACAAGTTATGGTCAGAGTCTATATCTGCCCCTGGGTATGTCCTGCAGTTTGTAACCTGGTTCCGGTACCTATGTCTTACCATTATAAAATCTATCTGATATCTTCCGGTGTCTCCTGGTCTCTTCCATGTATACAACCTTCTTTTGTGATTCTTAAACCACGTGTTTGTTACGATTAAATCATGTTCCGTGCAAAATTCTACCAGGCGACTTCCTCTTTCATTCCTCCTGCCCAGTCCATATTCACCTATTATTTTTCCTTCTCTTCCTTTTCCAACTACCGAATTCCAGTCTCCCATCACAATTAAGTTTTCCTCTCCCTTAACTGTCTGAATAATTTCCTTTAGCTCCTCATATATTTCTTCGATCTCCTCCTCATCGGCAGAGCTAGTTGGCATATAAACCTGTACTACTGTTGTCGGTGTTGGCTTCGTATCTATCTTGACAATGATAATGCGATCACTGTGCTGCTCATAGTAGTTTACCCGCATTCCTGTTTTCTTATTCATTATCAGTCCTACTCCTGTGATACCCCCAACTGATTTTGTATTTATAATCCTGTACTCACCTGACCAGAAATCCAGTTCATCCTGCCACCGAACTTCACTAATCCCCACTATATCTAACTTCAACCTATCCATTTCCCTTTTTAAATTTTCTAATTTTCCTACCCGATTAAGGGATCTAACATTCCACGCTCCGATCCGTAGAATGCCAGTATTGTCTTTCCTGATGACAACATCCTCCTGAGTAGTCCCCGCCCGGAGATCCGAATGGGGGACTATTTTACCTCCGGAATATTTTACCCGAGAGGATGCCATCATCATATGTTCATACAGTAGAGCTGCATGTCCTCGGGAAAGATAACGGCTGTAGTTTCCCCTTGCTTTCAGCCGTTCGCAGTAGCTGTGTGGCAAAGCCACATTAGCTGATGTTACAAGGCCAGCTCAGTCAATCATCCAGACTGTTGCCCCTGTAACTACTGAAAAGGCTGCTGCCCCTCTTCAGGAACCACACGTTTGTCTGGCCTCTCCACAGATACCCCTCCGCTGTGGTTGCACCTACGGTACGGCTATCTGCATCGTTGAGGCACGCAAGCCACCCCACCTCGGCAAATAACAATAATAATAATAAATAACTTATTATAAAACCGAGTAAACCAAACTGGAATCCTTGCTCATATTGGGATTTCATACGTGCAGCATTATTTATGAAATATTAACATTCGTAAAATAGCAGGTGAGTTAGATTAACGTAACAAATATCGGTGGAGATGACCGAATTATAACGAGAACGAACCCAGTGAAGGGAAGCAAAAACTTCATTAAGCAATCTACATCGATGCTCGGTAATGTGAAAACGTAACCCGTTATCGAACGAACCATTTATAAGTTTTTAGTTGAACGCGGTGTAATTGTTAAAACTGCACCGAGCATTTCATATGAAATGAGTCACATTATGATCAGACGACGTGTAGACGGTGGTCCGCCGCTACGTTCTGAAATCGTACTGACTTAGTAATATAACTGCTACCATATTCACGAGGGATTTTATAACTTCTAGAAACCTCAACACCAAGGCTATGTTTTATTGAACGCAGCATCTCTTTAATTTTCTTGTTTCGTCTGAAAATGGATTGAACGAACACCGCGTCTGCCCAGATTCCTGCTATTCTAGTGTTGTTGTTACTAAGAAAGAAGGAAGTGCTGTAGGTTTATCTGGTGATGGTCGACTATCTCCGTAATTTAGGATTTTACGGGCGACTAATTTAATTTATCGTTCGCTATAGCCGTTCTTTTTAGGCAGTGTTTTCTTGTATCTGAACACAGAATCCTGGTGATTCTTATCAGACACAGCTTTAGCTCTAGATAGAAAGAGCTTTAATAAACGCTGACACAATTTGGACAACTGAGTAAAGTACCACACGGCCTACATATCACTTCAGACTCTGGTTTCAGAAGTCGTCGAAAACTTGAGATTTATCACTAAACATCCGTGAGGCATTTATTAACAAGTATCAGTTCTACCACACGTCAAGATCATTTATTTATAAAAAAAAATTTTATTCAATCGATGTTTGAAGCGTTACGAATATAAAGATTAAATAAACTCAAAAAGACAGGCAACAGACTAAATGACCGACAGATTCACTTGAGTCATAAATTAGATATTTTTCTGGAATAAAGATAAATATTAGCTACAAACACTAAATGTTAACGTATACAGTACTTAAGAGTCTTGTTCCACAGAATAGAAATTGCTATATTCTATGTTCTTTCTTCATTCCTTATCGAAGTGCAGATGTGGAGCTTAAACGCAGCACTATGGAAGCGCTCGTGGAAAAGCTCTGAATAATGTTAGCGGATTTTGATATTCGACTACTTCCATGTGATTACGCCGAAAATGGTGAAAATGTGCACATGTTGACACTGTCAACAACACTGCGCTGTAAGTAGTGTATATGTTCAGATTCATTGTGTCAAACTAATATATATTATGTAAAGTATCAATTACGACACTTGTGATTTTGCTGGACGTAACTTTTAAGAACTCAGTATTGTTTCTTTAGCGACTTGAGCTTATGCAGTCTTTAAATTAGTTAATCTTCAAGTATCTGCTACACTCTAACGCAGGGGTTAATCGATCAATAATTTCAATTGATGGTAGAAGAGTCACATGTCTCTATTATGTGCCCCCTATTTTATACACGTGTTCTCTAAAGCGTCACTAGACCGGAGTATTCCTAGTTTTGTCTTGAAAGAAGGCAGCTTCCTTTTTCTACTGTCTGCCAGTTAAACAACTCCCAAACGATCTGCACTGCGCTTCTTTGAATTGGCTACAATTCTGATCGGGGCCCACACCAGTATACGAGTATGGGTCGTACAAGTCCTTCGTATGTAATTTCTTTCTTCCCAGTGCTCTACCAACGAATAATAATCTGCCATTTGCTTTGCCTACAACAGAACCTACCTAGCCGATTCACTTGATATCCCTGCAGGTGGCTAATTACAAATACATGTATGGCGTTAACTTTCTCTTGATGTGACTCCTCAGTTTTGTAGTCAAAGGATACCGTACTCTCACATTTCGTAAAGTGTAGAACGCATTTTCTCCATTAAGAGCAGTCTTTGCAACAAGCATGTTACTGCAATCCGTACACAATAAAATTTCCCCGTAAATCACGGCAGTAACTGCGAGACCGTCTGCGATAGCAAACTAATAGCATCCACCAATTCATTAACGTGCAGCGTGAACAGTCGTGGTCATGTTACACTACCATTAGGAACTTTCCATTCAGGACAACATACTGTGACTGCATGTCGAGGCATTTTGACAGTTTTTAAACTCCCAGCCAAACATATTTCTTCTCTCTATGTATATTAGGTGAGAGGAGTTATGTTTCTGGAATCCATGCTACACTACGGTCGGGGGTTCGAATCCCCCCTCGGGCATGGATATTTGTGCCGTCCGTAGTCTTAGCTAGTTCATAAGTAGTTTGTAAGCTTAGGGACTGATGACCCCGTAGTTAAGTCCCATAAGTTCTACAAACATTTGAACATTTGAATCCATGCTAATTTCAGTCGTGAAGGTTATTTTTCCAAGTAGTTCATTATGTTTGAATTCAGATTATAATGTAGGATTCTAAGACAACGATTTCTGTGATATACGATAACGGGTTTGTGTATCAGTTCTGTTTTGTTTCCTCTTGTAACCGTCCCGTGGTACTTACACATCAAAACTTTTTTTATCATTTGTGGATGTCATAAACACATTCCTCCTGCACATACACTGACGTGATACGAAAAACTTGTTCTTTTGAAATGTCATAAGAGATAAACAAAGTTGCGGCTCATCTATGGAAAGCAAATACATTTCTGTGAATGTCGGTGAGGCAGTAACATTTTTACCATCATTAAATACTAGGTATAAGAACAGTTGACGGCGTTTGTTGACACTCTCTGGGCTTTCTGCGATGGCAAGAAGAAGAATATGAACGTTTGATCGTACACGGATTTTTTATTTATAAAAACAAGGACTTCTATGTCGTGAATTAGTGAGTCAGAGTGATGGGTAAGGCTCTGGAATCGTTTTCAAACTGCAGGTAGTGCTCACGACTTGGCCCGACATGTCGCCCTAGGCCAATTCAACTGCATCAGACGAACGGTATTTGGGGCATTTCTCCAGAAGAAACTCCGTTGAGACTCCCACCATCATTATACAATGACATTGTGACGATTCTGGGAGGCAAGTGTCAAACCAGACTGTAAGAAACAGATTCTACAACTCTCTGTATTCTAAACAGCGAGAGATCTTGCTGCACGATACAAGCGGTCCCAAAATCACCAAGAATGGACTGCGGAAATTGGCGCAAAGTTCTCTTCACAGACGAATTCCGCATACGTCTGATACCAGCCCGACCGCCGATAACGTATAGTGAGCAAACGGAATACAAGAAGGTAGCAGATCGATGATATTATTGGCGGGTATTATGTGTGGATATCGGACGTCATTGTTGCCCATCACGCACAACGTCAAGGCTCCACTGTACAGGGATGACATCCTCCAAACTGTCGTTGAACTGTTTACTCACTATTTCACGGAAAAAATCAATTTTATGGACAATAGCTCCCGAGTCCATCGTACGGACATCGTCAACGATTTCATTAAACGTGCCGGTATTGCACGACTGGTTTGTTTTCCCCCGATGTGAATGCAATTGAACAGGCTTGGAATAAATTTAAAAAGTTTTGTGAGCACCTCCTGACCAACCACGAAATTTATGGAAGTTAAGAAGGATTGCAATGTGAGAATGGGATACATAAGAGCAGCAGTGGTTAAATGAACTAGCGGTCAACATGGCACGTAGGGTACAGCCTTCCGTTCGTGCAGGGATTACGCAACTCTTTACTGAATGAGGTTCCTGCATAATGGGCTTACCGCAAGAAAAGTATTGTTAGGTGCTTTGTGAACACAGAAGACGTTATTTATTGGGTTTTATCAGTCAATAAATCGTGAGATGTATTAATTTTTAAATAGTACTCTGTCGTTGTACAGAATAACATGCTTCTTTTGTTTGGTGGGTGAAGCAAAACATTTTCGATATATGCATTAATCACTGGAAATGTAAGCTTCTATTCGGCATTCTCCGCTTCTTGAATGGCCTTATTGAATCACGTTGGGACAAAATATGGTGCAGAATGAAGTGTGTATCATTCATGGTGAAAGTAGCTGAACAGCGTCGTATAATGTCCTCAAGGAACTGCCTGCAATAGACTCGAATGCTCTGGAAGGTTTTCTTCCTTCTCTCTGCTTCCGGGTCGGCCGCCCCCAAGATGTGGCAAGCACGGGCACGGAGGCAGAAATACCTCGGCGAGGCGCGGGGCTGCTTTGGTGGAAAGTGTGTGTCTCTGGTGGACCGGGCAGTTGTAATGCGGAGAGCAATTGTCGGCAGGAAAGCGCCGGCCGCCAAGTGGATCAGTAGGCCGGTTTCTCTGGCATTCTGCGTATAGAATTGTGCGCCGCGAAAGTAAGGCCGGTCCAGCGGCAAGGCCGCCCCATTATAAGGCTTCCCACTGCTGGCGGCGCAGCCGGTCAAATGGAACTTCTCGCGATGAGCGCCTGTGTGCTAACATTACAGTGATTACAAAATCAATTTAAATGAACAACCAAAGCCGCAATGCGAGAACGCTGCTTCTCTTTGTTACTGAGTTGTACCTCATTACGTGTGGATACATGCACCATTTTGTGTGGGAAGAAGAACATAGAGCCGTTGTAAGAGCTCTTAACTTTATCTAACCCACAACAGTCGTAAATGTTTCTCGACATTAGGCATACTTGAGGCATGGGTGTGTGTGTGTGCCGGCCGCGGTGGCCGAGGGGACTGAGGCGCTCCAGTCACGGTCTGCACGGCCACTACGGTCGGGGGTTAGAATCCCCCCTCGGGCATGGATATTTGTGCCGTCCTTAGGATAAGCTAGTTGATAAGTAGTTTGTAAGTTTAGGGACTGATGACCCCGTATTTGAGTCCCATAAGCTATACAAACATTTTTTTGGTGTGTGTGTTTGTCCTTAGGTTAGTTTACCTTAGTTTAAGTAGTTTGTAAGCTAAGGACTGATGACCACGCAGTTTGGTCCGATAGATTTACAAACATTTGAACAACATTAGGCATACAGATACTGAAACAAAGTTGACGTCCGAGCTAGTCTCACACGATTTCTATTGGTGGTATGAGAATCTTGCTAAACAAAGGAGTATCACAAACATCGCTCATAGTAACACTTATTCTCTGAGGACGAGCGTTATTGTGTTGAAAAATGATACCGAGATACAGTTAAGTGTGATGCTGTAGCTGTTCTTAATACAGACTCTAACTGAAGTCTTTTAGCCTGACCTGATGGTAGGTGTTGAAATGAGCGTATGGCTTTCTTGGCCGGGAGATCCCTTACTGGATTGTTCCGCCGCCTGAGTGTCAGTCTTTCTATTTGACGCCGCGTGGGCGTCTTACGTGCCAATGATGTTGAGATGATGATGATTAGGACAACACACAACACCAAGTCCCCTGCCGGGAATCGAACCCGGGCCTCCTGCGTGGTAGTGAGCGACGCTGCCACTGAGCTACGGAAGCGGACATGGTAGGTGTTGCAATCATAAAACATGGACTTGAGAAAATTTTTGCCAGGGTCAGGATTCGATCCTGTGACTTCCTGATTACTAGGTAGTTGCTCTAAATCCCTACCCCACCACAAGCACACGGGCTTCGCACACCTGCACATACCCCGACCGACCGAAGTTGTACTTCGTAGTTGGGCCTGTATTCTTGCCAAGAGTCCGGTAAGCGGATGCACACGAGGTCTCCTGACAGGAATACAGGACGGGCTGCGAGCCATGGCGTACAATAGTCGAAGTAAGAGGGAATACAAAAGTTTGGGTCGGATGGGATAAATGCTTGGGTAATCCGTCCAGGTGGCTTAAGCCAGTGTGCCTGGGGTGGCAAATCAAATGTTCAAATGTTTCTAATTCTATGGGACCAAACTACGTTGGTCATCAGTCCTTAGACTTACAAACTACTTAAACTAAGTTAAACTAACCTAAGGACAACACACACATCCATGCACGAGGGAGGATTCGAACCCCCGACGCGGGAGGCCGCGCGATCCGTAACGTGGCGCTCCAGGCCGCTCGGCTACTCCCGCGCGGCGTCTGGGATGGCGGAAGGGTTTAGCGCAACTTCCAAATAAGAAGGAAATCCTGGGATCGAATCCCGGCCCCAACACAAATTATCATATGTCTATGTTGTATAAACTCACCAGCAGCGGAGACTAAAAAATCCCCGTTAAAATCCATCTACCGAGATGCTATCACGTGAGTAGTAAAACGTGAGGACCCATGATGTCTCTGAAGTAAATCTGTGGCATTGGCATGCCCTGAATTACTACCACTGGTGAAGATGTCACATTGGACGGTTACCTACACAATGGCACTATAGACAATACCAGCACGTCTCTTTAAAACACGCAGAATGTGTCCCCATGCTGCCAATATAAATACAGATGATTATCTGTGTTGGTATTAACGGCAGCATACTCACTGGGTGGCGGTTCAGAAGATTTGTGATGTTAGTGGCTTGCTTGTGCAAGGATGACAGTTGCAAATGTGAAAGGGCTGTGATGTACTTGATTCACAATAGAGCAGTCCTACAGAAAGCCTACTGTCGGGTATAACTTTCCAGTCTGCCATTCACACTCCAGACCTATGTATTTTAAATTACCTCTGTCTGCATTATTCGACCCTTCCTCTCTAACCTCCCATCGTTCGCCACAGTTAAAGATATTAATTCCCGTAAGTTCCATCCCACTTCAGGAGCTCCGCAAGGCTACGTTCTCTCTCTCCTCTCGTTTATTTTAAGAAACGCATTACACTATGCTGTCCCATTAATTTTATTTCTCATATAGTTTCGAATTTAAAAGCATCTTCGTATCACGAAAAAATATACAAGACAATCACGTATCATACATTTCTTCTGTCAATTGTAATTTCGATAATGCTATAATGATCCTTCCCATACCCAAATTTCAAACCAAACTATAAGCATTGTTAAAATACAGAACATGATTACAACTTACTAGATTTCATTATAGACACCGGTTTCGTTTCGCAAAATCAAAGTTGATTTTTTTTTAATTTTTATTTATTATTTTTTTTATCTAATCATGATCATGACAGATGACGGAACGTCGTTAGAAATAAAAATATTTTTTGCCACCTCTTCGGTTTTATTCATATGGTCACGAAAATATCTTGCTCAAAAAGCAAATTCATTTACCTTACAAGCGACTGCCGTAAGCGTAGAAGAAAATGAAAACAATCCCGATATCAGGGAGCGATTCCTAAAGGAGAATAGCTAGTTTTATGAAGGGATACAATCTAATGCATTTCCACGAAATCAAAAAAGATAGAGTGCCAATGCTGACCGCATTATGAATTGAAACTGCCCATCAAATTTTGTCATTTTACTATACGATTTCGATCATTGGAAGGAGTTAAACACAGTTAAAAATGTCATAAAAAGTATATCGTGGTGGTATCGAAGTCATCTTACACAACGGGAAATTTCTGTTACTCACGATTTCTACTCGACAAAAGCGAACGTTTCATTTAAACTGACGGCAGATAACCATGTGACTTCATGAGACCATTCACCGATAACCACGGTACCAAAAGATCAACAGGACAAGTTATCTGTGAAATCACGCGGAGCGGGATAGAAAAAATAGTAACGTATGACCAGTAGATATAGTTCTAGGGATAAATTAATATGCAAGTACCTTAGATATTTGCAGGAGAATTAGGTATGATGCATGTAGATATATATCAGGAAGTGATGGTACTTGTTCATGCGCTCCCCAAAAGGAAAGTGAGATAATAGATAGGCAAGGACCAAGTTAGAAATTACGAACTGGCTACTGCAAACTGCCGCGGGGAAGGACAAAACCGTTTATCACAAGGTTGCCAGTTTACCGAAGGAGGAAATGATACAGCCTTTCCTCTTCTTTCTTTTCCTTCTTGTCTTTCAAATTATTTTTGTTTCCTAGTACTCTCAGTCAGTAGTACTAAAAGTAATAATTATTTTCTCTTTTTTTCTCTTTCTGTGTATATTTTTCTTACATAAGTTTCCACAACTGTATTGACACATTTGGAAGAATTTCTAGAAGCAGATTAATACCATATAAGTATAGCAAACACAGCCAGTTTTCTTAATACCAATTGACGGGTCTAACGAAAGTCATAAATATAAAAGTAGGTCTTCGTCATACTGAAGGAAGATGCCCAGTGTTGTAACGAAACAAACCTATACATAGTATGAAATTCCGAGTTCAGGCATGAAGTCTGTGATACGATTCAATAAGACAAGACTAACAGCGAACTGCAATATATATTTATAGAATCGACGACGTGAATTATACAGATATGAGTTGAGAGATGGTATTAGACTGACAATGCGCGACATTGGTTCCATTAATGAACTGTAAGAAATGAATTCATCGGCGATTAGCAAAATTGAAATCTTTGAGCTTCATAGCTTATGCCAATGTGTTCCACTAACTGTTGATGTTGAGAATTCCAGGCATGTTTTTGTGTTTGAGCACACCGATGTACTCTTCGTGTTCTCGTCATAGGACTTAGTTGTACCGAACGAAGGATGAAATCTGCTTTAAAGCCCTGGCAAAATTACTTCCGTATCCTTTTCCATCCGAGACAGTGATTTGACTCTAACTTCCCCTATATCGACGGTATGTCAACTATATATTTTGCTGCCTTAATGACAGGTGATCAACAGGAGCTGATATTAGGCATGACATTGTGTGAGCCACAAAATGAATAAAAATACTACCTATCTCAGCTGGAACAAAAGGTGACTTTGCCACTTTGGGTACATTTTGAAAACGTCATTTTCACTACTCTCTCATGAGCATAATACCTGTAGCCAGTAATTGACGCGATTTTCCATAGATCCTTCAATGTAATGTAAAATTACGTCGTTCTATACGATACCTGAAGCATGTACTTCTGACTTTATTTCGAGATATAAAATTTTGTTATGGAATTAAGTTTTGTTGTGCTTTTAATTTTTCAGATTTGATAGTAAACAATTTGACAGGTAACTGTTTGTTACGATGTGGGTCTTATCTTCAGTTTAATATGAATTCCAAAGAAGGTCATTTAATTCTCATACAAAACAGAAGTTACGACAGTTGCCAGCTGCTGCTTCTACTGCACTGACTGGCTTCATCTGACGAGAAAAATCGCGCGCGCGTACTCGTTTAGCAGGAAGGGCACTTGCCCTCATAAGAGAAAGTCGTTCCTCGAGTCACCTATTCCACTAGATGCAGTTGTCAACAGTGCTCTCTCCTGTTCAATATTATACAGAAGCCGTCCCAAATACCTTACTAATGAACGTCCCGTATTGCACCTCCTCGCTGTCATTCTCCATAATTGGTATAAAAATTTGTATTTTTTTCACAATTAGCGTTTGAAGCAATGCAAGGAGCACATCTCGTTTAGAAAGAAAGATGGAAAGAAGATTGGATTCAACATCCCGTCGACAGTCTGGTCATTAGAGATAGGGCACAAGCTCGGGGTGTTTCGATAAAGATGGAGAAGGAAATTAAGTGTCCTTTCTCGATATCATCCCGGCATTTGGATGGAGCGATTTATAAATAGTATGGAAAACCTAAATCTAGATGGCCTCCCAAATGCAAGTCCAGTGTGTTACCACTGCGCCACCTCCCCTGTCTCTATTGTGAATCAAGTACATCACAACCCTTTCATTTGCAACTGTCGTCCCTGCATAAGCAAGGAGTTAGATGTCACACCGAATCTCTCAGTATCAAAGTCTGTACAATATTTACCCCAATACTTCTGCAATCCTTTGATAGCTCATGTTATGTCTTAAGATATGTATGATCAAATATGGAATAAGAGTCTGTTTCAAATCAACGAAACATTTATAACAGAGACTCAAGACGGATTAATCGAGAGAAGATCAAAGGCAGCCAAGTGTGAAGGGCCGTAATGCGCTAATTCCGCGGCCGCTTCCGCCGGAGGTTCGAGTCCTCCCTCGGGCATGGTTATGTGTGTATTGTCCTTGGCGTAAGTTGTTTGTAAGTCTAGACATCGATGATCTTAGCAGCTTGGTTCCTTAGGTTTGCAAACATTTCAACATCTGAACATTTTGATCGTGCGCAGATTGTATTTTCAACCACATATACGACCGAAAGGTAAAGGGAGTTTAACCTAACCACATACAATTTATTTGTTCATTGATAAAGGGATTGTAATAGGTTAAAAGACAATTAATGTGGGGATCTCCCGCCTTTTATGCGAATGTGAAAGTGATGATTAGAGCATTTATGATGTCAATGGCCGTTCACGATTTAGCACCCGTGAGGACAGACATGTTACTGTGCAGGACATTGACTTGTTTACAGCAAGACACGGGTAGTGCGACATCTGAAGGAGCAAGGTGGCCTTTGTCGTGCATTCTCTTGAAGTGGCACATGTCAGCACTGGAGACCATCTGCTTTTCAGGCTAGTCCCAGTTTGTGTAAATTGTACAGCATCACGATATATGTATACGTATGTGGAGACTCCTAAGACAGCGAACGTCGACAGACGACATTCGTCACCGTCAAATGGGCCCAGCACCTGGCGTGACAGTCTGGGGTGCTACTGAGAACACAACACGACTGCCTCCGGTTTTCTTAGCTGGCAACTTAAGCAGTAGCATTTGCATGTCACATGTTAAGGCCGGTGACTGTGCTCTATCTTCGAGGCCTCCGTGACTTTATTTGCCAGAAAGACAACTCAAGGTTGCATGTTGCCCGTGTTGTGCTGCCCTACATTAACACACGGGGTGTTCAACTTGTGTGCCGGTCAGTACGTCTCCAGATCTCTCGCTCACTGATGGGTCGCGGCAGACTAGCCGGCCACTACGACTGGTGAACCCTGAACGTGGTAGAGGTCAGCATGGAATGACATAACTACATCTGTGATCCAGCTTCAGTTCCTCTCTATGACCAGCTCCGTTAGAGCCATAGTTGCCGCCACAGGTGGCAACTCTGTATACAAAATGCCTCTCCGTATACCTGCATAGCTGAGTGGGCAGTATATCTGACTGCCATGCCGGGAACCAGGTTCGATTATTGTTACTGCCGTCGTACTTACCTTGGTGGGAGGACTCTAATGAGGTGAACTCTGCTTCGCCAGGCAGTGGTAGCTAGGTCTTAGCTATTGATTTTTACAACGTTTTCTTTACTGGAATTTACTTTGACATAAAAGAGAGCAGACAAAAAAATCTCACAGGTATGGATATTTTTCTAATGTCAGTTTTCGCCTTTTCCTACAACAACAGTGAAAGTGGACTTGACCGTTTTTGATATTTGGCTCCTAATGTATATTTTGTGGAAAGTAATGGTCCTATGACACTACCTCGAGGTACACACAAAGCTACTTCTAAATGTTCAAATGTTTGTTAAGCTTATGGGACTTAACTACAGGGTCATCAGTCCCTAAACTTACAAACTACTTATCAACCACCTTATACTAAGGACGGCACAAATATCCATGCCCGAGGGGGGATTCGAACCCCCGACCGTAGTGGCCGTGCAGACCGTGACTGGAGCGCCTCAGTCCCCTCGGCCACCGCGGCCGGCAAAGCTACTTCTACGTCTGATAATATGTATATGAACGTTCCATGCAGATCAACGGGCGGATTATATACACCTAGATTTCCAGAAAGCGTTCGGTAATGTTTCACATGGTAAAGTATTAAGAAAGATCCTAGTGTTCGGCAAAGGCACTGAGATATTTGACTGGTTCGAAGATTCGTAGAATGAAGGGAACCAGTACGTAGTCCTGGACAGTGAGGTCGATCAAAGATAAATGTAATTTCAAAGAGCCCCAGGAAAACGTGAAATTATTAGTTATCTTTTCAATATGAATAAACTATCCGTCAGAGTGTCAGAAATCTGAAACATTTTGCTGATGACGCTGTTGTGAACGTGTGAGTGTATTCGTTGGGCGAACGTCAGGATCATTCGAACAGGCTTTCTACTCGGTTTGATGAATGGAAAATTACTTTAAATGCAGATAAATTTGAATTAATACGGATGGGTAGATAAAATATTCGTGTAATTTTGGAACACATTATTCATTATGCTTGACTCACTCATGCCTATTAAATGGTCTAGGGGTAACGTTGTAAAACGACTTGAAATAGGACGAGCACCTAATGTCAGTTGCAGAGAAGGCAAATGCCCGACTGTTATTTATTAGGACAGTTCTGGAAGAAAGTATCGCTTACATAAAAGCGACTATACAGATCAAACTCGAGTGCTGCTCGGTTGTTTAGGATCTCCAGTTGGACGAATTAAAAGACTTCCGTGAAATTCAGAGATGTGCTGCCTATCTGTTACTGATCGGTTCGATTAACACGCGTGTACTGCGGAAAGCACCGTGCCCTCAGACGGACATCAAATAAAAGAAGAAGAAAAGCACCTTTCACGAAACAATGTTGATAAAATTTAAAGAACTACATAAAAAAGAAAGTTGCATGTCATTACGGCAGGAAGAGTAACTTTCATTGACTGTTACACTGCACTTCAATGTGACGCGGACATATGACATTAGTTTTGAGCATGGTCAGAAAAAGCATGCAAATAAGGGTAGAAGCGTTCCATTTTTTCTTTTTAATTTGTCTAACTAAGGGAACAAACTGCTGAGGTCATCGGTCCTTGACTTACAAACTTGTTAAACTAGCCGGTCGCGGTGGCCGAGCCGTCTGCGCCCCGCCAATCACACACAGTCTGCACGGCCACTACGGTCGGGGGTTCGAATCCCCCCCTCGGGCAAAGATCTTTGTACCGTCCTTAGTATTAGCTAGTTCATGAGTAGTTTGTAAGTTTAGGGATTGATGACCCCGTATTTAAGTCCCTTAAGCTTTACAAACATTTGAACATCTTCAACTAAGGAAAACACACATACCCATGCCCAATGAGGGACTCGCACCTCCAGTTGGAAGCAGTAGCGGCCGCGCAATCTTTGACGTAATCGATCCGTTACTCGTTCAAGCCATTGGAAAAACTTCTGTGTCGTGAGAAAATCTGCAATTACTTTGCATCATTTCCCCAACTGCCTGGAAGAATGAAGGAAGGAAGCTTAGCGTTTAACGTCCGAGGACATCGTAGTCATTAGCGAAGGAGCACACACTGGGATAGTTTTACCGAGCGAGGTGGCGCAGTGGTAACGCACTGGACTCGCATTCGGGAGGACGGTGGTTCAAATCCATCTGCGGCCATCCAGATTTAGGTTTTCCGTGATTTCCCTAAATCACTCCAGGCAAATGCCGAGATGGTTCCTTTCAAAGGGCACGGCCGTTTTCCGTCCCCATCCTTACCCAAAACTCCGAGCGTTAGCTCCGTCTCTAATGACCAAGCTGTCTATGGCACGTTAAACTCTAAGCTTCCTTTTCCTGGGATAGTTTTTTCCAGGAAATCGGCCGCGCCCTTTCATAGGAAACATCCCGGCATTTGCCTGGCGTGTTTTAGGGAAATCACGGAAAACTTGAATCAGGATGGTCGGAGGCGGGTTTGAACCGCCGTCCACCCGACTGCGAGTACAGTGTGTACCACTGCACCACCTCGGTCGGTCAATTGCCTGGACAATGTCGTCTGTAGTAGACTTCGTTCGCCTTCCCTCCCATCTATATCATGTCATGTTTCGGGCTAATTTTTGACGCCGTTTCATCACGGCTGGACGAGAGAATCCTTTTATCCGTGCGCAGTTTAAACGCTTTGACCACAGAAATCGTACCGTTCGGCGTATTTCAATTTTTAAGTACATTTTCATTTGCTGTTCAGTTCTATTCGTACCGAAGCGCGGAATGGCTGTGTGCTCTAAGGCGCCATGCTACGGATTGGGCGGCCGTTCCCGCCGAAGGTTCGAGTCCTCCTTTGGGCTATCTGTTGTCCTTAGTGTAAGTTAGTTTAAGTTGTTTGTAAGTCTAGGGACTTATGACCATAGTAGTTTGTCTAATAGGTTTGCAAACTTTTTTTTTCCACTCGTATCCTGTGATGCACCTGCTAATTTTACTGTGTCTGCAGGAAAACTTGAGCATTTACTTCTTCTGACGAATAGCCACGCTTTTTGCGGAATGGCCTTAGCATCGAATGACATAAATAACTTCGGTTTTCAACTCCCCTGTAACATTTGAGACCAACTGCAGAACAATACTACTTCTTTTAACATTAATTGCTAGCAGCGGTGGCCGAGCGGACTGCGGCGCGCCAGTCACGTTCTGCACGGTCACTACGGTCGGGGGTTCGAATCCTCCCTCGGGCGTCGATATTTGTGCCGTCCTTAGTATTAGCTTTTCGTAAGTAGTTTGTAAGTTTAGGGTCTGATGACCCAGTAGTTAAGTCCCATAAGCTCTACAAACATTTGAACATTTTTTCTAACATTAATTTGGCTTAAGTAGCGCGAAATCAAAGTGGATTAGATGTCAAATAGAGGCTTAAATAATACCATTTCCTTAACAGGAAATACAGTGACTGACAACTACTTAAATAACCCCCCCGCCATGTACTCCACAGTATCTTGAGGCATTGTTTAATGTTTACCTCATGTGTTTATGTATTTAGTATATGAAAAGAGCAAAGTACAGCATATTTATACCAACATTGTGGGATAAGAATACACTGTTACGTCAGTAAAGAGTATAACTACTTATATGACAGTAATTAATCTCTCCCATTTACAGGTTAACATACTAAATTAAAAGACACATACTTCAGGTGGTTACAATGTTCTGGCTCATCAGTGCATAAATTGTAGCTCTGCTTACTTATAGGCAACTGAAAGACTCGTCTCTCCATATATTAGTGTCTGGAGAAGAGTAGGAAGGAATGTGATAACCGCTGATTACGGCAAGACTTCAGTTTGGGACGAGACTCAGCGTTAGCACTCTCAGATGGGGGCCAGGTGGTCCGCAGAAATGTTGTGTCACATGACTCGACGATCCAACTGGAAACCCGACAAGAATATCAACAATGTAATAACATGCTTAATGCAGCAAGAGTTCGGTATCTTTGTAAAGGAAGACAATGACAAAATGTAAAAAGTAAACGTAACTATCTGGAGTCCTATGTGTATTGGAAAATTCGTATATGCGTAAACTTCCATTGCTCTTTTGCAACAGTATCTCACGACATTTGGCTTACAGCATTCGATTTCGTAATCTTGATCACTGTGCAGTGGAACTGCACTTTCACGTAGATTTCAGTTACGGTGCATTCCTATCACACTCTACGCAAAAAGTCTCACCTCTGGCAAAGGAGAAATCCGCTTGAAGAACGTCTAAAAACCGATAGCGCAGAACGGCAAACATTTCACGCCTGACCAATAACGTGGAAATGCGCAGAAATTTGACAGTAGCACGTAGCGAAAGTACCGAACCTAGAAGATCGGTACTTTTGTAATTTTAGAATTATATGAATGAGTTAGCTCAAGAAACTGCCTTCAGTCATTTTCTACAGTAGTTACTGTTAGACATGACTTATGTTTTTAGCACAATTAGTAAATATTTCGTGTTCTACACATTTCAATGTTGCACAGCATTAAACAAAAGCTTTTTCGAGGATAAATTTAATTCTTTAGTTGCAGAGCTTTCTTCTTTTACTTCTTGCAAACGTTTCTACTTATGCAGATCTTTGACAGAGCCTTTTCCAAGCTTCTCTTTTCTCCCACATTCTATTGTTTACCACTTCCTACCATTGCAGTCGTCTTCGGATTACATCTTCCTTCACTAGGTCTCTCCAGCTTGCTCGTAACCTTCCAATTGGTCTCCTCCAGATTCTGCCCATTCTAGGGCTCTTCTAGGAAGTCTTTCTGGTCCCATTCTTTTAATGCGCCCAAACCATCTCAGCATACTACTGTTCATAATTTCTTTTAGGGGCTTGATCTTTAAAGTACTTCTTATTATTTGATTTCGTATCTCGTCCCTTATTGTCTTGTCAAAGATCCCTGGAAGAAAGCGCATTTCTGTTGTTTGTAACCTGCTCTGTTCTTTCTTTGTCCAATTCAACATTCTGAGCCATAGGCTAAAATTAGCAGATAATATGAAATGTACACACCAGGTATGTTCCAGTTTCTAATTATGTCCGACATACAATAATAAAATTTGTTCAAAATTTCTATTCTTTCTGAAATTTCCTCCTTGGTGTCTCCTTTCTTGGTTAATTTAATTCCTGATACTTAGAGGCATCCACTTCTTTAATAATTCTCCATTGCAAATTACATCCTTCATTTTTTCGCATTATCGGCAGAGTTTCATTACTTCACTTGTTGTTAAGCTTATTTCCATACCTGCTTCATTGATTACTCTGTGACAGCTGTTCAAATGTTCTTCCAATTTATGTTCATTTTCTTTCCATATCATCACACCATCTGCATATGCTATAATTTTCATATCATATTGTTTTGACCCTTGGCGAACTTTCCTTGTAATATTTTCCAGTAATTTATTCAGAAGTACTGGCAACAGCACACTTCCTTGCCGAACCCCTCTATCGTTTACAAACCATTCTGATTTTTTGCCGTCTGTTATAACACAGTCGAGGGAGTTTTTGTACTTGTTCCTAATTCTCAGTTGTATTTCTGTTGACAGTTTCAGGCTATTTAGATGTTGCCATATCTCTTCCCTTCTAACAGTGTAGTAAACCTTATATATATATATATATATATATATATATATATATATATATATATATATATATGAATGCTACTGTCATATCTTTGTCATATTCCCATTTCGTTTCTATAACCTATCTGGCTGTAAATATAGCATCTATAGTTGATCTTGCAGGTCGAATCCTTGTTGTTCCTCTCTTAATTGTGGTTCTATTTTATTTCTGATTTTGTCTAAAACTACATTTTCATAGAGCTTCATGCAGTGGCATAATAGCGCTACTCCTTTGTCATTCCGGCACACTGCCTTTTTACCATTCTTAAAGAAAGGTACAATGATTGGACAAAGACAATCTTCTAGAATCTTTCCACTGGTCCACACTACCCTCATTATTCTGTACAGCCACTAGCATCTAGATACATAGGAGGGCAGGTTTTTATTATGGCAATAAATAAATAAATAAATAAATATCTCTTGTAAAATTGAATGTACAACACATTTAACTTCCAGGAATGTGGGTGGCTCTTTTAGTGATTCACATTTCATGGCCGTGGTTTTACTATAACAGAGAATACTGTGTATTTTAACAGCGTTATCACTTCATGCCTCAAATTGACAGTATCGGTAAGATGTCTATAGAGAATCTAATGTTTAACCTAAGAACTGTTGGCACACTGTCTACAGTAACCAGCTATTAGTAAATCACAGCGTATACATGCGTTTGCTGTGACATTCTAAGATTCAGTATAGAATTTTTCTCTTTCCGTTTTTTGTGGACGCTGCTTTCGGTAACCTACTAGCACTTTTATGCTGCTCTTCTGAATCATACATCTCTACACTTATTTTTCTGTTCAGTTTACAATAAAGTTATAAGGGACAGCTAAATTGAGTAGTGCAACAACATTCATTTTGCTATCAGGGAATGTTCTAAAAATAAGGAAAAGTGTTAGCACATTTTTTAGAAATGAACATGATAGTTAATAACTTATAAATTTCATGTCTGTTACTTTAAATTCTTCACAGTCGAAAGTAGTTTTCTATTTTCTGTGTCGTCGTATAATAAGTTTTCTTCATCTAGGTCGCAGCGTATAGTTCATTTATGAACACATCGTTGTAGTACAGTGTTCTCCACGAGTTCAGTAATGTCGACGGATATGTGTCGTCAACACCCAAAATCAGATTGCTGTGCACTATTGCTCTTCAGCAGATGGAACAGCGGGTGCCCGCTGCGGTGGCCGAGGGGACTAAGGCGCTCCAGTCACGGTCTGCACGGCCACTACGGTCGGGGGTTCGAATCCCCCCTCGGGCATAGATATTTGGGCCGTCCTAGTTCGTAAGTAGTTCATAAGTAGTTTGTAAGTTTAGGAACTGATGACCCCGTAGTTAAGTCCCATAGACTATACAAACATTTGAACATTTGAACAGCGGGGTAGGAGTTATGCATGTAATATCCAGCCGACCTCGCAGCCGCCACCCGTCATGCTGTGGCCCCACCTAACTGCCGTACAGCGACGTGACCCACAACACGTATAGTTTGACAGCACTCTGAGCCTTCGGCTCCCGTAGCCGTAAAGTGTATGCAGGCAGGTACCTGTTCCATTTGCTGACGGTTGCATTCCGAAAATAAGTGCTATAATATAAAAATCTGGCACTGAAAGCAGGGTCCAGCTCTAATATTTGCCAGCTACGCTCCAGCGGCAAAATTTGGATGGATTTGTGCCTCCTTTATTCATAATCAGCGAAATTTAACGAACGTGTTATTTTTCTTTCAATCAACTATCAAAGAAGATCTGGACTCGTTACTAATACTCCATTACGCTTCTCCAATTCAAGATGTTCGTGCGGAACATTGGGTAGGGAACAACGTTATTACGACGAGAAAGCTGTTGTGAAATCCAGTCTGCCTTTGAGAAAGTTGTCGCTTCAGGTAATGATCAGCGACTTACTTCAGATATCGTCAAGAGCAGGAAAATATAGTTGAATAAGCGCAAGTGCTTTTTATGTTTGTAATTCCACTGCAACAGGTCACTTGGGTCCTCTCTAACTACTAAGTGGAGGTTGAACAACGTTTATTCTTTAGACACAGTGAAAAGAAGATTATGCCTGTATTTTCTCATCTGTTTTACATCACAGTTTTGCCATTTCAACAAGACAAACGACGCTACTTTCTATTTATGAACTGCAGACATGTTATCATATTTACTTACGACGCAATTAGTTTATGTAACCTGATTTGTTATTTAGACAATGATACACGAATGATGTGTACCGTATATATGGAACAAACTGAGTTCTAAAATACTGTTACAACTCCAAATGTTCAAATGTTTGTTAAGGTTAAGGGTCTTAACTGCGGGGTCTTCAGTCCCTAAAGTTACAAACTACTTATGAACTAGCTTATACTAAAGACGACACAAACATCCATGCCCGAGGGGGGGGGGGGGATTCGAACCCCGGACCGTAGCGGTCGTGCGGACTGTGACTGGCGTGCCGTAGAGCGTTCGGCCACCGCGGCCGGCTTACAACTCCAAACTATCAAATAATTTTAATGAGATCAGAAGATGGGAGCGCTGATTACCAAATCCGGTCATGATAAATAAATAAAGATATTGTTACAGACAAAACTTTAAAAAAAGTACACGGTGCGAAATTTTTGGACAAATATAATTTCGAAACTTCCTGGCAGATTAAAATTGTGTGCCGGAACCGGGACTCGAAACTGGGACCTTTGCCTTTCGCGGACAAGCGCACTACCGACTGTGCTATCCCGACACGACTCACGATGCCGCCTCACAACTTTACTTCCACCAGTACCTCGCCTCCTACTTTCCAAACTTCACAGAAGTTCTCCTGCGAAACTTGTAAGACTAGCACTCCTGGAAGAAAGGATATGGTGGAGACATGGCTTAGCCACAGCCTAAGGGATATATGATTTCCTTCGCTGCGGAGCGCGCAGTACTCGCCGTCGGAGGTTCGAGTCGCCCCCCTTGGGCATGGGTGTGTGTGTTGTCCTTAGGTTAGTTTGACTTAGTTTAAGTAGTCTGTAAGCCTTGGAACTAATAACCAAGCAGTTAAGTCCCATAGCTTTACAAACATTTGAAATTTGAAATTATAATTGCATAACGACTGTGGGGTACGTGTTTTGAACTGTGCTGTCAAATCTAAAAAAGCTACAATTATTTACAGACGTCCATGTCTTTCTCGTCAACTTTCAACTGTAAAAAGGATTTATCGTTCAGCTTTCGTACACTTTTCGTGTTTCACTGAGTTCAGCAAGGTTTACGGCCTACGTGCAACGTATTAACTAAGTTGTAGTTTTTTTTAGAGTCGAATACGTTGTTTTATTTGGAAACTGGAACCTGTTACTCTAAACAACAATTTAAGCCAAGGGCTGCGGCGGCCGTCTGAGAATGTGGCAGTCTCTCACTGTCGGTCAACACGCATTCTCTCCAGCTATTGCGGGTTGCGTAACAACCGATTCACACGACCAGCACGAAGCAGAGGCAAGTCGCCGGAGACCTCTATTAGATCGAGGAGCTATTAGGTAACTGGAGGTAGTCCTCTCTTTACAAGTAGTATGCTCGCTATAACTTAACTCCATTTTCGGGGTGACACACTTAAAATTTTCACTTCAGGTATCTCTGGAACAAAAATAGATATTGAAATACGACTTCCACAGGCAGCAGCTTATGAAGCTAAATACTATGAAACATACCCAAAAATTTTCAAATGTTTGTAATCCTAGTTCTGAGGTCGTCGGTCCCTATACTTACAAACTATTTAAAGTGATGCTAAGGACAACACACACACCCTTACCCGAGGAAGGACTGGAACCTCCGATAGAGAGAGGCCTCGCATTCCGTGGCAATATGCGTGAGACTGTGCTGGAATGGCTGAGACAGTATAAAACGTAAACAAATATTATTTATATGTATACCCCTGAAGTTGACGCTTGAAATAAATGAAGCGCGCAGCTAGTATGCATCCCGAGATGCAAGCGTCAACCTCACGCTGCCGGTAATCCTACGCAAACTCCGCGCTTCATTTATTTCAAGTGTCAACTTTGCTACTCAATATCTCAGGAAGGAATTGACGTATTGCGATGTAACCAACGCCATTTGTTTTGCGATTTTTCATGCAATTGATAATATGGGTTATCCATTTAAGAAATACAAAAGTATGTGTTGAATTTTTTTTATTTTTATTTATTTTTTATTTGTTTCGCGTTTTAGAACGTCTCATAGTATTTACTTTGATAAACCCCTGCCTTAATTACCTGCCTATGAAAGTTGTATTTCAATATCTGCTGTTCTTTGAGAGTATCTAGGGTGAAAAGTTTAAGTGGAACACCCTGTATATAATTTGGGGTTATGTCTGTTCTTTTGGACATGTCCGAAACAACAGACACTACACCTGGTTCATATACACATGGATATGTAAATTCTTTATTAGGAACAAGGATGACGCAGGAAAGAAATGACTTTAGTTGCAGTAGTGCATTGAAATTATCAATGGGAAGTGAAAATGTGGGCAGGGGCGGGATTCGAACTCGGATCCCCCGTTTCGGGCCCTCGCTTTCCTTAATCACGCACGCCTCCCTTCCGTCTCAACACAACAAGTGGCAAAAAAAAAAAAAAAAAAAAAAAAAAAAAATGGTTCAAATGTTTGTAATTATAGGGGACCAAACTACGTTGGTCATCAGTCCCTAGTCTGACAAACTACTTAAACTAAGTTAAACTAATTTAAGGACAACACACAAATCCATGCCCGAGGGAGGATTCGAACCTCCGACGCGGGAGGCCGCGCGATCCGTAACGTGGCACTCCAGACGGCTTCACAAGAGGCACTCTACAGCCATAGCGCCTCCATCCTCCATTCCGTCTTACAGTCGCCATTTCGGATTCCCTAACGAGGTCGAACGTCACTACCGCAACTGCGACGAAGTAAATAATAGGTGACGGGAAACTTTAATGCGGTAGGTCAACACAAGAAATGTTACACTTTCTGCGGAGCTATGAACATAGTTAATTGTATCATTTTCCAAAGAGTTACACCACAAAGATATAATTTTTCAAATGGAACAATAGTTCTTTCTATCGTGCATTGGATTCGTTGAAACCAGCTGCGTCCAAATCAATTTAAACTACATTCCTATCACTGTTAGTTTGGGAGCTACAACCCTTCAAAGTTTAGGGGGCGGAGGCTACGACAACGTAGCTGACTGGCTGGTGGTCATGAGACAGTGGGTCGTGCCCCAGGGGTTAGCCACTCGGCCAGTCAGCTACGCTATCGCAACCTCCGCCCCCGGAACTTTGAAGGGTTGTAGCTCCCAAACTAACAGTGATAGGAATGTAGTTTAAATTGATTTGGACGCAGCTGGGTTAAACGAATCCAATACACGATAGAAAAATCTACTGTTCCATTTAAAAAATTATATCTTCGTGGTGTAACTCTTTGGAAATTGATACAATAAACTACGTCCATAGCTCCGCAGCAAGTGTAACATTTCCTGTGTTGACCTACCGCATTAAAATTTCCCGTCACCTATTATTTTTCGAGTTACAGAGGCAAACACACTTAGTAAAACACCCTTTATATACAGATTGGTGTGGCGTCCTTGGGACATGTCCTACTCGTGCTGTAGAAAGCAAAAGTATGTTTCCGTGTCATGACACCTGTTTTGTTCAAACGTTGATAGGACATTGAGCGTTATGGCTGTAAAAATTAAAGGGTGCACTATGCTATCTGTTGGCGGACGGCGTTGAAATCATAATCGATATATCTACTATCCCCCAGATGGTCATCAAATCAATGTTGTCTTTCAAAGTGTACTAATTTATTCCGGCACTGTATAAGCACCCAAGTGTGAGACCGGTGTGGCGTTAGTATCTTTACGAATTGCATGTGGTAAATGTGAAACGTGAACTGTGCTAAAATTATTACCAAATACGTCCAAATATTACCATCGTATTGTTATTCTTTTCTTGGCTGCCTATGGACAAATAAGACCAGATATCCTTCGGAGCATGAAGAATGAATAGATCTCCTCTTGTGCCAAAATACACAGAAAATATTTATGAACAATGTCCGTGGATTTGAGATTCACCCAATATGTATAAAACAGCAAAAAATACAGGAAAAATACATTTCGAAACATCGAGAGACGAACATAAAATTATAGCAATTGGACATATAGAAAAGTTGTAATGTCATACATTAGAGTTCTGTATCGAGAGAACTTGAGCGTGATGGAGCCTTGCAAAACATCTATGTGAATTCGTTTCAATCACCGTAAATCTTCTTATTTGGCATTCGCTAATAACGTGATTTATTACTTGTCCCATCGAATCACGGTCACATTCTGGGTTGTGTACAATATCCCGTTTATAGAAGGATGCATGAATCTTGCATACCTGTGTTTGATGTTACTGAGGCGGCTCCAGTGTTTCTTGGTTTCAACATGACTATTTGAGGGCCTTGCCTAGTAAGGCTTTTCTAAATCGCTACATTGTTGAAGGCTGTTGATGCCTCACGTGCGCATTTCAAATTTAACCCTGGAGTCTAAAGTTGAAAAAGTATATTCTCGATGGGAGAACTTCTGGGGCCGGCCGCGGTGGCCGAAGGGACTGAGGCGCTTCAGTCACGGTCTGCACGGCCACTACGGTCGGGGGTTCGAAATCCCCTCGGGCATGGATATTTGTGACGTCCTTAGTTGTAGCTAGTTCATAAGTAGTTTGTAAGTTTAGGGACTGATGACCCCGTAGTTCGCGGATGATGCTGTCGTTTATCGGTTAGTGAAGTCAATTGAGGATCAAAAGCAACTGCAAAGCGATTTAGACAAAATTTCTACATGGTCTGAAAATTGGCAATTGAGACTAAATAAAGAAAAGTGTGAAGTAATACACATGACCACTAAAAGAAATCCGCCGAACTTCAATTAAGCGATAAATCAGTCAAACCTCAAGGTCGTAAATTCTACCAAATACCTAGGAGTTAAAATTACGAACAACTTTTACTGGAGAGAACACATAGAAAATATTGTGGGGAAGGCGAACCAAAGGTTACGTTTCATCGGCAGAACGCTTCGAAGATGCACCAGCTCCACCAAAGAGACTGCCTACATCACACTTGTGCGTCCTCTCCTGGAGTACTGTTGCCCCTTGTGGGACCCTCACCAGGTGGGACTGACGGAAGACATTGAGAAGGTTCAGAGAAGGGCAGCTCGTTTTGTTTTATCACGTTACGGGGGGGGGGGAGTGTCACGGAAATGTTGCAAGAATTGGGGTGGAAATCAGTAAAAGAAGGACATTATTCATTGCGGCGTGATCTGTTTGCGAAGTTTCAATCACCGACTTTTACTTCTGAATGTGAAAATATTTTGATAGCACCCACCTACTTAGGGAGACATGACCATCCCAATAAAATAAGAGAAATCAGATCGAAAACGGAACGATTTAGGTGTTCTTTCTTCCCGCGCGCTATTAGAGAATGGAACGGTAGAGAAAAGTTATGAAAGTGGTTAATGAACCCTCTGCCAGGCACTTTAATGTGATTTGCAGAGTATCTATGTAGATGTAGATGTAGAAGTCCCATAAGCTTTACAAACATTTGAACATTTTTTTTGAACTTCTGGGAAGTGATTTGTTTCATTTCTTGCTTCACTCTCGGGCCACTACACCTGCTGTCTTCTGAAAACTGACGGCGGTGTAATAAGATAAGACGTAAAGCCAGAGAAGTGACGTCGATTGTGGAGTGCCAGGCGCTACTCCCATTAGCTGGACCTCGACCTTGTTGACACGGCTGCAGTATTCGCCAGCGGAATGCTGAAGCGGGCAGCTGGTATTGCCGGGCGGCAGAGGACGTGTCCTGCGTGTGGAGGCAGCTTTCTCCCTGGGCTCTCTCCGCTTTCCTAGGCATGCCCTGTACCCTGTCAGCGATTGCCCGCTTCAGTCGTGATGTGAACGTAGCGGCTCGGGTAACCTCGCACCCTCCAAGGTCTCCAGCGGACAGCAGGAGGCAGGAAGCTCAACGTCTCGCCTAGAGTCGCTGGAATTCGATAAGAACGAACGGTGGAGCCGGCCGTAATATCTTCGAAGAAGCGATCCAGGAATTCGCCTGATATGACTTGCGTCTGTGTGGCCGAACAGTGAATGGAAACTCAGTCCAACCAAATGTGAGCGAAACATTTTGGCCACTGCTCAGAGTGGTAGCTCCTTTTGTGTCATCGCTGTCATCTAAATTTATACCTGCACCTTCCTATACACTCCGCAAACCGCAGCACAGTGGAATGCGAAGTGTACTTAGTGCAATTACTAGTCATACTCTTGCCTCTTCTACTCTAAATTGGAGCGAGGGAAAAATGATTGTCTGTAAGTCTATTTGTAAGCCCGTATCTCCCTTAATTTATACGTACGTCGAAGACAGTGCTATTGTTCTGTAGCCTGTGTAGACGCTGTTTCTCTAAACTTCCCCAACATTGTGTCTCGGAGAGATTTTTTCCTTTCCTCCTAGGATTCCCATCATGGATAATTTTCCTAAAATTCGCACAAAAATCGAACCGTCAGCTAGAAAACATAATAATACTTCTCTGAATGACTTCTAAATCTTCCTTTAATGTGATATGGTGGGATTTTTTTTTTCTTTTTTTTTTTTTTTGAGAATTCCTAACACACGAACAATATTCTGGAATGGATCGTACATTCGCTCTGTGCGTGATTTCCTGTACAGGTTCGCCACAGTTCAGTTTCCCAAAAGCCCCCAAATAAATCGTTATCGGTCATTTTCCTGCCATATTACTGTTATTAAGCCGCGGCGGAGCGGCCGAGCGCGTTGAGGCGCTATGCGCGAGGCCGTTCCCCGTCGGGGTTTCGAATACCCTCCTCGGGCATGGATGTTTACACTGTCTTTAGTGTAAGTTGGTTCGTAAGTAGTTTTTAAGTTTAGAGACTGGTGACCCCGCAATTAAGTCCCATAAGCTTTATAAACTTTTGAACTGGTTTTAAGTGCTTAGTCCATTTCATGCCGTTACACAATGTTACGCTTAGATACATAATCGACGTGACCGAGTCGCAGCGTACCTTTAATAATGTGTTCTAATATTACAGGAATGTTTGTACGCAAACGGTGGAGTGGTCGAGCGTTCCAAGGCACCTAGCTGCGGAGCGCGCCGCTGCTCGCCGTCGGAGGTTCGAGTCCTCCCACCGGCATGAGTGTATTTGTTGTCCTTGGCATAAATTAGTTTAAGTAGTTTGTAAGCTTAGGGACTAATGACCAGAGTAGTTAAGTCCCATAGATTTACAAACAAACAATATTTCTAGTACCCATCCCAGTTAACCCACATTTCCCCACGTTATGTTCCACTAATCGCCATTTTTTTCATTACGATCATGATTATGTATGCAGATGTAGATTTTGGTTTGTACTTCAGTCTATTTCCTTACCACAATTCTCTTCTCTAACTTCCCCGTAATTCCAGCACATCGAGAAATACTCAGTTCTCAATTATTTTTACAGTTAAAGTTCATATCTGCATGCCGGAAATCAAAACTGCCAGTTTACATTAATTGCAAACTTTTAGTTTCATACTGATTGGAATCTAAGATTTAAAATCTTACTCGATGCAATGTATTTTTCCAGAGGTACATCCAGTCGCTACAAAAACTAATGAAATGGCTCTGTATTTTGGGTGTTAATTCGTTCAACTTTTTTCGATGTGTTTATGGTATAATATTTTAGTCTCACCATAACTACTTTCAATGAAAGTATCGAACCGTCCGATACCAACCATAGGTTTTAACAGACAACGTCGTTAAACTGGCAAATAAAATCCACTCGTTAAAAATTTACTATAATATTATCAGCGCCATTACAACAAATACATTTATTCCTATGGTATACCATTTTTGGCTAAGACAACTCACTACAACTCATTTCGATCTCGGGCTGCTTTACAGGCTTCTTTTTTGTGTCACTGCTTAGTTGCAGAAGTGGTTTTCTTCATCCATAAATTACTTTTAGAAATGTGCTTGATTTCTCATATGTCAAAGTATTACAACTTAAGAGCAATTAATATTACACAATTCTCGTATATAAGCATTTACGTACTTACAGGACTAGTTTGACAAAGATGGCGGTGACTGCGGCCATATAGTAAGAAGCATCTCTGCATTTGACTGGAATGATTTAGAGAGACTACTGAAAATTTAAAAGAGGATCATCGAGTGAAGATTGGGAACTCCATCCTCCAGAAAACAAGGCCCGTCTGTTTTAAACTGAGCCACCTAGTTCACTTTACTCCTAGTGTACGAAACTGTTTTGAAAGAAGTAATTGAATAGTGTAAGGGTTAAAGCTACAATGTTCATCCATTTCTCACTCCCAGTTACGCAACACTCATTATACACACATTATTTCATAGTTTAACACTATGCACACTGTCAGCTAACCTCAGGACCATAGCGAAGATGTTTGGTTTTCATTTTGTGCACGTATCTTTCCATTTCCCAGCCTGAAAAACTGAATTAAATGTTCAAATGTTTGTAAACTTACAAACTACTTACGAACTAACTAATCCTAAGAACGGCACAAATATCCATGCCCGAGCGGAGATTCGAACCCCCGACCGTAGTGGCCGTGCAGACCGTGACTGGAGCGCCTCAGTCCCCTCGGCCACCGCGGCCGGCAATATCAGACTTCCTGGGAAAATTTATTATGCAGTTATATTTCTTGATAGCAGCAGTCATCAGTGTCATTTTTAATATGCATAACTGGTTGACTTACAAGGTATAGAATAAAACACGTGTTTTGTACAGATCGTTTTCATCCAGCGAACTCGACTACTATTTTTAGTTATCATACTTATGACTTTTTTCTATATCCTGAAAACTGTGTTCATTGTTTCCACACATGTGACGTCACACGCCACAATGTCATCACGAAATAGGTCAAAGTCGATGTCTGGTATCTGTCAGTTCAACTCACCCATGTTAAGAACCCTTTTTGTATTAAGACCTTCTATTCGTTATTGACGTGTATCTGTATGTGTGTCATGGCCGCATACTAAACAAGACTAAGATTGAAGTGTTGATAATGGAGGCAGAATTCGTTACCACTACAATATGATTGCTACAATTACTTTCAAACTGTGAATGCCCTGTGCAACGAACTTAATATGCACGTCGATGTACTGTAAAGCAGAATATAATATTTTAATTTTTTCAAACAGTTCATGGGTGCAACAATTACTATCCTTGCATCACCTTTGTATCATCACAAAAATCAGCAACCATGCGCAGAAGAAATTGGTGTTTCGCAGGATTAACAATGTGTGATTTCCAATACCAGTTCTGATCAATATCCAAGATCAAGTATATTAAACTTTACTTTTATGTATTTTATTCCCCCACGGTCTATTGATGTTAATAAAGATTTATTGTAACTTACACAGAACTGAACTGTGATTGTTCTAAATTACATGACAGGCCTAGAGTGAGAATCAGTCACTCGCCCGGACAGAGTGAGTTGCAATCTACGGCTGTTTTCTGATGAAACTGTGGTGTAGAGGGAGGTGTCGTTACTGAATGACTGTAGTAGGATGCAGGATGACTTGCACCAAATTTCTAGGTGGTTTGAGGATTGGCAGCTAGCTCTAAATGTAGAAAAATGTAAGGTGGTGCAGATGAGTAGGAAAATCAACAATCCGGTAATGTTCTAATCACGCATTAGTGGTGTGCCGCTTGACTGAGTCGCGTCAATTAAATATCTAGGCGTAACGCTGCACAACCATATGAAATGGAAAGAGGATTGGAGAAATTGGATGGTCGACTTCAGTTTATTTGGAGAATTTTGGGAATATGTGATTCGTATATAAAGGAGACCGCATACAAAACGCTCGTACGACCCCGTCTTGAGTATTGCTCAAGTGTTTAGGGATTCCCACCAGATCGGTTTAAAGGAAGATATAGAAGCAATTCAGAGGTGGACGGCTAGGATTGTTACTGGTAGATTCTAACAATGCACGAGTGTCACTGAAATGCTTCGAGAACTCAAACGGAAGTCGCTGGAAAAAAGGTGACTCTCTTTTCGAGAAACACTGTTGAAGAAATTTAGAGGGCCGGAATTTGAAGCGATTTGCATAACGATTCTACTACCGCCAACCTACATCTCGCGTAAACACCACAAAGCTAAGATCAGAGAGATGATGCTTCGTGCAGAAGCATACAAGCATTCATTTTCCCCTTGTTCTATATGGCAGTGGAACAGGAAAGCAAGTAACTAATAGTGGTGATCACTGTATCACTGACAAACTAATATTTTTGCAGAAAGATATTTTCACTCTGCAGTGAAGTGTCGCCTGATACGAAACTTTGACAGAACCAAAGGTTACGTTTCATTGGCAGAACGCTCCGAAGATGCAACAGCTCCACCAAAGAGACTGCCCACATCACACTTGTGCGTCCTCTCCTGGAGTACTGTTGCCCAGTGTGGGATCCTCACCAGGTGGGACTGACGGAGGGCATTGAGAAGGTTCAGAGAAGGGCAGCTCGTTTTGTTTTATCGCGTTATAGGGGGAAAAGCGTCACGGAAATGTTGCCCGATTTGAGGTGGAAATCATTTAAAGAACGACGTTATTCGTTGCCGCGAGATCTATTTGCGAAATTTCAGTCACTGACTTTTACTTCTGAATGTGAAAATATTTTGCTAGTACCCACCTACATAGGGAGACATGACCATCCCAATAAAATAAGAGAAATCAGATCGAAAACGGAACGATTTTAGGTGTTCTTTCTTCCCGCGGGCTGTTGGAGAATGGAACGGAAGAGAAAGGTTATGAAAGTGGTTAACGAACCCTCTCCAGGCACTTAAATGTGATTTGCATAGTATCTATTTAGATGTAGAGGTGGCGCAGTGGTAACACACTGGACTCGCATTCGGAAGGATGGTGGATCAAATCCACCTCCGGCCATCCCGATTTAGGTTTTCCGTGATTTCCCTAAATAACTCCAGGCAAATGCCGGGATGGTTCCTTTGAAAGAGCACGGCGTATTTCCTTCCACATCCTTACTCAAACCTTCCGAGCGTAAGCTCCGTCTCTAATGACCACGCTGTCGACGGGACGTTAAACTCCAAGCTTCCTTCTAAAACTGTGTGCCGGACAGGGATTCTAATCCGGGAGGTCTGCCTTTCTCGGGAAAGAGTTTTACCGACTGAGCATGGCACTCTCGCGGCTCGTCCTAGCATATTTATTTCCGCCATGTATCCACAATATCCTTTCTGCCAGAAGTGCGAGTTCTGCAATGTTGACAGAAGAGCGTCTGTGGAGTTTGGAAGGCAGGAGGCGAGGTACTGCCAGAAGTAAAGCCACGAGGACGGTCGTAAGACGTGCCATTGTAGCAGAACACTAGCCCGCCAAGGGCAAAGGTCCGGGGTTCGAATCCTGATTCGGCACGTAGTTTTAATTTCCCAGAAAATTTCGACCTAACAAACTGTTTGCTACCTTTCAGTTAAATATGAAGTTTACGACTTTCAAATGGTACCCCGCAGGTCACTGACTTCGAATGTTGTGCTATACACAGTTGAATGCCTGGGAAACGTTGTACTCGTTTCCAGTGCCACGACTGCGAGTACAACGGCGGCGTCGACGCTCGCTGGTGGACCGCGAATAGGTGCAGAGCGCGCGTGTGGGCTGAGGCCGCGGTGAATCAACGGCTGGGAAGGTCGCCTCCGCGGCTGCCGCTAACCTTTCCCGTGCAGGGATTACAAATGACAGCGTCAAGCAGGCCGCGTCCTCGCCGAACCTGCACTCGCTGGACGCCGCGCCGCGCCGGCCTGTGTCGCCGCTCTTCTTTTTATTCATTTGCGTCTCTGCCCCTCACTATTATTAATCTTCCCAGCCGCCCGCCGGTGACGTCACGCCGTAGGCACACGTCGCCCTTGTCTCCCTCAACTAACGGGATCTCAGTGTCCTGTGTGTCCACTGGTTCAGTGAACCTCCGGGAAAGAAACATGATCGTGCAAAAGAAAAAAATCGCACTGACGTGTTTTACGGCCCACTCTTAAGTTTTTGCAAACATTTTGGACCAAACTAATAATCTATATAATAAAAAATTAATTAATAAAAGTGTCTGCAACCCTTGTAGGAAAAAAAATAGGTACTGGCGGGTTCCGAACCACTGACCTTCAGCGTCACAGTCCAACACATTGCCCAATACGCTACAGCTAACAGTAATAAAATGCGTTTTTAAATCCCGTACTATTGATGGCCGTTGTTAACTGATGCTAATATGGCATTTGTAGATACTAGATTATCATTTATCGTACGAAGAACGACGTCTTTTTGTTAATTCTTCAGTGCACCATTGCTTTGAAATGACAACGTGTAGGTTACAATAAGAAAATCATCAAATACACAACGCAAGATGGCGTATGCCAAAGACAGTTCTGGGCGAGGAATGTCACGTGACATCTGCGAACGGCTGGTTTTCGTTAATTTAATGGAGGGTGTCAAAACTCCGTTATTTTTGCAAATATCTTTCAAACGATACGAGATACGAAGAAAACATAAGGGAACAAAGTTGTAGAGAATTTTCTCCTCTACAAATTCGGTTATTCCGTTTTCGCATCAGATGAACGGTTTATTTGCAATTAAAATTACATTACAAACGGCTTTTTTGGAATTACTAACGTATTTCTTGTCCGAAATATTTCAAAAAGCGAGTAGCCAACAATTATGTCTGTAAAATTTGATGCCGATCAGTTGAACGGTTCGACCTAAAAAGTGGGAACAGGTTACAGCCAGACAGACATCGTCAAATCGCCATTATTTTTGCATATATCTCTGCAACGGTGCAACATATGAAAAAAAACATAATAGAGCGAAGTTGTAGAGAATTTTCCCCTCTACCAATTAGGTTCTCTACCAATTAGGTTATTCAATTTTCGTGTCAGATGAACGGTTCGTTTGCAATTACATTACAAACGGCTTTTTATTGTATTACTACCGTATTTTTTGTCCGAAAAATTTGAAAAAGAGAGGTTCTGGTCTCTGGCGGCCTACAATTATGTGTGCAAAATTTGGTGCTCATCGGTTGAACGGTTCGTCTTAAAAATATGGAACACGTTACGGACAGACAGACATACATCCCAAAATCGCCGTTATTTTTGCAAATATCTCTCAAACGATACGAGATATGAAAAAAAACCATAAGAGAGAAAAGTTGTAGAGAATTTTCTCCTCTAAAAATTCGGTTATTCAATTTTCGTGTCAGATGCATGGTTAAGCCGTTATTTTCATTTAAATTTCGAGCTGTCAAAAGACGATCGCAAAGGCCCACTTTTAGTGTTACTACCGTAACCTAAAGTGGGCGAAAGGTATTGTATATTTCACTCTCGTATCAGAACATTTTATCTGCATTTTCAAAGTATTTTTATCGCATGAGAAACTTTTTAAGGCGTGCAGATAGCACACATTCGTTCAGTAGCGTCATCCAGGCACTAATAAGGCTCAGATTCTCTTCTGAACCTCGTCAGCCAGCCTATGGCCTCTCCTTCGACCCGCAGAGGCGAGTGGAAACGTCGCTGGTAACACGTCCGTTTGTGCTAATAAAGACACCAGCTGCTTTGCTCCTCGGACTCTGAGGGAAACGCACGAAATGGGCCGATCGCAAGGCAATGTAACTAGTTCACGCACCTCACCTTGCGCATGTGCAAAACTTCCCTAATGGCAACATCCGCGCCTTATAGTTTTCTTCGCGCATTGAAGTTTTTATGGGGTTAGAGGGAGAGGTTACTTATCCTACTTCCGAGCGAGGTGGCGCAGTGGTAACACATTGGACTCGTATTCGGAAGGATGATGGTTCAAATACACCTCTGGCCATCCAGATTTAGGTTTCCGTGATTTCCCTAAATCACTCCAGACAAATACGGGGATGGTTCCTTTCAAAGTGTACGTCCGCTTTCCTTCCCCATCCTTGTCCAAAAAGCCTAGCGTGAGCTCCGTCTCTAATGACAACGCTGTCGACGGGACATTAAACCCTAAGCTTCCTTCTCCACTTATCCGACTACAAGCTATGTATCTTTTTCTCATCTTCTCGTTTATAATAGATTCTTGAAATAGCAATGATTTTTGTATTATTACTTCTCACAAATATTAGGCCGTTTTGTTCCAAATATACGCCACGATTTCGAGTGGCGATATATTCTTCGTTGTCATAAAAATATATAGCTGTTTGAAAATAGATGGGGAAAAGCAGTCTTCACGCATACATAAGAAGAGGTGAATGTGGTGGCTACTTGGAAAGCTAAATTACGTAAAGCAGTAAAAGTAGTAAATCCGCCACAGCAGGATATTCACCATCCGAATATGTACCGATCCGTCGCAAATCGGCTAGTTCAGTAATTGACAAACAACTGTAAACGTCTTTCAAGTATTCCTACACTATACTTTTATCCTCATCACTCAAACGAAATAACGGACTTGAGGGCCAGCAGCTGTTCTTGCTGCAACCTTCGTAGCATTTAACGACCAAACCACTGACCATGAATTTTCCTCTCTGCAGCAGCAGAGTGTTCATGGTCATAGAATTTAGACTGATTAACTATTCCTCGAATCTGCTCTGAATCTCAGACTCTAGCTTCTCGAGGGTAATACGAAACGCATTCATAAAGTAAGTTTCCCTGTTTTTTTAACAAAGACAACATAGTTGCGTGAAAACCTGTATTGGCAACAGGTGCAGCAATGTTTGTACTACTTTTCGAAACAGTGACCAAAAGAACTGAGATACTTATCATATCGTGTGATAAATCTTTCCTATTCCTGTGTCGTAGAACGGAACCAGCGTTTTAAAATCGTCTGTAGTTCTGTCTCGTTGTCAAAGCGCTGGTAGGAAGACATGTCGTTCAGGACAAGAGGCATGGAATGCCTACTGTAGGTGTTGTTCTGCTCCATGACAATGCTCGTCCCCATACAGCAACTGTTTTGCAGAAGTTCAGAGCTGTTTGATCACCCAGCATACTGTCGTGATCTTGCTCCCAGCGATTTCCATCGTTTCTTACACTACTAGAAATTCCTGTCCTCCGGACAGCTTCTTCATAACGACGGAGAGATGAAGACGCTGCTTCCATTCACTGACAGCAGACTACTGCGACATAAGAACACAGAAACTGATCCCACGAAATGACAATGTCTTAATTATTTTGGTGAATAGATCGAAAAAAAGTCCTTTATCTGAGCCTGGAAACTTTCGAAGCATTTTGCACATAGAGGCTCCTTGCATTTGGTGCAAATATAGCAAAAAATGTGAACATTATCGCACACTGAATATCATTTCGCACGCTTCAAAAATACTGACAACAATAATATTGTACAGAATTGAATACAAAATAGAACCTTTTCTTACTGATGATCAGTTTCGATTTAGAAGAGGAAGAGAAACTCGCGAAGCAATTTTAGCAATGAGGCTACTTTCGGAAAAACGATTAAGGAAAAGTCTAAACACCTTATGGCCTTTGTGGATTTAGAAAAGGCGTTTGTTAACGTGGGATGGGATATTCTGTTCAATATTTTGAAAGAATTACAGGTGAAATATAAAGATAGAAGAATAATTTGGAAATTATATAGAGATGAAACAGCTGTAATTAGGTGTGGAGAGTATGTACAGGAAGCAAAAATAGAAAAGGGAGGAAGACAAGGATGCTCACTTTCACCTGTTTTATTCAATGCATATATTCAAATAGGATTGAATTAAGTTAGAGAAAAGATGCAGAATAGGAAAGGAGGTATGGTAATACAAGGAGAAAGAATTGATATGCTCGATTTGCCGACGATATTGCAGTGGTAGCGGACAATGAAGATGAGTTAACATATATGCTCAGTGAAATGAAATCAGCGCTTAGCAAGTATGGAATGAAGATCAACAGAAGCAAAACTAAAATTTTAACTGTAAACAAGTACGGAACCCATGCAAGTATTATGTTCGATGATGCACCCCTTGAGAACGTCAATGAATTTACATACCTGGGCAGCAAGATCTCTTCAGATGCTAAATCTAAACAAGATGCTCAAAGTAGAAAATGTCAAGCAAAAACTGCCTTCAATAAGAAACATAAACTTCTCACATCCAACAACATGAACATCCTTTTGAAGAAAAAAATATTGAAAACTTTTGTATGGAGTGTAATGTATGGAAGTGAATCTCGGACTATGGGAAAACCGGCACATCGAAAGATAGACGCGTTCGAGATGTGGTGCTACCGTAGAATGTTGAAGATAAGCTGGGTTGATAAAGTAACAAACGAACAGGTTTTGCAAAGAATTGGTGAGGAGTTGTCTCTGAGAAGAACTCTGCGAAAAAGGCGCAATATCTAGATCGGTCATATCTTGAGGCATGAAAAAAAAAAACAGTCAACAATCCGAAGATTGGTTTGAACACCACAGTGCTTTACTAGGCATGGTCATGTTTGGAGGTGGTATGCCGTTGCCTTCTTCCGACCTTCGAACTGACTTACCCAGCCAGTTATAGGGGGACCTACAGTTTAACGTGGGCTCCGAACCACGGTGCTACTCGGTATTTTTCACATGAGCAGTACTGCCAGAGGTGAAAGAAGTGGAAAGTGACAGATAAAAATCCTAGGACCAGGCGGGGATCGAACCCGCGACCTTTGGATTTGTAGTCTGCCATTCGACCACTGTGCAACTGAGGCGCACCTTGAGGCATGAAGGATTGCTAAAAATCATCTTGGGGGGATTGGTGGAGGAAGTGAACTGTAAAGGAAGACCCAGGCTGGAGTATATGAGACAAGTGATACACGATATGAACTGTAACAGCTAAAGGGACATTAAACAAATGGCAAGCAACAGGATACTATGGGGGAAGTGCTGCAAACCAACCTACGGGTTGATAACCAAAGAAGAAGTTACTTTTGTTTATTTTTTGTGAAACTGGATTGCTGTTTGAGAACGCTCGCTGTGCTTCACGGCCGCCACCTTGACCTGCTACTGCCTTGACGCTTGTCAGTTCAGCTTGCGACTTCAACAGTGGAGCAACTGTCCGTAAGGTCCCATAGAATGGACTCCATGCGCTTACGACTTCTAAAACGACCTAAGTCCTCGGATACTCAGAAGTTTCTAAAAATAGCCGACCACTACAGTGGACGCTATGCGCCACAGGGTTAAAGAAACGAGATGCCAAATCTAGATACCTGGCAAGTTAATTAAGCATCTAAGGAAAGCCACAACATTTGTTCTGTTACAGAGTACACCAGGCGGCAGCGTTAAATTACAGTGTCTCACGCTAAAGGTTAAGCGATAAGTAACACAATCGACAGCGTAAGTTCCCAGCAGTGAAGTGCAGGACGCAAAGAGCAGTCACTTGCTGGATAATGAGGAGCGCTGTGTCCGTGCTTGCTGAGTCTCTGCCACACAGATCCTTTCAGTGGGGCTTCCAGTGCAATGCTTCATATGCATACCGTTGTTTCACTCACTCAGCTACGTTTGTAGTCGACAATAGAAGGTGAAGAGTCACTGTCATTAAAGGTGAAGTTGTATTCTCTTACATTCAATCAGTTTCTTCAATATACATCTCGTGTGATTACCATGAAAGTAGAATCAGAGAACTTCTGAGGTATGTAGAGAATTTTGAACCACGTTTCATGTTCGCGAAATGTCACCCTTCTTGTAATCGAAAATCTCACGGTCAGTAGGGATCAAAATGGATTCCGCTATTCTCGTCATATTCCTCCATGAAACCCAGAAGGCAATAATCACCGGCGCTCTAAATGCTGCTGTGTTCCTTTATTTCTGGAAGGCGTTCTTTATAGTTCCAAACCGCCACTTAACAAAAGAACTTACGGAACATCAGACCAACTTTGTGATTTGAGTGAAAAGTTCCTTAGAAGTAGAACGCAGCATATAATTCTCAGGAGAGTGTAATCTTCTGATGTAAATAAACTGATTCAGCACGTGTCACGGAATACGCTAATATCGTGTAAGATCTCCTGTGGGCCTGCCGACTGCAGCGAGGCACCGTGGAAGTGAGTGTAGGCTACAACCCCCTGACACTCCTCTAGACGCAGCTGACGCCACATCGTTTGCAGAGCGGCAGACAAGTCTGGTCTGTTGGTGGGTGGAGATCCTAGCCACGGAGCCTGCGTTTCATGGCATCCCAGAAATGCTCGATAGGGTTAGCGTCAGGCAGGGTGTCGAAAGGCCAAAAAATGGCTGGAGATGGCCCCCTCTCAACATAGTGCAGATCATTCAAAGTCCCTCCCATAACAATTTATTTATGTTTGTATGTACGTTTTCAATTTTGGTTTGTACTTCATCTATTAAGCAATGAGATGCAGACACAAACTCACGTATAAAATAACAAACATTTTTAAAATATAGGGCATAAGACACAAAAATGTTCCAAAAGTCTAGTATATACCAACTACAATGTAACACTTGAGATACTATATAGCAACTACAATGTAACACTTGTGATACTATATAGCCGCGGTGGAGTGGCCGAACGGTCTAAGACGCCTTGCTATAGAACGCGCGTTTTCTCGCCGTCGGAGGTTCGTGTCCTCCCTCGGGCATGGGCGTGTTTAGGTTAGTTTACGTTTTTATGGATTGATAACCATAGCAGCTAAGTTTGAAAATGTTTGTAAATCTATCGGGCCAAACTGCGTGGTCATCAGTCCGTAACTTACAAACTACTTAACCTAAGGACAACACGCACACCCATGCCCTAGGGAGGACTCGAACCTCCGACGGCGAGCAACCGCGCGATCCGCAGCGAGGCGCCTTAGACGCTCGGCTACTCCGCCGCGGCAAAAGTTAAGTCTCACAGATAGGCAAACATTTGAATTTGATAGCTTATGTACAGGGTGTACCTAAATATGAGGGAAAGCGCCGGGGATTCGTTAGAGGAGTGCGAGCGGCTTTTCGCCCTCGGGGGTTCGAGTCTCCCCTCGGGCATGGGTGTTTGTGTTGTCTTTAGGTTAGTTTACCTTAGTCTAAGTAGTTAAGTCCGACAGATTTACAAACATTTGAACAACATTTTTTTGGACAACAAGGAGAACTTGTCCGGTAAACATATGGTTGATTTGCTTTCGTTACCGTGCTACAGATATTTGTTGTGGTATACATAACACTTCAGTATACAGGTTGGTCATTTATGTAGGGCGCGTAGGCCACATGCACATTTTTCACGTTTGTGTGCATTTTCTTTGCGTTGAAAACCACGTGATGTCCTTTGCGTAGACAAGTAACCACGTCCATACAGGTCATAAGCTAGAGTGGAGTAATAAGCGTTGTCATTTGTTACTGAGTGCACGTACAGTACAAATGGAGTGGTGCGTGTTGCCAGTTATTGTGTGCACGTACGGTACAAGTCGTGTATTATTATTACAATCGGGTACGCGAATCAGGAAATGGTAAACATCCACCTTCCGTATGAGCGGGCTCAATGTAACGCAAGTGAACCACGGCGTTTACATGCGGAACACTATCCTACTAGATGTTTAGCGACCAACGAGACGTTCCAAAGAATACAGGAGGGTCTAAATGTTCAAATGTTTGTAGAGTTTATGGGACTTAACTACGGGGTCATCAGTCCCTAAACTTACAAACTACTTATGAACTAGCTAATACTAAGGACGGCACAAATATCCATGCCCGAGGGGGGATTCGAACCCCCGACCGTACTGGCCGTGCAGACCGTGACTGGCGCGCCGCAGTCCCCTCGGCCACCGCAGCCGGCCAGGAGGGTCTGTGCGAAACAACCTCGTTTAGCAGGCGTGTTGTTGATAATGCACGACCTGAGAGCGCAAGATCAACTGACACGGTGAAACGAGTCGTCAACCATATTGGGGAAAATAAGAGGAGCAGCACCAGGGAAGCAGCGGCAAGTGTTGATGTGAGTCACGTGACAGTGGGGAGGACTCTACGAGGACACCTCCCTTGTCCATATCACTTTTAAAATGTTCAAGATCTTAAGTGCAGCTGACTTTCCAACCGGAGCAGCATTTTGTACCTCGTTACAACAGATGTGTGGTCAGGGGCAAAATTTCCTCTCATCTATTCTGCTTACCGGTAAATCGAAGTTTAACAGAAATGAAGTGCAGAACTTTCACTATACGCATGTCTCGGTGTGTGAAGTAATAGGTCACACATTAATTGGTTTTTCATTTTACCAGGAACATTGACAGGGACATCATAATGCGCCTTTTTAACAAATGATTTGCATGGTTTGTTGGCAGACGTTCCACTGGATTTAATTAACTGTGTGTGGGTCACGAATGATGGAGCACCGCCCCATTTTGCTCGTGTTGCTAAAGCAAATGTTGTTAAACAAGTGGATAGGGCGTCAGGGACCGACACCGTGGCCTCCTCGTTTTCGCAACCTCATTCCGTTACACTTGTATTTATTGGGTTATTTGAAGGCCATTGAGTATGCCACACCTATTCATACCGAGGAAGCGCTGTGTCAGCGCACAGAGCAAGGTGTCAGCTGATTCGACACACGCCTGGAATATGGGAACGAGAGAGGCAGTCAACGATGCGGCTGCAATACAGCTCGTGGTAGCCGTTTTGAGCAGCTTCTGTTGGGAGCTATACGTGGTTAATTACACTGTACAGCACAATGACCAACCAGCAGAGTGTACTGGTTTGCATTATGTACAGCACAAGAAATGCCTGCAACACCGTAACGAAAGCAAATAAACCATATGTGCAGAATATGTTCTGTTTGATGCCATATCTTCCATAGAGTACCCGAAGCTTTCCCACATATTTACTTACATCATGTATAGGACAAACAAGTACAGCATTTAATGTCAGACACAAAAACGACTCTAGGGCGTGGAAGTATGGAACAAACCACTTTACATTTGCGCAACACCTACGAGAACAGAGTCACAAACATCCAAAGACTAAGACATGCAAATAATTAGAACAAATAACAAAAAGCACCTTCTAAGTCTACAAGAAAATTACCACATCAAAAACCTAAAGCAGAAAATAAAATCATGTTAAATGATCAAGTGCATATATATCAAACAAGTCACAGCTTACACTAATAGACGAAATAACAAAAGGGACACTCCCTTCACTCTCCCACTAACTCATCCACAAAAGATTTAAATCGACGCTCAACTCACCAAAGCGCCAAAGTATTTTACTACTAAGTATCTGAGATTGCAGACATAGACACACCCATACCCCCTCCCCCCACATACACACAGGCAAAGAACAAATGTTTTTTCACCATGAAAAAAATGTTCAAATGTTTGTATAGCTTATGGGACTTTACTACGGGGTCATCAGGCCCTAAACTTACAAACTACTTATGAACTAGCTAACACTAAGGACGGCTCAAATATCCATGTCCGAGGGAGGATTCGAACCCCCGACCGTAGTGACCGTGCAGACCGTGACTGGCGCGCCTCAGCCCCCTCGGCCACTGCGGTCGGCTTTTTCTCCATCTTTTGCGTACACACACACACAAACACACACACACACACACACACACACACACACACACACAATCTGATGCATAGACAACATACACACCGTTAAGTTGGCAACACATTCCGAAAAGAGTTACAGCTGCAAGACAGTGAAATACATAAATATAGCACATGCAAAAAGTGAAGAAATGCACGAAAAACTACGTCAGTAGAGGAGTTGTATGACGGCGGTGTGTGACCAGGTGGGAGAAGCAACATAGACCAAACTCAAAGACTTAGAGATGATGCCCTGAAATAGAAGATGGAGAAACGCGTCTCCGTTAAATAAAAACATAGCAGCAGAAAAACGGCGTTTTCATTTCCAAATAATAATAATAATAATAATAATAATTCGACGATTTCTGCGGAAGATGGCCTCACAAACAAAATTATTAATTGTTTCCTGCTTTTTAGTCTTGTGTGCACGAAAGGTTTCAATCCGTGTTAAAACATATTCATGAGATTACTACAAAAGTGATAAATGTCAGGTCATTTTCAGTTTCTCTTCACCCGACAAAATCAATATACGTATCTCCTACGTAGAACTCACGAATAAACTGTGAAAGCAAAAATTAAAGAGATTCCTTCTAGCACGGAGGTTTAGCAGCAACAGTATTTTCTGCAAACCATTTGCCACTGGAGCGGGGAAAAAGGAATTTCAGTGCTATATCGCCTCACACCGGGCAAGAAAACGCATTGTCATGTAGTACTGAGCTACCTCAAAGGTCTCTGGCTCATCGAGAAATGACAACAGATAACAAAATACCCTCTTTCATTACAGACAACAAAAAAGAGTTAATATTGTATTTCCATATACTTCTGAGCTGTGCTCAAAGCCATCATTATATTGGTTCTACAGTAAATGGAATGACTGAACCTAATAGACCTGTAGACAAGAAAGCGACTTAAAAAAATTTTAAGGTGTCTAGCTATATACGTTTTCTGTTCTCTTTTCAACGTGTTGGGATTACCAGTTTATTGTCTTATGTTGGATGTGATCCTGTTGAATTACTTTACACCAATCTACAAACCTCCAATCTGAACCGTCGAGTTCTGATTTTATTATGATGTTAATTTTTCTCTTTTTAGGTAAAAGTTAACAAAATACTTTCGCATTCGGAGGCGGAAGTCGATGACCGAAATTTCGTAAGTGTATCTCGCCGTAACGAATGTTGTAATGATTCTGGTACTAGCAATTCAATTTCTCACGTTAGATATCGCATAACATGAGATTTTATGAGATTGAAACTGTTAGCTGTTAACTACTTTAGGACTATTCAGCTATCTTCTTACCTGTGAGTGCTAAGATTGACGTTAGACTTCTTATACGGGTATAAAGATAATTACATTTTCTCCTTCCATTTGCGAGTGGAACAGGAAATGGAATGACCAGAAAATGGAATAAATTACACTCCGTCATGAAGACTTGTGGAGTCTCTAGGTGAATATAGAAGATCTAATTCGCCAACGGTTAACCTGCTTCCACGCGACTCCTGTAAAATTTCCCCAGCAGAATACTGCTGTTTGAGCTGACTCGATTCCCCGTGTCAGAAAACACACGTCCGATGTTGACACGAACGCCGACGTGACGTCAGAGCCAGCCTTTAGAAGTGACGGAACCTGGAAAGCGGGCTATCTGGCGCATCGCTCCTTGACTCTCTTCCATACAATGCAGCTTGCAACACGCCGCCAAATAGCGTCCACCGCCAGCCTCTCTTCTAACAGTATTCACTCTCCGCAAGTCTATTGTGATTGCCTGCTTCGACCATCCTGTGGGTGGTTAACTAAGAGAAGAAACCGAAAAAGATCGTCACCGTAAAATTAAAATAACGCCCTGATGACGAATTTACACTCTGATAATAATGTCTCTTGGAAATAATCTTCACAAAGTATTTGTCCAACGAGGAACTTGCACATCTAAAATGCTTTTAGGGTGACCACCATCACATGGCTCGAGCTTTCAAAATCGAGCATTGCAATTAAAAAAAAAAAAAAACTGTCATGTAGAATGTGTTTTCTTCGTAACATTACTGAACAAAGGCTACGCAATGCCACATTCTTGTAAAAATCATTACTTGTCGTTGGATTATTTACAACATTCGAAACTGTTGTTCATGTGTAACAGGGAGAGAGAGAATGTGTCAATGGGGAAGGGTTATAGATTGGACTCAGTTGGACCACACGGAGATGAACTCAGCACCCTCAAAATACAACAACAGATTGGTGAATGGGGATTAATCTAATCTAAACTGACCTAATCAGACCGCACTCGATACATAGCCCATAGTCATTTACAATCGTGGCTGTATTTACGGGAGGATACCCACGGCCTCTACAAGAGAAGGACCACCACTTTCATACACAAACTTGTATTTGGGGAAAAATCTTCGCTTATTTTGCCGACACAACTGCATTAATATAGTATTACTTCTATTTGACTGATTATTAATATAGTATTGAATTCGCTTGAAAAGCTATTTCATTTTATACTTTACTAACCCGTTTATTATATAGAAGAATTTGCAGAATTGCCTAATATAACACTGTAAATAATGCAACTTTGTAATATTAATTGATAATTGTTTGACGAAATCTATTGCACGTGCAAATGCTGAATGACGACTAAAGAATCTGAATGTGAATCGTTAGTTCCCGGGTGTGTATCTGCCCCCTTCTTAGGTTACTCCATCTAACTCTCCCTCATCCGTCAGTCGCCTTCTTCCCCATACTGTCCATTTCAATATCGTTTTCATGCATGTCACTCTTATGATGGCATAGCTTCTGCAGAATGTATCCTACAATGATATAATTTTGCAGGAACTTACAGGAGAGTGTTAGAAAATTGTCTGCAAAATGTGTTGCGAATAGAGTTTTTAGTAAAGCTATAATAAATTACATCCTTATGTGTGATGGTTCGGTTTTTCATACATTTCATTCTTCATGACGTATCTCTTGTTTAAATGTTTGTAGTTACATGGGACCTAAACTACTATGGTCATCAGTCCCTAGAATTAGAATCTATTTAAACTAAGTTAAACTAACCTAAAATTGCCTATAACTACCCCAATAATAATCGTATAACAAAAGTTATACCACTGTAATCAGCGTCAAAAACTGAATCGAACTGCGCTCCTCAAATATAAAATCAGAAAACTTCAAAATTTGCGCTATCCCGTACGCGCGCATCGTAAGGGGTACCCACCCACCAACCCCCTCAGACACATACCCCACCCAAAAAGCGTCGTCACCATGATTAGTACTTACAAATGGTTAGTATATCAATTATTTCATGCTGTTGCATCCTAAGGTTGGTGCTTATCCTGACCAAGTACGACCCGTACGACGCGCGTACCTAGTAAGGCTTGTTCGGGAGGATGGTGGTTCAAATCCACCTCCGGCCATCCAGATTCAGGTTTTCCGTGATTTCGGTAAATCACTTCAGGCAAATGCCGGGATGGTTCCTTTCAAAAGGGCACGGCCGATTTCCTTCCCCATCCTTACCCATAACTCCGAGCGTTAGCTCCGTCTCTAATGACCAAGCTGTCGACGGGACGTTAAACCTTAAGCTTCCTTCCTTCCTTAGTAAGGCTTGTGCACGTGTACGGGATAGTGTAAATTTTGAAGTTTTCTGATTTTATATTTGAGGAGTGCAGTTCGGATCAGTTTTTGACGGGTGGGGGGGGGGGGCGGAAGAACTCTAGGGAAGAGGTGGGAGGGGGAGACCAAGCGTGGGAGGAATGAGGAGGGCGTGGGAGAGAGCGCGCATCATTGACGGGGAGGGATACACTGAGTGTTTACTCGCACTTACATTCTGCCCAGCATTGTAGTCTGTCGTCAGTTCTGCCACGGATCACTGCCTGTCCTGTCTTACCTGTTCGACATCTGTTATGAGCGATATATGTACGTGGCTTTCCTGTACACTTTGGTTACATTTGAAGAGAAAGATTTCGCTTGCCACATTTTTGGAGTGGCGATCTCATTCAGGCCAATCACAGTAATCAGAATTAAGAAATGGAATGATATGAAACAAAGCGACTGGGAAGCAACAGGTTCACACAAGAGTTATGAAATCAGTTCCTGAATTAATTTAGCACATTTATCTAATCATATGAACCTAAAAACCCTAGTTTTTAAGTATAGTTTCATGACTGATTCTAAAACAAGTCACACTAATTACGTATACATATTCTGTAAACTGGCTCATTCCACATCATTTCGATAAAAGAATAATCTATGAAATATATAAGTAGCATTTTATTAAACGTATATAATATTTCTGCAGTAGGAGCATTGATTTAAGTACGCATGTTTCTCTGTGTTACAGCGCTCCTGTTTGCCTTCTGTCCAAATAATGGGAAAGTATTTTCATCTGTTGTTCCAGGGGTGAGTAACTCTATTGTTTTGTTTGTGCCCACAAATACTTTTAATTCAGTATCATATAATTTTTGGTTACGTCAGAGTGTTTAAATACAATGGGACACTATGACATGAATTGTTTGGTTGTGCAAAGGTATTGAAATAACTACGAAGAACATATTTCTAATATTGCAAATGTTTAACTATCTTCTGTCTTGCTATATTTTAAAACCAAATCAATATGGAAGGATCGATGAATGAGCCGTTAGTTCGTTCAAATGTTTGTAGAGCTTATGGGATTTAACTACGGGATCATCAGTCCCTAAACTTACAAACTACTTATGAACTAGCTTATACTAAAGACGGCCCGAGGAGGGATTCGAACCCCCGACCGCAGCGGCCGTGCAGACAGTGACTGGCACTTAAATGGGATTTGCAGAGTATCCCCTGTAGATGTAGATGTAGAGTCATTAGAATGTACCCCAGGCAAAAAAAAAAAAAAAACAGTGTGGTCGTATGTTATCTCTTAAGGCCATATATTAGTACTTTAGAATTCTGCAGAAATCATGATATTATTAGAGCTTAATTAAAGTTACTTCTTATATGACCTGCAGCGATACACAGAATCTGTCGGGTCACAGTACGATAAAGCAATGTCAGTCAAAGTCAGTGTCATATATTGTAAATAAAATGTATGTTGCGGGAAGATTGTCGTTCCGGGCAATTCGTACTGTGGTTTGCCCTCCTTTGACTTATTATCAAGTGTCAAGTTTGTGTCTCACTCCTGTGGATGTCTCTTGCTATATTCGGATGTCTGTCTTCTCGTAAACGAAAACCGATAGTCGAACATATACCTTTGTTGACGAGTTTACATGTTAAGGATTGAATATATTTTGCTACCCCCTGGTTTTCCTGTTGTCAATTTCTTTACACAACTGCTAAAAATAAATAAGGTTTTCGATTTACACAGCTCTATGGGTGCTTTTCTTCCGTTAAATATACGAGAATAGTGGGCAAGGGAATTACGGCACAGGGGCAGGTGACATTAGCAACCCACACAAAAGCTCTGACCTACTTCCGTAGCAAAGGCTAAACTTACGTTCCAAACAGTATTGATGACAAGCAACATTGCCAGATTCCTTCCCCAGCTCTCTCTCCTTCCCTATCCATATCATCACCATCCCTCTCGAAGTCAAAATCCAAGATGGCGCAGTAGACGAATTGTCTATGTATAAAATAGCAGGAGATTCAAAACTCCCGAGATTTCCCCACCCATCTGACGTTATAGTTCACTTGTACTATCATAATTAAGTTTCAGACTGTACATAGAAAGGATGTCCCCCACTTTGAAAATAATTGGAAATTCAGAAAAATCGTATCTTCCAAGTTTAAATGATAACAAATCTCAGTCTAAAATAGCCTATGGTTAAACATTAACCGTCAATGGGATGTGATTGGTGTGATTTTATTTATTTATTTAAACGAAATTAGGGACTGCCTCTGCACTCGAATAGTGCAACACCGTAGACCAAGGGTACTGAGCCGCAACGATGGACTCCAAGAACTCACTTCGCCTGTGATCAAAATTCAAAATCCAAAATAGTTGTCCCAATTTTCACAACTATTATGTCCTTAATAATAGTACTGCAACAGCCCCACCACTTCATAGACGTCATAAAACAAGTGTACTAATTTAAAGTGTGCGGGAATCTGAAAATGCAAAAAGCATACTCACGTTATAGACAACATTGAAGAATGCCATGAAGTTTAAAAATTGAAGAGGAACAGCTGTGCTCTGTTTAAAATAGCGAGAAATGTAAAATTAAAATCATATTAGATTGTTTACAATGACTCACACTTAAGTTATACCGCTGCCACGCGAAATTAATTAAACAGTTTGTCTTTGGAGAAAATTCAAGCAAGGCAAATGAATACTCGTTCATTATGGAGGACATGTGCTATAGCACTGGAGCTAAAACATGTATGTACCACGTCTTAAAACGCACCAAAACATATTTTTGTGTGAGAGAAGTGCCAGTTAGTAAGTAAACAATTTTGTTCATAACCAAGCCCTTAGATCCACCAAACCATGTGAAGCTTAAATTCATCCAACAGGTACCCACTGTATTTTATGGGTAAATACATACATCTATTTGAAGTGACCAGACAAATTGTCACCATTAAACCTACGCTAATACAAATGTCGAAATACACTACCGGAAAAGTAAATAGCACACCTGGAAAGACGGCGTAGATTTTGATCGGATTGCGGAAGATGCCACATGAGATAGTAGATGTACTCCTACTGATAATGGTTTCAACGTTATCCTTCAGTGACATAGCTGCCAGAGAGCCATCTGGCCCTTTCCCTTTTATAGCCACTGTTTACAGCCATAAGACATAGTGTGATATCGAAGTCTGAAGCAAACAGGCGCATTGTCAGCACTCGTACTTCATACAGCCAACTCAGACAGTTTGAAAGGGGTCAAATTGTAGCCTTCCGAACGGCAGACCGATCCTTTCGGAGAATTTCCACCAAGTTGGACGTGCTGCGTCAGCTGTGCAACGATATTGGTTGCAATAGTCACATGATGAGGTTCGGGAAATCCACGCAGCATAGACGTCTAACAAGATCGTTGTATTATAAGGGCAGCAACAGCAGATCGTACAACTACCATAGCACAGGTAAGAGGATTTGTGAGCCCATAAAAAAAAATGTTCAAATGTTTGTAGAACTTACGGTACTTAACTACGGGGTCATCAGTCCCTAAGCTTACAAACTACTTATGAACTAGCTAAGACTAAGGACGGCACAAATATCCATGCCCGAGGGGGGATGCGAACCCCCGACCGCAGTGGCCGTGCAGACCATGACTGGAACGCCTCAGTCTCCACGGCCACCGCGGCCGGCTTGTGAGCCCATAAGTGTCAACATGAGCAACTCGTCAACCCGCAACTCTTGTAGAACAACGTGAACAGATCGAACAGGCGTGGGATTATGTACCCCAAGACAGTATTCACTATCGGATGGATGCCAGAAGCAGCACCTGCATTGCCACTCTTGCAGGCTATGCCACGTACTAATATGTGTTTTTCAGCATAGTAGACACTTGGTACCTCAGTACCGCTAGACCTATTGATCTGTATATGTAACCATTCCACATACATGATATGAACTTTCTCAACAATAAATCTTGGGTGAATTGGTGAACTCTAAGAGGGTGTATTAATTTTTATTTCCGGTAGTGTGAAAAGGATTGGTGCAATAATAACAGTCAACAGAATTGTCATCCGTGCTATATGAAAGCCCTCATCGTCTCTTGGAAGATGAGTAACATGGTGACTCACTGACTCACACCTGTGCTCCGTAAATTTGTACCAGATCACAAGGTCCATTTACACAGCGTACACTTCCCATTACGTATACACGCCATCGGGTCGTTATGGGATTTTGTGTGCCGGCCGCGGTGGCCGAGGGGACTGAGGCGCTCCAGTCACGGTCTGCACGGCCACTACGGTCGGGGGTTCGAATTCCCCCTCGGGCATGGATATTTGTGCCGTCCTTAGGATTAGCTAGTTTGTAAGTTTAGGGACTGATGACCCCGTAGTTAAGTCCCATAAGCTATACAAACATTTGAACATTTGGACTTCGTGCATGAATCGCGGTGTGATTATTATATGGATGTCTATGCCGCTTAAAAATGCCAGGACATGGTACGCTTCTTCATTTCTCGCCTTAGATTTATAATAGCTATTACCGTTGTAAAGTTCCGAAAAGCGTGCGCTCATTTAACAGCCTGGTAATATGTCTGCACTGAAACTTCTCAGAAGAAAGTGAATGACAAAATAAAGAAGTTCCAGACCACTGTTTTTACATTTACTGTCGTGTAAATATAAAGGAACTTTACTGCCTCCGTAGATTTGGTAAACAAATCTGTCACAGTTTCTGACTCTTTTATCGAAATATTTGCTGAGAATATCGAGTACAAAACCTGTGAGATCCACTATCTGAACTAGCAAGGTGCTTACAGGCAATCATACTTTGTACCACATTCACGTGTGTTTGAAGACGGTTGAGAAATCTGATTGTGTGGCTAGTTAACGTGCATTCAGGGACAAAGTATAGATTATAATCGACTTATACCGTTACCACTTGTCTAATGTCATTGATGGAGACAGTTCGTTAAACAACTTTTGTTCTTTTTATAAGGCATAAACTGAACTATATCCGCTTTCCTCTTTTATTTGGATGTTTTTGTAGTGAAATATGTTGCTCTGAAATTGATCGGCATTGCCCACCAGTTTTCGGAGTAGCGGTCTGATTTAAGCCTACCAGAGTAAAGAGAATCAAAAAATGTAATGAAATGAAACAAAGTGACTGCTAGCGGAAAGCTAATACTTCAAATGCGAGGGTTGACATCGTGTCAATTTAACATACAAAAGCTATGAAATAAGTTTCTGAATTAATTCATCATCCAGGAGATAAAATTGTTGCACGACCTGAGATTTTATCGATTGAAAATGCCTTCGTGCGGCTACATCGAAAGGGCTATGGCGTGATTGTTGGAAATCGATTACTATCTCTTAATCTGGAAATGTGGCTAGCTCAATTAATTTGCATATCAAATGAATTTGAGATATCTACCACAGATCTCAGGGCCGCTGAGTGTTTGGCCTTCCATAACCAAACTAAAAATGTGTGGACATTGCGGCCTTCCTTCCCTCTCCTCCACCATCTCTCCCCAATCCCTCCCCCCCCCCCCAGCCACCAAAAATCGCCTAGCGAAAGCGTAATGATGGAAATTAACTTTGTAAAGAAATAGGAAACGGTGATATAAAACACGGAAACTACTTACGAAGTCAATTTATTAAGGTAAAGTTAGGGAGACAAGTTCTACAATGAAGCAACCTTTAGAATTTATATCCTGTTTCAAGAAAGAAAAAAAAAAACCAAGTGTGACTCTGCGCCAGAAAAATATTCGATAATTGTGTTTAGATTAATTTGTCGAAACATTTCACAAGCAACGTATATACGTTTCTCCATACATTTAAGAATTACCATTAGTCTTTCACATTTATCCTTGTTTTGCTATTCTGACTGCCAAGAGCGCTAATTACTTTATATGATTACAAATTTCATCCGAACTAGCTGAGGTCCTTACATGTTCTCCCTACGTAAAACTTGGTGTTGTCGCCGTCATTGAAATGGGAATGTGCTCGAATTACAAAATGTTACCATACTGGGCGGTCACAATAATAAAATGATTGAAATCATTTGTTTTTAATACGTCAATATTAAAGTTACGAGCTCAAGCGGTCCCATTGTACATGTTGCCTCAACGCTGACTCGATAAGTTACACTAATTTATCATTGAAAACTAATTGAAATATATTTATTATATCTTTTTACATAAATGATTATTCTGGACACAGTGATTAGAAAAAGAATTGAATTAAATAATATTTAGTAAATTTCAAAGATTAAATTTCAAAGATTGAATACCTTTTGATCATGGAAAGTAACTTTACAAAGCGATCCATTGTTCAGGATCTCTTTGCATTTCAAGCAACTATTCACATAAATTCTAATGAGTGACTTAGCTTCCATCCAAGCTGCTTGGAACTATGCCAGATATGACAAACGTTATAGTTCACATTAGCCCTTATCTTCATCGGTGACAGATTCTGAAGTCAATAATGAGTGTAAATTTATTCACACTTCACTGTCCACGTTTGTTTAGAACGGTCGCGTTACCATTTATGATTCTCTTACTAGCTATATTTTGATATACGTATCCGCACAACACTTTTGATATTTTGCATCATGTGTTATTTTGATAGTCACTCTAAGTAATGGTATGATACACCTTTTCGCAGCATTCTATACTCCATAGAACTTTAGTTCAAAATGTTCAAATGTTTGTAAATCTATCGGACCAAACTGTGTGGTCATCAATCCATAGCTTACAAACTACTTAGACCTAGGTAAACCTAAGGACAACACATACACCCATGCCCCAGGGAGGACTCGAACCTCCATAGCCAGCAACCGCGCGCTGCGCAGCGAGACGCCTTAGACTGCTCGGCTACTCCACCGCGGCAGAACTTTAGTCAAAAGGAAAAGGTTTTCCAGGTGTATGACGAAATAATTGAAGTTTACGTTGAAATTAAAGAAATTTTTTGTCAAAATCGGTTCGTATAAAAGCTTCTATTAGGGTTTCCAAAGCGGTGCCAAAGACTACAACCACCTAAAAAAAATAATCGTACACAGTATAGTGCATAAATGCAGAAAAATTCGTTTCAACATTAAGATATTTTATTTCATTTTATTTCGTTTTAATGACAGTGGTAATGTTAGCTTCATGTTAAGAACTCTCCAAACTGACTATATAAGATATATATGACTATTAAACGAAAGATCTAAGAAATAGATTTTATTATACAGCTTCATGCAGTTTTGCCAAACAGTTCCTTCTCTAGGGCACAATTTCTGACAACTAGTTAGACAGAGACATGATCTTGAAGTCAACAGTAGCTGTCAGTGCTTCTATCATTATCCTGTTGTTAATAAACCATAATATTGGATATATCAGCCTGTGAATGGTGGTAGAGAGACAATACAGTATCATATATTATGGCACCATACATGATACATAGGGAAATCTAATAATACAAATATAATAAAAATTGATAAGTCTGTTCAAAAAAATTTTCAAATATTTGTTAAGCTTAAGAGACTTAACTGCGGCGTCATCAGTCCCTAAACTTACAAACTACTTATGAACTACCTTATACTAAAGACGACACAAACATCCATGCCCGAGGGGGGATTCGAACCCCCCGACGGGGAACGGCCTCGCGTATCGTATAGCGCCTCAATGCGCTCGGCCGCTACGCTGTAACACAATGCCTCTTATATAATAATATCACAGCTAAATTGTAACAGACTACGCCATATGCAGAGATATTACATGTTAAAATTAACCTGCCGCGCATTGAGGTGCTATGCTCCGATGCGCAAGGCCGTTCCCCGTCGGGGGTTCGAATCCTCCCACGGGCATGGATATTGGTGTTATCTTAAGTATAAGTTAGTTTATAAGCAGTTTTTTAAAGTTTAGAGACTGATGACACCGCAGTTAAGTCCCATAAACTTAACAAACATTTGAACATTTGAAAATTAACCAATAATTTTTTTCATGATCAATGTATGTTGTGTTGTATTAACACTCAATGCAAGATTCTAATAAATTTATAACTTTCACCTATTTTCCGTTGTTAAGATTCTGCTAGCTCGGATATTATGATTTTTGAACATTCATCACAACAGTAGAAAATGTACTGAAAGCTACAGACAACTGCAGAATCAATTCTATGTCTTCCTGAAAATTTCTGAAGCCTTAATTTCATGGTCATAAGTGTACATATTCATTACAGTCAGTTTTCCTAGTTTTGTACATAATGCTACCAATAATGTTTATATACCGAGAGAGGTGACGCAATGTTTAACGCGCTGGACTCGCACTCGGGAGGACGGTGGTTCAAATCCACTCCGGCCATCCAGAGTTAGGTTTTCCGTGATTTCCCTAAATCACTCCAGGCAAATGCCGGGATTGTTCCTCTGAAAGGGCATGGCCGAATTCCTTTGCCATCCTTACCCAAAACTCCGAACGTTAGCTCCGTCTCTAATGACCACGCAGTCGATGGGACGTTAAACCCTAAGCTTCCTTCCTTCCTTCCTTCAATAATGTTTATGAATATTTTATTTTCAATAGTCGTAGTCTTCAATAACACATCTGAAGTCCTAAGCGAATCGATCATATAAATCAATTCTGACAGAATATTCAATTATTTCTACATAAACTTCACTGACTTCAAATGAAAACTGACAGATATCACAACAAAATTAAATGATTTTAAGGCATATATCTGTATAGGCTACAGACTTATCAGGTCAGTCTTTGGACTGAACACCACAACAGCAGATGATGTAAAATACTAAAAGAATTGGCAAGTATAAAGATCAAATATAATTATTAAGAGGATCACGAAATAATTTCCTTACAACTATGGACAATTAATAGTGAGTCAATTTTCACTTTCCATTGATGTCAACGAAGACGCTAAGAGCTGATGGTAACCATAACATTTTATCTATGGTACCTGGATTTTTGCAAGAAGCTTCAGTGGAAAGCTAGTCATTCATTACAGTTTCTGTGAAGAATCACTTAAAATACAACACTGGTCAGAACGCTAGATTGCTTTCTGCCTAAAAGAAGAATGACTGAAGTTTAAGATACTGTCTTCATTAATAGCATTAGACATACAATGATAGTTAATATTGACAGTGGTATAAGTCTATACTGACCTATACTTTGACCCTGACAGCTCGTTACTCAGTCACACCTTCAGATTTTTCAACTGCGTCCCATGTCACGTTACTACAGTACAATGTACTGTTTGCCCAGATTTTGAATGTTACTACCACGATAATTAAGGGAATGTATATCATAGGTTTTATTCTTGATTTTCACAGGAATATTTAGCTTAAAAAATATAAAAAATAAAAACTTTGATAAATCTGTTGACTTTATCTGTTGTGATAGTAAAGTTTCCACCAAATTACATTTTCATAATAGTACATGTAAAATAATTGTTTGTAACTTCAACTTTTGTTATTTCTTTTTCTTCTGAGAAATTTAATTGCAGACGTATTACCAACCTCATATCACTGTACTGCTTTTCATATATTCCCAGGGTAATATCTACTACACACTCTTAATTATGGCCGGTCGTGGTGGCCGCGGGGACTAAGGCGCTCCAGTCACGGTCTGCACGGCCACTACGGTCGGGGGTTCGAATCCCCCCTCGGGCATGGATATTTGTGCCGTCCTTAGGATTAAGTAGTTCATAAGTAGTTTGTAAGTTTAGGGACTGATGACCCCGTAGTTAAGTCCCATAGACTATACAAACATTTTTTTCTTAATTATGACGAGTTGTAGCATAAAATGTATGTACATACTACTAATCACTGAGACTGTCACCTCACTGCCTGTGCTAATAAACAAACCGATTCTTTATGTGGACTGCATGAGAACCACTCGAACAGTGGAGTTAACCATCTCAATCTCATGACTCACGACGCACGTTCACTTTCGAAAATAAACGACAGGAAGTCACCTTGCTTTTTATGAATTCATGGGCAACGTACGTTAATTTTTACTTTATTTTAATCTGATTTAAAAGAACACAGAAAGAAGATGTTTTTAATTCTATTACTTCTAGTATTGAAACTTCTGAAAAGTCCTACAATGTGTTTTCGTTAAAAATAAACAATATTAGAAAGATCTGAATATGTTTTATTGGGTTGGTAAATTATAAAAACAAATGTCATTCGTGATCGTTTTTCGTAATATTATTAAAAGTGAACATGACATATAAACTAAAATATAAATTAAAGCAAGATTCTATTTTTCAAATTATCTACTGTTGTTTTCACAATCAACATGATGATACATGTGTGTAAGACGAAGGAGTTAATCATTTTTATGATACATAAAATTTGATCAATGTCACGCAAAATGAATTAGTTTCTTTTCTGAGTGAATATCTGTCACCCTTTAGAATAGATACACCCACAGGGCACAGAGTAGCTGTATACAAACTTTTCAGAATAAAAACATGAAGCAGTTATCTTGTTTGCCACATATTTAAGAGCTCATGCTTCTAGCCATGTGATTGTTCATGTCCGAAAGAAAAGACATCAGACCAATATAATAAGTATTTACATGCGAAGTCGGCGTTAGCTTCACTTACTTCACCGCAGATGCGGTCATACGTTCGACCTCCCACCGGAATCCGTAATGGCGATAGTAAGAGGGCATGGACGGTAGGGGTGCTACAGCCATAGCGTACAACTTGCGGAAGTTTGAGACGGGCGGGAGGCGAGCACCAGTTAAAATGTTCAAATGTTTGTAAATCTATCGGACCAAACTGCGTGGTCATCAGTCCGTAGCTTAGAAACTACTTAAACTTAGGTAAACTAACCTAAGGACAACACACACACCCATGACCCAGGGAGGACTCGAACCTCCGACGGCGAGTAACCGCGCGCTCCGCAGCGAAGCGCTTTAGAACGCTCGGCTACTCCACCGCGGCGAGCACGGGTAGCCAAATGGTTAAGGCGACCGCTGGCCGGAAGTGTGAGAACCGGGTTCGGTTCCCGGCCCGGCTTACATTATCACTTGTCAACATTGTTTAATTTCAATTCCCTAATGCAGCCACTGCCAAACCTTTCCTTCCTGATCCTCCTTCCTTCTCCTCCTTCAACAATAATTTGCAAATGGTATGAAGGTTTCGTGCAAAGTTTCCAGGACATGTGTCGTAGAACTCAGCCGTGCATATTTATGGGAGATGACTATTTCGAAGGACAGCAAGGTAACTGTTGTTCCTAGTTCAGCTACGTTAATATTACAGGACTATTCACTGAAGTTTATTGTCAGATATTGTATCTGTGGCTGTAAGCATTCACGCGGAAGACTGAATCCAGATGCCGCAACTCTGCCGTCAGCCTTTGTTCGTCTGAAATGTAGTAACTCCTGCAAACGAGTGTGTTGAGCACGATGTTCGTCTGCGAGAGATGATGGGAGCTGGAGACGTGGAGATACACTTGGTATGTCTAAAAAGTTCGGTGAATGCTGTCAGACAACGAACAAATGTTCTTTATTGGCCTTCAAAATTGTTGCCGCCACTAGAACACATTTTTGACAACGTTCCGTACAGCGTCTCTCCGCTTCACGTCCGCAAAACGTTCAACTTTCATGGCCGCCTTCAAGAGGGGAAAAGGAAGAAGTCAGCAGGAGCTAGATCATGGGAGTACGGAAGGTATTCGATAAGTTACCATCTTCTGCGCCAGGAAGTGACATACATGGATCACGCAGTGTGTAGGGGCATTTTCATGGATCAGCATTCTTTTTCCAGTCCTGTGCAACTCTGACCGAACTCGCCCGATACACTGCAACAATCGGTTCAAAACGGACTGGTTAAATGCAGCATTATTGGTTTGACCTACTGTAACACATTCCTCGTGCATGACTCCATTGCGCTATGACACTTCCTCTCCCACTGACTACATTCAAGTGGTCGCAGTCTGTTTACACACTGCCAGTTACATACAGTGCATACTGTGTACGATTCTCCTCAAGTCTCTGAAGATACATGCGCATGCAAGCACATATGCATCAAGTTGTCGTTCGGATATGACATCATTCATCGAACTTTTCAGACACACCACGTAAATCTGTGTTGTTCTTAGGACACTTACGTTGTAGGGCCGTCCGCATCTACAACCTCTGAAAATAAAGTTCGGTAAGCAGTCCTGTAACAACATAGATGAAATATGAACTGCAGTTACCTTACTGTCCTTCGAAGTACCGCTGAGCTCTGCGATATACGTCCTGGGAACTTCCCACGAATTCTTCCTCTCATATGGTGTTCAAAAGTCTCGTCACTTTTTGTTGGATGTCAGAAATATCGTCAAATCTCTTTCCTTACAAACCGAGTTTGAGTCGAGGGAATAGAAAGAAGTCTGGAGGATTGAGATCCGGCGACTATGGTGGATGTTCAAGCTGCACGAAAACGCTCGCCCATACACAGCCAAACATATCTTGGCAAATAACTGGGTGGTGTAACTCAAACATCCACCTTACTCGCTGTAAATCAGTCCTCTAGAGGTCTTGCTATTCCTTCGACACAAACTCGATCTATACCTGTGGGTATACGCTGAGGGCAAGCGAACCGTCGGGCCTCCGTTGAACTAGGACATCGAGGAAAGGTAGCTTACCATATTTTCCTATTTACAAGGTAAACTAGAAATTCCACGATTCGATGCGACAGTACAGAAGAGAAGCATGGAAACAGCATATACACCAGAAACGACTCAGGTCACAGAATAAAAGATCTGATTGGAAAGAAAATCGACTGTGTACTTTCCAGGGGAACCACACACGTATTTTCCATAACTATCTCATGAAAACGTTGAAAACTATAGCTGAATGCGCCACCCGAAAGCTAGTCTATTGTTTTAAGCACAACACTACCTAGACTCTCTTCTGTTTTGAGAGTAAACGTAAGTTACCGTCAGGGACTGTGGATGAGTTCTGTCAGCGTGCTTGGAGATAAATGTGAACTTCGTTGTCCAGTTCTCTGCCCAAAGGATCTACGACATAAGTAGTTGAACCAAACCGACATACCGACACGCCTCGGCAGAATTTGAGTAATTCGAGCACGGACTAACATAAGAGATTCAAATGACAGTGATTGTTTCGGTTTTTACTGTAACTAAAATATCATTGCTAAATCATTTTACTGAAAGAAAAACACTGACTACACTGAACATTTTCCTCCCCCCCCCCCCCCCCCCGAGGAAGAGGGGAGATAGGTGGGTCGAGGCCGTCTTGCCCCCAGGCTAAGGATGATTGTCTGTAAATCATCGAATGAGCTCTGACTTCCCTGATTTTTCTTGTAGTTGTCACGACACGTGAGGTATGGGCGAGGAAGTCATATGTTGGCCAACTCTCCTAGGAAGTACATTCAGCAGAATACCTCACCTGGTGAACAATGCCTATAACGAAACGTTTGTTTCCTGTCCGTCCAGTGAACGCCATCACACGGTCTTCAGGAATGGAACGTGCAGTTTGGGCACAACGACCTTCGCAATGGTTTTCCAAGCACCCTCCGCCTGGCTTGCAAAGTTAAAGTTCTTCTTGTTGTACGAAATGGAGTTTTGTGTATTACAGTTGTAATTATGCAACCTCTGACAATAAGATTCGGTGAATAGTCCTGTAACTTTAACATAGATGAACTATGAACTAAAGTTACCTTACTGTCCTTCAAAACAGTCATCTCCCAGAACTGCGCACCGCTGAGAGTTTTGAGCGCAAGAGATTTGACTATATTCCTGACACCCAACGAAACGTGACGAGGTTTTTGAACACAAACCCAAAGGAAGACTTCGTGCAAAGTTTCCAGGACATGTATCGCAGAGCTCAGCAGTGCATAGTTATGTGACGTGACTATTTCGAAGGACAGTAAGGTAGCGGTAGTGCATAGTTCATCTATGTTAATGTAACGGGACTATTCACCATACTTCATTGTCAGAGGTTGTATTACTAAATAAACAGTCAGTTGAATGTTTTCCACACTAATCTGTAATTAATTTCCGTACCTAAGACAGTACCTGTCCTGCCTGGAGATTTTTGATGGTTAAAACACTCCATTGTTTCGAACAGATTGTATAGCATGTTGTGCATAATCTATAAATTCGTCCAGTATACATTTTTTCAAATTCTGAAGGTAGCAGCGAAGAGTTATATTCAACTTGTACAAAACCAGACAGCAGTTATTAGAGTCGAAGGGCATGAAAAGATCGCAGTGGTTGGGAAAGGAGTAAGACAGGGTTAAGGAGAAATCTGGAGAGGGAATTAAAGTCCAGGGAGAGGAAATAAAAAACTTGCGGTTTGCTAATGACATAGTAGTTCCGTCAGAGACAGCAAAGGACCTGGAAGAGCAATTAAATGGAATGGACAGTGTCTTGAAAGGAATATATAAGATGAACATTAACAAGAGTAAAACGAGGGTAATAGAATGTAGTGTCAGAAAATCAGGCGATGCTGAAGGAATTAGGTTACGTAATGAGACAATAAAAGTAGAAGATGAGTTTTGTTATTTGGGTAGCAAGACAACTTCTGATGGGCGGAGTAAAGAAGATATAAAATGCAGAATGGCTATGGGAAGAAAAGCCTTTCTGAAGAAGCGAAATTTGTTGAAATCCAATATTAGTTTAGACAAAATGATGATAGAAGCTTTCGAAATGTGGTGCTATAGACGAATGATGAAGATTAGGTGGCTAGATCACGTAACTAATGAGGAGGTCCTCAACAGAATTGGGGAGAAAAGGATTTTCTGGCATATCCTAAGAGAAGGGATATGTTGGTGGGACACATTTTGAGACATCAAGGAATCGTCAACTTCGTATTAGAAGGATGTGTTTAGGGTAAAAATCGTAGAGGGAGACCGAGGGATGAATACAGTAAGCAGATTCAAAAGGATGTAGGTTGCCGTTCGTATTCTCAGATGAAGAGGCTTGCACAGGACAGGGTAGCGCGGAGAGCCGCATCAAACCAGTCTGTGGACTGAAAACCACAATAACAACCGAAAGGAAACTCGTTAATAATAATAATTGTTTTGTTAGTGCTGTTACTGGTTACAGGGGTCTAATTTCAATCTTTGAGTGATGTATTTGAGTCACTTCGAAAGCATTGATCACTGAGTCTCCCTAGCTGAGGTTTTCTAGTGCAAGCTTGTGCCGTGATTCTCGACGTGGAAGTACTCAGAATGTTGATCCAGAAAAAAGTTTTCATATTTGAAGAGCAAGGGGAGAATAGCTGGTGTGCGTTACCTGACTGCCAGAGTTTGCTCAAGCGCTGCACGAAATATCAAGCCTCTGAGCAGTGATTAATGGAATAGGGTCATGTGACGCTGAAACGTTCCTCATATGGGGCCTTTACCCTTGCTGGTTTCCTTGGTACCGTTTGATGGATTGAAGCTTAGGGTTCAACGTACCGTCTGAAGATTTTTGGGTAAGACATGGGGAAGGAAATCTCCCTTGACTTTTCAATGGAACCATCCTGACGTTTACCTGGAGTGATTTAGGGAATCCAGGGTAAACCTAAAACTGGATGGCCGGAGGAGGATTTGAACCACCGTCCTCCAGAATGCGTGTCCATTGCGTTACCATTGCGCTACCTTGCTCGGTAGTACCTTCTGACAGAAGTAGGCTATGTTAAAGAACCGGGTTTCACACTCTCCCTTATTTCTCTCTGTAGTCGTCAAACGTGACATGAAGACATATGCACCCATCCAGTGAGCTACACTCGACACACACTTAAGGCACAATATTTAAGGCTCCTGAATGGAAGGTGGAACAAGAAAAGCTTCAAGGATATTGTGCAGCTAAAAACTTTTACTTTTTGCCATCACAATCGTCTCTTCGGCTACAGTAAATGTAACACATTACATTTGGTGGTAGGATGCGTAACTGCTGAAGTTAGTTTTCAGAAAATTAACCTTATTCTTATTGCGCCTTTAATTGAGGTTATTCAACGTAGTTTGAAATTGTGACGATATTCTGGTAATATGTTAGTTGTTTGCTTGATAAATGTGTTGTCTTTTGTTTTCAGTACCTGGACTTCGATAACCTGCCGGATACGAACTTTTCGTGTGACGGAAAGGTGATCGGCGGATACTATGCCGATGTGGAGACGGGATGTCAGATGTTCCACGTCTGCACTATTGGCCAAAAAGGTAATTTCTGGAGGTCCGCAGTACCTCGAAATCCTCTGAACTTTTCAGATCATTTTCTACTTAATCTAAGTTACTTAGTTTCTACAAATCCTTCATCTTCTAAAATCTCTATGTCATTTTATTAGAAAGAAGGGAGGTTTTAACTTCCCGTCGACGACTAGAACATTAGAGGTAGACATAAAAATTAAAGGAACATTAACAGAAGGTGACGTAACGCATCTAGATTACTGATATATTACATTCTTATAACACAGGTTAATTAATTCCGAAGAAGTAATGGATGAAATAACCCAGACTATATTGTCACAAATTTACGATAAATTTGCCAATTACGCGACTTTCAACAACGGTCGACGATTATATCGTATGGTAACGATTCTGTATCTTAACTGCTCTGGCAAGCAGGAACTTTTTCATTTCAGAAACTTATCTTCACTGGTCGAACTACAATATCGAGAAACTTAAATATCCAGCAACATTAAAATCAAGTCCAGCCCCAAAATAGTTGCGTTATGTCCATTAATTACTTGAGATGAATAAATGTTCAAATGTTTGTAAACCTAAGGGACCAAACTGCTGAGATCATCGGTCCCCAGACTTAACAAGCTGCATGAACTATCTTATACTAAGAACAACACACATCCCCATGCTCGAGGAAGGATTCTGACCTCCGACGGGAAACGGCCGTGCAATCCATGGCACTAAGATTTAAACCGTGCAGCCATTCCCGGGCGGCTTGAGACTAATAGAGGAACGGCTCCTTATAAAATCTTAGCCGGACCCTCTTTCATACTAGTTCAGTTCAATTAGTAATTTGTCATAGACATCATACATAGTCCTTTACTTAATGTATATTTCCATTTTGAAATCTATCTAACGACAGTAGATAGAAATGACTACCTGAAGAAAAGGCGAGGACGGTGGTGCATTGGATTCGGAACTAGATTAGAAGAATTCAAATATATTTCTGCTAAATGATATTTAGATCGAGGAACAGTATGCAATAATTGTCTTACAGACCCCCATGAACTAAAGACATTGCCGAGGTGGGGGGGCTTAAGTGCCTCAACGATACAGATAGCCGTACCGTAGGTACAACCACAGCGGAGGGGTATCTGTGGAGAGGCCAGACAAACGTGTGATTCCTGAAAAGGGGCAGCAGCCTTTTCAGTAGTTACAGGGGCAACAGTCTGGATGATTGACTGAGCTGGCCTTGTATCATCAGCTAACGTGACTTTGCCATGCAGTTACTGCGCGCGGCTGAAAGCAAGGAGTAACTACAGCCGTTGACATGCAGCTCTACTGTATGAGTATATGATGATGGCATCCTCTCGGGTAAAACATTCTGAACGTAAAATAGTCCCCCATTGGGACCTCCGGACGGGGACTACACAGGAGGCTATCGTCATCACGAAAGACAACACCGGCATTCCACGGATCGGAGCGTGGAATGTTAGATCACTTAATCGGGTAGGGAGGTTCGAAAATTTAAAAAAGGAAATGGATAGATTGAAGTTAGACATATTGGGGATTAGTGAAGTTCAGTAGAAAGAGGAACAGGATTTCTGATCAGGCGAGTACATGATTATAAATAGAAAATCAATTGGCGGTATTACAGGAGTAGGTCTAATAATGAAGAAGAAAATAGGAATGCGGGTAAACTACTACGGGAAGCGCTGTGATCCATTATCGTAGTCAATATAGATACGAAGACAACACCGACCACAGTAGTACAAGTTTATATGCCCACTAGCTCTGCTGATGACGAAGAGATCGGAGAAATGTATGAGGTTGGTTGTTGGTGTTATTTAACCCTTCCTTTACCCGCGTTGCTTAAAAGCAACATCGTCTTTCCATTTGTTTACACGCAATCTTATATGTAGCAATCACTGTTTCCCGCTATTCACTGTAATTCCCAAGCCAGTAGTAATTGTTCTTGACAATAAATGGTAGGAACTCACCAGCGGTAAAGAAAGGGTTTGTTAAGCTTAAGGGCTTTAACTACGGGGTCATCAGTCCCTAAACTTACAAACTACTTAGGAACTAGCTACAACTAAGGACGGCACAAATATCCATGCCCGAGGGGGGATTCGAACCCCCGACCGTAGTGACCGTGCAGACGTGACTGAAGCGCCGTAGTCCCCTCGGCCACCACGGCCGGCTCGGCCATTGCCTCAACAGGACTACACAACTGTATCGCTGTGATAGACGCGTTATAATAGCTGCGGATATTGTACAATTTTCATCAGTCATTCTTGTAGCACAATACCAGATGGAAAAATAAATAAATATTGCTGGTGTAGTATTTGCACAATTACATCGAAGACACAAGAGCGCGCGCGCGCGCGCGCGCGCGCACACACACACACACACACACACACACACACACACACACACACACACACTGACATAAAGCAAAGATAGCATAAACACACATTCAACAGTTTGCAATAAATTGACATTCAACAGTTAGCAACCCAACAAAAAGTAACATAAACAAATTGGCACGTACCTAGTCCTGTGAAGAAACATTGCGTTGATAAAAGGAGCCGGCCGCGGTGGCCGAGGGGACTGAGGAGCTCCAGTCACGGTCTGCACGGCCACTACGGTCGGGGGCTCGAATCCCCACCTCGGGCATGGATATTAGTGCCGTCCTTAGTCTTAGCTAGTTCATAAGTAGTTTGTAAGCTTAGGGACTGATGACCCCGTAGTTAAGTCCCATAAGTTCTACAAACATATGAACATTTTTGATAAAAGAAAAAAAAGAAAAACAGCCAACAAGAGGCAAAAACACATGTATAACAGCATCTACAAAAGTCTAATAAAATCGAAATATTGTTAGTCATAGAAAGAAAAAACGCCAGATGAGTTTATAACCTAAATAGCCAGAAACGTTAAATACGAAACAATGTGAAACATGATCATGGATATATTCCATACCACTAAAAATGCATTGTAAATAAAGGAGAAACGCGTATAGCAAAGAAACTTGTTTTATTTTAGTTACACAGACAGGCGGTATAAATAAATATCTGCATAATTAATTGTAAGCGCGCCCGACAGCCTGCGGCAGAAGCAACCATGTCGCAGCTTATGAAATTAATTTCACAGTTGATTCCAAGAACCGGACAAGTCAAAAAATCACAAATCTTTTCATATTCGTTTTGTACTATCTGCTCTGTAACAGCTTTACACTGAACAAAAAGAATTACGTTTTTTCACTGGATAGTTTAGAATTTGGACTTGTATGGTTTTTGCGGAAATCTTTCTCAAACAATATTTAATCCATACATAATAATATTTATTACGAATTTTCACACAGTCATATAATATTCACGGAATGTAAATGGGTAAAGTTGAAAATGTATACCCAGCAGGGATTCGATGTTTGTATTAAATGTTTGTATAGCTTATAGGACTTAACTACGGGGTCATCAGTCCCTAAACTTACAAACTACTTATGAACTAGCTAACGCTAAGGACGGCACAAATATCCATGCCCGAGGGGGGATTCGAACCCCAGACCGTAGTGGCCGTGCAGACCGTGACTGGCGCGCCTCAGTCTCCTCGGCCACCGTGGCCGGCGCAGGGATTCGAGCTCGGGGCTCCTGCTTCCTAGGCAGTTGCGCTGACCCCTACACCACTGGGGACACAGTGATCAGCACCCCTGCACGGATTACTCAAGTGCGCCTCTCGTCAGACACAAATTGTCAACTTTACCTGCCCATTATTACTCAAACTCATACTTTGTAAACAGATTCCCGTAAGAGTAAGGACCTATGAGTGCCTCCGCACTGAAGACAGGGTCATTTCCCGTCATCGGAATATTGTATACGTCATATATAGGTGGTGTCTGGTCTTTCAGACACCACACACACATACACACACACACATATGCAAGAAGCAAGTTATTATTGGAAGGTGAACATTCATTGTAATCAATCAACGTCATTACCATAGGAATTGTCATCATTGCCAATATCATCATTTCTGGCGCCTCTGATTATTACTCACAGATAAAACTCATCGTCCTACCAGTATGTACGCAGGTTTCCAAAATCATTTGTCGTTTGTCATCATCGATATTCTTAAATCACTGGAAACTTGTGCACCCACACAAACGATACCGATATATTAACAGCGGAAGACACAATAACTAAGTAGGCCTAATGACTATTGGTGTATGTAAGTATTAACAATGAATATTAATAAATAACGTAGCTACAGTTTTCACCGACTATTCGCTTTGAAACAAGGTTTCTAACGTAGTTTACATGTTTCTCACCTCGTATCCCTTATGATACACTAACTTTTCCTCTCTTTCTGTTGCCTTTCTTGCCACGGACCAGAGTTAATATCCTCCATTGTCGAACGCTACTAAGACAATAAATCGCGTTAGGAGGGAAGAATTTATAAATCTATAATAGCTGGGAGTGGGCAACATGCATTAACGCTGTCTACCAGTAAATTCTGCAAACAGCAGACAAGTCCAAAAACTACTACCGATATGGAATTTGTAGAAAGACACGGTTATATATATATCTTGACCTGTTAGTGACTTGGAGACATAGACAATATTCTTACACTGACTTGGCTAAAGAAAAGAAGAAGACCCCCTGCCCCCCCCCCCCCCCCAGGGGGCTCACGGTTCTTTCGTGAGTACGTGCGTGGCGAGCACGGGATCCCGACCTAATGCAGTGTTCTTTACTTCCCGGACTTCCTATCCTTACTCCTTCCCCTCCCCACCGGAGAACTGATAACCTTAGCAGTATAGTTCCCCTATCCAAACAAAACAACCCAACCCAAGAAGAAGACATATTTATCCAAAACAAAAACAAACATCTATTTTTGGGCTTTTCTACGATTTGCAATCATCCATGCAATTGTTTGAACGCTGTACAGTAAAAGATGAAGAAAGTTCATTAGTATTATAACGATTGTTTAAATTTGTGGAACTGCGCTCGCTCTCTGATAAACAAGATATCTTGTGCAAAAATGTTTGTCAACCTTTCGAGGACAGCAATTATGTAAAGGTGTTGTTGATTACAGGTGAAATAACCGACATAAAGTTCCTGTGCCTCAATGGCACCGTGTTTGACCAGGAGACGAGGGTCTGCGAACGCGTAGACGAAGTGGACTGCAGCAAGACCGAGGGCTTCTACGACCTGAACCTCGAGCTGTACGGAAACAATGCGGCTCTCAGGTAAGCCACGTGCCAGTCCGTCTAATCATTATACAATCTAACTCGGCCATAAAAATTCACAAAGTTGCCAATAGCAGCAGTCCATCGTCTTTCGACTATTTATAATTGCTTGCAAGGCTTATCGGCTATTTCGTTTACTTACAAATATATATATATATTACACGTCTTCCTATGCTTGCTGCTGTCTAAAAGCAACTAGAACTATACTAAATATCTATTTTGTTCTTATCCAGCTTAGACTTTATTTATTTTCCAATTATTCACAAGTTGCAACCGTATCCTCTACATTCTGATAATTTCTGTTGATGAGTAGTTACAGTTTCGATATACTCTTTTTCTTCGGAATTACATGTCAAATTTCAATTTTTTTTATAAATCTATGGAACCAACCTACTGAAGACATCAGTCCCTAGGCTTACAGACTACTTTAACGTAAGCTAACCTAAGGACAACAAACACACACATACACCCATGCCCGAGGAAGGACTCGAACCTTAGACGGGAGCGGCTTCGCTGTTCCTGAGAAAGCGTCTAGAACCGGTCGGCCATTCCCACGAAGCATGTTAAATGTCTTAACTGGATTGTTTACACAGGGTGTTTCAGAAGGAATAGCAAATATTTATCACGTGGTGGTATAGATGAATTACAATAAAGAATGCCATACAACATGTGTCCAATTTTTATTGAGTACAGAGATATAGCTGTTAGTTTGTAACCCAAACTAACTTAAAGCATAGAAAAATGAGGACATTATCACTGATTCTTCTGTCGCTTCTTGGTAGAACATTATCTTATTAAATTAAAAGTAAAGTTCTGTGTATGTTCTACTTTTTTTTCTGTCTTTCTTTTTTATTTATTTATTTTTAGGTGACCGATTTTAAGCTGAAATGGCCATCTTCAGACTTTAAAGAGGACTTAGACTGCAGTATCTACTCTTAAGGAGAAAAAGTAAAATGCGCAAAAATAATTTTTCGTTGTTGATATAGATACATGTGTTATCGTACAGAAATTTCTACAATATTATGGGCAATACCAACAAATAGCAACTTTGCGAAACCTTCGCACCTTCTATAACTGAAAAGTGAATTTCAAAGAATGTAAGGAAACTTGGAAAGAAGTTGTTCTGTCTATGTGATTCGGCTTTAAAAGGTATCAGAAGAAGAGAATCGTCCTGTGCAGACGAGATGACATACTTTCAAAAATAGCATACCACCTTAGTCTTTTACAAAATGAGGCTCGAGTGTGCTGCTCAGGCAGAAGTTGATTCATACACTTTACACTGTAAATAAATTGTTGTAGTGATATTATACGAGGAGTGTGGTCAAACAAAAAGAAACTGATGGCCAAACGTGTTCAGTGTCTTTAAAATCTAAAAACGGCATCTTCTTGAGTGTCATTCCACCACTCCCATTGGCCGCTATTCGTAGTGATGTATGTCAGTTGTGTCATACGTGTTTGTGCAGAGTGTAGGTATGCGTTTATAGTGTAGTGTTATCTTCGTGTTGCACGCTTCATCTCGGATAACACCAAAGTGGCCGACCCGGTTAACCGCACCGTCCGACGGACTGATCACCAGTGTCGGCTGCTGCCTGAAATAACTCCAAGAACAGATGAATATGAACAGCAACACAGTAAATAACTGAATACACTGTCAACTGCTAACGCTCGGAATTTTGTGTAAGGATGGGGAAGGAAATCGGCCGTGCCCTTTGAAAGGAACCATCCCGGCATTTGCCTGGATTGATTTAGGGAAATCACGGAAAACCTAAATATGGATAGCCGGGGGTGGATTTGAACCACCGTCCTCCCGAATGCGAGTCCACGGCGTTACCACTACGCCACCTCGCTCGGTGGTGTGACCTAGACAGTGGGAACACGTTACAGACGTTATTTTTACAAATATCTGTGAAACGGTGCGAAATATGCAAAAAACGGCCACTACGGTCGGGGGTTTGAATCCCCCCTCGGGCATGGATATTTGTGCCATCCTAGTTCGTAAGTAGTTCATAAGTAGTTTGCAAGTTTAGGGACTGATGACCCCAGTCTGAAGTTTTGCCCTGGGTGGGGAATGTCGTAGATCCGGCACTGAGACAATGCCGACTCGTCGCTACACATTTCAAACTGTCTCGCAAACGACTCGTTTGCAGACGAATATTTACTGCAATGTTTGTCCCACTTTCGGTTACGGTAGTAACTCTAGATGTGGGCCTTTGCGATCGCCTTTTGACAGCTCGAAATTTAAATGAAAATAACGGTTAACCGTTCATTTGACACTAGAACTGAATAAACGAGTTTCTAGAGGAGAACATTCTCTACAACTTTGCTCTCTTATGATTGTTTAATATCTCGCAACGTTCCAGAGAGATTTGTAAAAATAAAGGTGATTTGACGATGTCTGTCCGTCTGTCTGTAACGTGTTCCCACTTTTCAGGTCGAATCATCAAGCGACCAGCACCAAATTTTACAGACACAATTGTTGGACTCCAGAGACCAAAACCTCCTTTTTTCAAATGTTTCGGGCAAAAAATAGGTTAGTTACATTTGAAAAAAGGCCGTTTGTGATCGGAATTTAATTGAAAATAAACCGTTCATTTAACACGAAAACTGAATAAACGAATTTGTAGAGAAGAAAATTCTCCAACTTTGCTCTCTTAGGTTTTTTTTTCATAACTCACACCGTTACAGAGACATTTACAATAATTACGGCGATTTGACACCGTCATTTGATTTTACGTAAACCAGGCGTTCGCCGTTCCCCATCGGGGTTCGAATCCTCCCTTGTGCATGGATGTTTATGTTGTCTGTAGTATAAGGTAGTTTATAAGTAGTTTGTAACTTTAGGGACTGATGACCCTGCAGTTAAGCCCCATAAGCTTAACATTATATATATAAATAAAACAGGCGTTCAGAAATGTCCCGTGACATTTCTCACCTAGAACACTGTCTGGCATACGCCATCTTGCTTTTCATATTTTATGATTTTCTTATTATAACTTACGCGTATGTCATTTCAAAGCAATGGCGCACTGAAGAATTAACAAGAACACGTCGATCTTAGTTCAATAAATTATAATCAAGTGCCTAAAATGTCATATTAGCAGTTAACAACAGCCACCAATAGTACGAGAGTAAGGAACGGATTCGTAATTGTCCGCCGTAGTGTAGTGTGCAGCGCGTTAGGTTGTAATGCATTTGGTCGGTAGTTCGAAACCCACAACTACACTTTTTTCCGCGTTGGCTCCCATAAGGGTTTCGGGCACCCTTATTAATTAAATAGAGCTATGTTCTGCAATGTTTAGAGTTGTGCATATGTAAAAGTGCTAACATGCGCGTTTTTTCTATTTCGTAAACATGCCGTGAAATACGTAACAAAGAATTGAACAATGGTCTTATGAAGCATATACACATAAACTGGGAGCATACAGTAATAATGAATATTCTAAACAACGTGCTGATACTGGTTGTTCCATATATAATGAAGTTCTAGATTTCTGTGGCAACCGTCGCTCCTTAATGAAACTGAAGCGAACTGTATACATTGCAACAAATTGCCTTGCTTCTTTTTTTTCTAAGCAATTATTTAATATTTGTGGAATATTTTGAAAGTCGTGCGCCTCGGTTGCACAGTGGTAGAGTGCCAGACTACAAATCCAAAGGTCGCGGTTCGAGCCCCGCCTGGTCCTGAGATTTTTATCTGTCACTTTCCACTTCTTTCACCTCTGGCAGTATTGCTCATGTGAAAAATACCGAGTAGCACCGTGGTTCGTAACCCACGTTAAACTGTAGGCCACCCTATAACTGGCTGGGTAAGTCAGTTCGAAGGTCGGAGGAATGCAACGGCATACCACCTCCAAACAGGACCATGCCTAGTAAAGCACTGTGGTGTTCAAACCAATCTTCGGATTGTTGACTGCTTTGTTGAAAGTCATTAATTAGAATCAATACATATACTAAAAATATTCATAGAATATATGACATCAACTGCGATGGGGCAAAGCTGAAAATGTGTACCCAGCCGGGATTCGAACCCGGGTCTCCTGCTTTCTAGGCAGTTGCGCTGACCCCTACACCACTGGGGACACAGTGATCACCGCACCTGCAAGGACTACCCATGCACGCCTCCCATCAGATACAAATTGGCTGGGTACACATTTTCAGCTTTGCCCCATCGCAGTTGATGTCATATATTCTATGAATATTTAATAATAACAGCTGCAGGATCAGAAGTGACGTCTGGTCTTTCGGAACAGACGCCACATGTAATATATAATATGCCGGTGACGGGCAATGATCCTATCGTTAGTGGGGAGGGGTGGGCAAGTTTGAAGCCCTTACTCTTACGGGAATTAGTTAAACTACGAGTTTGAGTACTATGGGCAGGGCGAAGCTGGGAATTTGTATCTGATGGGAGGCGTGCATGGGTAGTCCTTGCAGGTGCGGTGATCACTGTGTCCCCAGTGGTGTAGGGGTCAGCGCAACTGCCTAGAAAGCAGGAGACCCGGGTTCGAATCCCGGCTGGGTACACATTTTCAGCTTTGCCCCATCGCAGTTGATGTCATATATTCTATGAATATTTAATAATAACAGCTGCAGGATCAGAAGTGACGTCTGGTCTTTCGGAACAGACGCCACATGTAATATATACTAAAAAGTTTGTCCTTGACATGGTTGCTATGAACGCTTTTAGCGTTTGGGGGTTGAAGAAGTACGATCAATGCTGACTGATAACGTCCAGACGTCCGAGTGACCACTTCAAAGTTCCCTTGACAGCCCGTGATAATTTCTAAGTCTCAATACGTAAGGAAGTCTTGAGGCACTGAGGAACACTGTATCAAGATGAGGTCACACTTCCGACGAAGCGACGCACAATGGACGACGCAATCAACTTTGGAGGGCACGAAGCACACTACCGACAGTCCGAATGTGTCCACTGTGTAACTGTAGTACAGCCAGTCATATTGCGCAGACGCGACTGTCTTGTAAAATGCATCATCTCTTGCGGGAATCCAGAAACTGGCACTATTGACCCTATAATATTCCCATGGCTGCTATTGTAGTATCGATAGTGGTGTAGTTTTCTTTGGTGTTACAGTAGAACCTCTCAAACTCGATTCCCGAAAACTCGACATTCCGTAAAACTCGACAGGGCTGGTGAATTAATAATTTTTTACACCGCCCATAACAAAGCTTTCCATCAGTACATAGGCCGCCCGAGTGCGCTAGAGACTCAGACTAGGTTACTGGGTTTTCCAAGGTCGTTCAACGCACATTGCAGTACTTATAGCAGCAAAATGCGACTGGAATGGAGATTCTATTCCTCAAGCGACTCTGTGATCAACCTGCTGTGTGGATACAGAAAAGCAGTCTTCAATCACAGGATTTTTCAAACGACTTCAGTAAGTTTTCTTTTCTAGTGTTCAGAAAACTTCCCATAACTGTGATGGACGTTTTATAAGCAGCATAAACAACTTCAGTAATGAAACTTCCTGGCAGATTAAAACTGTGTGCCGGAACCGGGACTCGAACCTGGGACCTTTTCCTTTCGCGGGCAAGCGCACTACCGACTGTACTATCCCGACACGACTCACGATGCCGCCTCACAACTCTACTTCCGCCAGTACCTCGCCTCCTACTTTCCAAACTTCACAGAAGCTCTCCTCCAAACACGCAAGACTAGCACTCCTGGAAGAAAGGATATGGTGGAGACATGGCTTAGCCACAGCCTAAGGGATGTTTCCAGAATGAAACTTCACTCTGCAGGTCCCAGGTTCGAGTCCCAGTTCCGGCACACAAATTTTAATCTGCCAGGAAGTTTCATATCAGCGCACACTCCGCTGCAGAGTGAAGTTTCATTTTGGAAACTTCAGTAATAATTGTAATGAACACTGTATTTTCAGATTCTACTAGGCCTATTGTCTCAATTTTATTTTATTTTTTTTATTATAAGTTATAAATGTTGATATAAATATATAATTGTATATAATAAATCAATAAATTGCACAATTTTAATACTCTAAATAAGCTTTTTTAGTCAACTCCTAGTTATTTATATTTAAGTTCCCTAAAACTTGACAACCTCAAAACTCGACAACCTTTAAGTCCACATTGTGTCGAGTTTGAGAGGTTCCACTGTATCACTATCTGCGACGCTACAGAAAGCACACGCAGTTATTCCTCACGGCTACGTGTGTATCTGCCGCAGCTACCACGAGACGGAGGAGGATCCGGTGACGATCCCGACGGTGAGCAGCACGCCGTCGACGACGACGACGTCAACGACGACAACGACGACGACGGCGGCGCCGACGACGGCGGCGCAGCTGTCGCTGGGGCTGGGGCTGCGCACGCCCGCCTCCACCCACTACTCGTCGACGCCCTCGCCGTCGGTGGCGGCGGCGCTGCTCAGCGTGCACTCGGCGCTCAGCAGGGACCGCCACCCACACCCGCACCTCACCGTGCAGGTAGGGAACGTCACCTCACCAGGAGACTCCGCTACAGCCTCCGGGTGTCTTCATATCCAACTGAAGTCTCTTCCTCACAATTAGACCTCGTAGAGCTATGAGGCAGCGGGGATGCCAGTGGCTTTCACCCACTTTTACAAAAACATGCCGGAAATGATGATGTTGTTGTGGTCTTCGGTCCGCAGTATGGTTTGATGCAGCTCTCCATGCTACCCTGTGCTGTGCAAGTCTCTTCATCTGAGAAAACGTTCCGCAACCTACATTCTTTTGAATCTGCTCACTGTATTCGTCCCTCGGTCCCCCTCTACGATTTTTACCTCACAAAATTCCTTCTAATGCTGACAGTTCTTTGATGTCTCAGAATGTGTCCCACCAATCTATCCCTTCTCTTAGTCAGGATATGCCAGAAACTCCTTTCCTCACCAATTCTGTTGAGGACCTCCTCATTAGTCTTACTCCCTTCCCAACCTCAAAATGTTCAAATGTTTGTTAAGCTTAAGGGACTTAACTGCGGGGTCATAAGTCCCTAAACTTACAAACTACTTATGAACTACTTACGAACTACTTACGAACTAGGACGGCACAAATATCCATGCCCGAGGGAGGATTCGAACCCCCGACCGTAGTGGCCGTGCAGACCGTGACTGGAGCGCCTCAGTCTCCTCGGCCACCGTGGCCGGCCTTCCCAACCTCTGCGCCCCTTTCTTGCCCTTTGACTCTAATAATAACTGCTGCCTGGCTTTTGTACAAGTTGAATATAACTCTTCGCTCCCTATATTTTACCGCTGCTCTCTTCAGAATTTGAAAGAGTGTATTCCAGTCGACATTCTCAAAAGCTTTCTCCAAATCTACAAATGCTAAAAATGTGGGTTTGCCTTTCCTTATCCTATCTTCTAAGATAAGTCGTAATGTGAGTACAGTATTGCCTCCCGTGTTCCTACATTTCTCCTAAATCCAAACTGATCTCAGAGGTTGGATTCCACAAGCTTTTCCATTCGTCTGTAAATAATTCGTGTTATTATTTGCAACCGTGACTTATTAAACTGGTAGTTCTGTAATTTTCACATTTGTCTGTACTTGCTTTCTTTGGAATTGGAATTACGATATTCTTCTTGAAGTCGGAGAGTATTTCCCCTGTCTCATACATCTTACATACCAGCTGGAACAATTTTTTCATGACTGGCTCTCCTAACGATATCAGCAGTTCAGACGGAATATCATCTACTCCAGGGGCCTTGTTTCGACTGAAATCCCTCACCGCTCTGTCAAATTTTTCTCACAGTATTATATCGCCTATCTCATCTTCCTCCACGTCGTCTTCCACTTCTAGAATACTGCCTTCAAGTTTATTTCTTTTGTATAGGCCCTCCATATATTCCTTCCACAGTTCAGCTTTCCCCTCTTTGCTTAGTATTCGTTTTCCGTCTGAGTTCTTGATATTTCAAATATCTCTTTTATTTTCCTGTAGGCGGTATCTATCTTTCCCCTAGTTATACATTCTTCTACGGTTCTGCATTTGTCCTCTAGCCACTCCTGCTTAGCCAGTCTGCACTTCCTGTCACTCATTTTTCAGACGTTAGTACTCCCTTTTGCCTGCTTAACCTGCTGATTTTTTATATTTTCTCCTCTGATGAATTAAGTTAAGTATATCCTGTGTTATCCAGGGATTTCTATTAGGCCTTTTCCTTCTGCCTATATGATGCTCTGCGGCATTCACTACCCTATCTCTCAGAGCTACCCATTCTTCTTCTACTGTATTACTTTCCCCCGTTTCAGCCAATTCTTGCCTAATGTACCCTCTGAGACTCTCAACCACCTCTGGTTCCTTCAATTTGTCCAGGTTCCATCTCCTAACTTTTCTACCTTTCTGCAGTCTCTCTAAGTTTTAATCTGCAGTTCATTACCAATAAGTTACGGTCAGAATTTATATTTACCTCTGGATGTGTCTTACAGTTTAAAACCTGGTTTCCAAATCTATTCCTTACCATTATAAAGTGAATCTGGTACCTTCCATTGTCTCCTGGTCTCTTCCGCGTATACAGCCTTCTTTCATGATGATTAAACCAAGTGTTGGTGATCATCAAATTGTGCTCAGCTCAAAATTTAACAAGCGATTTCCTCTTTCATTACTTTTTCCCAGTCCATATTCACCTACTACATCTCCTTGTCTTCCCTTTCCTACTACAGAGTTCCAGTACCCCGTCACAAACAAGTTTTCGTCTTCCTTAACTTTCTGAATGATTTCTTTTATCTCCTCATACATTTCTTCGATATCGTCATCATCGGCCAAACAAGTTTTGATATAAACTTGCACTATTGTAGTCGGTGTTGATTTTGTGTCTACCTTAGCTACGATAATGCGTTCACTATGCTATTCATAATAACTTACCCGCATTCCTATTTTCTTATTCATTATCAGACCTACTCCTGCGTTACCAGCAACTGATTTTGTATTTATAACCCTGTACTCACCTGACCAGAAATCCTGTTCATCCTGGCACCGAACTTCAGTAATCTCTACCATATCCAACTTTGACCTATCCATTTCTCTTTTCAAATTTAGAACATTTCACGCTCCGCTCTGTAGAATGCCTGTTTTGTTTTTCTTGATGACAACATCCTCCTGAGTAGTCCTTGCCCGGAGATCAGAATGCGGGACTGTTTTACCTCCGGAATATTTTACGCAAGAAGACACCTATACACGAGGTAGGACTCGAACCTCCGACGGCGTGCAGTGGCGCGCTCCACGCTCGGCCGCTCCACCGCGGCAGTAGGCCTACACCCTCCTTTCCAGTTCACACAAGATTTATTGTTAAAACAGTCCGAATGGAGCACATGAAATTATTTCATTTATAGACCGATGGCTAAAGCAGTCGTAAGGTACCAGGTCATCGGCCACCGCTGATATTTCGACAGGAGCTCACCCTCCCATTCTCAAGGCACAACTGCACTCAAGGAAGCAATGTACAAGCGAATTTAATAGCTCGGTTTGCAAAGGGTAAACAAGGAAGACTACACACACAGAACAAGTAACCTTAGATTCGACACAACTAAAGGTGACCAACATCAGAAATATCGATTAGTGACTATTAATCGACATTAATTCTGTCCCTCTATTTTTCGACGAGAGATAGGGCCAAATTCCAAGCAGAATTTAAAAAAGATACAGCAGCAATTCAGAGGGGGGAGGCTAGTGTTACTGAGATGCTCCGGGAACTCAAATGGGAGTCGCTGGAGGGAAGGAGACGTTCTTTCCGAGAAACACCGGTGAAGAAATTAAGAGAGCCAGAATTTGAAGCGGGCTGCAGAACGATTCTATTGCCGCCAACCTACATTTCGCGTAAAGACCACAAAAATTAGATCAGAGATATTAGAGCCCGTACAGTTGCATACATGTATTCGTTTTTCCCTCGTTCTATATAGGAGTGGAACAGGAAGGCAAGTAACTAGGTGCTCTCTGCCACGCGACTTTACAGAATACGTACAAGGTGCGTCTAAAGAGTTCGGTGAATGGTCTTAGGAAATATACGAAACAAAAGTTCCAAACAAAATACCTTTACTGTCCTTCAAAGTAATCGCCGTTGGCTACAATACTCTTCTGACATCGGTTGTACAGCTGTTGGAAACTATCAACAAACGCTTCTTGTGGCATCGCTGGAAGCACTGAGTCATGCGTTGTTGTATCTCCGCAACAGTTGCTGATCATCAACTCGTCTGCTATCATTCTCAAAGACAGTCGCGGATCATCCGCAAGCATCCGTCGCACTCGTTCCCTGTTGTCTGGGACTGTGATTGTAGACGGTCGACCCGAACGTGGCTCATCCTCGACACCTTCCTTTCCGTCTATAAAGCGTTTAAAGCACTCAGATACACCCCTCACTGCTTCAGCACCATACACTTGCATTAACATCCCACTGGTCTCCGTCGCCGTTTTGCCTAATTTGAAACAAAACTCGATGTTCACGCTTTGCTCCATTGTTAGGGTTGCCAGATCTCCGGGCGCCGCCCGGAGTGCCCGGGTTTGGAATGAATTCTCCGAGTCTACGGGCCAATGACTCTCATCTCCGGGCTTGAATGTAACCTTCATTTTAACTTTTTTTTACGACGCTTTTTAAGTACTATGCTCATGTAGCGACGATCTACATCGAACTTAATGTAACTTAAACTAAGGACGAACACAACATCCATGCCCTAGGGGGGGATTCGAACCTCTGGCGGGAGCAGCCTTGCGAACCGCGGCAAGACGCCTCAGTGCGTTCATTGCTGTTCATTCGTTTTCCTTTATTCTAGTGACTTTTTATAAGTAAATGTGGCAGTAAATAAAGAGTAAAAAAACTAAGCATCTATTTCGTCAAATAATTGATATGTACCAGTGGTACCATACAACCAAAACACTAAGGATACACAAGCATTACTTCCTCAGACTAAATAGAGTATTTAAGAAACTTTGAAGAACACATGAATATTACTTATATAGTTACTAATTATTTCACATTTTCTACTTATTCACAGTCCTTGTACAAAAAAGAAGTCTGTTTAATACACACTGCTCACTTTCTACAGTCGCATTTCGTTTTCATATATTCGCTTTATGCATATATACGTCATCTGTCGAAGATGTAATCTAGTACTTAATCTTGCTGCAAACTTATAGACCTCGAAAATCCTCTCATGCAGAAGACGTGGAATATATATCATTGTTATTCCAGTAACAAGATGATTTCTCGTAAGTACTGTAAACTAATCTGTTAACCCTACGATTAAATAAAAGCACACAACTACTCATCAAATTACAACATTAAGTGAGTTTAAAATCGGTTTTAATCAACAGTCAACAATGTATTAGGACTGTAAAGTTAGTGTTATAGGTCTAGGGGACCGATGAATGACGTTCTCACTATACAACAGCCGCAAACAAAGTGACTATATTGTGGCGTGTAAAGCAACGCAAATTAGAAAGTTATATGGGAGATAAGCTCGCGCGCACTATTAGTTGAAAAAATAATCAGTAAGATGAGGCCATCCGACTAATGGAGGGTTAAAACGTCATAAACCTACCTTCTGTAGTGGTATCGGTCTCATTTTACTGTATTGATTTTTTTAACCCTCTTCAGCCCCACAGTCACACGCAGGTGTAGCCCGTTTCCGAACCAACATAAATATACCGTAATATTCATAGAATATATGACTTCAACTGCGATTGGGCAAAGCTGAAAATGTGTACCCAGCCGGGATTCGAACCCGGGTCTCCTGCTTTCTAGACAGTTGCGCTGACCCCCACACCACTGGGGACACAGTGATCACCGCACCTGCAACGACTACCCATGCACGCCTCCCGTCAGATACAAATTCCCAGCTTCGCCCTGCCCATAGTACTCAAACTCGTAGTTTAACTAATTCCCGTAAGAGTAAGGGCTTCAAACTTGGATCATTGCCCGTCACCGGCCTTACTCTTACGGGAATTAGTTAAACTACGAGTTTGAGTACTATGGGCAGGGCGAAGCTGGGAATTTGTATCTGACGGGAGGCGTGCATGGGTAGTCGTTGCAGGTGCGGTGATCACTGTGTCCCCAGTGGTGTGGGGGTCAGCGCAACTGCCTAGAAAGCAGGAGACCCGGGTTCGAATCCCGGCTGGGTACACATTTTCAGCTTTGCCCAATCGCAGTTGAAGTCATATATTCTATGAATATTAAATAATAACAGCTGCAGGATCAGAAGTGACGTCTATTCTTTCGGAACAGACGCCACATGTGTATATATATATATATATATATATATATATATATATATATATATACCGTTTACGGTCCATGCCCGGTCATAAAGTGCAACATCCCTCTACTTGGTTTGAAGAACTTCATCTTTAATCTTTCTCTGACGTCAGGGAGAAACTGGTATGTTCTCCACCTAGTCTCTTCCTCGTTCCATATAGCCTGCCATAATTCCTCACCCCTCTTCCTAATTTCTATTTTGGAACCCACTCTGACTCCCATCAGTTCTTCGACTTTATCAAGGTTTCCCTTTTTTGCCTAATACCAGGCTGCATGTCCCCTTATGTTGATGTCAAAGGGGCAGAGCCCCATTAACATCAAGAGGGCTCGTCCTGGAGAGGTCCTGTAAGCTCCCACGAATTGTAATAATATATTACGTTGCACTCTCCTGACAGTCATGTCAGACACCACCCTCGTGAGCCTGTGTGCCCATTGCCAGAACCGTAGCCCATCATAGATGTGAGTATGCTGTTATGGTAGAGTTTGATGAGATCGGGCGACAGGTAAAATCTCCTGTGCCCGATCCCAGCTAGTCTCTACAATGCTACTAGAGCTCTCTCAGCTACCGCATCTATGTGGGCTGCAAAGTTCCAGCCCTCGTTTATGACAACTCCTAGATATCTCAATTGTTGACGCCGAATGTCTGGGTTCCCTTCATTGGACTAATTGGCCTTTTAAAAGCAAGTATACTGATTTATTTGGCGCTATTTCAGGTTTGGTGTTTCGGCACCATGTTGCTAAAATCTGCATAGCCCGTTCTACTTTTGGTTCTAAGTCTTCGCGGCTACGGCCGCCTACTAGTAGGAGGAGGTCGTCAGTGTACGCTATCATCTCCAGCACATCATCACTGTTTTGCATATTACATAACAGGGGCTCCATATTAATGCCCCAGTAAAGGGGCCCAAGGACAGAGCCCTGTGGGCACCCCTTCGTTATTATTCTGGAGATGATTCGTTCAAAATGTTCAAATGTTTATAGAACTTATGGGACTTAACTACGGGGTCATCAGTCCCTGAACTTACAAAGTACTTATGAACTAGCTAATGCTAAGGATAGCACAAATATCCATGCCCGAGGGGGATTCGAACCCCCGACCGTAGTGGCCGCGCAGACCGTGACTGGAGCACCTCAGTCCCCTCGGCCACCGCGGCCGGCCTGCTTTCGTTGGGGGTGATAGAACGACCTCTCTTTCATCACAATAGCTCTTCAGACATCCATGTAGCGCCCCTGGACACTCCATCTCCCTCAGACGGGAGAAGAGCGAGGGCCACCACAGGTTGTAGAAGACGCCACAGATGTCAACCATGATGCCTACTACACAGCAGACCTCGGCAGCCAGGGCAATTGCGTCTGACACAGAACGCCCCTACCGAAAACCGAATTGTCTGTCTTTCACCCCACACAGGACCCAGTGTGCTGCCAACCGATCAGCCAGTAGCTTCACAAACAGCTTCCGCATTACAGCTAGGAGGCAGATCGGTAGATAGGATTTGGCTAGAGCTGCATCCCTATCTGCTGCTTTCTTGATTATCCCAACATTTGCCTTTTTCGATGTCCTTGGATATGTACCTGTCCTTAAGCATTCGTTGTATATCTCAGTTACTTGAGGAACCAGCTGGGGGGCCAGGAACTGCACCACCTCCGCAGTGATGCCGTCCTCGTCCTCTTTACTCAACATCTCCACCTCAGTTACTTATTCTCCATATTAGACCCGCCTAATCCTCTAGTCGAGGCATTTGAGGCCGGCGGGCGCGCCCGCGCTCCTCAGGCGGAGCACACTGTAGTTGACGGCCCCGGCCGCGACCGTGTGTCGCTAGTGCCCCACACGCCGCTACGGACGGTGCGCGGGACAGGGGCGCGGGGTGGTGTTTGGCCATGCCTCCTCTAGTCCATTCCCTCCTCTCAGCACCCAGTCCGTTGCCACGACTCCACCCTGTCCACCTCTGGATTCTTTCCCATGGCAAAGTCCGTACCCTCCCCCTCCCGGATGATGTCTTCTGACCTGACATGTACCCCTTCTATCAGCTGCGCTCCTTCCCCTTGCTTCCTCTTCCCATCCTCTTCCTGAGGGCGCCGCCACCATCCCCCCTTCCTCCCCTTCTGCCCCTGCTCCTCCTTCCACCCCACTGTCCCTCTGGCTTCTCCCCTCCCCTCCTTCCCCCTGGCTTCCTGGGACATCCTCCCCCTCCAGTCGCTCCTCCACGGGCCGTCTGGCCCCTCCCCACCCTCTCCCTCCCCCTCTCATCCCCTTTTACTCCCCCCCCACATCCCACCTTTCGTATTGTGAGTACTCCGCCGCAAGTGGAAGCTTTTAATGTCCTTTCGTGTCGGTGCTTCGCCAAATGTGATGTCTTTTAGTTACATTTATTTAACAACAGTGAACGGTCAACCTGCAGCCAATACCGTAAGTTTTAAGTGTGTGTTTCGTTGCATGTGTGGTGTCTCTTCGTGTTTCTTGTTTTTATACAATAACAGCAAATGGCCAACCCTTTGCCGCCGCCCAGTGTTTATTTCAATTGTAAGGGTGCCTCCGTGTCTCCAGCGTTTGTTTTACCCACCATCATCGCTATATCAGTGTTTTTAAAGACGTCAATGTTACACCCCTTTTTAAGTACATCATGTTTTGCCAGCGCGCCCTGTACTTTTTAATGAAACGACAATAAAGAAAAAAACTGGTATACCACCCCAGAATCGGAAAAGTATGCACTAGCGCCAGCTACACAAGGGTTAGTAGAACTAAATTTGGAATGCGCACCTTTTACTGTTTGTATTCTGAACAGCTTTTAAAGTGATTTGAGCCACTGTATGACGTCATGTGTCTCAGTGGTTGTAATGTGGCCCTTTCAAAGGTTTTATTCCTTCTTTTCTTTCTAACCAGCTTGAATAACAGCGTGAGGTGATTTTGCGGAATATAAATGCAGATGTAGTTAGAAACTTAGTCATTTTAAAGTTATTTATTAGTTTAACATTTCTAATAATGAAATATAGTATTACTGGTAAAATGTGGTTATTTCTAATGAAGTACAAGGATAGGTAGTATATGTTGCAGTACAAAGAGTACACATTATTTTATTTCTTGCAGAGTTTTCTGTGCTAAAACAATTTCGCTGATGACCCTAAGTACTGTTTACAGACGACAGATGAATCACAGTGGGCGTTTGCTTCCAGGGCGGCGGCAGCAGCGGCGTGTTGAACCCAACGGACGCGTTCCAGTCGCTCAAGACACCGGCAGAGCCGCAGCAGTTCGTCTTCTCGTCGACGACGGCCAAGTACTCCAGCCCGGCCGGCTTGTCAGTGTCGGTGCACACGACCAGCCCTTCGCCAGCGGCCGAGCCGCCACAGGTGCACGTGGTGCACTACCAGCCCGCCCACCACATTTTCACCACTCCATCTGTGGCGATCGTGTCCTCCACAAGGAGCGTGTCCAGCGTCAAGGGGGTTGTCGGCAAGCTGGCGCCCACAGTCGTAGCGGACGGACACTCTCGGGTGCCCATCAATAATTTCGCCTTTGGAATCAATACAGGGCTAAACCCTGCGCAGTACCCAGCCGAGAACGCCACTGGTCAGCAGTTGCCCCAACTCACGGCGCACGACCCGTACGACGAGTACCACGAAGCTGACGACGTGTCCCTCGACCCGTTCTTCAGGGACGTCCCGCGCATCGCAAAGCAGTCTAAACAGGCGCAGAGGCAAAAACGCGCGGCTGTCAGCAGGGGTGGCTACAGACCGTTGCTTAAGATGCTGAGGGAAGAATCTGGAGAGGAGGAGCCCAGCTCCCAGGGGTCTGAAGACTTTGCCGAAGAAGCAGCCGCTCCCCTAGGAGACACCTACTTTCAGAAGCGACCCAGGATGCACATGCGAGTCGAGGAGTCCAACAGAAGGTCCGACGGAGGGCCCTATGACGAAGGGTCCGAAGAGTTTCCGGAGGAGGCAGCCACTTCCAATGTAGAGACGTACTTCCAGAAGAGGCCCAAAGTGCACCCCCCACTGCCAGAGTCTCAAACGAGGTCTACTGAGGAGACATCAGCTTCCAGTGGAGACACATACTTCCAGAAGAAGCCCAAAGTGCACCCCCCACTTCCAGAGCCTCAAAGGAAGTCGAATGACGGGACAGCCGCTTCTAGTGGAGACACATACTTTCAGAAGAGGCCCAAAGTACACCCCCCACTCCCAGAGCCTCAGAGGATGTTTAATGAGGGTACAGCCGCTTCTAGTGGAGACACATACTTCCAGAAGAAGCCAAAAGTGCATCCCCCAATCGCTGAACCCCAAAGGAGGCCCGAACAGAGGACTGACCTCGAAGGCTCGGAAGTGATTCCACAGGATGTAGCCGCTCGTAGAGTGGACACCGACCTCCAGAAATTGCCCAGAGAGCGCACTCAGAAGCGAACCAGAGTGCACACCCGACCCGAAGAGCCCCAGAGGAGGTCCTACGGAGGGCCCGAGTACGGAGGATCCGACGTGTTTCTGCAGCAGGTGGCCGCTCCCCGAGTGGACGCCGACTTCCGAAAACGGCCCAGAGTGAGAACCCAGAAGCCACTCAGAGCGTCGACCGGACTCGAAGAGCCCCACAGTAGGCACGACGAGGGACCCAAACCCGAAGGGTCCGAAGTGTTTGAAGAAGAAGCGCCCGCTCCCCGAGTAAACGCCGACTTCCAGAAGCGATCCAGAGTGCGACCTCGAGTCGAGTCCCGCGGCAGGTGGAACTCGGGGCCCGAGCCGGAAGGGTCCGAAGTGGTTCTGCAGGAGGCGGCCACTCCGCGAGCGGAAGCCTATCAGAAGCGATCGAGAGCGCGCGCCAGGCCCGAAGAGCCCCGCAGGAGACCCGAGGAGGACGCACTGCCCACCGCGGAAGCTTTCTTTAGGAGCACGAAGATCGGCCAGCTGCAGCAGACTTCGGTGTCGGCGACGCGGGATTACACCGTAGCCCTTTCGACGGAAGAGCCCGTCGACTTCCAGACGATTCAGACGACTACCCTCTCGACAGAGACGACGAGCAAGTTCCGCGCCGCCGCGCAGCAGCAACCGTACGGCCGCGGGAACGAAGTGGAAGGCGGCAGTGGAAGGCGGCCTGCGGCGGGCAGCCGCGGCTCCAGCAGCTACAGGTCCGACAGCAGCGCCGGCCGCGGCGGCGGAGGCCTCAGGGCGGCGGCGTGCAGGGGCGCCGGCTGCGACGGGCAGCGCGCGGACTACCAGGCGGTGCTGGCCGAGGTCTCCCGCAGGCGGCCGCCGCCCACCGCACACACGCTGCCCGCGGAGAGCGCCGAGCTGCAGCCGACGGTGGAGGCGGTCTCCAGCACGGCGGCGCCGGAGAGCCGACGATCCTTCCCCGCGTTCACCCGCAGGCCTGTAGAGAAGACGCAGCCCAGGCAGAGGTCGCAGCCGACGGTGGAGGAAGTCACCAGCACGGCTGCGCCCGAAAGCCGCGGATTCTTCCCCGCGTTCACCCGCAGGCCTGCAGAAAAGACGCAGTCCAGGCAGAGGTCGCAGCCGACGGTGGAGGAGGTGACCACCACGGCGGCGCCGGAGAGCGGCATAGGCTTCACCCGCAGGACCGCGAACAAGCCACAGAGGTCGCAGCAGGGCGAGTCGGCGCAGAGGCGCGCCCCCTCCCGCCGCCCGTCCTACGACGACAGGACGCCTCTGGACTCCGAGGCGTCTTACGAGCAGGCGACCACGACGCAACAGCCACCGACGACGCTGCCCGAAACGAGCTTCACCTGCGACGACAAGGTTCCCGGAGGCTATTATGCGGACGTCGAAGCCGACTGCCAGCTCTTCCACATCTGTTCGCAGGGCAGACACGGAAAGTATGTATTTTGCTTCTAATGTCACTTTCATCGATACAAATTCGCTTACCTCTATAATTTGATAGAGTTGTACAACTCACTGGACGATAGCGGAGGAAGGCCAGAAGACGTCGAGGAATGGAGTTCAGAGCTTAACGTCTCGTCGACAGCTCGGTCAATAGAGACGCAGCTCGTGCTCGGATTGTAGGGTATGGTTGGGGAAGGAAATCGGCCGTGCTCTTTCAGAGGAATGATCCCAGCATTAGCCTGGAGTGATTTAGGGAAATCGAGGAAAACATAATTAGGATTTCCGGAGGAGGATTTGAACCACTGTTGTCCCGAATGCGAGTCCAGTGTGTTACCAATGCCCCGCCTAGCTCGGTGAAACGTCAAAGGTATCGACATGCGATTGAGGACACTGTGGATCTGACTAATTTGATGAATGATACAGAAATTATTGCTAATGGAAAATTCTTACAGCTACATGTCATTAATCATCACTGAAATATTCCAATGACGGAAACTTAAAACTACATAGGAAGAAATTTATTAAAAAACTATGCGAGATCAGCTGACCAGAGATACTGGGTGTTTATATTTAAACTTTCCCTATTTAACACATTATAACATGGAAAGCAACTAAAATATGAGTACCAAACTTGGTAGCATTAATATCAAAGACATGGGGGAAACAAATAATGCAAAATCAATTCAATTAAAACACAATGTGCTGGTACGGTACATCATACCATTAAATACCGGTTCCATTACTGCTACAAAAAGGGCTCATATGGCGCCCATCAGTGTCCCAAACAGTCTGAAAGAGCAGTATTCCATTTGAGAATAGTTCGAGGCACCTTCTGTACCATGGGATATTCAACTCTCGTAATACAGCACGCAACTTGCTTGCAGTGTTGTCTATCGTGCCAACATCGATTTTATCAACCACCTGTGGTGTAACCGTTAATGGGCCTTATCCCGGAGCAACGCCCAGTTATCCAGTTGATTCGAACTTATTCATGTTGTTCCGCACGGCAGGTAGAAAAAGAAGACCCTTCCGTAATTCTTTCAGCCGACGATATTCTCGAAGTGCAGCCACAGCATTCCTCTTGTGTTGATAATCGCACTTCGCCAATAATATCCAGCTCCTCTTGTCCAAGTTCATGTTGACATGTCAACAAGTGCACTGCGACTGGTCTGGCGTGTGACACTACGAAATATGATGACAGATCACGGCACCTGGTGGCCATAGTTGGAACTGAGCGATGGCGTGACGCATGTAAATCATGCACGACACTCTCTGGACATTAATTATACCAAGTTTAGTACTCATATGGTATTTAGGGTATTTAGTTTCCATAACATGTCCAGCGGCCTGATAACGTCACTTACTAATGATGCCATGTAGATAATAATCTCATCGCCTTTAAAGTAAATAATGACGAAATCAGCGAATGCCACTCAGCATAATAATAAAGTGCTCAAGATCTACATCTACATGATTACTCTGCAAAACACATTTAAGTGCATGGCAGAGGGTTCATCGAACCCTTTCATAATATTTTTCTATCGTTCCATTTTCTAATAGTGCACGGGAAATAGGAATACGTGAATCTCAACATTTTCGATCTGATTTGTCGTATTTTATTATGATAATCACATCTCCCGATATAGGTGGGTCTAGCAAAATATGGTCACAATCGGAAGAGAGAGTTGGTGAAAGTAATTTCGCAAATAGATCTCGCCGCAACGAATAACGCCTTTCTTTTAATAATTTCCAACCCAATTTGTCCATCGTTTCCGGGACAGTCTGTCCCCTATGTCGCGACAATACAAAGCGAGCTGTCCTCTGAACTTTCTCTATATCCTTCGTCAGTCTCATTTGGTGGGGAGCCCACACACCTCAGCAATACTCCAAATTAGGACGCACAAGTGTGTTGTAGGCAGAGTCTGCAGCAGAACTGTTGCATCTTTTGAGTATTCTGCCAATGAAACTGGTCACCGAATTTGCCACCGAATACGAAACAAACAAGTGCATACACTTTCTAGGAATGAAAATAAGTAGTGACAATCTTACTCATAAATCTGACATGTTTCATAAACCAACCACAACTGATTTCATAGCATATATTTCATCATGTCACACATTACCGCGTAAAACAATACATTTTCAAGAATTCAAAAATACGAATTTACAAATAAGACTGCCAATTTTCAATAATATCTGCAATCCTAATATAGGTGATAAAGTACACAGAAAGTTAAGGCAAGGTATGCTTATTACAAATAAGAAAAGGTCGCAACTTCAGTAAGGGTCCGAAGAAGATATAAACAGAAGTGTGAACAACTGTACACATTTAGTACGCAACTTTGAATAAAACAACACCTTTTGGTATACAAAAGTAGAAACATGGGAATTCATTATACAGTGGAAAAGTGAGGTGTATGTATATGCTAGAGGAGACAGAGTTCTACATATAATTGACAAAAAATCCAGGTAAAGTTTTTAATGAACAAATGGGGCTTAGAAACAAAAAATACATCGAAAACTTCGTCAAAACTCTTATCACAATATACATAATTCAGCACAAAGTCAAACCTCAGTTTTACATCCAACAGAAATCTACTTTCATCGAAGTTAATAAAATTTAACGACAGACTTGTTGTTGTTTGGTGTGGTCTTCAGTCCAAAGACTGAAGCAGCTCTCCAAGCTACCTTGTCCTTTCATCTCTGAATAAGAACGCCAACCTACATCCCTTTCAACCTGCTTTCTGTATTCATCATTTGGTCTCCCTCTGCGACGTTTACGGCCTACACTACCCTCCAATTCAAAATTGATGAGTCCTTGATGTCTCAGAACGTCCCCTACCAATCGGTCCCTTCTGATAGTCAAGATATGCCTGAAATTTATATATCTGTGAAACAAACATATATTGATAGTTTGACAACGGTGCATCTACATCGTAAATATTATAAAGCAAAATAAATGATGCAACTATATATATACAGCCAGCAATTATTTATTTACGTATACGGGCATATTTCAGTTACTTGACTTTATACAAGAGCCGATTGAAAATGAAACATTTTCAAATTACTAGTGGTAAAGTAAGATAACACAATAAAGAATAAATTGCAACTCCGGTTTTCTACTTAGAAAATACTTTTGTTCATTTATTGCATGAAGATATTGCTGGTCACACAAAACGCAACTCCTTGGGGGATTCAACTAAGTCAAGTGAAATTTGTGCCGACTGTGGATGCACGTGATCAGAATCACGAGCGCCACCAACAAAGCTATACAGGGCTGCAACAAAACGTCATCCATCGACGCTGTGAGCGCCTCTTCACCTTCGATACTGCGAAACAAATTTCTTCTCCTGCCAACTGTTTATTTTCCATATTTTCAGAGGAGGTAGTATTGTCCAAAACAAGAAAAATCATAGTCCCCTCAAAACAACAACAACAAAAATCAACTAGTAAACGTGGACTGTAAAACGCAAATTTAAGAGCTGTAAGAAATTGACCAGTAGAAGATGAAGAAATGCTCATAGCTCTTAAGATATATATATATATTTTAGAGCCCAAATTTAGAGGACTTATTTCTTGTTTTAGTGCACACTACATCTTCCCAAAATATCAAAAACAAAGAGATTCGTTTCATAGTATCGAAGGTGACGAAGTACTCATAGTTTCGTTGGATGATTTTTTTTTTTTTTTTTTTTTTTTTTTTAATGTTCAAATGTTTGTAAAGCTTATGGGACTTAACTACGGGGTCATCAGTCCCTAAACTTACAAACTACTTACGAACTAGTACGGCACAAATATCCATGGCCGAGGGGGGAATCGAACCCCCGACCGTAGTGGCCGCGCAGACCGTGACTGCAGCGCCTCAGGCTCCTCGGCCACCGCGGCCGGCGGATGAAGTTTCCGCACATGGTTTCTTGTTCAAAATATTATTTGCTCAGTCCCCTCCACAAGCGCTTGAGTTATGCAAACGTTTCTATGAATCACGTTTTATAGAGGGAAAATAGAGCCCGCGTGGAAGTCCTGGAATTGTTCTTTCGTAAGGTTGTTTTCCGTAAGCCGCATCAGTGCTTCATTCGAGACGTTTTGGAGTTCCACCAAGGAAGAACAGGTGCCTATAAGGCCTGCGGATTGTACTTCAGGAAAAAAAAACATCCATCGTGTGGTAAATAGTCAAGGAACTGCAATGCGGATCTGTAACCACTGGATGCAGGAGGGGAAGGGTGGACCGAAGGGACCGATGTAACCACCTCGTTGCACCACTACACGTGATGACAGGCATATCATGCGCATGGCACTGCTCTGTCACATCGCGAACAAATTCCATCTGTTGCGCAAGCAGCAGTGTTCACGCTTTCCGTTTGACCACGAGTCACCGGCAGTGTTGCGATGAACGAAGGGCACGAGCAACCGAATGGAGCGACATTGTTATTACCGGCGAATCCTGATTCTGCCTGTACCATCACAATGTTCGGGTTATTTTCTGAAGACTCCGTGGTGAGAGACTGTCCAACTGCTAACTTACGCATCACAATACACCTTATTACTCCGCAATCCACCCAAAGAAGCATGGCGGAGGGTACTCGGTACCACTACTAGTTACTTGCTTTCCTGTTCCACTCCCATATAGAACGAGGGTAGAACGAATGCTTGTATGCACCTGTATGAGCCCTAACCTTTCTGAGCTTATCTTTGAAATACTGGCCTTGCAGTACGGTGTGGCGCGGTATTGGGTTCCACTCGTACACCCCTTAGCACGCACTGCAGGTGCAGCCACCAGCAAGCGTTACATTTCTGATGCCTGTTGCCCGCCCGTACCTATGGAGCTTGCCCACGGCCACGGGAAATGCGAGACCGCACATGACACGCAGCGTTCAAGACTTCTTCGTTGCCCATCAGGTTGCATCGCTGCTTAGCCTCCCCGTTCTCTCGCCAGTCTAAAATGTCTCGTCGATGATTCCGGAACCACTATATAGGCATACACCACACGCTACTACAGCAGACTGACTTTGGAGAGATGTGGAAGTAGCAAACTCCAAAAACACACAAAAAATCTTTTTGAGTCACTGGTGAGGCATGTAGCAGGGGGTTATAGCCAGCAATGGCGGCAACACTCCTTAATGATTTAATTCATCATCCTCACTTCACAAGGGGCTTTATATTCATTCATCATCGTTTTCAATCATTGTATAACGTATTATCTCCCAAATAAATTTGGCCCTCCTCCTTAGTGTTGCATTTTGGATGACGAGTTTATAATTGCAGCGTTCTTTATTAAACTCGCATTTATTCTGTAACTTTAAAAACTAATGCAAATGTGTCCTATTCTATAGTACTGAAGCAATATCACACTAACCACGGGGAGGTGACAAAATTGACAGAAGTTCAAATTCAAATGTTTGTAAAGCTGTGGGACCAAACTGCAGTGGTCACCAGTCCCTAGACTTACAAACTACGTAAACCAACTTACGCTAAGGACAACACACACGCCAATGCCCGAGGGAGGACTCCAACATCCGACGGGGAGCAAACGCACCGCCCTTAGATCAAGGCGCCTTAGAGCGCACGGCCACTCCCGCACGGCTGATAAACGTTGACTACAATTTTAATTTTAGCTAATCGGCATATCAATTAATCAAACGTTAATACTTCCTTCTTACTGAACAGTATATACCTCGACCATATGCGCAATGACACACGCACCTGCACGATACGTTGATGAGTCGCACGAGACTGTTGGGAGCGGCAGGAGGCGTGTCTTCTCCTTACCACAGTGCTGGAAACGTTACCCGAAACAATGTGTACAGCTATACTTCGCATCTAGGGGTGATGTAACGTTGGTAGCAACAGGAACATAATCTGAAGAAGGGCACAGAGTGCTCGAAATCGGCAATAATTAAACCATTTCAACTGCAACTGGGTGATGCTTCTTTAAAAACCAATTTTAAAATATTTTCTGCGATGGACAAAATACTATACATCGTTTAAATAACTTAGTTCAAGAACTGTGCTACACTTCGTTAATACATCACATACTATATGCTGACCAGTTTCTTACGACGTACGGTGCTTTTGTAAAAGAGGAAAGAGAAAATTTCTAAGAGTGCTTAAGAACAATAAAAGATTTCGTCATCGTACTTAAGGGATTTCCGAAGTTGAGAGTCAAACTTCTACATATCAATAAATGTTTACAAATGTGGGAAACCCGTACAGTCTTCGGCTCACGCCGTTTGTCCAATTTGGAAGTTGTACCTCTCACGTACATTTGTTCATGGTCATTAATCAAAATTCCACTAGGCATCGTTACTATTCGGTAAAGAAAGTATCCTCACATTTCTTTCCACATTTTTATCGAAATAATTATCGGCAGAATGTTTCTTTGTGATGCCTTAATATTTTGTCACGCAAATATCTTGACCTAGCACCAGGTCGACTTTGCAGTCTTATGTTTTAGCTGACCATACCTCTAGGCACAACTCAACCTTGGTGTATCCACAAACCGTTTGAGCCTTCAATGTGCTCCAATTACTTCATTGTTACTGGGGACTACATTCCTCCTCTACGGCACTTTTACAAAGAATAATAGTTGGTTTGTGTTAATTACGCGTTTTACGTTATTTCTATTCCATTTTAGTGTAATCTTAGACGTACAGTATCACCTAAATTCAGTAATTATTAACTGTAAGAGCTATTGTCTATTCATATGATTATAATCTAATCAATAGCCGATCTGGATGATGAGGGGTAAGAACCTGAAGCTCTCATCCAAAAATACCTGTATTTTAGTGTTTACCTTGATAATGCTTATCAAGAAGTAGGTAAGCCCCTTCCAAAACATAATCCTGGATTCTTTACTCAATAAAATACTATAGAGTTCGTTATACAGTACGGTGTACAATAAAAAAAGTTATGTTAGAAAAAAATGTTTCATTATTTTTTCGGGTAAAATATGTTATTGTGCTGACAAGACTTTGTATGTTTTACACAGGATCACGGATAACAAATTCATGTGTGGGCCTGGCACGAGGTTCAACCAGCAGAGTCGTACCTGTCAAGCACGTGAACTTGTGGACTGCAGCATTTCCACATCATTATATCACCTCAACAATCATTTCCAGCTTGTTCAACAGGAAGGTACGTAAAAATATCACGTCTCTTTAGAAAATGAACGAAAGCGTAATTTGCTATCGAAATTTCCTGGAAATGTAGTTGTTGTCGCAGTCAAAAAATGTTAATTTTCTATCATTGTTCTGTTGACATTATATATCCAACATTGATGAGATACTCTACATTAATATGCTCTTGCAAAACTGCAGTACTGTTAGTTATCCTCACAGCAAAATGAAGTGGCCATATGGTTGTATTCAGACGTCTCGCCCAATTTTTAGCGTCAATAATGTTTCCTGTCACTTTTTCAATCGTCAGAGTGACAGTTCTATTCACGTAAGCCCGTTCAGCTCCCGCAGTTTGTGGGAAGCAGCCGCTCTATTTCACTGGCTGGTAACTCTTTGCAGCTGCACTATTAAGTCTAATTTTCACTGAGTGGGACGTGTATGTTAACTTTGAGGTAATCGGTCCAGTACGTGAGAGATTTGACTCTTTAGTGTTCTCTCCCCTTTTCATTATTTTCTCAGTAAAGCGAAAGATAGTTTATGACAGTAACATATCTCGTGTTATTCAATAACATGTGCTACTCACCACTGTAGTTGCCTGGTCCAGTATTCAACTCCAGAGGATAGGGGTTTTCTTCAGCAATACGCTCTCCCTAACCTTCCTAAAATAATGGGTTGTGGCCAGAGCTTAAATATTTGACTAACAGAGTTTTCCAACAATGTTAGAGAAAAAGTCGTTGTAGTCTTGCTGAGAGCAGCGCCTTGTGGGCTCCGGAGCACCAACGAGAAGATCTAGCCGGCCGCGGTGGCCGAGGGGACTGCGGCGCGCACGGCCACTACGGTCGGGGGTTCGAAACCCCCCTCGGGCATGGATATTTGTGCCGTCCTTAGTGTTAGCTAGTTCATAAGTAGTTTGTAAGTTTAGGGACTGATGACCCTGTAGTTAAGCCCCATAAGCTATACAAACATTTAAACATTTTTTCCAATTCAGGTGCCATCCTTGCACCTCAGCAGATCCTTCCACTGCAGCAGCTAGTAGCCCTCGCTGATACTGTGCTTGAGACCATCACCTCAGCCCGTTGTCCTACGCAGCGCACGATACTGCACCAGAGTGGCCTCCCACACAAGGGTTACGCCTCCAACCAATACAATGGGCTACAATGCCTCAGCACTCGCCGTGGCAGCCCAAACTGAAGTCCTTCCAGCTCAACTTTCTGCACTTTGTGTCCAGCGAGCTGCTGTCCCCATGTTATAGCATCCTTTCCAATGCACTCGTGAACGTTTTTACACTGAGGTATAACACACTTAGTGTTAGTACCACTGCAAGTTTGGTGACCAAGCTTTCCATTGCTGTCCAGTTTGCAGCCAGTCAAACCCCAAAGGCATTCACAAGTAAGCTCACACGGATGCTTGCCACACTGCCTCAAAGCAGGAAAGCAACTCTGGCCAGTATTTTCTTATAGACACTGGGTCCCACTCGTGTGTCTACCCACGATCACTGGTCCCTGAGCGTCTGCCAACAATACCGTTTCGGCTGCCAGCAATTTATTCATCACCACCTATGGTTTCTGGTTCCTTTGTGACATTGCTGCCACTCATCTTCTAAAAAAGAACTCCAGTCACTCACGTGTTGGTTTCCAATGTGTAGTGCAGAACTTCGCATTCAAGCTGGTCCATGCTGTTGATGCAAGGCAACCAATACCAGGAACTCCTTAAACAGTTCCCAGCTGTCAGACGCCCACCTACAACACCATGTGAGGTACGGCTCAGCACAGTCCATCACATTTGCATCACATCACGCCCTCCAATTTGCAGCAGACTGTGATGCGTCACACCAGAGTGACTGCCTGCTGCTAAAGCCAAATTCAAAGATACCCTTTGGAATGGTATCATTCACCATTGGGTCAGTCCCTGGTTTTCTCCTCTCCACCTTTTGCCAAAAGGACATACACTATGGTGACCCAGCAGTAACTATCGTGTTCTAAATTCAGGCACCATTCCAGACTTTTGTGGGACTAAGCCAACCAAAATTTGGTTCAGTATTTCTGCCTTTACTAACTAAACAAATAAAAACTTTATTAAATCATTAAATATTGACATTAGTCTTATTGTCATACACGGAATTAATGACATTAGTATTGCAAGTGAACAATTTAGCTGAAGTGATTTAAATGACAGTTCATTAAAGTGTTTATTTGAAAATCGTGGTGTTAGTATGCTCTGTGAATTAAGTAAAAATTTCCAAATCTAAAAATGATTTAGACAAAATCTGCAAGTGACTTTGGAAATAAGGCATTTGTTTCTATCTTGTGCATAAGAAGCCGCCATTTGTGTAATATTGGACATATGAAACAATATGTATAAACTTATTTTGTTATCAAATTTGTTTTTTAGAACAGTTCTAAATAAAAACAAACAAGATAAATCTTAATTCTTTTTTGTTGTTGGTATAATTAGGTGACGTCATTATAATTAGGTGACATCAGATTAAAATTCTAAAGTATTCATTTGTATATACTGCCAGGATTGGCAATATTGCAAAAACTAATGGTGTGACTGGGGAAAAATCATTTCTAACATTTTTGTGGACTCATATGAAGGTAATTTATACCTTTTGGAAAAAAATAAAAACCAGAACTGATGCTGTGCTATCTGACCATATGAACCTTGAACAAAATATGATGAAGTCACTGTTACCTGCCAGTGTTTCCTGAAGGGGAGTCATCTTGTGGAATACGTGGTAACACACTGGACTCACATTCGGAAGGACGGTGTTCAAATCCATCTCCAGCCATTGATATTTAGTTTTTCTGTGATTTCCCTCAATCACTCCAGGCAAATGCCAGGATGGTTCTTTTGAGAGAACATTGCTGATTTCCTTCCCCATCCTTATTGAAATGGTCCAAGCATGAGTTCCACCTCTAATGACCACACTGTTGATGGGGCATATATCCTAAGATTCCTTCTTTCCTTCCTTCCTTTCTTCCTCTTTGGAATACCTTGTAAGAAGAAATAAAATAACTGATTAACACGACACAAGTTTTTGAGACAAAATGGTCTGTTTGATGGAAATTGAGAATATGCTATTTATGCAGCTGTGAATCTTAATGGACATTGGACTACAAATCTGAATGTAAGGTATTCAGCTCTAGGTAATGTGATCTATAATGTCATTTACTGTTTCTTTCCCCTATAGTAATCATTTCTTAATGTTAAAAATGCCAAGTTTCACCTAAAACTAAAAACAATTTAACCGGACAGAAATCCAAACCCCTTTCTACTAAATTATCGTCCAACATCTCTTTTGTCAGTGTCTTCAATCATACCATGTCTAGTACATAATGTTTAATAAATATTTTAGTGTTTAAATCTGCCTTGTGATGAAGACAGCCTTCTTTGTAATTTATTTTAAATCTGATTGTGACCTTAAGATTAAATTGGTAGTGATTGTTCAAATGTAACAATAATATGTGCATAAATTTCATTTAATTACAATTGTTACTAAAATACAGTATTGCATATTTTTAATCTATTTTCTTGTTACAGATCTAAATGAAGAACCTGGATTTGAACCCCTTAAAGTAAGCCGTTCAAAGAGACAAGCCAAAGGTAAATAAAAGCTCATCAGTTTAACACATTTCAATGTGATGAGATATAAACTTAACTTTAAATGTATCCTGCATATTCCAAATGTAACTCAAATAATTTACAAACGTAGACAGAAGTTATCATATAGCATTAATAAAAGGCTACAGTAAACTGAAGCCTAAAAAAGTTGTAGCATAAATTATATATAAAAAATAACAAGTCATATAATACTGATTTTTAAACTATAAACTTGTCTACAAAGTTTCTTTGTAGAATGTAACATGCAAAGATAATAATTCAATAAGCTAACATTGCCTATTGCAGAGACAAACCCTCTACAACAGTGAATGAGTGACTGTCGACTGAGGCTGCTACTTTTGTGTAAGTGACCAAATCTGAAGACATGCATGCAGCACTATCACATGTAGAATAGACAATACCTCTGACACAATGACGTAAACGACAAAATAAAATTGGACATGACTAAACACAAATTTACTGTAATATACTTGCACCACAATAACTGAAATATAAATCTAATATTTGTTATTGTCAATAATGAATTTGTTATTGTCAATAACGAGAAAGGTGAAGTGATACAAATGTAAATAGCACCAGTTTCTCAACATTTTGGACACCTTACCAAATGACTTGAAGATCCATCTCTTATGTAGGTAAGATACAGCTGCATACCAAAATCCACACATATTGCATTTGTTAAATACCTGATCAGCAACATAAAATCTGCTAACAGTGTACTACTACTTTCATCTTGTGTTTCTTGGGAAGTTTACAATAGTAGACAACATTATTGATTGTGGGCTCTTATTTATGTTTTTGTCTTCTCTCTTCCTGCTGTCGTATGATTCATGTGTCAGTGAACTTGACAAACTCTATTCTGAATCACCAGTACACTATAATGTTGAAATGAAACATGTCTCTTTCTTCTTTGAGCTATAAAATAGACAAATTATTAGAAATATGGGGGAGAACAAGGAACAAAATTGCCAGTGAATGTGATCAAGGGACAGACTATTAGTGGACTCAATCCTTCACTCAGAATCAGCCTACCCACAGTATTTAAATTTTATTGAGAGGTTAAAAAGTGTGCCAATCATGGACTCAGACCCAGAACCTTGATTTTTCAGACAATGCTCTCAATTTCACTCTCACTCTTTGATTGAAACTATTCACAGAACATAAATATAACATAAATTAGAAAAGGCACACACTGATTAAAAAAATCCCCTTGCATATATACCAACTCATTAGTGCTTTTGTGTCTGGTACTCATTAATTGAATCAAAAACTGCTGATAATTTTCAAAGAATAATTATTGTTCCGCATTTCACGTTATATTCTTCAAATTACTAAATATCTATCAGATCGCTATAAAACCGTGCATAAAACCTTCCTCAGGTGTAAATTAGTAACTGTACAAATATTTAACTCTCTGCATCTTGTCGTTCGGACGTGATAAGCATACACTGGACAGACATTCACATTAATATATATATATATATATATATATATATATATATATATATATATATATATATATATATATATATATATATATATATAGATAAACGTACACCAAACAGACATTCACATTTATAGATTTTTCATGACTGATTCACTAATCCTAAAGGTCTTTTAATGCTCCTTCCTAATTTCCCTCTCCAGGGATTGATCCATGTACCTTGTACCCTGTCTTCCTGTGTCTAGTGTAATCACATGTTAAATGTGACATTGTTTTACAAAATTGCACAAAGTACCTGTAGTGGTACATGTTTTTTTTTTTTTTTTTTTTTTTTTTTTTTTTTTTTTTTTTTACATATGGTGACGTCGAAAACCATCTAAAAACACACTCTACTCAGCCAGCACACTGCAAACAAATGTCCAAAATTTAATATGTTGAATGCCCTGTAAATCAAATCTACAGCCCTAATTTAATGTAAATAATTTAAAATTTCTCAATACTCCCCTTTTCTAAGCTCCATGTAATCCTCACATTTTTCCAGTGATTTTTTGCGTCATCTATTCAATTCTATTCCTCTGTTTTCTTGTATTTATTTATTTATTGTGGTCCTCCATGCACTCTGCAATTGTTTTATTTCCTATCATCTTCAATTTGTAACTTCTCTCCTAATTATTCTTTAGTACTCTTGTCAACCACTTATTTTATTGTATTGTGATTGTTATTTTTAAGTACTCTTATGTTAGTTTATTGTTAATGTATTCCTTCCTTTTGCTCTTCATTTTTATTTAGAATTTAACTTTAATATTTTTAATTTCATTACCACCACACTGTCAAAAAGGACTCTTCCCTGTGCTCATACCTCGCTCTTGATCTGTAATATCTTTTTCAATGTTGTTCATGAAATTTCACCTTCTTTCATTAAAATAGTAAACTGAAGTCATAATGGCCTTGTAAACTGAAAATACCCAAACAAAGTAATACACTAGAACAGATACAGAGATGAAGAGTTCTTAGGCTTCCAGCCAGATGGCAGTGTCTTCTAACTGCAACATTTCAATGAGTGACATTCTCATCATCTTCTGAAGTTACCAGAAGATGATGAGTATGTCAGTCATTGAAATTTCATAGTTATAAGACATTACCACCAGACTGGAAGCCTGAGAAGTTTTCATCAACTGCATATGCCAGGAAAATATACATTCAGAACAGACACAGTATCGTGCTTTCCATTTTTAATTAAAAATATTTAGCAATAGAAAACTCTGTCTCAAATGAATGGCAGGCTTAACGGCAAATTCATTCTTTGCATGAGTAGTTCATTTGCTTCAGCTCACATAAATTAGTAATTGTGATAACACATAAAAATAATTTTGTTTTTAAACGTTTCTTATCATTTTTTTTATATTGTACCTTCCTGTACATATGATAAGAACCTTTTGTAAATAAATGATTTTCATGAATTGTATATGTAGGGCTATATATATTGCATGAATACACATCTTTGTTACTGCATTTTCATAACATGCTTATTAATTATAGGAGTAAAATATATGCAAATATTACACATCTTGCAACCACAATATTTTTTCAGCCAAGCATAATCCACATTTTAAATTCTAACACTGTGTACTGGTTTTCAGGGCAATTACCACAAAGTTTAGTTATGTGTAAGATAAATTATATCACAGATCAAGTATTATAAAAATTTTAATAGTTACATTAATGAATAAAATTTTAAATATCCCATGTTACAGGTGCTGCACGAAGCCCAGAATACACTGTAGATACCTTACCAGAAACCTCATTTAGTTGTGAAGATAAGACCTCAGAAGGCCTTTACGCAGATGTGGAAACTCAGTGCCAGGGATTTCATCTCTGTCAGAAGGTGAAAGGTGTCATGACCCTAGTATCCACATTTGTGTGCCCACACAAAACAGTGTTCAATCAACATGAGGGAAACTGTGACAGTTGGGAAGATGTTGACTGTACTCTTTACTCACAACCTGAACACAGTTTTGATCGGAAAGGAAATAGAAAGCACACACATACCAAGAGAGATACAAGTCTCACATTCAAACCTCTATACTTATTTGCTCATTCTAATGGCAAGTCTGATAATTTAAAAGAAAACATTTCATTAAAAAATCACAGTTTCAATTCTGGAAATAAGAACAACACAAAAAATACTCCAATATCTGCAAGTTCCTTGTTCAGGTACAGTAAGCCACTGAAAAAGTCAAAGAGTGGCAATGAGTTTGAGCAAGGAAACAAATGGAAGGAACTGAATCTGGCACTAGATCTTCAATCGACCACACCTTTATCCCACAAAAGAATAAAACATGAAGTTACTGATGTAAGCAATGAAACTGAGGAAGAATATTATGATTACGTAGATGATAGTTATGAGGCTGATCTGGTACCTCCTGAACAGGAAAATTCAAATGTGACATCAGACAAAGACACCACTAAGTTTGAAACTGATTACACTACAGATTCACACTCAAATAAAGAAAGTTCTGATATAGTAACAACAAATTTAGCTAATAATCCTCTAAATGAGTTATTAATAGCAAATAACAATCAAGATGATATAAGTACTGAAGCAACAATAACTACCTTGCCTCCCATTAGCAATTCCAGTAACACTCATGAAATTGGTGTGAAAGATTGCACAGAAAATGAGACCTGTGGCCATAAAGAACAGTCGAAACACGCAGGAAATGAAAAGGGAACAGTTACCACCTCTAATAATATGGATATTACAGAAGTCCCACTGCATACAGCAGAAGAGCAGTTAGAAAATGTTGACAGTAAAATTAATAAAACATCAGCACTCCATAATGATGAGTATGAATATTATGATTACTACATAGAAGACATTGAAGATGAAGTAATTAATTACCCCGCTGAACAAACTACACTTTCTGGTGGTGTTCATAATGGTGAATCTTCTACAGGTGGTAAAATTTTCATTCCACATACAGTGCCTACATCTTCTGAGATATTATACTCCTCTACAACTGAATCAATAACACCTTACATGGTGACAGCTGACATGGATACAGATAAAAGTGATACTCAGAATAAATATCATAACTTTCCAACCATAGTAAGTAAAGAGGAGCCTGAAAATACTCAAGATATACACTTTGAAAGCAGTTCTCAGAAAGCAACTAGTGAAGATTATGCTGAAAATAATAAAGGTAACAAATATGAGGATATTTCTATAACACAAGCACCAGAAATATCTCAGAATAAATATCATAACTTTCCAGCCATAGTAAGTAAAGAGGAGCCTGAAAATACCCAAGATATACACTTTGAAAGCAGTTCTCAGAAAGCAACTAGTGAAGATTATGCTGAAAATAATAAAGGTAACAAATATGAGGATATTTCTATAACACAAGCACCAGAAATATCTCTTGAGGAACCTATTTCAGCTGTAGATGAGAACTCTGATTATTATGATTCTGATTCAAATGATGATGGTGTTCAGTTTGGTGTTACTCACAAGGAAGTTCCAAATATGAATTTTGCTACCACTGAAAGGTCACAAATAGATGTTAGTGATAAAGAGAAAGAAAATGCCATGCATCAGCACAGCACAGAAGCTACAAATGAAACAAGCTTTTCTGGAGAGGTAACAGATGTTTCAGTAACTCAGGTGTCAGGAATTAAGCATCATAAACTACCTGAAGTTGCAGATATTCAGGAAGAAAGGACAGACCACTCCACCACTATACCAGCTGAACTTGATCATGATCAAAATATGGACTTGCTTTCTGAGCCAAATGTCTCATTAGAAAGTGGATTACCTATGTTGGTTAACACAACTCTGAATAATCAAAACATTGGAAATTTAGTTTCAGAAAATACCACACAAATTAATATGAGTAGTGTTCCAGAATATACCACAACACACCAAAAACAGCCTGATGAAGATAACCAGTTCCAAATCCCATTACAAAGTGATAGAAAGGAAGCTAAAATAAACAGTACATCTGAAAATACAACACCTCATACTGCAACTTCACAAGGTTCATCTACTCTTCCAATTCCCAATCTTTTTCACCCACCTAAGCCACACCGGGCCTATCATGGGAGGCACTCACATCCTGTGCTTCCCCCAGTAGTCATTCGATCAAAGGATGCTGCTCAAAAATCTAGACTTAGGAATAACAGACATAAAACTAAGAAAACACAACATGATGAGATACATACAACTACTGAATCTTTTGTAAAGAGTGAAAATGGCCCTCTTATATCAGCATTTGATAATAACTTTTCAACAGACAAGGAACATATCCCAAATGAAGATGAAGTAACTTCTGTAGACTCTACTCACGACACGGGAAATACATTGGTGATTTCAGGTAAAGTGAATGAATTAAAAGTGGAACAAAAGACAGAGCCAATTTTACAGCAAGATGCTATCACACATTCTGAAGATTCGATAACAATGGTGCCATCTACACAAACGGTTTTTGGACAGGCTGTATCAGAAAATTATTTAAGAGTAAAGACTGATGACTTGGATAGATGCAAAGGAAGAACTAATTGCCAAGATGTGCAAAGTCAGTACACAACCTTATCTCCGGTCAATTACAAGTTTCATGATAAACATACTGATCATTTATCACATATAACTCAAAATGATGGATTACTTTCTGAACATACTGAGAAAACATTGCAGCAGCCAAACTCTCTTGAAGAAAGTACTTCCAGAATATTTAAAGGTAATGATGAGAGATTAAAAGCAGATGAACCAATATTAGGAACTGACCTTCCACCAACATCATCAGGAAATACTGTGGATTACGTAACAATCACACCCAAAGTACAGTCATTGAAAGATGCATCTGATACAGTTACTACTGACTCTCCTTTTCCTACATACACACTATCTGCTATTAATGCCCAAAGTAATCAAAAATCAAATCAGGATACTTCAAGGTTTGTGTGTTCTGGTAAGGAGCTGCATCACTACTATCCAGACCCATTAGATTGTCGTATCTTCCACTACTGTTCTCATGGTTTCCATAACCAGCAAGTACTAGACTTCAGGTTCATGTGTGAAAACGGTACAGCCTTCAGTACAGACACTCAAAAATGTGAAAATGAAGAAGTAGTACAAAGCTGTTCCATGACTAAAAAATAAAGTGGCCATTTACAATTTGGTTCAAATATTAAATAAACATTGACACTGAAGCTGATTATTATAATTGGCTTATTATTGTGTTGACTTGAACTGTGTTCACAGCTACAAGGATATTAATTCCAAGATGAATTAGTATTCCTTTGATGACTGAAGTAATATATTCTTATAAACTTATACTGTATATTTTAATTAATACAGTTAAACCTTTTCTGGAAAACAGCATAGGATATTTCATGACAGCAGGAATAATTACTGTATATTGTGCTGAAATGAATTTATCAAACCACTCCAGTACTGAAGTTTTGTCTATGTGCTTTTCCGAAAAGGTTTTCCTGTGTTATTAAATATGACGTTTTGTTTATATTTGTAGCAAATGCCCATTAAATACTGTGTAAATGTGAATACTGTTCCTTGCAAATGTCTGAATAATGTTAATGGATTTTTATTGACTCTGATAATTATGTAAATTTGTAAAATGTAAGTGAAACATATTTTTTGTTTCCTGATGCTGTATTTAAATGAAAATTTTATTTACTTATAAATTTGTGTATTATATGTTGAAATGTTTTATTTTTGTTATTATTGTCAATACTTTCCCCAATGCAGAATTATGAAATCTCACTGTCTCCAATGACCGCAGTGTTGCCAGATTTAAATCCTTATGTTCCTTTTCCTATGAGTTCTCATTTCTCACAGAATCCATCCTTGGAATGCTATCATTAGTAGGTATGACCTACATTAACAAAGATCTTTTTAGCATATATGGTACCGTAAGAAATGTACAATTGTATAGTCCACTGACATTTCACCCATATAAGCAAACACACACTGTTAGTATAAAATACACCCTGAAGGTGGAGAAATATTTTCCACAACTTAAAAACATTTTTGGTTTGGATTAAACCTACTGATACTGACATAGAATTACGCCCCACTGCCAGAGAAAAAGAGGAAAAATATTTTTTACATGTCACTATAATTCAGACTTATCTCAAATATAGAAATAGATGGTTTGTTACACACATTTGGACACTGCCATTAGAGCTGAATACTTCACAATTCATCATACTCACTATGAACCAGTATTGGTTACCATAAGAATTTATTTGTGATAAGCATTAATATAATTTACCTTTAATCAAAACAGTTACTCCCAATAATTTATTTCTGGTGAATATTACAATTTACTTATTAATACCATTTTATTTAGATTTTGTGAACTTAACTCAGAGCTGAAATGGACCAGACTAGGATTAAATTCACATAGAAATATACCAACTGTTACTTTAATTGGCAGTGCTACCTGGAGTCTAAAAATGACTGGTCATTCACTATTTTACTGCATTACGTAATTTACCTTTCAAAGTAAAACAATTTTCTGCATTACTTAAAATATTTCTGTGCCTCTATAATTACATTAATCTGAGCCCTACAACATTCATGAGGTTGAATGTGCTGTAGAGAAAGGCCATCCCCATTAAATTTTTCATGGTGAATCTTTTAGAAAATGAAAAGGTGAAAAAAAATACATGCAATATTTGGGTTTACAGTGCACAGTGCTACCATTTGAAAACCGTACCAATGCTTTTGTTAACAGATATAGTAATGACAACTATCATTATTTGATAGACTATGACAAATCATCAAAACACAATGAGCTTTTGATTGATCATCATTGTACAGTAACACTGAAAGAGTTACTTTCATAGCAAACAAATTATAACACTCACGGTTCACTGCTACAATCCTTTCCTTTTTTTAATATGGGATGCCTATAGTTGCCATTATGTACCAGGTGATCAAAAAGTCAATATAAATTTGAAAACTTAATAAATCATGGAATAATGTAGATACAGAGGTGCAAATTGATAAAAATGGTTGAAAAAAAATAAAATAAAATAAAATAAAATAAAAATAAAAAAAGAAAAGAAAAGGGAAAAAAAAAACAAAGAAAGTTCATAAATGTCCGACAGATGGCGCTTCATCTGATCTGGAAAGCAATAATTGGCATAACAAATTAAGACAAAGCAAGATGATGTTCTTTACACGAAATGTTCAATATGTTAACCATCATTCCTCAACAATAGCTGTAGTCAAGGAATAATGTTGTGAACAGCACTCTAAAGAATGTCCAGAGTTATGGTGACGCATTGGCATCGAATGTTGTCTTTCACAATAGACTTGCAACTTCAGGTAACCCCAAAGCCAATAATCGCACGGACTGAGGTCTGGGGACCTGGGAGGCTAAGCATGACGAAAGTGGTGGCTGAGCATAGCATCATCACCAAACAATGCGTGCAAGAGATCTTTCACATGTCTAGCAATATGGGGTGAAGCGCCATCCTCCATTAAAATTGTATGTACCAGCAGCTGTTTATCAGCCATGCTGGGGATGATGCAATTCTGTAACATATTGGCGTACCTCTCACCCGTCACAGCAGTAGTTACAAAACCAAAATCATGTGCCATCTGTCGGACGTTATTTGATTTTTTTATACCAGTGGTGGTTGGTGATCATGTGGTAATGTTTGATAACACACTGTAAATACATTTATATTTAATTTTAATGTGAGCAGAAAAACGCACTAAAATTATGTCCAATCCTTTCAAATTTATGCTGATATGTACTTACACCAAATGGAAGAAAATATGTCTTGTGGTGCTGTCTCCATGATAAATAGGAAGTATAATTTCAACTGTTGAGTGCTGAAGAATTTTAGCAGTGCTACAGTACATTCACGAAAGGGTCACAGTTGACTGTGTTGCACTACACATGTACCAACATTATGCCACATTTGCCAGCAGGAACTGAGCTACATTCCTGGCTGCTCCACATCAGTCCAGTGTTGCTGAATTGGGCGATGGTGCATTCTCTCTCTCTCTCTCTCTCTCTCTCTCTCTCTCTCTCTCTCTCTCTCTCTTTCTCACTCTGTCTGTCTGTCTCTCTCTCTCTCTCTCCCTCTCTCTCTCTCTCTCTCTGAAAGTATGCATAAAGTATTTTGCAAGCAACATGGGAAATTCATATGATGATCTGCTGAAGAGGCTCTTTGGAGGAAGATGTGAAAAAGAGATAGAAGAACCTACTCTAAATTTCATCTAGCAAGAGGAGGGCAGATTAGGTAAGATTAATACTTGTTCCATAGCTCATATACATAACATTTTGTAATGATGTGGAACATGTCAGTTTAGTAAATGGTATATATACATGACCAGATTTTAAGGATTTTTTTAAATTTACAATTTTTTTATTTTTTTTATTTTTTAATTTTTAGTCATTTTTTTCATTTATTAAGTTTTATCTAAATATTCATCTAAAGTATAGAAGCAGTTGCCTTGCAGAAATTCCTTTAATTTCTTTTTAAATACCAGTTGGCTATCTGTCAGATTTTTTTATGCTATTTGGTAGACTGAACACTTTTGTGGCAGCATAATTCACCCCTTCCTATGCAAAAGTTAGATTTAACCTTGAATAGTTAATATCACCCTTTCTCCTAGTGTTCTTGCTATGCACACTGCTATTACTTCTGAAATGAGTCGGATTGTTAATAACAAATTTCATGAGTGAATATAAATATTGTGAAACTACAATGAAGATCCCTAGATCCTTAAATAAATCTCTGCAGGATGATCTTTTGTCGGCTCCAGCAATTATTCTGATTACACGCTTTTCTGCAATGAATACCTTTTTACTAAATGTTGAATTTCTCCAGAACATGATCCCATATGAAAGCAGTGAATGAAAATAGGCATAGTAAGCTAATTTACTGAGATGTACAGCACCAAATTTTGCAATGACCCTGATCTCATAAGTAGCTGAACTCAAATTTTTCAGCAAATATTCATTGTGTTTCTTTCAAGTTGTGGCACTTTTTTTTTCTTCTTTTGCTTGACATACATTAAAGCCACATTTTTAATACATCACCTATTATATATGTTCAGTGGTAGAATGCTCATAGATCTCGTTGCTCGCCTGCCAATAATACATCACAAAATAATGAGACGTCGGGTTCTTAAGGCGTCTTGGAAACTTTGAATATGACATGTTTCATTTTTTACGTATATTTATTTATCCATTCTTGATGAAGCACAAAAGTAAGACTGCATGGCTACACTTACACTGACTGACAACAATGATAGCTACTAATTGATTACTACTTTAAGACTGACTCATAACTCCTACTCCATTACTAACTTCATACTTCATACTACTACTACTACTCGTATTTGCGCCAATTCGTGTGTATTAATATCTGTTATAGTTTTTCTAGAACGCGGAAGTACAACATTTAAATGTTTAACAAATGCTCAACAAACATTAATGAATCCTGCTTTATGTAAAGATACACAAAATTATGACAGATGTAATAAAAATATTTCCTGTAAAGACAAAACAATAGAAAAGATCGTACGTAAACAACAATCAGCGCAGTGTTAATATATGTTTCCATTATTGTTCGACATTAAGCTTCAATAATTAATTATTTTCGTTTGTTAGAAAATCCTAGTAATGCAAATAATGAGACTTGACAGAAGCACCATGAGATGCTTATACATTATAAATCTGGAATATTAGGATAAAATACCACGACCAACTATGGTATCGTATACTTCAGTTATTCAAACAAACGGAACCCTCCTGGCTAAATATATTACAAAACCCTCTTCACAAAAATCTCAGACATCACATGTGGATGACATTGTGTGACAACAGAATTGGGGAGTATTTACAATCAACAAAGATTTTAAATTTATATCACACAAGACAAAATTATGATCAGTTTTTAGGATGAACAAGAGCACACAATTTTTTTCATACAAAATTTATACTACATTACTCAAATTCAATATTAAATCATGCTATAGTAATATAAAATAACTGATTTTATCAAAAACTGTTACCAAAATAATATTTTACTACTGATGATGATGTGATTACTGAAATGCAAAATTCTTTAAATTAACTACCATGACATTATACACTTAAGAACAATAAATTGTTTTATGGAACAAGCATGAACACACAGACAAAGTTGTGCTGAGCCAAATTTACATAGCACGGGTAAAGTCTAAAATCATACAAGATAAGCTTAATGAAGTTGCATGTTAATAGGTATACACTTCATCTGTGTAGACAGTTCATAAATTTAAAAAAATCTGAGAATATTAAATTTCAGAAAGACAGCATAAAAATGATTGAAGGATCAATGTAACAAACTTTTGGTTCCAAGTGTACATTGAGCAAACTCCCAATGAAATATTACAATTTTTAAATACCGGAAACAATTTGACAATGCAAAACAACCATCAAATTTGAAATTGCATACAGATGCAAGAGCGTTACCATAACACATCTAGCAAAGAGTCACAAAAAACATTAATCATGATAATTATGGCTATGAGAACAATGAAGGCAAAATAATTTGTTAATAAAAAGTAATGTCTTAATGACAATATAAAAGTGTAAAGCTAGTTTATGACATTAATTAGCAAATGTAACCAGACGTTTTATGAACAGAAACCCTACCAGTTTGGCACTTGTGCGAACCGCATACAAAAACCTAAAAATTTGTACAAAATATTTGCTGCTGTAAATTTTACATCCACAGCCTGCACAGCTACAGGTCAGCAGATGGGCATGACGCCACCAAATACACGGCTGTTGAGTTTACCAAAGAAATTCACTTATAAAATTTATTAAATTCATATTATTTCATGAATGCATAATTATTTCATATTATTTTATGAATGTAGTATACAAGACAGGTCTCATCTCAAAAACCTTCATGAATGACAACAATAGACCCAGCCATCAAAGTCAAAGTTATCCACATCAGAACTTTCATATAATCAGAGTAGAAAATGCATAGTCAAGTTTGGTATACAGAAGTCATAGACAAAGTTAATATACAATTTGTCAGTTCAGTTAAATAATCATAAATTTTTAAATTACAGGTAGCCCTTTCAAGTTTCTTACACAGATATCATTTAACCCCACTTTATAAATAATTTTGTACAAGACTGTTGTTAACGTAAAAATTGCAACAATACACAAAAGTCAGCAATTAATTTGAAAAATGTCATGAAAGCACCTAAAAATAAATATGTCTGTTGTTGATATAGTTTAAAAACATTTCATGATTATGGTGTCTGTAAGATTTAGTAAAGCATGAAAGATACATCCCACTTAGAAAAACTGATTTGTAACATATTTAGTAAAGCATGAACATACATTTTGCTTATACAGATCAATTTGCAGTTCCATGAAATGAAAGTATCTAATCATAAAAATTACTTATTCAAGATCTCAAGATTTAATAAAAAAATCAAACATTAGTAACAGAAGCATATAACATACAAACATTTCAGATTATTTAAACAGACTCTGTAACATGGAAGTACCGTTTTACCAAAAGAATAATATTACAGACAGTAAATTTTGATTGTGCCCAAAGGTTCTCAGAATATCCTACATAGAGTACTTTGGAAAAGAAAAACATCACATCAGAAACTTTCACTATCTATTTACACAAGCATCTCACAACTATAGCCTATGTCATCAGTAGATTATGTGGGTTATTCAACATATTTCGTTTAGTATGAAAAATACAGTCAGCTGCTGAATCAATTCAAGAGTTTTCTTAAAAGGAAAGTGTCTACTAATGGCTGTTACAATATTTTATGACAGTGGCAAATACTATCAGAACTTTTTTATATTACTTGAACAAGACAGTGTGCTTTGAAAAATACTATATTACCCAAAAAGTTTCATAACAAAAAGTTAAATAAGAGTATGACATCAAGAATCTCAAAATATTTTGCACAAAGTACTTCAGAAACAATATTACCATCACAGAAACCTAATCAGTTTAAGTAAAAAAACATTCTTATAGTTACCATAATTAATATGGAAGCACATCTGGATACATAGTATGGAGTAAGACACTTTTACCAAGAAACAGAATGCAAAGAAAAATATGAAAAAGAACTTAGCTTACAGAATGATATTTTAGTCAGTTTCATGAAAATGTACCTCATTATGTTTCTTATACTAGGACACTTTGAAAATTAGTGAATAGCAACTACACAGAACAATGTTTTACAACATACACAGGCCTACCATCAGCGAACATTTTTAACCTTACACATTAACATTTATGAAAACTTCAAAAGAATCTACAGATGTCAAATAGTTTACTAAAGCTTTAGGAATTAATGTCAAAAATAATTGTACAGTCAAGTTTAAAGCAAATGAAATCAATTATAATGCCTGAACTTGCTTTGGATTGTGTTTCAATTATTAGAGATCCCATACCAACAATGATGTGCCTATTTTTTTTACTTTGCAGTGTTTCCACCACTCTGGGTAAAATTTTTCCCAGCTCAATTCTAGCTTCTTCCATATAAAGTATATGTGAATTTTAAACTTCTGCCTTAATATTTTCTTTACAAAAGTCAAACCAGGTAAATTATGGTCAACTTTAGTTAAGACAGTATCATTCAAGTTTACATTCTCAGTATTATTTTTTAAGACACAACCTAGTTTGATCAGAACTTCACCACCTTCAACATTTTCATCACGCACATTTTTAAACCCTTCATCAATAGTATTAATATTCCTATTTTCAACATAAAACATACTATCAGTTTCATTACCATTTTCCACAAATTTTTCATCTAAAGTATTCTCATTACCAAGCATAATATTCTCATCATCATCATCACCATCATCATCATAAGAAACATCAACATTTTCATTATATTGTTCTGTACATAACTACATAGACACATTATTGTCAACATCACTAGATACCTCACTTATTTCAACATGAACCTTATCTTTTGCCTTAATAATACAATTGTCACACTCAGGTAAAATGTTACGGCTTTCAGTATCATGTACAAAGTCTAAGTTACCATTATCACATTCAGATACAAATACATCATCACATTTAGGTTTTATTTGTGTCTTAGTGTGTTTGTAGTTTCCATTCTCATTACAATGTGTATTACCATATTTATTGCGTTTGTTTCTTTGCCACCCCCCACTCCATCTATTCCTGTAATTAGACCTTTGGCTTTGAACAAGATTGTCAATTTTGTACACAAAATTCAAAAATTCATCTATATCATTATCAGGAGCATTCATTAAGTCCCATTGTAAATACTTTGGTAACCTATTTTTAACACATTAATTTTTGTCCTAACATCTAAGGGATACTTCAAGTGTATTAGTTTCTGCAATTCATTTTTACAAAACTCGAACAGTCCTCCTGGTCTTCCATTATATGCTGGCCCATACAAAAATCTACTTTTAACCCTGTGTTGGTCATTTTCTGACCAAAACTTATTTAAAAAACTTTCTTTAAATTCTTCAAAAATTTTCCAAATCAGGTATCAGATAGATTTTATAATGGTAAAACATAGATTCCGGAACCAACTTATAAACTGTAACACATACCCAGGGGCAGATATAGACTCTGACCATAACTTGTTAGTCATGAACTGTAGGCTGAAACTGAAAAAACTGCAGAAAGGTAGAAAAATAAGGAGATGGGACCTAGATAAATTGAAGGAACGTGAAGTTCTGGAGAATTTCAGAGGGAGATTTAGGCAACAATTGACAGAAACAGGGGGAAATAAAACAGTAGAAGAGGAATGGGTAGCATTGAGAGATGAAATAGTGAAGGCAGCAGAGGACAAAGTAGATAGAAAGGCAAGACCTACAAAAAAATCCTTAGATTTCACAGGAAATACTAGATTTAATTGATGAAAGGAGAAAATATAAAAATGCAGTACTAAATTAAACAGGCAAAATGGAGTACAGACGACTAAGAAATGAGATTGACAGGAAGTGCAAAATGGCTAAGCAGGAGTGGCTAGAAGCCAAATGAAAATCTGTAGAAGAATGTATAAGAAGCGGAACAGTAGATACCGCCTACAGGAAAATAAAAGAGACATTTGGGGACAAGAAAAGCAACTCTACGAATATCAAGAACTCAGATGGGAAACCAGTTCTCAGCAAAGAAGGGAAAGCTGAAAGGTGGAAAGAGTACATAGAGCAGCTCTACAAAGGAAATGAACTTAGAGACGATGTTGTAGGAAGGGAAGAGGAAGTAGATCAAGATGAAATAGAAGATACTATACTGAGAGATGAATTTGACAGAGCCCTGAAAGACCTAGGTCAGAACAAGGCCCCAGGAGTAGATGACGTACCATCAGAGCTGCTAAAGTCTCTGGGAGAGCCAGCCATGACAAAACTATTTGAACTGGTGTGTAGGATGTATGAGACAGGCGAAATACCCTCAGACTTCAAGAAAAATGTAATAATCCCCATTCCAAAGAAATCAGGTGCAGACAGGTGTGAAAATTACAGAACCATCAGTTTGATAAGTCATGGTTGCAAAATTTTAACACGAATTATCTACAGGAGAATGGAAAAGCTGGTAGAAACTGACCTCGGGGAAGATCAGTTTGGGTTCAGGAGGAACGTAGGAACCCGGGAGGCAATACTCACTTTACGTCTTATCTTAGAAGATAGATTAAGGAAAGCCAAACCTACATTTTTAGCTTTTGTAGATTTGGAGAAAGCGTTTGACAATGTGGACTGGAATACACTCTTTCAAATTCTGAAGTCAGCAGGGGTAAAATACAGGGAAAGTAGAGTTATTTACAAAAGCCAGAATGCAGTTATTAGACTCGAAGTGCATGAAAGGGAAGCATCAGTTGGGAAGGGAGTAAGACAGGGTTGTAGCCTTTCTCCGATGTTATTCTATTTGTACATAGAGCAGGCGGTGAAGGAAAGCAAGGAAAAATTTTGAATAGGGATTAAAGTTCAGGGGGAAGAAATAAAAACATTGCGTTTTGCTGATGACATTGTAATTCTGTCAGAGACAGCAAAGGACCTGGAAGAGCAGTTGAATGGAATGGACAGTGTGTTGAAGATAGCGTATAAAATGAACATTAACAAGAGCAAAACAAAAATAATGGAATGCGGTCTTAGAAAATCAGGCAATGCTGAAGGAATTAGATTAGGTAACGAAACAATGAAGATGAGTTTTGTTACTTGGGTAGTAAAATAACATGCGATGGTCGCAGTACAGAGGATATAAAATGCAGAATGGCAATGGGAAGAGGAGCATTTTTGAAAAAGAGAAATTTGCAAACATCGAATATTAATTTAAGTGTAAGGAAGTCATTTCTGAAGGCATTTGTGTGGAGTGTTGCCTTGTATGGGAGTGAAACATGGACGATAAGCAGTGCGGACAGGAAGAGAATAGAGGCTTTTGAAATGTGGTGCTACAGAATAATTCTGAAGATTAGGTGGGTAGATCGCATAACTAATGAAGAGGTACTGAACAGAATTGGTGAAAAAGGAATTTTTGGCATACCCTGACCAAAAGAAGGGTTCGCTTGGTAGGACACATTATTAGACATCGAGGAATCGTAAATTTAGCATTGGAGGGAAGTGTGTGGGGAAAAAATCGCAGAGGGAGATCAAGAGACGCATATAGTAAGCAGATTCAAGTGGATGTGGGTTGCCGTTCTTATGAGGAGATGAAAAGGCTTGCTCAGGATAGAGTAGGGTGGAGAGCTGCATCAAACCAGTCTCTGGACTGAAGACCATAACAACAACAACATTAGCCAGCTTAATGCCTCACCGTGTAAGTGATATATTACATATTTAATTTTATCAGCATCACATGTAGGCCTACCTTCTATAAAACTATTTTCACAGCTTAAAATGAAATCAACAGGGTGTACATCGTTTTTCTGGAAACATCTTTACAGGAATTTTAGACCATGAATCAAAATTATGTATGACATTTGTTACAAGATCATTGTCAACCTTTTTCCTATTAATTTCTTTAACAAAGTCTGCACTTTTTTCTACTGTCTGATCTGCTGATTCTGTTTCATGAAAACAAGTCTTCACATAACTCTCATTTATTAGGCCTAACTCAGCAGTTTCACACGAAATTTTAAGTTCGTCGGGGGTTCAAATCCCCCCTCGGGCATGGATATTTGTGCCGCCCTTAGTATAAGGTAGTTCGTAAGTAGTCTGTAAGTTTAGGGACTGATAACCCCGTAGTTAAGTCCCATAAGCTATACAAACATTTGAACATTTGATTTGAACATTAATTTCTTTCTCCATTCTGAATAAAGCGTAATCACTTTCTTTTTAATAAAAAAATCAAACATTAACTTACTTTCATCGGCGTCCAGTCCATTTCAAACATTAACTTTTGTTTTGCTGCAGCGTCGTTTTTTACCAATTATTATAGATCTTCATTTCGTTCTGAAATCCATGACAAAAATTCGACAAGTTTCCCACGCCGAATGCACCATATGTGGCGCATTTGTTTTTTACTTGACATACATTAAAGCCACATTTTTAATACATCACCTGTTATATAAGTTCAGAATGCTCGTAGATCTCGTTGCTCGCCCGCCAATAATACTTCACAAAACAATAAGACGTCGGGTTCTTAAGGTGTCTTGGAAACTTTGAATACGATACGTTTCATTTTTTAAGTATATTTATTTATCCATTCTTGAAGAAGCACAAAAGAAATACAAAAGTAAGACTGCATGGCTACACTTAGACTGACTGACAACAATGCTAGATACTAACTGATTACTGCTCTAACACTGACTCATAACTCCTACTCCATTACTAACTTCATACTTCATAGTACTACTACTACTACTACTACTACTACTACTACTCGTGTGCCCGCCAATTCGCGCGTATTAATATCTGTTATAGTTTTTCTAAAACCTTCTAGAACGCGGAAGTACAACATTTAAGTATTTAACAATTTGCTCAATAAACATTAATGAATCCTGCTTTATGTAAAGATACACAAAATTATGACAGATGTAATAAAAATATTTCCTGTAAAGACAAAACAATAGAAAAGATCGTAAGTAAACAACAATCAGCGCAGTGTTAATATATGTTTCCATTATTGTTCGACATTAAGCTTCAATAATTAATTAATTTAGTTTGTTAGAAAATACTAGTAATGAAAATAATGAGACTCGACAGAAGCGCCATAAGATGCTTATACATTATAAATCTGGAATATTAGGATAAAATACCATGACCAACTATGGTATCGTATACTTCAGTTATTAACAAACGGGACCCTCCTGGCTAAATATATTACAAAGTCAATCCCTCATCAATGCAAAAACATAAAGATTTTTAATATTCTACCTTAGCTACAGATTTATTTTCAAATTATTAATTTATTAATGGTGTCATGCTTTTTGATGTATGAAACTGTATATACTGGGTTTTATCTAAGTTTAATGAGAGTCCATTTGTAGAGAAGCACTTAATAATTTTCTGAAAAACATCATTTACAATTTCATCAGTTAATTCCTGTTTGTCAGGCGTGATAGCTATACTTGTGTCTTCGTGAATATAGAAAGGCAAGTCATTAATACACCATATATTAAGAACAGCAAAGGAACCAAGGCCGAACCTTGTGAGACCCTATTGTTTTTATAACTCCCCAGTTAGAGGAATTATTATTATTATTATTATTATTATTATTATTATTATTCCTGGAATAATTAATGCTGCTGCAGTCACTTTTTACTAATATTTTTATTGGCACGATGCGTTTTGGCAGCACGCTGCCATCATCGGGTGCATTTTTACAGTTACTGATCCATTATTGACTTATTATGTTTTGTGTTGTGGATGCCAGTGAGGTCAATAGTCAATAAGTCAATAATGGACCAGTAACTGTAAAAATGCACCCAATGATGGATGTGTGCTGCCGAAACGCGTCGTGCCAATAAAAATATTAGTAAAAAGTGACTGCTGCAGCATTAATTATGCCAAAAAAAAGTTTATAATACAGTCGCAGACCTCAGAAAAATCCAAATAACATGGATAAATTTAGAATTAATTGTTTCTTCGGTATCATGTGATCTGCTTATTTCAACTTTCTTCACTCTTCTAGTTAAGTATGATTTAAACCATTTGTGCACTGTCCCACTCATACCACAATACTTAAGCTTATCTAGAAGAATCCCATGATTTACACAATCAAAAGCCTTAGAGAGATCACAAAAAATCCCAATTGGTGATGTGTGGTTATTTAAAGCACTTAATATTTCATCAGTGGAGGTATATATAGAATTTTCTGTTGAAAAGCTTTTTCCAAAACCAAACTGACATTTTGTTAGAACTTTATTTTTACTAATATGTGAAGCTACTTTAGAAGACATAACTTTTTCAAAAAAATTGTATAAAGCTGTCAGTCATGAGATGGGGTGGTAGTTGTTGACATCAGATGTATCCCCTTTTTTATGCAAAGGTTTAACGATAGCATATCTCAGTCTATCTGAGAAAATACCCTGCTTTAAAGAGCTGTTCATATATGACTAAGAATCCTACTTATCTCTTGGGAACAAGCTTTTAATACCCTACTGGAAATGCCTTCAATTCCATGTGACCTTTTCCTCTTGAGAGAGTTCATTATTTTCCTAATTTCTGAAGGAGGGGTAGGTGGAATTTCTACTGTATCAAATTGTGTAGGGATTGCCTCTTCCATTAACTGCCTTGCTCCTTCTAATGAAGATTTAGATCGTATTTTCTCTACAACATGTAAAAAGTAACCATTAAAATGTTTTCAACTTCTGACTTTTTGTTACTAAAGTTTCAATTTGTTTTTATGGTAATGCCCTCTTCCTGTGGACTTGATTGCCCTGTCTCCCTTTTTTATAATATTCCAAATTGTTTTAATTTTATTATCCAAGGAACTAATCTCAGATATGTTGCACATGCTTCTGGATTTTTTAATAACTTTTCTTAATGTAGCACAGTAGTTTTTATAACATTTGATTGTTTCTGGATTATTACTCTATCTTGCAGTAGATATAGTTCCCTTTTGTGATTAAAAGATATTTTTATTCCTTTAGTAAGCCATGGTTTCTTGCATGGTTTCTTACAATTATATTTAACAAATTTCTTGGGGAAACAGTTTTCAAATACCCTTACAATTGGCCGGCCGCAGTGACCGAGCCGTCTGCGGCGCGCCTGTCACGGTCTGCACGGCCACTACGGTCGGGGGTTCGAATCCCCCCTCGGGCATGGATATTTGTGCCGTCCTTAGTATTAGCTAGTTCATAAGTTTAGGTATTGATGACCCCTTAGTTAATTCCCATAAGCTGTACAAACATTTGAACATTTTGGTAATATTGTCGTGATTAAATGCAGAAGAAAGATAAATGTAGGTGATACGAAATTAATCTACCAGGTAATCTGAAAAGTACATCTTAAGACGTTATATGTTATTTAAAAATCATTTTACACTGGAAGGATAGAGAGGCCGAATTGGCCCCTTTACCAATTTTTCCCACATGTCCTGATCAAACTGTTAAATGAAATGATTTGATTTCTGTGATTTTTTCATCTTTTATGTAATGTATAGTGCACCCTCTATTAGAGTGTTCCACTTCAAATAAATTCCTAAATAATAAGATTACTACCTAGAATAACCCCAAGGCCAATTTGGCCCCTCATAGCGTTTCTTTATACTTTCAGCGTGTTTCCTTGTAATAATGTATATGAAATAAACCCAATTGTTGGCTCCTTGTTGTTTCAGTATGCAACAACAATGCCACACATTCCAGCACTGATTGCGGTAGGGCAGTTGGGGATAGTGCTCATGACCTATGGATGAGTTGTGCCAGGGTGATTGATTGTGTGAGTGTGTGTGATCTTTTCTGACGAAGGTCATGGCCGAAAATTTACAAGTTGTATGAATATAAATATGAGTTTGTTGGCAGCTCGTCGATCGTATTTATGGTGAGTTGCTAGCTATCCTCATATTGTCAACATTTCAATCTGGACCGTCCATTGATAAAAATCAATAAAAGTACACATGGTGGTTACACTGAATAATCTTTCACCATCTGTCTGTATAAGCAACTAGCTGCAAGTACCTGGCTTTGCCCAGGTTTAAAATAAGGTTTTCTGCAGAAGCACACAAAACCGTTTATTTGCATGTAATAAAAGGGTATATTTATGTTAAAGCAATGTCATAAACATTTTTGGCAGTTCCATTTAGAGTATGTACCAAAATAATTTCGTCTTTGCCCACTCTGGAGCAGGCAACGTACAACTGCCCATGAGAGAAGCATGGTGTCTGCAAGTCCTTACCATCAATCCCAAGAGACTGGCCCTGTGACTGTTGAAGGATCTTCAAGAACTTTACCATCTCCAATCAGGAGCAACTTGTTTGCAAATTTTCCTGCAGACAAATCACCCTGAATGTGTGACCACATGTTTGTAGTTCGACTGAATTTATATGTATAGAGATTGCAGTCGGAGTCTGTAAATAAAGTACTCTCGCCAAGCACTGAACGAAATTTTATGTAGACAGTGTCCTTCCTCTTATTTTGAAGGTCAATTGTGCAAAATTTCATCAAGATCAGTGCGAAGATATAGATTTACACGGAACATTGAAAATGCACTCAAATTATAGAGATAAAACTGCACGAGGCCAATTTGGCCCCAGAGGTCCTTATACGTAGTAGCTTGCATGCGACCCTTCTAGTATTAATACCAAGTAGACTGGATAACAGCTATAAAAACATTATATAATTAGTTCCTTCGTCCATTTTACTCTGGTTGTAACACCGCTTAGGGAATCGTTCTCAAGTCATACCGTTGGCGCAGCAGTTTCACGTTACTTGTTTTTGTGTCTCGTTGCCGCCGGTAGTCCTAGGTGTCCGAGTAGAGAGAGACCGACACAGGAAAGTAGGATGCACGCATGTGCGGGTACAGAGTCTGAGGTGACCAGCCAGTGGGACAGCAGAAACTAGAAACACTAAGCTAGATTAGAACAAGATATATACTTCGTAGAGGTAGTACAATACTTCACTTTGATAACTGAAGATTAGTGGAATCCAGATACATAGTTTAACTAGGTAGAGGCCTGCCTACTGGTGAGAGACTGTTCTTGTGCCTGTCCTATTGGCAAGTGACCGATACAGTTCAGTGGTGGTTACGAGCGGAGTTGCAGCAGAGGGCGCTGAAGTCATAAGAACTCCGCGCCATGCTTGCATGGCGGCGCGTGACGAAAGTAGGTGTTGCACACTTCATACTTGTGCGACACCACACCCCTCCCCCCCCCCCCAAACCGCCCGCCGTCGTGGCGTAGGGCTGAGGGCCACGGCGGCGGCTCTGGGAGGAGGGCCTGGGCGGGGGCATTACTAGTGGGACGGGTGTCGTAGCTGAGGCTGGGATCGAGACGCCGTCCGCGCCCCGGTATCCACCATGCAATCCCCCGGAAAACCCACCTAAACGAGAGGAAAGGCGCACACCTCCGCCCAGAAGGAGCAGGTCATCTTCTGCTGAGGTGCGTGGCCCATGCTGGGGGGCACGCATGGTCCAGGAGTCCCTCTTGGTGACGCTGGCAGCTGCGGCGGCGACGGCGGTGTCGGCGGCGACGACGGCGGTGTCGGCGGCGACGACGGCAACGGAGGCGCGTTGACCTCCATGGCGACGATCTCGTAGTCCGAGGACGCTGGGCCCATCGGCGAGCGATGTGGCTGTGTTCCCTGGCGGTGAACTGGGTATGGAATCAAGGAACCAGAGACAGGATCGCGCGGTCTGTGCAGTCGCAACTGGTTTGTGTGGCGCCGCAACTCCGACCCTGTGGAAGAACGTACAACATATATATTGCGACCGAGCACGCGCTGAATCCATCTGTTGTGTCCAACAAACACCTTGTACAGCACCGGCGTAGAAACCTGAAAACGCGAAGCGCCATATGACCGACTCGGTGCGTGGGAGGCTGCAGCGGGTGAAGGAGAGTGCGGTGACGTCGGCCGTGGAGCATCTCGGCAGGAGACGGACCGTCACGTGGCATGCATCGATACGTAGACACGAAAATCTGAAGAGCTTGCTGCCTGGATTGCTGACCTTTCATCTTTTCCATGTGAGACTTGAATGTTCGAACAAAAAGTTCTGCTTCAACATTGGACTGAGGGTGAAAAGGTGCTGTGGTGATATGCCGAATGCCATTCACACGACAAAACTGTTGAAATTCCGCAGTAACAAACTGAGGTCCATTGTCACTGACGATAGTTTCAGGCAAACCTTCGATGCAAAACACTGATGTTAAAGCACTGATTGTTCTAGAAGCCGTCGTTGAGTTCATGGCAATCATGAAAGGAAACTTGCTGAAAGCGTCTACAACGATCAACCAGCGCGTATTCCAGAAAGTTCCGGCAAAATCAATGTCCAAACGTTGCCACAGTCCTTTGGGGCGTGGCAAGTCCGAGAAACTTTGCTGAGGAGCCACCTGATGCTCCGTACAAACCGTACATTGTGACGTCATGCTCTCTATCTGGGCGTCCATACCAACCCAGGTACAATGACGTCTGGCCAGTTGCTTTGTCCGAACAATACCCCAATGTCCTTGATGCAGGAGGCGTAACGCTTCTCATTGCAGGGAACGAGGAACAATCACTCTTCTTTGGTCGTTGTCGGTATGTAACAGCAAAACAGCCTGACTTAAAGACAATGCATGACATTGTGCAAAATAACGTCGAACCAGAGGCTGATCAATGTCTTTGGCTCTGGCAGGCCACCCTGAGAGAACAAAACGTGCTACCACACTAGTCTGCCACAGCGGAAGCATCTCTGGAGTCTATCTGACAACATGCCATTTCTGAAGAATCAAAAGGTACATCCTGGCCAACCGGAAGTCGGGAAAGTGTGTCCGCGTTGGCATGTTTAGTGGTAGGTCGGTACAAAATCTCATACTGATAATTTGACAATATCAAGGACCATCTCTGAAGCTTTTGTGTCGTTCGTGGCGGAATTGGCTTTGTGGGTAAGAACAACGACGTGAGAGGCTTGCAGTCTGTCAACAAATAGAATTTTCTGCCATAGAGATAATGATGAAACTTTGTGACGCCGTAAATGATTGCTAAGGCCTCCTTTTCTATCTGACTGTAATTCTGTTGCGTTGGCCCTGGTAGCACTACGGGCTTCTGAGGGTCAAAAGGAATCAAACATGCATCACTGGGTAGTGCAGACTTTAATTTGTCAAAGGCAACCTGACAATCTTTAGACCATACAAAAGGAACATTTTTCCTACGTAAGCGATGCAGTGGAGCTGCAATCTGAGAGGCATTGGGAATAAATCTGAAATAATAGTTAAGCTTTCCCATTACTGCTTGCAATTCGTGCACATTCTTTGGAGGAGGCAAGTCTTTGATTGCCCAAAGATGTGACTGTAAGGGATGGATTCCTTGGGCATTAATCACATAGCCTAGGTACTCTATTTCAGTCTGGAAAAAACGAACACTTTGCTTTATTGCAACGTAGACCTGCTGCAGTCAACACTTTGAAAAGACACTCCAGGTTTGATTAATGTTCTTCAACTGTGCGTCCTGAGACCACAATGTCATCTAAATAGTTCGAGCAACATGGTACAGAAACTGTAAGCTGTTCCAAAAATCGCTGAAAAATAGTGGGGGCAGAAGAACTGCCAAAGGGCAGGCGTTGAAATCGAAAAAGGCCTATGTGAGTATTAATGACGAAAAACTTTTTTGACTCGTCATCGAGCGGAATCTGTAAGTATGCCTCTGCTAAATCAATCTTAGAAAAGAAACTAGACCGCCCTAATTTGTCCACAAGTTCCTCAGGTCTGGTCAGGGGATAAGTGTGTACAATTGTTTGACTGTTCACTGTTGATTTTAAGTCCGCACAGAGACGAAGTTTTCGTCGGCTTGAGACAGTTTTCGTAACACCTTGAAAAGAGGCGGGCCTGCTACACGTTCCTATTACTGGAATATTTTGTCCTGTATATGCTGTTAGCACTTGCTGAGACGGCGACAGTTTTGGCGAACTCAGAATGTCATAAGTTTCTTTATTCATTAACGTAACAGCAGAACCAGTGTCGAGCTGTAATTGCAGAGTCTTATTTTCTATGGAGACAGTCACAAAAAGTTTTTGCTTGTGGCACTCGATAGGTGGGCGAATGTGGGCAACGTCTGATACAGTTTGTTTGCTGCACCTGCGCATGCGCGGGCTGCGTACGGTAGGAAGCGGCGCAGAATCAGCACACAGCAGATTAATAACACTGGCCCTAGATGGCACTACCGCCAGATCGGCTTCTGCGCAAGCCTGCAAAGCAATGCCAGATTCACCAGCTACTGCATTAAAATTACTTTGAGTAGCTACATCAAGTCTGCTGTCACTAGCTACACAGTACTGGGCACTATTACAATGAGAAGTTGCAGAAGGTACTAGGTTCACTACAGGGTTGCATTGTACATAGTCATTTTGCTTGTCTCGAACCCTTTTCCGTTGCACACATTTACACGCTTGACGACGCTTTTGCATTTGAGACTCAAGAGAAACACTGTCCAAATCCACAGTGTGTATGACATTGACAGCATGAACTGTTCTCACAGTCTGCGAAGCACTGTTCCTAACTGCGCCGTTCTTAGAATTTTTATGCTGCATATACACTGTTTGTACATGTCCTGATTTGCCACATTCATAACAGATGGCGTTGCGACTAGGGCATTGCGCGCGCTTGTGGCGAGATACACACTGGGGGCATGATTTACGAACATTTTTCTGATAAGAGTGTTGGCGCCCGATATTCACAGTACGTTGTCCATCACGACGGGGCGATTTTTGTGTCACGCATTTACTCTGGCTACTGTTCACTGTCTGTTCAGCACGGCCGGTAGAATTATAAGAATCACTTGGGCTAGACTGAGAACTGTGCCTTGGAAATCGTTCGTTGCGGCGCATTGAGTTAACACTGTGGCTTTGCATTTCTACATCTGCCAAGTCAAAGGTAATAGGCGCTTCTATAAGCTGCAGTACAGTATCTAATGAGGGGTCAGACTGTTTCAAAGTCGCTGCCATAATTCTGGGGTCCTGAATGTTCTGCGTAATGGCATCTCTCAACATCACGTCACTATAAGAAAGTCCACAAGAGCAAGTAAATTTACATTTGCGGGTTAAGCCCTTCAACTCTGTGATACATTCCTGATGGGACTGTTTGGGGATTTTTTTTCAGTCTGAAAAATCGGTACCGCGCCGCAGCTACGAGAACTTTTCTCTCATAATGAGCATTCAGTGCATCTACTAGTGCATCAAATTCTATATCGCGAGGAGATGTGTGGGGGAAAATTTTCTGCAGTAACACGAAGATCTTCGTGCCCACTATGGAGAGGAACAAATGCTTGACCGTCTGACCTGTAAGTTGATGAGCTGCGACGAGTTCTTGAAATTAGGCCAAGTAATCACTCCATTCTTCCTCACTTTCGTCGTACTGGCGAAACGTAGGAAGCAGTGTGGCAGCAGGTGTGGGCGGCTTATGTGACGGCTGTTGTTGCTGAGTTGCCTGTGCCGTCAACTGGAACACCACTTGGAGTAGTTGCGTGATTTGCTCCATCTGTAACTGAATAATTTCCATTAAGTTTGTGTTCAGGGTAGTGGCCATGCTGACCGATTAGGCGCCGCGCATACAAGAAAAGAACAAATGCAATGTGAAAGATGTCTATCTCTGCAACAAAAAGTTCATAAAACACATAACGGAATATGTTCACCCAAAAATCTTATAATAAGGGTCAGTGGGCGGGAGCAATTCCTGCGTGCTCCGACTGCTACTGTCTGGCTGCTGCAAGTGGGCTGGTCCAAGGTTCTTTTATCGCTCCTCGTCGCCACTTTCATGTCTCGTTGTCCTAGGTGTCTGTGACCGAGTAGAGAGGGACCGACACAGGAAAGTAGGATGCACACGTGTGCGGGTACAGAGTCTAAGGTGACCAGCCAGTGGGACAGCAGAAACTAGAAACACTAAGCTAGTTAGAACAAGATATATATTTCGTAGAGATACTACAATCCTTATCTTTGATAACTGAAGATTAGTGGAATGCAGATACATATTTTAACTAGGCAGAGGCCTGCCTACTGATGAGAAACTGTTCTTGTGCCTGTCCTATTGCCAAGTGACCGATCCAATTCAGTGGTAGTTACGAGCGGAGTTGCAGCAGAGGGCGCTTGTGGCTGACATCGAAAGAACGCTCATCGGTCTCTTGTTCCCTATTTGCCGATGACTTTTGCCTGTATTACAGCTCCACGAGCATCAGTGTTGGTGAAAGGCGTCTGCAGGGAGCAACAGCACATTCATGGGCCTCAGCACATGGATTCCAGTTCTATGCATCTAAAACCTGAGTCATGCACTTTTGTCGTCGTCGGACTGTTCACTTGGACCCAGAGCTCTTCTTGGCTGATGAACTGCTTAGTGTCGACAAAATGCATCACTTTATCGGCATGCTCTTTGATGACCGGCACACTTGGATACCACACATCTAACAGCTTAAACAAAAGTGCTGGCAATACCTGAACATCTTACACTGCCTTAGCCATGCTGTTTGGGGAGCCGCACATCCAACACTCCTGTAGCTCTACAGGGCTCTCACAGTCACGCATGGATTATGGGAGCCGTGTGTATGACTCGGCAGCGCCTTCCGCACTGCAGGTCTTACACCACATCCTTCATACTGGTTTCCATATAGCAATGGGGTCTGTACCCACAAGCCCAGTGGGTTTCCCCCTTGCGATTCCGCCAGCAACAGTTACTACCTTCATATGTCGTCCGCGTTCACGCTTTGTCCCGCCATTCAAATCACAGGCTTATATTTCCGACTGATGCACTCCCATCCCCATGATGACAGTCTCCCGAAGGTGGGCCGTGTCCATTCCCTTCTCTCATCCCTTCCCTTCACTCCTGCTTTCCACTACTCTTCCCATACCCCTCCTTGGTGCATTCCTCGCCTGCAGATCCGGTTGGACCTGTCTCGGGACTCGAAAGCCACAATACCGCCACTGAATCTCCGTCACCAGTTCCAAGAACATTTTACAATGCAGAAGTGCTTTACACAGATGGTTCTCTGGTCGATGACTGGTGGGTATGCCTTTGTCTGTGGTGACCATAGTAGAAAGCGATCCTTGCCTCGTGGTAGCAGAGTCTTCACCGCAGAGCTGGTCGCAATTTTACGAGCCCTCGTGGATCTCCAAGGCTGCCCCAGGGGGTCTTTTGCCATCTGTAGCGACTTCCCAAACATCCCGTAGTGCGGTCAATTCAGGACGCAGTCTTCACCCTTGGTAATTTAGGCCGTTCTGTCGCTTTACTTTGCACACCAGGTCGCATTGGTATGGCAGGCAATGAACACATCGATCAGATGGCCAAGCAAGCCCTTGGGGATTGGTCTCCAGGAAGGGGATCTCCAAAGGAAGTTGAAGAGCAAGATAGTAGGGGTTTGGAATTCCGAATGGGCCGACTCGAGCGTCCCGAATAAGCTCCGCGCCATTAAACTCTCCACTCGGGAGTCTGTTGGTCTTTGCCGAATGCAAATTGGCCATACAAGGCTAACGCATGGGTACCTCCTTTGCCGTGAGGCTCCGCCGGTGTGGAGCAGCGCTGACAATGGTCTATCATCCGAAGGACTGTCCAATTCTAGCCAACTTCTAATCTACCAAACGCACTACCCTTAGTTGTAGGTGACGCTGCCTCTATGGCTGACTTCGTTTTAAGTTTTATTCGCATAGCTGGTTTCTATAATTCCACCTAGTGGTGGTTGCTCTCGCCTGACCTATCAGGTCGCCACCTATCCAGCAGTTTTAACTCTTTTTTGTCTCGATTGCCATGCTGGCTCATCCTGTATTATCTTTGTGATCAGCCAGCCATGGTACTCTGCTGTCCAGTTTTAGCTCAGTTCCTGACTTGTTTTATTTTTTTTATTCTTTTATTTTTTTACCTATTGCATGTCTTTCTTTTCTGTTGTTAGCGAATTGTTCATTGTCAGTCTGTCCCTTTTGTGAGTTTCTATTTTCGGTGTTTTCTTTTAGTTTTTAAGCTTCTGACAGAGGACTCTTAGCTAGGAACAGGGGACTGATAACCTAGCTGTTTAGTCCCCTCAAAACTAACAACAACAATATGCTGAAGTTACTCCTTCGAGATTTTTTAAAAATAAAATTTAATACTGTCTCTATTGAAATGCAGTTGACCCTTTAGTTCAACTACTGTTCTAAAGCTTCACAAGTTAGAATATATGTCATAATTGGCTGATCCCCCCCCCCCCCGAAATCAAATTCTGACTACGGGCCTGCTGGGCCATTGTAAGTAAAGTCTCAATTTTAAGTATAACATTTTACAAATGAAGATTATTGTATCAAATTTATACCTTGTTATACCAAGTTAAAGTACATTCTAAAATGAGTGGTATTAAGATATAAACTTGCAATTACAAACTACTGCACACAACAGTAAAAATAAGACGGGGGGAGGCCCTGTCTCTGATTCTGGGTCCAGGGCTCGCAATCGAATGTGGGGGCCATGATCACTATACACAACCACAGGAATGTCTCTTTTTTTCACAAAATCGGTCGTTTTACTTAATTGGATGTCGTTAAATAATAAATGTACATGAGTGGTAGGGTAACGAGAGTTTGGGCAGGCTGCTCGTCTCTAACTGACCCATCGCCTGCACTTTGTAAGCGGTTTTCAAAGGAAAGATTGTTTTCTGTTTGAGAAACATCTCCCACATTCCCAGCGTCATTTAAGGCAATGCTGATTTTTATTCACCACCGAATATAATTCCTGCGACCCATCACGTTTTTCCTTTTCCTGTCCCTTAAGTGCGGTTGCCTACATGTTTCAATTGCTGAAACTGACACACTATCCATTTTTGAAATCACGATAAATATTCACACGCATGTTAAAATCTTCACAATGAAATTCCAAAGCAACAAATTCCTAGCAACCCACGTGGTCAGAACACGTGATGCCTCTGTAAGAGTATCACACGCAAAACTGTTTTCACGCGCAATGCAGTCGTAATTGACCCGTGTTTCAGACTGTGTGAACTCGATCATTATTTCCCCCAAAAATGTACATAGAAAAATAATCACTACTTATAGAAAAAAAAAGATGCACTGTCAATGCGCGGCTGAAAAACACAATGGAAGTTCACTAAGCACTTGCGATTTGTACTCATTCATATGCTCAGACACACCGTCAAGGCATGAGATGGCATCTAAAGAAGCAAGCAAAATTAAAAAAATGAAATCAGGAGACGCCAGAAGGACGAATCCTGGCAGCAGTAAGCCAAATGAAAGTGGCCTGTTATTAAAATAAGCAAGATCTCTGGCAGTTGAGATCTGCAAATGTAAGTTAAAACGCTCACTGCTGCTCTAAATTACTTTATGATTGGCCACAGTACAAGCACAATGGAAATTTATCTAACTGCTCACTTACGAGAGCAGCCAAAGTTTTAACAAACACAAAATCAATGTTAAAAAATAAATGAATAGATAATTAAACATGGGATGGATAGCATGAAATCATAAAGCAGAGGTTTGATACTTTAAAATCATAACCTATTCAATAAAATAAGAAGCAAATAAATATGGGGAGACCAAATTAAGCACACATCTTCAACGAAAGTGAAATTAAATCATATAATTACTGCCCGTATTAAAATTGTTTCTGCCCTTTATGAATACGGAGGTAACGTGGGAGGACATTTTCAAATACACAATGAGTAGCTGAAAGCACATTCATTCATTCACAGACACGCGCATAAAGCTAGGCGGTACATTATAATGCTGGAACACATGAAAGCAGCGGTGAAACGAAGCGTCAGCGGCATCTTGACAAGATGGCAGGTGTCTTGATCATTAATTCTAAGTACACTGTGCACTAAACAAACTCCTGTGTGGAAAGACAGCGGCATACTAATCTTAAGTACCACATGGTGTGCGACCATGGTGAATAACACAGAATTTACAAAGGAAATTAAATCATAATAAGTGAATAGAGCACACACGAGAATTCATATAGAAGAAAGTTATTGATTAAATATGCACCACACACTTTGATAAAAACTTAGGGGCATCGACAGGGAGGATGTACTCTTCAGGAAACTGGGTGGAAACTACAACCCGCACTTTTCCCATATCTTCGTCTTTCCCATATCCGCCTTTTTCCCCATATCCGCATTTTCTCATATCTGCATTTATCCCATATCCGCATTTATCCCATATCCGCATTTATCCCATATCCGCATTTATCCCATATCCACATTTTTTCCATATCTGCCTTTTTCCCAAATCTGCGTTCTTCCCATATCTGCATTTTTCCCATATTCGCATTTTTCCCAAATCCGAATTTTTCCCATATCCACATTTTCCCCATATCCCCATTTTTCCCATATCTGGATTTCCTCATATCTGCATTTTTCCCATATCCCGATTTTTCCCATATCAGCATTTTTCCCATATCGGCATTTTTCACATATCTGCCTTTTTCACATATTTTTTTTTCCCATATGAGCATTTTTCCCATATCCGCATTTTTCCCACATCCGCACTTTTTCCATATCCGCGTTTTTCCCATATCTGCATTTCCCCATATCTGCATTTTTCCCACATCGGCGTTTTTCCTAAATCCGCATTTTCCCCTATCCGCATTTTTTTAATTCCGCATTTTTTCCAAATCAGTATTTTTTCAATATCTGCGTTTTTTTCATATCTGCGTTTTTTCCCATCCTATATCTTCATTTTTCCCATATCCGCATTTTTCCCATATCTGCTTTTTTCCCATATCTGCGTTTTTCCCATATCTGCGTTTTTCCCATATCCGCAATTTACCCATATCCGCATTTTTCCCATATCGGCATTTTTTCCATATCCGCATTTTTCCATATCTGCGTTTTTTCAATATCTGCATTTTCCCATATCTGCGTTTTTTCCTCTATATATCTGCGTTTCTCCCATATCTGCGTTTTTCCCATAAGCGCAATTTACCCATATCCGCATTTTTCCCATATCCGCATTTTTCACATATCCGCATTTTTCACATATCTGCGTTTTTCCGATATCGACATTTTTCCCATATCTTCGTTTTTCCCATATCTGCATTTTTCCAATATACGCATTTTTCCCATATCCGAGTTTTTCCCATATCCGCATTTATCCCATATCCGCATTTATCCCATATTTGCATTTTTCCGATACCTGCGTTTTTCCCATATCTGCGTTCTTCCCATATCTGCATTTTTCCCATAGCCGCATTTTTCCCAAATCCGCATTTTTCCCAAATCCGCATTTTTCCCCTATCCGCATTTTTCTAAATCCGCAATTTTTCCAAATCAGTATTTTTTCCATATCTGCGTTTTTCCCATATCTGCGTTTTTTCCCATCCTATATCTCCATTTTACCCATATCCGCATTTTTTCCATATCTGCGTTTTTCCCATATCGACATTTTTCCCATATCTTCGTTTTTCCCATATCTGCATTTTTCCAATATACGCATTTTTCCCATATCCGAGTTTTTCCCATATCCGCATTCATCCCATATCCGCATTCATCGCATATCCGCATTTATCCCATATTTGCATTTTTCCGATACCTGCGTTTTTCCCATATCTGCGTTCTTCCCAAATCCGCATTTTTCCCATATCCGCATTTTTTCCATATCCACATTTTCCCCATATCCGCATTTTCCCCATATCCGCATTTTCCCCATATCCACATTATTCCCAAATCCTAATTGTTCCCATATCTGTGTTTTCCTATATCCGCCTTTATCCCATATCCGCGTTTATCCCATATCTTCGTTTTTCCCATCTCTGCATTTGTCCAATATCTGCGTTATTCCCATATCTAGGTTTTCCCATATCTGCATTTTCCCATGTCTTCGTCTTTCCCATATCCGCCTTTACCCCATATAAGCATTTTGCCATATCCGCATTTTCCCATATCCTCATTTATCCCATATCCGCATTAATCCCACATTTGCATTTTTCCGATACCTGCCTTTTTCCCATAACTGCGTTCTTCCCATATCTGCATTTTTCCCAAATCTGCGTTATTCGCATATATGCGTTTTTTTCCCATCCTACATCTGCGTTTTCCCATATCCGCATTTTTCCCATATCTGCGTTTTTCCCATATCCGCGTTTTTCTCATATCCGCATTTTTCCCATATCCGCATTTTTCCCATATAGGCATTTTCCCAAATCTGCGTTATTCCCATATATACATTTTTTTCCATCCTATATCTGCGTTTTTCCCGTATCCGAATTTTTCCTATACTCACATTTTCCCATATCCGCATTTTTCCCATATCCGCACTTTTCCCATATCTGCGTTTTTCCAATATCTGCGTTTTTCCGATATCCTTATTTTTCCCAGATCCGCATTTTTCCCATATCCGCATTTTTCCTATATCCAGATCTTTCCCAAATCCGAGATTTTTCCCATATCGGCATTTTCCCCATATCCTCATTTTTCAAAATATACGCGTTATTCCCAAATCCGCCTTTTCCCCTTATCCGCATTTTTCCATATCCGCATTTTCCCCATATCCGCATTATTCCCAAATCCTAATTTTTCCCATATCTGCGTTTTCCTATATCCGCCTTTATCCCATATCCGCGTTTTTCCCATATCTTCGTATTTCCCATCTCTGCATTTGTCCAATATCTGCGTTATTCCCATATCTAGGTTTTCCCATATCTGCATTTTTCCCATGTCTTCATCTTTCCCATATCTACTTTTTCCCCATATAAGCATTTTGCCATATCCGCATTTTTCCCATTTCCTCATTTATCCCATATCCGCATTTATCCCACATTTGCATTTTTCCGATACCTGCGTTTTCCCATATCTGCGTTCTTCCCATATCCGCATTTTTCCCAAATCTGCGTTATTCCCATATATACATTTTTTTCCATCCTATATCTGAATTTTTCCCGTATCCGAATTTTTCCTATACCCACATTTTCCCATATCCGCATTTTTCCCATATCCGCACTTTACCCATATCTGCGTTTTTCCCATATCTGCGTTTTTCCCGTATCTGCGTTTTTTCCAATCTTATATCTGCGTTTTACCCATAACTGCATTTTTCCCTTATCTGCGTTTTTTCCATATCCACATTTTTCCCATATCCGCATCTTTCCAATATATTCCTTTTCCCATATCTGCTTTTATTCCCATCCTATAGCTGCGTTTTTCCTATATCCGCATTTTACCCATATATGCGTTTTTCCATAACTCCATTTTTACCATATCCGCATTTTTCCCATATCCAGATCTTTCCCAAACCCGACACTTTTCCCATATCTATGTTTCCCCATTTCCGCGTTTTCCCCATATCCGCATTTCCCCATATCTGCATTTATCCCATATTCGCATTTATCCCATATCCGCATTTATCCCGTATACACTTTTTCCCATATCCGTATTTTTCTCATACCGCATTTTTCTTTAAGACCCATTTTCCCCATATCTGTGTTTGTCCCATATCTGCGTTTTTCCTATATCTGCATTTTTTGCCATCCTATACCTGCGTTTCTCCCATATTCGCATTTTTCCCATATCTGCGTTTTTCTCATATCCACATTTTCCAAATATCTGTGTTTTTCCCAAATCCACATTATTCCCATACCCGCATTTTTCCGATATCCACATTTTTCCTATATCCGCATTTTTCCCATATCCGAATTTTTCACATATCCATGTCTTTTCCCATATCCGCGTTTTTCCCATATCTTCGTTTTTCCATATCTGCATTTTTCCCATATCCGCATTTTTCCCATCCCTTATCTGCGTTTTTCCAATATCCGCATTTTCCCCATACCTGCGTTTTTCCCATATCCGCATTTTTCCCATATCTGTGTTTTTCCCATATCCGCATTTTTCCTATATCCGCGTTTTTCCCATATCCGCGTTTCTCCCATATCTTCGTTTTTCCCATATCTGCATTTCTCCCATATCCGCATTTTTTAAAATATCCGCATTTTTCCCATAACCGCATTTTCCTCATTTCCGCATTTACTCCATATCCACAATTTCCCATATCTGCATTTTCCCCACATCCGCATTTCTCCCAAATCCACATTTCTCCCATACCTGCATTTTCCCATATCCACATATTTCCCAAATCCGTGTTTTTCCCATATCCGCATTTTTCCCATACCTGCATTTTTCCATATCCGATTTTTCGCATATCTGCGTTTTTTACCCATCCTATATCTGCGTTTTTCCAATATCCGCATTTTTCCCATATCAGCATTTTTCCCATATACGCGTTTTTGCCATATCTGCGTTTTTCCCATATCCGCATTTTTCCCATATCTGCATTTTCCCCACATCCGCATTATTTCCATATCCGTATTTTTCCCGTATCCACGTTTTTCACATATCCGCATTTTTCCCATATCTTTGTTTTCCCATATCTGCATTTTTCCCATATCCGTATTTTTCCAAAATCTGCATTTTTCCCATAACCGCATTTTCCCCATTTCTGCATTTATTCCGTATCCGCATTTTTCCATATCCGCATTTTTCCCAAATCCGCATTTTCCCCATATCCACATTTCACCCATATCCGCATTTCTCCAATATCTGCATTTTTCCAATATACGCATATTTCCCATATCGGCATGTTTCTCATATCCCCATGGTTCCCATATCCACAATTTTACAATATCCGCATTTTCTTAAATCCGCATTTTCGGATATCCGCGTTTTTCCCACATCTGCGTTTTCCCATATATGAGTTTTTCCCACATCTGCATGTTTACAATATCCAAATTTTCCGAAATCCGCATTATTTCGATATCCGCATTTTTTCCATATACGCATTAATCCCATATCTGCAATTTTCCCATATCCGCATTTTTCCAATAGCTGCGTTTTTTGTCATCCTATTTCTGTGTTTATCCCATATCTGCATATTTCCCATATCTGCGTCCTTCCCAAATCCGCATTTTTCCCATATCTGCGTTTTTCCCAAATCCACATTATTCCCATATCCCCTTTTTTCCGATATCCACATTTTTCCCATATCCGCATTTTTCCCATATCCGCATTTTTCCCATATCCGCGTTTTTCCCATTTCCGCGTTTTTCCCATATCCACATTTTTCCCATATCCGCGTTTTTCCTATATCCGTGTTTTTCCCATATCTTCGTTTTTCCCACTTCTGCATTTGTCCCATGTCCGCATTTTTCCCATATCCGCATTATTCCCATAACCACATTTTCAACATTTCCGCATTTACTCCATATACTCAATATCCCATATCCGCATTTTTCCAATATCCGAATTTTCCCCATATCCGCATTTCTCCCATAACCCCATTTCTCCCATACCTGCATTTTTCCCATATCCACATATTTCCCATATCCGCAAGTTTCTCATATCCCCATGGTTACCATATCTGCAATTTTCCAATTTCTGCATTTTCCCCATATCCGGATTTTTCCCATGTCCGCATTTTTCCCATATCCGCATTTTTCCCATATCTGCATTCTTCCCATATCCGCATTTTTCCCACATCCGCATTATTCCCATATCTGCATTTTCCCCATATCCGCCATATTCCCATAACCGCATTTTTCCATATCCGTGTATTTCCCATTTCCCCGTTTTTCCCATATCTTTGTTTTTCCCATATCTGCATTTTTCCCATTTCCGCATTTATCCCATATCTGCGTTTTTTCCATTCCTATATCTGCGTTTTTCCGATATCCGCATTTTCCCCATATCTGCGTTTTTCCCATATCCGCGTTTTTCCCATATCCACATCTTTCTCATATCTGCATTTTCCCCATATCTGCAAAATTCCCACATCCACATTTGTCCCATATCTGCATTTTTCCCATATCTCCTTATTTCCCATATCCGCATGTTTCTCATATCCCCATGGATCCCATATGCGCAATTTTCCAATATCCGCATTTTCCCAAATCCGCATTTTCCCATATCCGCGTCTTTTCCACATCTGCGTTTTCACATATCCGAGTTTTTCCCACATCCGCATGTTTCCCATATCCGCATTTTTCCGATAACCGCATTATTCCCATATCCGCATTTTTTCCATATACGCATTAATCCCATATCTGTGTTTTTCCCATATCCGCATTTTTCACATAGCTGCATTTTTTGCAATTCCTATGTCTGTGTTTTTCCCAAATCCGCATATGTCCCATATCTGCGTTTTTCCCAAATCCGCATTTTTCCGATATCTACATTTTTCCCAAATCCGCATTTTTCCCATATCTGCGTTTTTTCCCATCCTTTATCTGCGTTTTTCCAATATCCGCATTTTTCCCATATCTGCGCTTTTCCCATACCTGCGTTTTCCCCATATCTGCATTTTTCCCATATCTGCATTTTTCCCAAATCCGCATTTTCCCCATATTCGCATTATTCCCATATCCGCATTTTTCCCATATCCATGTTTTTCCCATATCCGTGTTTTTCCAATATCTTCGTTTTTCCCATACCCGCATTTACCCCATACCCGCATTTTTTCCATATCCGCTATTTTCCCATGTCTGCATTTTTCCCATATCTGCGTTTTTTGCCATCCTATATCTGCGTTTTTCCCATATCCGCATTTTTCCCATATCCACATTTTTCCGATATCTGAATTTTTCCCATATCTGCGTTCTTTCCATATCTGCAATTTTCCATAGCTGCGTTTTTGGCCATCCTAAATCTGCGTTTATCCCATATCCGCATTTTTCCCATATCTGCGTTTTTCCAATACCAGTATTTTTCCCATATCTGCGTTTTCCCAAAATCCTAATTTTTCCAATATACGCGTCTTTTTCTAAATCCGCATTTTTCACTTATCTGTTTTTCCCATATCCGCATTTTTCCCATATCAGCATTTTTCCCATGTCCGCATTTTCCCATATCTGCATTTTCCCATATCCGCGTTTTTCCAAATCTGCGTTTTCCCCACATCCTCATTTTTCCAATATACGCAATTTTTCTAAATCCGCGTTTTTACCTTAACCGAATTTTTCCATATCCGCATTTTTCCCATACCCGCATTGTACCAATATCTGGGATTTTCCCATATGCAGGTTTCCCCATTTTCGCGTTTTCCCCATATCCGCATTTCCCCATATCCGCATTTATCCCATATCCGCAATTATCCCATATCTGCATTTATCCCGTATTCGCTTTTTTCCCATATCAGCATTTTTCCCATACCGCATTTTTCCTTAATACGCATTTTCCCAATATCTGCGTTCTTCCCATATCTGCGTTTTTTCCATATCTGCAATTTCTGCCATCCTATATCTGCGTTTTTCCCATATCTGCCTTTTTCCCATATCCACATTTTTCCCATAACTGCGTTTTTCCCAAATCCTCATTTTTACCATATCTGCGTTCTTTCCATATCTGCAATTTTCCATAGCTGCGTTTTTGGCCATCCTAAATCTGCGTTTATCCCATATCCGCATTTTTCCCATATCTGCGTTTTTCCAATACCAGTATTTTTCCCATATCTGCGTTTTCCCAAAATCCTAATTTTTCCAATATACGCGTTCTTTCTAAATCCGCATTTTTCCCTTATCCGCATTTTTCCATATCTGCCTTTTTCCCATATCCCCATTTTTACCATATCCACATTTTCCCCATACCCACATTTTTTCCATATCCGCTTTTTTTCCATGTCTGCATTTTTCACATATCTGCGTTTTTTCCCATCCTATATCTGCGTTTTTCCAATATCTGCATTTTTCCTATATCTGCGTTTTTCCCATAGCTGCGTTTTCCCCATATCTGAATTTTTTCATATCTGCATTTTTCCCAAATCCACATTTTCCCCATATTCGCATTATTCCCATATCCGCATTTTTCCCATATCCACGTTTTTCCCATATCCATGTTTTTCCAATATCTTCGTTTTTCCCATAACCGCATTTTCCCCATACCCAAATTTTTTCCATATCCGCTATTTTCCCATGTCTGCATTTTTCCCATATCTGCGTTTTTTGCCATCCTATATCTGCGTTTTTCCCATATCCGCATTTTCCCATATCCACATTTTTCCGATATCTGAATTTTTCCCATATCTGCGTTCTTCCCATATCTGCAATTTTCCCATAGCTGCGTTTTTTGCCATCCTAAAACTGCGTTTCTCCCATATCCGCATTTCTCCCATATCTGCATTTTCCCATATCCACATTTTCCCCATATCTGCATTATTCCCATATCCGCATTTTTCCCATATCCGCGTATTTCCCATATCCCTGATTTTCCCATTTCTTCGTTTTTCCCATATCTGCCTTTTTCCCGTTTCCGCATTTATCCCATATCTGCGTTTTTTCCCATCCTGTATCTGCATTTTTCTGATATCCACATTTTTCCCATATCCACGTTTTTCCCATATCCGTGTTTTTCCAATATCTTCGTTTTTCCCATAACCGCATTTTCCCCATACTCAAATTTTTTCCATATCCGCTATTTCCCCATGTCTGCATTTTTCCCATATCTGCGATTTTTGCCATCCTATATCTGTGTTTTTCCCATTTCCGCATTTTCCCATATCCACATTTTTCCGATATCTGAATTTTTCCCATATCTGCGTTCTTCCCATATCTGCAATTTTCCCATAGCTGCGTTTTTTCCAATCCTATATCTGCATTTTTCTGATATCCGCATTTTTCCCATATCTGCGTTTTTCCCATATCCGCGTTTTCCCATATCCACATCTTTCTCATATCCACATTTTCCCCATATCTGCAAAATACCCATATCCACATTTGACCCATATCTGCATTTTTCCCATATCTGCTTATTTCCCATATCCGCATGTTTCTCATATCCCCATGGATCCCATATCCGCAATTTTCCAAAATCCGCATTTTACCAAATCCGCATTTTCCCATATCCGCATTTTTCCCACATCTGCGTTTTCCCATATCCGAGTTTTTCCCACATCCACATGTTTCCCATATCCGCATTTTTCCGATATCCGCATTATTCCCATATCCGCATTTTTTCCATATACGCATTAATCCCATATCTGTGTTTTTCCCATATCCGCATTTTTCCCATAGCTGCGTTTTTTGCCATCCTATATCTTTGTTTTTCCCAAATCCGCAAATTTCCCATATCTGCGTTTTTCCCATATCTCCATTTTTCCCATATCTGCATTTTTTCCATATCCACATTTTTCCCATATCAGCGTTTTTCCCACATCCGCATTATGCCCATATCCGCATTTTTCCCATATCCGCACTTTTTCCATATCCCCATTTTTACCATATCCACATTTTCCCCATACCCACTTTTTTTCCATATCCTCTTTTTTTCCATATCTGCATTTTTCCCATATCTGCGTTTTTTCCCATCCTATATCTGCGTTTTTCCAATATTCGCATTTTTCCCATATCTGTGTTTTTCCCATAGCTGCGTTTTACCCATATCTGCATTTTTCCCATATCTGCATTTTTCCCAAATCCGCATTTTCCCCATTTCGCATTATTCCCATATCCACATTTTTCCCATATCCATGCTTTTCCCATATCCGCGTTTTTCCAATATCTTCGTTATTCCCATATCCGCATTTTCCCCATACCCGCATTTTTTCCATATCCGCTATTTTCGAAAGTCTGCATTTTTCCCATATCCGCATTTTTCCCATATCCGCATGTCTCTCATATCCCCATGGTTCCCATATTCGCAATTTTCCCACATCCGCATTTTCCCCAAATCCGTATTTTCCCATATCCGCATTTTTCCCATATCTGCATTTTTCCCATACCTGCTTTTTTCCCATATCCGCATTTTCCCATATCCTCATTTCTCCCAAATCCGCATATTTCCCATATCTGCGTTTTTCCCATATCCGCATTTTTCCCATATCTGCATATTTCCCATATCTGCGTTTTTCCCACATCCGCAATATTCCCATATCCGCATTTTTCCCAAATCCGCACTTTTCCCATATCCCCATTTTTACCATATCCACATTTTCCCCATACTCACATTTTTTCCATATCCGCTTTTTTCATATCTGCATTTTTCCCATATCTGCGGTTTTTCCCATCCTATATCTGCGTTTTTCCAATATCCGCATTTTTCCCATATCTGCGTTTTTCCCATAGCTGCGTTTTCCCCTTATCTGCATTTTTCCCATATCTGCATTTTTCCCAAATCCGCATTTTCCCCATATTCGCATTGTTCCCATATCCGCATTTTTCCCATATCCATGTTTTTCCCAAATCCGCGTTTTTCCAATATCTTCGTTTTTCCCATATCCGCATTTTCCCATACCCGAATTTTTTCCACATCCACTATTTTCCCATGTCTGTATTTTTCTCATATCTGCATTTTTTGCCATCCTATATCTGCGTTTTTCCCATATCCGCATTTTTCCCATATCCACATTTTTCCGATATCTGAATTTTTCCCATATCTGCGTTCTACCCATATCTGCAATTTTCCCATAGCTGCGTTTTTGCCATCCTAAATCTGGGTTTTTCCCAAATCCGCATTTTTCCCATATCTGCGTTTTTCCAATACCCGTATTTTTCCCATATCTGCATTTTCCCGAAATCCTAATTTTTTCAATATTTTTTTTTCTAAATCCGCGTTTTTCCTTTATCCGAATTTTTCCATATCCGCATTTTCCCAATATCCACATCCTTCCCAAATCCGCATTTTTCCCATATCAGCATTTTTCCCATATTCGCATTTTTCCCACACCTGCATTTTTCCCTTATCCTCATTTTTTTCATATCTGCGTTTCTTCCCATCCTATATCTGCGTTTTCCCCGATATCCGCATTTTTCCCACATCTGCGTTTTTCCCATATCTGCTTTTTTCCCATATCCGCATTTTTCCCATATCCGCATATTCCCCATATCTGCATTATTGCCAAATCCACGTTTTTCCCGTAACCGCGTTGTTCCCATATCCGCGTTTTTCCTATATCTTCCTTTTTCCCATATCTGCATTATTCTCATATCTGCGTTTATCCCGAATCTTCGTTTTCCCATATCTGCGTTTTTCCAATTTCTGCGTTTTTCCCATCCTATATCTGTGTTTTTCCCATATCCGCATTTTTCCCAAATCCGCATTTTCCCATATCCGTATTTTTCCATATCGGCATTTTTACCATATCCACATTTTCCCCATACCCACTTTTTTTCCATATCCTCTTTTTTTCCATATCTGCATTTTTCCCATATCTGCGTTTTTTCCCATCCTATATCTGCGTTTTTCCAATATTCGCATTTTTCCCATATCTGTGTTTTTCCCATAGCTGCGTTTTCCCCATATCTGCATTTTTCCCATATTTGCATTTTTCCCAAATCCGCATTTTCCCCATTTCGCATTATTCCCATATCCGCATTTTTCTCATATCTGCATTTTTCCCATATCCGCATTATTCCCATATCCACATTTTTCCATATCCGCATTTTTCCCATATCTGCATTTTTCCCATATCCACATTTTCCCATATCCCCATTTTTCCCATACCAACATTTTTTCCATATCTGCATTTTTTCCATATCTGCATTTTTCCCATATCTGCTTTTTTTCCCATACTATATCTCTGTTTTTCCAATGTCCGCATTTTTCCCATATCTGCATTATTCCCATATCCGCATTTTTCCCATATCCACAATTTCCCATGTCCTCATTTTTCCCATCTCCGCATTTACTCCATATCCACATTTTCCCATATCCACATTTTTCCCATATCCGCATTATCCCCATACCTCCAATTTTTCCATATCTGCAAGTTTTCCATATCCGCATTTTTCCCATATCCGCATTTTTCCCATATCCGCATTTTTCCGATAACCGCATTATTCAAATATTCGCATTTTTCCCATATACGCATTAATCCCATATCTGCGTTTTTCCCATATCTACGTTTTTCCCATATCAGAGATTTTCCCATGTCTGCGTTTTTCCCATATCCGCATTTTTTCCATATCCGCATTTTCACCATATCCGCATTATTCCTATATCCGCAATTTTCCCTCATCCTCATTTTTCCCATTTCCGCGTTTTTCCCATATCTTCGTTTTTCCAATATCTGCATTTTTCCCAAATCCGCATTTTTTCCATATCCGCATTTTTCCCATAACCGCATTTTCCCCATTTCCCCATTTGCTCCATATCCGCATTTTCCCATATCCCCATTTTTCCCATATCCGCATTTTCCCCATATCTGCATTTCTCCCATATCCGCAATTCTCCCATATCTGCATTTTTCCCAAATCCCCATATTTCCCATATCCGCATGTCTCTCATATCCCCATGGTTCCCATATTCGCAATTTTCCCACATCCGCATTTTCCCCATATCCGTATTTTCCCATATCCGCATTTTTCCCATATCCGCATTTTTCCCATACCTGCTTTTTTCCCAGATCCGCATTTTTCCCATATCTGTGATTTTCCCATCGTATATCGGCGTTTTTCCAATATCGGCATTTTTCCAATATCAGTGTTTATCCCATATCCCCATTTTTCCCATATCTGCGTTTTTCCCATATCCGCATTTTTCCCATATCCGTATTTTTCCCATATCCGCATTTTTCCCATAACTGCATATTCCCCATTTCCGCATTTACTTCATATTCGCATTTTCCCATATCCTCATTTTTCCCAAATCCGCATTTTCCCCATATCCACATTTCTCCCATATCCGCATTTCTCCCATATCTGCATTTTTCCAATACACGCACATTTCCCATAATCGCATCTTTCTCATATCCCGATGGTTCACAAAATCGCAATTTTCCCATAATCACATTTTCCCAAATCCGAAGTTTCTCATATCCGCATTTTTCCCACATCTGCGTTTTCCCAAATCCGAGTTTTTCCCAGATCCGAAGGTTTCCCATATCCGCATTTTTCCAAATCCGCATTTTTCCCATATCCGCATGTATCCCATATCTGCAATTTTTCCTAATCCGCATTTTTCCCATATCCGCAATCTTGCCAGTCCACATTTTTCCCATATCCGCATTTTTCCAATATGTGCGATTTTCCTATATCCGCGATTTTCCCATATCCGCATTTTCCCCATATCCGCTATTATTCCCATATATGCATTTTCCCCATATCTCCAATTTTTCCACATCTGCAAGTTTTCCATATCTGCAGTTTTCCATATCCGCATTTTTTCTATATCTGCATATTTCCCATAACCTCGTTCTTCTTATATCTTCCTTTTTCCCATATCTGCATTATCCTCATATCTGCGTTATTCCCGAATCTGTGTTTTCCCATATCTGCATTTTTCCCATATCTGCGTTTTTCCCCATCCTATATCTGTGTTTTTCCATATCCGCATTCTTCCCATATCCGCATTTTCCCATATCCGCAGTTTTCCCAAATCCGCATTGTTGCCATATCCGCATTTACCCATATCCGCGTTTTTCCCATATCTGCGTTTTTCCCATATTCCCATTTTTTCCATATCTGCGTATTTCCCATATCTGCGTTTTTTCCGAACCTGTGTTTTTCCCACATCCTCATTTTTCCCATATTCGCATTTTTCCCATATCTGCGTTTTTCCCATATCTGCGTTTTTTCCAAACCTGTGTTTTTCCCATATCCTCATTTTTCCCATATTCGCATTTTTCCCATATCCCCATTTTTCGCACATCCGCATTTTTTCCATATCTTTGTTTTTCCCATATCAGCTTTTTTCCCCATCCTATATCTGCGTTTTTCCGATATCCCCATTTTTCCCATATCTGCGTTTTTCCATAACTGCGTTTTCCACATATCCGCATTTTTCCCAAATCCGCATGTTTCCCATATCGGTATTTTTCCCATATCCGTATTTTTCCCATATCTGCGTTTTCCCCATATCTGCGTTTTTCCCATATCCGCATTTTTTAATATCCGCATTTTCCCATACGTGCGGTTTTCCCATATCTGCGTTTTTTCCCATCATATATCTGTGTTTGTCCCATATCCGCGTTTTTCCCATATCCCCGTTTTTCCCATATCTGCATTTTCTCATATACGCATTTTTCCCGTACTGCATTATAACCTAATCCGCATTTTTCCCATATCTGCGTTTGTCCCCTTATCTGCGTTTTATCCATATCTGCGTTTTTTTCCATTTTGCGTTTCTTCCCATCCCATATCTGCGTCTTTCCCATATCCGCTTTTTTCCCATATCCACATTCTTCCGATATCCGCATTATTTCCATATTCGCATTTTTCCCATACACGCATTAATCCCATATCAGCATTTTTCCAATATCTGCATTTTTCCCATATCTGTGTTATTCACATATCTGCATTTTTCCCATATCTTCATCTTCCTCATATCCATGTTTCCCCATTTCCCCATTTTCCCCATATCCACATTTTCCCATTTCCTCATTTACCCCATATCCGCATTCATCTCATATTCGCGTTTTCCAATATCCGCATTTTTCTCATATCTGCGTCTTTCCCATATCCGCATTATTCCCATATCCACATTTTTCCAACTCCGCATTTTTCCCATGTATGCATTTTTCCCATATCCGCATTTTTCTCATATCCGCATATTTCCCATATCCGCATGTTTCTCAAATCCCCATGGTTACCATTTCTGCAATTTTCCCATATCTGCGTTTTTCCAGTGTCCGCATTTTTCCCATATCTGCGTTTTTCCCATATCCGCATTTTTCCCATAACCTCGTACTTCTTATATCTTCCTTTTTCCCATATCTGCATTATCCTCATATCTCCGTTATTCCCGAATCTGCGTTTTCCCATTTCTTATTTTTCCCATATCTGCGTTTTTTCCCATATCCGCATTTTCCCAAATCCGCTTTTTTCCCATATTCGCATTGTTCCCATATCTGTATTTTTCCCATATCTGCGTTATCTCCATATCTGCGTTTTTCCCATATTCGCATTTTTTCCATATCCGCATATTTCCCATAGCTGCGTTTTTCCCATATCTCCTTTTTTTCCCATCCTATATCTGCGGTTTTCCCATATCCGCATTTTTCCCAAATCTGCGTTTTTCCCATACCTGTGTTTTTCCCAAACCTGTGTTTTTCCCATATCCTCATTTTCCCTTATTCGCATTTTTCCGATATCCGCATTTTCCCCATTTCAGTGTTTTTCCCATATCTGCGTTTTTCCCATATCCGCATCTTTGCCATATCCGCATTTTCCCCATATCCGCATTATTCCCATATCCGCATTTTTCCCGTATCCACGTTTTTCACATATCCGCATTTTTTCCATATCTTCATTTTCCCATATCTGCATTTTTCCCATATCCGTATTTTTCCAATATCTGCATTTTTCCCAAATCCGCATTTTCCCCAAATCCACATTTCACTCATATCCGCATTTCTCCCATATCTGCATTTTTCCAATATACGCATATTTCCCATATCCGCATCTTTCCCATATCCCGATGGTTCACAAATCGGCAATTTTCCCTTATCCACATTTTCCCAAATCCGCATTTTCCCAAATCCGCGTTTTTCCCACATCTGCGTTTTCCCATACCCGAGTTTTTCCTACATCCGCATATTTCCTATATCCGCATTTTTCCAATATCCGCATTTTTCCCATATCCGCATGTATCCAATATCCGAAATTATTCCAAATGCGCATTTTTCCCATATCCGCAATCTTGCCATGTCCACATTTTTCCCATATCCACATTTTTCCAATATGTGCGATTTTCCCATATCCGTGTTTTTCCCATATCCGCATTTTTCCCAAATCCGCTTATTTCCCATATCCACATTATCCCAATACCTCCAATTGTTCCATATCTGCACGTTTTCCATATCTGCATTTTTCCCATGTCCGCATTTTTCCCATAATCACAATTTCCCCATTTCCGCATTTACTCCATATCTGCATTTTCTCAGATCCGCATTTTCCCCATATCCGCATTTCTCCCATTTCCACATTTCTCCCATACCTGCATTTTTCCCATTCCACATATTTCCCATATCCTCATGTTTCTCATATCCCCATGGTTCCCATATCTGGAATTTTCCAATTTCCGCATTTTCCCCATATCCGCATTTTTCCCATATCCGCATTTTTCCCAAATCCGCTTTTTTCATATCTGCATTTTTCCCATATCTGCGGTTTTTCCCATCCTATATCTGCGTTTTTCCAATATCCGCATTTTTCCCATATCTGCGTTTTTCCCATAGCTGCGTTTTCCCCTTATCTGCATTTTTCCCATATCTGCATTTTTCCCAAATCCGCATTTTCCCCATATTCGCATTGTTCCCATATCCGCATTTTTCCCATATCCATGTTTTTCCCAAATCCGCGTTTTTCCAATATCTTCGTTTTTCCCATATCCGCATTTTCCCATACCCGAATTTTTTCCACATCCACTATTTTCCCATGTCTGTATTTTTCTCATATCTGCATTTTTTGCCATCCTATATCTGCGTTTTTCCCATATCCGCATTTTTCCCATATCCACATTTTTCCGATATCTGAATTTTTCCCATATCTGCGTTCTACCCATATCTGCAATTTTCCCATAGCTGCGTTTTTGCCATCCTAAATCTGGGTTTTTCCCAAATCCGCATTTTTCCCATATCTGCGTTTTTCCAATACCCGTATTTTTCCCATATCTGCATTTTCCCGAAATCCTAATTTTTTCAATATTTTTTTTTCTAAATCCGCGTTTTTCCTTTATCCGAATTTTTCCATATCCGCATTTTCCCAATATCCACATCCTTCCCAAATCCGCATTTTTCCCATATCAGCATTTTTCCCATATTCGCATTTTTCCCACACCTGCATTTTTCCCTTATCCTCATTTTTTTCATATCTGCGTTTCTTCCCATCCTATATCTGCGTTTTCCCCGATATCCGCATTTTTCCCACATCTGCGTTTTTCCCATATCTGCTTTTTTCCCATATCCGCATTTTTCCCATATCCGCATATTCCCCATATCTGCATTATTGCCAAATCCACGTTTTTCCCGTAACCGCGTTGTTCCCATATCCGCGTTTTTCCTATATCTTCCTTTTTCCCATATCTGCATTATTCTCATATCTGCGTTTATCCCGAATCTTCGTTTTCCCATATCTGCGTTTTTCCAATTTCTGCGTTTTTCCCATCCTATATCTGTGTTTTTCCCATATCCGCATTTTTCCCAAATCCGCATTTTCCCATATCCGTATTTTTCCATATCGGCATTTTTACCATATCCACATTTTCCCCATACCCACTTTTTTTCCATATCCTCTTTTTTTCCATATCTGCATTTTTCCCATATCTGCGTTTTTTCCCATCCTATATCTGCGTTTTTCCAATATTCGCATTTTTCCCATATCTGTGTTTTTCCCATAGCTGCGTTTTCCCCATATCTGCATTTTTCCCATATCTGCATTTTTCCCAAATCCGCATTTTCCCCATTTCGCATTATTCCCATATCCGCATTTTTCTCATATCTGCATTTTTCCCATATCCGCATTATTCCCATATCCACATTTTTCCATATCCGCATTTTTCCCATATCGGCATTTTTCCCATATCCACATTTTCCCATATCCCCATTTTTCCCATACCAACATTTTTTCCATATCTGCATTTTTTCCATATCTGCATTTTTCCCATATCTGCTTTTTTTCCCATACTATATCTCTGTTTTTCCAATGTCCGCATTTTTCCCATATCTGCATTATTCCCATATCCGCATTTTTCCCATATCCACAATTTCCCATGTCCTCATTTTTCCCATCTCCGCATTTACTCCATATCCACATTTTCCCATATCCACATTTTTCCCATATCCGCATTATCCCCATACCTCCAATTTTTCCATATCTGCAAGTTTTCCATATCCGCATTTTTCCCATATCCGCATTTTTCCCATATCCGCATTTTTCCGATAACCGCATTATTCAAATATTCGCATTTTTCCCATATACGCATTAATCCCATATCTGCGTTTTTCCCATATCTACGTTTTTCCCATATCAGAGATTTTCCCATGTCTGCGTTTTTCCCATATCCGCATTTTTTCCATATCCGCATTTTCACCATATCCGCATTATTCCTATATCCGCAATTTTCCCTCATCCTCATTTTTCCCATTTCCGCGTTTTTCCCATATCTTCGTTTTTCCAATATCTGCATTTTTCCCAAATCCGCATTTTTTCCATATCCGCATTTTTCCCATAACCGCATTTTCCCCATTTCCCCATTTGCTCCATATCCGCATTTTCCCATATCCCCATTTTTCCCATATCCGCATTTTCCCCATATCTGCATTTCTCCCATATCCGCAATTCTCCCATTTCTGCATTTTTCCCAAATCCCCATATTTCCCATATCCGCATGTCTCTCATATCCCCATGGTTCCCATATTCGCAATTTTCCCACATCCGCATTTTCCCCATATCCGTATTTTCCCATATCCGCATTTTTCCCATATCCGCATTTTTCCCATACCTGCTTTTTTCCCATATCCGCATTTTTCCCATATCTGTGATTTTCCCATCGTATATCGGCGTTTTTCCAATATCGGCATTTTTCCAATATCAGTGTTTATCCCATATCCCCATTTTTCCCATATCTGCGTTTTTCCCATATCCGCATTTTTCCCATATCCGTATTTTTCCCATATCCGCATTTTTCCCATAACTGCATATTCCCCATTTCCGCATTTACTTCATATTCGCATTTTCCCATATCCTCATTTTTCCCAAATCCGCATTTTCCCCATATCCACATTTCTCCCATATCCGCATTTCTCCCATATCTGCATTTTTCCAATACACGCACATTTCCCATAATCGCATCTTTCTCATATCCCGATGGTTCACAAAATCGCAATTTTCCCATAATCACATTTTCCCAAATCCGAAGTTTCTCATATCCGCATTTTTCCCACATCTGCGTTTTCCCAAATCCGAGTTTTTCCCAGATCCGAAGGTTTCCCATATCCGCATTTTTCCAAATCCGCATTTTTCCCATATCCGCATGTATCCCATATCTGCAATTTTTCCTAATCCGCATTTTTCCCATATCCGCAATCTTGCCAGTCCACATTTTTCCCATATCCGCATTTTTCCAATATGTGCGATTTTCCTATATCCGCGATTTTCCCATATCCGCATTTTCCCCATATCCGCTATTATTCCCATATATGCATTTTCCCCATATCTCCAATTTTTCCACATCTGCAAGTTTTCCATATCTGCAGTTTTCCATATCCGCATTTTTTCTATATCTGCATATTTCCCATAACCTCGTTCTTCTTATATCTTCCTTTTTCCCATATCTGCATTATCCTCATATCTGCGTTATTCCCGAATCTGTGTTTTCCCATATCTGCATTTTTCCCATATCTGCGTTTTTCCCCATCCTATATCTGTGTTTTTCCATATCCGCATTCTTCCCATATCCGCATTTTCCCATATCCGCAGTTTTCCCAAATCCGCATTGTTGCCATATCCGCATTTACCCATATCCGCGTTTTTCCCATATCTGCGTTTTTCCCATATTCCCATTTTTTCCATATCTGCGTATTTCCCATATCTGCGTTTTTTCCGAACCTGTGTTTTTCCCACATCCTCATTTTTCCCATATTCGCATTTTTCCCATATCTGCGTTTTTCCCATATCTGCGTTTTTTCCAAACCTGTGTTTTTCCCATATCCTCATTTTTCCCATATTCGCATTTTTCCCATATCCCCATTTTTCGCACATCCGCATTTTTTCCATATCTTTGTTTTTCCCATATCAGCTTTTTTCCCCATCCTATATCTGCGTTTTTCCGATATCCCCATTTTTCCCATATCTGCGTTTTTCCATAACTGCGTTTTCCACATATCCGCATTTTTCCCAAATCCGCATGTTTCCCATATCGGTATTTTTCCCATATCCGTATTTTTCCCATATCTGCGTTTTCCCCATATCTGCGTTTTTCCCATATCCGCATTTTTTAATATCCGCATTTTCCCATACGTGCGGTTTTCCCATATCTGCGTTTTTTCCCATCATATATCTGTGTTTGTCCCATATCCGCGTTTTTCCCATATCCCCGTTTTTCCCATATCTGCATTTTCTCATATACGCATTTTTCCCGTACTGCATTATAACCTAATCCGCATTTTTCCCATATCTGCGTTTGTCCCCTTATCTGCGTTTTATCCATATCTGCGTTTTTTTCCATTTTGCGTTTCTTCCCATCCCATATCTGCGTCTTTCCCATATCCGCTTTTTTCCCATATCCACATTCTTCCGATATCCGCATTATTTCCATATTCGCATTTTTCCCATACACGCATTAATCCCATATCAGCATTTTTCCAATATCTGCATTTTTCCCATATCTGTGTTATTCACATATCTGCATTTTTCCCATATCTTCATCTTCCTCATATCCATGTTTCCCCATTTCCCCATTTTCCCCATATCCACATTTTCCCATTTCCTCATTTACCCCATATCCGCATTCATCTCATATTCGCGTTTTCCAATATCCGCATTTTTCTCATATCTGCGTCTTTCCCATATCCGCATTATTCCCATATCCACATTTTTCCAACTCCGCATTTTTCCCATGTATGCATTTTTCCCATATCCGCATTTTTCTCATATCCGCATATTTCCCATATCCGCATGTTTCTCAAATCCCCATGGTTACCATTTCTGCAATTTTCCCATATCTGCGTTTTTCCAGTGTCCGCATTTTTCCCATATCTGCGTTTTTCCCATATCCGCATTTTTCCCATAACCTCGTACTTCTTATATCTTCCTTTTTCCCATATCTGCATTATCCTCATATCTCCGTTATTCCCGAATCTGCGTTTTCCCATTTCTTATTTTTCCCATATCTGCGTTTTTTCCCATATCCGCATTTTCCCAAATCCGCTTTTTTCCCATATTCGCATTGTTCCCATATCTGTATTTTTCCCATATCTGCGTTATCTCCATATCTGCGTTTTTCCCATATTCGCATTTTTTCCATATCCGCATATTTCCCATAGCTGCGTTTTTCCCATATCTCCTTTTTTTCCCATCCTATATCTGCGGTTTTCCCATATCCGCATTTTTCCCAAATCTGCGTTTTTCCCATACCTGTGTTTTTCCCAAACCTGTGTTTTTCCCATATCCTCATTTTCCCTTATTCGCATTTTTCCGATATCCGCATTTTCCCCATTTCAGTGTTTTTCCCATATCTGCGTTTTTCCCATATCCGCATCTTTGCCATATCCGCATTTTCCCCATATCCGCATTATTCCCATATCCGCATTTTTCCCGTATCCACGTTTTTCACATATCCGCATTTTTTCCATATCTTCATTTTCCCATATCTGCATTTTTCCCATATCCGTATTTTTCCAATATCTGCATTTTTCCCAAATCCGCATTTTCCCCAAATCCACATTTCACTCATATCCGCATTTCTCCCATATCTGCATTTTTCCAATATACGCATATTTCCCATATCCGCATCTTTCCCATATCCCGATGGTTCACAAATCGGCAATTTTCCCTTATCCACATTTTCCCAAATCCGCATTTTCCCAAATCCGCGTTTTTCCCACATCTGCGTTTTCCCATACCCGAGTTTTTCCCACATCCGCAATTTTCCTATATCCGCATTTTTCCAATATCCGCATTTTTCCCATATCCGCATGTATCCAATATCCGAAATTATTCCAAATCCGCATTTTTCCCATATCCGCAATCTTGCCATGTCCACATTTTTCCCATATCCAAATTTTTCCAATATGTGCGATTTTCCCATATCCGTGTTTTTCCCATATCCGCATTTTTCCCAAATCCGCTTTTTTCCCATATCCACATTATCCCAATACCTCCAATTGTTCCATATCTGCACGTTTTCCATATCTGCATTTTTCCCATGTCCGCATTTTTCCCATAATCACAATTTCCCCATTTCCGCATTTACTCCATATCTGCATTTTCCCAGATCCGCATTTTCCCCATATCCGCATTTCTCCCATTTCCACATTTCTCCCATACCTGCATTTTTCCCATTCCACATATTTCCCATATCCTCATGTTTCTCATATCCCCATGGTTCCCATATCTGGAATTTTCCAATTTCCGCATTTTCCCCATATCCGCATTTTTCCCATATCCGCATTTTTCCCAAATCCGCATTTTTCCCATACCTGTATGTTTCCATATCCGCGTTTTTACCATATCTGCGTTTTTTCCCATCCTATATCTGCATTTTTCCAATATTCGCATTTTCCCATATCAGCGTTTTTCCCATATCCGCGTTTTTCCCATATCTGCGTTTTCCCATATCCGAATTTTTCCCATATCCACATTTTCCCCATAGCCGCATTATTCCCATATCCGCTTTTTTCGATATCCGCGTATTTCCCATTTCCCCGTTTTTCCCATATCTTCGTTTTGCCCATATCTGCATTTTTCCCATTTCCACATTTATCCCATATCTTCGTTTTATCCCATCCTATATCTGCGTTTTTCCGATATCCGCACGTTTCCCATATCTGCGTTATTCCCATATCCGCATTTTTCACATATCCACATCTTTCTCATATCTGCATTTTCCCCATATCTGCAATATTCCCATATCCACATTTGTCCCATATCTGCATTTTTCCCATATCTGCTTATTTCCCATATCTGCATGTTTCTCATATCCCCATGGATCCCATATCCACAATTTTCCAAAATCCGCATTTTCCCATATCCGCGTTTTTCCCACATCTGCGTTTTCCCATTTCCGAGTTTTTCCCACATCCGCATGTTTCCCATATCCGCATTTTTCCGATTTCTGCATTATTCCCATATCCGCATTTTTTCCATATACGCACTTTTCCCATATCCGCACTTTTCCCATATCCCCATTTTTACCATATCCAAATTTTCCCCATACCCACATTTTTTCCATATCCGCATTTTTTCCATATCTGCATTTTTCCCATATCTGCGTTTTTCCCATAGCTGCGTTTTCCCCATATCTGCATGTTTCCCATATCTGCATTTTTCCCATATCCGCATTTTCCCCATATTTGCATTATTCCCATATCCGCATTTTTCCCATATCCATGTTTTTCCCATATCCGCGTTTTTCCAGTATCTTCTTTTTTCCCATACCCGCATTTTCCCCATACCCGCATTTTTTCCTTATCCGCTATTTTCCCATGTCTGCATTTTTCCCATATCTACGTTTTTTGCCATTCTATATCTGCGTTTTTCCCATATCCGCATATTTCCCATATCCACATCTTTGCGATATCTGAATTTTTCCCATATCTGCGTTCTTCCCATATCTGCAATTTTCCCAAAACTGCGTTTTTTGCCATCCTAAATCTGCGTTTATCCCATATCCGCATTTTCCCCATATCTGCGTTTTTCCGATACCCGTATTTTTCCCATATCTGCGTTTTCCCAAAATCCTAATCTTTCCAATATACGCGTTTTTTTCTAAATCTGCGTTTTTCCCTTATCCGAATTTTCCCAAATCCGCATTTTCCCCACATCCGCATTTCTCCCATATTCACATTTCTCCCATATCTGCATTTTCCCATATCCGCATATTTCCCATATCTCTGGTTTATCCCATATCCGGGTTTCCCCATTTCCGCGTTTTCCCCATATCCGCATTTCCCCATATCCGCATTTATCCCATATCTGCATTTTTCCTTAATACGCATTTTCCCCATATCTGTGTTCTTCCAATATCTGCGTTTTTTTTATATCTGCATTTTTGCCATCCTATATCTGCGTTTTTCCCATATCTGCCTTTTTCCCATATCCACATTTTTACCATATCTGCGTTTTTCCCAAATGCGTGTTTTTCCCATATCCGCATTTTCCCATGTCTGCATTTTCCCATATCCGCGTTTTTCCCATATCTGCGTTTTCCCCAAATACTCATTTTTCCAATACACGCGTTTTATCTAAATCCACGTTTTTCCCTTATCTGCATTTTTCCATATCTGCATTTTTCCCATATCTGCGTTTTTTCCCATCCTATATCTGCATTTCCCAATATCCGCATTTTTCCTATAACTGCGTTTTTCCCATAGCTGCGTTTTCCTCATAACTGCATTTTTCCTATATCTGCATTTTTCCCGTTTCGGCATTTATCCCATATCTGCGTTTTTTCCAATCCTATACCTGCGTTTGTCTGATATCCGCATTTTTCCCATATCTGCGTTTTTCCCATATCCGCGTTTTTCCCATATCCACATCTTTCTCATATCCGCATTTTCCCCATACCTGCAAAATACCCATATCCACATTTGTCCCATATCTGCATTTTTCCCATATCTGCTTATTTCCCATATCCGCATGTTTCTCATATCCCCATGGATCCCATATCCGCAATTTAACAATATCCGCATTTTCCCAAATCCGCATTTTCCCATATCCGCGTTTTTCCAAATCCGCGTTTTCCTCAAGTCCTCATTTTTGCAATATACGCGATTTTTCTAAATCCGCGTTTCTACCTTATCCGCATTTTTCCATATCCGCATTTTTCCCATATCTGTATTTTTCCCATATCTGCGTTTTTTTCCATATCCGGGTTTCCCCATTTCCGCGTTTTCCCCATATCCGCATTTCTCCATATCCTCATTTATCCCATATCCGCATTTATCCCATATCTGCATTTATCCCGTATTCGCTTTTTTTCCCATATCCACATTTTTCCCACACCGCATTTTTCCTTAATACGCATTTTCCCCATATCTGCGTTCTTCCCATATCTGCGTTTTTCCCATATCTGTATTTTTTGCCATCCTATACCTGCCTTTTTCCCATATCCACATTTTTTCCATATCTGCATTTTTCCCATATTCGCATTTTTCCCATATCTGCGTTTTTCTCATATCCACATTTTCCCCATATCTGCGTTTTTCCCAAATCCACATTATTCCCATACCCGCATTTTTCCGATATCCACATTTTTCCTATATACGCATTTTTCCCATATCCGAATTTTTCCCATATCCGCGTTTTTAACATATCCGCGTTTTTCCCATATCTTCGTTTTTCCCATATCCGTATATTTACCATATCCGCATTTTTCCCATATCTGCGTTTTTTCCCATCCCTTATCTGCGTTTCTCCAATATCCGCAGTTTCCCCATACCTGCGTTTTTCCCGTATCCGCGTTTTTCCCATTTCCGCATTTTTCCCATATCCGCATTTTTCCCATATCCGCGTTTTTCCCATATCCGCGTTTTTCCAATATCTTCGTTTTTCCCATACCTGCATTTTTCCCATATCCACATATTTCCCATATCCGTATGTTTCTCATATACCCATGGTTCCCATATCTGCAATTTTCCAATTTTCACATTTTCCCCATATCCGGATTTTTCCCATATCCGCATTTTTCCCATATCCGCATTTTTCCTATACCTGTATGTTCCCATATCCGCATTTTTGCCATATCTGTGTTTTTTCCCATCCTATATCGGCGTTTTCCAATATCCGCATTTTTCCTATAACTGCGTTTTTCCCATAGCTGCGTTTTCCCCATATCTGCATTTTTCCCATATCTGCATTTATCCCGTTTCCGCATTTATCCCATATCTGCTTTTTTTCCCATCCTATATCTGTGTTTTTCTGATATCCGCATTTTTCACATATCTGCGTTTTTCCCATATCCGCGTTCTTCCCATATCCACATATTTCTCATATCCGCATTTTCCTCATATCTGCAAAATTCCCATATCCGCGTTTTTCCCACATCAGCATTTTCCCATATCCGAGTATTTTCCGACATCCGCATGTTTCCCATATCCGCATTTTTCCGATATCCGCATTATTCCCATATCCGCATTTTTTCCATATACGCATTAATCCCATATCTGTGTTTTTCCCATATCGGCATTTTTCCCATAGCTGCGTTTTTTGCCATCCTATATCTGTGTTTTTCCCAGATCTGCATATTTCCCATATCTGCGTTTTTCCCATATCCGCATTTTTCCCATATCTGCATTTTTCCCATATCCGCATTTTACCCATATCTGCGTTTTTCCCACATCCGCATTATTCCCATATCCGCATTTTTCCCATATCCGCACTTTTCCCATATCCCCATTTTTACCATATCCACATTTTCCCCATACCCACATTTTTTCCATATCCGCTTTCTTTCCATATCTGCAATTTATACATATCTGCGTTGTTTCCCATCCTATATCTGCGTTTTTCCCATATCTGCATTTTTCCCATATATGCGTTTTTCCCATAGCTGCGTTTTCCCCTTATCTGCATTTTTCCCATATCTGCATTTATCCCAAAACCGCATTTTCCCCATATTCGCATTATTCACATATCCGCATTTTTCCCATATCCATGTTTTTCCCATATCCGCGTTTTTCCAATATCTTCATTATTCCCATATTCGCATTTTCCCCATACCCGCATTTTTTCCATATCCGCTATTTTCCCATGTCTGCATTTTTCCCATATCTGCGTTTTTTGCCATCCTATATCTGCATTTTTCCCATATCCGCATTTTCCCCAAATCCACATTTCACTCATATCCGCATTTCTCCCATATCTGCATTTTTCCAATATACGCATATTTCCCATATCCGCATCTTTCCCATATCCCGATGGTTCACAAATCGGCAATTTTCCCTTATCCACATTTTCCCAAATCCGCATTTTCCCAAATCCGCGTTTTTCCCACATCTGCGTTTTCCCATACCCGAGTTTTTCCCACATCCGCATATTTCCTATATCCGCATTTTTCCAATATCCGCATTTTTCCCATATCCGCATGTATCCAATATCCGAAATTATTCCAAATCCGCATTTTTCCCATATCCGCAATCTTGCCATGTCCACATTTTTCCCATATCCACATTTTTCCAATATGTGCGATTTTCCCATATCCGTGTTTTTCCCATATCCACATTATCCCAATACCTCCAATTGTTCCATATCTGCACGTTTTCCATATCTGCATTTTTCCCATGTCCGCATTTTTCCCATAATCACAATTTCCCCATTTCCGCATTTACTCCATATCTGCATTTTCCCAGATCCGCATTTTCCCCATATCCGCATTTCTCCCATTTCCACATTTCTCCCATACCTGCATTTTTCCCATTCCACATATTTCCCATATCCTCATGTTTCTCATATCCCCATGGTTCCCATATCTGGAATTTTCCAATTTCCGCATTTTCCCCATATCCGCATTTTTCCCATATCCGCATTTTTCCCAAATCCGCATTTTTCCCATACCTGTATGTTTCCATATCCGCGTTTTTACCATATCTGCGTTTTTTCCCATCCTATATCTGCATTTTTCCAATATTCGCATTTTCCCATATCAGCGTTTTTCCCATATCCGCGTTTTTCCCATATCTGCGTTTTCCCATATCCGAATTTTTCCCATATCCACATTTTCCCCATAGCCGCATTATTCCCATATCCGCTTTTTTCGATATCCGCGTATTTCCCATTTCCCCGTTTTTCCCATATCTTCGTTTTGCCCATATCTGCATTTTTCCCATTTCCGCATTTATCCCATATCTTCGTTTTATCCCATCCTATATCTGCGTTTTTCCGATATCCGCATGTTTCCCATATCTGCGTTATTCCCATATCCGCATTTTTCACATATCCACATCTTTCTCATATCTGCATTTTCCCCATATCTGCAATATTCCCATATCCACATTTGTCCCATATCTGCATTTTTCCCATATCTGCTTATTTCCCATATCCGCATGTTTCTCATATCCCCATGGATCCCATATCCACAATTTTCCAAAATCCGCATTTTTCCATATCCGCGTTTTTCCCACATCTGCGTTTTCCCATTTCCAAGTTTTTCCCACATCCGCATGTTTCCCATATCCGCATTTTTCCGATTTCCGCATTATTCCCATATCCGCATTTTTTCCATATACGCACTTTTCCCATATCCGCACTTTTCCCATATCCCCATTTTTACCATATCCAAATTTTCCCCATACCCACATTTTTTCCATATCCGCATTTTTTCCATATCTGCATTTTTCCCATATCTGCGTTTTTCCCATAGCTGCGTTTTCCCCATATCTGCATGTTTCCCATATCTGCATTTTTCCCATATCCGCATTTTCCCCATATTTGCATTATTCCCATATCCGCATTTTTCCCATATCCATGTTTTTCCCATATCCGCGTTTTTCCAGTATCTTCTTTTTTCCCATACCCGCATTTTCCCCATACCCGCATTTTTTCCTTATCCGCTATTTTCCCATGTCTGCATTTTTCCCATATCTACGTTTTTTGCCATTCTATATCTGCGTTTTTCCCATATCCGCATATTTCCCATATCCACATCTTTGTGATATCTGAATTTTTCCCATATCTGCGTTCTTCCCATATCTGCAATTTTCCCAAAACTGCGTTTTCTGCCATCCTAAATCTGCGTTTATCCCATATCCGCATTTCCCCATATCTGCGTTTTTCCGATACCCGTATTTTTCCCATATCTGCGTTTTCCCAAAATCCTAATCTTTCCAATATACGCGTTTTTTTCTAAATCTGCGTTTTTCCCTTATCCGAATTTTCCCAAATCCGCATTTTCCCCACATCCGCATTTCTCCCATATTCACATTTCTCCCATATCTGCATTTTCCCATATCCGCATATTTCCCATATCTCTGGTTTATCCCATATCCGGGTTTCCCCATTTCCGCGTTTTCCCCATATCCGCATTTCCCCATATCCGCATTTATCCCATATCTGCATTTTTCCTTAATACGCATTTTCCCCATATCTGCGTTCTTCCAATATCTGCGTTTTTTTATATCTGCATTTTTGCCATCCTATATCTGCGTTTTTCCCATATCTGCCTTTTTCCCATATCCACATTTTTACCATATCTGCGTTTTTCCCAAATGCGTGTTTTTCCCATATCCGCATTTTCCCATGTCTGCATTTTCCCATATCCGCGTTTTTCCCATATCTGCGTTTTCCCCAAATACTCATTTTTCCAATACACGCGTTTTATCTAAATCCACGTTTTTCCCTTATCTGCATTTTTCCATATCTGCATTTTTCCCATATCTGCGTTTTTTCCCATCCTATATCTGCGTTTCCCAATATCCGCATTTTTCCTATAACTGCGTTTTTCCCATAGCTGCGTTTTCCTCATAACTGCATTTTTCCTATATCTGCATTTTTCCCGTTTCCGCATTTATCCCATATCTGCGTTTTTTCCAATCCTATACCTGCGTATGTCTGATATCCGCATTTTTCCCATATCTGCGTTTTTCCCATATCCGCGTTTTTCCCATATCCACATCTTTCTCATATCCGCATTTTCCCCATACCTGCAAAATACCCATATCCACATTTGTCCCATATCTGCATTTTTCCCATATCTGCTTATTTCCCATATCCGCATGTTTCTCATATCCCCATGGATCCCATATCCGCAATTTAACAATATCCGCATTTTCCCAAATCCGCATTTTCCCATATCCGCGTTTTTCCAAATCCGCGTTTTCCTCAAGTCCTCATTTTTGCAATATACGCGATTTTTCTAAATCTGCGTTTCTACCTTATCCGCATTTTTCCATATCCGCATTTTTCCCATATCTGTATTTTTCCCATATCTGCGTTTTTTTCCATATCCGGGTTTCCCCATTTCCGCGTTTTCCCCATATCCGCATTTCCCCATATCCGCATTTATCCCATATCTGCATTTTTCCTTAATACGCATTTTCCCCATATCTGCGTTCTTCCAATATCTGCGTTTTTTTTATATCTGCATTTTTGCCATCCTATATCTGCGTTTTTCCCATATCTGCCTTTTTCCCATATCCACATTTTTACCATATCTGCGTTTTTCCCAAATGCGTGTTTTTCCCATATCCGCATTTTCCCATGTCTGCATTTTCCCATATCCGCGTTTTTCCCATATCTGCGTTTTCCCCAAATACTCATTTTTCCAATACACGCGTTTTATCTAAATCCACGTTTTTCCCTTATCTGCATTTTTCCATATCTGCATTTTTCCCATATCTGCGTTTTTTCCCATCCTATATCTGCGTTTCCCAATATCCGCATTTTTCCTATAACTGCGTTTTTCCCATAGCTGCGTTTTCCTCATAACTGCATTTTTCCTATATCTGCATTTTTCCCGTTTCCGCATTTATCCCATATCTGCGTTTTTTCCAATCCTATACCTGCGTATGTCTGATATCCGCATTTTTCCCATATCTGCGTTTTTCCCATATCCGCGTTTTTCCCATATCCACATCTTTCTCATATCCGCATTTTCCCCATACCTGCAAAATACCCATATCCACATTTGTCCCATATCTGCATTTTTCCCATATCTGCTTATTTCCCATATCCGCATGTTTCTCATATCCCCATGGATCCCATATCCGCAATTTAACAATATCCGCATTTTCCCAAATCCGCATTTTCCCATATCCGCGTTTTTCCAAATCCGCGTTTTCCTCAAGTCCTCATTTTTGCAATATACGCGATTTTTCTAAATCTGCGTTTCTACCTTATCCGCATTTTTCCATATCCGCATTTTTCCCATATCTGTATTTTTCCCATATCTGCGTTTTTTTCCATATCCGGGTTTCCCCATTTCCGCGTTTTCCCCATATCCGCATTTCTCCATATCCTCATTTATCCCATATCCGCATTTATCCCATATCTGCATTTATCCCGTATTCGCTTTTTTTCCCATATCCACATTTTTCCCACACCGCATTTTTCCTTAATACGCATTTTCCCCATATCTGCGTTCTTCCCATATCTGCGTTTTTCCCATATCTGTATTTTTTGCCATCCTATACCTGCCTTTTTCCCATATCCACATTTTTTCCATATCTGCATTTTTCCCATATTCGCATTTTTCCCATATCTGCGTTTTTCTCATATCCACATTTTCCCCATATCTGCGTTTTTCCCAAATCCACATTATTCCCATACCCGCATTTTTCCGATATCCACATTTTTCCTATATACGCATTTTTCCCATATCCGAATTTTTCCCATATCCGCGTTTTTAACATATCCGCGTTTTTCCCATATCTTCGTTTTTCCCATATCCGTATATTTACCATATCCGCATTTTTCCCATATCTGCGTTTTTTCCCATCCCTTATCTGCGTTTCTCCAATATCCGCAGTTTCCCCATACCTGCGTTTTTCCCGTATCCGCGTTTTTCCCATTTCCGCATTTTTCCCATATCCGCATTTTTCCCATATCCGCGTTTTTCCCATATCCGCGTTTTTCCAATATCTTCGTTTTTCCCATACCTGCATTTTTCCCATATCCACATATTTCCCATATCCGTATGTTTCTCATATACCCATGGTTCCCATATCTGCAATTTTCCAATTTTCACATTTTCCCCATATCCGGATTTTTCCCATATCCGCATTTTTCCCATATCCGCATTTTTCCTATACCTGTATGTTCCCATATCCGCATTTTTGCCATATCTGTGTTTTTTCCCATCCTATATCGGCGTTTTCCAATATCCGCATTTTTCCTATAACTGCGTTTTTCCCATAGCTGCGTTTTCCCCATATCTGCATTTTTCCCATATCTGCATTTATCCCGTTTCCGCATTTATCCCATATCTGCTTTTTTTCCCATCCTATATCTGTGTTTTTCTGATATCCGCATTTTTCACATATCTGCGTTTTTCCCATATCCGCGTTCTTCCCATATCCACATATTTCTCATATCCGCATTTTCCTCATATCTGCAAAATTCCCATATCCGCGTTTTTCCCACATCAGCATTTTCCCATATCCGAGTATTTTCCGACATCCGCATGTTTCCCATATCCGCATTTTTCCGATATCCGCATTATTCCCATATCCGCATTTTTTCCATATACGCATTAATCCCATATCTGTGTTTTTCCCATATCGGCATTTTTCCCATAGCTGCGTTTTTTGCCATCCTATATCTGTGTTTTTCCCAGATCTGCATATTTCCCATATCTGCGTTTTTCCCATATCCGCATTTTTCCCATATCTGCATTTTTCCCATATCCGCATTTTACCCATATCTGCGTTTTTCCCACATCCGCATTATTCCCATATCCGCATTTTTCCCATATCCGCACTTTTCCCATATCCCCATTTTTACCATATCCACATTTTCCCCATACCCACATTTTTTCCATATCCGCTTTCTTTCCATATCTGCAATTTATACATATCTGCGTTGTTTCCCATCCTATATCTGCGTTTTTCCCATATCTGCATTTTTCCCATATCTGCGTTTTTCCCATAGCTGCGTTTTCCCCTTATCTGCATTTTTCCCATATCTGCATTTTTCCCAAAACCGCATTTTCCCCATATTCGCATTATTCACATATCCGCATTTTTCCCATATCCATGTTTTTCCCATATCCGCGTTTTTCCAATATCTTCATTATTCCCATATTCGCATTTTCCCCATACCCGCATTTTTTCCATATCCGCTATTTTCCCATGTCTGCATTTTTCCCATATCTGCGTTTTTTGCCATCCTATATCTGCATTTTTCCCATATCCGCATTTTTCCCATATCCACATTTTTCCGATATCTGAATTTTTCCCATATTTGCGTTCTTCCCATATCTGTAATTTTCCAATAGCTGCGTTTGTTGCAATCCTAAATCTGCATTTTTCCCATATCCGCATTTTTCCCATCTCTGCGTTTTTCCAATACCCGTATTTTTCTCATATCTGCGTCTTTCCCATATCCTATTTTTTCCCATATCCGCATTTTCCCCATATCCGCATTTTTCCCATATCCGCATTTTTCCCATGTCCGCATTTTTCCATATCTGCATTTTCCCATATCCGCATTTTTCCAAATCTGCGTTCTCCCCAAGTCCTCATTTTTCCAATATACGCGATTTTACTAAATCCGCGTTTTTACCTTATCCGCATTTTTCCATATCCGCATTTTTCCCATATCTGCATTTTTCCAATATCCGCGTTTTTCCCATATCCGGGTTTCCCCATTTCTGCGTTTTCCCCATATCCGCATTTCTCCATATCCGCATTTATCCCAGATCCGCATTTATCCCGTATCTGCATTTACCCGTATTCGCTTTTTTCCCATATCCGCATTTTTCCCATACCGCATTTTTCCTTAATACGCATTTTCCCCATATCTGCGTTCTTCCCATATCTGCGTTTTTCCCATATCTGCATTTTTTGCCATCCTATATCTGCATTTTTCCCATGTCTGCCTTTTCCCATATCCGCGTTTTACCCATATCTGCGTTTTCCCCTAATCCTCATTCTTCCAATATACGCGTTTTTTCAAAATCCGCGTTTTTCCCTTATCTGCATTTTTCCATATCTGCGTTTTACCCATATCCGCATTTTTCCCATATCAGCATTTTTCGCATATCTGCGTTTTTCCCATGTCTGTGTTTGCCCATTTCCGCGTTTTCCCATATCCGCATTTATCCCGTATACGGTTTTTTCCCATATCCGTATTTTTCTCATACCGCATTTTTCTTTAAGATGTATTTTCCCCATATCTGCGTTCTTTCCATATCTGCGTTTTTCCCATATCTGTATTTTTTGCCATCCTATACCTGCCCTTTCCCATATTCACATTTTTTACATATCTGCGTTTTTCCCATATCCGCGTTTTTCCCATATCTGCGTTTTTCCCAAATCCACATTATTCACATACCCGCATTTTTCCGATATCCACATTTTTCCTATATCCGCATTTTTCCCATATCCGAATTTTTCCCATATCCGCGTTTTTAACATATCCGCGTTTTCCCATATCTTCGTTTTTCCCATATCTGCAATTTTACCATATCCGCATTTTTCCCATATCTGCGTTTTTTCCCATCCATTATCTGCGTTTTTCCAATATCCGCATTTTCCCCATACCTGCATTTTTCCCATATCCGCGTTTTTCCCATATCTGTGTTTTTCCCATATCCGCATTTTCCCAAATCCGCGTTTTTCCCATATCCACGTTTTTCCCATATCTTCGTTTTTCCCATACCTGCATTTGTCCCATATCTGCATTTTTCCCATATCCGCATTTTTCCCATAACCGCATTTTAAACATTTCCGCATTTACTCCATATACGCAATTTCCCATATCCGCATTTCCCAATATCCGAATTTTCCCCATATCCGCATTTCTAATATAACCGCATATCTCCCGTACCTCCATTTTTCCCATATCCACATATTTCCCATATCCGCATGTTTTTCATATCCCCGTGTTTCCCATATCTGCAATTTTCCAATTTCCACATTTTCCCCATATCCGGATTTTTCCCATATCCGCATTTTTCCCATATCCGCATTTTTCTCATACCTGTATGTTTCCATGTCCCCATTTTTGCCATATCTGCGTTTTTTCCCATCCGATATCTGCGTTTTTCAAATATTCGCATTTTCCCATATCAGCGTTTTTCCCATATCCGCGTTTTTCCCATATCTGCGTTTTTCCCATATCCGCATTTTCCCCATACCCCCATTTTTTCCATATCCACTATTTTCCCATGTCTGCATTTTTCCCATATCTGCGTTTTTTTGCCATCCTATATCTGCGTTTTTCTCATATCTGCATTTTTCCCATATCCACATTTTTCCGATATCTGAATGTTTCCCATATCTGCGTTCCTCCAATATCTGCAATTTTCCCATAGCTGCGTTTTTTGCCATCCTAAATCTGCGTTTTTCCCATATCCGCATTTTTCCCATATCTGCGTTTTTCCAATACCTGTATTTTTCCCATATCTGCGTTTTCCCAAAATCCTAATTTTTCCAATATCTGCATCTTTCCCAAATCCGCATTTTTCGCATATCTGCGTTTTTCCCAAATCCGGGTTACCCCATTTCCGCGTTTTGCCCATATACGCATTTCCCCATATCCGCATTTATCCCAAGTCCGCATTTGTCCCATATCCGCATTTTTCCCATATCCGCGTTTTTGCCATATCCGCGTTTTTCCCAAAACTTCGTTTTTCCAATATCTGCATTTTCCCCATATCCACATTTTTTCCATGTCTGTGTTTTGCCCATCCTATATCTGCATTTTTCCAATATCTGCATTTTTCCCATATCTGCGTTTTTCCCATATCTGCGTTTTTCCCATATCTGTATTTTTTCCATATCCGCATTTTCACCAAATCCGCATTACTCCCATATCCGCATTTTTCCCTTATCCACGTTTTTCCCATTTCCGCGTTTTTCCCATATCTTCGTTTTCCGCATATCTGCATTTGTCCCAAATCCGCATTTCTCCCCATATCCGCATTTTTGCCATAACCGCATTTTCCCAATTTCCCTATTTACTCAGTATCCGCATTTTCCCATATCCGCATTTTTCCCATATCCGCATTTTCCCCATATCTGCATTTTTCCCAAATCCGTATTTTTCCCATATCTGCATTTATCCCATATCACCATATTTCCCAGATCCGCATGTTTCTCATATCCCCATGGTTCCCATATCCGCAATTTTCCCATATCCGCATTTTCCCCATATCCGTATTTTTCCCAAATCCGCATTTTTCCCATATCCGTATTTTTCCCATACCTGCATTTTTCCCTTATCCTCATTTTTTTCATATCTGCGTTTCTTCCCATCCTATATCTGCGTTTTCCCGGATATCCGCATTTTTCCCACATCTGCGTTTTTCCCATATCTGCGGTTTTTCCCATATCCGCATTTTTCCCATATCCGCATTTTCTCCATATCTGCATTATTCCCAAATCTGCGTTTTTCCCGTATCCACGTTTTTCCCATATCCGTGTTTTTCCCATATCTTCGTTTTTCCCATATCTGCATTTTTCCCACATCCGTATTTTTCCCATATCCGCATTTTTCCCTTAACCGCATTTTCCCCATTTCCGCATTTACTCCATATCTGCATGTTTCCAAATCCGCATTTTTCCATATCCGCATTTTCCCCACATCCACATTTCTCCCATATCTGCATTTTTCCAATATACGCATATTTCCCATAATCGCATGTTTCTCATATCCCGATGGTACACAAATCCGCTATTTTCCCATATCCACAGTTTCCCAAATCCGCATTTTCCCATATCTGCATTTATCACACATCTGCGTTTTCCCAAATCCGAGTTTTTCCCACATCCGCATGTTTCCCATATCCGCATTTTTCCAATATCCGCATTTTTCCCATATGCGCATGTTTCCCATATCAGCATTTTTCCCGTATCCGCACTCTTGCCACGTCCACATTTTTCCCATAACCTAGTTCTTCCTATATCTTCCTTTTTCCCATATTTGCATTATTCTCATATCTGCGTTATTCCTGAATCTGCGTTTTCCCATATCTGCGTTTTTCCAATATCTGCGTTTTTTCCCATCCTATATCTGCGTTTTTCAAATATTCGCATTTTCCCATATCGACATTTTTCCCATATCCGCATAGTTCCCATATCTGCATTTTTCCCATATCTGCGTTTTTCCCATATCGGCATTTTTCCCATATCTGCGTTTTTCCCAAACCTGTGTTTTTCCCATATCCACATTTTTCCCATATTCGCATTTTTCCCATAACCGCATTTTCCCCATTTCCCCATTTACTCCATATCCGCATTTTCGAACATCCGCATTTTTTCCAATTCTTCGTTTTTCCCATATCTGCTTTTTTTCCCATCCTATAACTGCGTTTTTCCCATATCCCCATTTTTCCCATATCTGCGTTTTTCCCATAACTGTGTTTTTTACATATCCGCATTTTTCCCATATGCGCATGTTTCCCATATCGACATTTTTCCCATATACGCAATTTTCCCATATCTGCGTTTTCCCCATATCTGCGTTTTTCCCATATCCCCATTTTTCCATATTCGCATTTTTCCCATATCTGCATTTTTCCCCTTATCTGCGTTTTTTCCCATATCTGCGTTTTTTCCATTTTGCTTTTTTTCCCCATCCCATATCTGCGTTTTTCCCATATCTGCGTTTTTCCACTTTCCGCAATTTTCCCATATCTGTGTTATTCACATATCTGCATTTTTCCCATATCTTCGTCTTCCTCATATCCGGGTTTCCCCATTTCCTGGTTTTCCCAAATCCGCATTTTCACATTTCCTCATTTATCCCATATCCGCATTTATCCCATATTCGCATTTTTCCAATATCCGCATTTTTGCCGTACCGCATTTTTCCTTAATCCGCATTTTTCCCATTTTTGCGTCTTTACCATATCCGCATTTTCCCATATCCTCATTTTTCCCATATCCCCATTTACTCCATATCCGCAATTTCCCATATCTGCAGTTTTCACAAATCCGTATTTTCCCCATTTCCACATTTCTCCCATATCTGCATTTTTCCCATATCCGCATTTTTCCCATATCCCGTTTTTCCCACATCTGCGTTTTCCCATATCCGAGTTTTCCCACATCCGCATGTTTCCCATATCCAAATTTTTTCAATATCCGTATTTTTCCCATATCCGCATGTATCCCATAACCGCAATTTTTCCATATCCACATTTTTCCCAAATTTGCAATCTTGCCTTATCCACATTTTTCCCAAATCCGCATTTTTTCAATATGTGCGATTTTCCCATATCCGCGTTTTCCCATATCTTCATTTTTCCCATATCCGCATTTTTCCCATATCCGCATTATCCCCATACCTCCAATTTTTCCATATCTGCAAGTTTTCCATATCCGCATTTTTCCCATATCCGCATTTTTCCCATAACCTCATTTTCCCCATTTCCCCATTTATTCCATATCCGCATTTTCCCATATCCCCATTTTTCCCATATCTGCATTTTCCCAATATCTGCATTTCTCCCACATCCGCATTTCTCCCATATCTGCATTTTTCCCATATCCCCATATTTCCCATATCCGCATGTCTCTCATAATCCCATGGTTCCCATATCCGCAATTTTCCCACATCCGCATTTTCCCCATATCTGTATTTTCCCATATCCACATTTTTCCCATATCCGCATTTTTCCCATTCCTGCTTTTTTCCCATATCCGCATTTTTCCTATATCTGTGATTTTCCCATCGTATATCTGCGTTTTTCCAATATCCGCATTTTTCCCATATCAGTGTTTTTCCCATATCCGCATTTTTCCCATATCTGCGTTTTCCCCATATCTGCGTTTTTCCCATATCCGCATTTTTAATGTCCTCATTTTCCCATATATGCGGTTTTTCCATATCTGCGTTTTTTCCCATCATAAATCTGTTTTTGTCCCATATCCGCGTTTTTCCCATATCCCTGTTTTTCCCATATCTTCGCTTCTCCCATATCTGCATTTTTCCCATATCTTCCTTTTTCCCATATCGCGTTATTCCCATATCTGCGTTATTCCCGAATCTGCGTTTTCCAATATCTGCATTTTTCCCATATCTGCGTTTTTCCCCATCCTATATCTGTGTTTTTCCCATATCCGCATTTTTCCCATATCCGCATTATCCCATATCCGCATTTTTCCCAAATCCGCATTGTTGCCATATCTGCGTTTTTCCCATATCTGTGTTTTTCGCATATCCTCATTTTTCCCATATTCGCATTTTTCCCATATCCCCATTTTTCGCACAACCACATTTTTTCCATATCTTTGTTTTTCCCATATCAGCTTTTTTCCCCATCCTATATCTGCGTTTTTCCCATATCCCCATTTTTCCTATATCTGCGTTTTTCCCATAACTGCGTTTGCCACATATCCGCATTTTTCCCAAATCCGCCTGTTTCCCATATCGGCATTTTTCCCATATCTGCGTTTTCCCCATATCTGCGTTTTTCCCATATCCGCATTTTTTAATGTTCTCATTTTCCCATATATGCGGTTTTTCCATATCTGCGTTTTTTCCCATCATATATCTGTTTTTGTCCCATATCCGCGTTTTTCCCATATCCCCGTTTTTCCCATATCTTCGCTTTTCCCATATCCGCATTTTTCCCATATTCGCATTTTTACGATATCCGCATTATTCCCATATTCGCATTTTTCCCATATACGCATTAATCCCATATCTGCGTTTTTCTCACATCTACTTTTTCCCTATATCAGAGATTTTCCCATATCTGCGTTTTTCCCATATCCGCATTTTTTCCATATCCGCATTTTCACCATATCTGCATTATTCCCATATCCGCAATTTTCCCTTATCCTCATTTTTCCCATTTCCGCGTTTTTCCCATATCTTCGATTTTCCCATATCTGAATTTTTCCCATATCCGCATTTTTCCCATATCCGCAATTTTCCCATAACCTCATTTTCCCCTTTTCCCCATTTATTCCATATCCGCATTTTCCCATATCCCCATTTTTCCCATATCTGCATTTTCCCAATATCTGCATTTCTCCCACATCCGCATTTCTCCCATATCTGCATTTTTCCCATATCCCCATATTTCCCATATCCGCATGTCTCTCATATCCCCATGGTTCCCATATCCGCAATTTTCCCACATCCGCATTTTCCCCATATCCGTATTTTCCCATATCCACATTTTTCCCAAATCCGCATTTTCCCCATATCCACATTTCTCCCATATCCGCATTTCTCACATATCTGCATTTTTCCAATACTCGCATATTTCCCATAATCGCATGTTTCTCATATCCCGATGGTTCACAAAATCGCAATTTTCCCATATCCACATTTTCCCAAATCCGAATTTTCTCATATCCACATTTTTCCCACATCTGCGTTTTTCCTATTCCGAGTTTTTCCCACATCCGCAGGTTTCCCATATCCGCATTTTTCCAATATCCGCATTTTCCCATATCCGCATTCTTCCGATATCAGCATTAATCCCATATTCGCATTTTTCCCATATACGCATTAATCCCATATCTGCCTTTTTCCAATATCCGCATTTTTCCCATATCCGCATTTTTCCCATAACCGCATATTCCCTATTGCCGCATTTACTTCAAATCCGCATTTTCCCATATCCGCATTTTTCCCAAATCCGCATTTTCCCCATATCCACATTTCTCCCATATCCGCATTTCTCCCATATCTGCATTTTTCCGATACTCGCATATTTCCCATAATCGCATGTTTCTCATATCCCGATGGTTCACAAAATCGCAATTTTCCCATATCCACATTTTCCCAAATCCGAATTTTCTCATATCCGCATTTTTCCCACATCTGCGTTTTTCCAATTCCGAGTTTTTCCCACATCCGCAGGTTTCCCATATCCGCATTTTTCCAATATCCGCATTTTCCCATATCTGCATGTATCCCATATCCGCAATTTTTCCAAATCCGCATTTTTCCCGTATCTGCAATCTTGCCATGTCCACATTTTTCCCATATCCACATTTATCCAATATGTGCGATTTTCAAATATCCGCGTTTTCCCCATATCCGCATTTTCCCCATATACGCTTTTTTCATATTTATGTATTTTTCCCATATCTCCAATTTTTCCATATCTGCAAGTTTTCCATATCTGCATTTTTCTCATATCTGCATTTTTTCTATATCCGCATTTTTCCCATAACCTCGTTCTTCGTATATCTTCCTTTTTCCCATATCTGCATTATCCTCATATCTGCGTTATTCCCGAATCTGCGTTTTCCCATATCTGCATTTTTCCCATATCTGCGTTTTTCCCCATCCTATATCTGCGTTTTTCCCATATCTGCGTTTTTCCCCATCCTATATCTGCGTTTTTCCCATATCTGCATTTTTCCCATATCCGCATTTTCCCATATCTGCATTATCCTCATATCTGCGTTATTCCCGAATCTGCGTTTTCCCATATCTGCATTTTTCCCATATCTGCGTTTTTCCCCATCCTATATCTGTGTTTTTCCTATATCCGCATTTTTTAATGTTCTCATTTTCCCATATATGCGGTTTTTCCATATCTGCGTTTTTTCCCATCATATATCTGTTTTTGTCCCATATCCGAGTTTTTCCCATATCCCTGTTTTTCCCATATCTTCGCTTTTCCCATATCTGCATTTTTCCCATATCTTCCTTTTTCCCATATCGTGTTATTCCCATATCTGCGTTATTCCCGAATCTGCGTTTTCCCCTATCTGCCTTTTTCCCATATCTGCATTTTCTCATATACGCATTTTTCCCGTACCGCATTATTCCCTATTCCGCATTTTTCCCATATCTGCGTTTTTCCCATATCCGCTTTTTTCCCATATCCACATTCTTCCGATATCAGCATTAATCCCATATTCGCATTTTCCCCATATACGCATTAATCCCATATCTGCCTTTTTCCAATATCCGCATTTTCCCATATCTGTGTTATTCACATATCTGCATTTTTCCCATATCCACATTCTTCCGATATCAGCATTAATCCCATATTCGCATTTTCCCCATATACGCATTAATCCCATATCTGCCTTTTTCCAATATCCGCATTTTCCCATATCTGTGTTATTCACATATCTGCATTTTTCCCATATCTTCGTCTTCCTCATATCAATGTTTATCCATTTCCCCATTTTCCCCATATCCACATTTTCCCATTTCCTCATTTACCCCATATCCGCATTCATCCCATATCCGCTTTTTTACCATATCCACATTCTTCCGATATCCGCATTATTCCGATATTCGCATTTTCCCCATATCCGCATTTTCCTCATATCTGCGTTTTCCCATATCCGCATTATTCCCATATCCACATTTTTCCAAATATGCAATTTTCCCATATATGCATTTTTCCCATATCCCCATTTTTCTCATATCCGCATATTTCCCATATCCGCATGTTTCTCAAATCCCCATGGTTACCATTTCCGCAATTTTCCCATATCTGCGTTTTTCCAATGTCCGCATTTACTCCATATCCGCAATTTTCCATATCCGAGTTTTCCCCACATCCGCATGTTTCCCATATCCGCAATTTTCTCACATCCGCATTTTCCCCATATCCGTATTTTCCCATATCCACATTTTTCCCATATCCGCATTTTTCCAATACCTGCTATTTTCCCATATCCGCATTTGTCCCATATCTGTGATTTTCCCATCGTATATCTGCGTTTTTCCACTATCCGCATTTTTCCCGTATCAGTGTTTTTCCCATATCCGCTTTTTTACCTTATCTGCGTCTTTCCCATATCCGCATATTTCCCATATCCGTATTTTTCCGATATCCGCATTTTTCCCATAACCGCATATTCCCCATTTCCGCATTTACTTCGTATCCACATTTTCCCATATCCGCATTTTTCCCAAATCCGCATTTTCCCCATATCCACATTTCTCCCATATCCGCATTTCTCCCATATCTGCATTTTGCCAATACACGCATATTTCCCATAATCGCATGTTTCTCATATCCCGATGGTTCACAAAATCGCAATTTTCCCATATCCACATTTTCCCAAATCCGAATTTTCTCACATCCGCGTTTTTCCCACATCTGCGTTTTTCCAATTCCGAGTTTTTCCCACATCCGCAGGTTTCCCATATCCGCATTTTTCCAATATCAGCATTTTTCCCATATCCGCATGTATCCCATATCCGTAATTTTTCCAAATCCGCATTTTTCCCGTATCTGCAATCTTGCCATGTCCACATTTTTCCCATATCCGCATTTATCCAATATGTGCGATTTTCCTATATCCGCGTTTTTCCCATATCCGCATTTTCCCCATATACGCTTTTTTCCCATATATGTATTTTCCCCATATCTCCAATTTTTCCATATCTGCAAGTTTTCCATATCTGCATTTTTCTCATATCCGCATTTTTTCTTTATCCGCATTTATCCCATAACCTCGTTCTTCGTATATCTTCCTTTTTCCCATATCTGCATTATCCTCATATCTGCGTTATTCCCGAATCTGCGTTTTCCCATATCTGCATTTTTCCCATATCTGCGTTTTTCCCCATCCTATATCTGCGTTTTTCCCATATCCGCATTTTTCCCATATCCGCATTTTCCCATATCCGCATTTTTCCCAAATCCGTATTGTTGCCATATCTGCGTTTTTCCCATATCTGCGTTTTTCCCATATTCCCATTTTTCCCATATCTGCGTTTTTCCCATATCTCCTTTTTTCCCATCCTATATCTGCGGGTTTCCCATATACGCATTTTTCCCATATCTGCGTTTTTCCAAATCTGCATTTTTTCCAAACCTGTGTTTTTCGCATATCCTCATTTTTCCCATATTCGCATTTCTCCCATATCCCCATTTTTCCCATATCTGCGTTTTTCCCATAACTGCGTTTTCCACATATCCGCATTTATCCCAAATCCGCATGTTTCCCATATCGGCATTTTTCCCATATCCGCATTTTTCCCATATCTGTGTTTTCCCCATATCTGCATTTTTCCCATATCCGCATTTTTTAATGTTCTCATTTTCCCATATATGCGATTTTTCCATATCTGCGTTTTTTCCCATCATATATCTGTTTTTGTCCCATATCCGCATTTTTCCCATATCCCTGTTTTTCCCATATCTTCGCATTTCCCATATCTGCATTTTTCCCATATCTTCCTTTTTCCCATATCGCGTTATTCCCATATCTGCGTTATTCCCGAATCTGCGTTTTCCCCTATCTGTGTTTCTCCCATATCTGCATTTTCTCATATACGCATTTTTCCCGTACCGCATTATTCCCTATTCCGCATATTTCCCATATCTGCGTTTTTCCCCTTATCTGCGTTTTTTCCATATCTCCGTTTTTTTCCATTTTGCGTTTTTTCGCATCCCATATCTGCGTTTTTCCCATATCCGCTTTTTCCCATATCCACATTCTTCCGATATCAGCATTAATCCCATATTCGCATTTTTCCCATATACGCATTAATCCCATATCTGCCTTTTTCCAATATCCGCATTTTTCCCATATCTGTGTTATTCACATATCTGCATTTTTCCCATATCTTCGTCTTCCTCATATCCATGTTTATCCATTTCCCCATTTTCCCCATATCCACATTTTCCCATTTCCTCATTTACCCCATATCCGCATTCATCCCATATCCACTTTTTTACCATATCCACATTCTTCCGATATCCGCATTATTCCACTATTCACATTTTCCCCATATCCGCATTTTTCTCATATCTGCGTTTTTCCCATATCCGCATTATTCCCATATCCACATTTTTCCAAATATGCAATTTTCCCATATATGCATTTTTCCCATATCCGCAATTTTTCCAAATCCGCATTTTTCCCGTATCCGCAATCTTGCCATGTCCACATTTTTCCCATATCGGCATTTTTCCAATATGTGCGATTTTCCTATATCCGCGTTTTTCCCATATCCGCATTTTTCCCATATCCGCTTTTTTCCCATATATGCATTATCCCAATATGTCCAATTTTTTCATATCTGCAAGTTTTCAATATCTGCATTTTTCTCGTATCCGCATTTTTTTCGATATCCGCATTTGTCCCATAACCTCGTTCTTCCTATATCTTCCTTTTTCCCATATCTGCATTATTCTCATATCTCCGTTATTCCCGAATCTGCGTTTTCCCAAATCCACATTTTTCCCATATCTGCATTGTTTCCATATCTGTATTTTTCCCATATATGTCTTATTTGCATATTTGTGTTTTTCCCATATTCGCATTTTTTCCATATCCGCATTTTTCCCATATCTGCGTTTTTCCCATATCTCCTTTTTTTCCCATCCTATATCTGCGGTAATCCCATATACGCATTTTTCCCATATCTGCGTTTTTCCCATATCTGCGTTTTTCCCAAACCTGTGTTTTTCCCATATCCTCATTTTCCCTTATTCGCAATTTTCCCATATCCCTATTTTTCGCACATTCGCATTTTTTCCATAACTTCGTTTTTCCTATATCAGCTTTTTTTTCCCATCCTATATCTGCGTTTTTCCCATATCGCTATTTTTCCCATATCTGCGTTTTTCCCATAACTGCGATTTTCACATATCCGCATTTTTCCCATATCCGCATGTTTCCCATATCGGCATTTTTCCCATATCCGCATTTTTCCCATATCTGCGTTTTCCCAATATCTGCGTTTTTCCCATATCCGCATGTTCAAATATTCGCATTTTTCCCATATATGCGTTTTTCCCATATCTGCGTTTTTTCCCATCATATATCTGTGATTGTCCCAAATCCGCGTTTTTCCCATATCCCTGTTTTTCCTATATCTTTGCTTTTCCAATATCTGCATTTTTCCCATATCTTCCTTTTTCCCATATCGCGTTATTCCCATATCTGCGTTATTCCCGAATCTGCGTTTTCCCATATATGCGTTTTTCCCATATCTGCGTTTTCCCATATACCCATTTTTGCCGTACTGCATTATTTCCTAATCCGGATTTTACCCATATCTGCGTTTTTCCCCTTATCTGGGTTTTTTCCCATATCTGCGTTTTTTTCAATTTTGCGTTTTTTCCCATCCCATATCTGCGTTTTTCCCATATCTGCTTTTTTCCCATACCCGCATTTTTCCGATGTCCGCATTATTCCCATATTCGCATTTTTCCCATATATGCATAAATGCCATATCTGTCTTTTTCCAATATCTGCATTTTTCCCATATCTGTGTTACTCACATATCTGCATTTTTCCCATATCTTCGTCTTCCTCATATCCGGGTTTCCCCATTTCCTCGTTTTCCCCATATCCGCATTTTCCCATTTCCTCATTTATCCCATATCCGCATTCATCCCATATTCGCGTTTTTCCAATATCCGCATTTTTCCTGTACCACATTTTTCCTTAATCCGCATTTTTCCCATATCTGCATCTTTACCATATCCGCATTTTCCCATATCAGCATTTTTCCCATATCCGTATTTTTCACATATCTGCGTTTTTTCCATATCTGTGTTTTTCCCATATTAGCATTTTTTCCATATCCGCATTTTTCCCATATCTGCGTTTTTCCCATATCTCCTTTTTTCCTATCCTATATCTGCGGTTTTCCCATATCCGCATTTTTCCCATATCTGCATTTTTCCCATATCTGCGTTTTTCCCAAACCCTTGTTTTTCCCATATCCTCATTTTTCCCTTATTCGCATTTTTCCCATATCCCCATTTTTCGCACATCCGCATTTTTTCCATATCTTCGTTTTTGCCATATCAGCTTTTTTCCCATCCTATATCTGCGTTTTTCCCATATCCCCATTTTTCCCATATCTGTGTTTATCCCATAACTGCGTTTTTCACATATCCGCATTTTTCCTACATCCGCATGTTTCCCATATCGGCATTTTTCCCATATCCGCATTTTTCCCATATCTGCGTTTTCCCCATATCTGCGTTTTTCCCATATCCGCATTTTTAAATATTCGCATTTTTCCCATATATGCGTTTTTCCCATATCTGCGTTTTCCCCATCATATATCTGTGTTTGTCCCATATCCGCGTTTTTCCCATATCCCCGTTTTTCCCATATCTGCATTTTTTCCCATATCTTCCTTTTTCCCATATCACGTTATTCCCATATCTGCGTTATTCCTGAATCTGTGTTTTCCCATATATGCGTTTTTCCCCTATCTGCATTTTCCCATATACGCATTTTTCCCATACTGCATTATTCCCTAATCGGCATTTTTCCCATATCTGCGTTTTTTCCCATATCTGTTTTTTTTCCATTTTGCGTTTTTTCCCATCCCATATCTGCATTTTTCCCATATCCGCAATTTTCCCATATCCGCATATTTCCCATATCCGCATGTTTCTCAAATCCCCATGGTTCCCATATCCGCATTTTTCCCATATCCGCATCTTTCCCATTTCCGCATTTACTCTATATCCGCAATTTCCCATATCAGCAGTTTTCCCAAATCCACATTTTCCCTATATCCACATTTCTCCCATATCTGCATTTCTCCCAAATCTGCATTTTTCCCATATCTGCATATTTCCCATATCCGCATGTTTCTCAAATCCCCATGGTTCCCATTTCCGCAATTTTCCCATATCCGCATTTTCCCTTATCCGCATTTTCCCATATCTGCGTTTTTCAAACATCTGCGTTTTCCCATATCCGAGTTTTTCCCACATCCGCATGTTTCCCATATCCACATTTTTCCCATATCCGCATTTTTCTAATATGTGCGATTTGCCTATATCCGCGTTTTCCCATATCTTCATTTTTCCCCATATCCGCATTTTTCCCATATATGCATTATCCCCATATCTCCAATTTTTCCATATCTGCAAGTTTTCCATATCCGCATTTTTCCCATCCCATATCTGCGTTTTTCCCATATCTGCATTTTTCCTATATCCGCATATTTCCCTAATCCGAATTTTACCCATATCGTCATTTTTCCCATATCTGCATTTTCCCATATCAGCCTTAATCCCTTATCTGCATTTTACCAATATCCGAGTTTTTTCCATATCAGCGATTTTCTCATATCCTCATTTTTCCCATATCTGCATTTTCCCATATCCGCATTAATCCCTTATCTGCGTTTTTCCAATATCCGCGTTTTTCCCATATCAGAGATTTTCCCATATCTGTTTTCCCCATATCTGTATTTTCCCCATAATTGCATTTTTTTCATATCCGAGTTTTTCCCATGTCCGCTTTTTCCTATATCCGCATTTTTCCCAAATCAGTATTTTTCCATATCTGCGTTTTTTCCCATCCCATATCTGCGTTCTTTCCCATATCGGCGTTTTTTCCATATCTGCGTTTTCCCATATCCGCATTTTTCCCATATCCGCGTTTTTCGCATATCCGCGTTTTTCCCATATCCGCCATTTTCCCCGTATCTGCGTTTTTTCCCATATCTGCGTTTTTTCCCATATTTGCGTTTTTTCCCATCCCATATCTGCGTTTTTCCCATATCCGCTTTTTTCCCATATCCGCATATTCCGATACCCGCATTATTCCCATATCCGCATTTTTCCCATAGAGCCATTAATCCCATATCTGCGTTTTTCCCATATTTGCGTTTTTCCCATATCTGTGTATTTCCCATATCCGCGTTTTCCCATATATGCATTTTTTCCATACTGCATTATTTCCTAATCCGCATTTTTCCCATATCTGCGTTTTTCCCATATCTGCGTTTTTTCCCATATTTGCGTTTTTTCCCATCCCAAGTCAGCAATTTTCCCATATCCGCATTAATCCGGTATTTGCATTTTTCCAATGTCCGCATTTTTCCAATATCAGCAATTTTCCCATATCTGCATTTTCCCCACATTTGCATTTTCCCCATATCTGCATTTTCTTCATATCTGTATCTTCCCCATATCTGCGGTTTTCCCATATCTACTTTTTTCCCATATCCTCATTTTCCCACATCCGATATTTTTCCAATATACGCATTTTTTTTTATACCCGCATTTTTCCCGTATCCGCATTTTTCCCATATCCGCATTTTTCCCATATTAGCATTTTCCCCATATCCGCATTTTCCCCATCCAATGTCTGCGATTCTTCCCATCTCATATCTATTTGTTTCCCAAATCCGCATTTGTCCCATATCCGCATTTTTCCCAAATCCATAACCGCATTTTCCCCATATCCGCATTTTCTCCATATCTGCATTTTCCCCATATCTGCGTTTTTCCCATATCCGCATTTTTCCTATACCCGCACTTTTCCCATATCCGCATTGTTCCCATATCCACATTTTCCCCATATCCGCTTTTTTCCCATAACTGCATTTTTCCCATATCTGCATTTTTCCCAAATCCACGTTTTTCCATATCTGCTTTTTGCTTTATCTGTGTTTTTTCTCAACCCATATCTGCGTTCTTTCTCATATCTGCGTTTTTTTATATCTGTGTTTTTCCCATTTTAGCGTTTTCCCCATATCAGCATTTTTCACATATCCGCATGTTTCCCAAATCCGCATTTTTCCCATATCTGAATTTTTCCATATCCGCATTTGTCCCATATGCGCATTTTTCCCATATCCGCGTTTTTCCATATCCGCAATTTTTCCAAATCCGCATGTATCCCATATCCGCATTTTCCCCATATCCTGCATTGTTTCCATCTCATATCTGTGTCTTTTCCCGTATGCGCATTTTTCCCATATCTGCATTTTTCCCAAATCCGCACTTTTCCCATATCCGCAGTTTTCCCAAATCCGCATTTTCCCATATTCGCGTTTTTCCCATATCTGCATTTTTCCCATATCCGCATTTTTTCCATATCCGCGTTTTTCCCATATCCGCATTTTTCCCATATCCGCGTTTTTCCGATATCCGCATGTTTCCCGTATCTGCAAGTTTCCCATATCCGCATTTTTCCTATATCCTCATTTTTCCAATATCCGCATTTTTCCCATATCCGCATTTTTTCCTTGTCCGCATTATTCCCATATCAGCGTTTTTCATATATCTTCATTTTTTCCCATCGTATATCTGCATTTTTCTCATATCTGCATTTTTCCCATATCTGCGTTTTTCCCAAATCCGCATTTTTTCCATATCCGTGTTTTTCCCATATCCACATTTTTCCCATATCCGCGTTTTTCCTATATCTGCAATTTCCCATATCCGCATTTTTTCCATGTCCGCATTATTCCCCTATCAGCGTTTTTCATATATCTTCGTTTTTTTCCCATCCTATATCTGCATTTTTCTCATATCCGCATTTTTCCCATATCTGCGGTTTTCCCAAATCCGCATTTTTCCCATATCCGCGTTTTTCCCATATCCTCATTTTTCGCAAATCCGCATTTTCTCCAAATCCGCATTTTTCCCATATCCGCATTTTTCCCATATACGCTTTTTTCCCACATCAGCATTTTTCCCAAATCCGCATTTTTCCCATATCCACATTTTTCCCATATCCGCATTTTTCCTATATACGCTTTTTTCCCACATCAGCATTTTTCCCACATCCGTATTTTTCCCATATCCACATTTTCCCATATCCGCATTTTTCCCATATCCGTGTTTTTCCCAAATTCGCGTTTTTCCCATATCTGCGTTTTTCCCATATCCACATTTTTTCCAAATCCGCATTTTTCCCATATCCGCATTTTTCCCATAACCACGTTTTTCCCATATCCGCATTTTTCCCATATCCGCATTTTTTCCATATCTGCGTTTTTCCCATATCTGCGTTTTTCCCATATCTGCGTTTTTCCCATTTCCGCATTTTTCCCATTTTATCCACATTTTTCCCATATCCGCGTTTTCCCAAATCCTCATTTTTCCCATATCAGCGTTTTTCCCAAATCCGCATTTTTCCCATATCTGCGTTTTTCCTGTATCTGCCTTTTTTTCTTATCCCATATCTTTGTTTTTCCTTTATATTTATTGTAATTAGTGTAAGATATGTCGTTGCAGCTGAAGAAGAGCATGAAATATACAAGGTAAGTCCTGACACGTTATGTAATAAAAAAAAAAATACTGGATTAATTCATGATTATATGTGATTGATTACCTTTCAGGTGGTCGACATCGTAGGAACTTATGGTTTTATATTAACAAGCGTAGCCAGTCCTATATTATTATTATTGTTGTTGTTGAGGCGAGGAGGTTTCCGCCTCATATGGTAAAACGATGTTTTTTTGTTGATGAAGTTATGAAGTATATAAGGCATCCATGAAAGCGCACACTTACGTTGAATGTATGGTGACTCCAAGTGACGGTGGTTCAACCCTAGCACATTATTTTAAGGACGTTTTATGAAGTAGGTGGCTGTTAGGGCGATTGGGTTTCCGCCCACATCTAGTCAAATTTATATATAGGAACAGGAGTAAATGGATTCAGCAACACACTGCCATTTATATATTTTTCGAACACCACTCTGACAGAGTAAACACTTCACGGTTGTAATCCAACAATATTTAGACAATATATTTATTCATATTTGGAAAACAGCTGTGTTGATGGTAACTACATTGCGATCTTTCACCAAAGGAGTGATTTCCATTTTTATTTATTAAAAAATTACATTGTTCCTTTACTGTCATTTTACAAAATAAAGCACCCTCATACGTTCATATGAAAGCAGGAAGTGTTTAGGTTCTTAGTCAGTAAGTATTTTAAGTTTTATAACTACAAGGATACGATTAATTTTTAATAAAAATACCAAACATGGACATTAACATATCACAGTTGCGTGTCCTTGGATAAAACACTGATATATGTTTACATAATGTATGGATAATGTCACTTAAACGAGAAATAAGGTAATCTTTGGAAGGAACAGTTTTATGATGACGAGAAGTATAATAGCAGATCAGTATCTGGAATATATTTAGTTAGGTGAAAGATCGCACTGAACCGTATCAGGTGGTACATGCCACCATAAACAGACCGATCGATTCGTAGCAGCTGTTCGCTTAGTAGGGTAGTGGGGAAGGCGTCAGCTGGCACCGTATGAATTGGGTTGAGGCCAACTGCTTGAACGGCCGACTGTAGACGTAAGATTCATGCCATAGACATTTATATGCTTTCCCAATTATATTTATGTTTATTTTTTTGTTATTAAATATTAAGTTGAAGGAATTAATTACGTTTTTCGTCTCTGCTGCCGATGGAGTCACGTTGAATGGAGAGGACCGGCATTTGCTGTATGCAAAATGACATGTGGACACCTGTGGCGGAGGGTTTTGGAAATGGCAATTGTTTATTACCCGCCGTCCAAACGTCAGAAATATGTGAGTGATAAAGAAGTGTTTTAAGGTTCTGAGAGTGACGAATGTTTGCTTTCGTTTTAGAATGTTTCCAAATATGTACATTCATGGGCCCCAGCCGTACATTGATGCCGGTGAAAGTCGTTTTCCAATAGCTGTTATTGTTCCAGAGTTATTTTGGGTGGACAAGATAGCTGGGACACCCTATATCTATATCTATAAATGTGAATGTCTGTTCGGTGTACGTTTATCACGATTGAACCACAAAACATAAAGAGCTAAAAATTGGTACAGTTATTAATGTCTACCTGGGGAAGGCTTTAGGCACGGTTTTATGGCGATCGGATAGCTATTTATCTATATATATCGATGAGAATGTCTGTTCGGTGTATGCTTATTACGTCCGAACGACAAGACACAGAGACTTAAATATTTGTACAATTACTAATTTAAACCTGAGGAAGCATTTAGGCACGGTTTTATAGCGATCTGATAGAAATTTAGTAATTTGAAGAATATAACGCGGAATGCGGAACAATAATTACTCTTTGAAAATGGTTTTATTCGTTGCATTGTTGCTTGAGGATTGATAATGATAAAAGGGTGGAATATATTGGGATAGAAAGGTATCGGTGCCTATCATTGGCGGATTCAGGACTTCGATTTGGGAGGGTCTTGACCCAGTTGAGTTAAAAGTAAGGTACTTTTGGAGGGGGCTAGAGCCAGTCCAGGATGGGAATTACCAAGGGAAACACTAAAAGCAAGGTACTTTGGGGGAGGGGGGGTCTTCAGCCCCTTAGCCACCCCCCTGGATCCGCCACTGGTGCCTATAAAATTCTACGCGTGTGTGTGTGTGTTTGTGTGTGTTAATATTTCGCTCTACAGCAAAAACTACAGAACGCAGACGAATGGTGTAATTGTTGTCCGAAGTCCCATGTTGTACACCACAGCAGTTCCATATAGCTATAACGGGGTGGAAGATACGGTGGTTGAAAGTCGTCAAATTATAAAAAAATTCGGACTGAAGGCCAGCGATGACTTTTGCGACTATATAGCAAGGAGGTTACATACAGCGAAACGTAATGCCACGAACCATATCTTTGGTCTATGCGTGCTACAATGCCCAGCTCTTTCTCTGTAAGGATAAGCATACGAATAAGGAAATATAAGAATAAATAAATAAAGCGGTAAAATAGAAATTGCTATTAATACATCTCTTTAAAAAATCGATTTGACGTTTCGCGCATTACATCAAGTGATCGATCTGTGAAATTATTAGAATCATCATTGTTGAATTTCCTGATCGGATTCTTCGAAACGAGTGCATTTTTACGTGTGATTTGCTCTACACTACTTACTTTCCTGATAAGTGTAAGTACATAGGCTTCTGCAATCTGATAGGAATATTTTTCAATTCCTTCAAAACCAGTTTCATAGCACACTACTGAAAGATAGCTTATCTATCATAATAAGCCAACACGCGAGCGGAGCCGCGGCTTTAAACTAATATATATAGGGTGTTTCACTAAGTGTGTTTGCCTCTGTAACTTATAAAATAATAGGTGACGGGAAATTTTAATGAGGTAGGTCAACACAAGAAATGTTACACTTTCTGCGGAGCTATGAACATAGTTTATTGTATCATTTTCCGAAGAGTTACAGCACAAAGATATAATTTTTTAAATGGAACAATAGTTTTTTCCATCGTGCACTGAAGTCGTTGAAACCAGCTGCGTGCAAATCAATTTAAACTACATTCCTATCACTGTTAGTTTGGGAGCTACAACCCTTCAAAGTTTCAGGGGCAGATACCACACGCTGTACATAATACATGGCTGTGTGGTGGGTAATGAATGTTATGGCGGTGGGAAGTTGATTTACATGAGATTTTCAAATGTGTGTCCATGTTCTTCAGTGCATAATGCAATGCGCCGTCGAAAGGATCTGCGGACGAGATGTGACATCGCCGGTGTGACGGAGCGACATGCATCCACGAAGCTCCGTTTTAGTTCATCTGGGGATGTGGGCTCAGTAACATAAACACGATCCTTTAGATATCCCCACAAAAAGAAATCTACTGGTGTTAGATTGGGGGCCTTGTGGGCCATGAATGAGGACCATGGCGCCCCAACCATCTTCCTGCAAACCTGTTGTTTAGTTCTTCCACAACAGCACGCGCAGAATGGGCTGGGTGACCATCGTGCTGCATACACATATGGACTCTCGTGTGTAGACACACATGTTCAAGGAGACCACCCAAATTGTCGGCTATAAAAGCGCGATATAACTCACCTGTCAGTGTACCTGGGAAGTAGTGTGGGCCGATGATTTAATTCCCAAGGATTCCACACCACACGTTAATAGACCATCTACGTTGACGGTCGACAGGTCGTACCCACCGAGGATTGTCTGAGGCCCAGTAGTGCATGTTATAGCGATTCACTGCACCATAATTTGTGAACGTGGACTCATCAGAGAACATAACACTTTGTAAAGATTCCAGCGTGAAATTACGCATGGCCCACTCACAGAATGTCACTCTTGCACGGAAATCGTTCCCATGCAGCTCCTGGGTCAGTGACAAGCGGTACGGGTGAAACATGTGGCCGTGTACTATACGCCACACAGATGTGAGACTGACACCAGCGACTGCAGCAACAGCTCGTAAGCTGACATGAGGATCGTGGTGTAGTGCAGCTAAAACAAACACCTCCGTCTCCTCACTTCTTGCATGTCTTCGTCTGTTACTGCGGCGCATTACCAAGCTGCCTGTTTCCCGAAGTCGCTGTTCGGTATGTAAGAACGTAATGGCTGCCGGGGCTCTTCGCCTAGGATATCTCACGGCATACGCCGTGGCTGCTTCAGTGGCATCGTGTCGGCACTCGCCGAGCATCAGCAACATATCAACGTACTCGTTGTTCGTGTATGCCATCGTCATCCGATGTTAGTAACAGTGGTATATTGAGCCCCGGTTGTTTGTGTGGCTCCAACTGTCGGGTATACGGCGACAGTCGGCAGTCTAACAGCGCATCGAGAAAGCTTCACGCTCCGTGACACCGGCGACGTTACAACTCGGCCGCACCACATTTAGAAGGCGCATTGCATTATGCGCAGAGTTTGTGGTATCTGCCCCTGAAACTTTGAAGGGTTGTAGCTCCCAAAGTAATAGTGATAGGAATGTAGTTTAAATTGATTTGGACGCAGCTGGTTTCAACGAATCCAATGCACGATAGAAAATACTATTGTTCCATTTAAAAAATTATATCTTTGTGCTGTAACTCTTTGGAAAATGATACAATAAACTATGTTCATAGCTCCGCACAGAGTGTAACATTTCTTGTGTTGACCTACCGCATTAAAATTTCCCGTCTCCTATTATTTTATAAGTTACACTTAGTGAAACACCCTAAAATTGATATACCCCGAAGATGACGTACTACAGACGCGAAATTTAACCGATAGGAAGAACACGCTGTGATATGCAAATGATTATCTTTTCAGAGCATTCACACAAGGTTGGCGCCGGTGGCGACACCTACAACGTGCTGACATGAGTAAAGTTTCCAACCGATTTCTCATACACAACCAGCAGATGACCGGCGTTGCCTGGTATTGTTGTGATGCCTCGTGTAAGGAGGAGAAATGCGTACCATCACCTTTCCGACTTTGATAAAGGTCGGATTGTAGCCTATCGTGATTGCGGTACATCGTAACGCGACATTGCTGTTCGCGTTGGTCGATATCTAATGACTGTTTGCAGAATATGGAATCACTGGGTTCTGGAGGGCAATACGGAACTCCGTGCTGGATCCTAACGGCCTCGTACCACTAGCAGTCGAGATGACAGGCATCTTATCTGCATGGCTGTAACGGATCATGCAGTCACGTCTCGATCCCTGAGTTAACAGATAGGGACATTTGCAAGGCAACAACCATCTGCACGAACAGTTCGACGACGTTTGCAGCAGCATGGACTATCAGCTCGGAGATCATGGCTGCGATTACCCTTGACGGTGCATCACAGACAGGAGCGCCTGCGATGGTGTACGCAACCACGAACCTGAGTGCACGAATGGCAAAACGTCATTGTTTCTAATAAATCCAGGTTCTGTTTACAGCATCATGATGGTCGCATCCGTGTTTGACAACATCGCGGTGAACACACTTTGGAAGCTTATATTCGTCATCACCATACTGGCGTATCACCTGGCGTGATAGTATGGGGTGCCATTGGTTACACATCTCGATCACCAATTGTTCGCATCGATGGCACTTTGAACAGTGGCTGTTACATTGGAGATGTGTTACGACCCGTGGCTCTACCCTTCATTCGATCCCTGCGAAACCTTACCTTTCAGCAGGATAATGCACAACCGCATGTTGCAGGTCCTGTACGGGCCTTTCTGGATACGGAAAATGTTCGACTGCTGCCCTGGCCAGCACATTCTCCAGATATCTCACCAATTGCAAATGTATGGCCAATGGTATGGTGGCCGAGCAACTGGCTCGTCACAATACACCATTCACTACACTTGACAAACTGTGGTATCGTGTTGAAGCGACATGGGTATCTGTACCTGTACACACCATCCAAGCTCTGTTTGACTCAATGACCTGGCGTATCAAGGCCTTTATTACAGCCAGAGGTGGCCAGTACTATATATATATATATATATATATATATATATATATATATATATATATATATATATATTATTATTACAGTTATTGTGATTAATGATGGGCAGGGTAGTTGACGTACACCTAGAAGAGCATGTTGGGTTGTACAGAATACGTATGGACGTGCATTGTCCTGTTGCAAAAGCACGTCGCCTTTTTGGTGCATGAACGGTGGCAAGGCGGGTTGAATGATGGTTTCAATGTACCGTTTACAGTTCAATTTTCTCACAATGAAGACCAGAGGAGAACGGCCAGTGTAGGATATGGCTCCCCACACCATGATGCCAGGTGTCGGCACCATTTGCCTCTGTCTCGTACACTCCTGTATTTCGCACTCCCCTGCACGACTCCATACACACATACGACCTTCATTTCCACCGAGGCAGCGACGACTCTCATCACTGAAAACGACACGTCTCCATTCGTCCCTTCATAAGCGCCTAACATGACACCATTAGAGGCGGGCTGAACGATGTTCGGGCGTGAGCGGAGGTCACTCTAACGGCACACATGATCGTGCATCATTGTGAAGGAAGAGATATTCTACACTCACTATTCTCCTATAGTGATCGTCTACAGAACACAGGAAAGTGTACGGTACAATTAAACCATCATTTAACCCGTGTTGCTGCCACTCATGCACCAAAAAGGTGATGTGCGATTTCAATAGGACAATGCAGATACACATGAATTCCGTACGACCCAACGTGCTCTTCTAGGTGTACGTCAACTACCCTCGCCAGCACAATCCCCAGATCTCTCCCCCATTGAGCATGTTTGGGACCGTATGAAACGTCATGTTGGACGGTATGGATGAGCTGCACGAAATGTAGCCCAACTGAGGCACCAGGTGGAACTTGCATGGCAGGCCATGCAACATAACCACATTTGGAAAATCTACGATCGTTTCCATAAAAGTATTACAGCTTATATTGGTGCAAAAGGAGGCTATACACGGCACTAACGCCAACATTGCGGACGATCTGGTGACTGTACTCACGTCCGTACTACTCTGCCTGTGTGATCGTGTGTTGTATACAACCTGAAGAATGTGTCAATAAAATTTCCCTTTGCTTGGTCAACGAATTCATGGTGTTCTTTTTTATTTTCCAGGGGTGTATGACTATATTAAGTACGGACCGACTTAAATTTCCTTTCTCATGTTAGGGTGGTGAGTAAAAAGTAAGATGCGATCAACAGAGCGCGGGTCATCGGCTAAAACATTAAACAACTCAGACGAAAAACAAAAATTTTGACGGAGACAGTTAAAAACGACCACTGCACCAGAAAGTGGCGCACAGTCAACAGTTAGAGACAGTGACCAAAAGTGGGGCAGGATCACCACACAGTAAGTGACGGTGGCTAAAGCGTTGTACTATACGGTCATCTCTTGCTGACGTTACCGATGGACGACCTTGGACTTGCCTTCTTTTAATAGTTCATTTTGTCTGAAATCGCGTCTAGTTCCTGGAAATTACACTTTGGGACACTCCAATAGCTGTAGCATCATCCCTCTGTGTCTGTCCCGCTTCCAACCTCCCTATGGCTCTCCATGCCATAGCTTTCGGTAACCCATATTGTTGTTGATTTGCACTACCTTGTCACTACACCATATTAATGCAACTGCTTGTGTAATTCGTTTGGTAGAGTAAACACGAATCAACACCAACCCCCTCTGCAGCAACTTTCTGCTTTTACCACTATCACAGTTGCCGTAATGTTGCCTCCACTCCGTAGAACCAACAGAAAGACGTCGAACCATTTTAGTTCATTCTACTGATGACAATACTTCAGAACCTAGATATTCTCAACTGATCCCCTAATTGTTTTGACCAGTGTATACACACTGAGGAAGTTGTTGAGATTTAAAGTTAATTTCGGTTTTGGGAGTACTTTCATCACTTCATTTTCTATTACTTTCTTTGTGAACCTACGAATGTCAGGTACTAAAAATTAAGACGTTATTTCTGCAGAGATGTCTTGATAAAGCAATATCAACATCACAGATGTCCGCCTGCCGCGCGGGAGTAGCCGAGCGGTCTGGAGCGCCACGTTACGGATCGCGCCGCCTCCCGCGTCGGAGGTTCGAATCCTCCCTCGGGCATGGATGTGTGTGTTGTCCTTAGGTTAGTTTAACTTAGTTTAAGTAGTTTGTAAGACTAGGAACTGATGACCAACGTAGTTTGGTCACTTAGAATTACAAATATTTGAACATTTTTGAATGTCCGCCTCCATAGTCTTGTGGACAGCATAGTGGGTTCCCACGCAGAAGACCCGGGTTCGATCCCGGTAGGGTTGGAGATTTTCTCTGCTCGGGGACTGGGTGTTGTGTCGTCATCATCATTGGATCATCATTGACACGCAAGTTGCCGAAGTGGCGTTAGCCGCGGTGGAGTAGCCGAGCGGTCTAAAGCACCTCGCTGCGGAGCCCGCGGTTGCTCGCCGTGGAGGTTCGATTCCTCCCTGGGGCATGGGTGTGTGTGTTTGTCCGTAGGTTAGTTTACCTAGGTTTAAGTAGTTTGTAAGCTACGGACCGATGACCACGCAGTTTGGTCCGATAGATTTTGAATTTTTTTTTTTTTTTTTTTTTTTTAAGTGTCGTCAGCTGAAAAGACTTGAACTAGGCAGGCCAAAGTTGGCCCCAGTTAGAGGCTAACGGTCATAAATGCCATACGGAATTATCAACATCACAGATAACTTCCCGCCTGTTTGTTAGAAAATCAGGACTGTAAGCTTCCACATTTTTCTGCCGAAAAGTATCTAGCAACCGAAATCTCTTTGCGTATTGTCCAGTTTTGGTTTCAGTTTTATATCTGTTTAAGCCAGTTCGAGAGATATTAACAATTTCATGTCTTAAGTCGTCTCTTTCTTTAAATAACATTCTAACGAGGGCCATTGGATGTAACTTTCCTGCATTAACATTTTGTCCCTCTACAAATACAACATATGGGCCCATGTCTCTTGATTGATGTGTTTTGTTTTCCATAGCATGTTTGCTATTGCTAGGAAACATATTGCTTCCTGTAGCGGTTACTGATGTGTCCACTGAATTGTTCATCTCCTTTCGACTATCACAATTTTGGGAAGTACACTGCTCAATGCACTTCTTATCTACTGAATGTACACTTAAATTACTGCCCATGGTTTCAACTTCAACATTGTAAGCAACATTTTCATTATCTACCAAACCTACATCCTCTTCAATATTACTACGATTTACACTTGCCTTTCCCTTCTTTGGCACATTTGCATCAGGAGCTGTTATTAGTTGGGATGATGGTGATCAGTGTTTTGACTTTCGTCAATGGCTGTTGTTTGTCGCACACTGTGAGACAACTGAACATGATGAATGCTTTTCCATCTCAATTGGACATCTCTGAGAACAGTTGTCCTAAGAGCACATTTCAGTGGTATGAGACTGCTGATCCGTATTTACCACTGTTGAAGGAGAATGCATCATGACTGGCTCGATGTTGTAGTGGATTTGCAATGCCATGGCTGGCCCTTCCCCAGCGCCCGCTGGGATCTCGTAATTAATTTCCATTTTAAATATAGCCTCTGGGAGTAACACCCCAGCGACGTTGCTTTTAACACTTATTGTAATAGGTTTGATGATAAAGTAACCAGCAGATTCACTAAAAACGCTTACTAAGAGTTCCACAGAACACTGGATGTAAATACTGCCGGCCACCGCACATTGCAAAATCGACTATTCAGGACAGCTGCCACATCTGCAAGCAACAATCTGTCGTCAGCTCCTTTGTCAAAACGTTTTGTACTTCATACAACACAGATTATAGTCGTACTGTCAATATTTTAGATTTATTTTTCCACATTTCCAAGAGCTATCGAAGAAACGATGTTTTTGTTGTTGGTATCCAAAGATAACTGATCGAGCGTTGTTTCAGTTAGCCAGTCAGTCCTGTGCCAGCTGCCGCCAGTGTATACATGCACAGCAGTTGTTGTATAATTTAATTTTTCTGAATTTTCATTACTAATCAATTTCTTAAATTTTGTTTGTGCTTCTGTTTTTAAGGAAAAATTTCGTTAGTTTTTCTGTTTTCAACGGCTATGTTCTCGCATGATTTTTAATTTTAAGTAACTTTATAGAGATGGCCGGGACTGTGTATGGATTCGGAAGGATTGGCTACCGTCCATAAGCAGCTGGAGGCTGTATTTGGCTATGGTCCACAGTCTTCTGGGTGCTGCCTTGGGATGCGGTGTCACCCAGGCACCTGAGACGACTGCTGGGGTACCTCTGGTGCCTACTGCAGCATTTTGGTCCCTGATGTCACTGTGGCTACAGTTTCAGACATCTCTGCGAGTTGACTATTGCTTGACCGTGATTGACAAACTGGGCAGGGGTCATTAAACTGGGCAGAAGGCGAAACCAGGAACTTGCAGCTCAGCAATAGGTCTGAGGTGTTGTCCGCTGCTGATAATACCTCTGAGCCAGCATGGCCCTATTGCTACAGTAACCATTCCTTCCAAGATGTCCGGATGGATGCAGAGGGTGTTTACTAGTCATTGGGAGCTCCAATGTTAGGCGGGTGATGGAGCTCGTTAGGGAAATAGCCGGAAGGTCAGGAAAGATTGCCAGTGTGCACTCTATTTGCTCATTGAGGAGTCTCACCTGAAACGTAGAGGAGACCCTGCCAATGGCGACAGAGAGCACTGGGTGCACCCGGCTGCAAATTGTTGCTCACATTGGCACCAATGACTCCTGAAGCCCCTTCAGGGGGCTGGCGAGTTTCGTAAATATAGGTATCCTCACTTACAGGGTAGAAGTAGAGCTTTCGGTTTGCTGCATTGTTTCCACAACCGATTGCGATCCTCTGATTTGTAGCAGTGTGGAAGGCTTAACCCAGAGGCTCAGACGATTCTATGGTGACCTTGGTTGCAAATTTATTGACCTTCACGATCGGGTGAATAAATGTACGATCACCCTGAATAGGTCAGGTGTGTATTACATGCAGGAAGCGGGTACTGGGTTCAAAAAAAAAATGTTCAAATGTTTGTTAAGCTTATGGCACTTAACTACGGGGTCATCAGTCCCTAAACTTACAAACTACTTATTAACTACCTTACACTAAGGACGACACAAATATCCATGCCCCAGGGGGGATTCGAACCCCCGACCGTAGTGGCCGTGCAGACCGTGACTGGAGCACCTCAGTACCCTCGGCCACCGCGGCCGGCGAACTGCCAATGTAAGCCTTTCCACACTCACATTGAATCCTGTACACACCCTGTTTTTGGGCCTTAAAGAACACTTACTATTGTAGTGGGCTCATGAACTAACTGTTAGAAGTAGTTTTCAGAAACTTGGGGTATTGGAGTATGCATGGAGTGTTTTATGGGTGTTTTCGGCCCATTATGACGCTTACTGATTGTGGTCAAGGCAACACTCAGGACAATAGAACAGAGAAGGAAAATATTAATATGGTAATAGTTAGCTGTAGGTGAGTGTATGGAAAGTTCACAGAACTGCTCTCAGTTTTAGTCACAATGCCGAATAGTACTAGGGATGGAAAGTGGCTCAAACTAGATGAACCGCCGGCCGCAGTGGCCGAGCGCTCTGCGGCGCGCCAGTCACGGTCCGCACGGCCTCTACGGTCGGAGGTTCGAATCCCCCCTCGGGCATGGATATTTGTGCCGTCCTTAGTCTTAGCTAGTTCATAAGTAGTTTGTAAGTTTAGGGACTGATGACCCTGTAGTTAAGTCCCATAAGCAATACGAACATTTGAACATTTTGAACTAGATGAATCAACCGCAGTTTATTGCCCGTCACTGCCTGCCACGATTCCTCCCACAAATGTAAGGACCTCTGCCGCACCACAGAGAGAGAATGTCCTGCAGGGGAATGGCACGCTGTATGATATCACAGCCACTGCAGGCCTCCTTGGCAGCCCTATCAGCCATTTCATTGCCACGAATGCCAGTATGGCCAGGTACCCAACAGAATGATAATTGCTTCCCCCGCTGCTGTATGGAGTACAGTTTGTCCTGTACGAGCTGTACTATCTTATCTGCTGGGTACAAAGTTTGTAACGATTGCAGCGCACTACGCGAGTCGGAACACATAAGAAACCGTGTGCCACGAACACGCTGCATTTGTTCCATTGCCCGCAGGATCGCGGGTAACTCTGCTGAGAATACAGAGTATGCCATTGGGAGACGAATCCTGATGGTGTTGTTCGGGAACACTATGGAGCAGCCTAGGGAGTCCCCTTGTTTGGACCCATCCGTGTAAACCAAAAACCTCGATGCTCATCTAAGATGTTAAAAAACATAGATTGAAATGTAAAATCGGAAGTACAATCCTTCTTAAAGTGCGTCAAGTCTAAAAGTAATCTGAGTCTGTGGAGGAGCCAAGGTGGACATTTACTCCAACCTCTGTGTAAAATATTAAAACCTGCCACACCCATATCTAAGAAACAGTCCTTAGCACGAGTCCCAAAAGGCCTCGTAGCTCGAACCCGATTACGAAAAAGCCTTTCCATAGGCGGCCGAGCAACGGTATCGGTAGCAGGTGTGTAAGGGGTGGACAACGTGATATACGCCTGGCGTGCCATGCGGAGCTGTCGCCGTATGTGTGGCGGTGGCTCAGCAGCCTCGGCGCAAAGGCTTGGTATAGGGCTGGTACGAAATGCCATACGAATCCCCTCATGGTGCACCACGTCCAGCATTTTAAGATGGGAAGGTCGTGCAGACCCATACACCGTGTAGCCATAATCAAGTCGGGATCGTACAAAGGCTCTATAAAACTGGAGCAGACGAGTCGTGTCAGCTCCCCATGAAGTGTGACTAAGACACTTTAAAATACTTAGTGCCTTGAGGCACCGTCTCTTCAAATCTTTAAGATGTGGCAGCCAGGTAAGTTTACAGTCAAATGTGAGACCCTGAAAACGCGAAGTGTCTTTAAAATTCAGAACAGTGTCCCTCGTCCGCAGTTCAGGAAAAGTAAAAATAGAACGTGAACGGTTAAAAAGAACACACACCGACTTCTCGGTTGAAAATTTAGAATCGATATTCTGTGCCCATTCGTCCAACCGTCGGAGAGTTAGCTGCAACTGATGAGTTGTCGTTGCAAGGCTAGAGGAAGAACAGAATACAGAGAAGTCGTCAACAAATAATGAACACTGGACAGGACTTTTCACAACAGAAGTAATACTGTTAATAGAAGTAGCAAACAACGCAACACTTAAAACGCTACCCTTGAAGGCTTACTATCCAATTTCACCTTTTTTTGCAACTGGTCAGTAGTTTTTTAAACTTTAGATGGCTTGGCAGTTGGGGCAGTAGAAGTAGTAGCGGCGACTGTAAGTTTTTTGGCAGCCTCTACTAGGGAAGGAACCAGTGGTTCCACAATAGTGGTATCCATAGCTTTGTCGGATGTTGATGGTGCTGTAGGCCCTGAGGCTACCGCTGCCTGGCAAGTACACTGGCAAATACAGGTGTTGGTGCTAACACTAACAACCTCCGTCTGAGTAGAGGCCTCAACTTTAGCAACTGATTTCTGGAGGACTGACGAGAAAGAAGCTGAAAATACAGGTGGTTGCATAGCCATGAAGATCTTTTAGGCTTCAGTGTATGAGATGCGCCTTGACGTCTTTATTTCTTGGACCTTCTTCTCCTCGAGTTACACTGTGCAGTCCCTACTCCAGACAGGGTGGTCCCCAGAGCAGTTGACGCACTTGGCAGGTGTTGTACATTCACTTCCTTCATGGGCAGTCTTACCACATTTGCCACACATCGCCTCACCCTTAGAGCCCAAAGTGGTATGCCCAAAGCACTGGCACTTAAAACAGCGCATTGGGTTTGGGAAATATGGTCTGACCTTCAGGTGAAGGAAGCCAGCCTTCACATGTTCTGGAAGCGTCGTACTGTTAAAGGTCAGGATAAAGTAGTCAGATTTGACCAACTCCCCATCCACCATTTTCGTTATGTTTTGCACATCGACAATACCCTCAGAAGCCCACTCATTCCTCAGTTCTTCTTTTGGGATGTCTACTAGATCCCTGCATGTCATGACACCTTTGCTGTAGTTTGAGGTGGAGTGCAACTCAGCTTCAATTGCAAATTCACCAAGGAATTTCGCTGTCTGCAGCTTACTGGCCTGCTGGGAACTTGATGTCACTATCAGTAACATCCCATTGCGCAGCCATTTCACGGATTTTAAACTGCCAGCAATACCCTCCAAACCCTTCTGGATATAAAATGGCGAAACCTTTTCAAAGGAGCCCTCTTTCCTTCTAATAATTAAAAACACATTCTGCGAAGCAGTGTATGCTCTGTTATTAAAGACTGAACTTTGTTTGGATGAACCCAGAGGACTGGTTACCCAAGCCCTCTTATGCAATTGGGTGGTGGCACCCCCCACCAGGAGGTTTAAAATTTGTCAAAGGATCCATCTCGGTTCCACGAGTAGCTAGGGAAGTACGTGTCCGCCTAGACAGAGCCCTGCTTGCCTAGGTAAGCCTTATACAACTGAGGTGCGGCAGTACCAAGATCCCCATTCCCTGGTACACACAACGTTCCACTACCGCGCCACACGGTGGTCGCTGAAGCATGCCCAGTGGTTACGGTGTCTAGAGGACTTACCAGTCCACAGCTCAGGACCCTGCCTTCGCCAAGCCCCTACGCAGCAAATGAATGCTGAGCCCCTGAGGGGGCAGGGTACCCTGTCTGTGATGCAGCGTCAAGGGTAACTGCAGCCATGGTCTCCAAGCTGATAGTCCATGCTGCTGCAAACGTCGTCGAACTGTTCGTGCAGATGGTTGTTGTCTTGCAAACGTCCCCAATCTGTTGACTCAGGGATCAAGACGTGGCTGCACGATCCGTTATAGTCACGCGGGTAGATGCCTGTCATCTCGACTGCTAGTGATACAAGGCCATTGGAATCCAGCACGGCGTTACGTATTGCCCTCATGAACCCACCGATTCGATATTCTGCAAACAGTCATTGGATCGCGACCAACGCGAGCAGCAATGTCACAATACGATAAAACGCAATCGCGATAGGCTATAATCCGACCTTTATCAAAGTCGGAAATGTGATGGTACGCATTATTCCTCGTTACACAAGGCATCACAATAATGTTTCACCAGGCAACGCCGGTCAACTGCTGGTTGTGTATGAGAAATCGGTTGGAAGCTTTCCTCATGTCAGCAGGTTGTAGGTGTCGCCACCGGCGCCAAACTTGTGTGAATGCTCTGAAAAGCTAATAATTGCATATCACAGCATCTACATGGGATACTCTATAAATCACATTTAAGTGCCTGTCAGTCAAATTTCGCGTCTGTAGCACGTCATATTCTTGGTGAAGCAATTTTAATGTCCAGGGGTGTAGAAAGGAACGTAACGGCACACTGAAGTTTTATATTTAAAAAAAAACACACTTTAAGCTTTTACGAGAGTCAATTTACGGCATAAAAGTCTGTAGTTCCTCAAATTTACCGTAGTTTACCGAAACATATGACAGGGACTTAGGTTCATACAAAATGTGAAATTTAAATTGTGGTTTATGGCCTGTCACCTCCAGTTTCTCTGTTCCCCCTCCCCACCTCCGCCCCCACACCCTGCATTTTAAAAGTTCTGCAACAGAAGTATTTTCTGTAAAACCGGGAGCCGTATTTGATGTTAGGTGGACATAGGGGTATACTTTCAAGTAGAAGTTCTGATTGCCAATAATTTAAAAATTAATTTTGAAACATACAAGCGCGAAAACAATCATTACTTTGAATAAACAGCTTGAAGAAAAGAGATACTCTTGAGAAAAGAATTAAAAGATCCTAACTTAGGCTATCTGTCGTATATATACGAAAATTTACGTGAAAACGTTTTTCTTTTAGGACCTTTTACAAAGAAAACAAGTCTTCAATTAAATTAATCTCCAACCACCGTTATGAGGTATTCGTCATTTTATTTCATCAAACTGGATTAATACATAATTATGTGATTTCAAGAGAATTTCAATGTGGCGGTTACATTTATCCGTGGATCATAAGTTAAATGACTTACTGTTTTAATTCAACGTAAAACCTGGGTGCACGAATGGCAAAACGTCATTTTTTTTTTTTCAGATGAATACAGGTTCTGTTTACAGCATCATGATGTTTGCATCCGTGTTTGGCGACATCGTGGTGAACACACTTTGGAAGCTCATATTCGTCATCACCATACTGGCGTATCACCCGGCGTGATAGTATGGGGTGCCATTGGTTACACGTCTCGATCACCTCTTGTTCGCATCGACGGCACTTTGAACAGTGGCCATTACATTTCAGATGAGTTACGACCCGTGGCTCTACCCTTCATTCAATCCCTGAGAAACACTACACTTCAGCAGGATAATGCACTACTACATGTTCCAGGTCCTGTACGGGCCTTTCTGGATATGGAAAATGTTCGACTGCTGCCGTGGCCAACACATTCTCCAGATCTCTCACCAAGTGAAAACGTCTGGTCCATGGTGGCCAAGCAACTGGCTCGTCACAATACGCCAGTCACTACTCTTGATGAACTGTGGTATCGTGTTGAAGCTGCATGGGCATCTGTACCTGTACACGCCATCCAAGCTCTGTTTGACTCAATGACCTGGCGTATCAAGGCTGTTATTACAGCCAGAGGTGGTTGTTCTGGGTACTGATTTCTCAGGATTTATGCACCGAAATTGCGTGAAAATGTAATCACACTTCAGTTCTAGTATAATATATTTGTCCAATGAATACTCATTTATCATATGCCTTTCTTCTTGGTGTAGCAATTTTAATGGCCAGTAGTGTAGTTTCATAGGCTTTCCCAGCATAATAGTTCTTCATGTATGCTGCCAGATTTTGAAGTCAAGCTGACTCAATATTTTGGCGATACACCTGTCCGCCATCCTCGGGAGAAGCTGCTGCTGCTGAATCTCGCTGACAACTGATGCCGAGGGCAGAGACGCCATTATATATAGGTCCACGTGTGGTGTGAGGTCCGCCACAGGTACTGTACATAGACAGGTCTTGTGGTGCCACCAGTGGCGGAAACTGCGGTGCTCGCGATATATCGCACTTCCAACGGTCTGGCGCGTTGCATAAGAGATCAATGTTTTTTCAAGTCAAATAAAATCGGGTTCCACGCCCAGCTAAGCGAAAACCCTTGTCTCTATTGATCAAATTTTATGACAGCCTAATTTCAATCGATTCCTTGTAAACATTGTCCCAAAAACCGGATTACTGGCCACTATACGAGTCTCATCGAACATCATTCTATGTTCCTCGTTTAAACAGTGTTCTGCCACTGCTGATTTTTCGGGCTGTAGGAGCCTGATGTGACGGTGGTGTTCTACACACCTCTCATGAACTATGTGGATCAAACTGCCAATGTAAGCCTTCCCACACTCGCATTGAATCCTGTACACACCCTGTTTTGGGCCTTAAAGAACAATTACTATTCTAGTGGGCTCATGAACTAACTGTTAGAAGTAGTTTTCAGAAAAAGCGTTCAGAACTAGTTCAGACGATGTTTTATATTTGCCTCCGGTTTTGAATATGTATTTATGCCAACATATCGAGGATGAATTAAAGTCGCCACTGATTATAACAGTATGCTTTGGGTACCTATTTGAAATGTGATTCAAGTTTTCTTTGAACAATTCGGTATTGCATTGTCTGAGTCAGGGGTCCGATAAAAAGATCCAATTATTAATTTATTCCGATTGTCAGGTATAACCTCTACCTATACCAACTGACAGGAAGTATCTGCCTCAATTTCGCTGTAGGATAAACTGTTTGTAACAGCAATAAACACGCCACTCCCTTTTTTATTTATTCTATCCTTTCTGAAGACCATTTGTAAAAATTTTGGACTTAACTTATCTCTGGCATCAGACAGCTTTCAGAACCTATAACTATTGATGCCTCAGTACTTTCTGTCTGCGCTTGGAGCTCTGGAACATTCCCAATACAGCTACGACAATTTATAACTGTTACACCAATGGTTTCTAGATCTGCATTCGTCCGGTGTCTGGCCTGCACTCTTTGAGACTGAAACCCATTTTGTGTGTTCCTGAGGCCCTGTAACCTAAAAAAACGCTCATTCCATGCCACACAGCCCCCACTACCCATGTAGCTGCTTCCTGAGTGTAGTGGACTCCTGACCTATTTAGCAGAACCCGAAAACGCACCACCCTATGGTGCAAGTCGAGGAATCTGCAGCCTATATGGTCACAGAAATGTACGAACCTCTGATTCAGACCCTTCACTAGGCTCTGAACCAGAGGTGCACAGTCAGTCCTGCCGTCTATGCTGCAGATAGTGAGCTGTGCCTTCATCTTGCAAGCAAGACTAGCAGTCTTTACCACCTCTGTTAGCCGCTCAAAACCAAAGAGAATCACTTCCGAACCAAAGTGACACACATCATTGGTCCCGATATGAGCCACCACCTGCTGCTGGTTGCACCCTGTGCTCTTCATGGCATCCGGAAGGACCTGGTCCACATCTGGAATGACTCCCTCCAGTATGCACATGGAGTGCACATTGGACTGCTTACCCTTCCTAGCAGCTACATCCCTAAGGGGCCCCATAACATTGGTGCTCCCAACTACTAACAAACCCACCGTCTATGAGTGCTCAGACCTTTCAGGCAGAGGGGTGATCACAGGACAAGTGACACCATCTGCATCAGGAACATCCTCTGCTACAAGGCAGCGCCTCGAATCTGCTTGTAAGACTAACCAGCGAGGCCTCCAGTTTGGTCCTCCAGGAGGTTTTACACCACCTGACACACGCTGAGGAGACCTCCCAATCCACCACAGATTTGGGAGCAACCCCCTCGTGGGCAGTGACCGGGCTGCCCACAGCAGCAGGCCAATTGGTGGACACAACAGATGCACAGGGCGTCTGCTGGATCCCCCGGTAAGGCAGATGCCAGAATGGCATCGGAAGAATCAGCAGCAAAGGAAGTAGGTTACATAACTCTTGTTCAGCCAGCGCTTGAGATATTGCTCATAAGTGAGGGATCTGTACCAGGTAGGGGTAATAGAACATACAGAGAAGATCCAACAGAGAGCAGGACACTTCTTTACAGACTCATTTAGTAAGCGCGAAAGTGTCACCGAGATGGTTAGGGAACTCCAGTGGCAGACGCTGGAAGAGGGACGTTCTGTATCACAATATGGGCTACTATCAAAGTTCTGAGAGCATACGTTTCATGAAGAGTCAACTAAAATATTGCTTCCTCCTCCATGTATCTCGTGAAGCGACTACAAGGCTAAGATCAGAGAGATTAGGGCCCACAGAGAAACTTACCGCACAGGCAATCATTTTTCCAACCAAACATAAGCATTTTAAATATGAGAAAGTGACAATGGTATGAATAGTATCCTCAACCACACACCTTGAGGTGGCTTGCAGATTATGAATGTCAATGTAGGTTAAAAATACAGGATAATAGCCCTTGTGGGAACCTAGTGCATACACAAAGTTGGCTGTAATTACAGCAGGGAAGGTGTAAACATTTTAGTTGCAAATAGCAATATCCAGAACAAGAAGCTTGTATATTTAGGACTTTTGACCTGGGTAGATATTTTCTTTTCTTACTTGTCTTAGCAACTCGAATCTGCAGGTTTGAGTGCATTTCTGATGGACAAGTTATGTGAATTGTTAGTCTCACCCACAGACAGCACATCTGACACAAAGTGGATTAGTATCTAGCAATGGAAATCATGTATGGTGAGCAGTGGCAGCTGGGGCTTCACTTTCACTTCTTTGAGTGCTATAGCTTGATAGTGACGCACCACCCTCCCTGCTTTGTGTCCAAACCACCCCTGTTTGCCCCCCACCCCCACCTTTAGATATATTTTCCATTTTTTGTTAAAAGCTCTGCAGAATGTCTTACTTTGGATTGTTTGGACTGACTTCAACTTGAGCTAAAGATACTGAACGTTGTTCATTTTTCTTTGATAATAAACACCAAGAACATATGAATATGCACATGAACACTAAAACACAGTAATAGCCAATTACACTTTTAAGTGATTGTAACAAAATGAATCTATTACAATGAAGAGACAAGCTACCTTCAGGTCACGTGACACTAAACAGCACCCCCTCCTAACCTTACACATGATCAAAGGCCGTTCTCCCCCACATCTTTTCAAACAAGTTAAATATTTGTTACAATAAAGAGTATAAAATTTATAATGTCATTTACCCTCAAAATCGCAACACATTTGCCAAAATGTCCAAAGATATGTGGCAAGTAACAATACACAAGTCATTGTTGTTCCTGTATCTGTTAAAAAAAGGTTGGATTTAAAAAAAAAATCCTTCTAGTTGGTCTCGAACCCACAGCGCAACATGATGCTGCTAACTATACGGCTACTCTTGCTTTATGGAGAGTAGTGACTTCATTATTATTCATAATCAGATCCTCTGAAGGCTTTTACAGTTGATGCATCTTTAATTTACAGTTATAAGGTAGGAGCTTCGTCCACTTTATCGTACTGGGACTGTTTCAAAGTCTGTCGAATTTCAAGCATTTTTCCCGAAAACTTTGCAAAGGACTGTTCAAGCTTCAGCCGTTTCTTCTTCCAATCACAAATTGTTGCTTTACCAACACCCAGTTCCGTTGTCAGTTAGGAAGGAAATAAGTTTGTAGTTTAACATCCCGTCAACAGCGTGGTCATTAGAGACAGGCCAGTTTAGATAAATTCTCACTATTTGTCTATCCGCTTCAGAGCATTCAGTGTTTCTTTGAGAGTTAACACTGTACGCTTCTGTTTACTCATGACGAAAACATGTACATCACTACACCTGAACGAATACAACTGTTATACGTGCCAGCGATTGATAACTAAAATAAACCAAGCACTTTGCTAGCCAACTGGCAGTGCACTGAAGTCAGACACTACAAAGGTCTCAACAATGCACAACAACAAGGGAAGGCAGTGAGAGTGAGCCACACTTGTTCCTGTTTGTTATCATGGTGTGCCTACTTATCTACTTTGTATACTTCATTCTAGAAACTTGCCACCATAATTCTGGCTAATCTGAATAAATCGGTAATTCAAACTTGTTCCAGACCCAATTATTTCGGATTAACAGGTCTCTACTGTAGTTCTATAGCTGGTTTTAATCAGTGTGCTGGTCACATGTGAGAAAATGTCCATGCAAGTAAAGAGGAGATGTGGGTACCACACCACTACAGCGTTGCCAACTGCCCTTCCCCTCTTTGGTCATCTGTCCACTAATGTGGCAATGTCACAATGACATCATCATCAGTTTAGTACATTAACTATTTTCAAAAAATTTTGTTTTTCAAAAATTGTTTGTGACCTGCTCTCTGTGCAAGACTATATACTACAGATTAGTACATTCAGTTCAGGTAATATAATACAGTGAACCTTAATTACATACAGTATTGCATAGAAAATTGCATGTACCTATAGATGGAACTAAGTTATATGTAATACTACAGGAATGTAATTAATTGCACTATTAATAACAATGATAATTACAATTTCACACTCATGTACTTGATCTGAGAGCCATCGGTGGCAATCCCATGACTGTGGACAGTTCAACTTCGTTGCAGTAGCATTTGCTGTAATTTGTTTTCTCAACATGGCATTAGTGAAAGCTGGCACTGGTCCCCCATAACCCTGTGTCAGCACGTCTCTACACTCTAGTCTCCTGTTAGCAAGACATTCTACTTTCTAAAAGTTACATAAACATACTTACCATATTTTTAATAAACATTACAAAATTTTACATTACAACATTTTATCCTGCCTTTTTTATTAATCATTTCCCCTCAAAAACATTGAAGTAAAGTTATTTGCCATACATTGCTAGACTTAATGTGATGCACACGACCACACACACACACACCAATACCTGAAACAAGATTATTTCGATACATCCGATAGACACTGCAGATGTCACTTTTGATGTAGTAGCAAATTTTTAAGAACATGTGGCTACAGTATTTTTCATGCGCCATGAGCCTGGGCTATCATGCTGAGCTCTGTGTAAGGCAGACAAGCCTAGCCAATGACTAACATTTTCACACAAAATGTGTCAGGCTCTACCTTATACACACACTTGTAACACTCATAGGAACACGGTTGGGCAAGCGTAAACAAGCTCCTCATGCACTTGCCATTGCTCAGCCAAACACAATGGAATGGGTATGCAGATGCTTGACGCAACATTGATCAATGTGCTCTGCAGCTGGCTGGATGCTTCTGGGCCTCACGGGTAAGCAAGCAAGCTGTGCGCTGCAGGAGGTGTGTGTGTGTGTGTGTGTGTGTGTGTGTGTGTGTGTGAGAGAGAGAGGAGAGAGAGAGAGAGAGAGAGAGAGAGAGAGAGAGAACATCCAACAGATGCAATGCTCAACAAGTTTGTTTATGCATACTTCTCATGTATATATCGAAATACATTGTTTAAGGTCTTCGAGTAGACTGACTGAGCTTCCCACCAACTTAACAGCAGAGAAGGGATGGGGGGGAGGGGGGGGATGGGATGTAGTGCTGACATCCAGTGACAAAAATTATAACAAACTTGAGGTGTGGGGTAGGTTGTTGTCAATAGCAGGCCGAAGAAATTTAAAACTTTCCTCTAGACATCACCTTCATTTACGTAATAGAAGGAAGCGGAGGAGAGGTGCTTGATCCTGGGTTTTAGCCAGCCGGCCATTTTGTTCCAGGAGAGGCACCATCTAGATGAGATAATTGCAATGTTGACACATCAGTGCCCAGGTAATGTAAGAGCAAGGACGACGTCTGGCAACACTAATGGGGCAATAACAGTTTTACCTTATTACTGGTAACAATTATTCTTATATATCTATGTATGTACTCTGCAAATCACTTTTGAGTGCCTGGCATAGGAGGTATAAAACCACTCTCATAATACGTATTTCTCTACCGTTCCATTCTCTGATAGTGCGAGCAGTGGCATATACGGGGAGGGGGGGGGGGCTGCCCCACCCCCCTTCTGGAATAATGAATAAAAAGGAAAAAAAGTACCCCCTTTTTTTTCTTTCTTTAAATCAGGTCAATGATTGTATACTACTTCTGAAAACAACATAACCAAGCATGGATCAGAACATCCAACAACTTTTTCTCTTTAGCCATCAATTTCAGATAGATACTATGCCACAACATTTTTAACCCCCACCCTTAAAATATATGATCTATTCACCACTGAGTGGGAGGGAAGAAGGAACGCCTAACTCTTCTTATTTTAGATTTTATTTCTCTTATTTTATAATGATCATGTCTCCCTGTGTAGGTTGGTGCTAACAAAACATGTTCGCATCAGGAGGAGAAAGTTGGTGAGAGAAATTTCGCAAATAGATCCTACTGCAACAAATAACGTCTTTCTTTTTAAAGATTTCCACCCCAACTCATACATCATTTCTGTGACACTTTCTCCCTCGTAACAAAAAAACAAGCTGCCCTTCTCCGACCTTTTCTATGCCCACTATCAGTCCCAATTGATGAGGATACCAGAATGCCCAGCAATACTACAAAACAGGACAGACAAGTGTATTGTAGGTAGTTTCTTTAGTACAACTATTACATGTTCTAAGTCCTCTATCAATAAACTGCAGCCTTTGGTTTGCCTTCCCCTCTCCTATTAACATTGTTCGTAATTCCTACATATTTAGATGATTTACAGGCTTTATATTTGACTGACTTATCATGTAAATGACATTTAACAGACTTCTTTTAGTGTTCATATGGATGACACCACACTTTCCATAATTTAGTGTCAACTGTCAATTTTTGTAACATGTAGATATCTTCATCTATATAATTTTGCAGCTGCTTTTGATCTTCAGGTGACTTTACTAACTGATAAATAACAGCATCATCTATGAACAATCTAAGAGAAGAGCTCTGTGCACATTGTCTCCTAAATCATTTACATAAATAAGAAACAGCGAGGCCCCTACAACATTTCCCTGAGGAGCACCAAATCAGTTCCATTTTACTTCATGACTGTCAATTACTACATACTGCATCCTTGTTGACAGAAAATAGCAAATCCAACTGCAGTGATATTCCATAAGAGCACAATTTGATTGAAAGCCACTTGTGAGGTAGTCTCAAAAACTTTCCTAAAATCTAGAAATATGGAATAGATTTGAGATCCCTTGTCAATATCACTCATCACTTCACAAGAATCCCTGTTGACTATCAGTCAACAGATCGTTCTCTTTGAAGTAGTTCATAATGTTAAAAAACTATCCTGCTGCAAACTGACATCAATGATATGGGCCTGTAATTGAGGATCACTCTTGTTGCCTTTCTTTAATATTGGACTGACCTGTGCAACTTTCCAGACTTTAGCTAGGGATCTTTTTCTGAGTGATAACTAGATACAGAGCTATTGCATCAGCATATTCTGAAAGAAACCAACTGGTATACAGTCTGGACTAGACGGTTTGCTTTTATAAAGTGTCTTAAGTTGCTTTATTACTCCGAGGATACATACTTCTAAATGACACATGCTGGTAGCTGTTCTTGATCCTAATTCTGGGGTATTTGCTTTGTCTTCTTTGGTGAAGGCATTTTGGAAAGCTGTATTTAATAATTCTGCTTTACCAGCACGGTCATCAGTTGTATCAGCATTTCCATCGCTCGATGAAGGTATTGATTGTAGTTTTCCGGAGTTGTGTTCTGGAAACTATCGCAAGCATATTGCATTGAAATCTGCACTTAATTTCATTTCCTTAAAAAGATTGCCAGTCTGGAGGATTTTGTGTGTGTGTGTGTGTGGGTAAATTTGGAATGCTGTTTTCTTTGCTTCCGCAAGAACAATCCAACTGTTCTGTGTACTACAGGGGACGGGTCAGCCCCTTCATTTTAATTTGTTTGGTATAAATACCTCAGTTGCTGTCAATACTATTTCTTTGAATGTAAGCCATATCTGATCTACACTCATGTTGTTAGTTTCAAAAGACTAGAGATTCTCACTCAGCAAAGCGAATTTCATCTACTGTTATGAATAGATAGATTTTTGTTTAATTTTGCTGGATAATGTAGCAGCTTTTAGATAAGACTTCAAATGTATGGCTATTGTATGAAACTAAATGTGGAAATATAAAACAATTTTATTAGACGTATAATACAAATTTTACAAAATGATTATATAACAGCAATTAGATACCGGTATGGTAATTCTGAATCACTATCACTTAATTCCTTGTTATTCAATTCCTTCGTACTACAAAGCATCATCCAACTTCGGATTTGCAGCTCATAACACTTCCTGGTGGCAGGTAGTAAAAGCTTACTACATAACACAAGACACTACAACACGATACTAGTGAAAAATCAACATGCAGCTGTGAAATTAACACGTGTATTACTTAAGCCTATATAATCTCGTTTACAGTGTGTGCCTGTAGGACCTACCGTTTACGGTAATTAAGGACTTTAAAAAATCTTTGAAAATAAATGCCTGAAATAAAAATATAGGTAACTTCTCAAAGTAATGTCATGAGACAAATTCTTCAGTTCTTACGGTGGTAATAAAACATTTCTGTTTGGTTCTGACTGCAGAAGACAATGCAAATAAAGTGAACGTAATCTTGAGCTTATCGCAAATATATACAGAAACGTCATGGGCACCAGTTTCTTTCATTAACCTCAGGCTGAATTTGATTTTTAAGCAGTGGAGATTTATGTATTGCTGTCCTTATTCGAATTGCAGTGTATTATTACAGCAAGAAATGCAGAAGACCATTATTAATTCAATTCTGCTAGCGTGTGAAATACTTTTTATAGATGCCAAGATCAAGAAATTCCCTGTGGTTTAAGAGTTTAAACTTATGTTGCTAGTTCGGGAATATTTCTGATTATTACGATTACATTGTTACAGCATTCAGAGTTCAGAATAATAGAATCCTGTGCTGTGTGATTGCCCCTTGACTTTGCTACCTAAATAAGAAGTGAGTGAGAAGTTTTACTAATAACGGTAGAGGCTAAGATAAACAAGTAAAACTGTCAAAGTACAATTTGTTATGGTGAGAATCATGATATAGTATTTGGCAGTGTTCCTTCGAAAGGCTCCACTGTTTGTACACTTATAAATTGTCAGAAGTAACATTTTTTTTATTTGCACATAAAGAAATATAAATTTTCTGCACATTTATCTTATATTAGTGCGTTTTGCACAAAGTCGAATGTTTTCTCTAACTATACCGGGAGCAATATAAAACTATCAATCTTAGGGATAATGAAAATATTTACATGTATAATGCCGCGAGAGACCATGGACACCAACTGTCGGCGTGGCGCAGGGGATAGCGCCACGGACTGCGGTGCTGAAGGGCGCCGGTTCAATCCTGCCCACCGGCAAAAATTTATTTGTTTTTATTAACAATTCCAGAAGGTTCTACATCTTTCTTATGTTCACTTGTAAATTCTACTTGTTTCTTGTGTTAACTGTTCTAATTTCTGGTAAATTCTGTCTGTGTATAAATAGCAGAGCACTCTGCCTGAGAGGCAGTCAGTGCTGCGTATATGTTGAGTTCGTAATAAACGTGCTTTCAGTATAAGTGCAGTGTTCAGTTGCCTTCGAAGTCAAGCCTGCTCCCACTTCAACGCGACAATATTTCACACACCTGTAGATTGTAAGAGAAAGTGAATGACAAAGTTTGTATACTTTTTTCTCACATGTGAAAATGCTCCTAATGTTTGGCCAATGATAACATATGCATACAAGTTTTTAAGAATAAATAAGGGAATGACAAAAGTTCTTGATTACGTTTTGTATGTATTTAATTTCTGTGATAACACATCTACCCACCAAGTTCTGTTCAGTGAGTTACAAGTATGGGTTCTGATGGTTATAACTATGGGGTAATACTTCTGCCTTTGAATTAACAGTAAAGATGCTCTTTAGTAGCAGCTGTGCAGTTTCCTGTCAGATGTTCAAATTACATTATGTATTAATCTACAGCTGAGTTTCCTTTAGTGTCAAATCTATGCCATTTGAATAAATTAAGATATTCATGCATAGACATGAGAAACATGTTGCTTGAGAAAGTCTGCTCTCAGAGTGAAATAAACACACAAAACAGAATCACGTAAATATTTCGACATCGCCAACTGGATGCTTACAATGGATGTGGTGATATAAGCCTTTGTTATTGACATATATTGCGAAGCACAAATCACAACTACCTTCTCCATAACTGTACAGTTTGACATCCTTAGGGCAGGGGGGATTTTGGGGGGGGGGGGGGGAATTGCACGAACAGTACTAGACTTGCAGATGAAATTAGCACGTGAACAGCTTTTGCTGTCTGTCACCAGATGGCTCTTTATGAACTAGATCCGAAGTTAATCGAGCATAGCTGATCGGCTCACCTGAACAGCCCCACGTTTTGCTATCCTGAGGTCTTTTAATTTTACGACATTGCGTCTTTCAGTGGATCTATGGAAAATTAAGTAAATAATGCAAACAAAAGTGCACTGTTATGCAAAGTAAACTACAACATTCGTAACTGAATGAGTCCATATAACACTTTGGATTCAGTAGTATTCAGCTATTATGCATCGAATCCGAAGCCCGCATGCTAGATTTGGCAAACAACAGATTCAGCCGAACCACTCAAACACAACCCTACATCTTTCACTTGAAGTGTTATTTAAATGGCTCATGTAAGTCTGTATGCATGCATTATAACAAGGGTTACAATAGGATTTTAGAGCATTAGAGGGTTTTTCCCTCTAGATTTCATAATGTTTAAACATAGTGTGATATATAGCCAGCATGGATGCAGGAAGTATTCTGCAACAAAACTGGCTCATTATTTTCACAAGGTAATGAGTGGTAGCAACACATGATCTTGAGTTGATTCCATTTTTGTAGATTTACAGAACACTTTTGATGCCATTCTACACAATACTGTTTCTGACATCACAAACCTATGAAGTATGGACCAAGATATGTGACTTGAGTCATAAATGCCTGCCAGTAAGGTTGCAGTAGGCTAGTTAACCATAAACAGGGTAGGTCAAAAGAGTTTTTGTATTCCTAATCTACACAAACAACTATGCGGAATATCTGAGAATCTCTCTCAGTGTTTGTAGGTGAAGCTGCCATTTACCATATAGGGAAAAAAAAAATATATATATATATATATATATATATATATATATATATATATATATATATATCTGTATGACATAAAAAGCAAAATACAGAATTTACTGTAAGCAATGGAAACTGAGGTCTCTCCTACAATTACTAAAAAGATCCATGAATTTCAGTTACACAAATTAAAAGGAAAGGTAATAGGTTTTCTTTAAAAACAGAAAAATGTGCTTACCAAGTAATGATCGTTACTCCTATCAAAGTAATCCACTTGAATACCTACACACAATTCCCAATGTTCCTAGAGGTTTTGGAAGCAATCAGGGCAATTTTCAACAGTGATGCTTGTAATCTCATTTGTCACAGCCCAATGGATGCCTGCAATATCTTGATAAAGCTTTCCTTTCAGACACTTTTTCACTCACAGAAACAAGAGCAAGTCGCAAAGTGAGAGATTGGGCGAATATGGCAGACGTAGGCTGGGAATAACAGATTTTTTTCGCCAGATGCTTGTTAACAAATAAAGTAGTGTGGGGTCATGCAATATTATGCAGCATAAATCAGTGCTAAGAATGCAAGGAAACAAGGCAATGACATCTAATTGCTTGTCACAAATCTTTCAAGACTTCAATGTAAAGAGTTTGTTCACCTTTTCACCTGGACAAATATACTTATGGTGACTAATCCTTTACTATCTAATCACGTGATCAACATTGTCTTTGTTCTTGAAGGTTGTCACTTGATTTTTTATCAAGGCTTTTGATCCAGGACTTTGGCAATCAGCACTTTGAAGCTTTATGTGAGGGTCATACTGGTCACAGCAACATTCACAGAAATATGGGATCAGGTCTGGCTCTATCAGGTAGTTCACAGAAATGATCTGTCTTTTTGTTCAACTGTTAGTACATCAGGGATGTGTGTTGCATTAAGTTTCAGTTTCCATAAATAATTGTATAAAATCTTGTAACACACATCATAATTCAAATTCATTTCTTCTGATATCACACACACAGTTGCATGATGGTCTTCATACAATAACTGCCTTGCACATTCCATTTTTGCACTGTTATGTGCTGCGGACAAGTGACAAGCTCTGAAATTATCTTGCACTGAATCTGTGCCTTTGCAAAAACCTTTAGTGCCACTCAAAAATACAATTTTTTGTAAGTACCTTGCTTGTGTATGCTTGTTTTAATAATCTCCACATTTCATTAGAGGTTTTGCAGAACTTAATGTCACTCTTTGTTCAAAATCTGCATCCATTATATCACCGTAACTAATGCAGCAAGAACCCAAAAACTGTGTTGCTAAGCACAGTCCTACCACCTAATGAGTTTGCACAGAAACATAGTCCAGGTAATTTCAAGGACACACATATACCAGCTGAAATATAAAACAACATGTGTTCCCCTTTAGTATTGCAAACTAAGAAATAAGAAAACCTATCTTATGATTTTTCTGACAAAGAATATATTTCACTATTCCTGTGTAGGGCCTATATAAATTGCAAAGAGTAAAAGTTGATGGTGACAAACCACAAAATGCAAAATTTATTTTGCATTGCACACACACACACAAACACACATTACAGGACAGTGCAATTAGCATAAAGAGCCAGACATTTTACTATGTGAACTTCACAGTCAGCTCTTTGGTAATGGTAACATTGCACTGAAGGTAAGCTCATTAAGAAAATACTGGTAAAACAGTTACAATGCTCACACTGACAGGAAGGAAAAAAATCTATTACCAGGAACAATAATCAAATCTTTTCATGAAAGGTACAGTAAGAAACACCTTCAGCTATATATTATAACGAACCAACAAATAATATTATTGCTATATATGAAATACACAGAATAAATATACATCTATACAGTCAATCTAAATAAATGTACATATAAACATATAGGTTTGCTATAAGGAACATAGCACGTAATGTTATGGCCCTTCAAGGGACCACAAGCAATAGCTCACGTTGCAGAATAATAATACATAATTTTGACACTTTGCTGCTAAATTATAACAAGTACAAAGAAAGTTCAAATTTAAATAAGGATTTAAGATGATTTTCTCCAGTAATGAAAATATAGAACTTGCACACAGCAGCAAACTACACTACATTTTAAAATACCCATAAAATGGAGTGTTGTTTAATTTTCTCTCTCTTAGTCACAAATATCAATCTCAGAACTGTAAAATGATATTGCAAGGAATACCATTTCTGTAACTTATTAATCCTTGTTTACAGTTGAACTTAAATAAAACAACCCCAGTTGTGGTCTTCGGAATCACCTCACATTAACAAATTATTAGCAGGTTTTACTGGTGACATTATATGAAAAGGAACAAATTGTTTTAAAAAAATTAAATCCTGACTAAATGGCAAAAACCATAAAAATAAACTTAGAACATTGAGCAACTAACCACATTATGTACAACAGAATAATTTAATGATTAGTAATACTTTACGATGGAACTACAGTTGGCACTATACACAATAGAAGCAGCAAAGAAATTTGTCACTGGAATATAATTCTACTACATGACTGATGTGACTTGTATGACAGCAGAACCTGAGAAGTTTAGCAGTCCAGATCAACTGTACAGCCATGCTGGTTAATAACCTCCACCAAATAATTTTCAAAGCACCTTTCAGTTAATTCGTTTTACAATTCACCAGTATTGCTGGGAGTATATTATTAATACCTCCAGCTGTACATAAGAATCTGTATATAAATGGATGACAGGACCTTTTTAAAAAAATTTTACAGTTGCCCATTTCGCAGCAATCTACAGGCAAATACATAATTAATCAAAAACTTGATGTAGCAAATGTGACATGATTACACTAAAAACATCAATAATTTTAAAAAATATATTAAATTCATTCATATATTATTCTTTCCGAAAATTTCATTTTTCACAGGTAATTTTACCAAATGAAAATATCACATTTTGATAATGCACTCTTACAAGTTTTTCACTGTTTAAAAAAGTTGATAAGTATTTTAATATAGTCATTTTAAGATGTGCGAGTACAAAAATAATATATTTCTCCCTGTTATGGCCAGGCAGTCTCTTAGTTTCTGTAACAAAATAAATTGCATGACTGACCAACTTAAATACTGATCATATACAAAGTGTAAAGCTCACCAATTGTTCGATCATTCTAGTTTTGGTGGATTATTTACAAAATAGAATAAAAGTATAATTTTCTTGCTTTCCAGGTATATCCAAAATGCATACAGTTTAAGTAATAGATTCAGATCCACATCTTACAAACATACAAGTTGTAGTATTGAAATCTTGTACATAAACAATAATACGGTAATAAGGATAATTTCTGAATTAATGTAATAACATATATTAACCATAATTAAACAAAGAAACTATACATGATATGACAATGTTCTTTAGCACCATTGGTTACTGTTTACCATCAAGGCCACCTGCAAATTACTGCACGAGCCTTGTGAAACCATTAAAAACAAATCATTAGCTCAATATATATTTAATAATACTACTAAAATATCATAACGTAAATGGCTTCGTTGTCTTAAAATTTCAGTACTACCGAAGATTTTCATATACTATAAAGCTTTGATCCTGTGAAATTCATCACAAATACTGCATCAAAATAATTAAGCTATAAATTTTGATAGATAGTATCAAAGTGCTTAAGTGAGATCATTCTAAATGGAAGTTGAAATTTGAGTGTATATTATATAGCAAAAATATGATTAATTAAAGTAGTCTGGCAGGCCAGATGGAATGTGGTCTACATATGTCGCTGGAAATTGACCTCTCCTTCCATTGTATTCTCCATACAACCAATCTGCTGACATCCGACTGATGACTTTAATGGAAGCACCTTCCTGCAATCAGAGACCATACATAGAATTATATAAAAAAGACAAAAATATCTCTCTCTCTCTCTCTCTCTCTCTCTCTCTCTCTCTCTCTCTCTCACACACACACACACACACACACACACACACACACACACACTAAAGTTTGTTACTTTAGCAGGGTTCCACATTTGTGTGTGTGTGTGTGTGTGTGTGTGTGTGTGTGTGTGTGTGTGTGTGTGTGCGGAGAGAGAATATAGTATTTTTGGAGCATCATATCCCTGTGGAAGACCGCACTGCAAGACCTGCCCATCTCACCCAGCAAGCATTTCCTATTCCCGTCCCATTACAGGCCTATCCTACCCCATCCAGAGACAGGGCCACCTGTGAAAGCAGCCAAATTATTTACTAACTCCCCTGCAATCATTACATGTTTTAGATTGGTATGCCGACTAATTAGCTGTCCAGCGGAATGGACAGTCCAAAGCAGGATGCACCAACCAGTAGCACAGCATGCAGTTGAGCACAACATGCTCGATTTTGAATACGACGTTACAACCTGGGCCATCTGAATCCTCCCCTCTAGCACCAGTTCTTAACTGTGCAGATGAAAGTTATCCTTAGAACATATTCTACAGTCTCACAAAACATCTTGGCCTCAACCTAAGGTAACCTTTTATCTCTACACTCCACACTTAACAGCCCCCTCCCCCAATCCAACAAATTTTCCAGCTCATGTGTCTCTCCCTACTGTGTGCCACTTTTTTCCTCTTCTCTGCACCTCCTGTTTTCAAACTCCTCCCCATCCCCCCCCCCCCCCCATAAAAAAAATTAAATAAAAAAAATCACCTCCTTTCACTGCATTCAAAGCTGTGAAGCTGTGGCACACATTTCCACCTGTTAGTACTAGCAAAACCTATCAGGCAGTACATAACGTACCATCATACGTGCCCTGCATCCTTCCCCCTCCCTTCCCTTCCTCAATCACTACTAAAGCACTAAATGGGCTATATCAGCTAGAACATGAATTGTGTCTAAATGATTGTGTAACTGTATGTATGTACCTTTTCTGATGAAAGCAGTAGCTGAAAATTTAAGTTGTGTAAATTTGACTATTTATGTGCCCATCTGCAGCTCGATGATGGTCTTTACAGTGAGTTGCTACCTATCCTAATTATATTATCGATATTCCAACCCAGACTTTCCATTGCCTCACAGAATTGAAACTCAAATAATTTACATATCTGCCAATGGTATGTACAATTATGAAATTACATTCAAATCCAAGCATGTCTTCTTGATGTTTCACTTTCTTTTTTAAACATATATCGGTGTGTATGTAAACACAGATGTGGCACTATATGAACAAGAGAGATAATGATAATGGGATTGAAACAAACAAAACTCTGGGGGGAGGATAGGATAGCAAGTGAATTAATAAAAACTCAGAGATCCTAAACTTTAAAAAATAAATAAATTAATTAATGAAATGAACCTGGAAGAGAGAGGAAACACTGGCACATTGAAGAATGGAAATATTACAGTGACTGCACAAACAAGATATTCAATTGCCCTACAGAGTTGCTGGATGCCATCCCCCCCTCCCCCAGGAGAGAGAGCAGCTGGTCAGTACTTATCTCAGTACAATACCACTGATAGTAATACAAGAAAGATGAAAAAAATGAAAATAAACACAAAAATGAAGTTTTTGAAGATAAATTTCCTTCACCAGGCAGGGAAGAAGACAGAAGAGGAAGGAGAAAGGAAAGAATGTTTTGGGTTACTTACAACCTAGGCAAAGAGGAGAGAGATGGAGTTAAGAGTGATGGGCAGAAGTCCACACACCATCTTTACCTTCTCCTTCTATCCTCTCTTTTCTCCCTCCTCTCTCCTGCCTGATGAAGGAAATGTATTTTCCAAAATCTTACTTCCAAGTGTCTCTCTCTCTCTCTCTCTCTCTCTCTCTCTCTCTCTCTCTCTCTCTCTCTCTCTCTCTGTCTGTGTGTGTGTGTGTGTGTGTGTGTGTGTGTGTGTGTGTGTGTGTGTGTGTGTGTACGTGTGCGTGTGGAGAGTTTCGTTCATATTACTAGAGGATCCACGAACACTACTGCTGCATTCCTCAGGGACTCCAGCAGACACTACAATGAGAAGGTATGTCAGATCACTTGCACTCCTTTCCATTTGATTCCATTAAGCACAGTGCTCTATGCATGAGACACACAGCCCAGTGTCACACAGAGTCATTTGCCACAAATCCATTGTCTGCAAAAGGAGACCAGCTATGACAATCCACAACAGATCAATGTGTTTGCATTCTTATTATCATCTCCAATGTCTAATAACTTGAGATGGTTTGCTATTTTAGCCAAATTTTCACTTACTTTTCACTAGGAACTATACCTATGACTTATACTAAACAATGGGCATTTATTTTGTATAGGTTAGTGACAATGAGACTGTATCAATTAATAGCCCATCAAGGTGGAAAGAATGATAATGTTATAAAGCCTCAACAACAAATGGCCTTTCTAAAACAAACTTTCACAGGTCAAGATGAACAACACCAGCAGCAAGTGACCACAAACGGTAAAAGTTGTTCAGATACATCCTGTGGTTTCACCATTCCTGTTTTTTCCAGGGTGGTATTAATCAGTGGTAAATGTAGTAGTATTGAATAAATCACCATTTCACTGCTTTCAAGATGAACACACTTGATTTTTCATAAATCCTTGTTTTCTCAAGAAATAGTGTGACTTTTCATAAAACTAATAGGTTGTTAATGGAAAAAGAAGCAGCCCTCGGTTTTAAATTAAAAATTATTTGACCTGGTTTCCGCAATGACTAAGATGGCCTTCATCAGAAATTATAAAATAGAACAATTCACATAATAAAATATACTACTCAGCTGTAAAGCTTATGTCACAATGTTTAAAAAGAAATTTTTAGAAAATGCTACACGGCGGCATCAGACTGGTGTGTGCTGAGTGGAGTTGCGAACAGGAAGACGTTACCTCAGCACTACTACTGAGTAGCTGCAATTACAACCAGGCTACTGTACAGAGAAAAACTGTATTGAAAAAACAACTGCTATAAAATGCTTTGTTTAACATGAGAGATGGCTGAGGCAACATTTTGGCAATACAATATTAGTAGAGAGAATAAACGAGTAACAAAGTTTTAATAAGCACAATAGTTAAAAATTAGCTTTTGGAATCCAAATGCTTTGGATCAAGTTAGAAGAAATATTTTGGACACTGTACGAAGTACAACATAAAAGACCAAGTAACGGCTTAATACCATTAAAAAATCTTCTATTACGGAATTGTAACTGTTAATTAGAATAAGTCCATCATTACGAGAAAAATGTTTAAATATTTGCAATTCCTCGAGCATGTCTAATCTGTGGCCTTTCTTTTCGATATGCAAAATGTTCATGAATGACTTTAGATGCGTGACCTGTAATGAGAAGATGGTCAGCAAAAGATGAATTCTGCGGGTTAGTGCCATTCTTTCTCAAAAGATGTTCTTTAAACCTGAATTTAAAAGCATGTCCCGTTTGACCTATGTAGTAGGAAGAACAAGTATCACAAATAATTTTGTAAACGCCGGAATTATCTACAGGAGAACAGGTTGATTTTAGATTATGAATGAAATTGTTCTTCAAATTATTGTTGGTTGAGAAGGCAACGTTGCAGTTATACTTACTACGAAGAAGTCGTTGAATCTGTTAGGAAATGGGCCCCAGAAATGGAATGGAGAAATATATATTTTTTTTCTTTTGGTCAGATTCAATAGGAGTGCCAAGTGTTGTAACTCTTGGCAGTTTTCTTTTTAAGGATGTTGTCAACTAAGGCAGGATCATATTCATTATTAACAGCTATGGTTTTTATCAAATTTATTTCTTCCTCGAATTTTTCTTTCGAGAGTGGGATGGAAATGGCTCTGTGGATGGCAGAATGAAAGAAAGCATTTTTGTGACATTGAGGGTGCATAGAGAAGGTGGGTACAATTTGATCAGTGTATGTTTCTTTTCGGTAGATATTGAAAGAAATTTTATTTTCTTCTACTGTTAAGGTCAAATTGAGAAAGTTCAGTTGACGAGCCTTGTTTTCAAGTTCACAGGTGAAGGTGATATTCTCATGTAGTCCATAAAAAGAGTAAAAATGTTATCAATGCCAGTGGTAGGTCCTTCATAGAAGACTACAATGTCATTGACATATCTAGAATAGTAAACAATGCCTAACATGGTAGTAGAGAATATGTGGAAGAATTTTTCTTCCAGAGAATTGATGAAAATGTCGGCAAGGATACAAGCTATTGGATTTCCCATAGCAAGACCATCATCTTGCTGGAAGAATTTTCCTTTAAATTCAAAATAGTTATACCTGACTACTACATTAATTAAATTCATGAAATCAGTTATTTGTTCAGAAAAAAGTTTTTTTGAATTGACAAATTCTTTTCTACATTCTTAAGCGTTTCAACTACGGGAACGTTGGTATGAAGATTTTTTTATATCCTGTGAAAAGAGCTTAGTATCTGGGCCGTAATCTAGATCTTTTACTTTATGCACTAGTATGTGACTGTTGGGAACTGAATAACTGTTCTGAAAAACGAAGGACTTTTTCAAAATTTCGTGCAGAAATCTGGCTAAATCGTGGTAAGCACTGTTCAAACTGTTTGAAACAAGCCTGATCAGATGGTTAAGTTTGTGCACCTTTAACTGTGAACAAAGTTTAGGGGATTGAGGTTTCACATTAACCAGAGGTTTTTTTTTATTATTATTTTTTTATTTTATGAAATGGCTTAAGCAAATGTTTTGCATCATTAATGGCTGACCTGACTTCTTTTTGTAATCCTGTGGTTGGGTCCTCATGCAGTTCTGAAATATTATTTTCATTAAGAAATTCTAAGGTTTTAGAGACATATTCAGAATTGCTAGCAATAATTTTACTTGTTTTATTTTATAATTTCTGCTGAAGACAATCTTAGTCATTGCCGAAACTAGGTCAAATAATTTTTAATTTGCGGCCGAGGGCTGATTTTTTACCCATTGACAATGTTAACGCTCACTGACAATAGCAGCTATGTTTAAAATGTTAATATGTTGTTGTTCTCTAGAATTTGTGCAGAGCTTTCGGAATATTATGGTCACAAAACATTTATACTGTTTTCTACATCATAATTCCATCACTGTGAGAAATTCTATTCTCAGTCAAACCCCGGGCATCAGACCTTAAAAGATTTCTTTTCAATTTACATTCTCTGACTGTAAATGTAAAATACAAGAATTATTGTACAGATTATCCAGTTAGAGCTTATTTGCTGTGTACCTAACGAAGAAGTGCATATTCAGGCATTGTTTTCAGATCTAAGGAGAATGTTCACAGAATTGAAGAAAAAAAACTGTAAAGCACTCTCAAACAATCTGAGGAGATTCCACTTTGTGCATGGACAACAAACCAGCTCAACTAGTGAGGTAGCAACTACAATTAGGGAATAGAATAAAACATCTTATTTCACAGAAGTGCTCACATGTAAAGTGAAATGCACAACTTACTCAAGGCAGTATTCATATTCCTTATTTTCCTCAGGTGAATCTCACCACAGTTCAGCATAGTGCACTCACTAACTTTCACATTCACATCCTCATCCTCCTCCTGAGTATTCTGTACTTCATCTGCACTATCAGTGACCTAAGCAATTCAAATTTTTCTTCTTTTGTGAGAAATCTGATCACAACAGCAGTCTTGCACTTCTCAGAAATGTTACAGTCCAAACAATTCACACTTCAGTTAATCCAGAAACAGAAGTCCTAGTCAACAGATTTACAAATAATATATACAAAACATTATTTGAAGCAGACACACAAGTTTATGCATTCTTTGTTAGAGTATCTACATAGTGCTTAGAACACCTGTACCTGACATAAAATGAACATGAATTATGGATGAAAACAACAGTTTAAGGTGCAGTACCATGTAATATTTTTAGCTATGTAAATTTCATTTTTTGTCATTAGTTCTTTGACTGCTGTCAATATTTTGGTCTAGATCCTTTGAATCAATTTGAATTCTCAGTTAAAGAGAAAATGCATATAGTCTACAGCAAAATGCAAAAGAAGTATAATCAAGCCAAGCAAACCACCATTACCCCATTTTGCCCTACCTCAACTTGTACCCCACACCCTCCACTACTGATGCAAGGTAGAGTTTTACTGTCTACTGGAACAACATTTAATTAAACCCATTTCATTTAGGCCCTGGGCATCTCTGTTAGTAGGAGATTAATGCTGGGCCAATCTGTTGAAAACATATTGATAACTTTCAACTCATTTAGAGTAGCAACAGGTTTCACTTTTAAACACACCACTGGGCTTAGACTTTTGACTTTTCTCTTGAATATCCAGAGTCTTGACATTTTTCAGCACTATCTAGAGTAGTTGATCTAAAATAGTCCTGTGTATTGGAATTATCTTATTGACATCATTACTAAACAGAATTGGCCTTTTCAGAATCTTCACATGCCATTCAGTAAATTGCAGAATACAGGCCTGAAAAAATTTAAAAATGTAAGTATTTCCAACCATCTGTGGAATTTGTTTCATGATCAGCAATAAAAATATTCTTCTCATTAGACAGTATGTATAGAAATTGATAGCTTGGCTCCTCACAGTCTGAAGAAATGAGGAAATTGAACTACACAGTAGCTTCACCGCCAATGTTACAGCTTGCATCCCTTAACTACACTTCAAAAGAAGTGAGCAAATTTTATACGCTCATCAGAGTGTGATAAAGTTTCTTTATACCTTCAAAAAGGCATTGAAGTCTATGCCTTGCACAGTCCTGTACTCCACAAGGAAACCAGTAATGCTAGTAACTGATGCCTATCAACATGGCATAGGAGCAGTCTTATGCTACCATGAACAAGACATTTCCATGTACAATGGGAGCCAAAAAGATTACCCGAGCCGAATAATTTAAAGTCCAAGGATAGAGCACTCCGCGTGCATGCCCTAGTTCCAAAGTGCGAGTGTTGCCAACTCTAGCTATCTTCAGAGCTTCAGTTTGGTGTTTACATCATCAAATAGAAGCAATATAATAGTTAGGATACCGTATATGTCAAGATTCATAGCAGCTTAACTCACTCGTGTATCATTTCAAACACGTATAAGCAGTTTAGGTATAAGAGCTCCACGTGGGTAGATTTACTACAATCACCCCGTTTACATGGGCTCCCAAAACCGGATTTCGTAAACCGATTTCCCAATTCCGCTTTTGGTTGGTCATGTAAACACTCCAAAATCGATTCTGGAAATCCGCTTCTCTAAAGCGGTTTTCCAGTTCCACAATCGATTTTCGTGCCCATGTAAACGCAACCGTTTTTGAAGCGTTCTTGGCTTGTCAGATTGTGTTTTCTTGTTAAGAATTTTCGGCACATATGGAAAGAGTGATATTTTCTAATGTGAAATAAAAGTATAAATATTAGAGTGAACATATATCTGTGTATTTAAATAAAGAAAAATAGCGATTGTGCAGACTAAATAAGGAACTGAATCAGCTGTTTTCCAGCCGCCATTTTAAGTGAGCTACCAAATCCGATTCAGGCTATGCCATGTAAACGCGACAGCGAAAAACGGTTTACGAAAATCGGTTTTCGTCTTCCGGAAGATGTGTTGCATGTAAACGTAGTGAATGAACTGTTTCTTACATATGTTTCCTCAGCTCAGTGGATAGGCTGACAGTTTACGAATACAAGGGGCACAAGTTTGAGTACCACAGGAGTCAACCTTCGCCGCCGCCCCCCCCCCCCCCCCCCACACCTGTGCAGGTAATATTTTTTTAACTTTAATTCACTGCAGATTGTGCAATGATAGGCTTTTTCTACATCCCACATTCTTAAACATATTCCATTTTGTAATAGCCTAATATTTAAACAACGAAACAAATGATTCACAGTAAAAAAAAAAGTTGAAAATGGATGCATATATTTGTAATTACCAGTTTAATATCCATTCTTCAACTGCGGTAGGACTATTTGAGCGTTACACTAACAAGAAAGGACAGGTAGCTCATTGATGGTGTTCAAAAAAAAAAAAAAAATGTTTGTAGAGCTTATGCGATTTAACTACGGGGTCATCAGTCCCTAAAAGTACAAGCTACTTATGAACTAGCTTATACTAAAGACGACACAAACATCCATGCCCGAGAGGGGGGATTCGAACCCCTGACCACAGCGGCCGTGCAGACCGTAACAGGCATGCTGCAGACCACTCAGCCAGCGCATTGATGGTGTGTCAGCATTCCTGGTTAAGTGGTATGCACCGGATCAGATGCCACTAAAGCCTTTTTATTTTTTTAATTTTATTTCTTCTTTTTTTATTGCAGTGGAAATATTTCTTGCTTTAGTTACTTTTTGTTATTAAATTATATTGGCTTTACTTTTTTTCAGTATTCTCTTTAGTGAATAACTAATTACAGTTTGTCACTTTGATATCTAAAAATAATCTTTCTTGGAAGGTAGTGTTTATTTGACCACCCATAACAATAAATAAATAAAAATAAACATCCTTGGAGGGAGTTATTCATCTGACCTCTCATAAAAATAATCTTCCTTGGAGGTTGATATTGGTATGACCTCCTGTTAAAAGTAACACAATGTAGGCTACATATATCTTCAGTATTTTGCCCACATGCCAATGACATCAAGAACAGCCCTGATACTTTGAGGCATAGAATCAACATGTATGTGGGAAAAGGTCTCATCCATGGCAATACTCTCCAATGAAGTATAAACCAAATCCCCAAAGGCATCCACAATTCTTGGAAGAGGGTCTGGCCAATTATCCCGCACAGTCTTCTTGAGTTTAGCATCAGATCAGATGTACAATTCTTAGTGAATTAATACATAAAATATTACCTGCAAGAGGTCTAAAACATAATTTGACTCCAGTGGGATTCGAATGCGCACCCGTTGGGTTCATATGCCATCAACCTATCCATTCACCCAGTGAAACATATGCGAGAAGTGGTTCGCTTTAGTAACTGTACCCATGTGGCGTTCTCATACCTCAACCGTTTCTACATCCAAATAAGGTTTACGAAAATACATGAAATGTGAGAAAGAGCAATGAATCTAGACATATATTGTATCTTAACTATTGTATTCCTTCTATTTGATGATGTCAACAGCAAGCTGAAGCTACACAGTCCCCTGGAGTTGGCAACATTCGTACTTATGATCTTGGACATGTGCAATGCTCTGTACTTCTACTTTAAATTCTTCGGGCCGGGTAATCTTTCTGTCCCCCACTGTACATCAATTGACACATTTTCAAGACCTTGAACTTTCTTTAACAATCAATATTGAAATTTTTGCCACGAACAGGATATGAACCCAGGACTCCTGCTTACTAGGTAGTTACTTTATCCACTCAGCCCTCCTCGTGTTATGGATAATCTACTGCTCGGACTAATCAAGTATTCCACCTCAATGTTCCCCTTTTTAACTCTATGCTTTGCCTTATAATTATTATTTCAAACGATACTGAGACTAGATCTGTCTCGGGAAAATGTATTTGTTCAACATTGAGCTTTGTCCAGCAGAATAATGCACAAGTAGGAAGAGAGATCCTGGTGATTACCTATGATGTACATAAATTCCACGGCACTCTCTCTGAGTCCACTTTGACCAATTCTGCTGGTATTGTTCTGTTCTTTATCATCTTTACAGAAATGGGGTCTGCTCTTATAAGTGGTGCCTAGCACAATAAATACGAGTCTACCAGCCATCATGCCAAAATAGTCATGCTACCTAGGTTTCTGACAGTTTCAAACAACTTGTAGTCTTGTATTTACAATCAATACAGAGGCATGTCACTCACTAAAGGAATTTCCCATTACAGCATCAGCAATTGTGACAGGCTCATGAAAGTATTCCATACTCAAAAGTATTTAAAAGAGGGAAGTTGGCTGAGCATCTACCCGATGGTCCAACACAATGTTAAGACTGTTTTAAGGCCTCACTTGATACAGGATGCTACTGCATGGTACAGAAAATAAGTGCCACTGGGCAGCTATTTCACCCAACCTGCACAGTAAGGTGCTTTCACTGCTACACGAGGAACTTTGGGTCACCACTGACATGAAGATTCTAGCCCACTACAATGTTTACCGTCTAGCAACAGAAAAGGATATAGAGCACCTGAACCACTAATGTGAGAGAGTGTACCTCAACGTGCTTCTCCCTAAATGTTCTCTCTTTACAGACTTAAACATCCACTCCTTGGAACCAGATTCACATTGACATGGATGCGCATCTTGACTTTTTCTTCTTCTAAAACAGTCTTTGTGCATTATGTTCAACAAATAAGATATGTACTACTTCTCTACACACAATATGCACTTTCTTAATATTTTCATATGTGATTGCAGTTTTTATTTGACCTTGATATGGACATCCTCCAAGTACTGTGTGTGTGTGTGTGTGTGTGTGTGTGTGTGTGTGTGTGTGTGTGTGTGTGTGTAATAGTTCCTTAATATAGAAAATGAAGAAATTGACTCCTTATAAACATTCATCTATTTCAAATAAATGTTTGTTGAAGGTAATTTAAACAAAACAAAACTTTCTAAACAGTTTAGCAAATTATCAATTTGGGTCAAAAACACCAAACATGACTGCTGTAAGAAACATACAAACAAAAGTACTGTGCAGATCAAGTTCACATTTGACTTGTTATTGTGAAATATACCAAATTAAAAGTAATAAAAATAAAATTCTGTCAGTCCCACCATACCAGTTCTAAGAAAGCATTTTTCCCACTCTCATCTGTTTTCCAACCATGTTTTATAATGCTCCTCATATTAACATAAAAAACATGTTAATCTTCTCTTACCGGAAATTCCAAGTCAGATGGTGTCTCCCCTGGAAACTGGTATAATGATTTCACTAGAAAGTTATCCTCATTATCCAGAGGAACAATGACATTGATGAAATTTGATGGGAACATGCCTTCCTTAGATCCAAGTTGTCCATAGAACCAATCAGCATTTATACGTCTCTTTAACGTGATAATGTCATTTTCCTAGAACATGTAAATAAGAGTTAAATTTGCTGTACTTCCATACTAAATACTGTATACATCACAAAGATATTTAGTAGCATCCATTCAAAAGGTTATATTTACACATAAATTGTGGCAACATATATAACAAAATGTACATGGAATATAAGCAATGATGTGCATACAAAGAATTATAGCCTCCTCTTTGGACTGCATATGGCACTTTATAATTTTAAATTACTGCATAGAATGATAAGCCCTTAAGCCAAGAACCCAAGTGTGTGTGTATATATATATATATATATATATATATATATATGACTATATTGGCAATAACTTGACCAAATGCTCGCCACTTGCAGTTTTTCAACTAAAACTGCATTGCTTTACCATATATTGAAGACAAGCAGAACTATTTCCTCAGTTATCAAGGGACACTTCTGACCTCGAACACTCAGAACTGCATGAAACCATTCTTAGAATACCACTTCCATACAAAATATTACATTCTACCACAAGTGACATTTTAATAGGTAGAAACAAAGTAACAAGATACCAATACCATAGGACGGAAATTAAAAGTAATTAAATTCAAACATGTTACTTTTCAAAATTTGGCATGAAAAAAATTTATTGAAAATACTCAAATGAAATTCTTACCTTGAATGATAAATCATCGGGATGGGGAGAGTCATAGTCAAACAAAGCTATTCCATGTGGTTTACTTCTATTGTCAATCTGAAATCCAGAAAAAGACATTATTTATTTTCTGGATACTACAAATCTATAACAAGATGTATCAAAGAGAGGGAAGTATGCTGACTCTCACTTGCTGGCTTGTTGAATCATTGTTAGGTTAGAAAAGTTCTAGAAACTAAAAGTAGTGTTGTGTGTTTTTTTTTTTTGTGGTTTTAGGGCGCACAACTTCTATGGTCATTAGCGCCCAGCTAAGAACGTAGATTCACTATGATCTCAAAAAAATGGTGACTGTCAGAACATCAACAAGAGGCTAAAAACGAAAGATAAAAGACAATTAAAAGAGTTAAATATCCTTGGATAAGTTGGCCAAGTTGATAAAACGCAAAACTCGAGCAGCTGCTCGTGTGTCATCAGCTAAAATTTCCTCCAGAGTAGACGGAAAGTGAAGGGCTACACGGAGATGATTAAAATTAACACAAGTCAGTAAAACATGTCGCACTGTCAGCAGTTCACCGCAGGAGCATAGCGGTGCAGGTTCGGCGGATAGCAAGTGACGGTGGCTGAAACGGCAATGACCGATCCGCAACCGAGCCAGGATGACCTCCTCCCGCCGAGAGGGGCGTGAGGATGTCCTCCAAGCGGTCGGGATCGGTTTGACAGTTCGCAATTTATTGTTGTACAGTGAAAGCCACACACTATGCCATTGCGACACGATACTCCGGCGAAGAGCCCGTTGAACATCGTCCGATGGGACGAAAAAGGTAGCCATGCGAGGCAAAAGAGCTGCTGCCTTGGCTGCTGTGTCGGCGGCCTCATTCCCGGGCACACCCACATGGCCAGGGACCCACAGGAAAGAAACGTGACAGCTGTCATCCGCCAGCAACTGGAGGGAGCGTTGGATCCGATACACGAGAGGATGGTTCGAGAAAGGGTCCTTAAGACTCTGCAGGGCACTAAGGGAGTCAGAACATATGGCATAGAAAGGTTGGCGGTGGCGGCAGGTATACAAAACGGCCTGGTGGAGGGCGAAAAGCTCAGCCGTGAAGTTCGAGCACCGGTCAGGGAGCTTGTATTGGAAACGGTTGTCCCCGACGACGAAGGCAGATCCGACACCGGCAGTGCTCTTGGAACCATCAGTGTAAATAAATATGGCGTTATCGAACCGCGAACAGAGTGCGACAAGCCTCGAGCGGTATACCAAATCCGGAGTGCTCTCCTTGGGGAGCGAACTAAGTTCGAGGTGAGTGTGAACCTGGACCTGATGCCACGGTGGCAATGGGCTTTCGCTCAACCGAAGGGTGGAAGGAAGGGTAAAATCGAGCCGCTGTAGCAGGCGGCGAAACCGAACTCCCGGTGGAAGCAAGGCAATCGCAGACAACTGATATTGGCGATCGAGTGAGTCGTCAAAAAATAATCTGTAAGATGGATGGTTGGGCATCGACCGTAGGCGGCATGCGTACCGACACAAGAGTATGTCACGTCGAGTGGTCAAGGGTAATACAGCAGCCTCGGCATACAGACTTTCAACAGGGCTGGTATAAAATGCACCGGTCGCCAGACGTAATCCACGATGGTGGATAGAGTTGAGACGGCGGAGAATCGACGGCCGTGCAGAAGAGTGTACAAGGCTTCCATAGTCGAGCTTCGACTGAACAATGGCCTGGTAAAGGTGAAGCAGGACGGTACGATCCGCTCCCCATGACGTGCCACTGAGGACACGAAGGACGTTAAGGGATCGGGCACAACGGGCAGCCAGGTAGGACACATGTGTGGACCAGCAAAGTTTCCGATCCAACATGAGTCCCAAGAATTTTGTAGTCTCCACGAAAGGGAGAGCAACAGGGCCGAGACGTAGAGAAGGTGGAAGAAATTCCTTGTATCTCCAGAAATTGATACACACAGTTTTCTCAGTGGAGAATCGGAAGCCGTTTGCGATGCTCCAGGAATATAGACGGTCAAGACAGCGTTGGAGAGAACGCTCCAAGAGACACGTCCGCTGGGCGCTACAATAAATTGCGAAATCGTCAACAAAAAGAGATCCGGAGACGTCAGCTGAAAGGCAATCTACGATCGGATTGATTGCAATGGCAAAGAGCGCCACACTCAAGACGGAGCCCTGTGGTACCCCATTCTCCTGGCAAAAGGTATCTGACAAGACAGAGCCCACCCGTACCCGGAACTTGCGATCCGCCAAAAACGCTTGAATGAAAAGAGGAAGGCGGCCCCGAAGGCCCCATGTGTGCAATGTGCGGAGAATGCCCGCTCTCCAACAGGTATCGTATGCCTTCTCCAAGTCGAAGAACACTGCTACTGTTTGACGCTTCTTTAGAAAGTTGTTCATAATGAAGGTCGACAACGTAACGAGGTGGTCAGCAGCAGAGCGGTGTCGACGAAAACCGCATTGGATATTAGTCAGGAGGCGGCGAGATTCGAGGAGCCAGACCAACCGAGCGTTAACCATGCGTTCCATCACCTTACAGACGCAGCTCGTCAGGGAAACGGGGCGATAACTGGAAGGAAGGTGTTTGTCCTTCCCTGGTTTGGGGATGGGGACAACAATGGCTTCACGCCAACTTGTGGGAACATGACCTTCAGTCCATATGCGATTGTAGGTACTAAGAAGAAAGCACTTGCCCGCAGGAGAGAGGTTCTTCAGCATCTCAATATGAATGGAATCGGGCCCGGGAGCAGAAGACCGGGACAGGGCGAGAGCACGATCTAGCTCCTGCATGGTGAAGGCGACGTTATAATTTTCACGATTAAAAGAGCGGAAAGAAGGCGGCCGTGCCTCCTCTACCTGTTTGCGAGGGAGAAAGGCAGGGTGGTAATGGGCAGAGCTCGAAACCTCCGCAAAGAAACGACCCAATGCGTTTGAAACATCAGCTGGGTCCACGAGGACTGCATTCTCCACGGTCAGGCCAGGAATCGGGGAGTGGACCTTGATGCCGGACAAACGGCGTAGGCCACCCCAGACAACCGTGGAGGGAGTAAAACGGTTAAAAGAACTAGTAAAAGCAGTCCAGCAAGCTTTCTTGCTGTCGTTTATGATACGACGGCACTGCGCTCTCATACGTTTGTAATTGATGCAATTCTCCAAAGTTGGGTGGCGGCGGAAGGTGCGTAAAGCACGGTGCCGGGCTCGAAGCGCGTCGCGGCAGGCTGCAGTCCACCAAGGGACCTGGACACGACGTGGAGAAGAGGATGTACGAGGTATGGAACGTTCAGCAGCAGTGAGAATAACCTCTGTGAGGTATTCGACCTGACTGTCACAGTTGGGAAAATTCTGATTGTGAAAAACAGCCATGGAAGAATAAAGCCCCCAGTCGGCTTTAGAAATGTTCCAACTGGTGGGACGTGGAGATGGGGAATGATGTAGGAAGTGGATGATACAAGGGAAATGGTCACTCGAGTACGTGTCAGAAAGTGCATACCACTCAAACCGACCGGCAAGCTGAGGAGTGCATATTGCGAGGTCTATATGGGAATAAGTGTGTGTTGTGTCAGAAAGGAAGGTCGGTGCACCGGTGTTGAGGCAGACAAGATCGAGGTGGTGGAGAATGTCCACCAAAAGGGAGCCTCTCGGACAAGGTGCCGGAGAGCCCCATAGGGGGTGGTGGGCATTAAAGTCGCCTACCAACACGAAAGGTGAAGGGAGCTGGTCAACAAGGTTTAGCACATCTGCCCTAGTAAGGGCAGATGACGATGGCGAATATATATTACATAGGGAGAAGGTAAATGTGGATAAGGTGATGCGGACGGCAACTGCCTGTAGGTGAGTGTGCAAGGAAATGGGATGGAAATAGACGTCGTCTCGAAGGAGCATCAGAACCCCTCCATGGGCTGGGACACCTTCCACGGGTGGCAGGTCGAACCGCACAGAGGTGTAGTGTGAAAAGTCTGCACGATCACGTGGACGCAACTTAGTTTCCTGGAGGCAGACTAGAAGCGGGCAGTGCAATCGAAGGAGTAGTTTTAACTCCTCCCGATTAGAACGAATGCCGCGAATATTCCATTGAAGGAGCGCCATGATAAAAATGAGAGAAGAAATAAGGATAAAGGCCAAGTAGCGAGCGGGGTCACCTCGACGGCCGCTGAGGACCGGATTTCGAGGGAGCACTGCTATCGCTGTCTGGGGCCAAAGGGTCATGTTCCATTGGTTCGACCGACGCGCCTGCCACCTCCCTGAGTTGATCGGGAGGGGCAGTTTCCACCGCCGGTAAAGGGCCGGGCGCCCGGCAAACGGAGCGTCCCGGTGAAACAGAAGACGGCCGAGGCCGGCAACTGTTGGACGGCGTGACAGATGGGTCACGCCTCGGCGGGGAAGGAGAGGAACTCTTTTTCTTGTCAGCTCTTCTGGAAGAGTGACGGCGGGAAGAGGCAGCTGACGGTTGGGAAGCTTGAGAACGCAGAAAATCCTCACGGACGGGTTCCTTTTTCAAGGTCCGGGCATCTTGTTTAGGTGCCCGCGGTTTACTAGAGTGTGACGAAGACTGTACCCTAGAAGCAGCAGGAGGAAGCGGGGACGTGGAACGGGCAATCTTCGGGCTGGCGGATCGCACAACTGTGTCAGCGAAAGTGAAGTCACATGTCTGGGTACTGGAATCCTTGGTAGGTCGAGTTGAGGTGAGTACCTTACTGTATGTACCCGTTGGGAGGACAGTGGGCTTTCGACTCGCCAACAACTTTCGAGCGGCAGATGTCGATACCTTCTCCGTAACCCGAATTTGCTGGATTACCTTCTCAGCCTTGTATACAGGGCAGTCGCGAGAGGAAGCCGCATGGTCACCGTTGCAGTTTAGGCAGTGAGGGGACGGAGGTGGGCAATCCCCCTCATGGGCGTCCCTACCACAAGTGACACACTTTGCTGCATTTGGGCAATGTTCACGGGTATGGTTGTACCTGTGGCACTGAAAACAGCGCGTTGGGTTAGGTACAAAAGGGCGGACGGAGATGACTTCGTACCCTGCTTTGACCTTCGACGGGAGGTCAACTCTGTCGAACGTCAAAAACACAGTACGAGTCGGTGTCAACTGGTTATCGACCTTTTTCATCACCCTGTGGACGGCTGTCACACCCTGATCGGACATATACGATTGGATGTCTTCATCAGACAACCCGTCAAGGGATCTCGTGAAGACTACCCCCCGTGACGAGTTGAGTGTGCGGTGCGCTTCGACCTTAACTGGAAAAGTGTGCAACAACGTAGTACGTATCAGTTTTTGGGCTTGGAAGGCACTTTCCACTTCCAGCAACAATGTGCCATTGCGCTGACGTGAACAGGTTTTAACAGGGCCAGAAATTGCATCTACACCTTTCTGTATAACGAAAGGATTGACAGAATTGAAATCCTTTCCGTCGGTGCGAGAGACAACCAGAAATTTAGGTACATTAGGCAGAGTCTTTTTAGGCTGAGGCGAGTCTAACTTACGTTTATGGGTCAACGTCACGAAAGAAGATAAGGAAGTCATCGCGGAAGTGTCCCCCGTGATTACCGGCGTCTCCGATGGCGCGCTCCTTCCTAGTGGGGGCCCTCTCCGAGGGCTTACCCGCCTTAGGTGATTGTTCACACCTCAGGTCACACCTCCCGAGAACTGACGGAGGGACCAATCGGCACGTTCGGAAGGTACCAGCTCGGGTAATCACCCCTCCCTGGGCCTGGCCTTTACCAGGGGGTACGTACGTGCCCTACTTGTCTACCCGGGGCGGGGAATTACGCGTTACCCCGTCACCTGCTACGCACGATAATGCGTGGGTCGGCCTTCAGACACGCACAGGGAGGAAAGAAGAAGAGGATAGGAAAGGAAGAGAAAGAAGGAAAGAAGTGTCTCAAACGCCGAGGCGGAGACTAATGAGGAGAAGAAGGCTAGGAGAGTACAAGGAGAGAAAGACAGAAAACGAAGGGTAAGAAAGGAAGGAACGAAGGAAGAAAAGCCACAACAAGAACCACCGTATCTCACGAAATATGCCCGTCTCCGGGCGAAGGCATAAACCGGGAGGGAAAGTGAAGCAGCCTGGGGCAGAAGAAAGGCTGCTCCGGCTCGGGGCCCCGTGCGCGCCACACACGTACCCACAAAAGAACTGTGGGCCCCCTGGGGGGGTAGTGTTGTGTGTCAAACTACGTTACGATTAAACATCACTTACTAATTAATAAAATGACCTTGTTACTTTGGAGCGAGAAAAAACTTACTTTGATATTTAATTAGAGGCAAAATGCCTGTACAAAATGTTACAGAGTAAAGAATGTATTAACAGAAATTTCAGCTTAAAAATCCAAAATAAATAACACTGTAGTACATAAAACAACTTGAAATACATTTACAGTATAAATGAATTTTATGCACTTCTTTTTCCAAGAAGATTTATTTGTTAGATCATTTAAAATATATTCTGATTAGTAATTTTAACAAAATAGAATCATCATCTTCAGATCATATAAGGAACCAATCTTTACAACTGCTTACTATTTTGTCAGAGATACACTTGTTTATCATAAAACATTCAGATATTTTAGTGATATGAATTGTGCACTGTGTGTAAATTTATATATTTATTATACGACAAGACATACCACTAGCAGGTCACATCCCATAGTTGTATGGTAAACAAGTGTACAGCTAAGCAGTAAAAAGTTGTAAAAATTGGTTCCTTATGTGAAGATGGCAATTCAATTGCACAGAAACCAGTCACCAGAATATATTTATAAGTGAGCTAAGGAAATAAATCCTCTTGAAAAATGAGTGATCGCCTACTACAATTGACAACATGTAATCCACATAATACAGTATAAATGGTAGCTGTGAGCTACTACACTGCCAGATGCAATAGACAAACAGTGTACATATCGATCTGCAACATGCAGAAAGGTTAGAATTGTCAAGAGAGCTAATAATTATATATACCACCCCACATCAATCAGGTGAAACAGTTTAAAAGCCAATCACAAACCCCTGGGCAACGGCTTTTTCTTGCCGGACAGTACTTTCAAATCCAGAGACATCAAGGCAAAGCTAGTATAATGCCTATTTAACAAGGGACCTTTTCAGGTCCTATCATGACTATTATCTCTATCAATATCGAAGGCTTACCCTTATGCAAAGAGGAATGATAAAAGACCTACGTAAGGAAAATAGCTGATGTGCTCTGTATGCAAGAGACTCACAGATGGTAACCTTAATCGCCCAAAAGTCCAAGGCATGCATTTGGTGACAGAGGTCTCATCGTCAATATGGCAGTCCTGTTTTTGTGAAGTCTGGAATTCAGGTACTGTGACCACTGTATTGGACATAGATGACGTAGAGACCATTACAACTGATCTTAACAACTGAACCATAACAACTGTCTACAAATCGCCACCTCATAACTTCAATGTCGATGCAATTCATAAACATAATAGCACTAGAGTAAATTGTGTAATTGGTGACTGCAATAGCTATAGCACTAGACGGGGATACTCTCAAGATGACAAGATGGGATGGCAGTTATCAGCTAGGCAGAGCATAACAAGCTACCTTTACTTCAACACTGTAAGCTTCCACCCTCTCAATAGTGGCAGATGGCGAAGGGAATATAATCCTGATCTATTTTTGTGGCAGAATCTGTAAGTCAGCAATGCATAAAAACTGTATGCCCACCAATACCGAAAACCCAACACCAACCTATAATGTGCCCAATTATGACTGCTGTGAAACCAGTTTGTGTACCATACTGCCCACAGAACAATTTCAGCAAGGTCAAATGACTAAAATACCAGGAAATCTTAGATCGCGAGGTAGCATCCTTACCTCCTACTCCTGAATCATACGATAAGTTCATAGATGCCATAAAAAAGTTCAAGATTAGCTATACCCTGAGGCTGTAAAACTAAGTACATTCATGGTCCAACAGTGACTGATTTACACGCATATTTAGCATTGTTCAATAAAGATCCATTCATTGAATCAACAGTGACTGTAGGTCAACATTTGTTAAATTCTATCCAGAAGCTAAAAGAAATAGTTGGATTAATCTTATGTAAGAGCTAGATATGAGAATAAACAGTCAAAGCATGGTGCCTTCTTAATGCTTAAGCAATGACCCTACTCTCCTGAACAACTGTGCAAACATAGCCACTGAATTACCAAAAAATGGAAAACCAGAAAAGAGCTCTCTTAGACAAACAAAGAATATGAGCAATACCATGGAGGATGAAATAAACTCACTGCCACAGCTCATCTCAGTAGATGTAGCATAGTGAAGCCATTGCAAAATGTAAGAAAGGGACTAGATCTGCATCCACATAAATACTCTGCAAGTCACACTGAAGTGCACAGCAGGCGCCTCATTGAACCACATTTATGATACTTTTCTATAGTTCCATTCCCTAATAGCTTGTGGGGAAAAAAAGGAACAACTACATCTTTCTGTTTTCAGTCTGATTTCTCTTATTTTATTATGATGAACATGTCTCCCTAAGTAGGTGGGTGCTAACAAAATAAGTTCACATTTAGAAGAGGAGATTAGCGGAAGACATTTCACAAACAGGTCTTGCCACAATGAATAACACCTTTGTTTTAACAATTTCCAACTCAACTCTTACATCATTTCTGTGACACTCTCTCTCCTATATCATGATAATATAAAATGAAATGCACTTCTCTGAACTTAATTTAAATTGTACCAAAATAGGATGCACAAGTGTAGTGTACTCATTTTCTATAGTAGAACTATTGCATCTTTGTAGAACTATTGCATCTTCTAAGTGTTTTGCGAAGGAAACGTAGCCTTTGGTTCGCCTTCCCTTCAATATTTTCTTTGTGTTCTTTCCCAATTAAGTTGTTTGTTATTCCTAGGTATTTAGTTGAATTGATGCCCTGTAGATTTGACTGATTTACCATGTAATTTAAGTTTAATGGATTTCTTTTAGTGGTCACATGAATGAACTCACATTGCTTATTAAGGGTCACTTGCACCATGCAGATATCTAAATCATGTTGCAGTTGCTTTTGATCTTCTGGTGACTTTACTAACTGATAAATGGCAGCATTATCCGTGAACAGTCTAAGGGAGCTACTCAGATTTTTAATTGTGGTTTTAGGGCGCACAACTGCTGAGGTCATTAGCACCCAACACCGCCCCTAGTAAAATCGAACCGGGGTTAGAACTTAAATAGCTTTCACCATATTTGCTTGATGTATAAAAAGTAAAACTCTGTTAGCAGAATGCGGATCATCAGCTATAATATCAGCTATTTCAAATGGTAACATAGATCATGACGGAGATGATTAAAAAACGGACATTGCACTAAAAGGTGGTACACAGTAAAAGGTCATCGCAGTGCTCACATAAGGGAGCAGGATCACCACGAAGTAAATACTGGTGGCTATAACGGCAGTGGCCAATACGAAGCCGGGCCAGGACAATCTCCTCTCGATGAGAGGGTCGAGATGACATTGGCCAAAGATCAGTCACAGGTTTAATGGCCCGCAATTTGTTCCCTGACAGGGATGAGCAACGTAAAAACCAACGGGAGATGATACGCCGGGAGACACCAGCGCAAAGGTCATTAGAGCTAGTAGAAAAGGTATATAGCCGAGGAAAAGGAGAACTGCCTCCTTGGCAGCCGTATCCGCAGACTCATTCCCCAACACTCCCACGTGGCCAGGGACCCACAGAAACGTCACAGTAGTTCCGCTCACTGAAAGAGAGGTAAGGCAATTGTGTATGCTTTGTATCAGGGGATGGACAGGATATAGCTTGAGAAGGCTCAAAAGAGCACTCTTAGAGTCAGAGCAAATGACAGTCTCATTGAGCGTGTTGCGCCGGACGTATTGGGTGGCTTGATATAATGCATACAGCTCAGCTGTAGAAATGGAACTCCACTCAGGGAGACGATATTTAAACGAGGCGTTGCCAAGTACAAAGGCACACCCAACACCCTGGTCTGTCTTTAAGCCATCAGTGTAGATGAAGAAATTGTCATCAAATTTGATCCGGAGTGCGAGAAATTCTCTCCGGTAAACAAAATAGGTCTGGAGTCCTTTGGAAGAGAATGAAGGTCCAAGTTAATACGGACTTCGGGGCTTAGCCACGGTGGAGAGGTGCTCTCTCCAGTCGAGAAAAAAGCAGGCATTGTAATGCCGAGCTGGCCAGGTAACGAACGCAAGCGTACTCCAGGTGGTATCAGAGCAGACGGGCGCACGGCAAAGAGACCGTCAAGTGAATCATTAAAGAAAACAGCATACATTTGCATGGATGACAAACGGCTAGTGTAACGGCTAAGCAGGAGTTCCCGATGGTAAGAAAGGAGTAGTTCAGCGGCCTCGGCATAGAGGCTCTCAACGGGGCTAGTGTAAAATGCTCCCATCGCCAGACGGACCCCTTGGTGGTGGATTGTGTTAAGGCGGCGCAGTATGGATGGTTGAGCCGAAGAATAAACGATGCTTCCATAGTCCAGTTTGGACTGAACTATGGTGCGATACAAATGGAGGAGAGTAGACCGATCAGCTCCCTAAGAGGTGCCACTTAACACCCGCAGCACATCGAGAGAGCGGGTACAGCGAGCTGCCAAACGAGATGTGTGGGGAGACCAACGTAACTTCCTGTCAAAAACAAGTCCCAAGAACGCAGTTGTCTCCACAAATGGAAGTACTATGGGGCTCAGATGAAGGGGCAGGGGAAGGAACTCCTTCCGTCGCCAGAAGTTCATGCAGACTGTCTTGTCAGCCGAGAATCGAAAGACAATGTCCATACTCCACGTGTGAAGAGTGTCTAGGCACAGCTGAAGACGCCACTCCAGGAGACCCGTTTGCTCAGAGCTGCTGTAGATTGCGAAGTCGTCGACAAAGAGGGACGGCGACGCTCCCGGTGGTAGGTGATTGGCTATAGAATTGATTGCCACTGCAAATAAAACGACTCTCAGGACCAAGCCCTGGGGGACCCCATTCTTTTGAATAAAAGTGCTCGATAAAACTGAACCAACGTGCACTTTAAACACACGGTCTGTTAAAAATTCCTGGATAAAAATTGGCAGGTGACCCCGAAAACCCCGTGTATGCAGAGTGCGGAGGATGCCCATCCTCCAGCAGGTGTCGTATGCCTTTTCCAGATCAAAAAACACCGCTACTGTCTGGCGCTTCCGTAAAAAGTTATTCATTACTGAAGTAGATAGGGCGAAGAGATGATCCACAGCAGAACGGTGCTTGCAAAACCCACATTGGACATTAGATAGGAGATGCCGCATTTCAAGCCACCATACCAGGCGCCCAAGAATCATGCATTCCATCACCCTGCATACACTACTGGTGAGGGAAATGGGGCAGTAGCTGGAAGGGAGAAATTTGTCCTTCCCAGGCTTTGGTATGGGAATGACTATGACTTCATGCCAGCATCGTGGAAAGGTGCCTTCTATCCATATGCGGTTGTAGGTGGCCAGTAGGAAGTGCAAGCTCGTTGGTGAAAGGTGTTGCAACATCGCTACGTGAATGCCATCTGGTCCTGGAGCGGAAGACTGCAAAGACGAGAGTGTGTGGTGGAGCTCTTGTACAGTAAACTCGGTATTGTAGCATTCACGATTCTGAGAGGTAAAGGGCAATGGAGTCACCTCCACCGTCTGTTTCCTAGTGAGGAAAGCGTCAGTGTAGTGTGAAGAGCTAGAGACCTCTGCAAAATGTCAACCGAGTGTGGGGCTATTTGTGGAGGGTCGACGATGGTGTCAGTTGCGACACAGAGACCGGGAATCGAGGAATGAGCCATAGTACCTGATATTTTTCTGAGGTTACCCCAAATGATGGAGGAAGGGGTAGACCTATTAAAAGAGCTCGTGAATGAGTGCCAACTGGTGCGTTTACAGTCACGAAAGAGGCAACAACAATAGGCCCACAGCCGTTTGTATCGGATGTAGTTGTCGAGCGTGGGCCGTTGTTTGAAGGTTCTAAGGGCACGTCGCCGTGCTTGCAGAGAGTCACGGCATTCCGCAGTCCACCACGGGACAAGGGGACGACGTGCTTGTGTAGTCTTACAGGGGATGGAACATTCTGCAGCTGTGAGAATAACTGTGGTAATGTGTTCCACTTAGTCGTCTATACTAGGATATGAGTACCAACATCCACCAGTGACGAGTAGAGCTCCCAGTCTGCTTTGGTTATCTGCCAGCTGTGTGGATGTTAAAGGGTGCCATGCGTCATTAGGTGAATTACACACTGAAAATGATCACTCGAATGTGTGTTTGAGAGAACAGACCATTGAAGACGCAGTGCCAGCTGAGCAGTACAGATAGATAGATCTATGTGGCTGAAAGTGTTTGTGGAGTCTGAAAGATAAGTTGGTTCACCAGGGTTAAGGCAGATGAGCTGAAGGTGGTTCAGTATATCTGCCAGGAGGGAGCCCCGTGGACATGGTCGTGGGGAGCCCCAAAGGGGATGATGGGCATTGAAATCGCCCACCAACAAAAACGGACACGGAAGCTGGTCAATAAGATCTAGAAGATCAGATCTAGTGACGGGAAAGGAGGAAGGAGTGTAAATATTGCACAGTGTGAAAATAAATTCAGGAAGGTCTATCCAGACAGCGACAGCTTGTAGTGGAGTACACAAAGGGACTGGTGTACTGTATATGTCATCCCGAATGAGCAACATTACGCCCCCGTGGGCTGGAATTCCTGCCACTGGAGGAAGGTCAAAGCGAATGGCAGTGTAGCGTGGGAAAACAATTCGAGTACCAGGGAGCAATTTTGTCTCCTGTAGAGAGAAGATAATTGGGTGATATGTTCGAATAAGAAGTTCCAGTTCTGTCCAATTCGACCGGATACCATGAATGTTCCATTGAAGAATATCCATAGTAGGATAAAAAGAGATGGACGTGGACATCAGCCGGACGAAGGCGGCGGGCCACAATGCGAATGTTCGCAACTGGCGGAGTCTGAAGACGGGAGGATCTTGCTCCATATTCTCATAGGCGACCACAGCAGCCGTGCGAGGGTGGTTGGCAGCCCCATCTTTGGCTGATGCACCTGGAGAGACTATAGGATTCCGGGGGATGCCATCGTCGCATTGTGAGGTAGAAGGGGGAGGAAGTTTTCCCCCTACTTCACTTCTTGGAGCCCTGGTGAAGTTCCTCGAAAGGCTCAGATGTTTTGAAAGGGTGCGGAGGAAAGTTGGGTGAATGCTCCTTCTTAGACTTTCGGGTCTTGATCTGAGGTTTCACAGCTGAAGATGAAGATTTGGAAGAGGTATTCACACTTTTCGTTGAATGTGATGCCGTTGTCGAAGTAGACTGTTTGATGAGTACAGTAGTAAACTGTAGGTCACATGTCTGTGTGGCCATGTCCTGCGTTGGTGGAGGCGCTGCAACTACAGTACTATAGTTACCATGGGGTGGGGGAGTAGGCTTACGACTGGCGTACATCTTACGTGCAACTTGCATAGAAACCTTTTCCTTGACATGTATTTCCTGTATCGCCCATTCATCGGCAAACACGGGACATTCCCAGGAGGAGACAGCATGATTGCCGTTACAATTGATGCAATGGGGGGACGGTGGTGGACAATTCCCCTCATGTGAATGTTTACCACAGATGGCGCACGTTACTGGGTTCTTGCACGACTGACTTGTGTGATTAAATCGATGGCACTGTTAACACCGAGTAGGGTACTGTGATGACGCCTTGCGCTGCCAGATATTCCTTTAATTCATCCTCAGTCAGACCGTCCAAACAGGCTGAGTAGACTACTCCTCGGGAATAATTGAGGGTTGGATGAAGCTCAACACGAACCGGGTAACTATGGAGCAAATTAGCCTTGAGCAACCGCTGTGCCTGGGAGCCACTTTGTTTCCAACAGTAGTGTTCCATTATGCAGGCGGTTGCAGGTTTTAACTGGGCCGGCAATGGCATCTATCCCTTTCTGAATGATAAATGGGTTTACCGATGAGAAGGATTGTCCTTCCTCAGTACGGGTAACCACAAGGAACTTAGATGTCGATTGTAAATGCTTCTGTTCAGATACACTATTATCTAGTATGTCAACTTCCAGAAACTCTTTACATTTTCTTTTTTTGATAAAAACCATCGCGGATGTATCCCCCATGATTGCCAGTGTCTCCGATGGCACGCTCCTTCCTGCTGGGGGCCCCCCAACAGAAGCACACCTGCCTTGGGTTATTGTTCCCACCCCAGGTCGCACCTCCCGATCTACAGACGGAGGGACCAATTGGAGAATCGGGAAGGTATCAGCACAGGCAATTGCCCCTCCCCTGGCCTGGCCTTAACCAGGGGGGTACGCACGCACCCTACATGCCAGCCCGGGGCTGGGACTTACGCATTACCCAGTCACCCATATGGGTGGCCATCAGGTGCTTACAGGGAAGAAGAAGAAAGAAATAGGAGGAGAAGCCTCAAACGCTGATGCGGAGGTAAAGAAAGAGGTGAGAGAAGAGCTGAAACCAAAAAAATTAAAACTTCGGTTCCCTGAAGGATGCACGAAACTCGGTCTCCAAGGGAGGGGAAAAGGACAGTTGGAAAGCGTCGTGTAGCACAGAAAGGAAAGAGTGCCACAAAGGCTGGGGCCCCGTGCTCGCCACGCACGTACTCACCACATAGCGGTGCGCCCCCGGGGGTTGGGGGGGGGGGGGCTACTCAGATTGTCTTCTAAATTGTTTATTGAAAAGAAAAGAGGAGTAGTAGAGGCCCTATAATACTTCCCTGGAAAACACTAGATATCACTTCTGTTCTCACAATGACTTGCTATCACAACATACTGTGTCCTTTCTGACAGTAAATCATTAATCCAATCGCACAAATATGGCGATATTCCAGTAGCACGCAATTTGATTAGAAGATACTTGTGAGTTACAATGCCAAATGCCTTCCAAAAATTTATAAATACAGAATCTATTTGACATCTCTTGTCTATAGCACTCAACACATCATGTGAGTAAAGAGCTAGCTGTGTTTCACACGAACAATCCTTTTGAATCTGTGTTATCAATAGGATGTTATCTTTGAGGTAGTTCATAATATTTGAGGAAAGTGTATCCTACTGCACACCAACATCAATGATTTAATTTTGCAGACCGCTCCTATTGCCCTTCTTGAATAATGGAGTGACTTGTGCAACTCTCCAGTGTTTAGGTACAGATCTTTGAGTGAGCAAGTGGTTGTATACAATAGCTGGGTATGGTGCTATTGCATCAGCATACTCTGAAAGAAACCTAGCTGGTATACAATCGGCACCGGACTTACTTTTGTTAAGTAATTTAAGTTGCTTTAATACAACAGGGATATCTACTTGTAAATTAGGCATGCTGGCAGCTGTTCTCGATACAAATTCTTGAGTATTTGCTTTGTCATCTTTGGTAAAGGAATATTGGAAAGCTGTGTTAAGCAATTCTGCTTTAGCAGAAATGTCATCAGTAACATCACTATTGCTATTGTGTAGTGAAAGTATTGATTGTGTTTTACTGCTAGTATACTTCACACATGAGCGGAATTTCTTACAATTCTCTACCAAATTATGTGAAAGAGTTTTGTTGTGGTAACATTGAAGTTCCAGCTAAATTTCTAGAATCTGTAATAGATTGTCACTATTGCGAATTTTGTACCCATTTAAATTTGGCATGTTTTTCCTTGCTTTTGCAAGAGTGGTCCTGCCTGTTTTGTGTACCACAATGGATCAGCCCCCTCTTTTGTTAATTTGTTTGATAGAAATCTGTCAATGGTTGTCTATATTATTTCTTTGAATGTAAGCCACATCTGATCTACACTCACACTGTTAGTTTCGAAAGACTAGAGATTCTCACTTAGGAAAGTGTTATCTGGTTTTCTGAATAAATATGATGTTCTAGTAGAACATATCAGACATTGTGGCCCACAGACCAAACAGTGAATGCTAAATATTGCCGCGAGACCCCACGTAAACTGACTGCTGGTGTGGCGCAGGGGATAGCATCACCGACTGCGGTGCCGGTGAGGGAGGGACTCCGTTCTCCTGTTCAAAACGACCAGAAAAGGTGTCACCGATTCTGTACTTAAAACTGCATGGAGAAAGAAAGGACTTCATAAAAGTGGGAAGACATCCACAAAAACCCCAATTTGAAAATAAAATGCCGCCAAGTAGTGTCATAGGCCTTCTTAATGTCAAAAAATATAGCCAAAAAGTGATGCCTTTGTAGGAAATTCTGTTGTATCGCCACCTCCAGTAAGGCCTGGTTATCGAAGGTGGAACGATATCTCCTGAAACCACACTGGAAGCGACTAAGAAGCTGCCTGGATTCTCACATCCAGATGAGGCTGCAGTTGACCATCCGCTCCAAGGTCAGATAGTGAGGGCAACACTACGGTAGCTACTCGGGCGTGTAAAGTCCTTTCCAGGCTTTAAAAGAGGAATCATAAGCACTTCACGCCAGGAGCCGGGGAAAGTGACCCGACTGCTAATTTTCATTAAAAATGGCGAGGAGAAATTCTTTATTTCAGTCGGTAAGGTGTTGTAGCATGCCGTAATGGATCCTGTCATAACCAGGGCATGTGTCACGAGTTGAACATAGCACAGAATCGAGTTCCCACATGGAAAAGGGGCAACTGTAATCTTCATCAATGGTGGACTTGAAGTCCAAACTACCCCTCTCCACAGACAACCCATGGTGTCAAAGCAGAAGTCTGACTGGCAGTAGAAGTGACTGCGGTGAAATGTTCTGCCATAGTCTGCGCAATGACTTGTGGGTTCATCTGTAGGGTGCCATTTCCCATTACAGCAGCAATTGGGTGCCTTCCTCCTCTCCCGGATATTCTCCTGATGGTCTCCCATACTTGTGAACTTTTAGTGGAATGTGTAACAGTATTGAGGAACTGTTGCCATGACCATTTCATGCTCTCCTGAATCGTTTGCTGATATCTTGCCCTCACTACCCGAAAGGCTGCGAGGTTCTCTGCAGTTGACCAGCTTTTGAACTTACGCAGAGCTGCTCACCGCATCGGTATTGCAGAGCGGCATTCTTCACTCCACCTTGGGACGGGGTGCTGTCTCGGTTGACCTGAAGACTGAGGAATAGAAGCTGCAACGGTGTTGTGGATCGTTTGGGTGACATGGTCCACCCATTCCTGGACATTAACACGAGAATCAAGTTTAGTCAGTCTGCCATAAAGGGTCCAGTTCACTCTACTAAGCACCCATCGTGGTGGTCGTCTAACGGGCTCGATTCCATCTGGCTGGTTGATCCAATTGGGAAGTGATCACTTCCATGAAGATTAGCATCCACTTCCCATTGAATTGTAGGGGCAAGGGCTGGGGAGCAAAGCGTGGGGTCTATAGTACAGATGTGTGTGGGCTGTCCAGTGTTAAGTAAATGGACAGAGGATATCGGAAGAAGCCTCTCAATTGCTCAACCCCTGGAGGCAGGTAGTTTCAGACCCCCAAAGCACATTATGTGCGTTAAAATCACCACAAAGGATGAAAGGGCAGGGGAGCTGCGCAATAAGGTCATGAAGGGCTTCCTCAGCAAATGCATCATGTGGGGGCAGATAAATGGCACAGACAGTCAATTGATTTATTTTATTTATTTATTTATTTATTTATTTGTTTTTTCTGTTCCATAGGACCCACTTGAGGAGAAAGACTCCATGGTCATGGAACAAGTCAATACATTGTTACACAAGAATGGTAATAGAAAAATTTTAAGTAGTCCTTTGCACACGACAATCTTAAGACAAAGTGAAAAGAATCAATAAAGAAAAAATGAATTAGCTTAATTGTTTAACTTTTCTAGGAGCTCCTCGACAGAATAAAAGGAGTGAGCCACGAGGTAACTCTTCAATTTAGATTTGAAAGCATGTGGATTAGTGCTAAGATTCTTTAGTTCTTGTGGCAGCTTATTGAAAATGGATGCCGCAGAATACTGCACCCTTTCTGCACAAGTGTTAAGGTGGTGTGGTGCAAATGTAGATTAGACATCTGCCTAGTATTCACCGAGTGAAAGCTACTAACTCGTGGGAATAAGCTGATATTGTTAACAACAAAAGACATTAAAGAAAAAACGTATTGTGATGCCAGAGTCAAAATTCCCAGACTACTGAAAAGGGGTCGACATGACGTTCGCGAACTTACACCAGATATTGCTCGAACCGCCCGTTTTTGAGCCAGAAATATCCTTTTTGCATCAGGCGAGTTACCCCAAAAAACAATGCCGTACGTCATAAGTGAGTGAAAGTAAGTGAAATAGACTACTTTTCGTGTTGAAAAATCACTTATCTCAGATATTGTTCTAATGGTAAATATAGCAGAATTTAGTTTTGGAACAAGATCCTGAACATGGGCATTCCATGACAGCTTACTGTCTATATGAACACCTAGAAATTTGAACTGTTCAGTCTCACTTATCACATGCCCATTATGTGTAATCATAATGTCAGATTTCATCAAATTATGTGTTAGAAATTGTAAAAACTGAGTTTTACTGTGATTTAACATCAACTTGTTTTCTATTAGCCATGAACTTATCTCTTGAACTGCATTATTTGATACTGTGTCAATATTACGAGCAACATCCTTCACTACCAAGCTGGTATCATCAGCAAACAAAAATATTTTACAATCACCTGTTATACTCGAAGGCATATCATTTATATAAATAAGAAACAGCAATGGTCCCAAAACAGACCCCTGGGGCACCCCATACTTAATTGTGCCCCATTGGGATTGCACGTCATAGCCATTTTCTACACTGCGGAGAATTACCTTCTGTTGTCTATTATTAAAGTAAGAGGTGAACCAGTTGTGGGCTACTCCCCGTATTCCATAATGTTCCAACTTCTGCAACAATATTTTGTGATCAACACAATCAAACGCTTTTGTTAAATCAAAGAAGACGCCTAATGTCCGTAGCCTCTTATTTAACCCATCAAGTGCCTCACAGAGAAACGAAAATATAGTGTTTTCAGTCGTTAAACCACTTCTAAAACCAAACTGTACGTTTGACAGGAAATTATGTGAACTGAAATGATCAATTAATCTTGAATATACAGCCTTTTCAATAACTTTGGAAAAAACCGATGGCACAGAAATAGGTCTATAGTTGTCTACATTATCCCTTTCTCCTTTTTTATAAAGCGGTTTCACTACTGAGTACTTTAATCTGTTAGGAAACTGACCATTCTGAAAGGAAAAATTACAAATATGGCTTAGTACTGGGCTAACATATGGAGAACAGTACTTTAGAATTCTGCTAGATACCCCATCATATCCACAAGAGTCCTTAGTCTTTAGTGATTTAATTATTGACTCAATCTCACCTATGGAAGTATCATGAAGGATCATTTCAGGTAACAGCCTCGGAAACGCATTTTCTAAAAACGTTATATGATTACCTGTAGAAACTAGAGTTTTGTTTAGTTCCTCTACTATATTCAGAAAGTGATTATTGAATATTGTACATATATCTAACTTGTCAGTAACAGTAACATTCCTACTACGCACTGACGTTATATCTTCTACCTGCTGCTCCTGACCAGACACTTCCTTCACGACTGACCAGATAGTTTTAATTTTATCCCGAGAGTTTGCTATTCTTTTTGCATACCACATACATTTTGCATTCTTAATGACTTTTTTCAGAACCTTACAGTACTGTTTGTAATGAGCTACTGCATCTTCATTCTGACTGCTTCTAACATTTTGATACAACTCCCGCTTAGTTCTACATGATACTCTTATCCCCTTTGTCAGCCACCCTGGCTGTCTGTTACTGAAAGTACCCTGTTTTGAGCGTTCTAGCGGAAAGCAACTTTCAAACAGCATAATAAATGTGTTCAGAAAAGCATTATATTTATCATCTGCATTATCAGCACTATAAACATCCTGCCATTCTTGTTCCTTAATTAGGCTTAAAAAGGTCTCAATTGCAACTGGATTAACTTTTCTGAGTAGTTGATATTTATGTTTAACATTTGTTTGAGAACAAATACTTTTTAGAATTAAAAGTTGGGCATCGTGGTCTGATAGGCCATTTACTATTCTGCTGACAGAGTGCCCCTCTAATAATGAAGAATGAACAAAAATATTGTCAATGGTAGAACTGCTATTTCCTTGCACTCTCGTTGGAAAAAATACTGTTTGCATCATGTTATAGGAATTAAATAGATCTAACAGCTGACTTTTCCTTGAGCTATCACCTACACAATTAATGTTGAAATCTCCACATACAATTAAATTTTTATACTTCCTATACAGTGAACCCAGAACCAATTCCAGCTTGGGCAGAAACATTTTAAAATCTGAGTCAGGGGATCTATAAATAACAACTATTACTAGTTTAGTTCAATTAACATTAACAACTCCTGCACAACATTCAAATATCTGTTCTGTGCAGTGTTTAGAAAAATCGATTGACTCCGATGAAAAATCGTTTTTTACATACATGGCCACTCCCCCACACTGCAAGGAACTCCTAGAGTAGAAGGCAGCTAACCTGTATCCTGGCAAAGGAAGTCTCTTAATTGTCACACCACTTAAAAAGTGCTCTGAAATTCCAATAATGTCAGAATCAGTATCAATAAGCATTTCATTAACTTTATCTCTGATACCCTGTATATTTTGATGAAAAACAGTAATTCCCTTATTACTTATATTCTTAGACTTTGTCAAAGGTGGTTCAATTCTTAGAGGGACTTCCTTTAAGCAGGAATATCTATCAGCTGTCTTCAGTCTAAAAAAGGTGCAGCCCTAACACCAACTACTACAGGAATTTTTCCATGAGTGAAACCCCCACCCCCTACTACACTGTCACCTATGAGCTTTGCCAACCTCCCCTTCCCATACCTATTGAGGTGCAGACCGTGCCTAGTAAAATCCGACCTTTGGATAGTCTCAACTGGCACCACTGCAATGTGATCCATGCCCTCCGTCATCAGCGCCTTCTCAAGCCCCATGTTAACACGGCTGACAGCCGTATTAAGACAAGGCCTATCATGACGCTGAAACAGCTGCACGAAATGCACATTCGTGCCACCAGTTTCAGTTGCTATCCTTTCCAGATCACCACCTATATCATATTCCCCGTCCCTATCAAGACTATTCCCGGCCCCACCCACTATAACTACCTGATCCTCTTTTGAAAAATTCCTACATAAGTCCCCTACGTTACAAGTGACCTGAGCTAACCCTGCACTAGGCTTCACTATGCTGGTGACCTGGTACTCACTCCCAAGTACTTCCTGCAACTGTTGGCCAACACCTCTGCCATGAGAACTACCTAGCAGCAGAACCTCCTTCTTCCTAAGAGACCTCTCTACAGATTTCAGCTTACCAAAAGCTGAGGTCTGCTGCGTACTTCCTACACCTACAGCTACAGGAGGTTCATCTCCACTCAACTCCGACAGTTGGTCAAACCTATTTGCAACTTGCAATGTAAAGCTATCTGAATACCTTCTCCTAGCTACCTTCTTGCCAACTGCCAGTTCCCATTCCCCAGCCCCCCTTCCCCTCCTCAACCTACCTAGTTCCTCTTCAGCGTTTTTCAACTGCACCTGAAGGGCGCAGATCAAACGCTCCTGCTCCTCTATCAACTTATTCCTGCTGCAAATCCTACAGTTCCAGGAGAGAACCTCACCACAATGCCCACTGTCTTCCCCACTGCACTCCCCCCCATGAAAATACTTACTACAAATCCCACACTGCAGCCCACTACGCACGACCCTACGACAGAGCCCACACTTTTCACTCATGGTAAAATTTTACAATAATTTGTTAAGAAAAACTAGACGTCTACGTTATGAAGTTAAGTTTCTACAAAATAAGTAGGAAGTATTTTTTAACTACAGCAATCAACAAACCTCAGTCTCTACAAATCAAGTAACAACAACCAATAGTATCAGAAAAGAGCAAATAACACTACCACAGAAACTTTACACTGTTGCTTGTATAAACAAGTTCAAATTCAAGCGTCACTAATAAAATAACTAAACACTGTGAGAGTACAAGAGTTATCAAATACCGTAACTTAAAGTTTCTCAACCTCAACTACGTTAAAAACAGCAAGTCACCTGTTGAAAAGTACTAAAGTTAATAAACAACTAGCGCGATAACACCTCCTGAAATCTAAAACTTTAATAATTTAACTACAATACACAAACACTTATTGGAACTTAGCTTTCGGAGACCGCTACGGCTGGAACCACTCGCCACCAGATGTAAACAAAGCAGTAAGACGTCGATGCCGGCGCACACACGAACACAAATAACACCACTTAAAGCAATTACGGCACAACAAACGCTAAAATAACTGACGATCCTTTACTAGAACACCTCTAGATTGAATATTGTCACGTAATAACAATTAAAATAATTTTATTAATCCTAAAATTATATAAAAAAATCGAGAGCGATGTGCACAGCAGTCCAGCACTCGTGCCGTCACGCCAAAGATTGTTATATATATATAGTTGACGAAATACAGCGTTCAAACGCATCTGCTGCAACTGCTTGTAAGGGGGGTTTGAATAAGGAGCAAGGACGAGTGGCAGGCTGCGTCTACAAAAACAGCCACTCCGCCTTTAGCTCTCTCACCACTAAGGTCGTCCTTTCTATATACGTCATAACCACGTATCTCAGGGTTGGATGAGGGTTTAAAATTTGTCTCTTGTAGACATACACACAGCGGTCTGCCCTGAGTTAATAAGCGAAGTTCCTCCACATGGGTCCTGAAACCCTGTAGGTTCCATTGAAGTATGGGAGCCATCTATAACAGAGGTTGTATTTTCACCTTCTCTTTCCGCCGAGGTGGGAATACTGAACTAGGTGGAGGATCAGCACTGGGGCGAGAAGTTTGCCCCTGAGGGATATCCAGTTCCATAAGCTCTGGAGCAAATTCGGAGGGGAGGTCAGGTATAATGACCTCTATGTAATCTGAGGGTTTATTACCTGCCTTAACCTGCGCCTGACTTTTTTGCTGGTGTCTTTTTCGGCTTGGCAGCCTTTACAGTGGAGACAGCACCAGTAGAATGGGCTGTGCTGGCCGTTTGAATAGCCACCGGCTTGGAAAGTGGTAAGATCGGCACAGAGACCTCTACTGAAGAGGGCGCTGAAAGCTCTTCAATAGTGACAACAGTAGCTTTTTCAGATGAACAGTGAGTCTTCAGAGACGGTAACAGCTGCAGCCTTGCATGTGCATTGGCAGATGCAGGTGTTGGTACCGACACTAGCGACCTCAGTTTGCATAGCAACATCGGCCTTGGAAACCGAATTTTGAACAACTGCAGCCAACCATGTAACAAAGAAAGGAAGCTGCATGGCCTTAAAGATAGATATTCTTGGCCTCACGATAGGAAATTTGCTTTGTTGTTTTAATCTCCTGCACTTTCTTTTCCTCCAAGTACACACTGCAGTCCCTGCTCCAAACTGGATGCTCACCAGAGTAGTTCACACACTTTGGAGGTGATGAACAATCAACACCGTCATGTGTTGGCTTACCACATTTTCCACAAGTGGTTTCGCGCTTGCAACCGATGGTGGTATGCCCAAAGCACTGACACTTAAGGAAGCGCATCAGGTTCGGGACATAGGGCCGGACTTTCAACCGTAGGAAACCTGCCTTGATGTACTCAGGGAGTTTAGGGCTACTGAAGGTGAGGATGAAGGAGTCCGATTTCATTAACTCCCCACCCACCTTTTTCATTATATTTTGAACATCTACAAAGCCGTCCTTTGCCGACTCCCTTTTAGTTCTTCGGTTGTCATTTCCACAAGATCCTGCACGTAACTACACCTTTGCTGTTTTTCAGCGTGCCACGTAACTCTGCCTCAATAGGAAATTTGCCGAGGCATGCGGCTTTATGCAGGTTTGCTGCTTGCTGTGAATTACTGGTTTCCACCATCAATGTACCATTGAACAAGCGCTTAACAGATTTTAAGTCACCAGCAATACCTTCCAGACCCTTCTGAATGTAAATAGGTGACACTTTTTTCAAACGTACCCTCTTTCTGTTTGACAATTGAAAACACATTTGTGTTCCGTAACTATTCCCACCTCGTTTTGGATGAGGTCCTAAATTAGGGGGACTGGCTACCCGAGGTGCGGCAGTATCCTCAGAGGTTGCTTGCTAACCACTGTTCCACCTCAACAGCCATGCATCCCATCAGCTTGTAGCACACCTTCGGATTGAGATGTTTTTTTATAGAGGTATTTCCTTCCTCGTGACCTGGGCAGTCAAGCCAAGACCCCTATTCCCTGGTACACACAACGTTCCACCGCCGCACCATACGGTGGTCGCTGAAGGGCGGCCAGAGGTTACAGTGTCTAAGAGGACTGGCGGCACTTACCAGTACCCAGCTCAGGACCCCAGGTTCGCCAAGCCCGTACTAAGCAAATGAATACTGAGCCCCTGAGGGGTGAGGCACTGGTGGAGCTTGACTCTTATTACTGAAACCCAACACAATAAAAACCCACGTATTTGCACTTCATCAGCACAACAAACAGGCATCTCGCCAGCTGCAAGTGAGGTGGAGGATCGTTGACTTTAAACACTGCAAAAATCCTAAATATATGGGCGTTACTCTAGACCAACCTTTGACATTTAAACAGCATTGTCTTAACAGCAAACTTAAGGTGTGTAGCTGAAACAACATTCTGCAACGACTGACAGGTTTGACCTAGGGCGCAAGACCAAAGATTGTAAGAACATCAGCCCTATATCTCTAGGCTACTATGCTGGTGAATACGCAAGTCCAGTTTTGTATAGGTCAGTACATGCCAAACAAGTGGATGACACCTTCAACGAATCTGCCAGAATCATTACAAGATGTTTGCAGCCAACCCCTGTAAATAAAAGCTATCATCTGGCAGGTAATTCAATGAGAACAGGCAAGCCTACAAAGAGAGAAAAACCTGTAATATACATGTGGCACCCACTCCATGGGATGGAGCCATCAGCACAGAGGCTTAAATCGAAAACAGTTTTCTCACCTCAACTGAGAACCAGAATGACTATAGAACAACAGTAGAATGCTGGAAAGATGCAGTATGACACCAACGGATGGAACCCTTCAAAGCCTTAGCTGCTGGACATAACAAAAGTCTCTAAACTGACTACACAGTGGCGTAGCAAGGTCAAAAGTAATCATCATCATCATCATCATCATCATCATCATCATCATCATCATCAGAGACTGATTATACCTTTCAGTCAATCAGTCAATCTGGAGCATAGTACCTCTTGGGCCTGAACAGGAGAGAGATTAGACTCATGGTTGGATTGCTGACAGGCCATGGGAATTTCCAAAAACACCTACATACAATGGGAATAACAGAAGAGGACACTAAATGTAGGATCTGTGATGATGGTGATGAAAGTGCATCACATCTAATCTTCGAATGCATTGCATTGGACAGTAAAAGGCACAGAACATTTGGGACAACCAGACCTGAAGAAATTGTGTCTAATAAAGAACTGGTAAAGGGACTCCTTGCACTGTTTAAGGGCATTAGTTGACTTTGCTAGATATACAGGGAGCAATACCGCACAATAAACTTAGTTTCGGTGCGGGCAGTGGCGTGTTGGACCAAGACTGTTTTGGCTTCCCTGAGAAAATCAAATCAGTAATACCTCTAATAAAATTCCTCCACCCTTATTCAATGCTAACATTGATGCCTCATCTGATGTTAAGCCTTTTACTTCAAAATCATTCTTCACCGAATCTAAGGACTTTCTTCTTGGTCTACCTCAACTCATCTTACCCTCCGCTGCCAAGCTCAGTCTCTTAGGTAACCTTGCTTCTCCCATGTGTGTGACATGACCCCACCATCTCAGCCTGTTCGCTCTAACTGCTTCATCTATGGTATTCATTCCCAGTTTTTCTTTGATTTCCTCGTTATGGACACCCTCCTACCATTGTTCCCATCTATTAGTACCTGCAATGATTCTTGCTACTATCATATCTGTAACCTCTATCTTATAAATAAGGTAACCTGTATCCACCCAAATTTCACTACCATACAACAAAGTTGGTCGAAAAATAGAGTGGTGCACTGCTAACTTAGTCTTGCTACTTACTTCCTTCTTGCAGAAGAGAGTAGATCTTGGCTGAGCACTCACTGCATTAGCTTTGCTGCACCTCGATTCCAGTTCTTTCGCTATGTTGCCATCCTGTGAGAAAATACATCCCAGGTACTTGAAACTGTCTACCTGTTCTACCTTTGTTCCTCCTATTTGGCACTCAATCTACCGTATTTGAATCTCTTTCCCACAGACATTACTTTCGTTTTGGAGATCATATCATGATCGAGTTCTGAAATAATAGTTTGCAACCTTTCAATCGAATCGGCCATTACAACTAAGTCACCCGCATATGCCCTAAACCTAAACAAATGGGGGCTATCAAAATAATGCCACCCTCTGTGACTGTGGAGCCCTTCATATGACCACTCATATGTATAACTGCCCCCTCTGTCCCTCACACTGTACCAATGAGGACAATGTCAGCACAACCAAACACTACTGACATAGCCCACTTTTGGGCTAAGAATGTGTAGAAGCCTTTCTTTACCTCTGTATTTTTTATTTTTCAACTTTTTTAAATATGTAGGTATTTTATGATGTCTCTGACACAAATAAGAAATAGAACTACATGCTTGAAACACTAGTTTTCTCAGAAAAACAACCTTCTTTCATCAGCAGGTGAAGTTCCAAACTCCTTTAAATGGTCAGCCCCAAAGGCTGGGTTCAACAAAGTCTATTTTCATTGAAAATAAACTTCAAGCATGGTAGCACTTAAAAATAACTACCAAGCAAAAGGAAAGGCCATTAACTGACGTCACTGTATTGGTCACCAATGACAACAGTCTCTCAGAAGCAACACGAGCTATCATCATTTATCTGTCAGTCAACCTTCTGCCTCACAAAAACACTAGAGCAATGCATCAAAGTGGTGAAAATATGTACATGGCACTTGTTCCCAAACCTCTAATTTTTCTTCACTCACCTGTAGAGGCACCTGTATGCGGTGACAATTTTTTCATCATTTTATGAAGCTATTTAGGTATATTTATTACAATTTATATTTCATTTTGTCAATAATTTGTGATATTTCCACTTTTCAACAATGTTCATTGGTTTCAGCTCGCTACTCTCTATACTTTGCTATTCAATTCAATTCGAATCACTATGTAAATACAGCAAGTGAGATGATATGCAAAATATTGCGTTCCCACTGCCAATATACCAACTGCAAGACAATCGTGGATCATCATAGCCAACTTGCATGCTTATAAATATAGTGTTTCCAATTTCTATACGTCATATGAAAACGTCATGCCATAAACATTATAAAATCCTGATGTGTAACAGTTTTGTTATGCCGAGTAGATCACTCTAATTCTATACTTTGAAAGTTTTGGCTCGTGACTGTCAGCAGCACAGAAAAGTTCTGATTTCCCTGATTCACAAGGTTTCAGTATTATTCTTCTTATTCAAGTACAAATAGTTTTATGGCTCTATGGTGGGTATTAAACTAACAAAGGAATTATCTACGCTGTCGGCAACATTTAATTACATAAAACCACATCTGCTTAATTTTCATGACCCTTGTAAAATTGCTGTGGTAATTTCTATTATGCACGCCTGATATGTTCCCAGTTTCAAATTAGCAGCATTCTCCAGTGGAATGTTAGCCCCAATGAAAGCTTGAGATGTTGAAAAATGAATTACCCATACTTTTTATCGGTTTTAGCTCATTCTGCCACTGCACCAACATCTGAGAGATTTATTTGTGTTTTCAAATTCACCGTGATTGTTGACATTGTTGTCATTACAAATACAAAACCAAACCATAAGACTGAATGCACCCAAAGATCAACAATTTCCAAATGTTCAAAGAATGTGACGGACATTGTTGAATGTCTGCACAGGAAATGAAGTAGGCAGTACTCGACACGATATAAAACACAGATATATATCAAAGTGATGTGGAATCAATTGTAATCTATATAAGGATTTAATTGCTATAATTCTAATCAAATTTCCATTTTTTAATTCAAATGAAGTGATTCAAAACAATTTTGTCTATTATTTTGCAATTTTCCTTACAGGTAAATAGTTCCGCATTTTTAGGTAGATTTGTAAAATTTCATAAAACTTATGATTTTGCGCTTTGAGAAAAACAGGTGCCTGTACTTACCTGTATGTGGACAAGTGCTTGCAGAGTTCAAGATAAACAGTTATTGTGCATATTGTGCAGCTAAGGAAACATGGCAGATACATCACAATTCTGTGAAGTGTAGTTGTAAGTAAAGGCAATACTTGCCATTTCACCAATGGACCATACCTGCCAGGTCTAGAAACATCATTAGAAAGTTAGTAACAGTCATCAATGTAGTTTTGTCTTTGAATTCATGTTCTTCCACCTTCATGACATCTAAGGCACACTATATGAGGCTAAAAGAAATATTTCGACTTGGAGTAAAGTAGACAATGTACAGAATAATAATATGTCTCATTCATGACTACTGCTTGAATGTTTAAGAACCCACCAGGTCAGATTGAAGGAAGAAACTTGTACAAACCAGAGGGAGCAGCTAATTTTGTTTCTAGTAGATTCAGTCAACATGGAACTATTACGGAGATGCTTGTCAAACTAAAATGAGTATCCCTACAAGAAGACAAACTTATACAGACAGAATTTGAAGTTGACTGGAGAATGATTCTACAGCATCAGCTTGCTTGAGGACCATGAAGATAAGAGAAATTAGGGCTTGTTCATGGGCACAGACACACACATTTTTCCTTCTTCTATTTGTGATGGAACAGGTATGGAAATGAATATAGTCCAATTAAAATTACTCACTATTTGACAGTTCACATGCTGGAGACACTTTCCTCCAATCAGAATGCTCATTGTCATGCCTGGGCCGTTTGTTGTTGTCGATCTGCCACAAGTCGTCACTACAGTTCGAAATCCTTGCCTGGCTTGCTTTATTGATGTGTTTTGATTACAGTTCATAGTCTATCTTTTTTATTTCACATTTCATCACATGACAACCACACCAAAAACTATTGACGCACAACATGCTAATGAAAAACACATGTTCACATACAGCACTGATGAAATACTACAGCATTTCGATCCTTTCACAATAGCTTCACTATAGCATGACGTATTTAGTTATTATAATCATAGAGATCAACTAATATCACATGAGCCTGATATGGCAGAATTTTTCTAACGCTAGAAGTCACCATTGTCAGTAGTTAGGTATAAAGAACATATATACCGAAGTTGTGGCGTATGGTAACAATGAAGGTCGCAGATTCCCAAACAGAAAGTTACGAGTTCTAATTTCGCCTTGGTTAATTTTTTTTTTATTTCTAAATGTAATCAAAATTGTTTTTATTCATTTGTTTTACTATAATACTTTGCTCTGTCAATTGTATTGATTTCCTATTTTTCCTTATTTTTCATCTTATCATTCTTTTATCAATTGGAATTTGCATATGTCATCTGCAACATGTAACTGAATGCCAAGCAGCTCTGCTAATCGTGATGCAGCAGTTATGTAGGCACTAGCCAGGGTGAGTATATTTTCAGGTAAACAACAAAAGCGAGAAATTACAGTTTCCTTTTAGTGCCAAAACTGAAGGTTTTGTCTTGCATTTGTTCTTAAGTTACAGAAGACTTTTAATCATGGTTAACAAAATTACTTTAGTTCTGACACATATTGTTGAGTGCCATTTTACCTTACACCTCACACATCGAGAAGTTGTGGATAGGTCAAGAGGTGAGTAAATTCAGGACTGAAACACACATCCTCCACCACAATTGAATCATTGGCCACTTAAAGTAAGCTGCCACATCCCCAACATAACTGACAGTGATAGCTTCCAACACTGCTCCGTGTTATACAGTATATTAAGAGAATTTGTGAAATGACCCGCTGTGTTTGTGTGTCACCTACAGCCAGCAGCCTATGTGGCAACACCGTAGTGCCACATGACAAATGTCAACTAGCAAGTAATTTTAATTGGACTGTAGTAGTAGTAGTAGTAGTAGTAGTAGTAGTAGAAGGTACCCTCTACCCTACACTGTACAGTGACTTGCAGAGTGAAGTAATACAGTCCAAAATAATATATCTACGTTCCATTGACAGTGTTGTCATCAGAGATGAAGAACAAACTAAAATTATTAAAGAAAAATAAAGATAGAAAAGAGATGACTTACCAAAAGGACTGGCTCGTCGAGAGAAACAAATAAAATCACACACAAACACACATACAAGCTTTTGCCACCACTGGCAGCTTCTTCAGGAAAAAGAGGAAAAAAGGGGAGGAAAAGGGAAGGATATGGGTTTTAAGGAAGTGGAAAAGGAGTCATTCCAATCCCAGGAGTGGAAGGACTTACCTTAGGGGAAAAAAAGGAAGGTAAACAAATACACACACACTCAGACATATCGAAACGCAAACACACCTAGACAGACATTTGTGAAAAGCAAAGAAGTTGGACAGAGATACCAATTGAGGCAGAGGCTCTGTCCACAGAACCAAGGCAAAGATGCTAAAGATAGTGGGCGGGAATTTGAGTTAGCGGAGATTGAGACCAGGTGGGCAACGGGAGGAGAGAATAAGCTGAAGGGCAAGTTCCCATCTCCGGAGTTCTGAAAGGTTGGTGTTGGTGGGAAGTAAAATTATTAAAGGATGGAGAAAGAAATTCGCCTTGCCTTTTTCAAGGGATCCCTTTCAGCATTTCCTTGAAGCAATTTAGTGAAATCATAGAAAACCAAAATCTGGATGGTAGGGCAGGGATCTGAATGGTCATCCTACTGAATCTGAGAAAGCTTAAATGTTTAACAGTCTTTCTGTTCTGCCTGTCTGCAACTCAACATGTCCTCTACAACGTGAGTAGCAATCTACCCTTTTCATAATATCATTGAAATAAAATGTGTGACAAGAAACAGGAGTTTTTTTCAAAAGAAGAGAAAATATAGTTTTCCTCAACAGAAATCATCTATAGTACTGTACATAGAAAGTAGTCATAAAAACTGTAACTGGCCTGCATTTATGCAGGTAATAATTTTTCCTTTAAGAACTATGCTATCTATGTCCATTTAGCTGACACATTCAATACATTAATGTTTATTACGAATACAATATCTAAAACACATCACTAACTACTTCAATTACAGAAAAAATTCATCCACCTCATCACAAGCATCTAGTCCCAGGACAACATAAACCCATACAGCATGCCCATCTTAATTATTGTCTTGTTTAACAATGGAAAACAGAATTGAAATGTCATTTTTCTGACGAAGACCATGGCCAAAAATTTTAGTTGTGTGAATGTGATTGTCTATTTTTCATGCCAGTTAGCAGCTCAGCAAACGCCTTTATTGTGAATTATTGTCTTTTTTTAATGTCTTTTGTCAAGTTTGTAAGTGACATAACAAATTCTCAAGTTCTTTACTTCCTTCATAGTTTTCCTACACAATGAGGAACCCTAACATCTTTCCAGATACTAGCCTCTTGTAGCATTCTACCATTTTAACTATTCTGCATTCCAGACATGCACTATGGGATTCAAACAAAGAGAGCAAGTAGGACACACCACATGTGCAATATCTTCTGTTTCAACAAAAGATCAATTGGGTACCTGGGTGCAACAAGACTGTTAATGGAAAATTGCAAGATTGAGATAAATGACCTCAAAGTTTCGAAAGTGTAGGAGTCATTTAATAGTACACTAATGCACTGAGAGATATTTATTATCATTAACATGCAAGCTATATTTAATGACATAAATATTGCCGTTTATAGAAACTGAATTAACTTTGTTATTGCATAGAACATGTACTTTTTAGCCTCTTTCTTTTACAAATGTTCTAGCTCTATTATTTTTAGTGTTACTGCACAATATCTTGTTCTCTGAGTCTGATTCAACAACTGGCATGTTATTTCAAGCATCATTAATCACACAGTCCGTGTTCAGGACACAATTAAGCAACTCACTATAATTTTTTATGTAGCCTATCAAGATTGCATCCTGAAGTACTTTGTCACTGCATCTCAAAATGCAACAAACAGTTGATTCCGCTTATCAATTTGCACCTCTGATAGCACCTAGAATAAACTGCAACAAACAGACTATGATATAAAGTAAGTAGAACTGTGTAATAATAAACTTTGTCTACTTTAAGATATGGCAGAGAAAAATGATCAAATGCAACACAGACCTCTTCTTGCAACACGATTCAACTGGCTTGAACTTCTTTGCTGGTATTTTATTTACTGTGCTCACAGATATATACATTTTGCCAGAATTTCTAAGCTTCCTAGCAACATTTTGTTTTCACTCTGCCAAACTGTGTCGTCGTTTTAACCCTGCACAGTTTGTATCATTGTATCAACAATAATTTCTTCTTCCGAAGTAACATATTCATCACTAGCATCCATATTCACCATGTGGCTGCGCTGCAACTATGAATAATGAACCTAAAGTTATAGCTGCAACCAAAGTGTTGCACATGATCATCTTTCCAAGGAGCTCCTGCGATCTAGCGACGTCATAAGGAACTAATATTTTTATAGATGATAGTCAAATGTCTGAAGAACACAATGCACATATTTACACATTAACAGTGTTAGTCATTTAATGCTCTTGTTGCACCCAGGTACTCAATTGACCATGCTCTATAATGTTGAGCATTATTGTCCCTCTGTACAAAGTCTGGCCCCCAGAACCTTGGAACAATCACATGAGGTCGAAAAATTTCAGTCACAATACCTGATGGCCATTAAACCTCATCAATTCACTGGTACAATTTCTTGAAGAAGAGTTTGAGTGGTCAGTATATTCCCTGCCCACACCATAAGGGATCCTCCTCAATATCAATCTCTTTCTACAAATTTTGGGTACCAAAATAGTGTTCCACATTCCCTCCAGATGCACATTCATCGAAAATCACTCTCCATACCAAATGAACACTGAAAAGAAAAAAAGAGAAAAGAACTCTGGCCCACTGTTTGATCAACCAGGTGACACGGTGACAAAACCACTCGGGACTCACTCAAGGTACGCATACAGCAGGTCTCTGACAATAAAGGTCACTCTGATGAAGTTTACTGTACAACAAATCCCTTCTTTTCATTGAGTCACGCCACAATTTTGTCTTTGCCTCAGTTTATTCAGCACCTCCTCACTGGCTACATAATCTACCACCTTATCTTCAGCATTATTCTGTAGTGACACATTACAAACCTTAGCTTCAATTCTCTTCTCTCCATAACCACACAAGGCTATAGACAAATAAAATAGGAAGTCTTCATAAAAATATCTTACAAATGCTTTCCTTGTTATTGTCAGTCTACTGTCCTCTACTTCGGCCATCATGAGTTATTTTACTTCTCAAATAGCAAAATTCATCTACTACTTTTAGTCTGTTGCTGTCCACCTCCGTAGTCCAGTGGACAGTATGATGGGTTGCCACGCAGGGGACCAGGATTCGATTCCTAGTCAGGTTGGAGATTTTCTCCGCTCGGGGACTGGGTGTTTCATCTTAAGGTTATATCCTCTTTTTAATACTTTGTATAATGGGGACAAAAAGATTACCCAACACAAATAATTTGAAGTCCAAGAATAGAGCATTGGGCTTGCCCTAGTTCCGAAGTGTGAGTGTTGCCAACTCTAGCAGTTCTCGGAGCTTCAGCATGGTGTTTACATCATCAAATGCAGCAATATAATAGTTGGGATACATTATATGTTGAGATTCATAGCAGCTTAGCTGATATATCATCTATTTGGGAAAACATTATTCGAGCACATAGAAGTGGTTGAAGTGTAAGAACTGCATGTGGGTAGATTTACTACAACGAACTACTGCTTACATATGTTTCGTTGGCTCAGTGGATAGGCTGACTGTTTACGAACACAAGGGGCACAAGTTCAAGTACTACTGGAGTTTAGTTTTATCTACTGTCATAATCTAGGGTTACCACTCAGTTTTGTCCTCAGTTGTTTTATTTAACTGAACCTCTACTGCCTTCACTATTTCATCTCTCAAAGTTACTCATTCATCATCATTTAACCTTTTGTGTTACTTTCCACTCTTTTGGTCAAGCACTGCCCTAAAGCTCTCAGTTTCTTCAATTTTAATCTACAATTCATAACTATTCACTTATGAGGCAAGGTATGTGGTTCAAGTGTAGCGGTTACATGCTCTTCGGAACACTTATTTCGAGCTGGTAGATAAACATTCATGCCTCAAGACAGTTTGGTAGAAACCAACTTTCTTGACACTTTTGCATACATAATTTCTTACTAATATCTGTACTTCTACTGTGGGAGTATTCAATTAAGGTGACTGTAAAACAGCAGATGCCTATAAACAGGCTGAACAGTAAGAAAAACTCATGTAGGTGCCAATGCCGAAGTGTTGATTATGGATGTTAGAATTTAGTTTAGCTACTTTGTGGTCTTTTACCAAAACATGCTGGATATAATTAAGTTTGCACTTTTGAAAAACAGGACAGTAATTGGTATTACAGTTGATACAGCGGTATACTTTTTTTTGTAAGATATTATAAAGAAATACTTAGCTAATGATTGATATTTTATGTCCTTTTTTACTTGACTTTTAGATCTGTGACCTGCTAATTTTCTTAAACCACCAGCCATGAAGTCCAATTTTCTGCAAATTGAATCCGACAACACTAATCCAGATGCATGTCATTCCAATATGCAGCTTTTGACCATATGCCCAATTCTGCCCTGAAAGGACCCAAGCAAATCTAACATGGTACTATAGCTGATTGTTCTACTAGTATTGCCCTCAGGCAATTGTGTACTATCGGAGACATGACAGTAAAAGTCTTGATCAGCGGCATGGCCTAATGTATTTATGTGACGTGAAGCGGCAGTGTTGGCAACAGTCGCTGCGGATGCTGGGATGATTGGCGGCAGACAATGTTTACAAGATGTGAAAATGAATGTATTAACATTACGTTTGAATTATTTTATTTTCAAAATGAATCACAGTGTTCAAATGTAGAAGATCGCACACTACAAAACTATGTTTCTCCACATGCACTGTCTTTCTGTTCAGATGTAACACTTCATTGTTATGTAAATCGAAATACATGTGCCTGTCTCTCAAATGATACAAATTACAATAATTTTTTTCAATGTTCATAATTTGGCGCTTGCAACAATTTAATCTGTACCCGTCGGTTCCTGCCTAACCACGAGCCATAAAGTCATGACATATTTGTAACAATAATATTTGTCAATGTACCCTTGTCCACTCAGTAACTGAATTATCGTACACACCATTGGCTACTCGAAATGTACTATGTTGCCAATCTAACACTGCTACAGACGCACTGCGACGCTACCCATGTCGCTGATCGAGACTTTAGCTGACATGACCACAAGTGAAAGCAGATAAATCATTGAACCACAACAATGGTTGTTTCATAGTGACAACTGCCCATTCATATTAATGAGGACAGAGAATGTATCATGAAGGGCACATCTGGCTACCAAATGGCAAATCCTGTTAACAGAATATATGATGGTGATGTTTATTGGCTACCTCACAACCACTTCCCCTTGACCTGTTCCATAACAGCAGCTTCTCTGAACAGCACAGGAAGGAACCTCTCAACACATCCTTCCCTCACACAATCTTCTTCGTCCCAACCTGTTGACTTCCATAATACACCCACAGCTAAAATTTACATTGAACAACCATTTGATACTTCCTTAACCCATACGATTTCTTAATTCCATTTTCATCAACAATTTCAAGCAAAGAAAACTTCAGCCCCAAGATCACGAAAGACTGTCGCTATTTCCTAACACCAGTTTTGAAAATATAGCAACATGCATAACATACCTGTGACAATGGTTTAGGTGGAACTGGTGGTGCAATTTTCGCCAGTTCTTCCACAACTTCAGGAGGTGGTGGGGGTGGCGGAACAGAAGGCATAGGTGGTTCCCAGTCGTCATGGTCCTCATAGTCACTGGTCTCTTCACGTTCTCTTACGTTCAACTTCGCAGAAGTGTCAGACAATGTAAGTGCTGAAAATGCATGCTGCAGAGACCGACTTTCAAATTTTTTCTCTGGTGCTCCATTTTGTACAGGTTTCGAAGGCTGTGTAGAACGATTTTGTTTAGGACGGATAATAGTCGGCACTGAGCCATACAAAGGAGCACTTTTTAATGTGGAAGGAGCTGGTGGAATTGGCTTACTAAGTTCATCAAACCAGGATGTACTGTCCAACTTCTGTACAGGGAAAGTTGCACTATGTATCATCTGTTGTGTATGTGGAGGTGGTGAGAACGGGTCTTGCTGTGTTACTTTCCAAGGATCATTTTGCTCACTTCCTTGTGGCTTTGTCGACATTGAAAGCCAAAAATCAAAGTCCTCTTCAAAACCACTTTCAAATACTGAAGAATTACCACCAGTTGCTGTATTATTAGAAAATGAGCCATCACTTCCGAAGCTGTTAACACTAACACCATCACTGCTCGAGCGACTGGTAGGCGAAGGAGAATATGCTCGACAGCTTCCCGATAATGATGCAGTATGATTCTTTTGATTATTAGACTTGTTGCTCCTGTTTGAGGTATTAGTGCGTTGGTGCCTTGTGAACAACCCCACAAAACGTCCATGTGATGATACCTGAAATCACATTTTATTTTGTAGTTAGTGAACAGGACCCAACAAATAATTTAAAAAAAAAAATATAAATATACTTTAAAATAATAAGCTCAACATGTTAGAAAGTTCTAGTAGTACATAAACAATGTACAGCTAACCTCCGATTCTCTCTCTCTCTCTCTCTCTCTCTCTCTCTCTCTCTCTCTCTCTCAATGAGCAGCTCTCTGGCAGGACAGGAGTAAGATGTATTGGGTGGCTGAATCTGGCATATGTGGCCAAGGGTTTGGATATGGCATATGAATGGACTAGGATGTCATGTATGTAGGGTAAGTGGCAAAATACTTTTGGAGGAGTGGGAAGGATTTTGGGTAGGCTGTCTCCATTTTCAAATTTTTCACCTACAAAATAAATGTGACTGATTTGACAAAGTGATCTATATTTACATGAAATGTACACTGTTCTTTCTTCTGACATGCATATTGTGTCAGCTACTTTGTACACTGACACTTCCAGTCAGCCAATATCCTGTATACTTCATCAAAATTATCTTTGGTGAATGCAGTTTAAGACATCTTTCACATGGATTGCGTTTGAAGCACATACAGCCACATCTGAATTCCAGTTCCCATTACATAAATGTTAATGAATTTTTACATATAAGAGTAATTTTAAAAGAAAATAAAAAAATACATGTCTTCTAATATAATGTAAAAATAGATTTTATTCAACTGACATTCCATATTACTACAAAATGTTGTATTCATTCTATATGGAGCAAGAACTAATCTCATCATGAAATGAATAGGTCTCCTAATAAACATTCACCAACACTGTATTAATTTCTGTTGGTGATTAGATTGTCCAAAATTGTGTACTTTGTAAACACTGTGGTATACCAGTCTATCCATTTCAACAAAATAAACACATTATAACAGCTTCATAATGTTATATAGAAGAAGGGCAACACGCAGACTGCATATTTTTGGATATCCAAAAGGCATTTGAAAAGGTGCCGTACTGCAGACTGCTACCGAAGGTATGAGCCTATGGACTAAATAGCTCAAAGGCTACTTAAGCAATGAGACCCAGTATGTTGTTCTTTATGGTGAGTGTTCATAAGAAACAGGGGTATTGTCAGAGGTGCCCAAAGGAAATGAGAGAGAACCATTATTATTTTTTATCTGCATAAATGATCTAGCAGAGAGAGAGAGAGAGAGAGAGAGAGAGAGAGAGAGAGAGAGAGAGAGAGAGAGAGAGAACCTGCAGCTGTATGCTGATGATGCTGTGGTCTAAGGAAAAGAATCATCATTGAATGTCTGTAGTAGGATGCAAGATGACTTAAGACAAAATTTCTGGTTTGTGTGAGGAATGGCAGCTAGCTTTAAATGTAGGAAAATGCAAAGTGTTGCAGATGAGTAGGGAAAACAATCTTTAACATTGAAATACAGCATCAGTAGTATCCTGCTTGGAAGGTTCATGTTGACTAAATATCTAGGTGTTATTGTAGCAAAGCAGTATGAAATGGTACAAGCATGTAAATGCAATTGTGGGGGATGCGAAGCGTAGAATCTACTTTACTAGGTGAATTTTGAGATATTGTGGTTCACCTATAAAGAACACTGCACACAGATCACTAGTGCACCATCTCAAGTACTGCTCAAGTGTTTGGGATTCCAACCAAATTAGTTTGAAGGTGGATACAGAAGCAATTCAGATGCATGTTTCTATGTAATATTATTACTTTCCCCGGCTCTCTTTTCTCTCTTTTTTTCCTATGGGATCAAACTGCTGAAAAAATCAGTTCATAAGCTTACACACTAGTTAAACAAACTTATGCTATGGACAACATACAAAGCCATGCCTGAGGGAGGACTTACTTAAACCTCCAGTGGGAGTGGCTGCACAACCCTTCACATAGCGCCTCTCAAAAAACGCTATCAAAGTTTGTTACTGGTAGGTTCTATCAATGTTCTCGTGTTACAGAGATGCTTCAGAAACTCCAATGGAAATCACTGGAGGAAAGGTGACACCTTTTTTCGAGCAACACTATTGGGGAAATTTACAGGACCACTGATGATTATCGATTATGGGAACAAAATCTATGTGTACATTTTTTAAAGTAAATATTTTATATCACACAACCAAGCTGGAAATTTCTTGTTTTATTACAGTATTGTGATGGGCTGGCACAATTTCCATTATGGAGTCAACTTACAACAAAATTTCATTGATACCACTGTCTGCTGTCTCTGTGCCAGACGGGAGAATTTTTATGAGGGTCATTTTAAAGGTAATAACTGTTAGTGGATCATGTCCACGCATCCTGTCATGTGACGTCCATTTATGGTCAGCTACTGTTGGCAAGTCTCTCACTAAGATGCCATTATGTTTCACATCTCTGCCAATGTACGGTATATGGTTATACTAATTCGTTTGTCGCATGCCTGTCAGTAATCTAGACAATTATGAAGTGTGCTCAGTTATTAGGTTCTTAAAAACAAAACAAGCTGTACCTGCTGAAATTAACCAACAGCTTGTTGGAGTTTATAATGCAGGTGTAATGAACACTAGAAATGGCCATAAATGGTGTAAGCTGTTTAATGAAGGAAGAACAAATGTTCAGGATGAACAATCCTGGACATCCTACTGTAATGAATGAAAACTTAGCACAAGAAGTTGATGAGGTAATTTGCCAGAACAGGCACTTCACTACTGCTGAGTTGCATAAAAAATTTCCACAAGTTTTAAAAACAGTATTTATCACATTGTTACTGATTAACTGTAATAAAGAATAGACAGCCGAGTTCTTTGATTCTGGGATACCAAAGTTGGTGCCGCAAATTGACAAATTTTATATGTCCATGGAGACTATGTCAAAAAGTGAAAAAATGTGCATACTGCCGGTTTTAATACAATTTACACACATGAGATTGCCCTTGCTCCATTACAAATTTGTTCTTACTTTAACAATGACCCTAATACTTAGCCCTCCAAAAAATTGTAAACTGTAAAACTGACTATATGGAAAAACAAGATTCTCCCCCCCCCCCCCCCACAAAGGTTTTTCAGCAAAATGCAACACACTTATCTCATTGAACTTAAAAGCTTACTTATTCACCATTTTCTGGTTTATGGGAACTTCTAAAGCAACTTAATAAAAGGGAAAGTGCTGCACACAGTTCATGGACTGCCGACTCAAAGACAGACTGACACAAAGGAATATGTAGAGAGACCTGTAGAACTCTATCATAGAGACAAGTGTTATACTTCTGCAAAATGTCATATGCAAGGAACTACTGCAAGGAAACCTTAGTTTCAAACATTAATGTCCTTAGTCAATACAAGGTCTGTTCAGAAAATTCCAAAACATTTGTTATTTAACACCATTGGAGAGTTGGGTTGAAATGTGGTTGGTATCCCTGCACACGCCTACGTTAAATATGTAACTGTTGGAACTTTCATTATTGCATGTCTGTAAGATATTGTTCAGTTCTGTATTGAGTAGGATGTTGTGTGATGCAGTTTGTGAATTTCAGGACGGCAGAGTTGCAGGGACTTTGCGTCTGCATTAAATTTTGTGTAAAATTCAAGAAAACCTTTATAGACACATGCTAGATGATACAGGAACCCTACAATAATGAGAGCTTAAGCTATACTCTGTGTTACAAAGGGTTCATGCGGTTTGAACAATAGCCAGACAGAAGTTAAAAATGACCATAGTTCAGGACACCCTTCAACATCTACTGACAATGCTCATATAATGAATAGCAATGAAATTGTAAATGAAAATCGAAGGCAGACTTTTCTAAAAGTTGCAGAAGAACTTAACATTTCAGTTGGATCATTTCATGAAATCCTGACATCATCTTGTAATGCACCATGTTGAAGGCAAGTTTGTTTCACAGCTCATGAGACAAGACTACACGAAGACCATGATATGGTTGAAATATACAAAATTTCAATTATGGCCATTAATGTCAATTAGTGGTGCCCGTTCTCTTTGACACGCCTGGAAAGAAAAAAAAAACAGATACCATATCAATTATTGTAAGACCAGAAAGACCATCTCACAATCTGTGAAGTGGTTTTGGAATGCGCAAATGAGAATGATGTGGCCCCTAAACACTTCCCCTCTCGCCCCGCACCTCCCCCCCCCCATCACAAACAAAGGGTTGAAAACACCACTGAAAGGACAAGGTTTTGCAGCTATAGATGAGATAAAAGTCGCCGACAGCACTTCATGTGATCCAGCAAGAGCTGCACAAAGACTGCTTCTGGATGGGAAACAGCCTTGGGAGTGTTTTATTAATTGAGGAGGAGCCTATTTCATATAAGACCACACAAATTAAGTAAAAGGTAAGGGAAGAAATATTTTGTGAACAAAGTTCTAGAATTTTTTGAACAGGCATGATATATTTGTATTTGAGTCTTACTGAAAATTTAATTTGCAAAACAACATTGCTCTCTCTGCAGTATTTAATGAAAACTGTTCAACAACAAACTTTTTTTTCTGGTGACCACTACAGTTCTTAAGAGTGAGTGCACAGTATTTATCTCAAGGGTAAATGGGGATGTCAAAGGAAGACTTCATGAATCTTAGGAATTCACACTGCAGAGATTTCTCAAGGCTCATTTCTGAGCTAAAAACATCAAAAAATTATACAGCATGGCTGGAAGAGCACTTCAAGTCCAGAGCACTTCCACGGTAATGCAACGTTAATTTTACTCTTACTTTCACACATATTAATCTGAACACACTTTACAACTTGGTATATTTTGTAAATATTTGCAGATCTGAAAGGGGGTACAAATAGGCCAAAACAGCAGAGTGTGGCTGAAAGCAACAAGATGAAAATAGTACATTGAACTAGATAGCCAAGTGTGTTTCAGCAGCCAACTGTAGTTACCCATACTGAAACATCACCAATTTAGCTTACTTTTAACCCTTGTACTATATAAATTAAATATTCATTGTATAATTATTTTATAATCTCTTAATAATTAAAGGGTACTTTTACACAAATTCTGTGTCAGAAATTGGAAGTACCGTAATGTGTTTTCCGAGTGTGATGTGGTATTATTACTCCCTTCCATATTTCTTAAGTCTTTCACGTTAGATTTTCACAGATTTTTACTACTCCATATTTTGATGATATGCTTCTAGGGTTTTTGTTGGTTCATCAAGTCAATGTGACGCAATACTTCAGCAATCAAATTTACCGCCATCTTCAGGTGAGTGCACTGCTACACAAACTTGCTGGTAATGAATTTCACACAGTAGCAGCATCCCCTATATATGTCCCAAAATGCCAATTGTGCTGGAGAGAGAAATCAGTTTTGCTCTTGACTGTAAGTGAACCTTTTGAAAGCCGGCATAAACAATCAAAGGAATAAGAAGACACACAAAACCATTGTGTACAAATATGAGAATAAAAAATATGCTATATCAATTAAGAGAGCCAGTAATACCTGTTTTTGCTGCTTCTTATTTTCAAATTTTGGTGGCGGTGGACGAGGTGGTGGCTTTTTCTTAGCTGTTGCCAGCTGATTTGATTCAAATGTAGATTGCTGACTCCCAAAAAAGGGATCATTTCTGAAAAAGAATTTCCGATTAATCATGCAGAGTTACAAGCAAATTTCTTAAGAGGAGTCTACTATATATGAGTTACACCAGGTTTTCAGTACAAGAGAGCTGATTTTCTTTCAATGTTGTATAGAGTTCATGACTGCCTTTATCAGAATTTGAGACTAACAGATAAATTAGAGATTTTGCATAGAACAAATAAAGGCTGGTAACTGCTTTGCTTTAAGATCTACAAATTTATACTACAAAAAGAAATTAACACAATGAAAATCTTTATGAACAGTATGATTTTTCCTGCTATACCTTTCTTAATTATTACAATAACACACTCCAATTAGTGCATAATGACCAATTCCATTAACATGTATGTACAAATAAATGAAGTTGCCCATAGATGCATAGTCACTGGAGCAGACTGCAGCCTGTGACAACAAAGACAATGCCTTGCCTCATTTGTCACAACCTCAAATGGTATGTGAACCACCCTAGCACTCTACATCCACACTCTGCAAGCCACCTCACAGTGAGTGGCTGAGGGTACTTTGTGTAACATTGTCATTTTCTCCTATTCAAGCTGTGTATTGTTCATGGGAAAAATGATTTCCTGTATGCCTCTTTGTCGACCCTAGTCTCTCTGATCTTATCCTTGTGGACACTTCATGAGAGATATGTATGAGGAAGCAATATTTTGGTTACCTCTTTATGAAACCTACAAATTTCAGAACTTTGTCATAAGCCCGTACTGCGATACAGAATGTACCACTTCCACTGTCCATTACTGGAGTTTCCTAATCATCTCTGAGATGCTTTAGCACTTACTACATGAGCCCATAATGAAGTGTGCTGACGTCCATTGGAACTTCTCTCTGTCTTCTATTAACTGTACCTGGTGTAGGTCCCACAATGATGAGCAATACTGAAGTGCTAACAAAACAAGAGATTTGTAACCTACTTCTTTTGTTGAAATATTACATTTCCTGATGATTCTTTCTGTGAACTTCATTGTGGCAGCTGCCTTAAGCACAATTGATTTTATATGTTTGTTCCATTTAAAATCGCCACTTATGTCTAATCACAGGTATTTCATGGAAGTAACTGCTTCCACAGTTTGTCCTGCTATTGTGTATTTATATAATATAGGATATTTCTTCCTATGTAAATGCATCTCTTTGCACTTTTTTATGTTGAGACTCAATTGCCATTCCCTGCACCATACATCAATATACTGCAGATCCTACTGCATTTCGCTACCCTTTTCTAGGTTTGCGAGTTCTTAATAGAACACATCATCATCCGCAAAAAGCCTCACTAAACAATATATATATATATATATGGAAGACAAGAAAAACAGCATGTACCTGCTATCCTGTATCTACCGCCCTCTGGATCTCATGGGTGAATAGTGCTAGTTGTGTTTCACATGATCGCTGCTTTAGGACACCATGTTGATTCCTAAAAGGAAATTTCCAGTATCCATAAGTGGCATAATATTATAACATAAAATGTGTTCCAAAATTCTGCAACTGACCCATGTCAGGGATATAGGCCTATAGTTTTGCGCATCTCATCGATGACCCTTCTTGTAAACGGGAATGACTTGTGGCTTTCCCAATCCTCAGGAGCACTTTGCTCTTCTAGAGACCTTCAGTACACTGATGCAAGAAAGGGGAAAAGTTCCTTCTCACAAACTGTGCAAAATCGAACTGGTATCCCGTCAGGCCCAACAGCATTTCCTCCATTGAGCGATTTCAATTGCTTTTGTATCTCTCTGACACTTATTTCAATATCTTCCATTTTGGTTTTCATGTGATGGTCTAGAGGAGGAACTACTGTGGAATCTTCCTCTGTGAAACAACTTTGGAAAAGACATTTAATATTTTGGCCTTTTGTGTGCCATCATCCTTTTCAACACCATTATGCTTACAGAACATCTGGATATCTAGTTCAACCTGTTTACTGATTTCATGTAGGATCCAAATTCCTTAGGTATTTCTGCCAAGTCAGTACACAAAACATTGCACTCAAAGTTGTTGAATGCCTGTTGCATGACAGCCTTTAGATTAATTTTTGCATAATTTAACTTATGCTTGTCTGCTAGACTTTGGCTACATTTTATATTTATGGTGAAGTTCTCTTTGCTTTCCTAACTCTGTTGTTGAACCACAGTGGATCTTTCCAATCTCTCATAATTTTACTTGGCACATACTTATCAATGGAGTATTGTTTGGTGCACTTAAACATCAGTTTATTGGTAGAATTTTGCAAAGGTGCGATTCTTCTGTAAAGGAGACTGCACATAAAACGCTTGTACAACTGCATCTTGAGTACTGCTCAAGTATGTGGGATCCCAACCAGATCGGTTTACAATAGGACATAGAGGCAGTTCAGCTAGGTTTGTAACTGGTAGATTCGATCAATGCACAAGTGTTACTGAAATGCTTCGGGAACTCAAATTGAAGTCGCTGGAGGGAAGGCGACGTTCTTTTCGAGAAACACTGTTTAAGAAATTTATAGGGCCACAATTTGAGGTGGACTGCAAAACTAGTCTACTGCTGCCAACCTACATTGTGTGTAAAGACCACAAAGATAAGATCAGAGAGAGATTAGGGCTCATACAGATGCATATAAGCATTCATTTTTTCCCTCGTTCTATATGGGAGTGGAACAGGAAAGCAAGTAACTAGTAGTGACATCGAGTACCCTCTGCCACACACCTTTTGTTGATTACGGAGTATGTATGTAGATCCACACACAATGTACCACATGTTTCCTTCATTTCAATTTGAATTTCTAACAGTTCATACGCACTGAAATGTAGAGTGTTTTAATATTTATTTTAATAATTCTTATTATTTTGTGATCATCTTACACAATGCACACACTAGCCATAGACTTGTGCCTGTAACAGCCTACACATTTTGTTTTCTTTTTCCCCCTCCAATCTATCCTCTGTATTTTTATATGCGTTTTTTGTCATTCTTACAACTGCACTTGGCAGTACCAGTTTTGAATAAGACTATGATAGTCCAATTTTTATTTGTATTACTACTGATGGTATTACTGATTGTATTACACTTATATATTTTTTATATTATTTTAACCCACTTTTCCTTTCCATTAGATTGAAAATCTGCTAGTCATATCGAAAATGGCCATTAATAATGATGATGATGTCATCGTCGTCGTCAGTGATCTAGACGTTTCTCATTCACTACACATTACAAAAATTATCTACGTCCATCAGTTTTCCCTCCCTCATTTTCACCTCTGTAATCATTCCCTTATAAACACTTCGAGGTCTTTAAGATAAACACTTCCATTTTTATGAATCTGCTGTGATTCCTTAATAGATTTTTTATGTTTATATTAAAGTGTTCCTACAAATTATTTGTAACAAATCAGAATCCAGGCAGAAAACCATTCTTAAGTGGTGACTCTTCTGGAGTGCATTTACTTTTGCTATCCTAGCTATTACAATAGACCTTTTATTGACCACTGCCGTTTGGAGATTCCCCATCTTGCTAAATGCAACAGCTATGCGACATCACAATAGTGATTAGAATACCCTGAGTAAGAGAGGGGCAGCACAGTAACACAACAGTAGTTAGTTTCCCATCAGTCTAACCATATCTCATGAAAAACAAATCTTCACTTATTTTATTAATTTAGTCCTGGCTTAACAGGTAAATAGGTTACACACAGTCAATTAAGACTCTAATAAATTTAACTAATAAGAAGAGAATTTTCCTTGTAGAGGTCAGTGGCTACTCATCACCCAGTAGGACGGTCACATACTGACTTTCTTAGTATTCATTGAAGTCATTTTCATCTACTGAAAGTATAATCTTTTCTTATAAAAAACATTTTGAAACACACACACACACACACACACACACACACACACACACTTTAAACACTGTTAAGACAGTAGTAAGTCATTGAAATGTCAGCTGAAACTGATTTAGAATGGGAGGTGACGAGGAAGTAGAAATAACACTGTCAATTACTAACTGTGTTACAGGACATAGCAAATTAGTTACAACATAGCAATCATTCTTGGCTTCCACATGCAATCACTATTGGCCACAATATACAGCCTATTCAGTGTTGACAAACCCAGTTACCTACATCAATCAACACCAGTCAGTCATTATTTATTTAACAACTTTAATCCTGATTTTCAATCTCCCCCTCTCAAATCTGTGCTTTCACTTTATGGGGACCAAATGTACACTTATGTTTCCCCATATGATGAAAACTTATTTTAGTGTGGCAAAAAATGCAATGCAACAAACTTCTGAAGTTCTGGCCATATCTCTCACTGCTCAGTGGAGCTCAGAAGACACTGTTCTCATTGTTTTTTATTTACAGTGAAGCTTCTTGAGGCCAGTATTCCACAAAATTAGTTTAGAATTAGCTATCCTGATTTTGTTATGACCAAAATACCACATATCAGGATTCTACGATTTAACTAAGTTTCACATTGTTAAACATCAGATTTTAATGATGTACACATCATAGCACCGAGATGACTAACAAACTTATCAAGTTACCTGCATTTTTAATGTCTTCCAGATATAGCAACTTATCAGTAACAGTACCTTGTAAAAGTTTCTGATATTTTATATGTGCCACTCTAGTATCATTTGCTGGGTAAGTGAGCACATCTACTACTTTATAACTGTTTTTTCCATATTCAAAGTTCCTATTAATGTAATACAGTTTGAATTGGCATTGACAAAAGTATAAATTATAATGTATTGTGAGTCTGTATTAATAGTGAAAGATAAGAATTATCAAAATGTATAAATTTACAGTTGGTGCCTGTGAAATAGCTTTATCATAGTTTTTCTTTCAACTGTTTCCTTTGCAAACTGACAATAGGCTTCCTCAGCACTCTTAAATGGTTGTATTTACGAAGATTTTCCCTCCTGAAAGTATTGATCATCAATTTTCTATCATAATCTTACATGAGCAGGACTAAATGTATTCATTAGTGTTGACACTATTCATTTCTATATATCATTTAAACTGACTCACTCTACATCATTTCAATAACAATAATTAAAATCAGTTTTCATAAGTGAACTATCCTTTTGATACATTTTATAAAGTAGGCCTATATTAACTTCAACTTTCGAAGCTTGTACTATAGCATTTTTAAAGCCATGTTCTTAATGTTTGGGACATCTCCACTGAAGATCTAGTCATTTTGGTGCAACTCTTAGGTCATATTTGAACTATTGTTGCCTACAAATCCATTTAAAGTAGTAAACATAAAAGTCTGCAATGTATTTTCTCCATACTAATTGATTCTCAGTGCTACAAACATTTAGAAACTCCATAATGTTTGGTGCTTGAAATTAAATAACCTTCAACAATTCATCTTATGGAACAGTCAATATAATTAATAAAATCATGGGCGGAATGATATAAGACAATCATTTAGCATACAGCACTGGATAGGCACATAAGTGTGTAATACTCAGCTTTGGAATTCACATTTACCAGTAGAATAAAAGGTTCTCTCTCTGGAAAACAAAGGCAAATTACAGCATGATTCACTTTTTAGGTCCTGGAAGCCCTAATACTAAGTAATGACACAGATGCAATCAGTTCTCTGTCTAGGGCCTAGGTTTGTAGCTTCCCATGATGTCCTATGAAAGATGCAACAAAATCTTTAGCACCCACACCATCCTCCTTAATTCATTGAAAGAGCTATTAGCCAAAAAAACACCCTCTTCTATAGCTGAAACAAATATTGTAGCTTTTAACAGAAGCCTGTAAGAACATAAAAGGATTCACAGAGAGAGAGAGAGAGAGAGAGAGAGAGAGAGAGAGAGAGAGAGAGAGAGAGAGAGAGAGAGAGAGAGAGAGGAGCTATTAGCCAAAAAAACACCCTCTTCTATAGCTGAAACAAATATTGTAGCTTTTAACAGAAGCCTGTGAGAACATAAAAGGATTCACAGACAGAGAGAGAGAGAGAGAGAGAGAGAGAGAGAGAGAGAGAGAGAGAGAGAGAGACTGCTGGTCCCCCCTTTTTCACTGAGCTGTTTTTACAAATTTCAAATTTGAATGTTATCAGTTTCAAAGACAAATGGCTCCCTCCTTCAATGGCCTGGGAAAAATGTGTGTATTTATTTGTATCCACAATGTGATGTCTCCTGATATAGTGTTGGAAAAAACTATTTTCCATGTTTCAACAAGCTCAACTGCTGATGTATGATTTACATTATATGTTGATAGTCCTAAAATTGATTGATTAAATTTATTAATGCTCATTAATTATTTGTTGCTGAAACTCACTTCAAATATTCCACTCCACTTGGCCCCAATAATAATAATAATAATAATAATAATAAAGCTTAAACTTACTTCATATCCTTTAATGCAAATATGGTAACTCGGTTAAAGTACAGATTATGAGTCCACAACTGGTGCTTGACGTGTAGACGTTGGCAATGGCGCGATGAATAACGGGAGTCGCATTCAAGTGGTGATTAAGAATGTATGTTTTATTGTCTAGTAATTTGGCATCAGTTTTAAAATTTGTTCTGGCATTTGCGTGCAGCGTTTTTGGCAATGTAATTGATATTTCATTTATAATCCGAACTAATTGTAATATTTTATACTGGTTTTTACGACATATTTGGAAGGTGCAATTGTAGTGGAGTGATGTAGCCTACCAAACAATGGACCACAGACATGTAAGCATTTACGAGGATAATTAATTACCGACTGATAACCGTCGCTGTTTAGTCCCTTCCAAAAAACAACAACCAACAACAATTAAATTTAATGAAAGTCCAGCTCCAGTTGCAATTATTTGTGCTTTATTTAAGCCCACACTACTGGTTTCGGCCTCTATGTTAGGCCATTTTCAAGTGTGACAGACGTTATGCCATAGAGAAAGCAACGTGACGTTGCTTTCTCTATGGCATAACAGAGGCCGAAACCGGTAGTGTGGGCTTAAATAAAGCACAAATAATTGCAACTGGAGCTGGACTTTCATTAAATTTTCATTAAATTCATTGCGGCAACAGCAACCATCAAGTGATGGAGAAACTAATAACAATTAAATTACCAAACAAGGGTACAACAACAACAACCTGTTAACCATAGAACAGGAACAGTACTAATTATTTACTTTTTGACGGAGAATAAGGGAAATAATGCTTTGTGTCCAATATGAAATAAATAAATAATGCTATTCCTACTCTATGGTTGACAGGTTCTTTATGTAGCCTTGTCCGATGGGTATATTAATTACTCTTGCAAGTACATCTACATCTATATACATACTCCGCAATTCACCGTAAGGTGCGTGGCGGAGGGTACACTGTACCACTACTAGGCATGCTTACAAACCATAAAGACTAAAGCAATTTCTTATTGGTCACACAAACCTAACTCCTGATTGGCTGCCTTCACCTGCCTCATTGTCATTGCCAATGTCTACACATCAATCACCAGTGGCAGAATCATAAACTGCACTCTTTGAAATTTTAGTAACTTACATTTCATACATACATGAGATTTGTGGAATTTGAAACACTATTATGCCTTTATCAACTGCTCTTAATGCACCAGAAATTATGTAGTATCCTCAATTACAACCACCTTTTACCTCCTGAGCTCCTCACACCACCACTTTTTTCAACATAGCCATGTTAACTCTTTATAAATGAGAGTTTTGCTAACATTATGTATGTTCCCCATACTTTCTACAAATCACTATAAGCAAAACAAGGTTGGTTTCAACTAACATGCCATGATATTTTCTACCTTATATTCATTAATTGGACTTAAAATGCATTTTTTACCCAAAGTTGAAAACTGGACTGATGGCAGTTGTGGTGGCATTTCTTAATTGCTTGAAGATGGACAACAACACATCCTCATAGAAAATGGTATGTTACTTTCACATAGCCAAGGTGAATTAGAAAAGATGGAAATAATAATACCAAAACAGAAACACTTGTCTGGTTTGGTTTATCAGCAGTGTATATTTGGTATCATATGTCAAGTGATTATGTCAGACATTCTATTAAATGGCATACACTACCTACCTACCTACCCCGCTGATTTAACTAAAAGTAACAATCTGAAACATTAATGTAGAAAGATATAAAAAAGCCAAGATCGCTGATAATCAATTTTTATTTACGATGACCGGTTTCGCTGAACTATGTCAGCATCATCTGGTCAAATAAAATATTTTACAAGGCCATAATCTTGTACTGTCAATCAGTTGTTATATAACAATTTACAGTGCATAGGTGCACTATGTCATAATAAAACATAATTATGTTTTATTATAATGACATAGTATTATGTTTTATTATAATGACATAGTATTATGTTTTATTCACTGGCCTAACAAATGAAACAGATTACTAAAATAAACCTATCTAAACTAGATCAATTCAAAACTGCAGCAAGAACATCTTTAACAAGTAATGAATAATACACAATTCCAGACTATTTAGAGGACTTCCAGTAAGAGTCAATTACAAAAGGTGACATCTATAGCTCCTAACACTGGTTACTTGGGTTGCTTGTGAAAGCATTACACTGATCTTTTATTGTAATGTGGCAATGTGTCATCAGTTTCTCAGACGAATTGGAGGAAAGACACACATACATAATGTTTGTGACCCTGGATTTACCAGTGTGTGTGACCATCGAGGGCATAATTGAAGACCGCGATAAAACCCATCGGCCTTGACCAATTACAGAGGTATCAACTAGCAATAGGAAAACAGACACTATCAATGGATATAAACACATGGGATAATATCATACTTGTGTATTGTAGATAATAAACAATCTGTGATTATCCACTTACATTATAGATTACTAAAACAGAATGTACCCTCGATCACAGGTCTCAGGCCTTCAGCACTCACTTTCAAAATAAATAAATAAAAAGAATAAAACCTCTCAGTTAACCTATGCCTAACCAGCAGAGAGAAGCTACAGATCACATTTTAAACAAAAAATCGTAATCTACAACCTATGTCATGTTCTAAAAAAAAAATCATCTTTAACTCAGATATGACATAATTGGTCAAAGCTGACGGGTCATATTACAGAATTCAATTCACACCCATCAAGTGTGCAGTGCAAAATCATGTTTTACTACAAGATGTTTGGGGCAAATTGTGTATGAACAAGAGAACACTGCACAGAAGGGACCAAACAAATGAGGAAGTGTAGTTAAGACAGTGACTTCAATTTGGGAGGATTTTCCTATGTTCAGTACAAAGATTTAGATTTTTTATAGTTTCCCAAGAAATCATTTCAGGCAAATGACATGATGGTTTCCACAGCAAGACTACAGCCGATCATCTACCCAATACACACAAACATTCTTAGGGTCAATTGCAACACATGATATCATCTGCTGGCTTTGACCCGTGCATGATGTGTAATAGGCCATGTGGTAGTGAGCTGTTTGTTTTAAGAGGGAAATTTATTTTACTCAGTGGACAAGGGTATATCAAGAACCTGTCAGCCACAGAGCAGGAAAGTTCTTTATTTACTTTATGGTTTCTAGAAAACACTAACCAAGTCATTCTATGTTATTCAGATTTCTAAGAATATTATCCTGTTGGTAAAATCAGACGAGGCCGCGGGGAACAGAAGTACAATTTTAATGAGTCCCATGATTTACTTGAAAACAATAATCTATTGAACCATTGATTATTCGCAGTTGACTATGACTGAAATATGGGTTTCACACCATGTTGTTGATGTCGTGGGTCAAAGCAGACAGGTGGCATCGCATGGTTCAATTATGCCCATTCTTATATTTTCTGTGTCTGTATTTTGCAGTCACTATAATTACTTTAATGTATTACCATGAGATCCTGTAAATTAATAAATATCCCTTGGTGAATGAATGAATCAATCAGCAAAACTATACAACTTCTCCTTTCAGTGCACATAGTGAAAAAGTTTGAAAATTAAATAAATTGTACTACATGTTTATTAGTATTTTTGCCTGTGCTGAAAGGTGCATATAAGATGAACAGTAACAAGAGCAAAACTAGGGTAATGGAGTGCAGTGTAAGAAAATCAGGTGATGCTGAAGGAATTAGATTGGGAAACGAAGCAATAAAGGAGGTAGATGAGTTTTGTTACTTAGGCTGTAAAATAACAAATGATGGTCGCAGTACAGAGGATATAAAATGCAGAATGTCAATGGGTAGAAAAGCGTTCTTGAAAAGGAGAAATTTGTTAACATCGAATACTGATTTAGGCCTAAGGAAGTCCTTTCTGTAGGCATTTGTATGGAGTGTTGCCTTGTGCGGGAGTGAAACATGGACGATAAACAGTGCGGATAGGAAGAGGATTGAGGCTTTTGATATATGGTGCTACAGAAGAATGCTGAAGATTAGGTGGGTGGATCACGTAACTAATGAGGAGGTACTGAACAGAATTGGGGAGAAAAGAAAATTCTGGCATACCTTGACTAAAAGAAGGGATAGATTGGTAGGGCACATTCTTAGACATCAAGGAATTGTGAATTTAGCGTTGGAGGGAAGTGTGTGGGGTAAAAACCGCAGAGGAAGACCAAGAGATGGATACAGTAAGCAGATTCAGACAGATGTAGGTTGCCGTTCTTATGTGGAGATGAAGAGGCTTGCTCAGGATAGGGTATTGTGGAGATCTGCATCAAACCAGTCTCCGGACTGAAGACCACAACAACAACATTGACTTTTTCATGCAATATTTCACAGTCATTATCTGTTTTGTTTTGTTTCAATACATTCTTGGCATTTTTTTACTATATTCTATTCATCATGGGACTATTTTTATTTAATTTTTTATATGTGTTTCATGGAATAATGTGAGCTAAAGATCTTTTGTGGTGAACTAGTCATGACACACTTTACAGACTGCTGATTAAGCAACTTATAATTCATTTTTTTTTTTTAAATAAAGCACCCACTTAAGCATTTAAATAAAGTATTATATTGCAAGAAAAGTTTTGTACTCCTGCAAGAAGCTACTCTACAGCATAGGACTGACACAATGAAACCTCTCAACCACTCGTGTGAATAGCCTACTTGGGGCTTTTCACTTTTCCCGCAGATCTGCTTTAAGCCCATTGATAATTAAAGTTGTTGAATAGTGCACACCTTTCTTACAAGGCACAATGAAGAGTTACGCAAGTGCAAATTGATTCTCCTCCTACTGTTCACTGAAGGAATATTACAGTTTCTTTTGAGTGAGTCAACTCTATGAACAAATAATCCTATAACAGAATATACAGGGTGTTGCAAAACCAAGAAACATCGAAAGGCTGTAGAAGGTGTCTTGATTGAATAAGAGACACCACATGTAGAACACTAGAACGAGTCATTCTTAAGCAGTATTAAACAATTAGTTGGGCTTAATTTTACAGCCTGTGTTGCGGCGTGGTGTTTTGTGTTCAGATGTTGGCTACGGCCCCTGCATGTGAAGTACGACAGTCATGTTCTTTACCCAAATGTTTTGTTATGAATTTTTCTGGTGAAGATTACAGTTAATTTATTGAGCGGACAAGGGTGCATTGACAACCTGTCAATCATAGATCAGGAACAGCATTAATTGTTTACTTCATGGTTGGCACGAAAAAGTAATCCCACCACTCTCTATTATTCTGTTTGCTCCAGCCGCTGCCAACATCTGAACACTCGACACTACACAAACTGTAAAATTTTACAGTTATTTCAAAACACAATTCAGAGGCAAACAACTACATCTGCTACCACGTGGCAGAGCACTGTGGTAAAGAAAAGTTTCTTTGTGCAAAAGGGAAAATTTGGCCTTTTTTTTTTAAGACCCAATTCTTCCCATCTGCTATGACCCATGACGTCATCAAGATGGCAGAAACAACATGTAGCCAATACGGGATCAAAACAATCACAGGAACCATTGACACATGTACATATCAACAGGCAAAAACTGATAGAAAAAACAATAAAATGAAATGAGTGGGACAAACATGGGAATTAGGGAGGTTTTCTTTTTTGGGGAGGAGGGGGGAGGGTGAGAATTGTAATAGCCTAATTTAAAAGGGAGAAAATAGGAAGAAGACCACACACAATATGTGAAATCCAAAAAAATTATACATGCAATCCAATAATTCAACAGACCTATAATACACCTCAAATGAAGACAGCGATACCAGTTAATGCTCTTTCACATAATTAGTGGCATAAAAACAATATTCAAATACTTCAATTAACCTATACTACACCTAAAATAAAGAAAAATGATACCAGCCAAGCCCCACCCAAATTCCATCAACAATAAAATGGTATTGCTTACTTAAATTGACCTATACTACAGCTGAAATGAAGACAGCGATTCCCATTTAATCTCCCTCTCCCATGCAACAAACAACAAAGAAATAGTATCAAATACTTCAATCATTTGAAATGTTCCATTATAACAATATTCTTATCCAAAACCGCTTTTGTACTTTCACATTCATTGGCTTCACCAAATCGTAAACTGTTGCCATCCAAACTAACCTAGAACTCAGGCTATGCTACAGATCGGTCTGGAAGACAACCAGTTTTTTCCTTTTCACATTTGTTGGTTCGCCAACTCGCAACCTAAGTGTTGCATGTATTCTAACCTAGACCTCGAGTTATGCTACAGATTAGACTGTCACCTCAGATATTTGCCTTTCACATTTGTTGGCTTCGTCAACTCACAAGTAAACTGTTGCCTCTTAACCTAACCCAGGCCTCGGGCTAGGCTACAGATCCATGCCACCAAAGCCAGTTTATTGCTTTCACATTTGTTGGCTTTGCCACAAGTAATAATCACGCCACACCACCTATATTAATATGGTATGTAGCCAACCTACACACACTATGGAAATACCACTTGAAATCACCCTTTCAGTGAACTGAACATTGCACAAGCATCCTGGGTGAAATCTAGTCCCCGATACCACTTTGACCAATGACGTCATGTTTTACATCATCCCCCCCCCCCCCCCGCGTGGTTTGAATACTCACTGTCTATGTGTGTCTGATACTTTTGATGACACCTAGGTGGTGTTGTAACTTTAAGAAAAGGTATCTGTAGCATAGCCTTAAGAAGGTTAGGTATAGGTTAAACAAGATTTTTTTTTAGTATGTGAGGGCGCGTGGTGCCTGAGTCTCCGGTTCAGAAACAATCAACTTACAGTTGTACATACTATGTTCGATGTATATCATTTCAGGCCATAAAACTTCGAGTGTAAGCTTTCTTTAAAATTACCTAATTATTAAATGTATTTTGAAAAGGTGGTATCGTTAAGTAAATTTGACTTATTTAGGTGAAATCTGACTACTGGTACCATACCACGATTTACGTATGTGACTTCTAGTTTTGGGAGATGAATGGGTTATTTTTGAATGAAATATAGGGGTGGTATCGACAATATTAGATTTGATCTAAATAGGTCTAATCTAGTTATGGACACCAAGTTTGTTCTATATTCAGATTGTGAATGTAGTTTTTTGGTATTTTAATTTAGTATGTCCCCGCCCAAAAGCAACAATTTCCCGCCCTGGTCCCGTTTATTTTGATTAATATATTGCTATTAGTTGTGGACGCTATTATATCGCCCTGTTGTTGCAAACATGTATTGGTACTATCTCTCTATGTATGACGTCATTGGTCAAAGCGATATCAGAGACTAGAGTTTATCCAACATCTCAACTACCAACACCACCAATACAATCAACACTACAAAAATTGAACAAACTTACCATACAAACCAATAATGCAAAAAAATACCCCCCCCCCTCAAACACACAAACACCTTGTCTCATCAAGACTTATTAGCTTCATTGGTTGCTGACATCTTGTACATTGAACATAATCAGCTATGACACCAAGTAACTGAAGAAATTTTATTGTAACCAAAATAGCACCCTTCACCTTGCATTGTTGTTGTTGTGGTCTTCAGTCCGCAGACTGGTTTGATGCAGCTCTCCACGCTACCCTGTCCTGTGCAAGTCTCTTCATCTGAGAATACGTCCGGCAACCCACATCCTTTTGAATCCGCTTACTATATTCGTCCCTCGGTCTCCCTCAATGATTTTTACCCCACACGCTTCCTTCTAATGCTAAGTTGACAATTCCTTGATGTCTCAGAATGTGTCCAACCTATCTATCCCTTCTCTTAGTCAGGATATGCCAGAAACTTCTTTTCTCCCAGATTCGGTTAAGCAGCTCCTCATTAGTTAGGTGATCTACCCATCTAATTTTTCATCATTCGTCTATAGCACCACATTTGAAAAGCGTCTATCATCGTTTTATCTTAACTTCTTATCATCCACGTTTTACTCCCATACAATGCTACACTCCAGACAAATGCTTTCAGAAAGGACTTCCTAAGATTTAGATTAATTTTGGATGTTAACAAGTTCTGCTTCTTTAGAAACGCTTTTCTTCCCATAGCCATTCTACATTTTATATCTTCTCATAGCCATTCTACAATTTATATCTTCTTTACTTCGGCCATCAGAAGTTATTTTGCTACCCAAATAACAAAATTCATCTACTACTTTTATTGTCTCATTACCTAATCTCATTCCTTCAGCATCGCCTGATTTTCTGACATTGCATTCCATTACCTTCTTTTTACTCTTGTTAATGTTCATCTTATATGTTGCTTTCAAGACACTGTCCATCCCATTCAATTGCTCTTCCAAATCTTTGCGGTCTCTGACAGAATTACTATGTCATCAGCAAACCACAATGTTTTTATTTCTTCTCCCTGCACTTTAATGCCCTCTCCAAATTTCTCTTACCATTCCTTCACTACCTGCTCAATGTACAAATTGAAAAACATTGGGGAAAGGCTACAACCCTGTCTTACTCCCTCCCGAACCTCTGCGCCCCTTCCTTGCCCTTCGACTCTAATAACCGCTGTCTGAGTTTTGTATAGGTTGAATATAACTCTTCGCTCCCTATATTTTACCCCTGATACCTTCAGAATTTGGAAGAGAGTATTCCAGTCGACATTGTCAAAAGCTTTCTCCAAATCGACAAACGCTAAAAACGTAGGTTTCCCTGTCCTTAGCCTATCTTCTAAGATAAGTCGTAATGTGAGTATTGCCTCCCGTGTTCCTACATTTCTCCTAAATCCAAACTGATCTTCCCCAAGGTCGGATTCCACAAGTTTTTCCATTTGTCTGTAAATAATTCCTGTTAGTATTTTGCAACCATGACTTATTAAACTGATAGTTCTGTAATTTTCATATTTGTCTGCACTTGCTTTCTTTTGAATTGGAATTATAATATTCTTCTTGAAGTCTGAGGGTATTTCCCCTGTCTCATACATCTTGCATACTAGGTGATACAATTTTTTCACGACTGGCTCTCCTAACGACATCAGCAGTTCAGACGGAATATCAGCTACTCCAGGGGCCTTGTGACGACGAGTCTTTCAGTGCTCTGCCAAATTCTTCTCGCAGTATCGTTTCTCCTATCTCCTCTTCCTCCACTTTGTCTTCCATTTCTAGAATACTGCCTTCAAAAAAAATGTTCAAATGTTTGTTAAGCTTATGGGACTTAACTACGGGGTCATCAGTCCCTAAACTTACAAACTAGTATGGCACAAATATCCATGCCCGAGGGGGGATTCGAACCCTCGACCGTCATGGCCGTGCAGACCGTGACTGGAGCGCCTCAGTCTCCGCGGCTGGCAATACTGCCTTCAAGTTTATTTCCTTTGTATAGGCCCTCTATATATTCCTTCCACCTTTCAGCTTTCCCATCTTTGCTTAGTACTGGTTTTCCATCTGAGTTCTTGATATTCATACAGCTGCTTTTCTTGTCTCCAAATATCTCTTATTTTCCTGTAGCAGTATCTATCTTTCCCCTAGTTATACATTCTTCTACGGTTCTGCATTTGTCCTCTAGCCACTCCTGCTTAGCCAGTCTGCACTTTCTGTCAATCTCATTTTTCAGCTGTTTGTACTCCCTTTTTCCTGTAGCACTTGTTGAATTTTTATATTTTCTCCTCTCATCAATTAAGTTCAGTATATCCTGTGTTATCCAGGGATTTCTATTAAGCCTTGTCCTTCTGCCTGTATGGTCCTCTGCAGCCTTCACTACCCTATCTCTCAGAGCTACCCATTCTTCTTCTACTGTATTACTTTCCCCGTTTCAGCCAATCCTTGACTAATGCTCCCTCTGAAATTCTGAATTTACTCTGGTTCCTTCAATTTGTCCAGGTTCCATCTCCTAATCTTTCTACCTTTCTGCAGTCTCTTTAAGTTTTAATCTGCAGTTCATAACCAATAAGTTATGGTCAGAGTCTATATCTGCCCCTGGATATGTCTTACAGTTTAGAACCTGGTTTCTAAATCTATTCCTTACCATTATAAAGTCAATCTGGTACCTTCCAGTGTCTCCTGGTCTCTTCCACGTATACAGCCTTCTTTTATGATGATTAAACCAAGTGTTGGTGATCATTAAATTGTGCTCTGCGCAAAATCCTACCAAGTGATCTCCTCTTTCATTTCTTTTTCCCAGTCCATATTCACATACAACATTTCCTTCTCTTCCCTTTCCTACCACCGAGTTCCAGTCCCCCATCACAATCAAGTTTTTGTCTCCTGTAACTTTCTGAATGATTTCTTTTATCTCCTCCTACATTTTTTCGATATCCTCATCATCGGCCGTGCTAGTTGGCATATAAACTTTCACTACTGTGGTCGGTGTTGGCTTCGTGTCTATCTTTACTACGATAATGTGTTCACTATGCTGTTCATAGGAACTTACTCGCATTCCTATTTTCTTATTCATTATCAGACCTACTCCTGCGTTACCACTAACTGATTTTGTATTGATAACCCTGTACTCACCTGACCAGAAATCCTGTTCATCCTGCCACCAAATTTCACTAATCCCTACCATATCTAACTTTAACCTATTCATTTCTATTTTCAAATTTTCTAGTTTACCTATGCGATTAAGGGTTAGACATTCCACGCTCCTACCCGTAGAATGCCTGTTTTGTTTTTCTTGATGAAGACATCCTCCTGAGTAGTCCCCGCCCGGAGATCCAAATGCGGGACTATTTTACCCAAGAAGACACCATCATCATATAGTCATACAGTAGAGCTGCATGTCCTCGGGAGAAGTAATGACTGTAGTTTCCCCTTGCTTTCAGCATTACACAGTGATAAAGAATTAAACACTACTAAAATGCGTAGTAATACACACACAACAAAAAACGACTAAGACTGTGAACCATTTAATTTCCATCACAAAAGCACACTATTTGATAAGCAAGCTTCAAATGAGTGGAACTTTAAAATGTCTCAAACTTAATTACTATACAATTTGAGGGTCAACTGAAGCATGCAATACCAACTGTTAGCTTGCCCCCCTGACACCAGGGTGTTGTGTTGTTTGACTTTAAACTTTATTTTCTTTGTTACGAATATACCATTACTTTTTATAATAAAAACTGACCAATTAACGTTCACCTATTCATATACTTATTATCAGGTCCTTCAGTGCTGTTGACAGTTCATCTCCCAATATAGTTCTATATTAAATTTGAAAAGTGGCTTGATTTATACAAGATTTCCTTACTACCACATGCCTGCTCACACCACCTGTAAACCATATAACTCAAAATTATCGTGCAAGGATAATGTTACAACACAACAAGCGCCTCCAACAACTTACCCTAAATTTTAGGAGTTTTGGTGCATGTTAGAGAATGTTGCTTTCCAAGTTTTTTCTGTGTAGTATGTACCCGCCCATGGTGTAATGGATCAAAGCAGATGAGTGGTATCAGGATCTTCAGTATTGCTATGTTCAATCAACACACGAGTATTACCACAACGAGTCAGGAATTAAAATGGAAATACCTGGACGGAAGGCATTTGAAGCTGACTGCATAAAAGTTCAACCTCTGCCATCTGCCATTTAATGCAAGGATCACAAAGACAAGAGAAATTCAGGGCTTTTATGGAAGAACAGACAGATGTAAAAGGAAATGACCTGTAGTAATACTCACTCACTCACTCGCCATTCACATCCACCCAATCACATTCAGATTTCCAGGATTTAGTTTAAAAACACTCAGAACTACGTACATAAACTGAATTCACTGCTACCACGTGTCAATCTGGAGCTGTGAAATTAACAACGTGGCGTTGACATCATGTGTGTACAAACAAGACTAGAACGATTCACACATGATGCTAGTACCTACATTATCTTTTGAGATGCAGGTTTGCCAACAGATTTATCTGCCGTACAGATTACGTTGAAATGTGATAATTTGGTTGAACATTGCCAAACCTAACAAATGTAAACATAGAACTTGTTTGTGACAATACTTAAGTGTTACTTAGTCCAAGACCTATATGGGACTGAAAGGTGTGTGTTCTCAGCCACAGCAACACTTAAAGAATAATAAAAAAAAACCATTCATATTCCCAGGGGAAGAAAAACTATATAACGCTTCAATCTATTAACTAGCAGTCTATAAAACTGTAAAAAAAACTGTAACAACATATTAAACAAACTAAATAACACATGTAATTTAAAGATAATCTCATAAAGAAGAACTTTTATCGACTAGAAGACCATACATCAGGATAAACGTAAATACAGATCAGTAGGAAATGATGAGTAAAAATCATGATCATCATTTATGGGTTCATTCCGATTTGTTTTTAACAGGAGACTTCAGAAGATGCTGTCATCTTACTTATTGGCCAGCATTATGTATTGCTTTTGTTGTTCAGGTAAATAATTACCAGTAAAAACTATGAAGACCTGATGTTCAAGGTTTAGAGATGATGGAGCTGAAGTGAAATAATTTCAGGTGTCACTAATATATAACTAGTGACATACCGTATATGAGTGAACTGACAACAATAAGTGTTTACTTTTAAGTCTTATGATGGTGGATATGCAATGCACTGAATGTTTTGTACCTGGAAATAGATGAGTAATTTTCAAATTTTTTACCACCTGTAAGATAGGTTTTGTATATTTTCAGCTGCACACAAACTAAGGATTTATGATATGATGAATGAATAAGAAAAATTGTACAATTAGGCAGACTAAGTCACACATTAATTTAGTTGCAATTTCTTTGTAGTAATGATGTTTAACTTACCCATCGTCCCAGTCGAAAAATGCTCCCTGAATCTTTTGTCTGTCTTTGCCAGGTGGTGCGGGTGCTGGTCGCACTGGTACATTCATTACTACAGATTTCGAGAAACAGTAACTATTAGTAAATGTCAAGGGCACTGCAAAAACATACGTATTCTATTTGGTCAAGATGATGTATAATCCGACATACGTGTATTTACACATTTCTCCTTTTAAGTTAAGTATATCAACATTACGAGTTTAGAACGATAAAATAAAAACAAAAACTGACAATTCTGACATATTTTTATCCATCACAGGAAATTACACGAGTGCGTACTTTGAATGACGCCTTCTTGTCGTCCAATGACAATTCAAAAACGGCACTAAACACTGTATGAATCCAGCTGACTCATTCCGTTTTTAACCCTTCGTTGACAAACATCAACAATGTACACTTTGTACATTCGCTCGCGATCTTTTCTGCGCGTAAAACTATAATTTAGCAGCATACTGATTTTCACACCAAAACAGACAACCACCACACCAGCGCCCAACTTGCATCGTTCACTTGTTCACCAAAGAGCAATATTCTTTTCGTCACCATCAGTGTTCAGTGACAAACGTCACTTTAATTAGTATCATTCACGATGACATCTGGTCATGGATGCAAAATGAACAGTTGCGTTTTATGTAGTGAAAGAGCCTTGAAAAGACATACACGCAAGAAAGTCAAGCAGCACCGATGCTGGAAGAAAATTGCGATTTCAGTTCTTTTAATTTGTACTGGAATGTGATGTAGGCTCCGGAAAATTAACAAGTATTTTGCATCGGTGCGTGTGAATGAAAATATTGAGATAAGAATGTAGATGATAACAAAACACAGTTGGGTTATGGAAGCACCCCGAGTACCTCTTAACACATTAAGCTCCCTACGGCGTTTTTTTCGTGGAACAGAATAGGCCTGAATGTCACTAAAGTTCCAATAATTAAGAAGTAAATTTACGTAAATCAAAGTGAACCGAAAATTACAAGGACTATCTTAGGGGCGGAAAAAAAACAGTAATCTCCAATGGTGAATTTGAATCAGACTATCAACGGAAAGGTCTGATGTTGAGATTGGTGGATGGACCCTGTTATCGTATGTTATGATAGTACTGAACATTGATGTAAACTGTTGGAAGACTATGGGCTACCAATATGCTGACCAATCGACGTGGGGGAGGGGGGGGGGCGAGCAAAATCCTCATTTTCCAAGTCTCATGGGGGCCCCAAGTGAGTCAGGAATTGGTACCCTTCGGGGTGGAAAATATCAGACTGCTATTGAAAATAAATTTCTTATCATACTGCGCACAGCAGATGCAGTGGAAAGCCTCTGCAATCTGCATCAAAATGCACATATGCTATAGCATAGTGTTGCAGCAGTCACGTGTGACAAGACATCAGTGCCAGCGCCGTGTCGTGATGCTTTCCCGTGACTCACCGTCTGCCACGCCTGTCCTGCAGGTCGCAGTTCAGCGACCTCTGTACTACAGCAATGCATAGAGCAACAATAAAAAGAAAGGTCATTCAGCACTTTCCTCGTGTTAAAAAACTGTGTGATATCAACTATGGAACAAGAACGGTTCTTAGATTTAGGCAATTGAATCTGATTTGGCAAATCAACTGGACATCGATGATGTGGATCCAATATTTGCCGAATGAGAAGCTCGCAAAGCGCTTTTGACAGTGCTGTAGCAGATGGGGTGTCCGGTGTTGTATACTACCCATTGCATGGCGCATTGCAGTTTACACGCGTAAGTTTGATTGTGCCAGGGAACGAGCAAGGACAGAGCGTTCCATATTGCAGCATACTGACAGACATTCGTCAACGTACAAATCATTGAAAGTGATGTGAAAGTAAACTAAATCATAAAATTAAATTGACTGCACCAAGAAAGGTGACACAAATAAAAAAATGGCTACAGTGAGGTCCCTTGAGAAACATTTATGAAATGCCCCAGTACTGGAAAATCTTCAGATCTCCATCTCGCCATATATCCACCTTACGTCAGTTTTGCTAGTTTTATTGTAGACAAAAATAGTGATACTTCAGTGCTGCTGTAGCAGTTTTAGAATCATTCAAAGAAAGCCTACGCCAGGTAATGCATAGGTATCCGGACCATGTAATATTAGTCGGAGGAGACTTCAACCTTAAGAGTATAGATTGGGACCTCGCTAGTTACATTTCAGGCGGTACAGACAAACAGTCTTGCGAGCTACTTTTGGACACATTCTCGGAAAACTATTGAGCAGTTAAACGGGCAACCCACGCGCAATGGAAATATTCTAGACCTAATAGCCACAAACAGGCCTGACCTTATTAACGATGTCTGTGTAGAGACAGGAATTAGTGACCATGATATCGTCATAGCGTCGATGGTAACCAAAGTTCATAAACCAATCAAGAAGTCTAGGAGCGTGTTTTTGTTGGGAAGAGCCGATAAGCAAATTTTACGATCGCACTTAGAAAATTAATGGGCATCGTTTAATTCCGGGACTATGGATGTAGAGGAATTGTGGACTAAATTTAAGTGCATTGTTAATAAAGGGTTAGAGAAATATGTGCCAGTAAAGTCGATTAAGCATGGAAAAGATCCACCGTGGTATAATAATAATGTTAGAAAGTTGCCGAGAAAGCAAAGGCTGTTGCACTCTCGATTCAAAAAAGAACACGCAAATGATGACAGGCAAAAGTTAGTAGAGATTCGCGCGTCTATAAAAAGATCGATGCGCGAAGCATACAATAATTATCACAACCTACCTTAGCAAAAGATCTTTCCGAGAACCCGAAAAAATTCTGGTCCTATGTAAAATCGATAAGCGGGTCAAAGCCAACTGTCCAGTCACTCGTTGATCATTCCTGGGGGGTAATAGAGGAAAGCAAACGGAAAGCTGAAGTTCTAAATTTAAACTTTAAGAAATCTTTCACGCAGGAGGACCGCACAAATGTACCATCATTTGATCAACGTACCAATTCCGAAATGGGGGACATAGCAATAGGTATTTCCGGTGTAGAGAAGCAGCTGAGAGAGCTAAATACGAAAAAGTCTGCTGGTCCGGATGGAATACCAGTTCGGTTTTACAAAGACTATTCTGCGACGTTGGCCCCCTACTTAGCTTGCATTTATCGCGAATCTTTAATTCAGCGCAAAGTTCCTAGTGATTGGAAGAAAGCGCAGGTGACTCCCGTGTATAAGAAAGGAAAGAGAACTGACCCACACAATTACAGGCCAATATCGTTGACATCAGTTTCATGTAGAATTTTGGAGCATATTCTCAGTTCGAATATAGTAAATTTCCTTGAAACGGAAAAGCTCCTTTCCATGAATCAGCAATGGTTTAGGAAACATCGTTCATGTGAAACTCAGCTTGCCCTTTTCTCACATGACATCTTGCGAGCCATGGACGAAGGGCAACAGGCGGATTGTGCTTTTCTCGACTTCAAAAAGGCGTTCGACGCGGTGCCACACTGCAGACTGCTACCGAAGATACGAGCTTATGGAATAGGTTCACAGATTTGTGACTGGCTGGAAGACTTCCTAAGTAATAGAACGCCGTACGTTGTTCTCGACGGCGAGTGTTCATCAGAGACGAGTGTATCGTCAGGCGTGCCCCAGGAGAGTGTGATAGGACCGATAGCGGTCTTTCTATCTATATAAATGATCTGATGGATAGAGTAAGTTGTAATTTGCGGCTGTTTGCTGTCGATGCTGTGGTGTATGGGAGGGTGTCGTCTGTAACTGACTGCAATAGCATACAGGATGACTTAGACAAAATTTCTAGTTGGTGCGAAGTTTGGCAGCTAGCTCTCAATGTAGAAAAATGTAAGGTCATGCGCATGAGTAGGAAAAACAATCCCATAATGTTCGAATACAGCATTAGTAGTGAGCTTCTTGATGCTGTCACGTCGTTCAAATATCTAGGCGTAACATTGCAGAGCGATATGAAATGGAACAAGCATGTAAGGACAGTTGTGAGTAGGGCGGACAGCCGACTTCGGTTTATTGGGAACACATAGAGATGGTTCAGAGGCGAGCAGCTAGATTTGTTACCGGTAGGTTCGACCAATGCGCGAGTGTCACGGAAATGCTCCGGCAACTCAATTGGGGATCGCTGGAAGAAAAACGACGTTCTTTTCGTGAATTTCTGTTAAGTAAATTTAGAGGGCCGGAATTTGAAGCTGAGTGTAGTACGATCTTGCTGCCGCCTACTTACATTTCGCGTAAAGATCACAAAGACAAGAAATTAGGGCTCGTACGGAGGCATATAGGCATTCTTTTTTCCTCGTTCAATTTGGGAGTGGAATAGGAAAGGAAATGGCTAGTAGTGGTACAGTGTACCCTCCGCCCCGCACCTTATGGTGAATAGCGGAGTATGTATGTAGATGTAGATGTTACTACCAGAAGGTGTTCATGAATCAATCAAAAGGAGCAGTACCTTTTGCATTGTCACTTTTGTTGCCGGGGTAGATCACAGTCAAGATATAATCGAGTTTCCTCGCTGTGGCGATACTAGGGTCATGATAAGTACTTTCCAAAACAACATGTAGGCTATTACTGTGCGCCCTGTCTTCTATTAGCATGAAAGTTGTAGTGGTGATCTTCTTCCTCGGTAGTTTTTCTTTTTCTTTTTTTTTTTTTTCCACACTAATTCATCCAATTGGATACAAGATGGCGCCAAGTGAAAGTAACGAGATATTAAGCTCTACTAACAAATCTCAACAAAGTGTGGTAAAATGTTTAAATTGCGAAAACTTTGACATTCACAGTGAGACTAAAGTGTATTTCATGTTATATCAAAAGTAGCTGAAATTGGTACGACAAAGAGCGTTCATTCCGTTAATGATTCCGTGTATATTGCAAGCACTTCAATGCATGAACATGTGCGAGAAAAATTAGACTCAGTACTTTGTTTATGTAAGGTAAGGTAAGGGAAGGGACCAGTGTGCTTTAAATGCAGGTCTACTTACCATTATAGTTGTGTGAATGCCGATAGAAAACAAAAGACATGGTTTTCCCGAAATGTATCAATAACAAATTAGCCACGACTTTGAACAGTAAGAACTCGACAAGAGCAATTATCTCAGTTTTATTATATGAGATATTAGTGCTAAAACAAAAGTTAAATAATCGTGTGACTGTGAACGAACAGAATATACCAACGTATAAGTTACCTGTTGAAAAGAGGTGTCAAGAAAACAGGGAAGGTATCATTGTAACAAATGAAAGTGTTCATGTGAAGTATCGTAAAAAATGTTCAAAAATAGCAAAAAATGGGGTAATTTGTACAAAGTGCAATCAAACTTTTCACTATTGATGTGTGAAGGTGGAGCCCTCAATGAAAAACAAGTTTAATTTCACCAGGCACTGGAACTGTGAAGCATGTAGAAGTTCATGAACTTACTAAATCAACGGAAGTAAGTTAGTTAACATCAACAAATTTCATAGTATTGTCTGCTGGCTCAAATGATGTTTATAAAAATGAAATGAGTATGGCTTTCAGAGAATTAAAGAAATGCATGTCTCCTAACACACACAAATGTAATACTGTGTAGGGGAGAGTGGGGCAAGAGTGGACATGGGGTAACAGTGGATTTTTTTTATTTTCATGTTGGTAGTACCACAAAATGTACTAAACAATTAAACAAAATTTGAGGCCAGTCTGGTGATTGTTGTAGGCAACAGAAGTAAAAATAAGATTTCAGTACTTTTGTATTCGATTTTTGTGATAAACAAATTTCCAGATAACTGCAAAAGGTTAGTACTGAGAATATTAAAAGTTGTGGTATATGATTCTATGAAAAGTGACCTATCTTTCTCTTGTAAAATATTTCATTTAAATAAAATATGTTCGGTAGAGTTTGGTTTCATATCCAAAATGGCCCTTTGGGGTAACTGTGGACAGATGAAATGGGGTCAAAGTGGACAGTGTCCATTCTTACCCCACTTATTTGTGGGATCAAAGGTCACATGCCAGCCTTGTATTTTTACCATTAAAATTACTTTAAGAACATTATCTATACTATAAATGGTGAGGAAATACATATGCAAAACCGACAGAGCTAATATTGATGAAGGAAATGTTCAAAGAGCTATAAAAGAAGTTCTGTTCAAAAAGGGGAGTATCCGACGAACTGAGATTGCTATGTTTTCTGGAATAGCATTTCCACTTTCCTTTACTCAAAAAAATATCACATCTGGCTTCAAGGTGTCTGGGTTGTGGCCACTTAATAGATTGGCATACAATGAAGAAGATTTTAGGCCATCGCAGGTAACTGAGCAGCCAGCAACCTCTACATCAAGTTGTGATACACGTTCACCTGGAGAACCTGCAACTATGTGAGATGATTCACCTTCCACTTCAGTTACAGCCCTAACTGAAATACCAACTCCTGAAGAATGTAGACCCTTCCCAAAAGCTTCAAGGCGAGAAGCAAAATCAAGGCAAAAGAAATCAGCAGTTTATACAAGCACTCCAGTCAAAGATGAGCTGGAAGCAGCAGCAATGGCTAAAATGAGACCATCTTTAAAGAAAACATTATTCCAGGACAAGAGGGAACTGAAGATACCAGGAAAAAATAAAATCTATGACGATACAGACACTGAATCAGAAAGCCTTCCATCGAGTGTGCTGGAATCTGAGGATGAAGGATGCTGTGAAACAGAAGATGATGAAGCCCAAATCTTACAAAAGTTAACAGATGATGAACTGAGGTCTGGTGATTTTTTTTTGGTTCATTTTGCCACAAAGAAGACTTTTAAATATTATGTAGGCCAAGTTAAGAGTACAGATGGGAAATCGGAAGTGTTTTATTTATTTATTTATTTTCCTCAAAAATGAAACAAAGTATCTGGATTTGTGTTCCCTGTTGTCCCAGATGAGTCAGTAGTGGAGAGGTCTGACATTATATGTCCTCTTGCCTTCTGAAAAAACAACTGGGACCCGAAGACAAGGAAGGATGTTCCAGTTCAATGTCAATTTTGAAATGCACAATATTTGTTAAAGAAAAACCAACAAAAAATTCTTTATGTTTATTTTGATATGTATAACATTCATTAAGGTGTAAATACAACTTTTTTGGGAAATATGGCCTTATTTATATAAAAAAAGAAACTGTCCACTTTAACCCCATCGAATTTTAAACATTGGTCACACTTGCCCCACCATGGGGTACTTGTGGACAGATTACAGACATCTTGTTTTTTTGATTTGGTGGTCAGAATACTGAAGATACAAAGAATTATTTCACTGATTCTTTTGGGATAGATTCTGTTTAATACTAAGAGAGTTAATATCCAAAACCTGCATTAAATATGTTAAAGATAAAACATGAAACATAAAAATTGTCCACACTAGCCCCACTCTCCCCTAATATTCCACAAAGGTATGATTTTCCACATTGGTCCTGTGTCAACCAGGAAATCACCAAACCCAGTGAACATTACAAAACCATATGCAGACATTTCAAAAATGTGTGTATAATAGATACAAATGGTGTAGGTCGTAGATTCCACACAACACATGGGTTACATCTAAAAGTGTTATGGATACAATACTAGCTAGTTTATTGTTAAATGAAGTTAGCAAAAAGCACAAACAAATTAGGCCTAAACCTAACCTTCATCACAGCCCTATTTCACATGCCTACAAACCTCCTTTTTTCTTCTTTTTTTTTTAAGAGTAAACCACAGCATGACTAGTTAAAAAAAACACTAATTATAAAGACATAAACCAGAATATATATAACGATAGTGATGCCCCTCTGGGTACCAAAAATGGAACAGTACTCCTAACATAAATATGCAGTCACTCAGGGGTAAACAGAATCAACTACAGTACTGACTGGAAGAAAGTAATTGTAGTATACTTTGTGTTAATGAACATTGGCTAAACAGTTCACAAATAGAAATGTATGTCCCATTTCACTACTCACTGACCGCAAGTAATTGTAGAAAAATATTGCACATGGGGTGTATCAATATATACTAGAGAGAATACCAAGTACTCAGTTATAGATGTTAGTAGTTTGTGTCTAGAAGGCATATTTGAATCAGCAGCAGTGATACTACACACACATAAAATTTTAATAGTCTTACTCTATCGTACTCCAGGAATGGATGAAAAAATTTTCACAGAAAAACGCATAATGCTGATACTAACAATTTCAAAATACAAACAGCACAGGCTCTACATAACTGCTGACATTAACATAGATAAAAAGGGAAAAATGGAAACTGTTATGTTATTCACTTAATAAAGACAATAAAATCACTAAATTCGTATTGCCTCAATGAACAACACACAAGGCTAGAAGGTTGTTTGGACAACATAATTACCAATGATCATAAATACTATGTAGAATGTAATGTGGCAAAACTAGATTAGATTAGATGCTGCATTCACCTTTGAGCATTTTTACATGCAATCAGTGTCGTCAAGGTTAGATAAAATAGTAATAATGATAAAACAAAGTAGCAACAATAAATGACTTAGAAAATTCCATAAGACAGAAGAAAGTAATATGAAATGAATGTCAAGAATAATAAACAATTACATTATTGTTATCAAATATGTACACTACCATAAAAAGATATCAGACAATAAACATACAGATGTATTACAATGTGTTCAAGACAGTAACAAGGCTATAGTACCATACTGTGTATATAGTTATAAAATAAAGAACACTTTTATTTGTAATTTATTATTATAAGAAATTTAAGTCTTTTGTCCCACATTCAAGAAACTCTTGTGCTGAATAAAATACCTTGCTTTTAAACCATTTCACAATAGTATTCTTAAATTGATCTACTGGCACTGTGTATGCCTCTTTTGGTAATTGATTGAAGTAGAGGATTCCTAAGTATTTGTAACAATTGTGCATCTTTGGCAGTCTAGCATATGGTACATCAATTGTATGTCCACTTCTTGTATTGTGGTCATGAATTGTCATTCTTAGATCATAGTTATTTAAATTTTCTTTGGCGTATACTAGGCAATTGTATATATACAGGCTGGGTACTGTCATAATGTTTATTTCTTTGTAGTAGCCTCTACATGAGTCACATGGGCTAAGTCCTTCAAAACACCTGATAGCTTTCTTCTGCCATTTGAAAACAGTTTTTGAGCCTACAGAATTACCCCATAAAATTATTCTGTAATCCAGGTGAGAATGGAAGAATGCAGAGTATGCATATAATAGAAGTTCTTCGCTGACACTACTCATTAGTTTGTATAGCAGATGGACACGGGCCATTCTAATCAAATGTTCAAATGTTTGTATAGTCTATGGGACTTAACTACGGGGTTATCATTCCCTAAACTTAGAAACTACTTATGAACTAACTAAGACTAAGGACGGCACAAATATCCATGCCCGAGGGGGGATTCGAACCCCCGACCTTAGTGGCCGTGCAGACCATGACTGGAGTGCCTCAATCCCCTTGGCCACCGCAGCCGGCAGGGCTAGTCTACTACAAAGTTTATCTAAGTGGGTATCCCAGCTAAGCTTCTGATCTATGTGAAATCCTAATAGTTTGACAGTTTTGTTGTCTTGACTAGGAGCAGTGAGATTGAATGCAATTTCTTCAGTTTTAGTGTAATTTTTCTGCAGGACATTGGCTTCAAACCAAGTATTGCATTTCTCCATTGATACTGCCATGTTGTTCTGCACATTTTCAAGATTGGTGTCACATGTGATGAGAATTGTGTCGTCTGCATAAAGCACTGCACCACATGGAAGAGCTGTAGGTAAATCATTAATATAAACAATGAAAAGGAAAGGCCCTAGAACAGATCCTTGGGGTACACCCTTTAGATCTGGAAGACATTCTGATGATTCATTATTTATCTTGACTAACTGTTTCCTGTTCTCCAAGTAGGACTCCATCAGGCATATAGCATTCCCTCTTACTTCATAGTGCTGGAGTTTTTTATAAGAATATTATGGGACACCACATCAAATGCTTTCCTGAGGTCCAACAGTGTTGCACAAACAATCTCTCTCAACTGCTTTTATTGTAGAGAGCCTGGATGTGAAGCCATATTATGAGGCACTAAGCATAGTATTAGTTTCAAAGTATTGATACATCTGTTTGTGCATGCAGTACTCAATTATTTTTGATATTATATGTATAAGCAATATTGTTCGATAGTTTTCTGGAGATGTTACTTCACCTTTCTTATATATTGGTTTGACAACAGATATTTTTAAACACTCTGGATAGTGGCCTTCTTCTAAGATCTTATTGATTATTTTAGTTAGTGGCTTTACAATTTGTTTTCTGGCAGATTTAATACCAAAATTTGAGAGGCCATAGTAATCCTCTGCTGTAGAATTTCTAAGCTTTGCTACAGATTCATAGACCTCTTTCTCAGTTACAGAAGACCAGCAAAAGTTGTTTGTGAGATTACTGCTTGTTTGTGGCAGTAATTCATCTGCCTTCCTCACATCCTGCATTGTACTGCTATGTGAATGTGGTCCAACAAAATGTTCATTTAATGTGTTGGGTGAAATAGGTATCTGGTACACTTTATGATCATAATTCATTTCTGTTTTGATAATTTCCCATGCAGCTTTGCATTTATTTGTTGAGTTCAATATATATGCATCATTAGCTTTACACTTTGCTGTCTTGATTTCAGACCTGTAAAGCTTTTTAATTTTCATGTACATCTCCTTGTCAGCATTATTATGCTTAGCCTTATCATGATATAGCAGCATCAGAATTCTTATTCTGTTTAAATTTGGAGTATACCAGTTTTTTAGGTTTTGTGGTTTACTGCATTGTCTCTGCTTCACTGATTTCTTGTAGTGTTTAGGACAACATGTTTCAAAAAGTTCAGCTAACAGGAGTAGAAATCTATTGGTTGGTTCATTTGCATCTACATTAGTTATTATTTCATCCCATTTTACAGTATTCAGTTTACTTATCAACTGGTTTAGGTTTGAGTCATTAATTGGTCTTATTATTCTGTGTTCAGTGGAGGTTTAAAGTATTTTATAGTTAAGAGTCTGTCTGAGCCATAGTCCATCATGATCAGAAATGCAAAGACTAATTGTGTCAAAATCAGTTTTGTTTAGATGAAAATTACATATTATATTATCTAAGCATGCAGCCTGCCTTGTGGGTTTGGTATTTATGCAGTAGAAGTTAAGAGATCTTAACATGTTTAACAAATGGTTAACATTTCTATTCTTAAACCTAATATCCATATTTATGTCACCAAATATTACTATCCTGTAATTTTTGTGTTTAAGTAACAAAAGTATCAATTTCTCCAGGTTTTCCACAAATAAACTGTCATTGTGTTTAGGTGGACGGTATACTGATCCTACAATAATTTCCTGTTTTGGAAATGTTATGGCTGTAGCTTCAAATTTTGCCTCTATGTGCTGTTCACTTACATCTATAACTTCATATATTAAATTCACATTATTTTTAACATAGATAGACACACCACCATGTTCAACATTTATTCTATAATAGCTACTTGCTAATTCAAAACCAAGTGGTACATATAATTTAGATTTGGACAAAATTTAATTTAGATTTAGAAAAAAATTCTACTTGGTGCGAAAATTGGCAATTGACACTAAATAAAGAAAAGTGTGAAGTAATACACATGACCACTAAAAGAAATCCTCTGAACTTCAATTACACGATAAATCAGTCAAACATTAAGGTCGTAAATTCTACCAAATACCTAGGAGTTACAATTACGAACAACTTTGACTGGAGAGAACGCATAGAAAATATTGTGGGGAAGGCGAATCAAAGGTTACGTTTCATTGGCAGAACGCTTCGAAGATGCACCAGCTCCACCAAAGAGACTGCCTACATCACACTTGTGCGTCCTCTCCTGGAGTACTGTTGCCCCTTGTGGGATCCTCACCAGGTGGGACTGATGGAAGATATTGAGAAGGTTCAGAGAAGGGCAGCTAGTTTTGTTTTATCACGTTACGGGGGGGAAAGCGTCACGGAAATGTTGCACGAATTCGAGTGAAATCATTAAAAGAAAGACGTTATTCATTGCGGCGTGATCTGTTTGCTAAGTTTCAATCATCGACTTTTACTTATGAATGTGAAAATATTTTGCCAGCACCCACCTACTTAGGGAGACATGACCATCCCAATAAAATAAGAGAAATCAGATCGAAAACGGAACGATTTAGGTGTTGTTTCTTCCCGCACGCTATTAGAGAATGGAACGGTAGAGAAAAGTTATGAAAGTGGTTAATGAACCCTCTGCCAGGCACTTATATGTGATTTGCAGAGTATCTATGTAGATGTAGATAATTTGCTTTCTTCACAATTAAGCCAATGTTGATTTACTGACAGAATACTGCAGTTTAAGTTTCCAACCAGAATTGAAGTTCATTAATTTTATATTTAAGAGACTGCACATTAATGTGCAAAAACATTACATTTTGTCCTATGCTATTTGTGCAGCTGATCTCTTGGAACTTATGTTTGTCTTCCTCAGATCCAGTTATGTACCTTGTTGTTTTTCTCCCAGCTGCTGGTATAAAAAATCTTGGTTCTTCAGATGTATGTTTTTCTTGGTTCTTTCTCCTCTCCTCAGTTTTGCTGGTAGTTTCTCTGCTGATGAGAATGTTTCTTCTTCTGGTGCAGACAGTGACAGGTCTTCTTCTATAGAACAGGATGATGTTTCTTCTTTTCTTTCTGCTTCTTTTCCAATTGTCCTTTCTTTTAATAGGTGAGCAATGGTGATTCTTTTTTGGGGGAAGACAGTGATGTTTCTTGTTCTTTTTCTTCATTTTGAGTATGTGATGTCACTTCTTTTTCTTTCACTAATGACAGTGGGATTGGGCTGTGGGTTTTTTGTCTTTGGCTGTTAATGTTGTCATGTATTTCCTTGTACAAAACTGCTTTATCATAATTATTCCTGTGCAGACCATGTTTGGTGAAATGGTCTCTCACTGAGCTTGTAGCTTCAACAAATCTGACATTTTGAAAACTGCTACATATTTTCTTAAATTTTGTATTTGTGCAGATAATTTCTTTATTGACACATGAGGCTTCAATTAAATCATACCTCTGTAGGATGCTTACAACAAAAACATCAGAATGTGAGATTCCTTGTAACGTTTCCTTTAGGGCCCTGGTAGCATTTCTACTTTCATTCTTATAAACATTTGCTCCACCAATAATTACACATTTGGAGCCCCTTTTCAACGAGTTTTTGCAGTCTTTTAGCACTTCACATAGAGGGGCACCAGGTTTGCTAATGCCAGTAACTTGGAATTTCATTTGCATGGTGTGCATAATGCTTGCTATGCCCCTTCCATGACTATCTGAAAATATGTACATCTCTTTCTTACCTTTTTTTTGGACGACCTTGCCTTTTTCTTGTTTCTTCGAAATACTTCTTGTTTTTGCTTGTTTGGGCGAAACTGCTTCTACTGCTAATGCATTTCTTTTTCCAAGTTGTTTTTCTTTCTCGTTCTGTTTCGAACACCAGCTCCATTTAGATCTAATAAATGGATGATCTTTCGTGTTTTGTTCTTCTTTAAGAGTTATTGCCAATGTTTCCAAGTTATTTAAGTACTTTTTAACGATCAATATGGCATGTTCTATCGTAAATAGCACATTTTATTCCCGCTCAGCATCATATTTTGCTAAAGCTACCGATTGCAAATCACAATAAATTACACCACAATTACATTTTGCGTTTATAGCATCAAAATGCGCTATACGCTTTGTATATATCCACTTTTGCGTCACTGAACACAGCCTAATGCCACTGAGAACATTTTCACTGCACAAAATACACTTTATATTTACAACATAATCGTTTTTCACAGACTTATTAGTACATCTATACAGGCTGCCATTTTTTTCTTCTTGTCTGAATATCTGATCATGATGGACTATGGCTAACAATAAAACAGTCAACTTCTGGATGTACAAGTATTATAAAATACAGACACCTGAATAAAGACAACATTGAAAATGTGATGGGGGAACTAAAATCACTGAACTTTTCCTGTACATCGACAGCTGATAAAACTATTGAAGAATGCTCTTCTCTATTTCTAGACACTCTACAATGTATACTAAACTGTCCAATCATATACTAGAAAAACACCAATGACACTAAATGTAGACCACAAAGTACTAAAGTGTGGTATACTCAAAGACTGGATAAAATAAGAATACTGTTTCTTATAGCAAAAAACAAATCCATTGAAAGTGATGGAGCTAAGAAAATATACACAAAACTTAAAGAAATATACAAAACAGAAATTAGAAAACCTAAGTGTGATGCAAATGATACCTACATTGTGAAAAAAAATTGTTTGAAAGGAGCATGGTATGTCATCAGAAATGAAATAAACATGCACAAAAAAGATAATACCATTCACATAGATTCAGATGTATTAAATGAATACTTTGTAAACTGCACAGACTCTACCCATTTCAGTTGCAACAACAGTTCAGCTGCAGAGAAACTGCTACCCCAAGTGAAAAATATAGATACATTCACTTGGTCTAAAATCAGTCTTCACAACATAACCAAAGCTATCAACAAACTTAACAATTCTAAAACAGAGGACTATTATGGACTCAGTAACTTAGTATTAAAGAGCAGTCACATCTGTCAACAGTAAAAGCAATAGGAAATCTGTTAGATATTGTCCATGATGGTCTTGAACAGAGACAAACTGCATGTGCTACACTAATAAACTTGAGCAAAGCCTTTGATTCAGAGATACATGAGACCATATTAATGGAATTAGCTCACTATGGCATAAAAGAAAAATCATTAAATTTATTTATAACCTATCTGAGAGGCCACAGTAAGTACATACTAATAATCAAACATCAAAACTGCTGAAAACAAAACGTGGAATTTCACGGGGACTGGTGCTTGGATCCTTTCTCTTCATTGTTTATATAATTGACTTTTCAGCTCATCTGCCATGTGAGAATTTGCTGTATGCAAATGACATCACACTGGTAACAATTGGTGAAAACCTCTGTAATGTTCAAAAATACAGTAAGGAGGTAATTGAATTAACAAATCTCTGGTGTCCAGCCAACCAGCTGTCCATTAACAGAACAAAAACAGAAGAACTTTATTTCAATCTCAGGACAACAAAATCTTAAAATAAGAATGTGAAATTACTTGGACTTTTGATTGATAAAAGACTGTCATTGGATGGATATTGTCTTATTTAAGCAGCTAACTAGCAAGAATACTATTTTTATTACATAAATTAAGGCAAAATGTCAGCAAGAACCTTCTACTTTGCTCTTATTTATGCATTTTTTCCACTCTCACCGGCAACATGGAATACTGTTGTGGGGAAATGCACCAGGGTCAGCTTACATCTGCCAGTGGCAGAAGAAATCCATTAGACATATTCTAGGTTTACCCCACAGAGAGACTCACAGAAATAAATTCAGATTGCTTAATATAATGACAGTCCCCTGCCTTTACATATACATGCATCTAATCCATGCTAAAGAAAATTTAAACAAACTTACACTAAGAAATAATGTTCACTCCCACCATACAAGAAATAGCCATAGGATGGATTTACCATACTCCAGACTTTCTCTAACACACAATAGCCACAAACACATGAGCCTGATACCATTCAATAAACTTCCAAAAATTGTCCACTTCACACCAATGCAGAAATTTACAAATGTTTTAGAAATTTGGCTAAGAGAACGTGAATGTTACACAATTGAAGAATTCATGGAAAGTGATTCTCAAGATCTATGCTTTTAATAACTGTACATAACAGTAAAATTATAATAATTTTTTGCATATATATGTGTGTAAATAAGATGTGTGTAAATAAATGTTTACATACTAAAGTATTTAATATATAAGTATTTGTAATAAAAATTATACTGTTGATCAGTATTTCCATGTATAGAACCACGAGTTCCAAGATATAGGATATGCAATTACTATGAAAGATTGGAGATCACAATAACATTGTTTTTAGGCAAGTAGTGAATGTGAATAATTAGTGTAAATATTATGATAAGTAAGTTATTAGTGTTTTTTAAGCATTTATATATTTCCAGTAATTGGGTATATAAGTATCATTAGGTGGACAAGAAACAATTTATTGTTCTAATTGAAACTGAACTTATATCTGTAATTTTCATATTGACAATGCCAATTGTATCTAAATATACTGAATGGCCAATAATAATAAACAATCTAAACAATTAGTGTATTAGTTCTTTCAAAGTCACAGTGGGAATTTTCAGACATGGTTTGATGACTTTTTTTTGTTTCATTATGTTCTTGATTTTTTAAATGTGTAATACAATATTATGGAAGGTGTGTAAAAAAAGCTATTCCTGGTTTTCTGATATAACAGGAAGCATAAAATTACACATTTTTCTTAATAATGGAATGTCCATGAAGGTCAAATATCAAATGTTTGATATTTGACAGTCTTGGCCATTCCTTTATTTAGAAAAATATGTTGTTTCATGCGTCCTGTTAGTACACATCGCTTTGAATTTACAATCGCATGAAGGAAGTTCTATAGTCTATAAAAGTGCTCAAACGACTTCATTGTAGAACTATGAAATTTAGAGCATGATCGTGGCATGGTACATCACGCAAGTGTGTTATAAATTGTTTTCTTTCTGTGACTTAATTATACTTAAATACACTAAAAATTGTGAAGATATATACAGATGTTATTTTAATTTGTAGCTAACGCTATCTATTGTACTAAGTGCAAACATTTGTGAAAGTAGAATGTCTCAATGTCAAAAATATGCTTGTAAAAATTACATAGTCCCCTACTGCAAACAAGAAATTAAACTTGCCATGTAAATCCTGTAACTAGTAAGTCTATCTTTTCACACTTTTGTAGAAAAACAATTAACGTATTTTAAAACCCAAAACAAACTTTCACAGAAGATATTCTGTTAATCAGTATAGTATACTATTTTCGATACTTCACTGTTTCTATGATAAGAGGAAAAACTGAAACAAGTTTGAGTGGCTAAAACTGCTTTTGTATTGAAAATCAAGCACTTGCAGATACAGTATTATTGAAAAGTAATGTTTATATTCGTGTCTCCATGACAACAGAAAATTAGGAACAGTTATTGTGATAATCTTTTTAAGAAATTTAATATTCTATGTCGAAATACTGTGTGTTTCCTCCAGCAGCTTCTGTAGTTTGCTTGATTTCTGCCAGGAATATCTCATGCAATGTATATTACCACAGTACAAATTGCATTTCTGTACATGTACATGTATGAAATTATACAGCATTTTAATCTATATCTGAACCCAGTGAGTATTTTTGTGATTTTCCAATAGTCACATGATTACGTGAGGTTTAACAGATGTCTGACGTTTTCAGAATTGGATTTATATGTTTGGAGATGAGGCCAAGTTGCATAGCCAGTCCCGGGCCCAATGCCAGCTCTCAGCGGCCCTGCCAATATATGATCCAAATTGGAGAAATGTGTAAAATCCAATTACAAATACATTTTCAGAAATAAAAATTAGTTCACCCTCTTAGAGTTTTCCAATTTACTCAATATTTGTTGTGAAAACAACACTTATCAATGAAATGATTACATTTACAGATCAATAACGGTGCTGAGCAGCTGAGGTACCAGGTTTTGATCCAGACAGAAACATTCACATTACTAAGTGGTGTAGCCTCCTTAGCCAGAACTGCAGGCGTTAATTCTGCCATCCATTTGATTATACAGATGCTTGGCCAGCTCTAGCGTGGGGTTAACTGTGGCATCATCCTAGGCAGCAGATTTCTTGGGATGACACATCTTTGAATTTTTATTTAGTTCCTAAAGGTTAAATTAAACAAGACCATGAAATGTGGAAGTATCTTGTAGAAATGACGAAATGTGAGAATAAGCTGGAATTACAAATACATTCTAAGAGAAAATTGTTCCAAGCTGTGTGACAGTTTTCGTCATGGACAGAATAAGGACATCAGTTTAGTTGATTTTAAAAATGAACATAAAGTAATGTCAAAGTTGGTGCAGACTGATAACACGACCTTGGAACATTGAAAGCTTTGTGCCAACATGCGCATTACGAATTTTGTGGCACAATCAGTGACAGTGGCAAGCTGAGAAAAAAGTGTTCGGAACTTAAAGTAATAAAATCGTACCTGAGATCAAAAACTGGCCAGGCACAAATGAATGTGCAGGCAATGGTGTCGATTGAATAAGAGTGGGCTGCAGCATTGGATTAGAATGCAGCCATACATGAGTTTTCTGATGCCAATGCAAGAAAGATATGTCATATAACGTACTTGTTTCATCACTTTTTGGTCAAATTTAGCTTTGATTGATTTATATACATCAAACTTGTTCAGTCATTTGCATAGTGTAGATTTGTTGTAAAGTATGGTATGGCTACATATGTTTTGCTTAATAGCAATACAGGTTGACAATATCATCTGCCTATGCAAACTGATTGTTGAGAGTTTCACAATTGCCGCGGTGGAGTAGCCGAGCGGTCTAAAGCATCTCGCTGCAGAGCGCGCGGTTGCTCACCGTGGAGGTTCGACTCCTCCCTGGGGCATGGGTGTGTGTGTTGTCCTTAGGTTAGTTTACATAGGTTTAAGTAGTTTGGTCCGATAGATTTACAAACATTTGAACATTTGATTTGAACAGTTTCACATAGTACAGTTCATTTTTTATTGTTCTGTGAGATACTTCTAAATAGCTTCATCATTGGTATCAATATTGCCCGTACACCATCACAGGCGCTCCTGTTTGTGATGCAGCGTCAAGGGTAACCGCAGCCATGGTCTCTGAGCTGATAGTCCATTCTGCTGCAAACGTCGTCGAACTGTACGTGCAGATGGTTGTTGCCTTGCAAACTTCCTCATCTGTTTACTAATGGATCGAGACGTGGCTGCATGATCCGTTACAGCAATGCGGATAAGATGCCTGTCATCTCGACTGCTAGTGATACGAGGCCGTTGGGATCCAGCACGGCGTTCCATATTGCCCTCCTGACCCCACCGATTCCATATTCTGCTAACAGTCATTGGATCGCGACCAACGCGAGTAGGAATGTCACAATACGATAAACTGCAATCGCGATAGGCTACAATCTGACCTTTATGAAAGTCGAAAACGTGATGATATGCATTTCTTCTCCTTACACGAGGCATCACAACAACGTTTCACGAGGAATCACAACAACGTTTCACCAGGCAACGCCGGTCAACCGCTGTTTGTGTATGAGAAATCGGTTTGAAACTTTTCTCATGTCAACACGTTGTAGGCGTCGCCACTGACGCCATCCTTGTGTGAATGCTCTGAACAGCTAATCATTTGCATATCACGGCAGCTTCTTCCTGTCGGTTAAATTTCGCGTCTGTATCACGTCATCTTCGTGGTGTAGAAATTTTAATGGCCATGAGTATATGAAGCGCGGATATTGGCTGCATGGAGGATTTGCGCATACACAAGGCGAGGTGCGCAGTAGCTCCATTGTCTTGTTTCGGGCCATTTGCGCATAACCAACACCACCTAAAGACAAGGCCTCACAACAGTCCGTGCCACGTTACACTGACCAGCCTGCGGCCGCCAGCTGAATGGCTGGCCGCTACGAGGTAGTTGGCGTGCCCCATCAGCCAGCCATTCAGCTAGCGGCTGCAGCCTGTTTAGAGTGACGTAGCAAGGGGTGTTGTGACAACACCACCTAGAGACAAGCCCTTACAACAGGCCGTGCCTACGTCACACTTAGAGGCCGCGGCCGCCAATTCACTGGCTGGCCGTTGGGGCACACCCACCTCCGCGCAGCGGCCGGCCAGTCAGATGGCGGCCGCGGCCTCTTAAGTGTGACGTAGGCACGGCCTGTTGTAAGGCCTTGTCTTCTAGGTGGTGTTGGTTGTGAGACCTTGTCTCTAGGTGGTGTTGGCGTAACCGCCAGAGCTCGAGTAGCTAGGAGCTGGTGTCTCTACCAGCTCCAACACGTGTTAAAAGTTCCCATATGCAGCCTCCAGGGGGCTCAGAATGGAATTTGAACCTCAGCCGCGCATGCGTATTGCAACGCTATGGCCATTACCGCCTATATTAGGCGGCCACGCTACGTTCTGTCTCCGAGACATAAAACATTCTCATGTGATTAAATTACTTTGAATGTGCATATGAAATGATCTGATAGAAGAACAAAACGAAGAATGATAGTTTAAATCGCTTGTTATTTAATTTATTTAAATACTTTTGTTCATGGCGAGATTTTTTCTGGGGGTTCAGTGACGCAGCGTACATATAGGATGCGCGCCACTGGTACTGCGGACTGCGGCAGTAGACGGCGCCGCGGCACCTGATTCGCTGGGCAACGAAGCGCTCGCCTGCCGGCATCTAGTGCGCTGTACATCACATAAATGGAACTCCGTTTCAAACCATCGGGAAAGCAGCGTAAAATAAGGCATTAAAATTGAAACAATATAAAATTACAATTAATAATAATAATAATTCTGTACGAAAAGGCCACATACGTAAATATATCTTCTGATACATACACACTCTACAGACAGTGAAATACTGAAAAGCATATACATACATTCGTGTATCAGAAACTTCAGGACATATATATAGACTATATTTTCTAATACACACACTCTAGTAACCAGCAAATATTGAAACAAAAAATGTCCACTCTTGTATTGGAAACTGAAATACACTTGTGTAACAGAAGCTATATTTTCCACTAAGAGTAAACCCTACTAACAGCAAAATCTTGAAATATAACATACCAATACGAATGAGACCCATTCCCTGACATATTACAAAAACAATTTATGCCTTAAAACACATGTTTCAAAATGTTAAAATGTTTGTACAGTTTATGGGACTTAACTACGAGGTCATCAGTCCCTAAACTTACAAACTACTTATGAACTAACTAAGACTACGGACTGCACAAATATCCATGTCCGAGGGGGGATTCGAACCTCCGACCGTAGTGGCCGTGCAGACCGTGACAGGAGCACCTCAGTCCCCTCAGCCACCGCAGCCGGCAAACACATGTTACGAGAGTACATTCACTTATGTTCACCTTCTCATTAAGTGGGAACCTTTATCTCACAGAAATAATTTTAATGAATGACGTTCCATGGAATCACAGTTTGCCTCGGGTTCTCATGCGGTATGAATGAATGTTTACAAGAAATTGATTCTCTTCTTGCTTAATGCGTGTTATTGTTGTCCAATACGCATATGTGGATTCGAGCCATGGAATATCTAACTGTTATGGCGGTTGGATTGTGGGAAGAATGAATTAGGTCATACACATTTTCCCGGTCTTACAACATCAGTGTAGAGTGTCATAATTGTTTAATTACACTCCTTTGTGTAACAAAATATTTAGTTTATCTTGTGTGCACACGTGAACAGATGGAAGATGTTCTTCAATATACATACAAAAACAAAGTTGTTTTTGTATGTATATTGAAGAACATCTTCCATCTGTTCACGTGTGCACATGGCACGGAAGTGATGCTAATCTGATGATGGTAATTCCGAAACGCGTCATTTTTTGAGAGCACGCTGTACATGAAGTGTGACCAATAACAAAGAATTTGCGACCTAACCAGCTTCATAGCAGTACTACCCAATCATTTCATCATGATCGCCTACTCCTCAGTGACTTTATGTCGCATTCACAAGGTACTGTCTTGCTTCCTTATTTCTTGTCACAAGTAGGAGTGAACATTTATCGGCTCTGTATCAAACTTTTCCCCACCTCTCGTTCGGAACAAGTGCCGTTTGAGGAATTAGTGCAGGCAATTATTAATCATTATAAACAAACATTGAATGTAGCAGCAGCTGTATTTGAGTTTGTGGGGACACGACAAATTACTATTTGTATTTTCTGAGCTGTATTAAGCTAATTTGTATTCTCTGTTATTATCTTTGATCGTAAACAAAAAAGAGTACAAAAAAACTGTTCTTCACTTGTCACTGTATTACGCTTCCATGATGTGTGATGTGCAAGATAGCAGTAAATAAATGTATGGAAAAATAAGTGTTAAAATTTAATGTTTAATGAACCGTGTGCTACAAAATTGGTGACCCCGACGTGATCGACAAGACGACAGTTGCGACGAAATTTTTCGGCGTAATTTTCGACGAGATTTCCGTAACTTGAGTTCGACGTATTCTGTGTCCAACAATACGCAAGATGTCGACAGGAGAAGCAAACGGTAATCAAGGGAATCGTTCTGAATGTAGCAGTAAAGTGGAAATTGATAAGGTAAGCGTTAAGCTACCGCCGTTTTGGACGGAAAAGCCGGACATCTGGTTTTGTCAAGCCTAAGCGCAATTTACGATCGCTGGTATTGTTACGGAAGCGACTAAATTTAACTATTTACTCGCTCAGCTGGAGCCAAAATTTGTTGAAAATATATGGGATCTAGTTACGAGTAACGAGAACAACAAATATTCTCTCGCAAAAGAACGTCTACTGAACATATTCAGAGAAAGTGAAGAGCGCCAAATTAAAAAACTTTTGAGTGACTTACAACTTGGCGACATGAAACCTACCCAATTATTAAGAAAAATGAGGAGCTATGCAGGTACAAATGTATCAGAAAAGATCCTAAAAACACTTTGGCTTGACAAACTTCCAGCTAGTATTCGAAGCATTTTACTTATATCTGACGAAACAGTGGATAAGATTGCTCAAATGGCAGATCGTATGATCGAATTAAACGCTGTTGACGAGGTTCAAATTGCTTCCACCCATTCCATTCCGTCAACATCGTCTTCTTTGTCAGTACAAGATCTTCTAGTAAGAATTGATGAATTGGAAAATGAGATTAAAATGCTTCGAAACACTCGCAACCACAGGCAAAGGTCGCGCAGTGGAAGTAGAAGCAGAGCAAGATACGATAAAAACGGCAAATACTGCTATTACCATTTCAGATTCGGCACACGATGTAAGCCTGAAAAATGTGTTCAGCCTTGCCAATGGCAAAATAAGGAAAACTAGAAGTGGTAGACACAATAGCGGCTGAGTGTTCTACCCCTGTGCACACATTACGCCGCCAATATCGCCTATTTGTCAAAGATCGAAATTGTGGAAAATATTTTTTGGTAGATAGCGGTGCAGATTTGTCCGTTATACCAGTTGCAAAAAGCCAAAAAGGTCAACCCTCTGACTTCAATCTTTATGCTGCAAATGGGTCACAGATAAAAACTTACGGTTCAAAACTGTTAAACATTGATTTAGGACTCAAACGCAATTTTGAATGGCCATTCATAGTAGCAGACGTATCAAAAGGCATATTGGGAGCCGATTTTCACCATCATTATGGGCTACTGGTTGACCTCAAAAATAAAAAGTTGATAGACAACACCACAAAATTAAAAATTGTAGCAGAAGTAACCACTGTGGATGCTAATGAATCAGTAAGCTCACTTTATGCAACATGCCAGTTTTCAAAACTTTTAAAGAATTTTCCTGATCTAACTAAACCATCTATAGTACCAAAAGTATTAAAGCATAATGTGCAGCATTATATCACTACATCTACTGGACCACCAGTTTACTGTAAGGCTCGTAGATTGGACCCACATAAATTGAAAATTGCTAAACAAGAATTTCAATTTCTGCTAAATAATGATATTGTACGTCCATCAAAATCACAATGGGCTAGTCCACTACACCTTGCTAAGAAGCCAAGTGGTCAATGGCGAGTCTGTGGAGATTATCGCCGTTTGAATGACAGGACTCTCCCAGACCGGTATCCAATTCCATGAATTGATGATGTAAATTTTATGCTTCAAAATAAAAATATATTCTCAAAGGTAGACCTACTCAAAGCCTATTACCAGATTCCACTAGCCGAAGAAGATAAGCCAAAATCAGCTGTTATAACACCATTTGGTCTCTATGAATTTAATTATATGCCATTTGGACTTCGCAATGCACCTAGCACATTCCAAAGGTTTATACATGAAATTGTGAGAGAACTAGAATTTTGTTTTCCATATTTGGATGACATTCTAATAGCATCTGAATCACCAGAACAACATGTTGAGCATCTAAATTTACTTTTTGGACAGTTGAATAAGTATGGTCTTGTCATAAATGTTTCCAAATCAGTATTTGGTGTACAACAGCTAACATTTTTAGGAAATTTAATTACACCAGCTAGAACAAAGCCAGATCCAGAGAGAGTTGCAGCAATAATGAACTACAAACGACCCAAAACAGTCCGTGAACTTAGAAAATTCTTAGGGATCATCAATTTTTATCGTCGACATTTGGAACATGCTGCTGAAAACCAAGCATTGTTGAATGATTTCCTAAAAGGAACAACAAAAAAAGACCGACGACATATTAACTGGACAGAAGAAGCAATTGCTCAATTTGAAAAATGCAAAGATGATCTAGCAAATGCTGCACTTTTGACATTTCCTGATTTGAACAATCAACTTGCATTATTTGTGGATGCATCAGATTTTGCAGCAGGTGCTGCATTGCAACAATGGCAAGATGAACAGTGGAGACCAATTGGATTCTTTTCAAAAAAGTTTACAACAGCACAGAAGAAGTATTCCACGTATGAGAGAGAGCTGCTTAGCATCTATATGGCTGTCAAATATTTCAAATATCTGTTGGAAGGAAGATATTTCATTATTTATACTGACCATGCGCCTCTAACATATGCATTTAAACAAAAGAATGAAAAAGCAACACCAATTCAATTACGTTACCTCCAGTACATTTCGCAATTTACCACTGACCTACGTCATATATCTGGTAAAGAAAATGTTGTTGCTGATGGTCTATCAAGGCTTGAAGAACTAGTTCCAGTTAACTATGATGAGATAGCCCAAGCACAAGAAGATGATGAAGAGCTTCGTCAACTACAGACCAGCCCTCATACATCACTGAAGTTAAAACACCATCTGACACATGGAGGAAAACAGCTATGGTGTGATGTGTCAACACAAATCATTCGTCCTTGTATTCCTAAACCATTTAGATACTCTATTTTCCAACACTATCATAATCTGGCTCATCCAGGCATTAAGACAACAGTAAAAATGATCTCATCAAGATTTGTCTGGATCAATTTAAAAAAGGATGTCCAAAACTGGGCAAAAACATGTATTGCATGCCAGAAAAACAAAATATCACGGCACATTCAAACACCAGTAGGACACTTTCGTAGTAACGATGAACGTTTCAAAATTGTTCACCTTGATTTGATAGAACCAATGACTCCATCTGAAGAATATATTTATTGTTTAACATGCATTGACAGAGATACAAACTGGACAGAAGTAGTACCTCTTCGGGACATACAAGCAGAGGCAGTAGCACAAGCATTTTTCAATTGTTGGATCACTAGGTTTGGAACACCATATCAGATAGTGACTGATCAAGGCAGGCAGTTTAACTCTGAGCTATTCCGAGCACTGTCAAAACTATGTGGTTGTAACCAAACACAAACTACAGCATACCATCCTCAATCAAATGGAAAAATTGAAAGATTTCATCGCACATTTAAAGCAGCTATCCGTGCCCATGCAACTGCCAAATGGACTCAAGTAATACCTGTAATTCTCTTTGGCCTGCGATGTTCCATCAGAGAGAACAGTAATGCTACAATTGCAGAAATGGTTTATGGCTCACCCATCAGAATACCAGGTGATTTTTTTCAAGAGTATGCAACAAAATTGGATGCAGACTTACCTCAATTCGTTTCACAACTGAAGCAGTGCATGAATCGTCTGAAGCCTGTACAATACTCCCACAAAGCAAAAGAACGACCTTTCATACACAGGGATCTCAATGAGTCAACACATGTATTTGTGCGAGTTGACCGAGTCAAAAAAGCATTAGAACCTCCATATGAAGGCCCATACGAAGTAATAGAAAGAACCCCAATTTTGTGTTGGTGTTAAAATAAAAGACCAAGTCAAGAATATCTCCATTGATCGACTGAAACCTGCGTACCTCATGAATCATAATGAGAAGCAGCCTGAAGACACTTCAACTGAACGGTCAGCCCAGGTCAAACAACCAGAGACAACCGACAGTGAAAACCAAGAAGAACAAGATCTGGTCGTGAAGTTCGATTTCCTGCAAGATTAGTTGAAGAACTGCAGTGTTAAGTGACTATATGACTGAGAAGGGGGTGATGTGGGGACACGACAAATTACTATTTGTATTTTCTGAGCTGTATTAAGCTAATTTGTATTCTCTGTTATTATCTTTGATCGTAAACAAAAAAGAGTACAAAAACCTGTTCTTCACTTGTCACTGTATTACGCTTCCATGATGTGTGATGTGCAAGATAGCAGTAAATAAATGTATGGAAAAATAAGTGTTAAAATTTAATGTTTAATGAACCGTGTGCTACAAGTTCTTTAACTGTCGTAGGCAGGCTGGACAATCGTACAGACAGTAACTGAAGTACAAGGTTTTAACTAGGAAGTGTAAATTTCGTTGTGACCGTGGCAAGTACTAAACAGATTTAATGATAGGAGATATGATTTCTAGGAATGTGTCAGATTCACACAACTGTGAACAAATCTTAGAAGTATTCTGACCCTTCACTTGAACAAGTGCTTCAGATTATGGAGTATCAGGACACGTGTGACTCTGCAGATAGTAGTTTTCACGATGCCTATGTACGTAATGTAGTGAGAGACAAGGAAAGTGTCTCGGCCGGACAAACAACGTGTTGCTGACTGGCGCTGACGCCACGCCTGGCCGCATCGTATTTCCGGTAAACAGCCACAGCGTCAGCAAGCCAATATTAACCCCCAGGCGGTACGGTGGTTGGAGACGAAGTAGATTGTACGGTAGGGTCGTATCCGACCCGCTACCTCTTCGATGACGTTTGTGTGGATATATGTACACAGTCAGTATTATTATTAAATACAGAAATGTTCAAATGTTTTTAAATCTATTGGACTCAATTATTGTGGTTATCAGTCCCTAGGCTCGACTTTCTATACGGAGCGGCTAGGGCAATGTAGCGTAAAATTCAACCGCTGGGTCGGATCCGACCCGCACCGTACCGTTTGAGGGCTAAGTCCCGTCCGAAGTGTATTTCTAAATACAGACGAAATAAGTGCCCTTCAGGTAAAGCAATTTGTTTTTCTTGTGGCAAAAAAGGACATGTTCAAAGTGTATGTCACATACAACTGCCCCGTGGCAGAACCACTTGCAAAATTCACGCACACGACGTGCAGACTCTGTTTTTGCTATTCATTCGAGGCCTACTGCCACTGTGACGGAATCTAGTGATCCGGTAACTACAGAATCAGACACTTCATTATAACGCCATCCAAATAAACTGTCGTACATTTGCCGACTGCTGGTAAAACAGTTAAATTTTTGCTTGATACGAGCGCACCTCAATTGCGAATAGTCCATACTTTGCTTACGGCATATACAGGACAAGACATACCAGTGATAGGTACTTGTAGCTTTCCAGCAGTTTGTCTTTTGGTTCTTGGATCCTATGATAGTACAAATACTTTTTTTCGCATCTGTTTGATTTTTTTGCTCTTAGCATCATCGGGTACATTCTTTCAATAACGTCAGTGGATCTTAGTGAACGTATAACTAACCTGTGTGCTGAATTTCCTGAACTCTTTTCCGACGGACTTGGACAGGCAACTAATTTTTCCGCACATGCGATATTAAAAGATAACGAGCAGACATGTTTATGTCGAGCACGCCCTATTCCTTTTGCATCACGCGATCAAGTTGCACAGGCACTCACAATGTGGCAAACTCGAGTTGTCGTTACGCCCATTTCAGCGAGCCAGTGGGCTTCTCCTTTAGTCATTGTTAAACTACCATCTGTCAAACTCAGAATTTGTGTGGACTTCAAGCGCACGGTGAATCCTCAAACAGTGATAGATACTTTCCCGTTGTCGCACCCTCACGAGCTTATGGACAGATTAGGAGCTGCAAATATTTTTCTTAAATTGATCTTCGGGATGCCTATCTGCAACTTCCACTCGACGAGTAACCACAGAAATTTCTTGTTATCAATACACACATGGGCCTCTTTAACTTTCTCAGGTTACTATTTGGTTGTGCCTCAGCTCCAGCAATGTTTCAAAGATACCTGGAACAATTAACAAAAGCAATGCCTTGTTGCTCAAATTATCTAGACGATATTGTTGCTACTGCTGAAGAGCATTTCAACAATTTACGTGTCCTTTTCAAAGTCCTATCGGAAGCTGCTCGCGAATCTAACAAGAACAAATGTGTTTTCTTTCAGGCTGAAATTGAATATTTAGGACATGTTATCAATTCGCAGGGTGTTCATCCATTTCAGTCGCATTTGCAAGCCATTCGAGAGCTCCAGGCTCTCACAAATATTACAGTATTGCAATCTTTCCTGGGCAAAATCTCATATTATTCAAATTTTTTTTCCTACTGCAGCGCAACTAGCGGCACCGCTGTATCGCGTACGGCGGAAGAATGTTAAGTTTGTTTGTTCAAAGGAGTTAAAGGACGCTTTACTCAGAGATCGTTGTCTTGTACATTTTGATCCTGACAAACCTGTAGTGTTAGCCACTGACGCATCAGTCTACAGCCTTGGAGCAGTCCTCTCGCATCGCAATGGCTCTTCACACAGACCTATCTCTTTTGCTTCGAAATTGTTGAACAAAGCCCAGGTCAATTATTCACAATTGAGAAGGAGGCATTAGCAATCATCTACGGTGTCACAAAATTCCACCCATATTGTATGGTCCCAAGTTTTTTCTGGTGACTAACGAGAAGCCGCTTCAGTCCTTGTTCTATCCCGCCAAGCCCACTGCATAGAAACTGCAACGTTTGGCGCTCACATCGGCTTCCTACAATTGTGAAATTATCTATCGGCCGACGTCAAAACATGCTAATGATGACACACTGTCACGTCTTCCTGTTGGCCCGGATGTTGATTTTGATGCCTCAGAAGCTTCCTGTTGCCACATAGATGCTAGTGATTCTGAGGTCCTTGATCAGTTTCTTCTCGATTACCGGAAGGTTGCCAAAGCAACAGCAGTGGACCCAGATTTCAAATCATGTTGTGCTACGACCGCAAAGGGTGGCCTTACGCAGTGACACATATTGTTAGTCCGGTGGTTCGACGCTACTTTTTGTGCCGACATGACTTAGCAGGGGTGTAATTTTGCTTCATACAGAACAGGACCAGGTGCGCGTGGTAATCCCTCAGTCATTGCAACGTCAGGTGCTTCTGTTACTGCATCGTGGTCTTTGGGGTGTGGTCTGCAACAAACAATTGGGGCACAGATATTGTATATGGATAGTTATGGACGCGCAGATAGATAGGATGATGGCTCATTGCCAAGGTTGTGTGGATAACCAACCCGCCCCTTCTGAACGGTTCTTGTAATGGTCCACTCCGATCACGCCATGGGAGCATGTGAATTTGAACTTTCGAGTCCATTCTGGAATACAAGATGGCTCATCGTTGTGGATGCCTACAGTAAATTCCGTTTCGTGGTCCCCATGAACTCTACGACTACTCGCAGCACACTCCAAGCCATTCAGTCTGTTTCTTGTATCGAGGGTCCACCAGAATTGATAGTAACAGACAATGGTCCACAGTTTGTGTCGAGTCAACTTCAACAGTTTTGCCGAGCCAACGGTATTCGCTGTTTGACCAGTGCTCCATTCCACCCTCAGTCAAATGGAGAAGCTGAACGTATTGTGAGAACATTCAAGCCACAGATGGCCAAGCTTAAGTACCACTAGATCCATGAACAAGCTCTTCCGAAATTCCTGGCCACTTACTGCTCCCAGCCGCGCAACGAACCATCGCCTGCAGACTTGTTGCACAGACGGTGGTACCGCACTCTGATGCATCTCATGCACCCACCACAGTCTATTTCTTGTATCGGTCTACCAGAACTGATAGTAACGGACAATGTCCACAGTTTGTGTCGAGGTAATTTCAACAGTTTTGTCGAGCCAACGGTATTCGACATGTGACCAGTGCTCCATTCAACCCTCAGTCAAATGGAGAAACTGAACGTTTTGTGAGAACATTCAAGTCACAGATGGCCAAGCGTAAGTACCACTACACATGTGAACAAGCTCTTCTGAGATTCTTGGCCTCCTACAGCTCCCAGCTGCACAACGGACCATTGCCTACGAAGTTTTTGGACAGACAGTGGTACCGCACACGCTGCATCTCATGCACCCACTACAGACGCCACCCGCTCTGCAAAATCAGTCACAGTATCTCGCAAATACATGTCTGTTTCAGGTTCTATGGCGAACGCAGGCGTTGGGAGCACAGTACCATCATTCGACGCCTTGATGCTAACATGTTTTTATTTCAGGGTGCAGATGGCGTGCAGCGTAGCCATAGAAACCAAATTCGCCCTTGTGCACTAGACGATGCTGCCGCTGAGTTTTTGTCGAGAGATTCACTGTCCCCTCGCATGGTGGCGACCACATCTTATCAAATGTCGCGGGTTCGGTCGACTTTCCTTCTTGGCCTCGAGGCCATAGAGCTGGACGCTTCGCCTCAAGCATCACCACATCCTCCATCGGATGTCGTGGGTCAACAGACGTCTGCCATTGCGGGTTTGTCGTCCCGCACCGAGGGACCAAAAAATGTTCAAATGTTTGTATAGTCTATGGGACTTAACTACAGGGTCATCAGTCCCTAAACTTACAAACTACTTATGAACTAGCTAACACTAAGGACGGCACAAATATCCATGCCCGAGGGGGGATTCGAACCCCCGACCGTAGTGGCCGTGCAGACCGTGACTGGAGCGCCTCAGTCTCCTCGGACACCGCGGCCGGCACCAAGGGACCCTCCGAGGCAGCGGTCCACCAGGCAGCCGCCTCCACACCAGTCGTTGAGATTGTCGCTCCTGCACCTGGACCTGCACCTGTTCCTTCTGCGCCATTGTCTGTGGGAGCGCAACCTTTGGTGCATTTTCCACCCAGCAGGGTGCAGGCTGGATGACGGGTCGCGACTGGTGTTTCAGCAATGGGTGCAAATTCGAACCCCGGTCCCTCGACTGCTCCGATGTTCACACCGTCTCCCTGCCGTCGTTTCGCCCACTACACAACAACAGTGCTAAGGTTTGGGGGGTGTAGTGGGAGGAGTGTTGTGGTGTCACTATTCGCCACAATGCCGGCAGTCTACACAAGTCGCCGGACAAGAAAAGGCGATAAGTTGTTACACAGTACTTCGGCTGCCGGAGCTGCCTCAGTCTAGTTACCTCTTTACCTTGTATCACCCGCTGGCCAATGGGAAGAATGGGGCTTAGCTAGACATGCCGGTGCACCACAGCTACGACAGTCAGAACAGGATTATGGTAGAGTAGAGCAGTACAGAGAACGCAAGTTCCAGTTAGTACCAGGAAGTTCAATGAGTCAACAGAGAAGAGATACTTTGCAGAACTATGTAATAGATAGAAGACACTGTACCAACAAGCGCACCAAAGTTGAATATTTTTATGATTGTATTAATAAATCGTTTGTGGACTAATCACTTCTTTTAGCTGCAGCCCTTGCCCACATCCTTACTATTAACAGACCACCTCCTGAATCTACCATTCACATTACCGCATCCCGAAGACACAACGTAATATTTGTTGTATACAAGTTAAGCTGTGTGGAGTTTACTACTTTACTATGAGAGAATTAAAGTGATTTGCATCCCTAAAAACCATACTGAGTTATCAGTCTACATCAGATCCCACAAAATCTCATGTAAGATTTACAGTTTTACTTCAAGTCAACCATCTGCAACCTGAACATAGAAAGGGTGTGGAACTGTGACTTCTGAAATTTTACCAGCATACTTCTTCTTCCAGTAATTATCGGGTTTGCAGCCGGATCCCGTTGACTTTCTGACATGATATTTCTGCCCTGAGGCGCCCGGCCATCTTCAAAATACTAGGCAAGTAATAAAGAGCCCATGTATGTTGCCAGTACTTATGCCGATTTTCGCGCATGCGAAATACGCTGGCGTCTTTCTGCAAATGTGTTTGGTTGTGACATGCGCGGTACGGCCGAGTTGTGTGTGCTGCCCTCGGTGGTGAAAATGAAAACTCCTCTAATCACTGAGAATAGAATGATCCCGTCGATTCTGCTGGGCCTCATTAATTTTAATTACACGGTTCCAATTTTTATCCAACTGAAAGCTATTGTCACGATTTTTTAAGGCATATTTCCACCACTTCTTTGATGAACGAGTCCCAAAAACTGGAAACTGGAGCTGAATTTTTTGTTTTATTGTATTCTGTAGAGTATCCCATGGAAATGCATTGTTCCACTACTGCTGACTTCGACGGTTGCTCTTTTTCAAAGCATACTTGCTCGATTTCTCCTCATAAAAGAGCCAGAGGGACCACTGAACTTACTTTCTATACCTGAGAATATGATCCTTCCAGACGTTTTGCACAATACAGGCACAAACCCCAAGCCCTCAGCTCAGTAATGTAGGCAAAAGGTTTTACAAGTTATAATGTAACGATAGAAGCAGATATTTAATTCTACCTTACGATTGCATCATTTACTCTACTACACGATACCTAATCTGTATATGACTACCTGATACAAATTATTCTGTCCTCTGTTTATTCAATTTTTACAATTATATTTATAGCATGACCTAACATATTTCATATTTATGGTTTATTACCAACATTTGTATTAACAGCATGGCCTATTTCATTTAAGAATAGTATAGCGCTCATTAACTTAAAGAATTCAGCATTAGTATTATTCTTTAATCAAAAATAAACAGTCAATAATATAGAAAAATCTAGAAAATGTATCAATGCCTCATTGTTACAATTAATACTTTTGTCAGTTAAGCAAATCATAGAAAATTAATTCAAACAGAAAATGTATGTAGAAAGGATCACAGAGTAACCTTAAATTATCTCTGTGTACTATAATGCTGACACTAAACATTTCTGAATGTACATCAAGATAATTACTAATGCCACAATTAGATTATGCCATACGAATATTTTTAGTAATTTCTTGTGTATGCAATTAATAACTCAGGAAGAAATAAGGTCTGTGTTGTGCAAAAGATATTTATCTAACGAAAAATCGGACTGTAAATATTAACTTTCAAGTAATTAAAATGTACTAATTGTAATGAACTGATTAAGACAATGTATAACCCATCTTATTTTCAAGGATGTATATATAGAACCAAGCGACTGATGTGCAGTTAGTTGAAGTCAGTAAGTTAGTTGGAGTTAAATTGTGTATAAAGTAAAATCTGAATAAAAGAAGTTGAATTTATTTTGTGTGTAATTTTAAACTACACCCACAATAGTTATGTAAAATTATTTATGCCAATTTCTGCATGGTAAAGAAATCATTGTTAATTATCGAAGTATGCAGCTGTACTGTAGTGTTCCCAATAATTAAACACTCTACCGGGACACTATAACTGGTGGAATTGAGCTGGGATTCAAACAGTGTATTAATTTTTTTTGTTTCAGGTGAAAAACAAAGTAAACAAAGTATTTGTAAATAACTGTGTTATCTGTGGAGAAAACCTTATAAGTTAGAGAAAGACATAAACAATGATCAATCGACTGTGCATGTAAATAAAGACTGGGACAATATATTGGATGTGAAAAAGACCACAATCTATGAACAGCAAAGGAAAAAAAGATAAGTAACCTATATTATATTTTTCATAGCGAACAAAGTAACAAACTGTGACAGGTATGTGAGAAAGTTTTCAATACAAGTGTTGAGGTTAAGTACTATAAAACAATAATTATGGCAAATTTCGATGACATTACATATAGACTGGCAATAAAAACTGCGAATTGTGAGCAGAGTAAGGAAACTATTCAAATGATAATGAAGTGTCTAAAGTCCAAGTAGATCCGATTATGGTAATGTTACAGCAACTCGCCACTATGAACAAGCAAATAAACTGTCAGCTTGAAGGAATAGATGCTCCGTTCAGTGCAATAAAAATGAAATAAATTGTTGTCTTGAGGGAATAGACAGTCGGTTTCAGGAATAGGACTTCAGTTCAATGCCATAAATAAAAAGAGTGACAGTGAAAACACAGAGAGCATAATAAGGGCAAATTAACAGTTGTTGTCGATTTTTGAAGACAAATTTGACGAAAGATTCAATAAACTGTCTAACAAACTTACTGAATTTAAAGTATCTGTGGAAATAAAGCAAATCCAGTTTGATGTGCATGTAGACAATCTAGAGAATAAAGTGACAAGTGTAGCGGAAATATGGTCTAAATAAATCGAACATCAGTTGCAAAAACACAAGCAGGACACACAATGTAAAGTTGACAGTTTACACAAAAAAATTGTTCATGTAGAGAAACATGTGCACGAAAGTGTAAGTAATTGTACTGACAATGTTGTGGAATTAAGTAAGGAGGTAGCTCAGATACAAGACAACATTGTTACTGAGATTGCTTTTAATAGAAGTATATTTAATTTTAATGGTGTGCATATGAAATGGTACCCCAGTGATAGAACCATTCTTCCCAAGAATTTCATAAGATATTGTTCAGACAGTTTTACTGATGACATGAGTGACAATGTTAGGATAAAATTTGTGACAAAGTTTCTTGATAAAGATGCTTTATACTGGGCTAATCAGATTACTGAGTCAAATCTATCTTACATAGAATTTGAACGTAACTTCCTTGACAAATATTGATCCAAGGGAGAACAGGCTAGGATTAAAATTTCCTTCTTTAAATGCACCCATGTATAAGGAGAGTGATGGTACCATGAAGGAATTTTGTGAGAAACACTTAAGAAATTATTGCATATTGATCAACCTTTAGATGATGTTACTGTTATCAATGCCTTACAGAGAAAACTGCCATGGAAAATACAAAAGGGGCTAGATTATGGACCTGATGATTTAACTGAACTGTTTTTGAAACTTGTAGATAATTTAGATTGTAGGGCAGCAAGAGAGGAGGAGTATAATCAGAATCACTCTGACCGACCCCATGGGGGATGGCAGGATAATGACAACAGGAATTATCACAGTGGTAAAAATAAAGGAAACTATAGATATGAAAGTAATGAAAATAGTTGTGGCAGTAATCAGAATTGGAACCACAGTGATGTTAGTGAAAACAATAGAAAGATTGATAACAAACCCAGACATCGCAACTATAGTAGATCACAACTGCATAATGGACAAGGTAGGGAAACTAAGTGACACCCTGTTTGGAGCATGTAAATCGGTGGCATATGGACTAGATACAAACCTGGCCGAGTCATTTTCTAACAAAATCAGTAATGAACATTTTTATGGGCATAAAAGCCATAGATACAGTAAAAATCATGTTGTAAATAAGATAGTCTTTGATGAACAATTCTGGAATACTATGAACGTTAATGTAAGTGAAAATGTATGTAGTGATAAGAAAATTCAATTTGAGGAGTTAGTACTTGATAGTAATACCATTTGTAATTTCTAGGATAATTGTAGCAGTACACATGATAGAGAAAGCAATGTGTCAAATGTTGTGGAGCTACTTGACGAGGACAATTTGTGCAATCAAAACTTTGTGACTAGTAAAGAACATGTCAGTATAGGAAATGTAAAGTACTATATCAAAAAGATTGTGATTTTGAAAGGGCAATAATTTTAATTATGTAACAGGAGAAAAGGGTGTAGATTTTGCAGAAATAGTAGGTGAATTAGATGGTATGATATATGTGGAACTTAAAAAGGACATGAATGAAACAGACAGTCTACCTTGCAATGTTGAGAGTGACAGTGAAGAGAACATTTATTTTGAATATGAGAACCAACCAGGAGGTATTAATACTGAAGATGTATTAGATGATAAACCCAACTCTAAGAAGGTTGTAACTCGTAACAAAATTTTGGAACAAGTTCATAAAAATATGATCAATGTATGTGGAAGTAGTGATGAGAAATCTCAACAAAGTGTGCATCTTTATGAGAATAAGAAAAGGGTGATAGAAGAGTTAATAGGTGAATGTGAGGAGATGGATCAAAGAATAAGTAAGTCACATGAAAAACTTGCAAACAATGTGAGTGATGAGAGTAAGGTGGAAGGCAATTGTAAAGTCCTTTCTACATGAGACACGCAAGACGCACAATGAAGTCGTTGCCAGCTGCAGCGCCCCTTGCGATAGACCGTCGAACTACAAACAAGCGTTCTAACGGTACACGTTTGTTGAGTCGTCTGCTTCACACGTCTACTTCGTTTGTTGTCAACTTACAACAAATGAATCACCCACCACCTTAACATTACTTTTCGAAACTGTATGATATATTGTGATGATTAAAACATTTGTCTTTTAGACTGCCACTGTGAAACTGTATTTAATTGTTTTCGTGCAGTTCATGCATAACTACGTCCTAATAAAATGCGATTACATACTTCCAGCCCCTGCGGTTTGAGGCGCCTATGTATATAATGAACAAGCTCAGGTGTCTATACATAGACCTTTCACTTTGATAAAGCTTCAAATAATGCTCACCAAAAACAAATATTTCATCTGTTAACTACAGTGTGTTTCAGGAAAAATAGCAAATATTTTAGAAGATGGCAATAAAGAAAATTTGCAGTTAAAATTTCATATAACGTGTCTCCAATTTTTATAGGACACAGAGATACAGCTCTTGGTATTTACAACAAACTGATTTGAATATTTTGACTGATTCTTTCGTCGGTTCTTGGTATATCACCATATTGACTTTTATTTAAATAACCGGTTTTCGACTTAGTTTAAAGTTTTAACATGTCCTAGTAAGCCGAAAACCGGGAAATAAGTGGAAATGAACGTGTAAAAGCTACACAAAATTCTACTTTTAAGTAAATGTGCTGTTTTACTACCAAGAATTGACTGATAAATCAGTGAAAATTTCTTGATTTACATTTGCTCTACGTTTGTTTGGATTTCATATTAAAAGCTATATCTCCATATTCAATAAAAATTGTACACAGGTTATATTCAATTTTTAATGCAATTCCTCTATAGTATCACCTCCTAAAATACTTACGACTGAGTCAAAAAACTACGTTGATCTGAGCAGGAGACAAGTACACATTCTCAAACAAATTCGCTACTTGGCTTCGTTTGTCAGCTGGGTTTCCCATTCGGTCGTCTGCGCATGTGTGAAGCACTTCCATTCGCGTGAGAATAGGATCCATCCTATTCCGTTTGCTAATGATCGTATGTGTGCATCTTGTGCAAGTGGACGCGTCTACACTGTACGCGGACGGCATGACCGGAGAATCGTGGGTAATCTCGTAAGCTCTCACTTCCCGTGCAGAAAGGGCTTAACACTGATGTATCCAAAACATGTCCCTTAATAGAAGTAAAGCCCAATGGTAACTCTTGTACTAATGAATCTAAAGGTAGTACTATTAATGACATGGACTTTGACAAAATTGTAGATGACTTCCTGTATGAGAGTGCTGCAGAAAGGGAAATCGGTTTCTGGTAGTCCTTATATTTATGTTAAGCTTAATAATTGGGAAGGAGAGCGCTTATTAAATACTGGTAGACATATTGTGCTATTTCTGAAAAAGTAAGTGACAAAATATGTAAGGGTCCTGTCTTTGTTGAAATATATGTTGTACGTGTAAAGCTGAAAGGTGCAACTGGGCCGGCCGCGGTGGCCGAGGTGACTGAGGCGCTCCAGTCACGGTCATCACGGCCACTACGGTCGGGGGTTCGAATCCCCCCTCGGGCATGGATATTTGTGCCGTCCTAGTTAGTAAGTAGTTCATAAGTAGTTTGTAAGTTTAGGGACTGATAACCCCGTAGTTAAGTCCCATAAGCTTAACAAACATTTGAACATTTGGTGCAACTGGCAGAAGTACTAAGGTCATAAAATCAAGTGTTCATTACTTTTACTATTGAAAATGTCAAATTTACATAAGGATGTCTTTTAATACTGGATTTGAGTGAATCAGTTCTCATGAGAGCAGATTGGTTAACTAAAGTAAATCTAAATTTCAACTGGATTGTCAATAAATTAACTATGCCTAAACCATGTAGTAAAATCTGTGTAGAAACAGACTTACTTATACATAATTGTGTCAATACTTGTAATATGATTAGAAACGTATGTTTAGTAATGGTTCTTGTATGTATGATGATTGTATTGAGGAGAATGGTGTAATTCATAGATATGTTAATTTAGTAAATGATAAGGTTGATGAAACTGATAATTTAGACTACAAACAGAAAGGACAGATAAAAACACTTTTGTACCAATATTATGATGTATTTGAAGATAAATCTGGCAAAGTAAAAAATTATGAATGTAGGATAAGATTGTTAGACTAAATTATTTTGTTCCCATTGTACAAACAAGGTTCTACATTACATGTATGTCAAGCAGTGCTTGCAATGTGAGTAACATGTTTTCTGGGCATGCTGGGGGGGGGGGGTTGTTGGATATAGTGACCTCTACCCTGAATAACCCATATTTGCATCTAGTAAGTCTTACATTGATCTTTTATTTAGTATGAATATTGAGTTCTCTGAATCTGTGTAATTTGCTTTTGATCAATGCAAGAAATTAATTTGTTTCTTTGCCTTGACTTTTATTGCTGCTTAAATACTCGAACCTATATAATGTAATATATCAAATCTTACTAAAGATAAACGTAAAATGTGGTTTCATTTTATGAATATTATCCAAGTTAAAGAATTCGTTTGAGTTCAAATTAATACTCTTTTGATTTATTTTAACTTTAACTCAATTTTTTTTGCTTCCAGTTCATTTCTTTATTTGCATCTTTTACATATACATATACATGTGAGTCTCAAATCAGGGGTACTAGCTGTTGACAAACAAGCATTAAACTGTATTTGTTAACAACCTGGTCATTCTAATAATTATTCTGGTGCTTTATCAGCTTCATCCTATTGCTGCATTATATCTTGGTAGTTGAAGACTGGTGACCAACTGTATATGAATGCACTCCTGTACAAGATTATGTATATTGGATGAAAATCAAAACTGTAACGTTATGAAAATAGAATAAGCTGTATGTATAAAACTCCACTTCATCAAAATTTAATATCTTTAAAATAAGCTACACAATCAGACCTATAAAATTGTTTTTCTCTGTAAACTTACTCTCAAGTACCCATGTGAAGGTCAGCTAATAAAGTGTAATATCGTCTTATATTATGTCCTTTTGTTATTCAAATTATAAATTCGGTTGTCTCCTTCTTGTGTGCTGATTTTCTGTTCTGTTTCTCTGTTTTTGCTGGAGATTGCATGTCCTGGCAAATAATTTTTGTGTAGTATCCAACACACAAAGGATCTGGGTATGTGTGTAATGTAACAATATAAGCCGATATTCAATTCTACCTTAGGATGCCATCCTTTAATCTACCACCTGATACCTAATCTCTATATAACTACCCGATAACAATTGTTCCATCGTCTATTTATTCCAGTTTTTCCATTATATTTATAGCATGACCTAACATATATTTATGGTTTATTACCAATATTTTTATTAACAGCGTGTACTATTTCATTTAAGAAAAATATAGCGCTCATTAACTTAAAGAATTCAGTATCAGTATTATTGTTTAATAAAAAATCAGCAGTCAACAATACAGATTGATCTAGAAAATGTGTCAGTGCCTCATTATTATAATTAATACTTTTGTCAATTAAGCAAATCATAGAAAATTAATTCAAATGCAAAATTTATGTAGAAAGGATCACAATGTAACCTTAAATCATCTCTGTGTACTCTAGTGCTGATACTAAACATTTCTGAATGTATATCAAGATAATACACCCCCATGAACCACAGACATTGCCGAGATGGGGTGGCTTGCATGTCTCAATGATACACATAGCCGAACCATAGGTGCAACCACAGTGGAGTGGTATCTGTGGAGAGGCCAGACAAATGTGTGAAGAGGGGCAGCAGCCTTTTCAGTAGTTACAGGGGCAACAGTCTGGATGATTGACTGAACTGGCCTTGTAACATCAGCTAACATAGCTTTGCCATGCAGTTACTGTGAAGAGCTGAAAGCAAGGGGAAACTACAGTTGTTACTTTTCCCAAGGACATGCAGCTCTACTGTATGAACATATGATGATGGTGTCTTCTTGGGTAAAATATTCCGGAGGTAAACTAGTCCCTCATTCGGATTTCCAAGCGAGGCCTGTTCAGGAGGCTGTTGTCATCAAGAAAAACAAAAACAAAACAGGCATTCTACAGATCGGAGTGTAGAATGTTTTATCCCTTAATCGAGTAGGTAAGTTAGAACATTTGAAAAGAGAAATGAATACGTTAAAGTTAGATATTGTAGGGATTAGTGATGTTCGGTGTCAGGATGAAAGGATTTCTGGTCAGATAAGTACAGGGTTATAAACTCGAAATCAGTTGGTGGTAACGCAGGAGTAGGTCTGATAATGAACGGCATAGTGAATGCATTGTCATAGCAAAGATAGACACAAAACCAACACCGACCACAGTAGTACAAGTTTATATGCCAACTAGCTCTGCCAATGATGAAGACATCGCAGAAATGTAGGAGATAAAATAAATAATTCAGAAAATTAAGGGAGACGAAAATTTGATTGTGATCGGGGACTGGAACTCGGTAGTAGTAAAAGGAAGAGAAGGAAATGTTGTATGTGAATATGGACTGGGGAAAAATAAATGATAAGAGGAGATCGCTTGGTAGAATTTTGTGCAGAGCACAATTTAATGACCATGAATTTAAACATCATGAAAGAAGGCTGTATACGTGGAAGAGACCAGGAGACACTGGAAGGTACCAGATTGACTTTATAATGGTAAGGAATAGATTTAGGAACCAGTTTTAAACTATAAGACATACCCAGGGCAGATAAAGATTCTGACTATAACTTATTGGTAATGGACTGTAGATTAAAACTTAAGAGACTGCAGAAAGGTAGGAAAGTATATGATAGAATCTGGGAAACTGAAGGAACCAGAGGTGGTTGAGGGTATCCGAGGGGGCATTAGGCAAAGATTGGCTGAAACTGGGGAAAGTAATACAGTAGAAGAAGAATGGATAGGTCTGAGAGATAGAGTAGTGAAAGCAATTGAGGATCATATACAGGTAGAAGGACAATGCCTAATAGAAATCCCTGGATAACACAGGATATACTGGACTTAATTGATGAGAGGAGAAAATATAAAAATGCATCAAGTGAAGCAGGCAAAAGGAACTACAAAAGTCTGAAAAATGAGATTGACAGGAAGTGCAGACTGGCTAAGCAGGAATGGTTAGAGGACAAATGCAGAACCATAGGAGAATGTATAACCAGGGGAAAGATAGATACTGCCTACAGGAAAATAAAAGGATATTTGGAGACAAGAAAAGCAGCTGTATGAATATCAAGAACTCAGCTGGAAAATCAGTACTAAGCAAAGAAGGAAAAGCTGAAATGTGGAAGGAATATACAAAAGTCCTGTACAAAGTTAATAAACTTCAAGGTAGTATTCTATAAATGGAAGCCGAAGTGGAGGAAGAGGAGATAGGAGAAACAATACTGCGAGAAGAATTAGACAGAGCGCTAAAGGACATGTCGTCACAAGGCCCCTGGAGTAGATGATATTCCGTCTGAACTGCTGATGCTGAGAGCCAGTCAAGAATAAATTGTTCCACCTGGTATGCACGATGTATGAGAAATACCCTCCGACTACAAGAAGTATGTATTAATTCCAATACCAAAGAGCAAGTACAAACAAATGTGAAAATTACAGAACTATCAGTTTAATAAGTCATAGTTGCAAAATACTAACACGAATTATTTACAGATGAATGGAAAAACTTGTGAAATTCAACCTAGGGGAAGATCCGTTTGGATTTAGGAGAAATGTAGGAACACGTGAGGCGATACTCACATTACGACTTATCTTAGAAGATAGGCTAAGGAAAGGCAAACCTACGTTTTTAGCATTTGTAGATTTGGAGAAAGCTTTTGACAATGTCGACTGGAATAGACTCTTTCAAATTCTGAAGGTAGCAGGGGTAGAATATAAGGAGCGAAGAATTATATTCAACCTCTACAAAAAGCAGACAGCAGTTATTATAGTCAAAGGGCATGAAATGGGATGTAAAGGTTAGGGAGGGGGTAAGATAGGGTTGTACCCATTCCCCAATGTTGTTCAGTCTGTACATTGAGCAAGCAGTGAAGGAGTGCAAGGAGATATTTGGAGAGGGAATTAAAGTTCAGGGAGAAGAAATAAAAAGTTTGCGGTTTGCGGATGCATGGCATTCACGTCAAGTCACATGTTCAAAATGAGCCTGAACTTCGCAATTTCTACCTGACTTGGTGGACGCTATGAGGCAATGGGCTATGCACCAGAGGCCTGTCAACCAGCTAGCAATCGCAATGGCTCAGTCCTGTCTTGACCATGTGACCTGCCCGTCTTTCTCGTTGGCTACAGATATTACATATCTGAAGTCACTGCAGATAGCCTGAAAAATAAGCTGCAGAGCATGTGACCTCTTACCTCTGGCTATAACTACCAATCACCCCAAACACGATAAAACCGTGTCCAAAGTGAATGTAAGGGCACAATCCATGGTCGGATTTTTTGATCTAACCATGTGTGTACCTAAGAATAAGACACTCTTGATTTGTATTGGACTTTGGACAGACTATTTGCTAAACAGGGGCAAAATGCTGTGTACAAGAATTAATCAGTTTACTGAATGTTATTTATAGGTCACCAGTCAGATTAGGCAATAAAATGTTCAGACTATTATTTATGATCTGATTCAAATCTGTTGCAAATATTACTTTTAAATATTACTTAATATTACTTTTCTAGATACAAACAAATAGAAAGTGTTAAGTTTATAAATAATTAAATATGGATACCTAAAATTTTATATATCGATTACACCAAAACAAACAATTTGTTTTAAATAGTTCAAAAAATTATTGAGTATATACATTAATGTGATAAGCATATGTCATGTCACATGATCAAGATAGAGCAGAGACAATGGGATCACTAGATAACTGTCTGGAGACTGGAACACAGCCTGCAGTTTTGTAGTGGCCATGCAGTCAGCTAGCAATCATGTCTCGGGCCTACCTTCATCATGTGACATACTGTACATGCCACGGCTGAGATTGCCACACCATGGTCTAACATCAGAGTCACGAAACTCCCAGCGATATTCTGCAACTTCTGCTAACCACCTGGGTCATATAAATGTACAACAAAACGATTGTATATGTATTTGGAGTGAAGAACCACAGTCAAAATACTCTCATATTTAGGAGAATTTGGGCGCTATATATTGTAGCTGCTTTTTAAAATATAATCCAGAAATCTTTTATTTGCAAGGGATGCTGAGAAGTGGTAGAATGGAGTTACAAATAAGTATTATTCATTACAGTAGTTATTTATACTTTTAGGCCTGGAAGAAAGTCTTTAGTAATTCGTTTACTTCTAAACTTCGGTTCTAAGTGAGAATTGTAAATGATTCACCACTACTTCATAAAATTACTACTGTATGAAAGTAACTTCAGAATGCTTCAGATTGTAAGTAGGTGTGGAATGGCAGTTCTACCCCATTTACCAAATCAGCCATTTAAACCTTACTGTAAAGCTATTTTTAGAAAATTTATCATCAAAATCAAATATTTGCCATACTTTCACAATGTTGCAACCACAAAAATAGGTAAATGCATAAATGAGATACTTTACATTTCATAGATGGTGTTGAATGATATTTAAAATCCAATTACATACATAGTTAATATAAAATATACAAATACAAAAAAATATACATTGTAAACAATACATACATCTACACAACAGATATAATATGTACAAACCATTATACAACATTTACAATATGGTACAATACTATATATTCTTCATCTACAGTATATAAGTACAACATATATACAATTATACAATTTACAACAAATGCAATATATAAAACTATACAGCATAAAGATTATGCAAGAGACAACGATTTGTTAAATTTCTTATATAATAAATGGAGGAATTACTTCAACAATTCAATACAGCAGTTATCATTGTTAAACCTAGTGTACCTTATCTATCTAAATCATCTATGAATAGATTCACTTGCACTTCATATCCATGTGAAACATACAGTAAGATCAACTTGATACTTAAATTCTTTGTAATCTTTGAAAAACCCACCTAACATTTTTTGGAGATGTAGTAGTTCCACAGTTATTTTATTAGCTAAAGATGAAGTCAATTGTATCAATACAGTTGATGATATAAATGGATGGTCTAGTCCAAATACTATATTGATTCCTGTTGTTAATGGTTATAAAGTCGAGTAAATTTACAATATAATATTGAATTAACTTTATATTAGATTTTCCATCATATGGAATCAGTTCCATATTTGATAATATGAAGATTCATGTAGAATAGAGGATGATTAGGCTGGATCGACCCATCATCAATACAAGGGGAATATTTAGGTTATTTTTACTTTTCTCATACAAGGGAAACAAATAAAAGTGATACTTTTCTTTATTATGTTCATTTATTAAGAATAAAATAGTAGAATAACTGTTAAAGTAACACCATAGCAATCAATTACATTTTCATTTTAATCAATTACAGTTAATACCAATTTCTGAATTCTTCTATGGACAGAAATAAATAAAGGATCGGTGTACCAAATCCTACATAATGCTTAAATCAACCAATAATGTTAGTTTAACTATGAGAATTTTATACACACATCCAATGATATCTATTTCATATACATATACAATTTAACACCACTCTCAGTTATAACAATATTTAAAAAGTCATACCATTTGAGGTGTATATTAAGCTCATGTATGTATTTATAAATGGTACTAAATTTTTTAAAGTATATAGACCAATTGGAGTTATTATTGTTTCACCATCAAAATAAAGTTTTAATTATTTGTTGTAAAATTTGGTGTTAGAAATATATAAAATCCAACTGCTGTTGCAATTTTAAAGTTATCTTTTATAAGGACAGTTAATCTTTTTTGAACACTGATGAATTACTATTCAATTGAACTAATTTACTCATATATTAGTTATTAAATGAAGACAGACTGGGATTAGAAAAATAATTTCAGAAAAGACAAAAATAAACATATAAATTACTACCTAAATCTATTATATATGTAATAATAGGACCACATGGATGAGGTAAAACACATTAATTATATATTATTATTTTTTATCACCTGGATAGTAAATTGGAATAAAATCAGTAATTTATATGTTTAATCTAAAAGATTACACCAACCAAAATATCAAGCATTTATCAAAAATGTAAAACATTTAAGATAAATTATGTGTTGAGATAGGTCAATTCATTTAAAATGATGAAGGTATTTTTCTAGTGGTATAATGTGAAAATAATTAACTTTAATGACTTTATATTAGAAAATAAAGATAGTGTATGAAAATATTTTAGTTGAGGTAGATATAAAGAAATAGGTAGTTTTTATTTAGCACTAACAGATTCAAAGACACAAAAACAATTAGAGATAATCTCAATTTTTCAAGCATTCTTTGACAAGATGATAAAAATCTACATCACATTTACCATGAATTTGTTGGTGGTGATTTAAGATATATTTGTGTAGTAATTGTTGAAATAATGATTTTTTATTTATAACTATGGATATGACATTAAATGTAGTGATGGCAGGTACACATCTCAAATAAAAAAAAATTATAATAACGTAAATGTAAACTTAAACATAAGCATAAACATGAACATAAATGTAGACATCAATATAAAACATAAACACAACATAAAAGAATTTATTCCCAGGTTCGAACCCCAGTTCTGACACACAATTTACATCTGCCAGGAAGTTCCATATCAGTGCACACTCTACATCTAAATCTACGTCCATACTCCACAAGCCACCCGACGATGTGTGGCGGAGAGTACCTTGAGTACCACTATTCCTTCTCCCTCCTATTCCAGTCATGTATTGTTCGTGGAAAGAAAGATTGTCGGTATGCCTCTGTGTGGGGTCTAATCTCTCTGATTTTATCCTCATGATCTCTTTGTGAGATATACATAGGACTTTTTTGTCTCGTACACTCCTTGCCAAATTCTTCTGCCCTGAGTAGACCCCCTGCTTTTTGTGTATTAATTTTTTACAAATTCCTAACTTCAAACGTGTTTTCACGCCTCATATAGTGATACCAACTTTGATAACATTAACTATAAAAGAGTGGAGTGAAAAATTGCTTTACAAGTTAGAATATATACGTCATAATTGACTGTCACCCCCCCCCCCTAAAAAAAAATCTGACTACGGGCCTTCAGCAGGAGACTGAAAATACAGAATTCATCCACTCTCTCGCTTAGTCAATGAAGCAACCACTGACATAAAAACGATCAAGCTTCAGCATTTGCAGAATAATTCTGAATTTTGGTTGTGACCGTCCTAAATATGAACCACTATAGTGGACCCATTTACAACAAATAGACCCCAAAAAATTTTTACTCTGACATGGACCCCTTGCAGGTTGGAACAGACCACTGGGGGTCTATATAGACCACTTTGGGAACCACTGTTCCAGAACTCCTCGGTAAAGGTATGTTCTCGAAACTTCGACAAAAGCCTGCACCGAGCGACAGAACGTCTCTCCTGTAGTTTTCCACTGGAGTTTATTGATAATCTCCGTAATGCTTTCATGATTATTAAATGCTCCTGTAATAAAGCGATCTGCTTTCCATTGGATCTTCTCTACTTCCTCTATCAACCCCACCTGGTATGGATCCCACACTGGTGAGCTATATTCAAGCAGTGGGCGAACCAGTGTACTGCAACCTACTTCCTTTGTTTTCGGACTGCATTTCCTTAGGATTCTTCGAATCAATCTAAGTATGGCATCTGCTTTACTGACGACTGATTTTGTATGGTCGTTCCATTTTAAATCACTTCTAATGCCTACTCCTAGATAATTTATGGATTTAACGGCTTTCAGTTGCTGACCAGCTACAGTGTAGCTAAATGATAAAGGATCTTTCCTTGTATATATTCGCAGCACATTACAATTGTCTACATTGAGATTCAATAGCCATTCCCTGCACCATGCGTCAATTTGATGCAGATCCTTCTGCATCTCAATACGATTTTCCATTATTACAATCTCTCTATATACTACAGCATCATCCACAAAAAGCCTCAGTGAACTTCCGATGTTATCCACAAGGTCATTTATATATACTGTGAACAGCAAGGGACCCATGACACTCCCCTGTGAGACACCTGATATCACTGTTACTCCAGAAGACTTCTCTCCATTGAGAATGACATGCTGCAGTCTGATATCAAGGAATTCCTCAACCCAATCACACAATTTGTCTAAAAAACATTGCCATCTGAGTAACCTGAGCTTACCCTTATTTACCGTAGATTTTCAAAATGATGTCCCTCTATGGAAAGAGCGGCCAACATCTCTTGAACACATTTGCGAGCACTCGATGAATTTCGGCTGCCAAAATCTGGGAAGTGACTAGTCGAATCCTATTTTCCAACTCTTTGAGTGTATGGGGATTTGTCTTTTAACATTCCCCAAAGATAAAAGTCACAGGGATTTAGATCTGGAGAACTAGGATGCCAGTCAACTATCCTATCATCAGAAACACTTTGTATTGCTGCCATAGAAGCATTGGCAATGTGTGGTGTTACATTGTCCTGCATGAAATAACCGTACAACTTTTCGTTAGGTGAAAGTTCTTGAAAAAATGGATGCAGGATATTGTTCACATACCTGCCAGAATTTATTGTTTCGTGAAAAAAGATTCGACTAGTCATTTCCCAGATTTTGGCAGCCAAAATTCGTCGAATGTTCGCAAATGTGTTCAAGAGATGTCAAGCCACTCTTTCCATAGAGGGACATCATTTTGAACATAAAATCTGCAAATAAACGTAAGCTTAGGTTACTCAGATGGTAATGTTTTTAGACTTTAACTCAGTGTGTGCGCCTGCGGCACAATAGAGTCCGAGAATCGGGGCAGCCGTGGCTGGCGATTGTGGTGGTGGCGGCCGGGAGCCGTACCGCGCGATCCGCGGATGCCTGGCAGGCGTCTTTCGTGAGACACCCTGTATATATAGCAGCTAGAGCCCTGTAATTCGATTGTATTCTGCGGTTGCTGAACCTTGAGCTTTTCTTTTACTGAAGTCGATCTTAATCCACCCAGAATTGACGCTCATAGAGATGGGCAAAACCGAGAACTTTCAGGAATCAAGAAGTCTATCCTCGAAAACCAAAAGGAATGCACAAACCGAATACTAATAATAATAATAATAATAATAATAATAATAATAATAATAATAACAATAAGCGTTCTCAACATTTACTTACAAAACATGTAACCATATTATACTAAAATATCAATTATAAATGGTGCATTACTTTCCCTTTCTTGAACTTCCACAGTGATCATTAAAACGGAAACAATGTCTACTGCAAGATATCCTCCGCCATGCACCGTGCGGAGTATTGAGAAAATTTAGCCTGAATGTTGAACGAGTATGAACGTTTATCATTACAAAATTTCTGCCAAATCCGTCCAGCCGTTTCAGTATGAAGGAGTTAGAAATCGTGACACAATTTTTCGAATTTATAATTATCTAGGTGAAAACCCGACATTGCACAGATACATATTTTAATCTGAAGTTAGTGCTTCTCGTGATGGCTTCTCTCTCTCTTTTTTTCTCTGTTCATCTTCTCATCTACTCTAATGTAACCTTTTCATTTGTGTGTCAAATTAGGATATTAGGGCAATGCCTGGATTCTTATAATAAAATATAGCAGCCACAAGACTGAAACAAATAAAAACAAAAACAAAAACTTTAGTTTCATTTGCTCAACAGAAAAATACCATAACCGGGAATGCAGAAACGAGAACCATGATGCGAGACCCAAAAACCGAGACCTTAGAAGCGGAAACTAAGAAGCGAGAACTAAGAATCGAGCACTAAGAAGCGAGTTCTGTGAAGCAAGAACTGAGAACTTTTGTTTGGTAATCGTCATACAAACATGTTAAACATTAATTCTTGTTTCATTTCGAGTAAAATAACGAAGATCAGTTTATAAACAACAAATACAATGTTATAAATATAATTAAAGTAAAATGAAGAATATAAATAACAATTGCAACAAACACAAATATAAAATGATAAAACGGCATAAATTACTTTGAAGTTACTGCAGAACAATAATTAAAATTTCAGAGATGACTGTTCCAGATGAATAAAGTACGATAAGAAGCATAAATGAGAGGTAGTGAAAAGTTACCCTAACAAAATTCGAACCTTTACCCTACAGCATAGCATCATAGCGATTTATCCCACTACACCGCACGATCTCGTACAGACACAGCAACCTGTGTAGCTTATGCTACAAAACATAACTAAATGTTACATCACTTCTAAATTTGTACGATTATAAATGTTTGTTTTGACAATTTCCTATCGCTAAAAAGCGAATACTGAAAACCGAGAACCGACTCAGCTTCCAGAGAACAACGAGAACTCTTTGGAATCGAGAACTTTGCATTCCCAGTACTCGGTTTGCCCATAACTACCCTGGAAATCGCCACAGACACTTGTCCACATGTGAATAATGAAGAGCCAATTTATATCAGTGCATTGTTTACACCTATTCCCTTTGTTTTGTATATAGTGGTATCATAGGTTATACATATTGGAATCTGTTCGCACTTAACATAAGCCCTATTAATAATTTCAGATTTGACTAGAAGTACTCCGTAAAGATGCTCATTATAATTTTTAGGATCAAACTACTTTTTGTTCAATACTGATAGAACCACAAACGACTAAGCCATGAATCACGTCAATATTTCGTCTTAACCTAACTATTGCTCTATTTTAATAACTATATTCCATCCAAGCCCTACTGTAATGGAGGCACCATCTTCATAATTTTTTATACCTTATGTGTCCTTTTTGAGAGATAATTGGGGCAATCGATGCTATCTGTGGCTCTAAGTTTTATTTCTTCTAGTGGAAGAGAGTTAAGCACTGAATTGTTTAATAGTTGGGACATGTTTCCTATAGGTAATACACAAGCTGTGTTGTCAGGAACTTTTGAGAGATATTCAGTTATTTGCTTTCATTGTAATTGGAAGTAAGAGGTATTAATCTAGTCAAGAGTGAATCACAGTCTTTTTTTATAGTCACAACAAACTTTTTTTATTTATTTGGCAGTTCAACAAAATCGAAATCTTTGAGCTGTCCTGTGTGTTTGTTACATTCATCACAGATAAACTGTTCAGTACACAGATTCAACATTATTAAAGACCTCAACAGCTTTTTAGTTTCAGTTGTTGAGAGTTTTTTAAAATGTTCCTTTCCTCATGCCAGAGAAATCTGTAGGAGATCCTTCAAAACTATCATATGTTGTTTGCAAACCATCCATTTTGATCATCACTGGTATCGAATATCTTGGACAAACGTAAATGTATATAAATCAGCGTGACGTTGGATATCTTCATCTATGATGAACAACACCACTTCTTTCATATCTGATCGACAACACCTTACATCATAGGAAGGTGAAGGCTAGGATGAAATGAAACTTTTAGAAGCAAAATATTGTGCCCTATCATGTATAGAATCTAAGACCTCTTTGTTGCCAGTCCGGCAGTTACTGCAGGACTATTAGCATCACATTAAAATTAAAGAAAGTTAGCAGATACTATTGTGCCACGAGTTTTCAACGTTCAAAAACAGGATAGATATTAAGGGAGGTTTGAATTTTACTTCCATCTCAGGCTAAACACCAAATAAATACAACAATTTATGTTGTGGAGGTGGGGGAAAAGGAATAAGGTTGTAGAGGATCCGCGTGGGGGACAGGATATGTATACAGTAGGTGAGGTAGAGTGCATGGAGTCTAGGATTTGTAGGGGAGGATAGCCTGGGATATTTTGGGTTTAACAGTAAGGAACCATTAGTTACACCAAGAAGAAAAACAGGATAGGACGTATTGGAGATGGTGCTGGGAGCATTGGAGAGAGGGGCCAAGGGCGAGGAAGGCCGTGTCATCAGCATATTTGAGGACATGAACAGGAGGCACAGGTTGGGGCATGTCTGCAGAGTACAGAAAGCAGAGGAGAGGGGACAGGATGGAGCCTTGGTGGAGGGGTTAAAACAAATGGGAGTCAGAATTGTTGACAGTGACATAGCATGGGCGATTTGAGAGAAAGTATGCAATGAGGCAATATAGTTAACAGGAAGGGCGTGGGTCTGGAGTTTGAAAAAGAAACGAATGCCATATGTGGTCATTGCCTTTCTTGACGTTGAGACACACAAATAGAGCAGACTAATGGGAGTTCAGCTAGAGGGAGAGGAGATAGGTGAGGTGAAGGAGGTGGTCATTTGCAGAGAAGGACGGTCAGAAGTCACATTAGAAAATAGGGAGGAGTTGGTGTTGACAAAGATGTTGGTGGATATGGTGCGAAAGGATGGTTTCCAGTGCCTTGCGGAACACCGAGGTGAGGCTGTTGGGGCGATAGGAGAAAGTGGCGGATGGGGGTAGGTTAGGTTTTCCATAGATGGGGGTAGAAACTGAAGTGGGGGATTACACTGACAGGGTAGCAAGGATGGCATGGAAGAAATAAGGGCAGGTCCTGAGGTGCCTGTAGGTAAGACGATCATGACCAGGAACAGTGTTGTGTTTGGTTCAAAGTGTGATCTGGATATCTATGTCAGTGATGGGTGTGTTGAGGTCTGAGGGGGGAGATGTGGTCCAAGTACTGGAAGCTGGGGGCGAGCAACAGGGCGGAGGTATAGGTATACTCGTGGAGATCGGGGATGATGGTATAATCAAACTACGGTTTGTTAGAAACAGAAAAGGTGTCGGAGAGGTAGGTGCCGAAGTGATCGGCCCTGCTGGTGTTGTCAGGATGGGGACAGTTGTGATGAAGAAGGGAGTATGAGTCGAGGCTTAATTACCAGTCAGGTGCTGAAAATCTTTCCAGTACTTGGATGAGTTAATGGGGAGTGTGGCGTTAAGACAGGTGTGTGTCTATCATTGGTCTCAGCACTTCATGAGAAGAAGGTTTTGCACATGTCACTGGAGCTGATGGTGGCATTGTAGTGTGTCCTGGTCATGAGTATGCAGGATGGATTGATAGAGGCAGTAAGATTCACGTATAAGAAGGATAGCCTGTGGAAGGAGGAAGGGGCGATGGGTTTAAATAGCTTTGGTGGGAATATGGGATGGAACGGCATTAATCTAAGTCTGGTGAACGAAGGTAGCAGCAAGGTTAATATCATTGAGAGTGCAGTAAGAGAGGGGGTCGCTGGCAACTCGGTTATCAATGGTGCAATGGCTGGCATTCCAGTCTACATGGAACTAATCATGGACCACTTTGAGGGCAGGAGCAGGACAAGGTGTGGATACAGAGGGTGCAACCATTGGGGGTGCAATAAGACAGGGGGTGGTTGGCAACTCGGTTATAAATGATGTGATGGCTGGCATTCCACTCTAAATGGAAGTAATCACGGACCTGTTTAAGGGGAGGAGCTAGACGAGGGGTGGGTGCAGAGCGGCGTTTGTAATCAATGGTAAGTAGGATGAAGGCATGGTCACTACCAATCAAGTCAAGAACTTCCACTGTGATGCGGACTGGAAGGTTGTGAGAGGCCAGGACCACGTCAGGGATGGTGCTGTGCGAGGGGGACGAGGTCACCCTGGAGAGTGGTAAGGAGCTGATGCCATCACCAGAGCTCGGTGGGATGCCGAGAGGTGAGGTTAAGGTCGGCAGCTAACACAATGGTCATGATGCACCTATCAAAATGGGAAAGGAAGTCGTGTGTTCAAATGTTTGTAAAGCTTATGGGACTTAACTGCAGAGTCATCAGTACCTAAGCTTACAAACTACTTATGAACTAACTTATACTAAAGACAGCACAAACATCCATGCCCGAGGTGGAATTCGCACCCCCGACGGGGAACGGCCTCGCGCATCGCAACATAGCGCCTCAATGCGCTCGGCCGCTCTGCTGTGGCGGAAGTCGTATGTGAGGGGATTCCAGGACAGATGTAGATGGTTGGTGAGTGATGGAAGGAACAAACTAAGGACGAGGGGTACGATAGGATCATTACAGAGGGGTTGCAGCTGGACAGGGTGGCGGCAGCTGTGGCCAATCACAATTCCACCCCAGGCTAGGGAGCAGTGGCTACCTGTGAAGTGGACGGTGTAAGGCTTGGTATTGATAGAACGAAAGGGCTGTAAGAAGGTTTCTTTAAGTATGAAGGCATCTACGTGGTGGGAGGAGAGACCACGTCCAGGAAGGTGGCAGCGTACAGAAAGGGTGCCATGACCAGAAAAGAAGACATGACCAGTGAGGTGGCAACCTGTCCACCGTTCAGGGTACACATTGAGATATTTCTTAAGCCCTCTACAATAATGGAGTGGTGCACTATGGTGCAGAAACCAGTAATCACAGCTAAATTAAGTGGAGTGCTTTCCAGATATCCAAGATCCAGTTCATTCTGTACGAATTGCAAATAAAAATGTTCAGATGTTTGTAAATCTTTGGGACTTAACTATTGTGGTTATCTGTACCTAGGCTTACAGACTTCTTAAACATAAACTAACCTAAAGACAACACACACACCCATGCCCAAGGAAGGACTCGAACCTCCAACAGGGAACAATCTTGATCACTGCAGCAAGGCGCCTTAAAGAGCTCAGCCATTCCATTGTGGCTTGCAAATAAAGTCGACTAGTTACTCTAGGAACGAAATAAACCGGCCCACTGCTGTGGTCTCCTGGAATGCTACCCATACTTTAATACCCCAGTGCAGTTGCATATGATGTACTTATAACCAGTAAGGATAAGCAGGAACCAGATTATGCTACATTAAAACAGGGTGGTAGAACCGGGATACGAACCTGGGACCTTTGCCTTTTGTGGGCAAGCGCCATGCCATCTGTCTGTCCTGACAGCTTGTACTTCTGCCATTTCCTCGCTTCCTCTTTCCAAATAGGATTTCTTCATAGAATTTCTCCTCTGAACCTTGCAGGACTAGCACTCTTGGAAGTAACCAAACGGTGGAGACGTGGCTTAGCCACAGCCTAAGGGATGTTTCCAGAATGATATTTTCGCTGTGCACTGTTATAAAACTTCCTGGCAGATTAAAACTGTGAGCCAGGCCCGGAATTCGAACCTGGGACCTTTGCTTTTCGTGGGCAATGCTCTGCCGACTGAGTTATCCCGGCACGCTTCACGGTCCGTTCTCACAGCTTCACTTCTGCCGGTACCTCGCATCCTACTTTACAGAGTTGACAGAAGCTCCCCTGAGAAACTTGCAGGACTAGCACTCCTGGAAGTACGGATATGGTGCAGACTTGGCTTAGCCACATCCTAGGAGATGTTGCCAGAGTGATATTTTCTCGCTGCATTGGGGTGTGCACTGATATGATACTTCCTGGCAGATTAAAACTGTGTGCCGTAACCGAGATCGAAGCTGGGATCTTTGCTTTTCGTGGACAAGCACTGTAGCTGCAAGGACGGACTGAGACTGCGATTTATTGGCAGAACCCTTAAAAGATGCAACAGAACTACTAAAGAAACTGCATACACTGCGCTTGTCCGTCCATTTCTGGAGTATTGCAGCCCAGTGTGGGATCCTTATCAGGTGGGTTTGACAGAGGACATCGAAAGAGTCCAAAGAAGGGCAGCTCGTTTCGTATTGTCACGATACAGGGGAGACAGCGTTACGGAAATGATACAGGATCTGGGATTGGAATCATTACAACAACGGCGCTTATCGCTGCGGCGTGGGCTACTTGCGAAACTCCAATCGCCAACATTCTCCTCCGAATGCGAAAATATATTATTGACTCCTACTTACATAGGTAGAAATGATCATCAGAATAAAATACGCGAAATCAGAGCTCGAACAGAGAGATTCAGGTGTTCTTTCTTCCCGCGCGCTAATGGAATGGGAGATAAATAGTATAATTGTGATTCGATGAACCCTCTGCCAGGCACTTAAATGTGATTTGCAGAGTATCCCATGTAGATGTAGAAGCGTGCTAGAATGGCTCACTCTGTAGAACGCTTGCCTGGGAAAGGTGAAGGTGCCAGGTTTGAATCCGGGTTCCGTACGTACTTCCACGAAGTTTCATATCAGCATATATTCCAGTGTATAGTGAAAATATCATTCTGGAAACATCCGCTAGGCCAGGGCTGCACACTGTGCAGAGAGACGTACATGTGAGGCAGCGGGCAACGACGACATTTGTCATTAGACACGTTACATAATGGCTCCACTTCCTGGTTGATGCAGTAAAAGCAAGTGCACAACACGCCCAGTCTCGTTAGAGAGCCTGTATAGGGAGAGAGGCCATGCGTGATACTGCTCCTGATTGGTTAGCAGCCCAGGACGCCATGATTTTACCAGATTTGGCGAGCTTTGTATATGTGTGAATAGCTACAGTGTGAGTTTCTCTACTGTGGAGTGTCTTAAAAGCTTCTGACAGAGATTTCACTAAACAGTTGCATACAGTTTGTATTACGGTAGGCACTGCTCCACTTTTTCACGTCTTTTGTCGGTTCTATTTACGTAAATTAACGTGTTGTTCCTCGGTCGTTGACGATAACTTTAGAACTTAGCGGCAATTTTTAATATCAAATGTTGATTTGAAGGGATTTACTGAGTGTATTTAATAATGTGTATTACATGACCATCATGGACAGTCAAGAGAACTGCCATTGTTTATCTGTTGGCTGTAAAATCCGAAGCGAAGATTGTTATATGATACTCGTGTCCGCAAGGAATGAGGAAATGCGGAAATAGTAGGTGGTGAAAGTTAACAGAGAAAGCGGGAACCGTACAGGCAACTTACGGAAACCAACGAATTATTCCTGTCTGTGGGAAGTAATTATTTTCTGCTTCACCCCGCCCAATTCAAGAAAGGCTTTCATGAAAATAAGTAAAAGTAATAGACCTCCTGCATGTACAATTCCCGCTTGGTGTAAAGGTTACATACTGAATTCCTAATATGAAAGTCGCGACCCAGGTAATTGGTAAATTTTTAAAAACATTATTCTCTAGCTTTTTGTTCGTTCATGCCTTTGGCTTTTGACATGTCATGCTACAAGGTATGTTTTAACGTGGTTACGGCACCTTCCCCTTGTCTTTGTATTATTGGCTCTTCACAATCGTATAATTGGTTACGGGATGTAACATGAGAAAAAGGGACGGCGAGACTGTTGACTCGTTGTAGGTATTCAGTTACCTATTTTGAGTCTGTTTCTGCTGTTTCAGTAAAGATAATATGGGTATTTTTCCAATTTTCTGTGATACTGTGTTTCTAAAATTATTTACACTGTAGGAAAATGTTATAAGTTCGACAGGAGCACACTTAAAATGCGGAAAGCGATAATAATGTACTAATTTCAGCGATCATTTTCTTTTAGGTACCTTACATGAAACACCTCTTTATCTTATTAATCAATTGCCAACTGTCGAAGTTACCAGAACATCTTAAAATATGGTATTAACATTCGGCAGTCATAGAAACTGTGTCACGAGACTTATTTTCTTACAAATTTATTAGGCCGCTATAAACCTAGATGAATGGCATTTCTTTAACCATGTACTGATTAGTAAACTAGAAGATGTGCTTTGGTCTCGTGGGTGAACTGATACCCTACTTCAATCGTTAAGTGGCTGCATTGCTGCCTGTGTCGCTATGTAAGTGCACGTCCTGCGTGCGGTCTGGTAAAAACATGGCGGCCACCGGCCGGTTGGCCACTCTCTCCCTATACAGGCTCTCTAAGTCTCGTTTACCCCTGGCGACCCCTGTGGGTAGAAACATGCCTGCATGAGCGGAGATGGCTGCGGAGTGAACATCATAACCCAGATGTTGCACATGTGCAGCATCACCGCATGAAATGCACAATTTCTGGCCAGCCCTGCCCTACACTATGGCTAAGCAATGTCTCCACCATATACGTTCTTCCAGGAGTGCTACTCCTGCAACGTTTGCAGGAGAACTTTTGCGAAGTTTGGAAAGTAGGAGGCAAGGTAATAGCAGAATTAAAGCTCAGAGGATCCACTGTGAAGCTTGGCAGGATAGCTTATTTGGCTCAAAACTAAAAGTCTCAGGATCGAATCCCCATTCTGGCACACAGTTTTAATCTTCCAGGAAGTTTCATATCATCGCACACTCTGGTGGAGAGTGAAAATATCATTCTGGAAACATCCCCTAGGCTGTGCCCAAGCAAAGTCTCCACCAGTTTGAATCTTTCGTTTTGTTCAGTTCGCTTTAATACCAGGAATGTTTATATTTTCATGTTAACTGGGAAAACCTAAGTGAACAGCTGTAAAATCGAAAGAATCGGAATTGATAATTCTGTAAGGAAGGCATCGCTACTTCGGAATAGATTCGTATTTTATGCGCTGCCATACCATTCTCCCGACTGCGATAAAATTGAGCCCCCTTCAGCCTGAAAACAAAACATCACTGTCTACACAAGATTTCATCCGGTGTATAGCGAAGAGTACTGTACTCCAGGATTTGAGCGATTAATAGAGAGAGGGAACAGAAGGAGAATTTCAGAGAGCAGGGGAGCTAATAACAGAGATAGGGGGATGGGGAGGTGGATAAAGGGGACTAGGAGGAAGAGGAGAAGAACGGGGCAGAAGAATGTACACAGAGACAGAGAGAGAAGGGAAGAGTACAAGGATTAACTGAATATTTGAATGAATAAATAAATACTCGAGCGACGCTGGGTTTTCAAGTAGCAAATACAGTGAGAAGCCTAAGAGGACAAAGAGATAAGGAATAGACATAAAGATGGAGGAAGTGATGGGCAGGGAGATTAAAGAAAGGGGTGTAGGATGTAATTCCCACGCATATTTAGCAATTGCTAAGTAATGCTGGGATATATCACGTGTCATGATGTTTGTCTGCGATGAACTCTAAAACTACTTAACCTAATAAAATTTTGCACAGTGTGTGTGATTTGGTCTAAATTCAAAGATAGGATGACTTTTATTTCGATTAATAACATCAATATTTACTTCACGCAGGAACAGAGGTGCCCAGTCCCCCCTTGGCCCATGACTCCCCCCCCCCTCCCCATACACACCTGAGATATTGAAATTAAATATCTTTTAATTCACATTTTGTAAATTGTTCTATAAAGCCCCCCCCCCCCCCCCCCCCCAGAAATTTCAATGATGCAGTTTGTGTCATGACCCCGCCCTCCTGTGGGCACCTCTGGACAGGAAAAAATCGTTGGTTTCCCATATGTCGCCTTTACGGTTCCCGCTTTCCGCCCGCTGTTTCCGTATTTCCTCATTCCTTACATATAACAATCTTCACTTCGGTTTTTACAGCCAACAGAGGAACATGGAAGCAAATCTTAAATAGAACTTATTTCATGAAACATTTTTAAGGGTATTCGAAAATTGTTTTCCCAATAAGTAGTTAAACAAAATTCTAAGAAAACATGTAACAAAACCATGGTTAACCAAAGGAATAAGAATATCTCGCAACCGTAAAGGGGAACTGTATCTAACGGCAAGAGGGAGTACTGATCCAGAAATCATTCAGTATTATAAAAATTATTGTACAATACTAAGAAAAGTCATTATAAAGTCCAGAAGCATGAGTATCCTGTCTGAGATCAGTACCTCTGATAATAAAATTAAAACTATTTGGAATTTTATTGAAAGGGAACAGGGCAACCACAAAGCACAGGAAGACTGTATTACCATAAAACTGATTGATAAGTATACTAAAAATAAGACAGAAATGGAAAATATTTTCAATAATCATTTTCTAAATGTTGTGGAGAAAATAGGATCTATATGTTCCTTAGATGAGGCCAGGCTACTAATTGAAGGAGCCATACCTACACAGTTTGATACTATTGTAATTCCACCAACCTCTCCCCTTGAAATCAGTAAAATAATAAACTCAATGAAAAGTAAAAGCTCGTACAGAATTGATGGCTTGTTCCTCACAGATAAGTAGGATTCTCAGTCACTTATGAAATAGCTCACTGAAGCAAGGTGTTTTCCCAGACAGATTGAAATATGAAATTGTCAAACCTTTGCATAAAAAATGGGATACATCAGATGTTAACAACAACTGCCCAATCTCTCTTCTGACAGCTTTATCGAAAATTTTTGAGAAAGTAATGTATTCAAGAGTAGCCTTCCATATTTGTAAAAACAAAGTACTAACCAAATGTCAGTTTGGTTTTCAGAAAGGCTTTTCAACAGAAAATGCTATAGGCCTTTGATTGTGTAAATCATGGATTTCTTCCAGATAAGCTTAATCATCATGGTTTGTCTGGAGCAGTGCACAAATGGTTTAATTTATACTTAACTGGAAGAATGCATAAAGTTGAAATAAGTGGTTCAAGTAATGTCAAAACATCAGCCGATTCCTCAAACTGGGGGACTATCAATGATAGGGTGCCACAGGGTTTGGTCTTAGGTCCTTTACTGTTCTTGATACACATAAATGACTTGCCATTCTACATTGATGAAGATGCAAAGTTAGTTCTTTTTGCTGATGATAGAAATATAGTAATCACATCCAAAACACAAGAACTAAGTGATGTAATGGTAAATAATATTTTTCACAAATTTATTAAGTGGTTCTCTGCAAACGGAATCTCATTAAATTTCGATAAAACACAGTACATACAGTTCTGCACAGTAAATGGCACAACTCCAGTAATAAAATAGACTTTGAACAGAAGTCTGTAACTAAGGTAGAATTTTCAAAAATTTTACGTGTGTGTATAGACGAGAGATTAAACTGGAAGCAACACATAGATGGTCTGCTGAAACATTTGAGTTCAGCTACGTATGCTGTTAGGGTTATTGCAAATTTTGGCAATAAGAATCTCAGTAAATTAGCTTACTGTGCCTATTTTCATTCACTGCTTTCGTATGGCATCATATTCTGGGGTAATTCATCATTGAGTAAAAAAGTATTCATTGCACAAAAGTGTATAATCAGAATAATTGCTGGAGCCCACCCACGATCATCCTGCAGACATCTATTGAAGGATTTAAGTAGCCTCACAGTATATATATTCACTTATGAAATTTGTTGTTAATAATCCAACCCAGTTTAAAAGTAGTAGCAGTGTGCACGGCTATAGCACCAGGAGAAAGGATGATCTTCACTATGTAGGGCTAAATCTGAGTTTGGCAAAGAAAGGGGTAGATCATGTTGCCACAAAACAGCATCAGAACCCTGACAGATTGCCATCTAGCATTTAGAAATAAATTAAAAGAATTTCTGAATGACAACTCCTTCTACTCATTGGATGACTTTTTAGATATAAATTAGTCAGCGGCGTAGATAAGGGGGGACGAGGGGGTCCAACCCCCCCCCCCTTGAACCTCTTTTTTATTTTTTATTTTTTTTTGTCACTCATGAAAAATAAAAAAGGAAAATAATTTGTGTAATGAATATGATTAATTATAAGATTATTTGAACACAATGTGTACATATTATATTTACAGTGGTATGATTTGAGTACCGTTGTCTTTTGCATAGGCCATCAGTGATTGAGTCCTTGATTGACATGTGCGTATATGATACTGTCCACAAAACTGTCCACACAGTATGCAGGTACACAGCTATGATGGTGGCTGGTGTCATCTTTGACCACAGATCTTGTGATGGAATCCATGAGCCGCAGTTCTCGTGTATACATGTCGTAGCTCGAAGTTAGGCTTCTTCCTTTCTTCGGTGTTCATGGCTGGTGCAAGAAAGAAATTCGGGTCTATGTTTGCTGCTTTTTCATCCCTGATTCTGATGTGTTCTTCATACACTGGTGTGGCCTGCAGTCCGTGGCTCTGTCTGATCTCTTTGATAAAGTAGTCTGTGTCCTCTAGTAAGTATATTATCCTTGAACGGGTTGATTTGGATATATTACTGACGTGACGGATATATTTACTAAAATTATGAATCTCCACAGGAGAATATTTATTACAATTTTTATTTGGCTTTCTTACGAACACACTTTTTGTTATTTACAAAACAACTGAACACACAGAACCCAGAGATATCATGTTGATATTTGCAATGAAGTTATTTACACAGTTATGTCACTGTCCTTGGAGGCCTCTCCTGAGGAAGGTTGCTTTAACTGCTTCAAGTATCTTCAGGTTTGCAACTGTTAGATGTGCCCATATTTTGGTGATCGCGTAGCATGCTATTGGGGCTACTTTGATGTGGAAGAGTCGTAATGATGTGCCTATAGAGTTTGTGGATCCTCCTTATGTCAAACATGACCTTTGTCGCTGCTGAGCACCTTTCCTCTATATGCCTGGAGAATGATCTGCCTGTTACCTGCAGGGCAAATCCCAGGTATTTGTAGGAATTGACAGTTTCCAACTTCTCAGTACCACATAACAGGATGTCAGTTTTGGAGATGTTTCCTCCTCTTCTGAATTTCATGGCATTGGTTTTACCTGTATTATGACCAGACCGTTTATTCTGAACCAGTCATGTAGTCTGTTGAGAGTTAGATTGAAAATTTTGCCAACAAAGAGAGGTACTAGGGTGTCTGTAAGTTGAGCTTTGACTTCTTATTTGTTGTCGGGACACTTTGTTTCGAATGTCTTATGGGTGGCCTTCGTGAGGCCTAGACAAGCGTCACACACAACTTTCACCACAGTAAATCTGGCCAATTAAAAAAATTATAATTGCTCAGGTAACCACCTCCGAACCATCAGTAACAACGAACAAGTATTGTTGAATTCCAGCCAGAAACACGCTGTAAGGAGTCAAGTCACACAGTAATATTTTCCTACATATTACGACCTTTAAAACAGTACTTATTGCTTACAAGTACATCTGATGAGTTAATTAATTTATTTATTTCTTTTAAAGAATTCATTATTCATAGTACGGCATTCCACTCCCATGAACCACAGACATTGCCGAGGTGGGGTGGCTTGCGTGCCTCAACGATACAGATAGCCGTACCGTAGGTGCAACCACAGCAGAGGGGTATCTGTGGAGAGGCCAGACAAACGTGTGGTTCCTGAAGAGGGGCAGCAGCCTTTTCAGTAGTTGCAGGGGCAACAGTCTGGATGATTGACTGAACTGGCCTTGTAACATCAGCTAATGTGGCTTTGCCACACAGCTACTGCGAACGGCTGAAAGCAAGGGGAAACTACAGCTGTTACCTTTCCCGAGGACATGCAGCTCTACTGTATGAACATATGATGATGGCATCCTCTCGGGGAAAATATTCCGGAGGTAAAATAGTCCCCCATTCGGATCTCCGGGCGGGGACTACTCAGGAGGATGTGATCATCAGGAAAGACAATACTGGCATTCTACGGGTCGGAGCGTGGAATGTTAGATCCCTTAATCGGGTAGGAAAATTAGAAAATTTAAAAAGGGAAATGGATAGGTTGAAGTTAGATATAGTGGGGATTAGTGAAGTTCGGTGGCAGGATGAACTGGATTTCTGGTCAGGTGAGTACAGGATTATAAATACAAAATCAGTTGGGGGTATCACAGGAGTAGGACTGATAATGAATAAGAAAACAGGAATGCGGGTAAACTACTATGAGCAGCACAGTGATCGCATTATCATTGTCAAGATAGATACGAAGCCAACACCGACAACAGTAGTACAGGTTTATATGCCAACTAGCTCTGCCGATGATGAGGAAATCGAAGAAATATATGAGGAGCTAAAGGAAATTATTCAGACAATTAAGGGAGAGGAAAACTTAATTGTTATGGGAGACTGGAATTCGGTAGTAGGACAAGGAAGGGAAGGGAAGATAGTAGGTGAATATGGTCTGGGAAAAAGGAATGAAAGAGGAAGCCGCCTGGTACAATTTTGCACGGAACATAATTTAGTAATAACAAACACCTGGTTCAAGAATCACAAAAGAAGGTTGTATACGTGGAAGAGACCAGGAGACACCGGGAGATACCAGATAGATTTTATAATGGTAAGACATAGATTTCGGAACCAGGTTTTACAGTGTAAGACATACCCAGGGGCAGATATAGACTCTGACCATAACTTGTTGGTTATGAACTGTAGGCTGAAACTGAAGAAACTACAAAAAGGTAGGAAAATAAGGAGGTGGGACCTGGATAAATTGAAGGAACCTGAGGTTCTTAAGAATTTCAGAGGGAGCTTTAGGCAACAATTGACAGAAACAAGGGAAAATAAAACAGTAGAGGAGGAATGGGTAAAATTGAGAGATGAAATAGTGAAAGTAGCTGAGGACAAAATAGGTAGGAAGGAAAGACCTACAAAAAATCCTTGGATATCACAGGAGATACTAAATTTAATCGATGAAAGGAGGAAATATAAAAATGCAGTAAATGAAACAGGCAAAATGGAGTACAGACGACTAAGAAATGAGATTGACAGGAAGTGCAAAATGGCTAAGCAGGAGTGGCTAGAAGGCAAATGCAAGGATGTAGAAGAATGTATAAATAGGGGAAAAATAGATACTGCTTACAGGAAAATAAAAGAAACATTTGGGGACAAGAAAAGCAACACTACTAATATCAAGAACTCAGATGGGAAACCAGTTCTTAGCAAAGAAGGGAAAGCTGAAAGGTGGCAAGAGTATATAGAGGGGCTCTACAAAGGAAATGAACTCAGAGACAATATTGTAGGAAGGGAGGAGGATGTAGATGAAGATGAAATAGGAGATACTGTACTGAGAGAAGAATTTGACAGAGCCCTGAAAGACCTAAGTCGAAACAAGGCCCCTGGAGTAGATGATATTCCCTCAGAGCTACTGAAGTCTCTGGGAGAACCAGCCATGACAAACCTGTTTCACCTGGTGTGTAAGATATATGAAACAGGTGAAGTACCCTCAGACTTCAAGAAAAATGTTATAATCCCCATTCCAAAGAAAGCAGGCGCAGTCAGGTTTGAAAACTACAGAACCATCAGTTTAATAAGTCATGGTTGCAAAATATTAACACGAATTATATACAGACGGATGGAAAAGCTGGTAGAAGCCGACCTCGGGGAAGATCAGTTTGGGTTCAGGAGAAATGTAGGAACTCGGGAGGCAATACTTACTTTACGGCTTATCCTAGAAGATAGATTAAGAAAAGGCAAACCTACATTTCTAGCTTTTGTAGATTTGGAGAAGGCTTTTGACAATGTTGATTGGAATAAACTCTTTAAAGTTCTGAAGCAAGCAGGAGTAAAATATAGGGAGCGTAAGGTTATTTACAACTTGTACAAAAACCAGAGAGCAGTTGTCAGAGTTGAAGGGCATGAAAGGGATGCAGTGGGTGGGAAGGGAGTGAGACAGGGTTGTAGCCTTTCTCCAATGTTATTCAATTTGTACATTGAACAAGCTATAAAGGAAAGCAAGGAGAAATTTGGTGAAGGAATAAAAGTTCAGGGGGAAGAATTAAAAACATTGCGTTTTGCCGACGACATAGTAATTCTGTCAGATACAGCAAAGGACCTGGAAGAGCAATTGAACGGAATGGACAGTGTGCTGAAAGGTGCATATAAGATGAACATTAACAAGAGCAAAACTAGGGTAATGGAGTGCAGTGTAAGAAAATCAGGTGATGCTGAAGGTATTAGATTGGGAAACGAAGCAATAAAGGAGGTAGATGAGTTTTGTTACTTGGGCAGTAAAATAACAAATGATGGTCGCAGTACAGAGGATATAAAATGCAGAATGGCAATGGGTAGAAAAGCGTTTTTGAAAAAGAGAAATTTGTTAACATCGAATATTGATTTAAGCCTAAGGAAGTCCTTTCTGAGGGCATTTGTATGGAGTGTTGCCTTGTATGGGAGTGAGACATGGACGATAAACAGTGCGGACAGGAAGAGAATTGAGGCTTTTGAAATATGGTGCTACAGAAGAATGCTGAAGATTAGGTGGGTGGATCGCGTGACTAATGAGGAGGTACTGAACAGAATTGGGGAGAAAAGAAATTTCTGGCATACCTTGACTAAAAGAAGGGATAGATTGGTGGGACACATTCTTAGACATCAAGGAATTGTGAATTTAGCATTAGAGGGAAGTGTGTGGGGTAAAAATCGCAGAGGAAGACCAAGAGATGGATACAGTAAGCAGATTCAGACAGATGTAGGTTGCCATTCTTATGAGGAGATGAAGAGGCTTGCTCAGGATAGGGTATTGTGGAGAGCTGCATCAAACCAGTCTCCGGACTGAAGACCACAACAACAACAGTACGGCATTAGATCGCGAGTGCGATAATTACCTTTATTCGAGGCTGAAGCAAGTAACAGTTCAGACTTACACACTGAGGGAATATTTTTGGCTACAATGTATCATTTAAAATACCATGGTAGACAATACTTGGCAACAGCATTTCATGTGGTTGTAAAGTACGGCGCAATACTACGTTATTCGCGAGCGCGAGTCTCTGCATAGCGGCAGGCGACCTCGGAAGCGACGGCGAGCCCTAAACGTGATAGTGGCGAGTCTGTAATTGCCCAATTCAAAGGCGCGCCTACAGCCGAACAATAGGCCGGATAGGCCGCGGGATGCTGACGTGGAGACGTGACACGGCAAGGAGGGGGCGAAATATATTGTGCAGGCGCGCGAGCCACGCATCATCAGCAACGCTCCACGATACACACGCACCGTGGACCTTCACAATGAATACCGCCTAGAGCGCCTCTCGGTGGTATTCAAGAAACTCGCCACACAGGAACTCGAGACACTCGAATAACCTCTTCAAAATGTTCAAATGTTTGTATAGCTTATGGGACTTAACTACGGGGTCATCAGTCCCTAAACTTACAAACTACTTATGAACTAGCAAATACGAAGGACGGCACAAATATCCATGCCCGAGGGGGGATTCGAACCCCCGACCGTAGTGGCCGTGCAGACAGTGACTGGAGTGCCTCAGTCCCCTCGGCCACTTCGGCCGGCGAACAACCCCTTCATCCTACGCTTGGGGAACTACGATCATAATCATACGTGGAAACATCAACGCCCCAAAACACTTCTCCTCAGACACTAACCACCTACGGTCGTAGGGAACACCAACTCGCAAACACGATGATCATGGCAAACCCCTGCAGAACAGCAATCTGACTGGCAATGCCAGCTGAGCCCACAGCCGACCTACAGGCAAAGCAGGGAAACCATATTCAGCGCACTAAACACAAACAAACCTAAACAGTCCCGCACACTTAGCCAGTTCTATGACCGAACTCCCTAACTACCATGACAAACTTGGCTATGTTACAGGTATTCTGCCACAACCGATGTTAACGGGTAATCTGCCGCAGCCGACCCAGGAGACTTCACAGGAGCGCAGCTGCAGCAGAACCTCGCATCAAACGGACTGATTCTTTATGACGAACCTAGCAAAGTTAACGGTACTGAGAAAATTCCCATTACTAACATTACCAAACCTTGCATGATCTGTCGCAGATAGCATACCGCTACTGCCCTTCATACCTACCCCACTATCGCAGAGGTTTTTTTCCCTTGGCTCTTGCCTTGGCACTTTTTCTCCTCTGCCCTTACATACCTTGACCCTTCGCATACCTTTCGACCAATTCTATCTCCAGATGCACCGTATTAATGGGTGATCGTGCCCACACGTACTGATAACATCGCGGTTCCCACATTCCGTGATCCACCTTAGCAAACTAACCTAAATACGGAGGTGACAGTAGAACTTTTGTAGTTGTCACCACGTTGGTGTGGGCGTGGAGGGGCCCCATCCTTGCCAGTCAGCGACACACTCTCGCTTCTTGCTCCGCGGACAACATGTGTTGACGGAGAGCGAATACTGTGGGAGCGATTTGCGCATTTTCGAGTGTGAACAAAGTGAGTGAGAGAGAAGACTCATTTTCAGTGCTGTACTGAAAAGAGCCGCTCTGTGGAAAGCAGATCTGAAATTACTTGCCGCGGTGGAGTAGCCGAGCGGCCTAAAGCACCTCGCTGCGGAGCGGGCGGGCGGTTGCTCGCCGTGGAGGTTCGAGTCCTCCCTGGGGCATGGGTGTGTGTGTCCGTAGGTTAGTTTACCTAGGTTTAAGTAGTTTGTAAGCTACGGTCTGATGGCCACGCAGTTTGGTCCTATAGATTTACAGACATTTGAACGTTTTTGAAATTACTTCTTGTTTGAGAGTACTCAGATTGTGCGATATTCGCTCTGTTGGTCAGGCACTTTTTGTCTGACGTGAATAAGGACAGTGAAATAGTTAACGCCTGTGAGCGAATTACAGTGGCATCGCGGTGGGTTGATTCATGCAATCAGCGTACCACGCCAGTAGCGAGACTAGGATGTGTTAGGTGTTCTCAACTTCATTGACACATAGAAAGTATTTCGACTGACACAAGTTGATCCGTCAGGCAAGTTAGGTTGATTATCAGCGACGACTCACCAGTTTGCAGCCATCTCAACCAAAAACATCACGTGTTCAGTGCGACAGCCTCGAACGTATCGGTAGCTTTGTCAATTTAAAATTAAGTTGGGCGCGGTGTTTCAGCCATTTTGCCGAGTGCAGATTTCTTTATTTTAAAATTCATTTAAAATTTTGGGGTAAAATTTCAATGATTTTTCGTTTCTGTTCCTCCAGTTAACAAAGAGAATGTTCAAATGTTTGTACAACTTATGGGACTTAACTAAGGGGTCATCAGTCCCTAAGCTTACAAACTACTTATGAACTAGCTAAGACTAAAGACGGCACAAATATCCATGCCCGAGGGGGGATTCGAACCCCCGACCGTAGTGGCCGTGCTGACCGTGACTGGAGCGCCTCAGTCACCTCGGCCACCGCGGCCGGCTCTCCAGTTAACAGCTTCTATCCTAACAAACCTGAATTCTTGTGACATTTTAGTTCAGTCAATACGTATTCTTTGTTTAAATAAATTAAATACACTAAAATAGCGTTTACTTTCAGTAGCTAGTGACTCCAAATTTGTACCCAGTTTGACCTTGCTAGTAATATATAGAGATGTTTTTGTTACAGCTGATGAAATCTGAGTTTGTTTAAGTACTGTTATAGAAACATTCTTAATTCAACAAGGAGCATCTTGCTGACTTCTACGCGACTTGATGTTAGGTTCTTCCACGCAGGAGCTACGGGTACACTGTTAGATAGCTAGTGCGCAATAAAAATCAGTTGGAAGTTTATGCAAAGTTACACCACAGCGAGCATCAATTTTCGCGTTAGAACTCTCCACAGACTGTTTAAAGTACCGCGCGAGGCTTGCCTAGCGTGTAACGAAGGCCACCATGTCTTATGTTTACTACTGCTAGCAACTTCAGTGATCTACTAACTTCATTACTACAGTAGGGTGGCGAACTTGTACATAACACAGACAAATATATTTTTTAACGAGTCATGTTCCCAACCTCTGCTTACAAAAAGCAACTTTACCTTCATCCCACTACTGTAAATGCACACTGATAACACTTTGTAATCTCTAAAGTGTAATTTCGCCAAAGTAGTATTACAGAGAAGTGACGGATGTCTATCATAGGAGGCGACAGTGGACTTTGTTAATAACTGTCGCCTGTCACCTTCCTCATATTCATCATCACTGCAGCTTCACTACGGTAATTCGGCGTTCCAAAGGCCGATGTGCAGGTGCTGAAACGTAGGGGAGACCAGAGTAACGGCGCCACAGTGGGTAATCGCGCCACCCCAGTTTTATGACAAACGGTTTGCACTACGAGTACGCTTGTCAGTGTTCTATCTCTTTTACCTACCGCGGAACTAATTCCTGTGGTCGCCGTCCGTGATTGTAGACAGGTATTAATCGTGTGGAAGAAATTGTTAGTTTCGACGTTTTGAATCTAAATTTCGAGCCTGTATTTTATTGAAATAGGTACCTCTATAGGCTGTCAGTGCTTTTTAATACTCGTATTAACGTAATCTGTAGATATTTAGCTTCGATTTCGTGTCTAACCTAATTGTTTTGCAAAAGCTTTGGGTTTAAATTGACGTTCTTAGTCGAATTTTTCAACTAGGACAATTACGCCATGGTGGAGAATTTAGGCAAAATGAAGTGTAAGAGAGATGCATACATTCTGTGAAATGGGCACTTGCAGAATGTACAGAATGTAGTAGGTTTGAAGTGCCAAAAACTACACCGGTATTTATGACTTTTGCGGTGTCTTAATCAATCCTAAATTATAAAATGTATTTTTATTCCAATTTTACATCGACAAGTACTTGAAGCCTTCTAAATGTCTAATACAGAAGAATGATAGATATAAATTACAAAGGATGTAACAATTATTTACTACTACTCACTCATCCTGTAGGTTTATCCTTGATTTTCAAATGTATGGCGTCATTACCTCCGAACCCAGGGTAATGGCGCCATAGTGTATACTTTCACAATATATTTTTAACAATAAAACTTAACAAAATACATGTCTGAAAAAAATATAATAAAGTAGTATTACCTGGCGAAGCTGTAGTATTATTCTTTACGAAAAAGACAGACCTTTAATAAGGTAAAAAAAACTGGTTTCCCTTACGGTGGCGCCATGACCCTGGTGTCTGCTACATGTCATTTGTCTGAAGGCTTTCGATTTTTTACGATTGCTGGCAACCGACGGCATGAGCCAGATGTGGTAGTGCGGAAGGTATTTATAATTTACTAATCCCTACAGCGATTACTTTTGCTCTGAAAATTGGGCTTATTCTGTATGTAATGTTAAAATAATTTATGGGAATATAGTTGGGCAACGCCTTCGACAACAGTCATTATTTCAGGAGGGTGAACGCCTATCATTTTCAAGGTATAACAGAAAAGACTGCTCGTCATGTCTGCAGTCTTTTCCAATAACGCTTCTTTCTTTTATCAACTATCGCAAAATAATAGAAAAAATCTCGTTTGTTTTATGGGGGTCACAGCTTTGGCATCGGTCAACTGCGCGAGGGCACCTCAATATAGCTTTGTCTCTGAACCCCCCCAGATGAAAAAATTATCAACACCCCTGAAATTAGTAAATCTAAAAAAATAAAAAATAAATGTGTCATGTAAAATTTTGTGTAATGTAACGTCTTGTACAGATACCCTTAATTAAGCTGACACGTTCCACATCATTACGAAGTGATGTATTCATGATCTCTGGTCAGTGGCGGCGCTAGGCGTCGGCGACGTCGGCAACCGCCGACGGCCTCGCGCATGTGGGGGCCTCGCAAAACATTGTTAAAATTTCATTTCTTTTCTTTTTTTATATTTGATGATTAACGGCGCTTTTCAACTGGTAGGTTATGTAGCGACGACCTACATCTAACTTACACTAGCTTAATCAATGGACGAACATAACATCCGTACTCAAGGGTGGGGTTAGACCCCCCGACGAGAGCGATCTCGCTCACCGTGGTATGGCGCCTTAGAGCGCTCGGCCATTCCCAGCCGGCAGCTATTTAGTTGTCCGTATTTATTTCCGTATGAGTGCAGCAGTGATGCAATTTTTATTTAAATACTTGCAAAACAGCTTCTTCCGTACATTTTAGAAAACAATTTGCAAGAAGTATATCCAAATGTTTATGTAACAATCAGAATCATGCTCACAGTTCCAGTCAGTACAGCTTAAAATTCATTAAGACTTACTTGAGAAGTACAATGAGCCAAGAAAGAATATCTGCGTTGTCAGTACCAACAATTGAAACCGAAATAGCGGCTAGTATTAATTATGATATAATCTTAAAAAAAAATCTGTGAGGCGAAAGGCCGAAAAGTTTTTCTATTTTAATTTGTGTTTGTTTATTGCAATTTTTGTCATTGCACTAATACTTGTATATTATACTAATAAAACTTTGGTATAATTATTACTGATGTATAATTCAGCTTATTTTATTTATCATTTTCCTCCTTACTGAAAAAAATGAAAGGAGCCTCGCAAAGACGAGTTCGCCGACGGCCAATTGTCATCTAGCGCCACCACTGTCTCTGGAACAATCCCTTGTCTGTCCTTAATGATCATGTAATACACATTATTAATTACACTCAGTAAATCACTTCAAATCAAGATTTAATCTTAAAAATTGCCGCGAAGTTTTAATGTTATCAACGACAGACGAACAACACGTTAATTTACGTAAAGTGAACCGATAGAAGATGTGCAAAAGAGCAGCAGAGCCTATCGTAATACGAACTGTATGTAACTGCACATTGAAATCGCTGGCAGAAGCGTTTAAGACACTCCATAGTACAGAAACGCACACTGTAGCTATTCACACATATACAGAGCCCGCCAAATCTGGTAGAAACATGGCTTCCTTGCAGTGGCGTAGGTGTCATAGGGCTAGGCAGGGCAATGCCCCAGAGCCTAAGGCCGGTATTATACTATCAAATTATTGGACAAAGTAAAATCGGGCGTAGTGTAATGGGAACGTCGTCCAATATTTCATCAAATCTAAGGCCTCGGCTTAGATTTGATCAAAGAAATCGCTCGTCTTCTGTTACCTGCAGTGAGAAATGTGACCGCTCGGAGCGCTAGTAGTATTACAGTGTCGTTGCCACTACAGCGAGGGTGACCAGACGTACTCTATACAGAGTACAAGTACTCTTTTTCCTCCTCTTCTCTACGTACTCTACACGTCCCCTTTTCTTACACGTGTTTCACTCTCTCTGAACTTCTCACAAAGGAAACTCCCCACCGCAGCACCCTCAAATCTAATGATACGATCATGCAGTGGATAGTCCGCTAAAAACTGAACTCAGATCAAGCGCGAAAACAGGAAAATGTTGTAGGGAAGTACGAAAAAATAAGAAAAATATAAACATGAACGGATCAGTCGCAAGATACGTAAAATTTAATAACCATGTCAGACAGTATTGTTGTGGTCATGTGGTATAGTATTTGCATGTGAAGTGGGAGATCTTGTGTTCAAATTTCCCCTAGTATTTAAAATTTTATCTTTTGTTTTGCACAAAATTGTGAGCTGTACCTCCGGTCATCGACGATTATATTCGGTTTTTGTAGCCTTGGCAATAGCCAGACTGTACTTAAGCTGCAGTGCACAACAATCTTATGTGTTCAATGCCATAATCAGAGAAGACAATGTTAAATTTATGTATTTTCAAATCATCATCATCATCATTAGGAATTGATTATGCCTTTCAGCGTTCAGTCTGGAGCATAGTACCTCTAATAAAATTCCAACATGATCCACTATTCAATGCTAACATTGATGCCTCGTCTTGATGTTATGCCTTATACTTCAAAATCTTTCTGCACCGAATCTAAGTACTTTCTTCTTGGTCTACCTCGACTCCTCTTACCCTCCACTGACGATCTCATGAGTCTCTTAGGTAACCTTGCTTCTCCCATGTGTGTAACATGATCCCACCATCTCAGTCTGTTCGCTCTAACTGCTTCATCTATGGTGTTCATTCCCAGCTTTTCTTTGATTTCCTCATTATGGACACCCTCCTGCTATTGTTCCCATCTATTAGTACCTGAATAAATAAATAAATGAATAAATAAATATTACATCTTTGGACAATACAATTGATATGTACTCTTTTTCTTTTTCACCCTCACTACAGCTTGTATGTATTTTCAACTGAATAAACAAATATTACATCTTTAGACAATTCAATTGATATGTACTTTTTTTTCCTGTTGGATAAATATGGTCCCCCTGACTACAGCTGTTTTATTTGGACGTTAAATGTCTGACATAACATTCATATTCGTAAATATGGTTAGTAGTGGCAAGTTTATGTAGAGTTTTCCAGCAACAACAAAATTCATATGAATGTTTAAATCAGATGGGGTGTTGTGTAACAGGCGACAAGGCTAATTCGCACTGTCCGTCACGTACATTCGTATAGCCCAATACCCTGTGGTGAAAGTGAAGTTGAGTTACAATCCGTGATGTAAAAAGTCATAATATACTATCGGAATTGAAGTAACACCCATAAATCTTATTTACGGCCAAAGCTGACTTTATAATGTTTGATTTTGTTCAACTTGGTGTGCTAAGTGCTGGGAAGTGAAACAACTTTCAAAACATCGACATCTGTTTGCAAGCAAAAATATATACAAACAAATACGTCAGACAATTTTTGTAAGGAGATAAGTAGAGCCTATTTACATTATTACATTTTTAATAACGTCATAAACAACTTAGATTTTCCTCTTTGTCAGTACAGACATTTTCCATTTAAAACGTTATTTAATGAAACTTGGTTTATCAACTTATGATCTTATGCATATACACTGTTTGCGTCAGCCTTTTCTGTTACTCTATTGCAAATTGTGAAGAATGGAGAGCTACAAAATAACTAGCGATAAATTATGGCTCGGCTGTTCTGGCGACGACAAAAAAGAAAATCCTCCCGTTCCCGTAATAAATTATATTTATCTCGCCCTGACACCCACAGTTTCATCCAAGTGCGCTTCCTTTTCTTTTTTCCCTCCTTCTGTTATAAATGCAGACACAACGCAGCCGTAGTATAAACAACAGCTGAGCATAACACCGCCATTTTGAAGCAAATTTGACAAAATATTAAATGATAATGTAAGAGCCCCTTTAGCGTTTCATCAAAAATCAAATGTTTGTCAAGCTTAAGGGACTTAACTGCGGGGTCATCAGTCCCTAAACTTACAAACTACTTATGAACTAGCTTATACTAAAGACGGCACAGAGATTCCAACCCCCGACGGGGAACGGCCTCGCGCATCGTAGCATAGCGCTTCAATGCGCTCGGCTGCTCCGCCGCGCCTAGCGTTTCATCCAATATCTTTGTCAAAGAATAGGACCAATATTTCATTCAATGTTTTCGTCCAATTCTTTGTCCAATAATTTGATAGTGTAATACTCTCCCACCCTACCGTCCATCATCTCCCCCTCCCCTCAAACCAAGTTTCCGCACAGGGCCACCGGTTGGCGGAACAATGCTTCTAATGGAGCCGCTCAGTGGCGCTGCTGACCGGCCAAGCCGCCGGTCACTGTGTACAACACAAGGTTGCCAAATTAGCGGAATTTCCGCTAAATTTGTCGGATTTTACATCCAGTCAGCGGGTTAAAATTGTCATTTAGCAGTCAACGGATTTTTTAACGGATTTTTGTATTTTTGTCTGCAACCATATTTTTCTGTTTAATTCATTGTTTCTATTATACTTCCTATTATTCGTGTACTTATTGTATACGCGTGAAGTTCAATAATCGATTTCGATATAGTGATTCCCCTGCCTCAACGCAACAGAGAGTATACTTTGGTCATGAAGTCGAAGTCTTACTGCGAGATGTGAAAACTTCAATAGAATTTCATTTGAGGTTGAGAATGTCATAAGGAAAGGATGTTAACATTTCCTCGTTCCCTTGCATCTGAGCTGCAACGCCGCTTGCCCCACACTGTAAAAGTGCTGAAAGACGTATTTTTAATTGCTCCAAGAGATTGCTTGCGAGTTCTGAAAGAACCAATAGTAACCCTGGCTAAGGAAATGGGCCTGTCAGTACAGTCACCAAAATTGATTTTCAGTGGTTAAAGCTCACTGCTGGCCAATGGAAAGAAATAAACAATACTGCAGCTTTCTGGAATGAAATTAGATCATACAGAGATGCCAACGGCTTAAATGCTTACCAAGAACATTCATATTTGGCTCTGATGCTTTTGGTTCTACCATGGTCGAATGCAGATGTGGAAAGGGCCTTTAGCCAACTAAATTTGTTAAAAATGTCCCTCTGGTACAGACTAACGACTACTCTGGTGAACGCCATTATTACAAAAAGAGCTGGTCTTACTCGTCTTGGCAACTGTGTCACGATTACGAGCTGCCGGAGATTGTTCTCCAAGAAATCGGTATCATGGTCAAACGTTTGTGAAGCTTAAGGGACTTAACTTCGGGTCATCAGTCCCTGAACTTAGAAACTACTTATGAACTACCTTAGACCTTTCCACCCTAACCTCATCATCGTGTGGTTTCGGATTTTACTTTCTTACCCTGACGTCAACCTTCTGGTATGCTTCCAAAGAATATGCAATGATAGTTCAGGCTCTGCTCTTCGTCTACATGATCATTACATGTTAGTTGGAACGATATCAGAAGACTGAGGTCAGAGGAAAAGAGAAAATCAGAACTCGCACGATCGTGTAGGTTCGGGTGGAAAGGGTTATAATAAAGACAGCATAAACATCCATGCCCGAGGGGGCATTCGAACCCCCGACGGGAAACGGCCCCGCGCATCGTAGCATAGCGCCTCAATAGGCTCAATGCCCTTCACCACTCCGCCTCGGCTCGGCACCATGAAAGTATAGACCACTGATATTTCTACATCCGGCCCCAGTACTTCAGGATCATCAGCAGGGGGCACGTAAGCCACCATACTGCAGAAGGAGGAGAAAAGTGTGGCTTGAACTACATTAATGTGGTGAGTGGAATCGAAACTTAGTTAACTTCCCTTTAGAAATAATAGTAGTATAATTAGTAATAGTAGTAGTAGTATACAGGGTCTCCGGAAAAGGACTCCTGATTTCAAAATTAAATACCTCGAAAACAAAGATCGATAGAGGAATGCAGTAAACGGTATGTTTATTAAACTTCCTGGCAGATTATATTGTGTGCCGGATACCGGACTCGAACCTGGGACCTTTGCCTTTCGCGGGCACGCGCTCTACCGACTGAGCTATCCCGACACGACTCACGATGCCGCCTCACAACTTTACTTCCGCCAGTACCTCGCCTCCTACTTTCCAAGTCGTGTAGGGATAGCTCAGTCGGTAGAGCGCTTGCCCGCGAAGGGCAAAGGTTCCAGGTTCAAGTCCCGGTTCCGGCACACAATTTTAATCTGCCAGGAAGTTTCATATCAGCGCACACTCCGCTGCAGAGATCAAATCAATGTTCAAATGTTTGTATATCTATCGGACCAAACTGCGTGGTCATCAGTCTGTAGCTTACAAACTACTTAAACCTAGGTAAACTAACCTAAGGACGAACACACACACCCATGCCCCAGGGAGGACTCGAACCTCCACGGCGAGCAACCGCGCGCTCCGCCCGCTGCAGAGTGAAAGATGGTATGTTTATTGTTAAAGCTGTAAGAAGTTTATATAGCAGTTTGAAATAATAGTTACAAGAGCTGCAAAAAGTTGGCGCTGTATGCTGTACAGCTCATATCAGCATACATAAGTGAAATAATCGTATGAAAACACTCTTTGCAAACAATCACATCACAATTTTTAAAATGTTCACCATTGTCACTACAGAGGTGGCGCAAACAAAGAATGAAATTCGCCATCACATTTCGTAGTGTCTCAATCGAAATGGATTCACATGCCACAGAGAGGGCCGATTCAAGCTCGTCCAGCGTGGCGGGATGCTTCGGGAAGACCATGTCTTTCACTGTGCCCCACAAAAAAAAGTCACAAGGAGTCAAATCCAGCGAATATGGAGACCAATCCATGCCTGCACCAGTAAATTTGGGTTATTCCCGAAGTAGTCCTCAAGAAAGCGAAACACTTGTTAGGTCCGATGTGGGTTCCATCTTGCATAAACCATTCAGTACCTGGTGTGGTGTGGCTTGCTGTGTGGCGACAAATTGTTCCAAAATTGCAACGTAACGTGCACCAGTGACCGTTTCTCGAATGAAAAAAGGGCCAATAATGCCTCTGCTGCATACTGCAGCCCACACAGTAAATTCAGGAGAATACAGGCGTTTCGCATCACACCGATATGGCTTTTCGGACCTCCAAAATCGCCAGTTCTGCTTATTCACGTATCCATTCAGGTGGAAGTGTGCTTCATCTGTAAAGATGCAGCCAACATCAAATCATTCACTATCAATCATTGTGAGCATCTGATTAGCAAAGGCAACCCTTTTTTGCACAGCTCGTACGGGTATGGCCTGGTGCGTTTGAATTTTGAATGGAAACATGTGTGGGCTCTTTCTCAGTATTTTCTACGTGCTGGAACGCTTCAAACCAGTCTCAGATGCAATTCTACGGACGGATGACATTAGATTTCGCGGAATAATTCCAGAAACTGTGGCGATATTTTCAGGCGTAACTGCGGTTTGCTTGCGGCCAACATGCCCCACTAGATCATCAGTTACGTTGCCTTTTCGTTGAAATTTTGCGAAGAGCGTACGAATGGTTTTCGCATCGGGTCATTTTGGAACATTAAATCGTGCTTGAAAACTTCGCCTTGTTGCCGTAGGACTCTCTTCTAACGCGTGGTACTCTAGCACCAGAAAAACGCGTTGTTCAATGGAATACACGGTTTTAATCTCTCCCTTCGGTACGCTAACCTCCTTTCACGTTTCAATAGTGGAACTGATCGCTCTGGGATTTGGATCACTATTTATACTAGGCATTACGTATGGCGATTACAGTGCCATCTGTTAGCAGCTTTTGTAACTATTATTTCAAACTGCTGTGTAAACTTCTTACAGCTTTCACAATAAACATACCGTTTACGGCATTCCTCTATCAATTTTTGTTTTCGAAATATTTAATTTTTAAATCAGGAGTCCTTTTCTGGACACCCTGTACAATGGCGAAGAAACAAATTCCTTTCGAAGTTATCAGTGCATTGAAATTTCAGTTTTAGAATGGTAAATAACTACAGTATGCATTCAGCGGATTTTAGCGGAATTTTAACTCCAGTTTAGCGGAATACATTTTTCAGAGTTGACTTGGCTGGTACAACAATCGGAACACTTCAGACGGCTTAGCAGCAGAATAGCGGCAGCTAGAGCTGGGTTTGAACATAACTCGAACTGTTCGAACAAATTACGTCACAGTTCGAAAATCTCGGGAAATATTCGATCACAACGCTATCTATCAATGTCAGGAGCAGTGGCGTAGCTATGTTACCAAGGGCCCCGGGACAAAAATGACATTTGGACCCTCTTTACACTAATACTGTACAGATGCAAAATTACTTCATCATCAGTGTGAAAGTTTGTTTGTTTGTTTGTTTGTTATGCTTTCTCGCAAAAATTACTAGCTGATTTGGATGAAATTTTGCAGACGGATAGAGATAGAGTTGGACCTGAGTAGGTCATACTGTTGATAATGCCCCATGGGATATTTTTCGTCAGCGGTGACAGCAGGCGGACTTTTGTTAGTGTCGTCAAATTACTCTCGCTAAAAACAATCAAAGAAGGAAAATAGGGAAAATATTCGTGTAGGATGGTTTCATCAAAAGTAAGTTGCCGGATTTTGTTTGATGAAACACTTCGGATTGAGCCGTGCCCCTACCGCGCTTCTTGAAGTATGTGTTGGTGTCTGGCCAGGAAAATGTAATAAGTAAAATAACTAAGTCGATATCTTCGCTTATTATCGTGACAGTGAGGTAGAGGGCAGCGTCTTGATGCACAATTCTCTATTGAGACAAAGTAATTATTACATGACACTTCTGATCCGTGAATGTAATTAAACCTTTAAATAGCAGAATAAACAAATAGTGTGCTGGTAGAATCGTACCTTAAAACATTGCGTGAAGTGCTAAATTCTCACCATTACTTTGAAACACAGTGAAGTTGTTTGTTTTTCACATAGAAGAACCGAGCAGAATGCGGCGGAGTGTATAGTGTTAGTATGAACGCAAATTGAAGAGCGGATAGTTCTTATGGTATGGGAAGGCGCCATTCCCGGAAAAAAGCCTCAGAATGCCGAATCCATTTCCCGCCTACCGTTGCAAGGTAGTGTGTAGAAAGGTATGTAGATTCTGTCCGGTATTCCTTTCATTATTAACGCAATGTCTGACCATTCCAGCAGTCTGCCCTTTTCCGCACCTTCTGCCCTCCAACCCCCTGCCCCACCCCTTCCTGATGTTACCTGTCACATCCCCACAACAAATCATATGTCCAATACTGTTCTACTGTAGTTAAAAATGCTGTATACATTTAATATTTTGTCTTAGTCCATTCTGTTTAACAATAACTATATTAACAAAAATGTTCAAATCTTTGTATAGCTTATGGGACTTAACTACGGGGACATGAGTCCCTAAACTTACAAACTACTTATGAACTAACTAATTCTAAGGACGGCACAAATATCCATGCCCGAGGGGGCATTCGAACCCCCGACCGTAGTGGCCGTGCAGACCGTGACTGGAGCGCCTGAGTCCCCTCGGCCCTATATTAACATATTGTCTGCCAAAGGTATACTTGGATTACCGTCCCCTGGGGACCAATTACTATTTTTCCACATTCTGCTTTAGTTTGCTTGAAGTAAGCTAAGTACAAATAAGTTGAAAATATTGCAATTTAGTACCTTAGTTTATGTTTTCTTTGTGTGAGTTACATAGGACTCACATGGCGCCAGAGTAAATTGCCAGGTGTGTCATTCGTTATTTCGCAAATAATTTTGGGTTAGTACTCCTGTAGGTCTTTCATTCCACAACATTATTTCCGTACAGTTCCTTTATTGTTTTTCTGCATTGTTACTACAGTCTTTATTCAGTGTTGTTTGCTCCGTAACACAGTGATACTTTAGCAGGAGTAAGTGTCTCGTAGAAGTTATGTAGATGAACAAAGGCATGTACAGAAGCTTTTAGGTGAAGTTATGGACATATGTGAAGAAGATGAAGATACTACTGAAATGGAAAAATAAGAGGAATGTATTGATGCTGAGTACTGTTCATGGAGAGGAAGAAGCTGAAGTTCAAACCAAGAGGGGCACAAAGAAAAAACCAGCAATGATAACTGACTATAATCAGTCATTTATAGATCTCTCTCGCCAAATGAAGTCCTATATTGTCTAAGGCGGGGTGTGCAATGGTACAGGAAGCTTCCAATTGAACTGTTGACAGGGTCAGCACTGGTAAATGCTCTTGTGATTTACCGATACATCGTCAACAAGATCATCTCAATCACAGAATTCAAAGAGGAAGTGACTTTGAAACCTGAGCAAGTCATAGGTGTAGGGATGCTACGAAAAAATGAGGAATGAATTTGGACGAGAGCAAGCTGTCAAGAAATGTAAACAAACTACATGGAAATGTAAGAAATTGTGACTCATATTTTTGCGAAGAGTGTTTCTTCATAAAGCACAATGAATGTAGGTGTTAGAGATACAAAGTGGAATTACCCAATCTACTGTATAACTAATTTATAACACCAAATAGCCGCGGTGGTGTAGCCGAGCGGTCTAAAGCGTCTCGCTGCGGAGCGCGCGGTTGCTCGCCGTGGAGGTTCGAGTCCTCCCTGGGGCATGGGTGTGTGTGTGTTGTCCTTAGGTTAGTTTAGTTTAAGTAGTTTGTAAGCTACGGACTGATGACCGTGCAGTTTGGTCCGATAGAATTACAAACATTTTTTTTTTTAACACCAAATAATAAATTATAAAAACAAGGAAACTCCAATATGACTGGGCCATGTGAGATATATAATTCACGATTTCAAGTGTCAATAACTACTCTTGAGCTCTTGAAAACTGGATGCCACGAACATGATTTGTTACTGGGGCCATAACGTACTCTAAAACCAAGTCACAGCACGCTGTTGTGAGTTACAACTGCACCACAGGACTTTAAATGGAAAAATGTCCGTGAGTTGTATTTACTTCACGTGACCCGAAGAGAAGACTTGCTGTGACATATTTAATTCACGTGGCAGTCAATGTGTTAAAACATTGTTTTCTAAAAGCTGGGGATTTTTCTATTTCTTGTAACACGAATACTATTAGACCATGAAAAAAATTCATAATTATTTTTCGCGCCTCACTGTGTATCACGAACTTAATGAGTGGCGTTTATCAAGTCGTGGGGATTTCGTTCGTGTTTCCTCATGCACCAAAGTCAGAATGAAAGAATACCTACTGGAGAAATACAATGCTTCAAACTGTTAGATTGCAGATGTTGGCAAAGATATGATTTCTGATCGGTAAATATCGGTAAGCGTTTTCGTGACTGCAGTACATTATAGTAATAATATGGGTACACAAATAAAAAGTAGTCAATTTTATTTTAACAATTATTTTACAATCTTATCCTGGCTTGGTTTTTGCAAAATCATCAAGGTCTGTTAAATCTAGACTTGATTCAGCCTTGTTTTCGATTGCTATGAGTGCCAAATGTCCGAGTCAAACTTGAGTCATACTGTACCTCAGGATGCGTTTTGATAATTTTTAATTTGCTGAATGACCTTTCGGTAGCTGCAGAAGAATAAAACTGCGGTAAATACTTCCGTAACCTCACATTCTAATAATGCATATTTTGTTATAATTTCCTTACATAATTGGCGAACTGTCCATGTTGGGATCAATTTCAGCAGGAGAAATTAAAAGTCGAAATTCCTTTATTCAACTAAAATATTACATACAGTATAACGTCTATTATCCGAAGTAATTTGGGGACATCCATATTCGGAAAACCGGTTTATTCGGGTATACTTCTATTTGCCAATAAGAAGTACTGCACAGTAAATGTATTTATATTGTATCCTTGACATTGCGCCGAGCCGGCACGCCGCAACACTTGGAAGACGCCGCTGTTGCTGTGAGCTGCTTTGAAGCTGCCGCTACGTCTGCCGACTAAGTGTGCCGATTGCTGGACACATAGACTGGCAGCTTCGCCTGTCAGCAGCGCCGCATAGTGGCGTCTTGTGAAGGCCCAATTAGAAGCATTGTTCCGCCAACCGGCGGCCCAGTGCGGCTACTGTGGGAAACTTGGTTTGAGGGGAAGGGGATATGATGGACGATAGGAAGGGAGGGTAAAAAAAATCGACGCTCTACTGTAACTTTTTTCGATCGTCGCTCACGAAGGCTGATGGGCCCCTGGAGTTCGGGGGGGCCCCGGGGCACTGCACCGCCTTGCCCTGTGATAGCTACGCCACTGGTCCGGAGGTACTACTATCTCTACCATTTACAACGATTATATTCATAAATCTTTTCTGTGATGTGCAGTATACGATTTATAACGAAGATATGGTATCATTAATGTACTATGGGGATTAATAAGTGTGAAATTCCGACTGTAGTAGCTTCTAGGGTGCAGGTCATAAATAAAAACAGTAACGATTATAGGCTATAAGTAAACGATAGCAATCGCGATTTAATATTCCAGTGCAGCGATCTAGCGACGCCTGTTGTAATTACGTACACAGCAGTCAGCATCTCGTGCACCGTTTATTCCGATGTCGCAATTACAGTTTATTTTTATATTACTTATTTCCATCATTAGGTATTTCTAATTTTTTTCCCTATTTCATCTCTTTTAATCTTGTTTTCAAGACGATTAAAAGGTGGTAACATTTTTATCTGTTACTGTGCAGTATGAACAGGGAATGGAATGGTTGCAACCTATCTCTTATAATCACATTAAATGTAATTTCTACTTATGAAGGATTCACATTTTTTTTTTTGGGGGGGGGGGGGGGGGACTTAACTACGGGGTCATCAGTCCCTGAACTTACAAACTACTTATGAACTACTTACGAACTAGGACGGACAAATATCCATGCCCGAGGGGGGGAATCGAACCCCCGACCGTAATGGCCGTGCAGACCGTGACTGGAGCGCCTTAGTCCCCTCGGCCACCGCGGCCGGCACAATTTTTTTTTCTTTTTTTTAACGTTAGCCTTCAGTAATGTGATGCAGTAGTTCTGTTATAGTAGCAAATATTTTGTTTATCAACGGATCAAATCTTGCAGTGATACCAGACAGGTCACGTATGCACTGTTTTAAACAAATATACAGTTTTTCATAGTTATGCACTTCTTTTCTTTAATTTAATTTAATAATTAAAAAAATAAAAATTAAAAAAACGAAGAAAAACAAAACCGCATATCTGAAAAAGCGAAAAAATTGATGTAAATACTGCGTAACTGCAAGAGAATAAAATAGCGCGTAAGTAGATTGTTTAGGGTATGGTAAACATTTAAACAATACCGCGTTATTGCAGCACATTGCTGCCGTTTGTTACGCAACTACAGTTTTCGAAAGCGTCTCCTTGTTTATCGTTTCGTTATGAAAATGGACAACGTGCCTCAAGATGATATTTTCACTGAGGAAGACATTGTTTCTTGTCTGAATTTAGCATATGAAAGTGGAGATACCTTTTACAGAGAAGAGTCACAGAGATAAGAAAGATGTTTTATTAACTTTATCCAAATAACAGTAGTATGAAACTTAGCACTGTCAATGCCGCTTTTCTTCCGGTATTCATTAATAATATTATTAATATTATCATTCTCATCAATACGTGAATCTGAGCTAAATCTCTGATGCTCCAAAATTATTCCACAAATTTCTTTATCTAGAAACACAACTGCCTGTATTCAAAAATGCTAAAAGTAATTCAGTTGGCAATGTGAAACGGCAGTAGCACGTTTGTGCCAATCGCGGACCAAAAATTCGGAAAACTTATCGGGAGATGACGGACGCAAGGTGGTTGAAAGTGAATACTAAGAATATTACGGTGACTTAGGTAATGACAAGAAAGAGAAATTTAAAGCTTCCCCCGACGATGGTAAGAAAAACCGTCAACAAAATTCTGAAAATGATCAAAATTTAATAACTGTGTCACGATGCAAATTTAGCACTTCTAAGCCACGTACCGCATTAAGCATTCTAGCAGTCTAGACATTTTCTTGTCTCTCCTGTAAAGTTCGTGTTTTGTCACTTCCGGAGTATTGTTTCTTCACTGACATGTGGGTTTCGGTCGCCGAACGCGCTCAGGGCTGTCATATTCATTGACAGAATAGCTGCTAGCGAGTTTTTACTTTCATATACAAAATATAGAAACTACAAAGTATAATGATCACGAATTTTTTTACTACCGGGTTTTGACAAATCGTTACCTTTGAGGATCCTTGGAAGCCATTCCCACCATTTTCGGAGTGATATGTGTGTGTGTGTGTATGTGTGTAAACTCTCTAGCTCAAAAAGGCGTAAATCGATTTGAATGAAATTTCGCACACCTGCCTTATATCAAAATCGGAAAATTGTATCAACTTTTGGGCAGATTCGGCAGACCGGAAGTGGGTGCCGCCATAAGGCCTACATCTTTAATCGGATATAACTTGAAAACCATTGGTTTAACGGAAAAAGTTACTACTTATGAAATGATAAGAATTGCAAGACAAATAACTTTTGTTAACAAAATTTTTCGCTATCTCTAATGTGGAAGGCCCTAGGGCCGGATGAAGTTCAAATGTTCAAATGTTTGTAGAACGTATGGGACTTAACTACGGGGTCATCAGTCCCTAAACTTACAAACTACTTATGAACTAACTAATACTAAGGACGGCACGAGGGGGGATTCGAACCCCAGACCGTAGTGACCGTGCAGACCGTGACTGGAGCGCCGCAGTCCCCTCAGCCACCGCGGCCGGCCGGATGAAGTCTCAAATGAAAATCAAAATAACTCGAAAAGGGACCAATCTATCAAAATGTTTTGAGGACGGAATTACGAAGAAGAGCCGAACAACTTTTCCATGACCAAAAATATTCCAGCCGCAACCATTTTGGAGATAAAATCGCAAATTTTAATAATAAAACACAAGGGAAAATGTTCTTTCAGGTATATCTCCATAAGGTCGATTATATCATTTATTAATGTTATATAGTAATAAGAATAAAATATATAGGGATAAAACTTGTAAGTCCGTAGTAGAGTATTTGCTGCTGACGAAACACTATTACAGCGTAACAGCGCAAAGGCTACTGAAGTCGCGGATAGTTACCTAGCAGATGTTGGCAACCACAGAAAAAAATAAAATTAAGCATCGTGCGAGGGTGAAGGATCGGGGTGAGAGTTTAAATAGGGAAAGATTAATTTTTAAAACTAACAACCACCAACTGCGAACCAAATAACTAAACATGCAAAAACACTGGAACTGTGATTGCTACTGTTTGACTTGTTTTCTAGGGGATGATATCACACGTTTGCAGCTTTCCTTCCCTGCATATGATTAACAAAAAAATTCATAATAAAGTAAGTTCATCTGAGAAAAGGCTGTACTAACTACTATTTTTGAAAACACGTGAAAGTTCACTTTATGTTGTTTATTACACCATATTAAAACCCTGTGGCTGATACGTCTGTACGTCGACACATTTATCAAATAAAGTTATAGCTCGTGAGCCCCCAGACAAAAATGAATATTTGTCGCAAATTGTTTTCACACCATGTGCCTGTCTCAAACACAGTTCATGTTCATGCCTATGCGACGACACGTGTTACATTAACAAAACACAGTCACTTTAATTCAGTGCGATGCACACCTTGTTCCACCGGCTAAATATTCACAACACACAGCAGCACTCAATTTAACTTGGTGCAGTCTACGACGAGCAACCACACCTGGCAATTGCCACACAAAAATCTATAGTCTCCACCTGGAGATCCACATGCGACGCCGCGCCCGGCCAGCTACACCACTCGCTCCCGACTCCTGACTGCCTACCTGGGCCGCGCGCGCGCCAAAAGCCCAACTGCCGGGTTTTTTTCCCTACGTCATCAACTTCTGGTGAGCTGTTCTAACCGACTTGCCAACGTACAGCGCTCAGGCAATACATTTCTAAAACTTTACTTAAAATCAAAATAATTACACTACACATTAAAAAATTTCTTATTAGGTTTTTATATTAGTATAAACATCCTTTGCACTATTTATTATAATCGTGCAATTTCTTATATCACAGATAAGTTGTCATATATTGATTTTACTGTTAGAATTGTTGAGAGGCTGTATGAGCCACAGAGACGCACCCCAGGTTGAGAAATAGAGACCATTGCAGATAACAGGCTAAAACAGACACGTATATCTTACGAGATGTAGGCACTAAAGAAATCTCCTAGCGAACCGCTGATGCCCTCGGCCACCGTCCCAGGGTGGAGGTTACCTTTCGGAGAAGATGGGTGTAACTTCATATAGCGTCTAGACGCTGTTGCAAGACGTTACATTAGTACTTGGTGGCCAACATGCACGTTTTAATGTACGTAGCAAAGTTGATACCAGTCAATTGGTGGTTCCACGAGGCTAGAGTGAGAGGGTAAAGAAGAAAAACTGCAAGTTAGCAGCTCCCCTGAGGCGTGGCCTAAGGCGGAGCCTAAGGTGTGGCCAACTGACGTAAAACATTGTTGTTGTTGCCCATATTGGGTAGCGTCGTGACGTTTTACTTTCAGCCGTACAATGTTTCTACCAAGTATGGATTTTGTTAGTGCACAAACAAGCCACCTCTCCAACCGGACAGAAAGGACAGGGCTGAAACGTGGTTCGCTAGAGGACTCAGAGAGAGGGCAAGACAATTTAGATTGGTTGAACCAAGCAGCGGCCAATAGGAAATTGTTAACTGTCGGACAGTGGGTAAAAGAGGTGCGCCCACACCGGCCGTTAAAACCCCCGGTTTTTGGATCAAGAGGGGAGTTGCCGTCGGCCTCGGGGTGCTCCATGACAGTCTGTTTCTCGCGGGGAGTGCGTCTGTCTAGGGGATACTGCTAGGGAACGTAATTACTGCTTTCTGTTGTGGCAAACGAATTATACTTCTTGTTTTTTTTTTTTTTTTTTTTTTTTTTTTAATAACTTATCCCAGTGTAGTAGACTTAGTATGGGATGCAATAAATTCAATGCAAGGTACCTAGGAGTTCCATAAAGTTTCCTAAACAAGTATCCTCTCGAGTCCCGAAGTCAGCATATCTAGTAGATGCCTGTACTGTGTCTCTGCAATCACTCCTTTCCGCTCGGGATATGCAGACTGACCTTGCTACCTCTTCCCTCTTTCCTATGTAGGACACGACAAAGTGATTTAACTGAATATTTCAAGATAAAATACACAAGATTAATTGAAAATAAAATGAGAAATAGTTAATATATTATTTTTATAAACAAAACATTGCCATGCTAGTTGTGTAACTGTCTTGTATTCATTGGTAATTTATTACTTTTCATTGTCAATTAAACATATTACGCCAGATGTGACTATATCAGCTAATGTATTGTTTATTTATCAACAGGCTATTTTGTAATGAGGGCCTTAAAGGTTCCTAACTGCATCGTATTACTTCAAATGCAAGTAGTATTATAATATTTTATTTCACGCTGTGCACTGCACTCCGCCTGGCACTCGCCATTATCGCTCTCTCTCCTCACCGGAAACGAGCCTGGAAAATTCTAAGCTGGAACAAGCCACCAACGTCGGCCTGCTCGCTGCCTCCCCTCAGCTACAAGCACACAGCAAATCTCAACGTGGAGAATTTCTGCCTATGGCCTAACTATAATTGTTGTAACCCAACTGCGTACATACATTGCTACCATAATTATTAAGATTAAAATTGTGTAACATTTGGTGCATTGGCATGGTCAGTGTTTGCAGTGAACTTCATAATGTTTAATTTCAAATGCTATTAATTACCAATATTTCTAATGGGCCGTAATCTCACAATCGGGACGTATGCATTGTAGTTGTTGCCGCTAGGGGCGGTTCGCCAACTTTCGCAACAACTAATAGTGCAGCTCGCCTCCGCTGTGCGCACATGCGCAGTAGCACTCCGGTTACGTATTGTCAGCCCTTCGATGCGAAATAACGAAACGTCCGTTTTAAGCTGAATTGGATCAGACACTGTTTTGAAACTCTTGGTTATTTACTTATGAAGATCAATTATAATTTGAGTAAATTTCATTCCTACGCGTTTAAAAATAATTATCTTTGGAAAATTTCGGTGGGTGGGGGGTTTCAACCCCTGTGAACCCCCCTTTGGGTACAGCCTTGTCTGCCTCCGACGTTTACCGACAATTACCTATCAGAAATCAAATCTCTGTCAACATTTGCAATCTAACAGTTTGAGGCATTGTATTACTCCAGTAAGTATTCTTTCTTTCTGACTTTGATGCGTGGGGAAACATGAACGAAATCTCCACGACTTACGAAACTCATTACGTTGGTAATACACTGTTGGGCGCGAAAAATAATTCTGAAGTTTTTTCTAGGTCTAATAGTATTCGTGTTACAAGAAAAGGAAAAATTCTCAACTTTCAAAAACAATGTTTTAAGATAATTATTGTTAAATAGAATGGACTAAGACAAAATATGAAATGTGTACAACATATATGAGTACAGTAGAAGAGTAATCGGGGATATGATTTGTTGTGGGGATGTGACAGGCGACTGCGAGAGGATTAGTGAGAAAGCGAGTCCACACCCTGTCTACCCCATTACGTCGCAAGAGGAAACTACTACAGGGTGTTTCACAAAATGATACCGACCCTTCCACACTGATGACGTACTGTGCACACATATGTCGAGAGTGCTGGTTTTCCACAAAATGCGTTGCGCCAGGAAACATCTAGGGAGTGTTAATATTCCACAAATGCATTAATACTAAAGGGAATACCGAACAGAAAAAAATGCTTGTATAGCTTATGGGACTTAACTACAGGGTCATCAGTCCCTAAACTTACAAACTACTTACAAACTAGCTAATACTAAGGACGGCACAAATATCCATGCCCGACGGGGGATTCGAATCCCCGACCGTAGTGGCCGTGCAGACCGTGACTGGAGCGCCTCAGTCGCCTCGGCCACTGCGGCCGGCAATACCGAACAGAATCTACACACCTTTCTACCAGGGTTGGGAAAGTTACTTTTTTAAAGTAACTGAGTTACGGTGCGCGCGGCCGTCCGCCGTCGGGGGTTCGAATCCCCCGTCGGGCATGGATGTTTGAGTTGTCTTTAGTATAAGGTTGTTCATAAGTAGTTTGACCCCGCAGTTAAGTCCCATAAGTTCTACAAACATTTGAACATTGATTGAACTAAGTTACAGTTAAAGTTAATTCCCTGAAATGTAACTTAGTTACAGTTATGGTTACTATACATCGAAAGTAACTGATCAGTTACAAGTAATTTTAGTTACTTTTACAATTAGTTTTAAAAATTGTAATTGTAACTCATTTGTAAATACGTAATAAACCTTACTCGTGTAGAAAGGAAACAAGCTTTAGTGTCAATCAACAATTAAATATATTAATACATACATAATTAATAATAATATCACATAATTAATGCACTAGTAAATAAATTGCCCACAGCATCTTCTATCTCATTGCATCTCATTTTCAATATCTGGCCGGCCGCGGTGGCCGAGGGGACTGAGGTGCTCCAGTCACGGTCTGCACGGCCACTACGGTCGGGGGTTCGAATCCCCCCTCGGGCATGGATATTTGTGCCGTCCTTAGTCTTAGCTAGTTCATAAGTAGTTTGTAAGCTTAGGGACTGATGACCCCATAGTTAAGTCCCATAAGTTCTACAAACATTTGAACATTTTTTTTTTTCAATATCTGTTCATTTTCACCAAATGTAATTTTTCATCTCATGAAAGTTACGTTTCATCTTGTTCGTTGTTCGTTTCTCCGTGAAAACTGCCGAATTTATTGGCTACTATATATTCGCAGTGTCTGTTACGCTGATATGGCAGCAATGAGCAAACATTTCAAACTGTGGATTCGCATCGAGAGCTACGCTGTCAGGCAAAGAGGAAGAATTAGTGATATGGGGCGCTGCATTAATAGTAGGCTACTCGACGAAATAAGCAGACGAAGAAGGAGGGCAAAATACATACTATAGAAGATGTGGCGGGAATGACACGCGGGAGTGGCCGCGTGGGCTAAGGCATCATGCTGCGGACTGGGCGGTCGCCGTGTCAAGTCCTCCCTCAGGCGCGTGTGTGTGTGTGTTGTCCTTAGTGTATGTTAGTTCAAGTAGGTAGTACGTCTAGGGACTGATAACCATAGAAGTTTGCTAAAAAAAAAAAAAAAAATCAAATGTTTGTAAATCTATGGGACTTAACTGCTTCATTATTAGTCCCTAGCTTACAAACTACTTACATTAACATGGAGAAGGCACGACCCCGTGGGGTCGGGGATTTGTCCAAAATTTTGTGTGGTGAAAGAGGACCCCTAACACTTCACGTGGTTAAAGTATTAGGACGCACTACTCGGAAAATCCCGAGAAAAATCGATCCGAAGTTTTTTACGTGGCTTATGAGTATAAAATGTTAGTCCATTGCCGAGTCGCCGTCTGGCCTAGATGCTTAGGGCTCGGACTATTACGCCTGAGGTCTCGGGTTCGATTTCTCCTCTGGCACCTTTTTTCTGTTTCATTTTCTTTTGTTATTCCAGCAATTATTCAGAATGGTTTTCCAAACCTACATTATCTTTAACAGAGTAGTTACATTATTGAATAAAATTATTTTCTTTTTGTCCAACAACACAATTCATGGCAGTGGGTTTTCCATTTTTCTTTGTAACGTATATGAAGTGAAACATTGGGTTTTTCATCAGTATAATAAAATCGATTGGGAAACATTCAATTTTATACATATAATAATTATAAACAAGAACCGCAGTGGTAATTATCGTAAAAGCAAACAAAGCAATAAATTTTGCGATATCTTGCGCAACATATAAAAGCGGATTTTTTACTATCACACAGCGTTTGCAATAAATCTGTACAAAAACATGCCCCATTAACATTTACGAAAATGATTCGAGTTTATGATAATTTTGAAGCACACCAGGCATATTATTGAATCACGTCTAGGAATATAGGTGACGATAATTGATGGTTAATTATAGAATGAATTTTTATAAATCTTCCCGGGAATTAATTTCACGATTCTTCTGTAACAATGCGCTGCAATTTTGCAAGCGCTTTGTGAAATTTTTAACTTGCCTGTAAAAGTTAACATCCCAAGGTTGCACCAAAGAAGTGCATTTTACAGACCACGTTGGCATATTTTCGTCATCTTGAAAAATTGCATCATATATCTCCGGATTCGTTTGACCTTCCCAAGAGTCAATAAGAAGTAAAAATTTATTCTCCTTGACATAAGATTCTAACATTTCCGGAGAAAATCGATGTATAAAACTGTTGTTAATTTTCCGGACTTCGATGATGTTACGATGACGTTTGTATAAGTAATGGCATAGCCATCTATTAATTTGTGAATACGAAGTCAGAAATGACCGGTCGCTTCTTGTAAGAATTTGAAGACATGTGGCAGCAGTTTTCAGGATAATGTTATTTAATATTGTGCGGTGTACGAATGCGTCACTTTATTCAAATCCGACTTTTTCACGAAAACTGTTTTACTTCATTTATCAGTGAGAGTCCTGTTGAAAACAGCTTGATATTGGGTTGGCATCCTGAAGCAATAGTATTCTTAATATTACACAATATTTGAATGTGTATGTAAATATCTTTTTCTATAATTAATTTTGAATTCATATATTTTACATCGGTAAAAACATTTTGTACGCAGAAAACATGCATTTAACTGTTTAGTCAGTATTTATCACATAATCCTCATGGTATTGAGGTCTCCGTAGACGCATGGATGTCCTCCATTGTCGCCGCTTCTTTTTTCGAAACCAGTTTCGTGATCTTGCGTTGTGAAATTCTGTGCTTCTGTTTAAATGCTGTGGCCCATCGATCAGATGTCTTGAATTTGAAATCGACGAACTGTGCAGCCGCAGCCAACGCCCATTGCTGTAAATTTCTTGTCGTGCCTTGCTGATATTGCTTCCACAAAATGGTCGTAGGTCCACGAATCTATCGCCTCAAATTTATCCATTCGCGTACCACCACTTTTAATATCTTTCTCCCATTGAGAAAGACATGCTTTTCTCTTCAATTGGCGGCATTTTTTTTTTTTTTTTTTTTTTTTTTTTTTTTTTTTTTTTTTTTTTTAATGTCGCCAAGGACCATGTGGAGTGCGCTTTAGCAATATTCACGACTTTGACTTTGCAGGCAATGGCAATCATGTCACTTTTCAATCTTTTCGGTGACGATTTATATTCGTCTGGAAACGAATCACTTTGTGGCACTTCGAACTATTCGTCGTTCTCCTCAAATGCTTCGCAATCCTCGTGGGCGTGAATTAATTTCTCTTCATTTACGAATGTTTTTTCACCCACAAGTTCCAATGTATTATTATATAATTATCCGGCCAATAACATAGCATCGAAGAGATTTCTTCCGAAGATGTCGATGCAATTATTTTCCGTCAACAGCTTTTCATAATACACCACTGCGTCCTTAAATCGTAATTTTGATCGATCACTATGAATGAATTCTTCAGAAATTTCTTACTCCAGATGAGCCAGCAAGTACTTCAGTCGACATATTTAACCTCGGATCGGAATAACACGTTTACATTTGAAACAGGCACGTCTGTTCACAACGAAATCGAAAAACCAACTGTCGTTTACTTCTCACGGCACAGTCCTACGCGCAAATGACCGTTATAATCCCAAGGGGACCCTTACAAAGCCCCTTTAAACCTTGAAACCCCACAAAACGAAATAGAACAACGAGCACGAATATTTTTCAGTGATTGAAAAACCTTACGTCCTTGAGCTAAAATAATGTTTTAAAAATAATGTAGGTTTGATAAACTTTTTGAATAATTGGTGCTGCGGTGGAGTAGCCGAGCGGTCTAAAGCGTCTCGCTGCGGAGCGCGCGGTTGCTCGCCGTGGAGGTTCGAGTCCTCCCTGGGGCATGGGTGTTTGTGTTGTCCTTAGGTTAGTTTACCTAGGTTTAAGTAGTTTGTAAGCTACGGACTGGTGACCACGCAGTTTGGTCCGATAGATTTACAAACATTTGAACATTTTTAATAATTGGTGGGATAACAAAAGAAAATGAAACAGAAGGGAAAAAAGTGCCGGAGGAGGAATCGAACACAAGACCTCTGGCGTAAGAGTCCGAGCAGTAACCATATATATATATATATATATATATATATATATATATATATATATATACTCATAAGGCACTTTGGATCGATTTTTCTCGGAATTTTCCGAATAGTGCGTCCTAATATTTTAACCACGTGAGGTGTTACGGGTCCTATTTCACCACATAAAATTTCGGACAAATGCCCGATACCACGGTCTTGCCGTCTCCATGTCAGTTAAACTCACCTAAGGACAAGTCAAACACACCCATGCCCGAGGGAGGACTCGAACCTCCGACGCGGGAGGCCGCCCGATCCGTAACGTGACGCACCAAACCACGCGGCTTCATCCGCCCGGCAGCAGTTTGCTCCCATACGTACAAACATTTGAATTTGACTGACAGGCTGTGCGAGCTGAATTTGGAAGACATTTTCCTTTTTGTAACTTCACCAAGATGTCGCCGCCAGATTTTGAAATTATAATGAATATTACAGGGCCAGTTGTTTCAAACATAAACACAAATTTTAGAACAGAACAGAACTCCTGTGAAGAGAAGACTAGCTGACACTCTTTGCGCCGCGGATTAGCCGTGCGCACTGGGGCGTCGTTCTGCGGTGCGCGCGGTTGGTCGCCATCAGGGGTTCGAGTCCCCCCCCCACCCCAACTCTCGGGCATGGGTGTTTGTGTTGTCCTTAGGTTAGTTTACCTTATTTTAAGTTCAAAAATGTTCAAATGTTTTTACAGCTTATGGGACTTAACTACGGGGTCATCAGTCCCTAAACTTACAAACTACTTACGAACTAGGACGGCACAAATATCCATGCCCGAGGGGGGATTCGAACCCCCGACCGTAGTGGGCGTGCAGACCGTGACTGGAGCGCCTCATTCCCCTCGGCCACCGCGGCCGGCTTAGTTTAAGTAGTTGGTAAGCTACAGACTAATCACCAAGCAGTAGAGTCCGATAGATTTACAAACATTTGAACAATTTTTGATCCTTTTTGTTTCTCGGCAACCGGAAGTGCCTATGAAACCCTTTCATATTTATCCCAAATTTCAAAGTCAGCCATGTCATTACTGTCCCCGAAGTTTGTAAAGCTTTGGATGGAAGCTTATGTAAACGTCATTCAGTTATATTAATAGCACTGAAACATATTTAATTGATCGTATATTTATGTTTTCACATTATTACAATTCATCATTTTCACTGAAGAAAGCTTCTTTAGCCATATAGTAACTCACACTACAAATGAATGTGACAAGGGATCTGCTGCTGACTATCCCCCTTTCAAGTCCATATTTAATACACACTACTGCCTCCTACATACATTAATTTCTGCTTCATAAAAAGCGCTGTAAAAACAAAATGTTGTCATCGCTCCTTCATTGGCCGGCAAGTAACGTAACTCGATAACGACTCATTTTCCAAAATAAGATAATGAATCCTGTTGTTATTGCTACGGTGTTGAGAATGAGAGGCTAAATTGCTTTATCTACTAGTGCAAACAACGTAGCATTTTTTTATAGTGAGTCGTGCTTCTTTTTAATTATTTTTATGACATCGAACATTTCACAGGATCTCTGCCTCTTATTAGGCGACGAATTCGTAAATGTTGCTTCTCGTCTACTTAATTTCGTGAATAGACACAAGGAGAGACAACATGTAACTCTATAGATATACATAATAAAACCAAACACTACCGCTGCAAGGGAGCATTTAGTGCTTCTTGTCTACTTGGTTTCATGAAGGAACACACGGAAAAAGCAAATAACACTGTTTCTTTAGAGACACTGCCACGGAACGCAGCTTTTGTGTTGCCAGCATGTTGTGAAAATCGATACCGTAGTTCAGAACTAGCAGCGAGGAACGTCGCAGAACTCGTTTCAAACTCATTGTAAACACGCCTTAACGCCAACGAGCAAGCAAAAAACTAATTGTACATGAATTCTTAAGATCGCTTTTGAGTTTCGATTGATTTGAATTGTTTTTACACTGCGACACAATTTGCGGCAAAAGGAATCATTATTTCCATCCAACGTCAAAAATTCGAACACATCATAAGCTGGCCAAGGCATGCTTGTGTCTTCTCCCTTCTCCATGTAGAAAGGTGTGGAAAATAATCTGAGACTGTTTACATGTGACTTTTATGAATGAATGGGTAATATTAAATCTCATAACGGTACTAAAATATATAACTCATACATTTCCAACGTACGTTGTTGAAAATATGTAATTTACAAATGGATATCTTTTCTTTTTTCTCTTCACTAAAATCAAAGCCCGGTATTCTGCAGTCTTGAGATTCTTACAAAAAATATGTTACGCTACTAACGACAAAAAATCGTTAACCGATAAAAGTAACTTAGTTACACTTAAAGTTACTTTAGCCAAATAATAACGCCGTTACCGTCCTTTACCTTTGAAAAGTAACTGTTACTAGTAACGACGTCACGCAACCTTTTAAGGTACGTTTCTACCCGCACACTATTTGTTTGTTCTGCCATTTAACGGTTTATTTTTATTTATTTATTTATTTTTTGTAAAGTTATAGGATCTAACTGCACTAATTATGGTCCCTAAACTTACAAACTAATTAAACTAACTTATCCTAAGAACAACACAAACACCCGTGCCTGAGGGAGGACTCGAACCTCCGACGTGGAACGGCCGCTCGCACTGTAGCAGGGCGCCTCAGTGCGCATTTAGAGGCACCTGTTTTTCGCGAAGCGCGAAAAGCGAAATTTTTACAACATTTTACAATTTTTGCGGAAAATCGCGAAATCATTGAAATTTACGAAAAATCGCGATATAATCCACGAAATTTTGTGAAATCTCATCAGTCATGTAAATGTACTGGCAGAATTTAGAGATATAAATTACAGTCGATTGTACACCGATTCGATATAAATCGTTTAGAGTCCTGTCAGCCTCATTTCCTGTGCAGTGAAGAAATCTGTTTCCGGCGCTTTATTTGATCTGGTGACTGGAAGTGTACTGCGTGGTCGTAATCGTTCCTGATCGCTGGTTCTTTCAGTGATTTGTTTCGGTACAGCAGATGATTAAGATGGTCGTAACAGTTTTTGATCGTGAAAGAGAATTCGCATCAGATGGATTTTACGTTTATCATAAAACAAGGAAAATACTTCTGTTCAAAGACAGCTATGTGCGTATTGAATGGCAAAGAAAGGACACTTGCCCAAAACTTATAAATAGCAGTTCGTCCCATAAGAAAGTTTTGTCGACAGGTGTCAAGAGACAAGTTACGGACATCAATGCAGCTGCAGCGGCAAAACGAGCGAAAGTGGAAAAGGAAGAATTCGTGTTATCAACAACATGAGGTAAACATCCCCTTGGAAAAAGTCGATCATCCGAAACTCAAGAGTGTGGATGAACAAACCGTATTTACGCGAATGCAAGTTACGTAAAATGCAGCTATACACCGCCATAAGTTAAGTTTTGTGAATTGTATACATTCTGGATTCCACCCTTTGTTGCAGTGTTTGCAGACTGCATATACCGCGAAGTTTAAGAGAAAAGTAATTTGTTTCGCGGAAACGACATTTAATCGCGCCGATGTACGTATTACATGGGTGAAAAGAGACGAAATTGTCCGAGAACAGAAGATAAAGGATTTTAAGGGAACCCACAATGGGATTGTTGCGTGAAGCTCCAAACTATTTTGACCCTTTCACTGCTCCGTACGTAAATATACGCTAATCGTTTCAGTGCTCAAGACGTATATATACGATTTTCTCTCCAAAGATTAAAAAGGAAATGTATTTATCACAACAATACTAGATTTTGCGTCTTATTTTTGTCTCAATAATGAGGGACTGCTGCAATCTTGTGCACACACACACACACACACACACACACACGCACGCACGCACACACACCATGTGATAAGTCCTCATCTGCAGTATTCCCTAATAATTACGTGCACAATGCAAGTGCCGCCGAGAGTAAATGTGGAGTAAAAGGGTTAATAGATATACTTATTTCTCACGGCTGTCGTTGTTTGCGATGTAATAGTAATTTAAGTGTGCAAATCGCAAAGGAAAGGTCGCGATATCCATATCGGTTATCCATATTTTTCGTTTTTAAGTGCGGCTTGAAATCGGATTACCTAGTTTTTTTCCAATATGAGTTGAAAAACGTGCAAGTTAGATTGTGGGGCTTCTGAGAAGCAGTTGTTTTGGTGTTGTTAGAAACACGACTTCGAGTTTTCATAAAATATGCACACTTATGTAAATTACTTTGGCTAGTAGAACTTGTATAAGTAGCAGGATAAGTGTTTCTCAAACTTTAATGTCAAATTTTCATGTTTTCTGAATAAAATAAAAGGTCTTACATTGCATTGAGGCTATAATTGATTTTTGCTTTAGTTTTTATTTGTTAAAAAGTGGAAATAAAATTAGTGAAATTATTGACGAAATAAAATAAAAGTAGCGAAAAATATACCGAAATAGGTTAAAAAATGACGAAATCGAGCAAAAATTTTCACCACAAACAGGTGCCTCTAGCATCGCTATTCTGCCGCGGCTTAACGGTTTAGATACATTCACGGATCAGAAGTTTCATGTAATAATTAGTTTGTCATAACTGTGAATTGTGCATTCAAGACGCTGCCCTCTACCCCATTGTCACGATAATAAGCGAAGATGTCGACTTAGTTATTTTACTTATTACCTTTTCCTGGCCAGATACAACATATACTTCAATAGGGGCACGGCTCAATCCAAAGTGTTTCATCAAACAAAATCCGGCAACTTCCTTTTGCTGAAACCATCCTACACGAATATTTTCCCTATTTTCCGTCTTTGACTGGTCTATCAACAACATTAGGCTGATCGGTACGAAGCAATGAGCTAACAGCGCAGTAGTTTAGCGAGAGTGAGTTGTCGGCACCGACAACAGTCCGCCTGCTGTCACCGCGGACGCGCGCGTCCTGACTTGACTGTTGCGCGTCCTGACTTGACTGTTGCTTCGCGACAGGGGCCGTGTTTTCGTTGTTGAGTAATACTTCTTTATTGCTTATTTTTTACTAGCTTCTGCCTGCGTCTTCATTCGCCTAGTAAGGAGCAACTTCGAAAACTATCCCATGGGGTCGTTTTTACCTTTATGATCTACCCAGGTCCAACTCGATCCCTCTGCTAAATTTCATCCAAATCCACCCAGTAATTTTTGCGTGAAAGCATAACAAACAAACTTTCACAGTTATAATTTTATTAGAGTCTACGACTAAATATTATCTACTGCATGACACATAATAATTTACTTACTAGTATTTAGGTTTGCCTTATTATGTCTTCTAGTGGGCGCTAAGGAGCTGATGATGAAGTAGTTTTGCATATGTATAGCTTTAGTGTAAAGAGGGCCTCAATGTCATTTTTGCCCAATGGCCCTTGGTGACATAGCTACCTACGCCACTGCTTTCTGGGCTGTCAGCCAATCAGGAGCGGTACCAAGCGTGGCCACTCTCTTTCTCTATATAGGCCCTCTAGCGAGACTGCGCGTGTTGCGCTCTTGCTTGTATCCTATAAACCAGGAGGTGGAGCCGTCGCCGTTAATTATGTACACGTGTCTAATAACAGATGACGTGGTTGCTCGTTGCCTCACATGTGCGCATCTGTACAGCACTTCCGCACCTCTGCACAGCAGTGTTGCCAACCGTAGGGACATGTCCCTACACGTAGGGACTTTTCACTCTTTTTTCCAAACTGTAGGGACGGATTTGCAAAATGTAGGGACTTTTCTCACTGACGATACAGAATGAAAGTAACTTTTTAAAAATTTCAAAACAGTTACAATTCACTGTACAATAATGTTAATAAAGGGGAAGTCACCAAACACGTAAATAATCAGTTTGGTTCGTAGGGACTTTCATGGTGAACGTAGGGATTTTTGACACGTCATGTAGGGGCGTGGTTGGAAACGAGTTGGCAACACTACTGCACAGTGTGCAGCGTTTGGGCGGCCCAAATCTACATAATATTCCTCACGGCGCATGGCAGAGGGTACCTTACTCAAAACTACCCATGCTACCGCTACACAAGCCCTACAGTGCTTCACTTCGGTAATCTAGCGCCAACATGTGACCGCTGGGCTGACATTTTGCAAACTGTGTGTGATTTGGTTCATCTTAAAAGGTAAGGTAGTTTTCATTTCAATTAATGGTCTCAGTATTTTTATTGTTATGTCGTAGCGCAACTGACACATCTAGGGCCAGAACGAGGAACTTTTTACTATCTAGGTTTGGATAAGCACCCAATACGAGGCGCCATGTTAAGATTTCAGAACTTGCCTTGATGTAACAATTTATTTCACGTTACAAGTGTTTTAAAATTTACATACAACATAACCATACTTTATAATTTTTTCATGTGTTCTATTATTTACAATAAAAATCCCGCATAATATCTTACTTCACTAGTGTGTGTATGAAAAGGCACGACACAAACATTTCGAAAGAACCGTGTGTATGTCACTGCGCTCCTAAACCGCAGGAGCGATTTTGATGAAATTTTGTGTGTCTTTGTTCGTCCCTGGATGATTTAGATTAACAGTTCGATCTGGTTTGTGGCGCTGAAAAATCGAAATGGTTGAAATTAGTAATTTAGGTAAATTCGGATTAGATACGTATTTTATGCGTTGCCATTCCGTTCATTTGACTGCGATAAAATTTTTCACACCAGAGCTTCAAAACTAGAAGAACGGCGCTGTCTACATAATTCGCACTGTGCATAGCGGAGCACAAGGGTGGGTTCAGGGAAGGGGAGGGGGTCACAGGGGCACATGCCGCCCCCCCCCCCCCCCGACGGCCCGAAGAAAAAGAGGGAGAAGGAAGAGAGAGAGAGAGAGAGAGAGAGAGAGAGAGAGAGAGAGAGAGAGAGAATGAAGGGAGGGAGGGAGGGAAAGAATCTCAGCATTAGAATAATATTAACTTTTACTTACAGGCAGCATGTAATTGTGAGTTTAAAATGCAAAATCCCTGTAATTAACATAACTTTTTGTGTTATGCTTCCATTTAATTGCCCTTTTTTGTCAGTAATTTACGAGAAAAATAAATAAAAGTTGTTTATTGTTTCGTTATTGCTTGGGAGATACATGAGCCATTGTGTATGTTTTACTCATACCTAAGTAAAGGACTTAACTATATGAAAAACTGTAAATTTCAAGGGCTGCGTTCAAGTTGGCGCATTCAGGTGTTTTCGGTAAACGGTTTATGCCTCTGGATTCTTTTCCGCCGGCCGCGGTGGCCGAGGGGCCTGAGGCGCTCCAGTCACGGTCTGCACGGCCACTACGGTTGGGGGTTCGAATCCCCCTCGAGCATGGATATTTGTGCCGTCCTTAGTATTAGCTAGTTTGTAAGTAGTTTGTAAGTTTAGGGACTGATGACCCCGTAGTTAAATCCCATAAGCTACACAAACACTTGAACATTAGATTCTTTTCCTAGACACTAAGAGACTGTAATGCCACCCATTATAAACAGTTTTATTTGAAGCTACACGTTCGATTTTCCAATTATTGGAGCAAATTAGAAATTTCAACGGCATTTTTCCACACATCAGATACAAGGATTTTCATGGTAGTAGAAATTCTTCTTGAAAGGAGGTCAAATAAAATTATCAGAATGAAATTTTCACTCTGCCTCGGAATGTGCGCTGATATGTAACTTCCTGGCAAATTAAAACTGTGTGCTGGAACCTGCGACCTTTGCCTTTCTCGGGCAAGCTATCCCGGCACGCTTCACAGTCGTCCTCACTACGTTTCTTCTGCCAGTACCTCGCCTCTACTTTCCAAACTTCAAAGAAGTCCTCCTGCGAACCTTGCACGACTAACACTCCTGAAAGAAAGGATGCGGTGGAGACATGGCTTAGCCACAGCCTAAGGGATGTTTCTAGAATGAGGAGTGCTAGTCCTGAAAAGTTCACTGAAGAACTTCTGTGTAGTTTGGAATGTAGGAGGCGAGGTACTGGCAGAAGGAAAGTTGTGTGGAGGGCCTGTGAAGCGTGCCGGGATAACTCAGATGGTAGAGCGCTTGCCCGCGAAAGGCTAAGGTCCCAGGCCCGAATCCCGTTTCTGGCACACTATTTTAATCTGTCAGGAAGTTTCAAGTGTAATTTTGGTGATCGCGAAGCTTTCTTGAAAGCTTATCTGGTTTTGCTTAGCAACCTTACAAAGCATGAAGAAGAAATTCAAATGTTTAAGCTTATGGGACTTAACTACGGGGTCATCAGTCCCTAAACTTACAAACTACTTATGAACTACCTTATACTAAAGACGGCATAAATATCCATGCCCGAGGGGGGATTCGAACCCGTGCAGACCGTGACTGAAGCGCCTCAGTCTCCTCGGCCACCGCGGCCGGCCGAAGAAGAAATTGATTCAGTACAACGCAAACACAGGAAATCTGATATTAAGTTTTGAGGGAATATCAAACTTTGCGCGATTATTTACTGCTTTCGTTTAGTAATATAAGTTGCTTTACTACTCCAAGGATATCTACTTCTAAATTACGCATGCTGATATCTGTTCTTGGTTCGACTTCTGGAGTACTTACGTCTTCTTCTTTGGTGAAGAATTTTTGGAAAGCTGTGTTTAGTAACTATACTTTAGCAGCACTGTCATCGGCACCATCACCATAGCTATCGCTTAGTGAAGGTATTGATTGTCTTTTGTCACTAGTGTACTTTACATATGACCAAAATTTCTTTGGATTCTCTACCAAACTACGACATAAGGTGTCGTTCTGAGAACTATTATAAGCTTCTCGCGTTGAATTTCGCAATAAATTTCGTGTTTTTGTAAACGTTTACCAATCTTAGGTATTTTGTGTCTGTTTAAAATGGTTTGCTTTCTTCTTTGTTTCTGCAACAGTGATATGAAACCTTTTATGAAACCACTGGGATCAGGGATCTGGGATTTATTTGATACAAATCTTTCGATTATTTTAGATATTATTTCTTTGGATGTAAACCACATCTGATCAACACTCACATTATTAGTTTCAAAAGGTTAGAGTCTCGCTCAGGAGAGCGTTAAGGAATTTTTATATGATTTTTTGAATTTTCGTTTAATTTCGATGGATTTGAGAATTCAGTCTCGCTATGACAACTCTGTTTTCACTAATACCTGTATCTGTTTTCATGCTCTTTACTGCACTAAGATTATTTGTTGCTTGGGCGTCAAGTGTGTCTTCACAAACATTTACTATTCTAGAGGGTTCATAAACTAATTGCCCAAAATAGATTTCAGAGAATCTTTTAAGTACCATTTCAGACGATTTTCTTTTGGTTGCCTTCAGTTCTGATGTATTTTTGCCAACATATCAAGATAGAATTAAAGTCACCACGAATTAAAACGTATGCTTGAGGTACGTCTTTGAAATTTGATTGAGGCTTTTTTTAACGTTTCAGAATTTTCTATCGTCTGAGTTAGGAGGAGGGTAAAAATAACCAGTTTTTTATTTATTTCACTTGTCAGGTATACTCTCTATCTGTAGCAACTCACAGGAACTATATACTTAAGTTTCACTCAGGATGAACCGTTTGTGACAGCAATAAACTCGTCACCATCTATTTTGTACAAAATATCTTTTCAGGTCACCATTTGGCTCTTTGTAAAAATTTCGCTGACCTTATCTCTAGTTTTAGCAAACTTTCAAAATATGTTCAAATGTTTGTACAGCTTATGGGACTTAACTACGCGGTCATCAGTCCCTAAACTTACAAACTACTTAATACTAAGGACGGCACAAATATCCATTCCCGAGGGTGGATTCGAACCACCGACCGTAGTGGCCGTGCAGAACGTTATCGGCGCGCCGCAGACCGCTCGGCCACCGCGGCCGGCTTTCCTTAACTATAATGATTTGTGCTTCAGTACTTTATATTAGCGCTTGGACCTCTGGCAGTTTCCCTATAAAACTACGACAATTTATAACTGTTAGATCGATGGTTCCTAGATCTACATTCGTCCTGTGTGATCTTCACCATTTGAGAGTGAAACCTTTTCTGTGATTAGTTACGCATTTACCTCTACACCAGTTAGTATCTGGCTTTCCAAAGTGACACTCGAGTGAGGCGTTCAACCAGAAGAATATGCCTGTAATGCCTGCAATGACCAGCTGTAGTGCAGAAATCCAAGGAAATATACACCACCAGAAACTGGCTACAGATACGAAAGAAAGAAACAGTTTGCGAGCTGTATAAACCTTTCAGTCCCAATGTTGTTTCTAGAAAACAACTATTACAAGATGATTTACACCGTATTAGGCGTATAAATCCTTAAAGTCGCTTTGTTTTTGATGAACAACATGCTTCTAGTATGGCATTTTTCCGCATAGTGGGGCATGTATCCACTTCAGAGTCATTAATCTCCTCGACTTGTAGACCGTGTTACGTTGCCGTCTGTACGTAGTTGTGAGTGTGAGTGTGGTTCATGTTATTTTATTTTATCAGCAAATTGTTTTGTCTTCAATGGAATTTTTTTAAATTGTCAGTGCATTGTATTAATACAGAAAACACTGCATTTTAATTTTCCCAGAGCTAATATCATACATAATGTGGTGTGTAGAAAATTGTTAGCAATATGTCGTAAATATTTTGTTTATTCAGATCTACGTTTTACTTAATTTGCTCTATTTCAGTGGTACAACAACACACGAGTTTAAATTGAGAGAATGAAGGCGAGATTTCATGGCTGCACAATAGAGTTCAGAATTAACGATGAACATTAACTTCCGTTAAATTGTCCGTGAAGTGAAGCTTTAACGTTTAACCAAGTTAACTTTTTTAGTAACGGGTTAATGATTGATGAATTTAACGTACAAAAATGTAACTGCTTGGAAATGATATTCATAGAATATATGACTTCAACTGCTATTGGGCAAAGCTGAAAATGTGTACCCAGCCGGGATTCGAACCCGGGTCTCCTGCTTTCTAGGCAGTTGCGCTGACCCCTACACCACTGGGGACACAGTGATCACCGCACCTGAAAGGACTACCCATGCACGCCTCCCGTCAGATACAAATTCCCAGCTTCGCCCTGCCCATAGTACTCAAACTCGTAGTTTAACTAATTCCCGTAAGAGTAAGGGCTTCAAACTTGCCCACCCCTCCCCACTAACGATAGGATCATTGCCCGTCACCGGCATATTATATATATATACATGTGGCGTCTGTTCGGAAAGAACAGACGTCACATTCTGATCCAGCAGCTGTTATTATTTAATATTCATAGAATATATGACTTCAACTGCTATTGGGCAAAGCTGAAAATGTGTACCCAGCCGGGATTCGAACCCGGGTCTCCTGCTTTCTAGGCAGTTGCGCTGACCCCTACGGTGATCACTGTGTCCCCAGTGGTGTAGGGGTCAGCGCAACTGCCTAGAAAGCAGGAGACCCGCGTTCGAATCCCGGCTGGGTACACATTTTCAGCTTTGCCCAATAGCAGTTGAAGTCATATATTCTATGAATATTAAATAATAACAGCTGCTGGATCAGAATGTGACGTCTGTTCTTTCCGAACAGACGCCACATGTATATATGCTTGGAAATGGCTGTCAAAACGTTGCAGCAGAGTTTCAGATGGCCACTCAAACGTTTTAGATTATTACATATCTTTCTATGAAATTGATTTGTCTAAGAACAAGTGCACACATTCTAAAAAACTAAGAAAATATTAACAGTACTTTATTATTATAATGATACACCAACAACACTGCTTTATTCTTGCTGTTATTATTTATAAATCACAATGAGCTCATTTCAGTCTTTAGCCATCATCAGGTGCTCTTACATGGAATATCGTATGTGTCACTGCTGTCTTTATTTTTCACCTAGATGTCGATTGGTGCCTCGTTTGTGTCTATGCTTTCTTTATTTTTTTACACCTGGATGTCAATTGGTGTAAAAAATAAAGACAGCATAGACGCAAAGGAGGCACCAATCGACAGTAGGTGAAAAATAAAGACAGTAGTGACACATACGATATTCCATGTAAGAGCACCTGATGATGGCTAAAGACCGAAATGAGCTCATTGTGATTTATAAATAATAACAGCAAGTATAAAGCAGTGTTGTTGGTGTATCATTATAATAATCATGTCATTACAAGACATATTTTACACTGCGGATCCCAAAGAACTAAAAATATTAACAATTCGTTTAGCTATATTTCAAAAAACCACGTAGGAAACTCTTCTATTAACAGTTATATATGAAAATAGATTTTGATGATAAAACAAATGGGCGTAGTTATTTCGCAGTGTTATGTTGTTCTGTGATAATGGTGTGGCCCACTTGAAATACAACTTCGAGAATTTGGCCCGAGGAGGAAAATAGTTGAGTATGGCTAGTCTAGAATGTAAGGAAATCACTTAGGCAGGAGAGTGTGCATACAGGAGTGACATTTGCAAAATTAGGCTTCCACGAACGCCAGCCGGCCGGTGAGGAAACAGACTGCGTGTACTGGTAGTTGTTAGCAGCCGTATCGCACAGAGCCGCCTCTCCCCACTATCTCACATGGCTTTCTGTTGACAGCTGTTAAAATGTCGCGTGGCGCAGCGCGCCTTGCTGTCACGCACATTCAATGTATTGTACCTGCAAAGAAATACATTCGGAACACTTCTTATTCTCATATTTCGAAGGTTAAATATTCTTCTTGCGCAGTGCCGCCTAAAGTGACTGGGGCTCTCTGCATTTACCGCATTATCAGTTTGTTTCTAAAAGATACTGAACGCTGTTATTTCTTCTTTGAAAATAAACTTCAAGAACAGATGACTATGCACTTGAACATTAAACTGAATACACCAGTTAGCGATTGTAAGAAAACAACTATTAGAATGAAGAGGCGCGCTAACTGGGGGACACGAGACTATAACCAGCACCCACACCTCACCTTAGGCTGCTCTCCTCCTCTTTCCAAGCAACCTAATGTTTGTCACACATTCATTCTATCTTTGAAGCATCCAACCGTGTAGCGGGTTGTGTGTAGGTTCAGAAAGTCGAGGGACAGGAAAATCCAGTGACCTATGCAACACGGCAGATGAACTTGGTGGAGAAGAGCAAATCCACAATGGAAAATGTGTTGAGCCTCATCTATGGGACATCTTAACTGTAATTCAGATGTTATTTGCACAGATAGGAGTTTCGAGTGGTTAAGGATCATGCAGTGTTAGAACTGAAAGATCCCTCTAGAACAGTGTTTTTCAAAGGGGGGTCGCAAAGTCTTGCTCGGGGATTCGCCGTCAGAGGAGGAAGTACTTGCAACATAAAATAACTAGGGATTCAGTCATACAAAAACGTATGCCTAAGTGAAATATATTTAATGTTAAGATTACCGAGTTCAGTTGTGTTACATTGATCATGAATGGAATAGATCATGAATTGTTTATAATACAGTGAGTTAAAGATGAATAAGCGCAAAGCTTGAAAACTGCTTTCCGGAACCAGTCCACAGATAGAACATGATGCAAGAAGTAATTCTGAAAAATTAAAAAAAAGCTACTTATTTGCAAATTGTCTATATGGGGACCTTTCTTAATTAGCATAATTGTTGTATGTTTGTAAAGCTTATGAGACTTAACTACAGGGTCATCAGTCCCTAAACTTACAAACTACTTATGAACTACTTACGAACTAGGACGGCACAAATATTCATGCCCGCGAGGGGATTCAAACCCCCGACCGTAGTGGCCGTGCAGACCGTGACTGAAGCGCCTCAGTCCCCTCGGCCACCGCGGCCGGCAATTAGCATAATTCGAGTGTGTATTTTCTGAAATGCGAAGCACTGGTTAAGCAAATTATTATGTTCAAATGTTTGTTAAGCTTAAGGGACTTAACTGCGGGGTCATCAGTCCCTAAACTTACAAACTACTTATGAACTACCTTATACTAAAGACGACACAAACATCCCTGCCCTTCCGGCCGCGGTGGACGAGGGGACTGAGGCGCTCCAGTCACGGTCTGCACGGCCACTACGGTCGGGGGTTCGAATCCCCCCTCGGGCATGGATATTTGTGCCATCCTTAGTCTTAGCTAGTTCGGTAGCAGTTCGTAAGCTTAGGGACTGATGACCCCGTAGTTAAGTCCCATAAGTTCTACAAACATTTGAATTTGAACATAAGGTGCGTCTGAAAATATCGGTGAATGGTCCTATATTTTACAAACCGCGTTGACGAGGATGAGGTGTCACACATACACATTGAGGGACATGTAAACAAGCGTCCCCTACCGTACAAAGCACTGCAGTAAAGTGGTGGTACACTCTGCGATCCAGTTAGCAGTGCAAGTGTGAGAACTCGTCATTGCAACATGAAGTACAAAATGGATCATACTGTCAAATGGGTTACACTGTCAACGCGGAAGCTTACGAGGGAGTTTTCTGTGTGTTCGTGAATCTAAGGGAATGAACTGCTGCGGTTATCAAATCAAAATGTTCAAATGTTTGTTAAGCTTATGGGATTTAACTACGGGGTCATCAGTCCCTAAACTTACAAACTACTTATTAACTACTTACGAACTAGGACGGCACAAATATCCATGCCCGAGGGGGGATTCGAACCCCCGACCGTATGCGGTTATCAGTCCCTAGGCTTACAAACTACTTAAACTAACTTATGCTAAGGACAACACACACACACACACATACACACACACACACACACACACACACACACACACACACATTCCCGAGGGAGGACTCGAACCTCCGACGCCGAGCAACCGCGCGATCCTCAACAAGGCACCTTAGAGCACTCGGTCACTGTACCGCGGCACGAGGGAGTTTTGAAACGGCTGCTGCAACGCATCCGGCGGGTACGGCTAGAACTGTACCGGAATGAAGAGAGGCATTTCCTGCACAACAATGCCTGTTCGCACCCTGCTATCCGCGTGCTCAACTTTCTCGCTAGAAGCAAGGTCACTATGCTTCCACGCCGTCTTTATTCTGCAGATTTTGCGCCGGCAGACTTCTGTTTCCTCGCCTTAAATTAGCCCTAAAAGGCTTACGCTTCGCAACGGTTGCGGAGATCAAACAACACGTGAACTCGCAGTGCTTCGAGCGCTTCCACAAGAAGCGTTTTCTGACAGTTAACAACAGCTGTACAACCGATGTCAGAAGTGTGTTGTAGCCAATGGTGATTACTTTGAAAGACAGTAAAGGTATTTTGTTTCCTATATTTCCTGAGACCATTCAGCGAACTTTCCAGACATACCTTGTAGTTTTGTTACAGTTCCTGATAGTCGAAGCATTAGGGAGAAGTGGTTGCAAAAATTATCACCTGAAAACAAAAAAATACGAGCGTGTAGGAGATGAAATTTCAAATAGAGTTTCTATTTTATGAAACTCGAGCCTAGATGGTAAAATTTGCCGGAAAAATTCGCGAAGTTCCAAAAAACGGATTTTATTAAATAAATAAAAAACGATAACTCCGATGGGAAAATGTTAAATTAGAAAGTCGTAGCCCTTAAGATTTTCTATCGATTGCTTTTTTGTATGTATCGATTGACTTGATACGTTTCGAGTTATATCGAAAAAACACTTAAAATTCATTAAAAACTAGATTCCTTATAACTCGACAACATCCACGTTTACAAACTTACTATTTACCACAAGTATGGCACGAAAAAAGTCAAAAAGACCTTTTTCGAAAAAATTAAAAATATTCACTATTGTTTGAGATATATCGATTTTCTCTCTCTCTCTCTCTCTCTCTCTCTCTCTCTCTCTCTCTCTCTCTCTCTCTCTTTTTTTTTTTTTTTTTGTGAAAAATGAGGCCTCTAGTAAATTGGCTAGAGTTGGTCAGAGAATCGACGTAGAGTAACGGTTTTCCATCTATTCTCTTCGTGAAGAGTTGTAACATCATACTATTAAATAATTTTTTAGATTTGGTTAATTATAAGTATCAAAGAATGACTTTAAAGAACTTGCACTTTTTGGACCCGTTTTCTTCAACTGACTCTTTCTATTTCTATGTTATGAAAGGAACTGTTAAAGAACTGCTGACATATTTACACTGATTTTAAAACCAATAATGTTGCTCTACGACCTTCTGGAGCCGAGATAAATATTTAACTTAAAAAAATCTAGCTGACGTAATTTATATTTTACAGCGATGTGCTTCATGGAGCTTAATATTGAATACTTTTACTAGTACGTAAAATACTTGGATACGTTGCATTGTTTTTTAGTGTTACGAATCGATTGGTAAAGTGAAGCGTGCAAGCGCGCAGTGCCTTGGGCCAGAGCTTGAGAGCGGGCGAGCGGTCGTTGGGAGAAGGATGAGGGCGGGAGGGGGGAGGGGGGGTGGGAGAAATTGCCGCGCGTTCTCTCTAAGAACTCTCTAAACGGCCCGCACTAAAAATGTCAAAATCGATACAGTCATTTGACCATAATCAGTTTCCAAAGTTGTCAATTTTACCAACTTGCCTAAAAAGTCGGCTCCAGCGACTCGGTCTCAAAAATGACTGCCCGAAATGAAAACTGTCGAATTATGGATATTGTAAAGAACGAAATTTTATGTTAGAAAAATACAATTTTTTACTATTTTCAAGTAATATTAAACGTTCATCCACTTGAACACCAAATTAATTCTATTTCCTTGGCTTTTTATTACGTATCGGTCATATTCAGTGAAATCAAATTTCTTGTGGGAAGACTGCGTTTTTTATGTATAATTCTTTTCACTCGCCTTTATTTTTATCTACGCCTTAAATGCTCAGATTCGCGTGCTAAAAGCAAACAAAGTAAATAGTATTGGCCAATATGTATTCGCATTTGAGTGATACAAAATTTGTACAAATGAAAAATATAAAATCTTTACAATTTCCATAATTCGACAATTTTCATTTCGAGGATTGCGTTTTTGAAATTGCCGGCCGCGGTGGTCGAGGGGACTGAGGCGCTCCAGTCACGGTCTGCACGGCCACTACGGTCGGGGGTTCGAATCCGCCCTCGGGCATGGATATTTGTGCCGTCCTTAGTATTAGCTAGTTCATAAGTAGTTTGTAAGTTTAGGGACTGATGACCCCGTAGTTAAGTCCCATAGACTCTACACACATTTGAACATTTCGTTTTTGAAATTGAGTCGCTGGAGCCGACTTTTTAAGCAAGTTGGTAAAAATGACAACTTTGGAAACTGATTGCGGTCAAATGACTGTACCGATTGCGAAATTTTACGTGCGGGCCGTTTGGTGTTCTCGAAGAGAACACGCGTCAGTCTCTCCCGCCTCTTCCCTCCCACCCTCATCAATCTCCCAACGGCCGCTCGCCCGCTCTGTCCCAAGGCACTGCGCGCTTGCTCGCTTCACTTTACCAGTCGATTAGTCACACTAGAAAACAATGCAACATATCCAAGTATTTTTACTTACTAGTAAAAGTATTCAATATAAAGCTCCATGAAGCTCGTCGCTGTAAAATATAAATTACGTCCGCTAGATTTTTTTTTAAAGATAAATATGTATCTCGGCTCCAGAAGGTCGTAGAGCAACAGTGTTGGTTTTAAAATTGGTGTAAAATGTCAGCAACATAGTTCTTTAACAGTTCCTTTCATAACATAGACACAGAAATAGTTGAAGAAAACGGGCCCAAAAAAGTGCAAGTTTTAAAAAAGTCATTCTTTGATACTTATAATTAACAAAATCTAAAAAATTATTTAGTAGTATGATATTAAAACTCTTCACGAAGAAAAAAGATGGAGAACCGTTACTCTACGTCGATCCTCTGACCCAGTGCCGGCGCAAGGCACGTGCGAAACGTGCGGCCGCACGGAGCGGCACTTTCCGAGGGGCGGCAAATGCCGCCCCCCCCCCTTTTTTTCTTTTTTTAGGACAAACTCAACATTCATGTCTAAGAGGGGATTTGAAACCAATCCTCGGAGGGAGCGGCTTCGGGAACTGTGGCATGGCGCCTCAACTACCTGCCGGCCGCCCCTGTTGAACACCGGGAGGGAGGAGGACTAATTTCTTCCTCGCCACTGTGGCAGCACCGCCGTGTTTGCGCCGGAGGAAGCAGCTGGCGTACACGGCTACACGCCAGTATTTTTATGAGTGGAGCGCTGCCAGCCTGTTACGCGCCGTGCGTTTACTCACAACTAATTTTTCAGAATACGAAATCTAATTTATCTAATTTGGAAATTCGAATGCAATGTTAGATACTGCAGTTACATGTTAAGCCTGAAGCAATTTTGCTATGCCCTTCAATGGCAGTTTTCGAGTGTTTAACGCCGGCCGCGGTGGCCGAGGGGACTGAGGCGCTCCAGTCACGGTCTGCACGGCCACTACGGTCGGGGGTTCGAATCCCCCCTCGGGCATGGATATTTGTGCCGTCCTATCTCGTAAATAGTTCATAAGTAGTTTGTAAGTTTAGAGACTGATGACCCCGTAGTTAAGTCCCATAAACTATACAAACATTTTGAACATTCGAGTGTTTAAGTCTTCCCGCATTATGGAAAAAAATGATCGAACATCACTACAGTCAAACATGTCCGACATCTAAAATGGCTAAAAGTATGCCGCGACGGATTAGCCGCGCGTACTGGAGCGCCGTGTTGTGGTGCGCGCGGCCGTTCTCCGTCGGGGGTTCGCATCCCCACTCGGGCATGGATGTTTGTGTCGTCTTTAGTATAAGGTAGTTTGTAAGTTTAGGGACTGATGACTCCGTAGTTAAGTCCCTTACGCTTCTCAAACATTTCAACATTTGATTTGCTAGAAGTATTCAGGAATCCATATACGTTAATGCCTATAAAATTAGAAAATGTTTGCAAATCTAAGGAACTTAACTACGTTGGTCATCAGTCCTTAGGCTTACAAATTACTTACACTAACTTAGTTACTTATGCTAAGGACAACACAAACACCCATGCCGGCCGCGGTGGCCGAGGAGACTGAGGCGCTCCAGTCACGGTCTGCACGGCCACTACGGTCGGGGGTTCGAATCCCCCCTCGGGCATGGATATTTGTCCCGTCCTAGTTCGTAAGTAGTTCATAAGTAGTTTGTACGTTTAGGGACTGATGACCTCGTAGTTAAGTCCCATAGACTATACAAACGTTTGAACATTTGAACAAACACCCATGCCCGAGGCGAACGGCCACGCGCACCGCAGCTGGGCGCATTAGTGAGCACAGCTATTCTGCCGCGGCTATAAAATTAGAGAGTAAGTTGTATTTTTGTTTTGTTTTTAGTGCTAAGTATATCGTGATATGTGGTATAGGCGAGATATAAAGCTGCTGGACAACATGGAGCTTTTAAGAGAAGGAAAGGGTAACAGGAATCCTTGTTCTTAAGTTGAACATGTCGGGAGACAGGATGGACAGGGTGCAGACCCTGGCTGTGCAACTGGTGCAGACTCTGTGCAGACCTTGCACAACCACCACCTAGAAGTTCGAGTCCTCTTCATAAATCAAGAAAATGTGGTAATTGCCAATCGTAATTGGTTGATACAGATGGTGGTCAATTCAATGCAGATGGCGAATGACGTGGGGAAGGTTGGAAGTACTATTCGACAGCATCTGGCAACGTCGGAGAAGTCAAGGAGTACCGAAAGGGGTGGTGAAGGAGGTTTATGGGTTATTGAAAGATGAAATAATACAGGTTTCGAGGATTGCGAACAAGTATAAGGAAAGGTTGGTTTTATGTGGGAAGCCGAAGGGGTGTACAAGGTGCGTAACCGGACTTCTTGGCCGTCATGGTGACTTGCAAGAGCTCTACATCTATATAAATACTCTGCAACTCACACTGAAGTGCCTGACAGAAGGTTCATCGAACCGATTTTATGGTATTTCTTTACACTTCCAATCTTTGATAGCTCGCGGGAAAAAGGAACACCTAAATCTTTTAGTGTTCGATCTGATTTGTCTTATTTTAATATAATGACCATGTCTCCTTATGTAGGTGTGCGCTAACTAAATATGTTTGCATTTCGAAGAGAAAGCTGGTGAAACAAATTTCAGAAATATCACTTGTCGCAAAGAATATTGCCTTTCTTTCAATGATTTTCACCTCAAATCCTGCATCATTTCCGTGACACTCTCTCCGATACAGCGATAATACAAAACGAGCTGCCCTTCTCTGAAATTTCTTTACGTCATCTGTCAGTCCTACCTGGTGTGGATCCCACAATGCTCAGCAATATTCCAAAATAGGACGCACAAGTGTAGTGTAGGTAGTTTCTTTAGTAGTACTCCTGTATAATCAAGGTATTCCGCCAGTGATACGTAGCCTTTGGTTCGCAGAAATGTCCAAATGTTTGTAAAGCTTATGGGACGTAACTGCGGGGTGATCAGTCATTAAACTTACAAACTGCTTATGAACTAACTTATACTAAAGACAACACAGACATCCATACCCGAGGGAGGTTTCGAACATCCGACGCGGGAGGCCGCGCGATCCGCAATGTGGCGCTCCATACCGCTTGGCAACTCCAGCGCGGCTTGGTTCGCCTTCCGTACAATATTTTTTGTGTTCTTTCCACCTTAAGTTGTTCGTAATTGTTACTCCTAGCTATTTAGTTTCAGATTTCACTGATTTATCGTGTAACCTAAGTTGAAAGGATTTATTTTAACGCTCATATGGATGACTTCACACTTATCATTATTTAGGGTCAATTGCCAATTTTTGCGCCATGCTGTTATCTAAATAATTTTGCAGGTTCTTCTGATCTTCTGGTGACTTTACTAATCGTTAAACGACAGCATCATCCGCGAACAGCCTTAGAGAACTGCTCACATTGTCTCCTAAATCGTTCATAAAGATAAAGATCAGTAGGGTCCCTATAACACCTCCTTGGGGAACGCCAGATACCACTTCTGTTCCATTCGATGACTTTCCGTGAGTTGGAACTTAGTGTGTCTATTCTGACAGGAAATCATGAATGCAGTCGCACAACTGTGGCGATATTCCATAAGCACGCAATTTGATTAGAAGACGCTTGTGAGATACAATGTCAAATGCCTTCCGCAAATCTAGAAATACAGAATCTATTTGACATCCCTTGTCGATAGCACTAATCACATCATGTGAGTGAAGAGCTAGCTGTGTTTCACAAAAACAATACTTTCTGAATCTGTGTTGAATATGTAACAATAGGTCGTTCTCCTAGAGGTAATTCATAATATTTGAGGAAAGTATATGTTCTAAAATCCTGCTGCAACCCGAGGTCAATGATTAGGCCTGTAATTTTGCGGGTCATTCCTATTGCCTTTCTTGAATATTGGAGTGACCTGTGCAACTTTCTAGTCTTTGGGTGCGAAACGTTCGCTAAGCGAGAGGTCGTACATGATAGTTAGGTAACGGGGTATTGCATAAGCATACTCCGAAAGGAACCTACAGGGTGTCCAGAAAAGGACTCCCTGATTTCAAAATTAAATATCTCGAAAACAAAGATCGATAGAGGAATGCAGTAAACGGTATGTTTATTGTGAAAGCTGTAAGAAGTTTATACAGCAGTTTGAAATAATAGTTACAAAAGCTGTTAACAGATGGCGCTGTACGCTGTACAGCTCATTTCAGCATACACAAGTGAAATAATCGTATGAAAACACTCTTTGCAAACAATCACATCACAATGTTTTCAAAATGTTCACCATTGGCACTACAGAGGTGGCGCAAACGAAGAATGAAATTCGCCATCACATTTCGCAGTGTCTCAACCGAAATGGATTCACATGCCACAGAGATCGCAGATTCAAGCTCGTCCAGCGTGCCCTACAAAAAAAGTGACAGGGAGTCAAATCCGGCGAATATGGAGGCCAATCCATGCCTGCACCAGCAAATTTAGGCTATTCCAAATCAATGACTCCATTCCCGTAGTATTCCCCAAGAAAGCGAAACACTTGTTCGGTCCGATGTGGTCGGGCTCCATCTTGCATAAACCATTCAGTACCTGGTCGATCCTCTAACGCTTGCTGTGTGGCGACAAATTGTACCAAAACTGCAAATGAAAAAAGTGCCAATAATGCCTCTGCTGCATACTGCAGCCCACACAGTAACTTTAGGAGAATACAGGGGTTTCGCTTCACACCAATATGGCTTTTCGGAACCCCAAAATCGCCAGTTCTGCTTATTCACGTATCCATTCAGGTGGAAGTGTGCTTCATCTGTAAACCAGATGCAGCCAACATCAAATCCTTCACTATCAATCATTGTGAGCATCTGATTTGCAAAGGCAACCCTTTGTTGCACAGCTCGTACGGGTATGGCCTGGTGCGTTTGAATTTTGAATGGAAACGTGTGTAGGCTCTTTCTCAGTATTTTCTGCGTGCTGGAACGCTTCAAACCAGTCTCAGATACAATTCTAAGGACGGATGACATCGGATTTCGCTGAATAATTGCAGAAGCTGTGGCGATATGTTCAGGCGTAACTACGGTTTGCTTGCGGCCAACATGCCCCACTAGATCATCAGTTACGCTGCCTGTTCGTTGAAATTTTGCGAAGAGCGTAGGAATGGTTTTCGCATCGGGTCCTTTTGGAACATAAAATGTGCTTGAAAACTTCGCCTTGAGGCCGTAGGACTCTCTTCTAACCTGTGGTACTCTAGCACCAGAAAAACCCGTTGTTCAATGGAGTACATGGTTTTAATTCTACCTTCGGTACGCTAACCTCCTTTCACGTTTCAATAGTGGAACTGATCGCTCTATCCTATTTGTACATACGGCTCCTAATCGGAGCGGAGCAGGTGTGGCCACCTGGTGGCATTCAATCGCTGCACTCTGTGGCCAAGTGCACGGATGAGGGCGTTCGGCAACCGAGCAGCTTTCTGATAGAAGAGCTTCGCAGCCTGCCGGAATCTGGCTCGGATCGATTGAATTTTCGTAACTCGGAGATCTTCGGTCGGAAAATCTCGTGCTAGATGGAGTGCGAGACGCAGAATCCTGTTTTGGAGACCCTGGAACCTTTTGATATGCGTTTTCGCAGCATTCCCCCAGACGACCGCCGCATACTCGAAGATGGGGCGGATGAGTGTGGTGTAGATGGCCACACCAAGCTGAGGCGGCAGAGTGGAGGTCGGGTTGAGAAACGGGTAGAGGTCCCTCAGCCGGCCCCGGGCTCTGCTGCTGATGACGTCATCCACGTGTTGTTGCCAGGTAAGCCGCCTATCCAGCGTCACTCCCAGGTATTTAGCCGTCTTGCCCCATGGAACAGCTGTGCCTCGTACCGAGAGTCGTGGCAGGTCGACTGGAACACGTTTCCTGGCGATAATGAGCGCCTGCGTCTTCGCCCCATTAAAGCTGAGCCTCCATTTGGTGGCCCATCGACTTAGCTCGTTTGATGCTCGTTGTAGCCGAGTTCCTGGTGTGCGGGCGTTCATGCTACGGGAGAGGGCTTCGGATCACTATTTATACTAGGCATTACGTATGGCGATAACGGCGCCATCTGTTAGCAGCTTTTGTAACTATGATTTCAAACTGTTGTATAAACACCTTACAGCTTTCACAATAAACATACCGTTTACTGCATTCCTCTATCGATCTTTGTTTTCAAGATATTTAATTTTGAAATCAAGGAGTTCTTTTCTGGACACCCTGTAATTGGTATACAATCGGGACCGGGAGACTTTTGTTAAGTGATTTAAGTTGCTTGAATACTCCAGGGATCGCTACTTCTAAATTACGCATGCTGGCAGCTGTTCGTGATTCGAATTCTGGATCATTTGCTTCACCTACTTTGGTGAAGGAATTTCGGAAAGCTGTGTTTAGCAATTCTGCTCTAGCAGAGCTGCCACCAGTAATTCACCATTGATATTGCATACTGAAGGTACTGATTGTGTTTTGCCGCTTGTATACTTCACATTAGTGGTCTGCACCTCGCTCGGTTGCTCGCTCGAATCGCGTGATACATATCGTTCTCTGACAGTCCGACAGGTGTCGGTACTGCAGCTTGCGGCAAGGCGTGTGGCTGCGCTCGACTCGCTCGTTCGAGCGGCGCACGCTCGACCGGTCCGACCGTCCACACTGCCCGCTCGCCACTCGATCGCCCACCGCAGCGACACTAGAACCAAGGCGAGTGTCGGGAGCAAACGCTAGAGAATAAATCCTGACTGCGAAATTTGGAATTGTTTCCTTTCCCGGGTTCTTCGAACGCTGTTCTCTCGATCCAGTTGAACTAGCCATTCAGTTTCGCATTTTGTACTTTACAATACAGGTTATTATACGTGATTAAAGTTTATGTGCTAAGATCATTTAATAAATGCGATTTCCATGATCTTTCTTTCTTTCTTGTTTCCATTTTGTGGACTGTTATTGCCTATTTAGTGGTAGGTGTTTCTTGCCGTCTTAACGAGAAAATGATTGTCTTTTATATCCATTCCTCTTATCACTCTCAAGTGCTGAAATACTTTGTCCGTATTTTATATTGATATTAAATACACGATATTGATGTACACCGTTAGGTTAGTTTTGTGCATCTCTCTCTCTGTTGGACCCCGTTAATATATATTCCCGTAGCATTTTGCACTGTGCGTGGTTGCTGCGTCTCTACCTTTTCCGAGTGAGTCCTTCAAAAAAATGTTCAAATGTTTGTAGAGTCTATGGGACTCAACTACGGGGTCATCAGTCCCTAAACTTACAAACTACTTATGAACTAGCTAATACTAAGGACGGCACAAATATCCATGCCCGAGGGGGGATTCGAACCCCCGACCGTAGTGGCAGTGCAGACCGTGACTGGAGCGCCTCAGTCCCCTCGGCCACCGCGGCCGGCGAGTGAGTCCTTAACGGAAATTTTTCTAATTGCAACATTCATATATCCCCCACTGCCACTGTCTTCTTTCTTATATACATAATAAGGAACGCATGCAATCTTGTGTGCAATATACAGGATCTGCACTTTCTTCGGTCGTCATGATCTTATTCTTGTCTAATGCTCATATATCTTGTACCTGTTTTAAATCCTCTTGTTCCAATTGTTTACTTTACACAGTTGTACGAATTTATGGTGCTTTCGCTGTTTCAGTGATATCTGTGTTATATTTATTTAGGGCCGTCTGAAGAATGTCACCCGGGTGCACCAGCCAAAAGAGTGAAGTGCATTTTTTCGGAATGGCTGGACTGTGAAATGCGCGAGGCGCAATCCCCCATTGAGATGGACGTTTACTTAGCAAGAATTGATGGTGATTGCGACGATGCTTGAATGGTAGAAACGCAACATTACTCTCTTTCTTAAGGTAGCTGTATTGGCAAACAGAATATATTGTGTGCCCGCCACAAATGCACCTAGTGAACAGACTTTCAGTGCGGCAGGGAAACTGATTTCTGATACAAGAACTCGAATCGGTCTACAACGTTTCAATGATACTTTAACACTACATTTCAATTACAATGCCACCAACGAAGAGTTTGGGATAATGTTGTTACTTTTCGATCTATACTTTATTGTACGGTAACATTTAATTTTGTACATTGCAATTAAAAAGTTGTTCGTTCCGTAGTTTCTCTTTGGATCCTTTACATTACTTCCAAATGTTGTAGTTGGTGAAAACAGCCTTTTTGTCTCGTTTGCGGTATAATGATATTGCGGTTACATGCTACTATGCAGGAATACACGTCTACAGCATAACTGATTTTAGTTCCTTGCCGGCCGCGGTGGCCGAGGGGACTAAGGCGCTCCAGTCACGGTCTGCACAGCCACTACGGTCAGGGGTTCGAATCCCCCCTCGGGCATGGATATTTGTGTCGTCCTTAGGATTAGCTAGTTCATAAGTAGTTTGTAAGTTTAGGGACTGATGACCCCGTAGTTAAGTCCCATAAGCTATACAAACATTTGAACATTTTTTTAGTTCCTTTAGTCAGTGAAGGTGAGTCAGACGCAAAAGCAGCCCACACCTCAGAGCTACAGAGCCGCTGCCTTAGCGACTGAGAAGGAAACCTACCAAAGAGTCACTCTTCGATTTTTATGAAATTTGGATATGTTATAAAACATTAAAAACTATGAGACACGTATTTTTTTAGCGAAGGAAAAACTTATTTAAGAGGGTACACGGTCCCACCAAAATTGGGGCTAAAATAGAAAAATCGCAATAACTTAGAGATTAGTAAGGCGATTATAATATTTTTTGTATGAAAGTATCGGAGGTATATTACAGAGGAAGCGACAATTAGAGGGGCAGCTACCGCTAAAGTGTCCAATTTTTTGTACTCAAAAAAATTGTTTTAATTTAATCGAGGTTGAATCTATGAAATTTGTCTTTTATCAAAAGATACTTTCATACCAAAAATTATTAACATCGCTTCACTAATCTCTAAGTTATCGCGATTTTTATATTTTAGCCCAAATTTTGGAGGGTCAGTTCACCGCTTAAATATGCAAATTTCGTAAAATCGGAGAGTGACACTTGGATAGGTTTCCTTGTGAGCACAGCGGCAGTGACACGTTGTGCGGCCTGTGCCCGCCCCGCGTAGCCTCGTTCGAGTGTCAACACGCTCGCTGCGAGCGTAACACACTCGGCGCGCCACCGCCGAGCGTTGAACACTCTACCGAGTACGAGCGAGCGAAAACGGCGATTTGCAGACCTCTACTTCACATGCAACCAGAATATCTTCGGATTTTCTACCAAATTACGTGACAGGGTTTCGTTGAGTAAACTGTTATGAGCCTCTCACATTGAGTTAGAGCTAAATTTTGTGTTTCTGTAAAACACTGTCTTGGACTTTTTGTGTCTGCTTAAATTTGGCATGCTATTTTCTTTGCTTTGGCAAGTGTTATCTAACCTGTTTTGTGTGGCACGGAGGGCCAGCCCCCACTTTCCTTAACTGATATGGTATAAATTTCCTAATAGGTGTAGATATTATTTGTTTGACTGTTAGCCACGTCTGATCTACACCAACATTGTTAGTTTCGAAAGACTGAATATTGTCATTCATGAAAGTTTTATATGCTTTTTTGAATGAAAATATTTTCGTTTAATTTTGGTGGATTTGGGAATTTGAGATTGTTTCGCTACAACTCTATTTTCACTAATCCCTGTGTCTGTTTTGACGGTTTCATTAGCTCCGGATTATTTGTTGCTAGGAGGTCAAGTATGTTTTCACAACCATTTACTATTCTAGTGGGTTCATGAACTAATTACTAGAGATATTTTTCGGGTGGTTCCTTTCAAAGAAAACAACCCATTTCCTTCCCCATCGTTACCCAAACAATCCGAGCGTTATCTTCGTTTCTAATGATCAAGCTGTCGACGGGACATTAAACGGAAGTCGTGCAGTTCCCCAAATGTTCATGCCGAGCCTCCGGGCCATCACAATCACCCTACGTCAAACTAAAGGGCCCCACATACGAGCGACGAATCGTAGCAATCCGTCGCTCGCCCCCCACCTCGCCACACACGAACGATTTGTCAAGCAATTTTTACGAGAATTACGAACGCATATGTGTAGGCAAAATCTGGACTGGAAAAGGCTCTTTTATTTTTAACAGCAGTCACAGTTGATTTGTGCATCCTGACGTGTAAATGAAAAATTTTAGAAAGAGGAATTGTAATTTATTAAACTTGTTTTGAATCCGTTTTGCTATGAAGTTTTGGTTACGTTACATTTTTGGTGCCGCCAAGTGGGTTGTATACATCTTTCTAGACTAGTAATACGTTTTGTTTTTTGTTTATTAGTCCTCAATGCCTTTTTATTGATTCGTCTTATAGTTTAACGTCAAGTAACTATGGTACAAAATTCGTTTTTCAGTCTCAATGTGTCTACAGAAATGTTGTAAAAACCCGTACTGCTGACTACCACGACTATAAATTGTAAAAAGGAGAGCTAGTTTGTATGAAACGATTAGGGTCTTCAGCTTTGTTGAAAAATTAAATATTAATATTACGGTACATATTAATCATTCTGTTTCGAAGTTAAAAATTTTAATACGACCTGCAATTGTCTAATAAATAAATCATCAGATGGAACTCAAGTGTTTCTTGGCTATTACTATGAACGTCCTACCAATTCCAGTGCTATGAGCACAAGCTTCAAAACGGTGATCACTGCAGAAATTCTAGGGTGCACTTTGTATTACTTCTTAATATAAGTGAAAATATTAGCCTCAATTGCTCAGAGCAGTTCGTGACCCTCGAATAATTATTCATTGTAATTTAAAGTTATTACTGAACGTGGAGAAGCAAAACGAATCAACAAACACTGTTGATAACTAGAGAAACGAGTCACAGGCATATTGGCGCACATCGCTACTAAGCAGTCAGGCAGCCATGCTGCATCCATGAATCGCATGCGATCCGCCAGATTGCATGGGATTTCCATGCGATTTGTCCACACACGTGCGATCTACGAAGCGATCGGTCGCCCATGCTACGGACTGCTGCGATCCGTCGCTCTTGTGTGTGGCCCTTCAGACAGCGCGCCTTCTCCATTCAACGCACGCTCAGTGATATTACACGCACCGTGCGTGCCATACCATAGGTTAGGTTAGGTTGTCAGGTGACGCTGTTATCGCCTGGACGGGTTTATATCGATAGTAGGTCATCATCATCATTAGAGACTGATTATGCCTTTCAGCGTTCAGTCTGGAGCATAGTACCTCTAATAAAATTCCTCCATGATCCCCTATTCAATGCTAACATTGATGCCTCGTCTGATGTTATGCCTTTCACTTCAAAATCATTCTGCACCGAATCTAAGTACTTTCTTCTTGGTCTACCTCGACTCCTCTTACCCTCCACTGACGCGCCCGTGAGTCTCTTAGGTAACCTTGCTTCTCCCATGCGTGTAACATGACCCCACCATCTCAGTCTGTTCGCTCTAACTGCTTCATCTATGGTGTTCATTCCCAGCTTTTCTTTGATTTCCTCATTATGGACACCATCCTGCCATTGTTCCTAACTATTGGTACCTGCAGTCATTCTTGCTACTTTCATATCTGTAACCTCTGTCTTATGAATAAGGTAACCTGTATCCACCCAACTTTCACTCCCATACAACAAAGTTGGTCGAAAGATAGAGCGGTGCACTGATAACTTAGTCTTGGTACTTACTTCCTTCTTGCTGAAGAGAGTAGATCGATCTACTTCCCAGCTATGTGTCCCAATTTTGGGAGTTAAGAGCTGAGTATTTCACAGGACTGTACTAACTACAGCGTCTAGAGAAGTACTGCCAGCAGCGAATCCGACTATTCTTAATGAGACCTTGGAATTACACTTTGCTAAGTGTAATACTTGTTTATGAATACAAGTAGATGCGCACACATTCAAATCCCAGTGGACGGAATTCATTGCTGTACACCAAGTTTAAACGAAAGGGCTCAAATACAGTTGAAATTGATTAATGCATTGAAATTTAGTAAGATCTTGTTATGTAAGGAGCTGACAGGAGAGATTGTCTATTTTAAGGTGACTCAAGGGAGCGTATATTATAAAGGCATAGGATAATGTAGTGTAACAGCCATATGCTGTCAGAAACGCTCAATATGGAAATGGAGTATAACTAGTGCCAGCCTCAGGTCAGCGTGATTGTTGTCTCACAAAACATAACAGTGATGTTGTGAGACAAGACGATGGGCTGGTTATGGAAACTATTCACCCAGCAGTGCACATGTGGGCTACGACCAAGCCTTTACATACAGGCAGCTATAGTAATGCAGTAAGACACAGCCCGAGCGGTCTGCGGCGCGTCAGTCACGTTCTTCACGGCCACTACGGTCCGGGGTTCGAATCCCCCCTCGGGCAATGTTATTTGTGCCGTCCTTAGTATTAGCTACTTCGTAAGTGGTTTTTAAGTTTAGGGACTGATGACCCAATAGTTGAGTTCCATAAGCTCTACAAACATTTGAACACAGCAAAGCCCAAAAAGCATCACTTGGAAATGTATAAATACCAAGCTGATTTACACTGTAGTCACTGAGTACCGCAGCTCTATCACTCTAGGGCTGTGGCACTCAACATACCGATGATTGGTGTGCTACACTGCTGGAAACAGTACACCTGGAAAGACAATGACGATTTTGATCCGAAGACAGCAGATGCCACCTGGTGGATAGTAGATGTACTAATAGTATATCTACACGCCCACGCAACACAGATGTCCTCTAGATCGTTGTACAGTAAGGGCAACCGCGATAAATCGTACATCCATCACAGCATAGTTAAGAGGTTTTGTGATTCCAGAAGTGCCAAAATGAACTGTCGGTAACTGTTTACTAGCAGTGGGACTTGGGGCACGCACACCTCTATGTACCATCTTCCACTCACGTGACAGTATTGACGTGCACGGCTGGGATGTTGCCATCAGAGGATCACATGGAAGATGGAGTGGCGAGCCGAGGTCTTCAGCGATGAAAGCAGATTCTGCCTGCATTCGAGTCATGTTCGTTTGGGCGTACAAATAGACGTAGCGAGTGCTGTCTAGTAGAGTGAATTCGTGCTAGACGCACAGACCCAACCCCAGACCTTATGGTCTGAGGGGCCTATAAGCTACAACTCTCGTTCACCTTTTATGTCTGCGGAGGAAGCACTGACCAGCACTCGGTACATACAAAATGTTTTAAGATCCATTCCCCTTGACATTTTTGCAACAGAAGCTGATGAGTTGTTCAACAGGATAATGCTCGCTCACAGACTGCGCGTGGAACTCTGCAGGACGCGCAGCTACTTCTCTGGCAAGCATCATCTCCGCAGTTGTCTCAAATCTAGTAAGTTTGGGGCAGCTGACACCTGCAACTCGTCAGCCCATACCTCTTGCAGAACTGCTTGAAAAAGCCGAGCAGATGTGAACCAACGCATCCCAAGACAGTACTCGTCGTCTGTATGATTTGATGGATTCTAGAATCAGCACATGCGCTGCCGCCCGTGGAGGCTACACTAGCGGTGTACCTATTGATCTGTAAATTTAATCATTTCATGCACACCATATGCAACGTTTCAATAGTAAATCTTGACTGAATTGGAAACCTCTGGAAGGCTGTAGTAATTATTTCTGGCAATTTACAGGATGATTATCAATAAAGGTAAACTTTCATAACGCTGTAAAAATTGCAGCACTGGTCATAATGACGCGAAATTTCAACGGAATATCATTGGGGAAGGAGGAAAACGTATGGCAGATGAAAAGTAAATATTGTGAAAATTGCAAACGTAGGCTTCCGCGGCTGTTGTCACAATCAATAAAATTCTTCCGGGTATGAGACCGCGTCGTCATTTTATAAACTCTACCGACGTTTCGGCCGCTGTTGCAAACGGCCTTCATCAGGGTCTGTGTCTGACTGCTGAATGTACGATAGCTTGGGATTTATATATCAGCGGATGAGGGAGAGGAAGGGGGACGTTGGTTTTCCTTTATTAGTGGTTACATCATTGCACGCCATTGGTGGAAAGGGGCGTTGATGATTGGTATTTTATTGGCTTGTTTTCCATATGATGCAACCTCCAATCATATGGAAAACAAGCCTTTAAAATACCAATCATCAGCCGGCCGCGGTGGCCGAGGAGACTGAGGCGCTTCAGTCACGGTCTGCACGGCCACTACAGTCGGGGGTTCGAATCCCCCTTCGGGCATGGATAGTTGTGCCGTCCTTAGTTGTAAGTAGTTCATAAGTAGTTTGTAAGTTTAGGGACTGATGACCCCATAGTTAAGTCCCTTAAGCTTAACAAACATTTGAACCAATCATCAACGCCCCTTTCCACCAATGGCGTGCAATGATGTAACCACCAATAAAGGAAAACCAACGTCCCCCTTCCTCTCCCTCTCCCTCATCCGCTGATATATAAACCCCAAGCTATCGTACATTCAGCAGTCACACACAGATCCTGATGAAGGCCGTTTGCAACAGCGGCCGAATCGTCGGTAGTTTATAAAATGAAGACGCGGTCTCATACCCGGAAGAATTTTATTGATATTGTGAAAATTGTTCCATAGATGGCGCTTATGTGTCAGAATATGTAAACACCCATCATGTGCACGACCCACTGAAATTGGTATACACACGCCGGCCGCACTGCTTTTCCTCATTTCGCGTCTGAGACGTTCGCCATTAATATCTAAATGCAGGATCGCAATCTGCTTGTAAAGCTGTTTAACAAGAATGATGACTGTTCACAAGTAGCTCTGCAGAAGCACCGGAGACTGGAGAGTATGAAAAAAGACGCAGGCCCGATGAATGCCGTGGGTATGGAGAAAATAATTTGGAAATTCGAAAACACGGGCTCATTTGGTGCGCAACGTGGTAGGTGGAGGAAACGAATTGATTCGATATGAGTGGAAGACGTGGGCACAGCAATACAGGAGGAGTCGAGTGGTGCTGTGCGAACGTTTAGTACACGGGTAATTGTCCGAACATTGGACAAACCTGTGAACACGATGCGTAAAATCCTACAAAACATCCTTCTTTGTACCCACTGAAAATTACCCATGTGCACGAGTTGTTTCCTGCTGACCTACCACCAAGAGAGACTTGAGATACAATTTCTTGCTCGCATGGAAGGGTATGATGAATGGTTGTGGAAGATTTAGCGGATGTTCCACTTCCATCTGACAGGATATGTCAATACACAGAATTGTCGAATATGGCCAACAGAAAATCCACATGCAAATCAACCAGTACCGTTTCATCCTGGAAACGTCACTGTGTGGTGTTGGTTTCTGGCATCATTTATCATAGGGCCATTTTTTGGAGGAGACATGTGCTTCCGGTCCTGTTACCTGTACTGTCACTGGTCTTTTGCGCAAGCACATCATTCCACCTCTCCAACAGCAGGGCTGTAGGGATGGGATCATTTTTATGCAAAATGGCGCACCTCCGCAGATTGAAAATCCAGTTAATCCTTCCATTTCCACATAATGGATTCAGTTTTGGAAAAATTAAAATTCAGTGTTTTTTGCATTAATACAGTGCTCTGAACGTCAAAATGTGTTTTATCGTTATTGATCGAACTATTGTTTTATTCATGTCTGCATTTCATGCGCAACACAGGTGTTTTTATGCGACTATAAAGACTGATACGCAAAATAGTTCATAGTTGTTGTCCTGGAACAACACTGGGAATGAAAGGGTTAAGCGGCTGCTGAAGCGCCATTTCGGAAATACTAGAATCATCCCTACTGCCTTGCCGTGCCGATCACCTCATCTTAATGTTGTGCTCGGTGTTGCGATTGCGAACTTAGCTGCATTGAAGGCACGTATTGCGCAACACGTTCTGAACGTGACTCCGGAAACACTTAGACCGGTGTGGAACATATGCTTCTCGATTTCAACTTGGTGCAGAAAACGGTGGACACTGAACAGCATATTGAACATATTTTGCGCCAAACACGCGGAAATTAATAATCCGATTTGATTTTGACACTTTTAATGCGGTTTTTGGCCTCAGGACAATTAAAAGTAAATTTTTCCCATCTTGTATGATATTGACCTTCCCATGGTGGATGGGCTTACGTAACTAACAGTATCACACCTTACACCTATGCACACTGATTAGTATAGTTTGTTTAACGTCTGACTTACGCCTTAGGCATTGTTAATATCATTCGTTTGTCATTTGTAGTCGACCACTATTAAATTATGGTGATTAAAGCCGTACGTTTTCCCCCTTTTCCCATAATATTCAGTTGTAATTTGACGCGACAAAAGGACACAGTTCGTTGTAACTGACGGTAAGTCATCGAGTAAAACAGAAGTGATATCTGGCGTTCCACAGGGAAGCGTTATAGGTCCCCTACTCTTCATTGTTTGTATAAACGATTTACGAGACAATCTGAATAGCTCCCTTAGACTGTTCGCGGATGATGCTGTCGTTTATCAGTTAGTGAAGTCAACAGAGGATCAAAATCAACTGCAAAGCGATTTAGACAAAATTTCTACATGGCCTGAAAACTGGCAATTGACACTAAATAAAGAAAAGTGTGAAGTAATACACATGACCACTAAAAGAAATCCTCTGAGCTTCAATTACGCAATAAATTAGTCAAACCTTAAGGTCGTAAATTCTACCAAATACCTAGGAGTTACAATTACGAACAACTTAGACTGGAGAGAACACATAGAAAATATTGTGGGGAAGGCGAATCAAAGGTTACGTTTCATTGGCAGAACGCTTCGAAGATGCACCAGCTCCACCAAAGAGACTGCCTACATCACACTTGTGCGTCCTCTCCTGGTGTACTGTTGCCCCTTGTGGGACCCTCACCAGGTGGGACTGACGGAAGATATTGAAAAGGTTCAGAGAAGGGCAGCTCGTTTTGTTTATCACGTTCAAATGTTCAAACGTTTGTAAATCTATCGGACCAAACTGCGTGGTCAACAGTCCGTAGCTTACAAACTACTTAAACTAAAGTAAACTAACCTAGGGACAACACACACACCCATGCCGCCGGCCGCGGTGGTCGAGGGGACTGAGGCGCTCTAGTCACGGTCTGCACGGCCAGTACGGTCGGGGGTTCGAATCCCCCCTCGGGCATGGATATTTGTGCCGTCCTTAGTCTTAGTTAGTTCATAAGTAGTTTGTAAGCTTAGGGACTGATGACCCCGCAGTTAAGTCCCATAAGTTGTACAAACATTTGAACATTTTTTTTGAACACCCATGCCCCAGGGAGGACTCGAACCTCCGACGGCGAGCAACCGCGCGCTCCGCAGCGAGACGCCTTAGACTGCTCGGCTACTCCACCGCGGCGTTTTATCACGTTACCGGGGGGAAAGCGTCACGGAAATGTTACACGACTTGGGGTAAGAAAGACGTTATTCACTGCGGCGTGATCTGTTTACGAAGTTTCAATCACCGAGTTTTACTTCTGAATGTGAAAATATTTTGCTAGCACCCACCTACTTAGGGAGACATGACCATCCCAATAAATTAAGAGAAATAAGATAGAAAACGGAACGATTTAGGTGTTCTTTCTTTCCGCGCGCTATTAGAAAATGGAACGGTAGAGAAAAGTTACGAAAGTGGTTAATGAACCCTCTGCCAGGCCCTTAAATGTGATTTGCAGAGTATATATGTTGATGTAGACGTCATTCTGACCAGTGGTGTTATTTTACGGCGTTTTGAAAGTTTAGCTTTAGTTACAGCCAGTCTGTATTTTGAGAGGCTGCAGTTTTCCGCCGAGTCGGAGAAGTGCCCGTCAAAGGGAGTCGGTGTTATCGTGGCCGGAAGTGCGCGGCCTGTGAGGCCAGCCGCCTGCGCCTGGCTGGACACGCGCCGCCTCCCACGCCACTTGCGCGCCGCTCCTCATGCAGCGCCTCACTTCTCACGCCTGTCTACAGTAGTATGGCTCGCACTCTCTGAAATTCTCAGTTCTGCCTATGAAAACAAATCTTTAAGTAAAGCTCGCAGGGCGCGTCTGCTCAACCTCAGATGTTCGAGTCCTCCCTCGGTCGTGTGTGTGTGTGTGTGTGTGTGTGTGTGTGTGTGTGTGTGTGTGTGTGTGTGCGCGCATTGTCCTTTGCATAAGTTAGTTTAAGTAGTATATAAGTCTAGGAACTGATGACCACTGCAGTTTGGCCCCATAGCTTTACTAACAGTTTAACTCACCATCATCATCATTAGAGACTGATCGTCTTTCAGAGTTCAGTCTGGAGCATAGTACCTCTAATAAAATTCCTCTATGATCCCCTATTCAGTGCTAACATTGTTGCCTCGTCTCATCTTGTGCCTTTTACTTCAAAATCATTCTGCACCGAATCTAAGTACTTACTTCTTGGTATACCTCGACTTCTCTTACCCTCCGCTGCCGAGCTCATGAGTCTCTTAGGTAACCTTGCTTCTCCCATGAGTGTAACATGACCCCACCATCTCAGTCTGTTCGCCCTAACTGCTTCATCTATGGTGTTCATTCAAAGGTTCAAATGTTTGTAAAGATTATGGGACTTAACTACGGGGTCATCAGTCCCTAACCTTACAAACTACTTATGAACTACTTACGAACTAGGACGGCACAAATATCCATGCTCGAGGGGGGATTCGAACCCCCGACCGTAGTGGCCGTGCAGACCGTGACTGAAGCGCCGCCGGCCGCGGTGGCCGAGGAGACTGAGGCGCTTCAGTCACGGTCTGCACGGCCACTACGGTCGGGATTCGAATCCCCCCTCGGGCATGGATATTTGTGCCGTTCTCAGTTGTAAGTAGTTGATAAGTAGTTTGTAAGTTTAGGGACTGATGACCCCGTAGTTAAGTCCCATAGACTCTACAAACATTTTTGAACTGAAGCGCCTCAGTCCCCTCGGTCACCGCGGCCGGCTGGTGTTCATTCCCAGTTTTTCTTTGATTTCTTCATTACGGACACCCTCCTGCCATTGTTCCCTTCTATTAGTGCCTGCAATCATTCTTGCTACTTTCATATCTGTAACCTCTACCTTATGAATAAGGTAACCTGTATCCACCCAACTTTCACTCTCATACAACAAAGTTGGTCGAAAGACAGAGCGGTGCACTGCTAACTTAGTCTCACTACTTACTTACTTCTTGCAGAAGAGAGTAGATCTTAGCTAAGCACTCAGTGCATTAGCTTTGCTGCACCTAGATTCCAGTTCTTTCACTATGTTGCCATCCTGCGAGAAAATACATCCCAGGTACTCGAAACTGTCTACGTGTTCTAACTTTGTTCCTCCTATTTGGCACTCAATGTGTTTAAATTTAAACTTTAAATAAAAAATACCGTATATTAGTAGAAATGTATTTCCGTCTATTGCAACTAAATGAAAGGCGTTTTTTGTACCATACGCGTTTCGCTTATTTATTTCTGAAGCATCATCAGTGGCCTGTAATACATGTTTGGTTTTGTATAATATTGCAGTACAGTTATAAATAATAATTTGCTACGTTACAATTTCTTAAATTTTGACCTACTTGGTGAGGAACAAATTCTGTAGCACAAGCTTTTGCGAAGTTAATTTAATTTTTCAGTTTTTCTTACTGTGAAGTGATGATATAAAGGTATTCATCAAGAACCAAAATATACACCCACCTGGAGAAACACACAAACAGCTCCATAAAGACACATATAGAGTAAAAATAAATAAATAAATAAATGTAATATGGAAAATTAAATTAATTTTGCAAAAGCATGTGCTACAGAAATTGTTTCTGACCTAGTAGGTCAAAATTTAAGACGTTGTAACGTAGAGAAGATTGATAACTGTCATACAGTGAAACATAGGAAAATATTATATATTACTGTATTGCAATACTGTACAAAAAACAAACATGTATTTCAGGCTACTGATGATGCTTCACAAATAAAGAAGAGAAACGGGTATGGCACAAAACACGCCTTTCATTTAGTTGCAACACACGGAAATACACCTCCACTAATTTTCTAAGTAACTAAGGACGACGGAAAACGAAAAATCATGAAAAATATATCGAGAGACATGTAGACTTTTCATTATAATGGTGTCCCTAACGTTCATGCAAACTTTCAGCTACTTGTAGGGTGTTTTTGCAACGGTATTATCACTATGCTGTATCCAGAAAAGCTATCGTACTACCTTCCTCTATATCATATGCTCCATTAATAATACGTGTGTAGAACGCTCAAGACATTTTATTTACAAACGCTTTCATTCCTATGTACTGTACATGTGCTCATTTCTTAAAAGTTCAGAGTTTGTGATGTCGGAAAAGCTGTTTTTGTTCCAGCTCCTGAGATATTTGACGCGTTTGTGAAATACCAGCGGAAATGCCTGCTTGGTGTAAAGCTTTACTCCACGGACAGCAAGGTCGCTTCCGCTGGAGGCTCGAATCCACCCTCCGACATGAATGTTTGTAATTTTTACTAGAATAACGTAGGTTAATCTAGGTTAAGTAATATAATTTAGTATCTAATAATACTTACTGTTTACGGAAAATACCCTCCCTCCACTCCCTTCCGAATAAAAGGAACATTGAGATAAGTTCTTACCTTGTTTTTCCTTGTGACTAGTTCTACTTAGCTATACATATGTGGCATAAATTTTCAGCTTTCCGGATTTATTTATTTCATTGCACACTGGCAGTTAACATCGTAAATTCCTTTGTGTGTTCTGATCTACTTAGTTGCAATGTTATTTCAACATTTTTCACCTGTGATTAAAAAGTGCTTCCTTTATAATGAGCAGTGTTAGCATCAAAGATAGTCCTCTACAAGTGCGAAAATATTTGAGACGGTATATCTATTTTTGTAATTGTAGACATGATATTGCATTAAAAATGATATAAAGGAACAGTTTTGAAGACAAACGGCATGGCCTAATGAAAGGCTTGTTCGCAGACGCTGCAAGAGGTGTTGTCTCCCCTATTATAGGAATTGGTGAACCGAGTACCAAGTGAATAATTAGGCTTCTTAACCCTCAACGTAAAACGAGGGTGTTTTAAGTTTGAAACCATCTGTCTGTATGTCTGTGGTATCTTAGCCCCAAAACAATTACAGCAATCTTAATGCAGTTCTTTTTACTGAAAGGTGGTTTAAGCAAGATCGTTCTTACCTGTATTCTACTAAAACATTCAAAGAATATCAGCTATAGAAGGTAAACATGATTGTTGTCAAAGCACTCTCTTGCAGTATGTTGCCTAACCCATAACAGGTACATAACTTGATGTAGAACTGAACTGTAGATCTCATAAAGACCTACATCTCCACAGAAAGCTTTTGAAAGTACATACAGTAGTACCTAGGAAAACAATGCAACACAACTAGCATAGCAAAAATAAAGGCATTGAATTACTATGCCCATTTTATTTAAACCTCATTGGAAGAAACCAATAGCCGATCACGAAGGAAAAATTCATGTCATCAGTATCGAATTATTTCCTATAGAAATTCCCTTCGACAAGCAAAATAAAAGTTTTTAGAAAACAATAATAAACCATTTAATTGCAATATAAAATTTCAAATTCTAAAGTAAAAATGTAGGACATATTATAAAACATTTATCACATATATGAAATACCAGTGCATTTGATATGCATTACAGAGCTGAATATTTTCTGAATAATTCTGTCAGCACGCCTCTTTACTCCTCAGTACTGTATGGATTAAATGAACAATGTATCAAAACACAGTTATTGTCAGTTGCTTTCCTTTCTTGTCCTGAATTTAGCTTCATTTCTCTTGAAATTTAGCTTCACTTGTTGTGAACAATCAAAATATAAATTACCCTATCAGGAGTTACACAGCTCTTTTTCTGAGACACTACCATCCCAGCCTTGCTAAACTCTCTTTCGTTTGATGCACTACTTGCTGGTAAACAGAAAACCTCTTTGCTGACTTGACTGAGTTTCGGAAGTGTACCGGCATTTATCTTCCACCATGAAGTGTTCAAATCTTTGTAAAGCCTAAGGAACGAAACTGCTCATGTCATCAATCCCTAGACTTACAAACTACTTAAAATAATTTATGCTAAGGACGAAACTCAGTTCTGCCCGAGGGAGGACTCTACTTCAGACTGGAGCTGCCGCATAATCCTTGCCGAAATACTTATCATTCCATTTTAAGAAAACTATTTTGTGAAGAAATTTGATTTTGGAGTAATACAGTCTGGTATCTCCTTTCGATAGATGGCTGAATTCCTGCTTGTTCTTCACAAGACACTGTACATAAATGTGTCGAAGCATATTAAAAAACTTTCAGATTTTTATCGATCTACAGAATTTGTCTTATATAAGCGTAGAGATAGACAAGAGAAAGTACCAACTAGAGGAGAAGGAAACAGAGGGAGAGTCCCCGTGGGAGGGGGATTCTGAGTAACAAAACGTAACTACGAGTAGAGACTGATAAAAGGATTTAGCATGTTCTGTGTTAAAAGATCGCGAATACCAAAGAATGGCGGAATGGAGACTGAGGCAAGTGTTTCCCCACTTTTCTGACAGATGAACACATCTGCCTTTTTAGTGCTCTGATAGGCGTGTTTATCACCTTTTCCTGCAAGTGGTAAATGATACTATAGATATGACGATGAAAACATCACTTACATATTAATTAAAATTTATTGATCAGTTTTACATTGATGAGAGTATTATTAGTTGAAAATACAATTTATTTCAGTAGCAAAATAAGAATACAGACTCCCATTCAAATGATTAGCTTTTCTTAGACTTTCATAATTTCCTGAGCACAATTTTTCTCAATTTTACCGCATTCAAGTCACACAAAGAAAAATATTTGCAGCAAAAATTATCACATTACTTAATATTTACTGATAAGGCTTACATTTATTTGAAAATCCAATTATTTCAGTAACAGTGTGAGTATTGATGGTTAGCTCTTAAGAGTTTCATAATTTCCGGCGCACAATTTTCTCGGTTTTGGAGTTTTCAAGTCACAGAACGAAAACGATTTACAATCAAATAATTTTCACAATAGTAACATGGGCTTTTTAGGTTCACTACTCACTTATCCATACAAAAGTGTGACAGAAATTTGTAAAAGTCCAGAAAGCTACTGAAGAGCTAAATTTTTTTCATTAAGACACACAACAAGATGATTTGGTTTTAGCTTCCCATGATTTGCTGACTGTAGACTTCTTTGTTTCTCGCTGTTGATTTATAGTGCATTGTTTAACACAGTCTACCTGAAAAATATAAATCACAATTAGTATTACATTAGTTAAAATCTTATTTTCATTCATTGCACAAACGGGTCACCAGACAATTTCATATAAATCAGAAGTAAATTGTAACCTTCACACTACAATATTGTAAAATAATCTTACATTGGTATATGTGCATAGGACCTCATACCAATACACAGTACTAGGACCCAGTGCCACATACAATTTTTAAGTACCACTAAGCATGGATCATAGACAGAAATTTCTCTGATAGATGCATTTTAAGTAGAGCATAATAAATCTGCACCATTAATATTGCTATACATGATACAGTAATATACTACTAATGTTGGTGAGAATACGGACGGATAAGTCAAAGTTAATACTAGTCCAAGCAAACTTTGTGGTTGCCTCTTTAAGAGAATGTATATGTGTTTCAAAATGTTCAAATGTTCGTAATTCTTATGGGACCAAACTACGTTGGTCATCAGTCCCTAGACTTACAAACTACTTAAACTAATCTAAGGACAACACAAACATCCTTGCCCTATGGGGGATTCGAACCCCCGACGGGAGGCCGCACGATCCGAAACGTGGCGCTCCAGACCGCTTGGCTACTCCCGCGCGGCTATATGTGTTTCAGCTGTTTTATTCGGAATAATACAGAGCATATTACTGTAATGTATTTATGTTAGAAATCAAGAAGTCATACAACAAAACTAATGAAATCGACACAATTTTAAACGTGACTGATTTACAAATACTGTAATGATGTGAATTAATTTTTGTTATTCAAAATGAAGTGATTGTGATTGAACCATTCATTTAGTGACGACAAAAACTGTTTAATTTTTTGTATATGGCAAACTTTAATAGCATCTGTTACCGTAAATAAAAAAAATCCGAAGATTGGTTTGAACACTACACTGCTTTACTAGGCTTGGTCCTGTTTGGAGATGGTATGCCGTTGCCTTCCTCCGACCTTCGAACTGACTTACCCAGCCAGTTATATGGACTTACAGTTTAACGTGGGTTTCGAACCACGGTACTACTCGATATTTTTCATATTTGCAACACTGCCAGAGGTGAAATTAGTGGAAAGAGAGAGATAAAAATCCAAGGACCTGGCGGGGATCGAACCAGCGACCTCTGGATTTGTAGTCTGGCATTCTGCCACTGTTTCAACAAACAAAAAATGTGGAGTGATTGGATATGAGCTTTGTTTTTATCTCTTAAGTGTTTAATAAACACAACATGGAACCCAACACTCCTCTTTATGGAATACTGTATTGAACTGGCATTATCCTAGAAACGTGTGCGGTACAACATACTGATAAATGGTGTGTATTGTGAAATATCTTGAAAGGCCTAAAATTCAATGGTAATTTGCTTATTAACCTTTTCAGCTGGGAGAAACCTTCCTACATACTTTACTGTCTTCCAGGGACCAACGAACTCAATATTCTACATCTACATACATACTCCGCAGTTCACCGTAAGGTGCGTGGCGGAGGGTACACTGTTACCACTACTAGGCATTTCCTTTCCTATTCCACTCCCAAATAGAACGAGGAAAAAAAGAATGCTTATATGCCTCCGTACGAGCCCTAATTTCTCTTATCTTGTCTTTGCGGGCACCACGCGAAATATAAGTAGACGGCAGCAAGATCGAACTACACCCAGCTTCAAATTGCGGCCCTCTAAATTTCCTCAACAGAAATTCATGAAAAGAACGTCGTCTTTCTTCCAGCGATCCCCAATTGTGTTGCTGGAGCATTTCCGTGACACTCGCGCATTGATCGAACCAGTAACAAACTTAGCTGCTCGCCTCTGAACTGCCTCTATGTTTTTCTTTAAACTGATCTGCTGCGGGTCCCAAACACTTGAGCAATACTCAAGACGTGGTCGTACAAGCGTTTTATACGCGGTCTCCTTTACAGGTGAAGTACATCTTCCCAAAATTCTCCCAATAAACCGAAGTGGGCTGTCGGCCTTACTGACAACTGTCCTTACATGTTCGTTCCATTTCATATCGCTCTGCAATGTTACACCTAGATATTTGAACGACGCGACAGCATCAAGAAGCTCACTACTAATGCTGTATTCGAACATTATGGGATTGTTTTTCCTACTCATGCGCATCACCTTACATTTTTCTACATTGAGAGCTAGCTGCCATTTTTCGCACCAACTAGAAATTTTGTCTAAGTCATCCTGTATGCTACTACAGTCAGTTGAAGACGACACCCCTCCATAAACCACAGCACCATCAGCAAACAGCCGCAAATTACTACTTACTCTGTCCATCAAATCATTTATAAAGATAGAAAATAATAGCGGTCCTATCACACTCCCCTGGGGCACGCCTGACGATACACTCGTCTCTGATGAACACTCGCCGTCGAGAACACCGTACTGCGTTCTATTACTTTGGAAGTCTTCCAGCCAGTCACAAATCTGTGAACCTATTCCATCAGCTCGTATCTTCGTTAGCAGTCTGCAGTGTGGCACCGCGTCGAACGCCTTTTTGAAGTCGAGAAAAACACAATCCGCCTGTTGCCCTTCATCCATGGCTCGCAAGATGTCATGTGAGAAAAGGGCAAGCTGAGTTTCACATGAACGATGTTTCCTAAACCCGTGCTGATTCATAGGAAGTTTCAAGGAAATTTACTATATTAGAAATGAGAATATCCTCCAAAATCCTACATGAAACAGGTGTCAACGATATTGGTCTGTAACTGTGCGGGTCAGTTCTGTTTCCTTTCTTATAAACGGGAGTCACCTGCGCTTTTTTCCAATCACTAGGAACTTTGCGCTGAATTAAAGATTCGTGATAAATGCAAGCTAAGTAGGGGGCCAATGCCGCAGAAAACTCTTTGTAAAACCGAACTGGTATTCCATCCGGACCAGCAGACTTTTTCGTATTTAGCTCTCTCAGCTGCTTCTCTACACCGGAAATACCTATTACTATGTCCTCCATTTCGAAATTAGTACGCTGATGAAATGATGGTACATTTGTGCGGTCCTCCTGCGTGAAAGATTTCTTAAAGGTTAAATTTAGAACTTTGGCTTTCCGTTTGCTTTTTTCTATTCTTCTCACGTCTTGGTCCTGCTTCCATCTGTACATTAGAATGAGAAACACGTAACACGTACGAACTCCTATTGTTACCAACAGTCGCACTGGCAGCAATTGAAGGGTTTATATATATATATATATAGGGCTATTCAAAATGACGGAACAGATTTCAAAAATTTATTGCTTTCAAACAATGAAAGATAGACACACAATTTCAACGTTCTTGGAAAGAAAAAAGGACAAATTTTCATACATTCAAAATGAGCACTAGGTGTAAAATGGCAAATATGGAAACAGTGGCTCATTTCTTGCCACACATAAAGCAGTTGGTTTCTCGTTATCATATTCACAGCCATAACAATTTGATGTAGAAGACTTTCAAAGGTGTCAAGCAACTGTGGGATTAGAAACACTGTCTTTTACATAACCACACAGATAAAAGTTACTGAGTGTGAGGTCCGGAAACGTGAGAGGTCACGGTGGATGAAGGGGATTTTCTGCTGCTCCTCATACAATCCAACACTCTGGAATGGTGTCATGTAGGTGACGTTGGATGTTAGTACAGAAATGAGGCAAAGAACTATCTTGCATGAAGATGAAGCCATCTAAAACATCTTCATTTTGAGGAAATAACCAATTTTGAACCATGTTTTGATTGGTTGGTCCTGCCATAGATTTCTCCATGAACAGGAAAGGGCCATAAACTTTGTTAAGAGATATGGCACATCGGACGTAAGTCTTCAGGGAATCTGTTTCATGTACAAACCTTACACTGTTGTCTGTCCAGGAATACATATACGAGGATTGGACTTTGGCAACTATTTATCCACAACCGATACAAAAGCGTTACATGTTTACACGTGTTACTGAACTTCAAAGTAGTCGCCAGCGTTGTGTAGAACCCGTTGCCAGCGATGTGGAAGACATAGTATGCCGTTAGCAGAGCCTGTTCTGTTGATGGTGCGAATGGAGTGGTCTACTGTCATTCGAATCTCCGAAACAGTTATGAAGCGAATGCCACGAAGTGGTTCCTTCATTTTAGGAATCAAATCAGTCACAAGGACTTAAGTCCGGGGTGTAAGGTGGATGATACAGTACTTCCCAGTCCCATTGACCGAAAAGAGCAGCTTGCGCTGTATGTGCCCGCGCACTGTCGTGCAAAATAATGGGTGGGTTGCGCAGGAAGTGTTGCCGCTCCTTTTGCAAAACAGGTCGCAGGTGATGCTGGGAAAAGAAACAGTAATACAGTGCGTTGACGGTCTGCCGTGGAGAAACGTAATGCGTTAGGATAACACCATCACAGTCATACAAGAGAATCACCATGACTTTCACCATACTGGGGCTTTGACAGACTTTCGAGTTTCGCGGCGACCCGTAATGACGCCATTCGTTGGATTGGCGTTTCAGTTTTGGCTCGTACGATGCGACCCATGTCTCATCCAATGTTACGATACGACGTAAGAAAGCCTGTCCTCCGCGCACCAGGTGCGTCTGAGCAGCGCCGTAACGCATCCATTTATGCATTTCCGTCAATTCATGCGGAACCCATCGTGATGCAATGTTTCGCATGCCCAGGCACATTCGATCTTGATCCAACTCCGCTGTTCCAGTTTCGAAAACATAGTGACACCGTTAAGTTAGACCGCTCACTCAAAAATGACTGTGTTTCCCTCTATTGTGCGCTCGCCGGTGACGTGGGGCGGGCGAGTCCATTTAATCAGACGTAAGGTAGGTATGTCAACAACGTGTGCTATCAGCGACAATAGTAGATTCCATTGCATAGTGTCTCAACAGCAGTGTTGCCACTACTTAAGTTCCAATCCTTCAAGAGCCCAGAGAAAATTCTACTACAAATTGATACATTACATAATGAGTGAGTGAATTTGTAATGTTTTTCAAGTCGTTTCTTCACAAAGAAATATTTAATTTTATATTTATTTTTCTAACGCCAGCAAATTGAAATTTATACTTTGTTTCACAAATAAGAAATAAAACAATGAAGGGACACACTTTACTTAACTTCCTAAAAAGAACAGTTCATGAGATTCTTTCAATTTACTGTGCCAAAAACGTAAACAAAAGTACAACTGGTACCCTTCTTGATGATTCTTTCGCGTTTTCTGGAAAAGTACGCATAAAACTGAAACATTTAATGGTAAGCTTGAAGAGCACACTAATGAACGTATTTAATTACTTATCAGCACTGAACTATCGAGGGGAGGACACTTACTCTTCACCGGCGAATTCGTCCAAATTCGTGGCGTGGTGAGGCAAGGAAGTGCCCCAAGTGGGAATTACAGATGTATCACTATATGCACCTTATTTATTGTCCATGTGACGGTGTGTTTAGGAAGCGGTGTTTGGATCAGTGGTAAGAGATCGGATTTGTATAAAAGGTTCCGGTGTCGACTGCGCTCAGCAGTAAATATTTTTGTACTCCTGGGCAAAGCGTACAGTAATACTGACGTCTCAATTAATAGCAACATCATATAGGTTATTTTATTAATTTATTTAAGCACAGAAAGTATAGGCATAGGACGAAATTCGGGACTGCAAACATTTGAAAAGGGATTGTAAGTTACCGTGTACACAGGAACGTCATGTTTGTAAATCGATACTTCCAGTAATTCGCAACTGACCAATTATATGTACTGGAGTGATATTCATCGAAGAAACAGGGGAAGCAATAATTTTGACCGCATCATGCGCATGTTAAGTTTAATTAGTCTAAATCAAATTCACGTGAGCACAAAACTCGGCCGACTCGCCTGCCCAGGATCCTGTACAGGACTCGCACATTTGCATTGCCCTTTTATAATGATCGTTTGGCGCCTCGCTGCGGAGAGCGCGGTTGCTCGCCGTCGGAGGTTCGAGTCCTCCCCGGGGCATGGGTGTGTGTGTTTGTCCTTAGATTAGTTTACCTTAGTTTAAGTAGTTTGTAAGCTACGGACTGATGACCACGCAGTTTGGTCCGATAGATCTACAAAAAATTGAACGTTTTTATAATGATCGGTTCATGTGTTGTTAATTTGAACGAGAAATGGGTCGACTTACTGCTTCCATTTCTACGTCGTTATTTTGTTGGGGAATTGAAATTTCATTGACTCCAGCTGTTTTCCTCGACAGAAGTTGCAGAGTTTGTTTTATCGGCTTCATCATTTTCAGCGTCATCTAATGTTTCACGTAATTTTTTTCCTGTTCCCTTATTGAAGGGCGCGAACTCCTCTACACCTAAAATAAGGGATTGGTATGTAAGTAATATAAGAGTATTCTCGATGTAGCCCGATGTAGTACTTGAACAGATCCGTTTCGTACCTCTAATCTTGTGTACTGTTGTAGGTTATTTCGTAGGAACATTCGCCGTAGACAGTTTTCTCATTGCACACGTGACGTCTGAGGGTTTACCCGTCGTATATTCTTTGTGCCTTGCAGCCACTTACAGAAATGTTGGATGGAATATTGGACCAATGAATATTCGTACTTATCTAATCGAATTATAACACTTGATCTTGTATCGCTGTTAGACCGCTTTTGGAACTCGATACCTTTTACTACGGTGTCAGTCCTTTATTGTCTAGCTCAGGGAGAAGATTTAGTACCCTGATAGTGTTAAGTTCGCTGTAAGCGTTGCTTATGTCAGCAATACTGACGGAAACATCATGACGATGGAATTCAAATTTGTCCTGGGTCTTCAGTAATATTCTTTCCAACAAAATATAATAATGTAATTTACAAAAAAGTATTTCTCATTATCAATTTGAACAAACTCAGCACTATCACCTGAAATACCAAAGTTATCATATAGCCAGTCATGAATTTCCAAATCTGTGTTGCACATGTCTTGTGTTCTTGTCAAAGGCGAACCTCAAAGTACTTTTCCTGATCGAATCAATGGATATATTGTACAGATTCACAGCGGAAGCTCCGCTTCCCGTACGATACACATAGAGGATGAACAAGACCGATGGACTACTAACAAGTTGGGTGCCTGCACAAGGAAAGTAGTAGCCACGCACCGTGCCGCTTGTTTACGTAACCAGTGAGCTACGCCACAGTGCTACTGCTGTGGTTGCCCACTCTCTGTAATGACTGCAATAATTGTCAACCTCTTTTAAGAGCCTAGCGCCGCACATAAAATCGCGACATTGTTTTTCTGTGACTCTCCGCAAACAAGAGCTTCACCAGCTGCCTGAATGTTCAAAAATGTTCAAATGTTTGTTAAGCTTAAGGGACTTAACTACGGGGTCATCAGTCCCTAAACTTACAAACTACTTATGAACTAGCTTATCCTAAGGACGGCACAAATATCCATGCCCGAGGGGGGATTCGAACCCCCGACCGTAGTGGCCGTGCAGACCGTGACTGAAGTCCGCAGTACCCTCGGCTGCCTGAAAGTATTCTCTATTTTAAGGCTATAGACACTTGTGCAAAGTTCCGAATTTTTTTTCGTTTACTCAAAAATAAGGGCCTACCAGTGTTAATGGCTTATCTCCACCACCGTGCGCTTATTCCCTAAGCAAACAAAAATCCTTCTTTTGTTTAAAGGAAACGAATCCTATGCAAATGTTGTACTTCATCGAAAGTAATCTATCTATTGTCGTAGTGTAGTAATTAAAAAAGTGCGAAGAATACTTCTAACGTGACTACAACCCCAAACGACTGCTGTTGATCGTGTTTTATTGGCAGTATTCAATGCTGTGAGCGATGAAGACACTACAGAACAAGATAGTCATGTCCGCAGTGCCCTCGGGCACCTCACGTAGTCACCCCTTCTTTAGATCATAACAAAATATAATTCAAAAAACTAAAGATGGTAATACGGACATCAAAGCAAACGCAATTTTAGAATAGGATAGTCACATCAGATAGCAAATTAAAGACAGTATGAGATATGGTAAAGGAAGAGGATGCTATAACCGGAGATGTCCACGTGCAATTCAGAAGGCCCATCTGCATTGCGGGTCTTGGACCCAATCCTCCACAGAGACGACAGGAAGGGCATCTGATCACCTGACCAGTGGTGCTATTTCTACAAAGTTTTGAAAGGTTAATTTCAATTATAATCACTCTGTATATGCAGTTTAGAATATGTACAATGTTTCCTGTCAGTAGATGCCTAAAATATGACAACAAGAAGATAGAAGAAGAAGTTGACAGTGTTAAATTTTTGGGATTAGAGCTTGATAATGAATTTAACTGGAAGTAGCATACCATAAAATTGCTGAAGCACCTTAACAAATCTGTTTGCTATGCGAATGCTCTCAGACATAGGTTATATTAAAATTTAAAGGAAGCTAGTGTACCATGCTTACTTTCATTCCATAAAGGTGTTCGCAGTAATTCGGCAAGCTAAGCTAAAGTATTCTGAACACAAAAAATGCAATATGAATTATTTGTGGTGTGAACTCAAGAACCTTTTACAGAAGGCTGTTTATGGAATTGAGGATACTAACTACTGTTTCCTGTTATATTTAATCCTTAATGAAATTTGTAATTAAAATATATTTATTTCTCAAACCAACAGCTCAGTTAATGGAATCAGTGCTAAATCAAGTGTTCAAATGTTTTAAATCTACTGGACCAAGCTGCTATGGTCATCAATTCTACTGGACCAAGCTGCTATGGTCATCAATTCCTACACTTACAAACTACTTAATCTAACTTACACTAAGGACAACACGCACACACACAGCCCTGCCTGAGGGAGGACTCGAACTTCCAGCGGGAACTGCCGCCCAGTCTGTAGCATGACGCCTTAGATCACGCGGCCATTCCGCGCGGCTGATTCAGTACTAGAAATAAGAATAACTTGCACAAGATTAAAATTCGATTACCGTGGTGCAGAAAGGTTTATCCTGTTCAGCAGTACACATTTTCACTAATATGACAGCAACCATAAAAATTTAACTATTAGTAAAGTGCAGTTTGTGAAGAGTCTAATGCAGGGGTGTCCCATCTTGCAGCTTAGCTGCACTGAAATGGAATGAATTTGAAGACTTTTGGGCCACACTATACTCAGTAAAAATGGAAAAAGACAACTAGGACACTCAGTGGTACAGAATCAACACAGTTTGTTCTCTTTTGGCGATGGGGAAAGACTGCGATGGTTCACCATACCAACCACTTGCATAGGTAGAAATGATGCGTAGAAGCTCATCTCGGAGATATTCTTGTTCAAATGTGGTTTTCATTTGTAACAATGGATATGATAACAATTCCAGTACTATTACATAACAAACATTGACAATAATTGGAGTCCACATGAAGATTTGTATCTTCTCCCAATTTAAACTTGTCAGAAGTACAGTGATATTCGTCCTTAATCGAAATTGAAACATACATGACACAGACTTTCCTTCTATTTCCATGACCTAATTTTATTATATTCTTCTAAATATCTGGTTTCACAGTTGCAACTAAAATAGTCGTAAGATAATAAACCAGCATGTCTGACGGAAAGTTTGAAATTTAAATTATTCAGTTTACCATAACTTTCTTTTATTGATCATGTGGTACATAATTGACTGTTACTTTCGGCTGCATGCGGTCCCGAGCCACAGTTGGAGACCCCTGGTCTACAGGATTTCTTGGTGACCGACTCCTTCTACTCTAATGATGAATTTCGAAGCAGGATCGAGTAATGCGTGTTTGTTATTAATAATACCACATAATGTCAATGTTGTGTAAAATCTGTCTTTTTGTATTAATCTTGTGTTGTAAGGTGATCATTATAAGTCAGTCTTGTAAAATGACCTTTTATTTTAGTTTTATTTGATGTATTACTGTAATTTTCTAAAAATTATCTTATTCCCCTAAGTATATTGAACGTTTAATATTTGGTGTCAAGTTTTTAATAACTTTTAAATGTAAATATAATTAAGATATATTTGCATATATTTAGTTTGTTAACAAGTTTTATGTTCTTTTAAATTTAATATAATATTATTTTGACCAATTTCACATCCACAAGGGCAATTTCACCTGGGTTCTGTGGAAGGATCGCTAGCATACTGTTATTTTTAAGTATTTATTGTGTATTCTCGTTTTCTAATATTTATACATCCAAGAGGATCTCCTCAATATGGGTATTTTTAAATGAAATGTACATCTAATCTACTCCAATACTAAATAGAAATTGGCTCAGACACAAAGGAAACGGAAGTGCAATAAGTTTAGCGCAAAACACAGGGGATCAGAAATGGAAGTGGAAACTCACGCGGAAGCAGATGTTCCCCAACGTCGACAATCAGATGTGGCGATCACCTTCAGCCGCCCACAGTATTAAAGTAAGCAACCAATACAGGAGGAAACATGCCAGGCAGCACCTCGGGAGCACCTGAGTGCAAACACAATAGTTGTCACCGAAACGTATCAACAGGGAGCTACAGCAAATTATCGCACCATAACCAATTGGCAGTACTATGGAAGTAAGTGAGAAAGTCAAATGCACAAAGATGACAAGAAGGGAAAGACAGAAAATGAAACTGCCGGAAATGATACTGGTCAAGAATATTAGTTGGAGAACGAGAAGTAAAATCTAAACTGAAAAAAAATTGCTATAGACATAACAGTGCTACTCTCTTCCTGCAAGGATGCATTTATAAACGTGGATGTCCAACAGAAACAACCTTGGATAAGTGCCACCCGTTAAACGTAAATAAAAATTAATTCTGCTCATAAGATTTTCAATAATATATATGAGCATGCAATCATATAAAATGCGACTGTAAATATTAACCAGACTCATTCAGACATAAAATGCCTAGCTGATTATGTATACTCTAAAGATGTAGATGTAAATCTTTTCTAAGATGTAACCAAGCCAAAGATTTCAGAGGTATTTGGAATTGATGTGACATTCAATATTGGCGAAGACTCTGGAAAGCCAATTCTATATTGGAAGGGTATGAATAGTACAAGCATTTCTAGAGTCAGAAAGAGACATATCTATACTGATAGAGGATCTACATAAATAATCCGAAAGCCACAAAAAGGTGTGTGGCGGAGGGTACCTAGTACCACTAAACGTTACTTGCTTTCCTGTTCCACTCCAATATAGAACGCGGGAAAAATCTGTACAAGCCCTAATGTCTCTGATGTTATCTGTGTCGCACTTACGAGAAATATAGGTTGGCAGCAGTAGACTCTTTCTGCAGTCCGCTACAAATTCCACCCCCTTTATATTTCGTTCCATAGATCCGTGTTGAGGTGATCCTCGTGGATGTGGAACATGTCAATAATGTTTTTTCTTTTTTTACAAGTTGATAATATAATATTACTAATACAAGTAAATACACTTTTTGAAATTGATAATATAACAATACTAATAGTATGAATTCTGTTTAAGATTCGTCAGTGGAGTAGAAGGAGTTGGCCAATAGAAAGTCTTTTAGGTTCCTCTTAAACTGATCTTCATGTTTATCTAAATTTTTATGGTTGTTGGTAAATTATTGAAAATGTGTGTTCCCGAGTAGTGGACCCCTTCTTGACTAAGTCCTTGTATAGATCATTTTTCCTAGTATTGTAGGTATGAAATGAGCTGTTTGTTGGGAAAAGGGATATATTATTTATGACAAATTTCAGTAAGGAATAATTATACTTAGAGGCAGTAGTTAACATACCCAGTTCTTTGAAGAAGCTTCTGCAGGATGTCCGTGAATTCACACCACAAATAATACCTATTACACGCTTTTGACTCGAAGAGTTACCCCAAAATGTTATACCATACGACATTATGGAATGAAAGTAAGCAAAATACGCAAGCTTTCTTATGTCTCCTATGTCTGATACCACTCGTATTGCAAATACAGATTTGTTAAGTCGTTTCTGCAGTTCTGCGGTGTGCTCCTCCCAACTGAATTTATTATCAAGTTGTAGCCCCAGGAACTTTATACTGTCAACCTCTTATATCTGCTCTTCTTCGTACTTTATGCATATACTGGATGGGAAACTCTTGCAAGTTCTGAACTGCATGTAGTGAATCTTTTCAAAGTTTAATGTCAATGAGTTAGCTTTAAACCATTTATTAATGTTAATGAAAATATCATTAGCAGACCTTTCTAAAACTAAGATTGAGATGCTATTTATTGCATTTATTGTATCATCTGCAAACAAAACGAACTCTGCTTCTGGCATTAACTGATGAGATGTCATTAATGTACACAAGAAACAGCAATGGCCCTAAGATGGATTCTTGTGGAACACCACATGTAATTTCTTCCCAATCTGATAATGACTGTGGGTTTAATTCACTAGTCCCTTGCACTGACACCCTTTGTTTCCTATTAGCAAGGCACGACGTGAACCATTTTACAGCAATTACCATGACACAATAGAATTCAAATTTACTTAAAAGGAAGTTATGGTTCACACAATCAAATGCCTTTGATAAATCACAGAAAATACCTGTTGCTTGTAATTTATGATCTAATGAATTAAGTACATTATCACTGTAGATGTAAATAGCCTTCTCGAATCTGAACCTTTCAGAAATCCAAACTGTGTTCTAGACAATATGTCACTTGAGGTTAGCTGGTTGAGAAGTTGCTTGTACATTACCTTTTCTAGAATGTTTCAGAATGCCAGTAAAAGTGAAATCGGTCTGTAGTTTGATGGTATCTCTTTATCCCCTTTCTTGAACAGATGTTTAATATCCGCATATTTTGACCAATCAGGAAATGTTCCAGTTATATTAGACTGGTTACACAAATAACTTAACACTGTGCTAAATTCACAAGACCATGCTTTAATTAACTTTGTTGATATTTTATCGTAACCACTAGAATGCTCTGTTTTTAAAGATTTTATTGTGGAAGTTATTTCTTGTGTTGAAGTGAGCGACGTATTCATGTTCCTGAAGTTATCTGTAAATGATGGTTTCAAATATTCAAGGGCATTATTTACCTGACAATACCATACTATCAGTAACAGATATAAAATACTTGTTAAATAGATTTACCGCACTATGCCCATCAGTTACTAATTTATCGTCTACTTTTAATGCTATCTGCTCCTGTTCCTTTCTGTTTCTACCAGTCTCCTCATTCACAATGTCCCATATTGCTTTTATTTTGTTGTTTGATTTAGCTACCTTTTTCTCATAGTGCATTTGTTTAAATGTCTGAATTCCTTTAATATTTTACAGTATTCCTTATATTTAACTAAAGTAGTGGGGCTATGGGGATTGACGCACAGTGAGATTCTACGCATGATGCATTGCGCGAGTACTGCTACCCCCACCCCTCCTCCCTCGGCCAATTGCCGGACCACAGATCAAAGGATGCCGCCACAGGATGATTGATAGGTCTTCCCAGAAGAACGAAAGAAGATTGACAGTTTACATTTAGGTCCTGTTGATTGTCATCAACGCTACTTGTCCGACCGCTAATCAAAGGACGCCGCCATAACGCACTTAAGGATTGACAGGTTGCAACACCTCCCTCGGCCACACACGTCGCCCCCCTCCACCCCTCGGCGCCGCCGCCAGACAGGCAGCACCTCCGACAGGTCCAGACCTGTAGACCCCTCGACATGTCTGTACTCGCACCCGCGACCCCTACTCGCTCGGCCGATTGCTGGACCGCCGCTTCCGCCGCCGCCGACAGATGCTACCCCCTCCTCCTCCACGCTCGCGACCGCTTCTCAAAGGACGCCGCCACCCGCCCTCCCGCGAGAACAAACCATACCGCGACGATTGTCTTGACCGCACCGACACCGCCCCCACCGGCCGACCCCTGCTCTCTTTTTACAGCGACCGCGCCCCGCCAGGTCGACAGCCAATTGAATTGCATATTTATTATTAAGCGCGCCGCAGCGATCCATACACCAGGTCTCGATTTATGTAACAACAATTTCCGTTGTTTATTATTATTCTTCTTGGAACAAAATAAAGCTACCATAGTGTTCTTCGTATGCCAAAAAAAACAATTTAGAACAGTAATGCTTAGTTGGTCTCGTATACTACAGCTTGTAGTACTAAAATATTAAAACTCGTATGCAAAATTTGCAAGTAAGAATTTACACTCCCATCTCTCTCCATGCTCTTCGCTTAGACAACAGCCGACATGCGTGTTTAATAATAATAATAGTGCAGGTTAGATAATAAACGCCACAAACTTACGTATCCATCTTAACATATACTCTTTCGATATACAAAAACATTTCTAACCAAAAGAAAGAAATGGTCTGTTTCGGAACTCGACCGCAACCTTAGATCTATAAATGTATCTCTTCGTTTAGACGATGCAAGCAACAGCCATCGAACGGAATGTAACTTTTATGCCAACCACTCTTTCGACAACATAACAGCAGCAGCAGCAGCCCCAGAAGACGGCGTATTGTTTATACAAAAATTCCAAATAACGAAAATCGGCAATGACATCTAGCACAGCGTCTTTAAATATACATCTGCAAAGCACCGTTAAACTCGTATGCAAAATTTGCAAGTAAGAATTTATCAAACGCTCCCATCTCTCTCCATGCTCTTCGCTTAACTACAAATACAACAGCCAACAGGCGTGTTTAATAATAATAGCACAGGTTAGATAATAATCGCCACAAACTTACGTATCAAATGTTCAAATGTTTGTACAACTTATGGGACTTACCTATGGGGTCATCAGTCCCTAAGCTTACAAACTACTTATGAACTAGCTAAGACTAAAGACGGCACAAATATCCATGCCCGAGGGGGGGATTCGAACCCCCGACCGTAGTGGCCGTGCTGACCGTGACTGGAGTGCCTCAGTCACCTCGGCCACCGCGGCCGGCAACTTACGTATCCATTTTAACATATACTCTTTCGATATACAAAAACAATTCTAACCAGAACCAACTAACGAAAAGAAAAGAAATGATTCGTTTCGGAACTCGACCGCAACCTTAGATCTATAAATGTATCTCTTCGTTTAGACGATGCAAGCAACAGCCATCGAACGGAATGTAACTTTTATGCCAACCACTCTTTCGATAAAAACAGCAACTACAGCAGCAGCAGAAGAAGAAGACGACATATTGTTTATACAAAAAATTCCAAATAACGAAAATCGGTAACGAAAATCGGCAATGACATCTAGCACAAAGTCTCTAAACATACATCTGGGCCGGCCGCGGTGGCCGAGGAGACTGAGGCGCTTCAGTCACGGTCTGCACGGCCACTACGGTCGGGGGTTCGAATCCCCCCTCGGGCATGGATATTTGTGCCGTCTTTAGTATAAGGTAGTTCATAAGTAGTTTGTAAGTTTAGGGACTGATGACCCCGTAGTTAAGTCCCATAAGCTTAACAAACATTTGAACATTTTTTTGAACATACATCTGCAAGCACCGTTAACAATCGTCCAGAACGCAGAGCGGTTTCTCGGCAGGCTACATAAAAGGAACATATGCTAAGTGTTTAAACAAAAACACCTAAGTTACATCTCCAAATGATCAAAACCTTCTACGCAGACGCACAACTCCGACAAGGATAACTCGTAATCCATTTATTTAATGGAGCTGAGTCATGCTGAAAGTTCCGAAATTTAACACTCTAGCGATCTTGCCCTGTTACGTTTCCTTCTTAGATCGAGGTATAACTGCGCATTCCGAGAGTTCGGGTACTTTAATTTTACCTTTTTTTTTATACATTACGAGTTATCCCTGTCAGAAGGTTTTGATCATTTGGAGGTGTAACTTAGGTGTTTTTGTTTAAACACTTAGCATATTTTCCTTTTATGTAGCCTGCCGAGAAAGCGCTCTGCGTTCTGGACGATTGTTAACGGTGCTTGCAGATGTATGTTTAGAGACTTTGTGCTAGATGTCATTGCCGATTTTCGTTATTTGGAATTTTTTGTATAAACAATATGTCGTCTTCTTCTGCTGCTGCTGCTGTAGTTGCTGTTTTTATCGAAAGAGTGGTTGGCATAAAAGTTACATTCCGTTCGATGGCTGTTGCTTGCATCGTCTAAACGAAGAGATACATTTATAGATCTAAGGTTGCGGTCGAGTTCCGAAACGAATCATTTCTTTTCTTTTCGTTAGTTGGTTCTGGTTAGAATTGTTTTTGTATATCGAAAGAGTATATGTTAAAATGGATACGTAAGTTGCCGGCCGCGGTGGCCGAGGTGACTGAGGCACTCCAGTCACGGTCAGCACGGCCACTACGGTCGGGGGTTCGAATCCCCCCCTCGGGCATGGATATTTGTGCCGTCTTTAGTCTTAGCTAGTTCATAAGTAGTTTGTAAGCTTAGGGACTGATGACCCCATAGGTAAGTCCCATAAGTTGTACAAACATTTGAACATTTGATACGTAAGTTTGTGGCGATTATTATCTAACCTGTGCTATTATTATTAAACACGCCTGTTGGCTGTTGTATTTGTAGTTAAGCGAAGAGCATGGAGAGAGATGGGAGCGTTTGATAAATTCTTACTTGCAAATTTTGCATACGAGTTTAACGGTGCTTTGCAGATGTATATTTAAAGACGCTGTGCTAGATGTCATTGCCGATTTTCGTTATTTGGAATTTTTGTATAAACAATACGCCGTCTTCTGGGGCTGCTGCTGCTGCTGTTATGTTGTCGAAAGAGTGGTTGGCATAAAAGTTACATTCCGTTCGATGGCTGTTGCTTGCATCGTCTAAACGAAGAGATACATTTATAGATCTAAGGTTGCGGTCGAGTTCCGAAACAGACCATTTCTTTCTTTTGGTTAGAAATGTTTTTGTATATCGAAAGAGTATATGTTAAGATGGATACGTAAGTTTGTGGCGTTTATTATCTAACCTGCACTATTATTATTATTAAACACGCATGTCGGCTGTTGTCTAAGCGAAGAGCATGGAGAGAGATGGGAGTGTAAATTCTTACTTGCAAATTTTGCATACGAGTTTTAATATTTTAGTACTACAAGCTGTAGTATACGAGACCAACTAAGCATTACTGTTCTAAATTGTTTTTTTTGGCATACGAAGAACACTATGGTAGCTTTATTTTGTTCCAAGAAGAATAATAATAAACAACGGAAATTGTTGTTACATAAATCGAGACCTGGTGTATGGATCGCTGCGGCGCGCTTAATAATAAATATGCAATTCAATTGGCTGTCGACCTGGCGGGGCGCGGTCGCTGTAAAAAGAGAGCAGGGGTCGGCCGGTGGGGGCGGTGTCGGTGCGGTCAAGACAATCGTCGCGGTATGGTTTGTTCTCGCGGGAGGGCGGGTGGCGGCGTCCTTTGAGAAGCGGTCGCGAGCGTGGAGGAGGAGGGGGGTAGCATCTGTCGGCGGCGGCGGAAGCGGCGGTCCAGCAATCGGCCGAGCGAGTAGGGGTCGCGGGTGCGAGTACAGACATGTCGAGGGGTCTACAGGTCTGGACCTGTCGGAGGTGCTGCCTGTCTGGCGGCGGCGCCGAGGGGTGGAGGGGGGCGACGTGTGTGGCCGAGGGAGGTGTTGCAACCTGTCAATCCTTAAGTGCGTTATGGCGGCGTCCTTTGATTAGCGGTCGGACAAGTAGCGTTGATGACAATCAACAGGACCTAAATGTAAACTGTCAATCTTCTTTCGTTCTTCTGGGAAGACCTATCAATCATCCTGTGGCGGCATCCTTTGATCTGTGGTCCGGCAATTGGCCGAGGGAGGAGGGGTGGGGGTAGCAGTACTCGCGCAATGCATCATGGGTAGAATCTCACTGTGCATCAATCCCCACAGCCCCACTACTAACTAAGTCATTATCATTGGAAATACTCTTAGCTGATACAGTTTCCTTTTCGTCTTGCATGAAATCTTTATTCCTTGTGTAATCCATGGTTTTATTATAGACTTCTGTTTAATTAGAGTTACTTTTAGAGGAAAACAGTTTTCAAACAAAATACTTGCATTATTAATGAATGTTATATTTTTCATTCATGCCATGAGCACTATATACATCTACCCAGTTCATATTTTTGAGCAGTTTTCTAAAATTTTCAATTATTGTTGGATTGACTACTCTCATGTGTAGATTTAGCAGTCTTCATAATCTACTTAGAATCTGCACCTAACAGAAGGAGCTGCATATCATGATCTGATAGGCCATTAATTATTGGTTTTATGATGTTCCTTAAAGGTTTCTATAAAATATTATCAATGGCTGTCCTAGATGATTTAGTTATCCTAGTTGGAAAGTTTACAGTATGAGTTAGATTGAAGGACAATGTTACTGACTGCAATAAATGTTTACTGGAAGAATGAATAAGAAAATGTGTATTAAAGTCACCAGCAACGAAGATTTCTTTGTTTCTTTCTGTTAAATAATCCAATAGAGCTTTTAGATCATTTAGGAATAGATTATAATTTCCTGCAGGGGCTCGGTAAATAGTTACTATAATATAGCATCTGTTATGGAACTATACTTCAGTTGCGCAAGCTTCGAAATGCTGCTCCAGACAGAATTTATTTACATCAATATTCTTGAATATTGATATAAATTTAAAAAGAGATATAAAAAAAAGAATTCCCATTTGACTTCTTGAAGCATCTCAGTAACACTCGCGCACTGATCGAACCTGCCAGTAACAAACCTTGCGGTCCGCTTTTGAATTGATTCTATGTCTTTCAGTAGTGGGCGTCCTAAGGTTTCGCTAGTTCAGTGAACCCCCAGGAAAAAGCTCGTCGTGACAAAAGTAAATAAATACATAAAAGTGTTTTTAAACTGTCATTCTTCCTTTCGTTCTTCTATCAGATCATTTTATATGTACATTCAAAGTATTTCTATCGCATGAGGAACATTTTACGTTGCGGAGACAGCGCGTATACGAGTGGTAGCGCGGCCGCGTAATATACGCAGCGTTCCCTGGAGGCAGCATATGGGCGCAGGGAGGAGCGAGGGGAAACGTCGCTTTTAACACTGCCGTTGGAGCTGGTAGAGACACCAGCTCCTGGCTACTCGAGCCCACGTGGTTATGCACGAATGGTCTCGAAGCAAGACAATGAAGCTACTGTGCATCTCGCATTGCGCATGCGTAAATCCTCCATGAAGGCAACACAGGCCCTTCATATTTGTTTTTGGCACATTGAATATCCATCAGAAACACGTCATATTTAGTAAAATGTATTATAACTATAAATTAAAGACGCATCATCTGTAAAAGCCCAGAAGATACAATCATGAATAATAATGAAGTCACTACTCTCCACCTAGCAAGAATACAATGTACAATTGTTTGTAGATCTTACGGGACTTAACTACAGGGTCATCATTCCCTAAACTTACAAACTACTTATGAACTAGCTAATACTAAGGACGGCACAAATATCCATGCCCGAAGGGGGATTCGAACCCCCGACAGTAGTGGCCGTGCAGACTGTTACTGGGGCAGCGCAGACCGCTCGGCCACCGCGGCCGGCTAGCACGAATAACAGTGTGGTTAGCGGCATCCCTATGCGATGTCGAAGGTAGTGGTTTGAGACCGACTGCAAGAAATTTTTTAAACCCAGTTTTCTTTTTAACAGATATGGAACAATGACTTTAGTATTGTTACTTGCCACATGTGCATAAGGTTAGGAAGGTGTGCTGCTTACAATGTCACGTGATCAGAAGGTAGCTTGTGTCTTCATCGTAACAGATTTATTTTGTTACAGTCACGTAAGTGTAATCGATTACTTACAGTGTATTCATGTGCACATTCATATTTTTTGGTCTTTATTATCAAATAAAAATAAACAACTTTCAGTAAGTTTTAGAAACAAATTACTCAGCCTTAAACTTGGAAGAGAAGTGCGAAATAATGAAGCTTAGTAGGCCGACGCCTCAGCTCGAGTTGAAGCAGGCGCAAACAAGCCGAGGTAAGACATTCTTGCAGGGGTGGGTACCGAAACATCCACGCGCCGAGCACGGGTCGGGGGGGGGGGGGGGTGTTGGCGGCGCCACTATCAAAAAAATGGTCAAATGTTTGTAATTCTATCGGACGAAACTGCGTGGTCATCAGTCCGTAGCTTACAAACTACTTAAACCTAGGTTAACTAACCTAAGGACAACACACACACCCATGCCCCAGGGAGGACTCGAACCTCCACGGCGAGCAACCGCGCGCTCCGCAGCGAGACGCTTTAGACCGCTCGGCTACTCCACCGCGGCGCGCCACTATCAAGATCCGGCACTGAAAGAAGTGAACCCCCAGTCATCTGAAGCACCAGCAGCCACTGATATCTTCTTTTAAACTGATCTGGTGGGCATCACAAACACGCCCCATCGAGTATAATTGGAAGAAGGGTGAGAAGTGAATTATTTTCAGATGGAATTGCAGCCCTCCTTACAAAAGCACATCGTAATACCAGGAAGAGACTTTAATTGTACATTGAGGAAAGTAAGTTCGAATCCGAATTATAACTGGTGCCCCGAGTTAAAAGTTTAAGAGATGGCTTAGACCTCAAATACACCTGGAACCGTCTCCACCCTAATGTTATACATTAAGCGTACATCACTAAACAGATTGCCAGTAGAATTGATAGAATCCACATCTTCAGAGTTATATTAAAAAATTTGCAGGGTTGTGAAATTGGCCGCTGAACATTTCTGGTCATTGCGCTCGTCATATAATCATTAAGTACACCAGACAGAAAACTTTCCTAGGATATGGAGTATAGTGGTTGAATGTGTCGTTACTAGAGAACAATGCTCCAAGTCTGGAAATTAAAAAAAAAAAAATGGAGGAAATGTTTAAAAAGATGAGGCAGGTATCAAGAATGAGAGCTATGGTGGATGCCGCAAATAAAGAAATGCGAGTTTTGGGTTGCAAGGAAAAAAGTGTTCTGGAGTTTGTACTCTGGAATATTACTTCAAAATCTTAAGAGAACTATACAGTCAACTGTATGCACTAATGGATAACCTAATAACAATTAAAAGAATTAAAGCAGAAATAAAAACTACAGATTAAATGTTCAAATGTTTGTTAGTGCACCTCGGTTGCACAGTGGTAGAGTGCCAGATTACAAATCCAAAGGTCGCGGGTTCGATCCCCGCCAGGTCCTAGGATTTTTATCTGTCACTTTCCACTTCTTTCACCTCTGGCAGTATTGCTCATGTGAAAAAATACCGAGTAGCACCGTGGTTCGGAACCCACGTTAAACTGTAGGTCCCCCTATAACTGGCTGGGTAAGTCAGTTCGAAGGTCGGAGGAAGGCAACGGCATACCTCCTCCAAACAGGACCATGCCTAGTAAAGCACTGTTGTGTTCAAACCAATCTTCGGATTGTTGACTGCTTTACCTTTTATAGTCACAGACCAATGACAGTACGGAGCTCTCAGCGGGTTCTACACTCAGAGTTAAGAGCAGAGGAACTAATACATAATTAATCATTAAACATAGGCTTCGGGAAACTGAAGAAAATGTTGACCGACACGACACGGAAAGTTAACACTTTGAGAAGACGAACTCTGAGCCCTGACTTCGCTTTAAAGGCAACGTATTGCGTAGATCGTACGGCACAACTGGAACCTACACTCGTACAATTCATGGTACCAGGATAGAGGATACCACTTTAATTTACATATATGGCGTACATAGATAAGGGAAAAGGCATTGAAGCCGACGCCGCAGAAGGCGATATTGGCGAGCGAAAGGATGGGCTGTAAAAGGAGAAAAAAATGTTCAAATGGTTGTTAAGCTTATGGGACTTAACTACGGGGTCATCAGTCCCTAAACTTACAAACTACTTATGAACTACTTACGAACTAGGACGGCACAAATATCCATGCCGGAGGGGGATTCGAACCCTCGACCGTAGTGGCCGTGACTGGAGCGCCTCAGTCCCCTCGGCCACCGCGGCCGGCTGTAAGAGGAGAAAGAAGGCCCAACTATAAGAAAAAAAGTGACGAATGGGACTCGATCCAGCGACCAACGAGCAACGAATACGGGGTCGGACGTTAACCACTTTTTCTTTTCTTTTGTTCTTCTTCTGGTCGGCTGCCGCCGCTTCGTGACAAGATACGGCCACGCACAGGTACATACGGTAAATATATTTGACGACCGACCGAAATTATCTTGCGATTTTCTCAATAACGTTTCAGAAGTACGCGCTACTGCATGGGCCCCACAAGGGTGGGGCTGGGTGGACTTATCGGTCCGGGACCCAGTGCTGAAGGGGGCCCGAGCCCAGCCCTAAATGATTCAGTTTTTTGGTTACTGAAATTAAAAACAAACTAGAAAAAATATGTTTAATATTCTTCATCCAACGATATTTTAGAAGATTCTACAGGCAACTCTAGTAGATATTTATGATAAACCGCTCATCTTAAACGATTACTTCGACTGATGCTCTTATTTATTGCCATTGGTTGGTATTGTATTTGTGTATTAACGTACCGATTTTTTTGGGGACAGTCACAATTTTGTGTGTCTGTCCCGAATTTTTCCAAAGGTAATTCGGTACACCTATTATGTTCCGATTATTTTCCGATTTAGAAATTTATCTAATCTGTATCAGTCTATTTTATTATTAGTTTTAATTATTATGGGAAACTGTTAGACAAAAGGTTCGTTAGACTTAAGGTACTTATCACATACTGTCGAAACCGTTTCAAATTGTTTCTGAGCATACGCGCACAAACTATACCAGTGAGAAAATCAGTAAATGGACTGCTAACATCACTTTTCCAGGTCAAAGATGGATTGATATTACTTCTCATTTCAGACATTCTCAAATGTGTTTAAGCTAGTGCAGTTTCTCTTCTGCCTTTCCAGAAATAATGCTGTTACTGAAAAGGTATTTTCCCCACATGTATAATATATGGACAAGTGACAAAACACAGCTTACCGTAGAAATTGTGGAATCAATATTAGTAACAAGAGTAAATTATTATGAAACTTGTGTCGAATTTTTGTTGTTGAAAAATACAGACTTGCTGAAGAAAATTCACTGCACTGTTAAATACAGTTGTTCTGATCGCATTCCTTCATCAAATAAAGTACTAATGAAGTGTAAATTAATCTACTTTTCGTAACAACTTAAACTGATATTTTGTAATTATTACTTTCACTAACATCTTCTTCTAATATAGTGAAAATATATATACAAATTACAAAATTTGTAATGTGTACCGAATTTGGATTTAGAAAATGTGGTTATGTCCCGAATATGAATCTAGAAAATACGGTCACCTTAGTATTAACACAGTATGCAATGTTTTCTCCTTGTGGAGTACACTCACTGAAGAGAGGCGGTGCTTGTGTTACTGATCTGAATTATGATGTCATTCTTTTTTAGAAATGTTGAGAGTTTTTATTCTTTCATTTCTATTAGGGCTGGTCATTGGGAATTGTTGCAACAACTTGTCCCTACAAATACTCCACCAAACTTTGAAGCAACATCCTTCGAGCTTGAAAGTTTTAGACGAGTTGCTGCTGTATTAACTCCATCAGCAAAAAAATATTGATTTGGATCTCAAGAAGTACTTGACAGCTTTCAAAGGCTTCTTGGTATCATTTTGGCGAAATATGATGACCTCTATTGATCACAAAAATGTAGTTCTACTGAATAAAGAAATTTCCCTCAACATAGCGATGCCGGTGATTAACTTAAAGACATTATGACATAACTTTGAGTTAAAAAAAAGTAGATGCTGAGGCAGTTGGCATTTCATCAGAGATTATCAATAGGAAACCTGATGCAAATGAAAGGACAGCTAAATAACTTCAACTGTAAACATCAAATTAATTCAGATATTTTTTTGTCTTTACTGTTTTTAATTTTGTAATGCAAGATTTGACAATACTTGCGAGCTATGAACATTTTTTCATCTATTTTTACCAGTTTTTGGCTTTCGTGGACCCAAAAGTAATGAACTGAAAGTTGAAATCACCAATCCCATCTCAAAGTATTTAGCAGATACTGACAGCTTCTCTAAATTCTACCCATGTGACTGTCTTCAGTAGGCCTGCAGTCTGTCAACCATAAAAACATCCATTCAAGGTTATTAGCACGTTTATGAGAAAAGCTTCAAGCAATTTTTTTGGTACTGAGTAGAACAATTAGACATTTTTGTACGATTCAGGGCCAGATTAAGGCAATCGCAAGTACCATGGCCGTTGGGGACCCCGAACTATAGAGGCCCCCGCCATGATCGCCTTCGAAATTTGTCACTATTTAACGAAGAGTTTTGTTTCCTAGTAAAAGGAAAAAAATCATGTAATTTAGAATATTAACATGATGCATTCACACTAATACCACCTTCATTGTTTCTCTGCTTTTCCTTTACGAGACAGTCGTGTTGAATACCACGGCAGTCTTACTTCACGTGAACCAGCGACAATACACATTTCCATTTGTGGCCCAATCGGCCGCCGATTTGTGTCGAAACACCAGAAATATTTGATGTCGCTGACAGGTGCAGTTCGCCTTTTTGCGTACAACGCGGCGCTTTAGGCCCACAACAGTGGGTAGTGTCTGCAGAGGATGCATTCAGCTGGTGCAACATCTGCAGTAATCTGCAGTTCCCTCCATTTCTAAGAATAATTTGTAAGTAAACTATTGTTATTAGATGAAAAAGTCTGCTTATACATATTTGCCGTGAAATTATTATCAACTTATAGAAACACTACATCAGACACTACGACACCGGATATTGCAACAATGAATTTCTATTTCGTCAGCCAGAGAGGACTCCATAAATATGCGAAAAATATTATACCAGATGTTAGCAAGCTCTTTCTTAAAAATTAGGAAAAATGTTTACCAGTTTACTATAAAGCCATAAATAAGATAACTATAGAATAGTCTCAGTGTCACTGTAATAGTAAGAACACCTAATACATTGTTACATTTCTATTTCTCCAGTTTTATGTTGTATTAGTTTTAAGTAAAAGTTCTTTGTTTTTAAGCTCATATTGGTATATTTTGTTGAATATTTTCCTTGTCTTAGTTTAAATTTCCCGCATGTTGTGCATATTTGAACACATGCATTTCACTTGGCAAAGCCAACTGGTGAACTATCCGGGCGGTATTACTGCCGTGATTAAAAGCAGAAGAAGGATAAACGGAGGTGATACTAAATTAATGTACCAGGTATTCTGAAAAGTACATCTTAACACGTTATACGCCATTTAAAAATCATTTTACACTGGAAGGATCGAGAGGCCGAATTGGCCCTATTACCAATTTTTCTCGTGTGTACTAATCAAATCGGTGATTAAATGAAATGAATTGACTACTGTGATTTTTTCATCTTTTACATAAAGTATTGTGCACCTTCTTTTAGAGTGTTTTACTTCATATAGATTCCTAAATATTAAAATTATTACCTAGAAGAACCGCAGGGCCAATTTGACCCCTCATCGTGTTTTTCTGCATTTTCGGCATGTTTCCTTGTAATACTGTGTATGAAATAAAACTAACTGTTGTCTCCTTGTTGTTTGAATATGCGATAACAATACCATACATTGCAGCACTGATTGCGGAAGGGCAGCTGGGGATGGCGGTCATGTATGGATGAATTATGTCTGAATGATTGATTGTGTGAGTGTGATCTTTTCTGACGAAGATCATGGCCGAAAATGTACAAGACATATGAATGTCAATATGAGCCTGTTGGCAGCTCAGCTATCATCTTTATGGTGAGTTCCTAGCTATCCTCATATGATCAACATTCCAATCTGGATCTTCCATTGTTAAAAATCAATAAAAGTACATATGATGGTTACAATGAATTATCTTTCACAATCTGGCCGTATAAGCAATAAAACTACATGGGACCACTTTATTATACATAGTAGCTTGCATGCGATCCTTCTAGTACCGCGGTGGAGTGGCCGAGCGGTATGCCGGGCGCCGTGGCTCAGCGTGGCTCAACGCCCTCTGTAATAAAAAAGCCGAGCCATGAACCAAGAACTCAACGAACAAACACGATCAGCGTCCGCAACGAATAGTACTAATCATAGAAAAAAAAACCGGTCTAAAGCACCATGCTGCGGAGCGCGCGGTTTCTCGGCGTCGGAGGTTCGAGTCCTCCCTCGGGCATGGCTGTCTGTGTTGTCCTTAGGTTTAAGTAGTTTGTAAGCTTAGGGTCTGATAACCACGGACGTTAAGTCCCATAAGTTTTACAAACATTTGAACATTTGATCCTCCTAGTATTAAATGCCAAGTAGACTAGATGGCAGCTATAAAAACATTATATAATTAGTTCCTTTGACCATTTTACTCTGGTTGTCATACCGCTTGGGGATTCGTTCTCAAGCCATGCTGTTGGCGCAGCAGTGTGACGTTACTTCAGGCGTGGCTCGAAAAGGAATAGATGGTTCAACTTTCGGTGTAATGTAGTGATAAATATTTTTTCTTTCCGCCAACTGCCTGGGAAGATGAGATCTTCATGTGTGTACAGCAATTCCGCCTTACCTGGCGCAATGTTTACCAGAAGTAGGAACAAGTGTTCTGTTAAGCTAAACTAGGGCTTAGTGTGACCCAGGGCCGTAGACAGGGTGGGGGGGGGGGAATAAAGGGGATGAATCCCCCCCCCCCCCCGAAAAACCTCACTGTTCACCTAATTCAAAAGTATGCTGAAGTTGCTTCTTTGAGATAAAATTTAATATTGTTTCTATTGAAATACATCTGCACCTTTACTTCAACTTACGTTATAAAGCTTCACATGTTAGGAATATACGTCATAATATGACCCCCTCCCCCTCCGAAACCAAATTCTGACTACGGGCCTGCTATGGCCATTGTAAGTAAAGTCTCAATTTTAAGTAAAATCAAATGTTCAAATGTTTGTATAGTCTATGGGACTTAACTACGGGGTCATCAGTCCCTAAACTTACAAACTGCTTATGAACTACTTACGAACTAGGACGGCACAAATATCCATGCCCAAGGGGGGATTCGAACCCCCGACCGTAGTGGCCGTGCAGACCGTGACAGGAGCGCCTCAGTCTCCTCGGCCACTGCGGCCGGCTTAAGTAAAATAATTTTATAAATGAAGCTTACCGTATCATATTTGTACCTTGTTATACCAAGTTAAAGTACATTCTAAAAAGAGCATGATTAAGATATAAACTTGCAATTACAAACTACTGCACACAAAAGTAAAAAAAAAAAAAGGCAGGGGTAGGGCCCGTATCTGATTCTGGGTCCAGGGCCTGCTGAGGAATGTGGGGGCCATGCGCTACTGCTTACACATTTTGTTGTCCTCATGGAGTGCTACGAGTGTACGAAGTTTGCAGTAAATCCGCGTTCCAAACGTCGTGGCGTCCCCTTGTTAGTCTATTCAGGCACGCTTCCCTTTCTGCCCAAATTCTCAACTTATAGCACACTTCGATGGTACTGCTCCCTGGCCATTAATTCCTCTTGCTTGCAGCCTATACTGGATTGCCGCAAGGGATCGAGCGTATTAATGCTCCAGCATTGAAACTGTCAATTGTCTGTTGAGGCACAGAGTAACATATACAGAGGAGAACACCCCCCCCCCCCTAAACCACTGTTCTACGCTCCCCTCGTAGTTCCGTAAGATGCTAGCAGGTGTCAGGCGGTTCCCTGGCTTAAGGGTGCCTCTCGCTCGTCAGAGGGTAGCGTGGAGGGGAGGGTGAGGGGAGAGCTCGTGCCGCCTGCCATTAGGCTACGGCTGTGTGCGGCGTGCCGGCGTTTGAGGGGAGGTGGTGGTGGGGGCAGCCGCTACCTGCCGCCTGCTCTGGCCAGTTTAAAAGGCTGCTTCTGACCGCAGCGCCATCATGGGACATCTTACGGAACTACTGGAAACCGTCCCTCCCCGCACCCCTGAGCGTAGGACTAGGCCCTTACAGAGGTTTCCCGTCTGTATATATTTGTCTGTGGTTGAGGGCATATATACGATTATTGATATGGACATGTCCGAAAGAACAGACACCATAACAATAAGACGGGACTTGTGTCTGGGGGCAGCAAATCATGGAGCCGTTCAGGTGAGCCGATCGGTTGCACTCTCCTAGCTCCGCATCTGCAGCCCGTAACGCTGGCTCCTACCGGTAGAGGACTACGATCACGCAACCGTCACCTCTTGCAATTACGTCTTGCATTTCCTTAGGAGCTCGACATTTCCTATTGGACGAATTCGCTGCTTGCATGTTGCCATAGCTAAGCATTGGCGCACTGAAGAGTAATAAAACCGCGCTGTTCATAGAAAGATTTTTGTAATGCGGTATCAAGTAGATAGAAGAAATTAGTACAGTATTGATATTTCCATGAAGGCCGTAGCACAGATTACAATTGTGTGCCGGAACCGAGATTCGAACCTGGGACCTTTTCTTGGCAAGTAGCAGGCGTGGTATTGGCAGAAGTTGTGCGGAGGGGCCATGTAGAGTGCCAGGATAGCTCGGACAGTGAAACGCTTGTCTGCAAAAGGTAAAAGTCCCAAGTTCAAATCCCGGTTCCGCCACACAATTTTAATCTGCCAGGAAGTTTCATATCAGCGACACTCCTAGGCTGTGGCTAAGCTATGTCTCCTCCATATCCTTTCTTCCGGAAGTGCAAGTCCTGCAAGATTCAAGGAGAACTTCTGTGAAGTTTGGAAAGAAGGAGGCGGGGTACTGAAGAAATAAAGTTGTGAGGACGGGCGTGATGCATTCTGGGATAGCTCAAATGGTAGAGCGCTTGTCTGTTAGAGGCAAAGGTCCCAGGTTCAAATCATGGTTCCGGCACACAATTTTAATCTGCCAGAAAGTTTCATATCAGCGCACACTCTGCTGCAGAGAGAAACCTTCATTCTTTTTAGTATATGTACCACCAAAGGTGGAGCTACAGAGGTGTCGTTTTGGGCATGATCGTCTCAGGTATTGTTGAAAGAAGAGTGCAAATATTCATTGAAGACAAGTTGGATGAAAATCAGTGTGGGTTTCGAACTCTTAGAGGCTGTTAGGACCCGATTTTTAGCTTACAGAAGATAATGAAGAAATGCTTTGTTCTATAGATCTTTAAAAAAAGGCCTATGATTTTGTTCCTAAGATAAAGCTATTGTCAGTTCAATGAGATTATGGAATAGGAAACCAACTTCTGCATGCAATTTAAAGTCTTTACGTGGTTAGTCATCCAGCAGTTAGACCGGATAGTACATAGAGTTCATGGTTCATGGTTGTTTCAGGTATAAGGCAAGGCTGTAGCTTGTCACCACTGTTGTTCCTATTATATATGGATAATACGTTGTAAATGACAAACTAGCAGGGTGAGATTAAGAGAGGTGAAAACAAAATAAACAGTCTCGCATATGCAGATGACTTAGTGGTGGTGGCAGATTCGATTGAAAGGTTGCAATCTAGTATTTCTAGCTAGATCAGAGATGTGAGGGTTATGATATGAAGATCAGCATCTAGAAAACAAAAGTAATATCTGTAGGAAAGCAATTTAAACAGATTGAGTGTCAAATAGGAGGATCAAAGTTAAATAAAGCACTACCTACCTGTTCTAACAAGCAAAATATCTGAACACTAGCTTTTTTTCTAAAAATATTGATCTACTTTAAATGGCAAACTTCATTCACTGTTCACAAGCCACTGCAATGAGATCATAAGAAATGTGGACTTATCACACCAATGTGGATATATGTCATGGGAACATGTAGAATTCTTCTTGTCATTCTCTTCTGATAGTGAATGAGGCAAATTAAATAATACAGTCTTCAAATAAACAAGAAGACAACCAAACTGTAATTCACAACAGATGTCAGAAACCTTATGGCATGCAGTTCAAGAGCACACTAATATCATTTGTACTGTCAGTACCTGAACTTTCCCTGTTGTATTAAATTAGATTAGATTAGATTTACATTTCATTCCAACTGATCCATAACGAGGAAATCATCTTGGATGTATAACATGTCAGGTGCAAGAGACCAAAATAAATAACTATATGTGTTAGTGTATCTTCCACAGATCCCAAATGGCATTGCCCTGATAGTTGTGGAATTGACCAATAGATAAATAAAATTTTAAAAAACCTTCAGCCTATTTACATTTCATATAAGTTTGTCATTTTACGGATGATCTGTTTAATTGATTTATTATGTAAAAACAGCCAATATTGCTAATTATCTTTTATATATACATTTAAAAAGACATAAAACTTATTACCAAATAACCAAATCAGTACTGCCTATGTTTGGTGCAGGGTATTCCTCTCATTAGTCACATTTTCTGTTTTATGAGATAAACTTCACGGAAGGATGGAACATGCATTAGACAATTTCTTGTTCCAGTATAGGAAGCCAAAGACACTCTCATCTGATATAAATCTATCCATCAAATTCACATATCCACATAGGTTCTACTCCTTTGGAATCACCTAATTACTTGTACATGAATAAAAGTGTTAACAACTGGAAGAATGTCACAAGGATGTTAAAACAACTCGTCTGATCAAGAACCACCAGGTCTCGACCCATTTGAACACCTGGGAACCATAATGACAAGCAGGTTTCTGATGTAATTGAAGATATGTTAACCAACTCTGTGTGTAGCTGTGTGAATCCCACACTACACACTCTTCAACAACTGCATAAAATGTTGCAGGCCACTTGGCTTCTTCTACTTGTTGAAACAAATAAGGACCTATTCTCCTTCCAGTTTGCATCAGTGATGTGCAAACAGGAAATACAGGGGTTGGGTCAAATGAAATCCACCCAAACCCTCTCCCGTATCTTAGAAGTTAATCATTTACATCAAAACAGAGTATTCCTATTCTTGGTCAATTTTTGGCCCCTGTGAAATACAAGTCTGTAGTAAAACAACTAATTCTGATTATGATCAACAATATGCTAACTGAACATCTTTTTAGTTTAGACACATTCATAGCACTTGCCTTCACTATCTCAAATGAAGTCCACCTGGTTTATGATTAAGTCCCTTATTTATGGATCAACACATTGTGTTCCAAGTTTTATTCTTTCTTATTGCCTGGATTGGATTGTGCAAATAATTTCCATACACACATAACTATGAAACCTTCAGCTCAACCTCATTTTTTTTTTCAGGCTCCTCTGGTCCCTGTGGTACTTTGTGAGCAAGTGAAGGCAGAATCAGACCACTTCGTGGTGTCAAAATTATTTGGCCTCTTTAATCAAGTGAGTGGTCTATTCACCTAGTTATGATGAGTAAACCGACTGGCCACATCTGTCTTTTATGGTAACTTTAAAGTTTTGCTCAATTCACAACCTATCATTGATACATACCCTCTGACACACCTAACTGAACTTTTTCTACATTAGCAGGAGGCCAGTGTTTCTTTAAATTTGATTTATCCATGGCATACTTACAACTTCCTTTATATGAGGCTTCCCAATACCTGCTCATAATCAACACACATTTCCACCTCTATCAATATTTAGTTGCCTTTCTGAATAGTAAACACTCTTGGTATATTTTAACATTTTCTAGAACAAATCAGTTCCATTTTGTGCAAATTACTTGGATGATATTGTGATCCTGGGTGCTTCCACAAAGGAACATTTGTGGAATTTATGCCAACTTTTTTCAGTCTTACAAGTGGCTGTGTAACTGGTATCTATAAGAGTGTCAATTTTTTGACCATCTATTATTTACCTAGGTTTTGAAGTGTCCAGATACAGCCTCAGACCTTTGCACCAAAATGTTTCTGCTGTTTTATCTCCATCATGGCATACATTGGTCAAAGAACTCCAGGCTTTTCTATGCAAAATTGCCTACTATCATAAGTTTTTCCCAGACACAGCATCAATAGCATGACAACTGTATGCACTGCTTCACAAGGGCACCTGTTTCCTTGGTTTCTGTCATGCAAGCATGTGTTTTCAACTCTCAAGCATGTCACACTCTGCCCTATTTTTAGCCACTTTTCAACCAGGGTAACAATTGGTCTAAGCCACTTATGCCTCACAACACAGGTTGGGGGCTGTTTATCCCATAAGTATGATGACTGTTCAGAAAGAACCATTTCTAAGGCACTGAAGCATTAACTCTTGTGCAGAGAACACACTGGCTGAAAATGGAGCTTAAGCCATTGTGTATACCTTGAAGGAATGTCATGTCTTTTCCTCATAACAGATTATTTATTTCTGCAGGATTAATTAATAACAACATGTTGTATTCCTGTTATTTCCATCAAGTCTCTTTATCCAGCACATCTTCCTTGCATATGCCATGACATTCCATTATTTCATTTATGTGGTCATATCTAAGAACATTGTGGTCTGCTGCATTTATGTTTGCCTGGTGGTTTCCATTCATAGATTTTCTTTCACCACCAATGATCTGGCATTTGTCCAAAACATTTTAATGAGTTTTCTTTCAATTGTCATCGTTTCATCTGTCTTTATTCTAACTCTTACATCATAATTAGAGTTTTTAATTTTTTTATTATGGCAACACTATGGAAATAATTAATTTTCACAGCTATTAGTCTTCTTTTTGAGATCAGCATTTAAGATCCATATTTCTGATCCATAGTATAGCACTGATTCCATTATCTTACTCTTTTCTTATTGTTGTTAGAGATGTTCCTGTCCCTCACTACTAATCATAAGCCATTTGTTTCCTGTGTCATTACCCGATAAAGCCTCACACTGCAACCTGTGTTGGTCTCTGTACTTGTCCAAATTTAATTATGAGATCCATTTTTAGATTATGGCTCAATATGTGAGTGCAGACAAGTTGTGTTGATTTCCAGCTGGTATGGACATGGCTTTGATCAGGATGAGCCTCTCTCTTTTCACATCGATGTTGAAGCTCAAAAAACTTTGGTTTTTTTGTAAATAGCTCAAGGATTGCACAAACAACTGCTGTTGATCCTATTTTATGTAAGGTGGCAATATATATGGATGGTAGTTCTGTCAGCTCTTCAGACTTTCTCAACCTTTTACAAGCTGATCACTGGTCTCAAAGACATAGACAATAGACATGTGTTTTTGCTTGGTTCAGATGGTAACATCACATATGTCATTGTCACTTGTGCCCAGTTCACAACACATCAAGCTGCTCACTGGGTGTACTTGTCACTTTGGCTGATGCCATCTCAGACATGCAACTGCATTCATCTGAATTTTGCTGGCCCATTCTTGAATGCTGATTCGTTATTGATGGTGGATGCATTCTGTCATTTTTCATATGTTGTTCGTTGTGCATCAACATCTATGTCAGTTACAGTTGCAGATTTGTCCAAGATATTTTCTATCAGAGTTCCCTAAAACATTGGCTAGCAACAATGGTCAGAATTTTCATTGTGAGAATTCAGTTCATTTTGAATCCTTTGTGGTATTCAATACATTTTGGTTCCTCCATTCTGACTACAGTCAAACAAGGAAGTGGAAACGTTAGTTAAAATGTTTAAAATGTAGATGAAAAAATGTTGCTCAGTTGCCCTCTGATAATTACCTTGGATACATTCCTATCTTCATGCCAATTCACATATTTCAGTGAAAAGAGGCTGGTAGAATAGCTCCATGGGTGCCAACTAGAGATGCTCTTATCTCTACTGTGTCCTACACTGGGCTATTGAGCTGGATCACCAGCGCCCCATTTATGTCCAGTGCAGGTTGCCTGGGGAAGCAGGTTTTGACACTGTCCTATGCGGTTCCTTGCAGTCATCACTAGATACTGTGCAAACTGATTCTGTGAGGTCCACACAGAGGATGGCCTGTGCTCCACACACCACAACCATCTTTGCAATCAAGGGACACTGCCAGACATACCTCTCCAGTGAACACACACTTCAGCTATGGACTTCTCTCCATTGGTCAATCTGTAGCCAAAAGTGAGGTGTACCACTCTGTGGAACAGCATGCAATAGAACGAAACATGCCGGACTACAATGTTTGTTCTACCACCCAGGCCATCTTGTTCCTAGCCTCAGCCCTTCTGTATTTCACAGATACGAGCTATCCTTGCAACCCATCCTTCACTCTAAAAACCAACCTGGCCTTCACCTCTGTTAACTTCCCACCCAGTAGTTTCTCCTTCCTCTCCCTGACCACCACTTTCAACTTCACAGTTGCATTACATCTTCACTGTGTGCAGTGGGGCATTGGCTCACAAGGACCTGTGCTGCACACGCCTAACCTGCACTCCACAACCTCTCCCTCCTACCTCATTATCCAAGTACCTGACTGACTCACCCCCTCCCCCTCAGCCACTAGTCATCCACACCTGGACCCTCTACCTGACTCCTAACTGCCTCCACACTCCTCTCCCTATTCCAACTCTCCTAACTACTAAATACCAGTGTTGCCTGTGATGACGGTTGGCACTATGTAGATGTGCATATGTAATTTGTGTATTTTTGTCAATGACAGCACTTTTGTCTTTTGATGAGTGCTCTCTTTAATCTCAAGTACAATAACACATACATGTTTGTCAGTTTAGAGACTACCATTTTTAATGTGAAATATATAGACAATTACAAAATGTTAAAATATGACACTAATACAGTTTACATATTGCGTTGTGGTCTTCAGTCTGCAGACTGGTTTGATGCAGCTCTCCACACTACCCTATCCTGTGCAAGCCTCTTCATCTGAGAATACAAACAGCAACCTACATCCTTTTGAATCTGCTTACTGTATTCGTCCCCCAGTCTCCCTTTACAATTTTTACCCCACATACTTCCTTCTAATGCCAATTTGATGATACCTTGATATCTCAGAATGTAACACACCAACATATCTCTTCTCATAGTCAGGATATGCCAGAAACTTCTTTTCTCCCCAATTCTGTTGAGCACCTCCTCATTAGTTACATGATATGCCCATCTAATCTTCATCATTTGTCTGTAGCACCACATTTCAAAAGCTTCAATAATCTTTTTGTCTGAACTCCTTATCGTCCATATTAATCTCCCACACAATGCTACACTCCAGACAAATGCTTTCAGGAAGGACTGCCTAACATTTAAACTAATATTGACATTCTGCATTTTATACTTTCTTTACTTTAGCCATCAGAAGTTTTCTCACTACCCAAATAACAAAACTACTTTTCTTGGCTCATTACCTAATCTAATTTCTTAAGCATCACCTGATTTTCTAACATTCCATTCCATTACCCTTGTTTTACTCTAGTTAATGTTCATCTTATATCTTCCTTTCAAGACACTGTCAATCCTATTTAATTCCAGTTCCTTTGCTGCCTCTGTCATCAGCAAACCGCAAGGTTTTTATTTCCTCTCCGTGGACTGTAATTCCCTATCAATTTCTTCTTCCATTCCTTCACAACTTGCTCAATGTACAGATTGAACAAAATTGGGGAAACCCTGTCTTAACCCCTCCCAATCACTGCGGCCATTTTCTTGTTTTTCTACTCTAATTATTTTCTGTCTGGTTTTTGCACAAGTTGAATATAACTCTTCGCTCCTTATATTTTACCCCTGATACCTTCAGAATTTGAAAGAATCTATTCCAGTCAACACTGTCAAAAGCTTTCTCCAGATCTACAAATGCTAAAAATGTAGGTTTGCCTTTCCTTAACCTATATTCTAAGATACATTCTAATGTGACTATTGCCTCACATGTTCCTACATTTCTCTTAAATCCAAACGGAACCTCCCCAATGTCGGATTCCATCAGTTTTTGCATTCATCTGAAAATAATTCATGTTAGTATTTTGCAACCATGACTTATTAAACTGATAGTTCTGTAATTTTCACATTTGTCAACACTTGCTTTCTTTGTAATTGGAATCACTATATTCTTCTTGAAGTCTGAGGGTATTTCTCCTGTCTCATAAATATTGCATACCAGGTGGAACAATGTGAATATCCAAGAAGACAAAACACATAATGTGGTAGATTTAGTGTTATAAGATTATCTAGGCTTATGAATGGCTAGTGAAAGCAGTAACTACAATGTACAGTAATGCTCTTAGGTCAAGAAATTCAGAATGTTAAGAGCAGATTACATTATGCATTTGAACAACAACTTTGCCAAAGCTGAGTGGGAAAGTTTGATTAACTGTGTAAAAGCTGGCAAACCAGTTATAATGCAGAAATAAAGGAAAGGGGTAGATGACAGAATTGCATCTATCAAAAGGAGGGTCAGTAATATCTTCACCAAAAAAATCTTGCAACAAATGCAATGTAGCCTGGTAACCTAGAAGGTATAGTAAACTCCAAGGCATGAAGACACAAAACCAATCAAATGGCAAAAAATTTTCAAATGTTTGTTAAGCTTATGGGACTTAACTGTGGGGCCATCAGTCCCAAAACTTGCAAACTACTTATAAACTACCTCATACTAAAGACAACACATCCATACCTGGGGGAGGATTTGAACCCCCAACGGGGAATGGCCCTGCACATCGGAGCATAGTGCCTCAATGTGCTCGACCACTCCACTGTGGCCTCAAATGGCACAATTACACTTAAAGTGCTACATAAGTTTTGTATGTACTGTACAAATCTTGGAAAATCTGCTACCTCAGGTACTTTAGACTAAAGAAGTCTACCTGATTTGAGACATGTTACTTGCAATTGTACTCAATCCCAGATTGTATACCAGACTGTATAGAAAGTAGGCAACTGACATAATGAAGTTATCTATGGCTTCTCATACTACGTATATGAAAAACATATCAATGATATTAGGGTGTCGCTTCTGATTTACTTGCATGTTATAAGCTAGAAAATTCCCTGCTGTCTTGAAATCCGTAATTGATGTCTCAGTTTATTACAAGGGAAGTGAAAAGCAGTCCTGACAGCTACAGGCCAACCACTTTCATTCACAGAATATCTAATGTCATAGACGACGGAACAGATAAAAAGGTTAGGATGAGTGGATAAATTTTGAAACCATCTGTGGCAACAATAATGGAGAAGAAAAAGATATACAGGCATTTTCAATGGGCTGTAGGTAGTTTCTATACAGCTGACTGAACCTTTGGTCACACTTACACAATATTCACCCTGAATGAGTTGTTAGCAGAGAACAATTTGGTCATGGCTCTAAATGAGCACCCAAGGTCACCTGATCTGTCACTGTGTGTGTTTACTTTATGTGGAGAGCCCTCAGGTCTAAGGTGCATTACAACAACTCTCATAGTGATGAAGAGCTGCAGCAGAACATTCTGAATGAGATAGCAGCAATTCCCACTGCGCACTTATCTGCCTTCAGCAATTTGCTGACGAGGCCCAAAAAATTGCAACTTATGAATGGTGGTCACTTTCATTATATACTGCAGTCAGATTACTAATGTACTTCCTTTCCTTTCTTTGTAATCTGGAACATTGTTCTCTGGGCCACTTCTATTTGCCTCATCCCTCCCTCATCCTGAAGAATACTGTATGAAGAAGTAACTAATATCTCTTGCTATAGACATTCTGATATGCTTTGAAAGCTTTTTTTTTTTTTTTTTTTTTTTTTGGTCTGAGCAAAGTAAAATTTCCTGGAAAGGCTTTTACAATATCATCTTGAATCTATACCACTCATTATTCTAACATCACACTTTTACCAAAGAAAATATTCTTGGTCCAAAAGTGTGTTGTTAGAATAATGTTTGGTGTAAACTCTAGATGTAGTTGTGGAATCTTTCCCGGAGACTAAAAATTTTTACTGTTACTTCCCAGTAGTTATTTTCTCTTATGTGTGCCATCAGCAAAAATATTGAGTTTTATAGGAGAAATAGTGAATCATGGATATGATACCACAAGATGATTTTCACGATTGTAAAAACCTGACTATGGTCCAAAAGGGTTTACAGTTCTCTGGTGGAAAAGTTTTTTTAAGTTCTCTCTCCAGATATTAAAAAAACAAATTTGAGAACAAGTCCATGTTTAAGGAGCATTTCAAGCAAATCTTACTGGAAAATATTTTTTACTGTTTAGAAGAGTTCTTTAGTCACAATGAAAAAACCTCCTTGGACAGTGGATTAGACATTGTGGCTGTGATATCATTTAGTGTAAGTTTTTGCAATGATGTAGGTGCTCATGAAACATTCATAATTGTTTTAATTGGTTTTCTATTTGTTTTTCACTTACTCTGTCTAATGTTCAATGTAGATTTTCTTTTCTATCACATACATGTGTTGCATACATGCTGTAACATTTCTTATGTATGACTGACCTCTACCTATGTAATGACTGTTTACTGACACACTCTATATCCACGTGAGCTTATTACAGTTGGATCATTAGATAAATAATTAAATAAATGATATTCTATTACACATCTAAATTTGAAAAATATAGAATCAAGGATAATGAACTATGATTAATAAATGTTTTCTCTTAGATGAAAAACAAGTTGTCACTGTTACTACATGAGTGACACAATATTCTCTTCTTGGCCCTTTTCGTCTTCATATATAGAGTAATTATAATTTCCTATTTCAGGCTTCTATAGATTGTAGAGGGTACTTAGTAGATAAAGTTTTACCTAGGAATTTATGTTTAGAAATGTACCATTTGGATGTAAAAAAAAGTTTGAAGATCATAGTACTTTGAAATTTTCCACTTCACAGTACATACACAGTGGGTACAATGAGCTTGGACATGTTTGCTCTATGGGATCCTGCAGCATGGGCACTGTTCTATGTTATGAAGGGCATCCTCCTCAAAGTTGAGATTGTGATGCATCCAGGGAGAAGCACAATCGGCTGTCCTAGCTGCAAATATCACTGCTTCTCACAGTCATTTTTGTAGTTGGGTAAAAGTGTTATGCAATGATCCGATCTTCTAACTTAGTTTATATCCAAAGAGTACATTTGCAGACATGGGCTCCTTGACAAAACTTTATCTATTAAGTACCTGTACCCTCCACAATCCCTGTAAGACTGTAATACAAATTCTGAGTTACTGTATCCCATGAAAGGTCTACTTAGTTCTTTGCCAGACTTAGAATATAATGAATTAAGTTTTCCAGTAATTCCTAAAATAGTTACAAAAATATTAGCAGAAAGTCATTTAATAAACTATCCATGACAGTGACAGACCTAGCACCAAACTTCTTTGAGAAGCATATATAGATCGTACTAATTGACAGCTGTTTTTGTGTAGTATAAGCAATTTACAACAGTGTTGTATTCTAAACCAAACATTAATACTATAAAATTTTATTACTGCGCAAATATCAAAATACATATCCTGTATATGATCAGAGTTTAATTAACAGTTATGGAAATAACAGATACAATCGTTCAATAAGTTATAGGAATTTTTTGCAACACCTGAAATTGGAAATGAGTACAAAACACTTTTCTATTGTCAAGGGAAGAAGGCAGGCCTGCAGTGACCTGAATGTGGCATGTAATTGATGATTCTGATTTAAAAAGGAAGTTTTCATCGCATTATCACAGGGGGTGGGAGACTTTATGGTAGCAGATGTAATAATGTAATAATAGTTGATCAGCAGTTTTGACTTTTGAAGTCAAGTGTGTAGTGATTTAAACCAAACCATTTGATAACATTGTTTCATATTTACTTTATATACTATAAAAAGGCCTTATATTGTGTTATGTGACACAAATTGTGGTAAGTGCTCAAGGAGTTTTGGTTTCTGAAACATCTCTTCCCTGAGGGGAACCACCTGTTAGTATTTTAGTAGGGGCACAGAGGCTTGCATGTTCATAGGAAACTGAGGGCTACACTGTTGGTAGTGTAACTACTGGCAGGCTCTTCCATGCCATGCCATATGGGCCTCAGTGAATGAATCAAAGCAACAATGCCCTACAATGATAAATAACAAAAGGTCAAAGGGGTAGTCTAATACTCCCATTTCACAGGATAAATGAAACCATTAAAAGGCCAAGGCAAGACACAGGAAACAGACCTACAGAACCACAATCTTGGTTTATGGGATGGCAGTTATCCATGAAGTCTATATGTTTACCAAGAGGACCTTCCACCATCAGATGGAGAGGGATCAGATGACTATCTTTAAGAAGATTACGAAGGACTCAGGTCCAGGACCTAGAGTCAGGAAGATCTATGTGGACAAAAGAGCTCTTGTATTTGTCTGCCAGAGGAATGGCTTAAGGAGAAGGTATCCAAGATATATCTGCAGGAGGAGACAGAGCTGTTGGTTAAGACAGCGGCCGAACTCTTCAGGAGTGCAAAAATATGGGTGCCAAAACTTCGTAAGGACACTCCACTGGAGACTCTCTGTTTCAGAAAAAAATGGGTATAAAACCAGGAGGACTCAACAGAAAACTGGAGGTTAATCAACTGGAAGGTTGTGCAAAATGCCCAAACCATTATGTTGTAGGTTGAAGAAAAGTCACTCTCAGCAATGCATAACAGAACCTGAAACTATACTTAGGTTGTTCTTCAGTTTCTTCTGATGAATTTCTTAATCAAACAGTCCACGAGTGTGCTGCCAGTTTGTAGTATCCAACAGGCACAATATATTGCAATCTTACATCTCACCATTGACCTGACAATGGAGTCATGTACACTCACTGAAATATTGTGTCAGTTTCACACAATGAACTGGCAGTACACCCGTGGACTGTTCATTATACTTAGGGTTCTCACAAGATGTAATCAGGATAATCAAGGATTCAGGAAGTGATCATAGTGGCAAATTGGAGACCTGTTAAAAAAAAACTTGCAACACAGTCAGAGAGCAACTGCCACCCTGAGTCACATTGGAAGACAGGAGACAGGAAGAACATGCAGCACTGATCTGTGAACCCTTTCAAGGTAAAGGAAGCATAAAGGAAATGGAGGTAAGTTGTAAGTTGATTTATGCCAGAATTCTAAGAACTCGAGAACATGTGTTTATGTTAAAAACAGTTTTCTGATATAACAATTAATAATGATGGACTAAATGTGTTAAATAAAGGTATTAAATATGCTCCTCCATGCCCCATAACAAATAAAGATTTAGATGCACTGAAAGTTGATGTTGAGCTCTCTCTAGGACAAAATATTTAGATTAAACAATTAGTAGCCTATGATATTAAAAGTGCTCCTAGTTTTTCTGCATTGTCATGCAATGAAATTAATATGTTGCAGAAATTTCAAAACAAAATAATTTTCAATGATGCCATTGTTTCTAAAGCTGATAAATCAAACAGTTTATTACTTTGAAATAAAAGTGATGAACAAAGTGAACCAGTTCCTCAATAATCCAGTGTTTCAGCAACTACTCAAAGTTCCAACTGCTAGTATCAATGAACAAGTTAAAGCCACTATAAAATCGTGTAAAAGTATTGTATTTGCAAACAACAGCTATATGCTAGTGAATATGAACCCTTTGGCTCCTAGATTATATGGCTTACCTAAATTACATAAAGATCTCATTCCTGTAACCTGCCCCTTGTTACTTACTAGCAAGACAACTACATTACTCAATTAAAAAGAAAATCAATTTTAAACCTAAGTTTAGAGTCAACATTCCATAGCTCTTGTAGACAGAATTAAACACATACAGGTTCCATCAAGTTGTAAACTAGTGTCTTTTCATGTCACTACTTTGTTTGCAAATATGCCTACTGATGAAAGTATAAAGATACTTACTGACCAGTTGCATAAATCTAAATTAAACCCCGTACAATTACATGACATAGTTACTGCTACTGAAGTATGTGTATAACAACATTATTTCCAGTTTCAAAAAAAGTATTACAATCCATCTGATGGCCTAGCTATGGGTTCTCCACTTTTGCATAATAATCACAAGGACAAGATAAGAGAAATTAGGGCTCGTACGGAGGCATATAGGCATTCTTTTTTTCCTCGTTCTATTTGGGAGTGGAATAGGAGGGGTAATGCCTAGTAGTGGTGTAGTGTACCCTCCGCCACACACCTTACGGTGGATTGCAGAGTGTGTATGTAGATGTAGATGTAGTCCCATATTATCTGAGAGTTTTATGGATAATTTTGAGCAGTTTTTCTTACAGAAAGAAACACTAAGTTGCAAAATTAGATACTGGTTCAGGTATGTGTGTGATGTGCTGTGTTTATGGACTGGTACCACTAGACAATTGGATACATTTTTAAAACATTTATATTCCCAACACAACAAAATTAAATTCACAATGGAACTAGGAGGATCTTCTATAATTTCTTGGCACTTACTATTGATATCAGCACAAAAAACACTTATTTAGTACTGTATTTATAGAAAATCAGTAGTAATTGCTAGCTCACAGCATCCACACAGTCATAACATGCAGCTTTTCATTCAATAGCGAATCACCTCATATTAGTTCCATTATCTGATTCTCCATTTCAAACAGAACTACAAACCATAAAATATATATCATCCCGTAATGGCTATAGTCCTGCCCTGATTGACAATATACTACATAAGAAAAAAATGATAAAAATTACACCACTTTTTTATTCTGGCCAACAAGAGCAAGTCAATAGTCAGATAAACTGATGTGTCATCCCATATTTAGGCAAGATTTCAGATCACCTTGCTAAAAAGTTAAACTCTCAAAATTAAAGATCTGCATTTTACAACATAAACAGCATTTCAAAATATTTATTCAACAGTAAAGACAAAATTCAACCCCAACACAGAGTGGTGTGTATAAGATCACATGAAGCCATTGGAAAAATCTATATGGGTTAGTATGGTAGGGCTGTAGCAATTAGATTATCAGAACATGAGAGAAGACCGAGGTTAAAAAGCAAAGATTCAACAATTGCCGAACATCTGCCCACAAAAAACCATACTTATGATATAGACCATGAAACCTTACATTCTCTCAAAAAAAGGCAGAAAAATAACACTATTGGAAATACTAGAAACCAATAAACATGTGGCAGAGGACGCCAGTATAGTATTAAGTGATCAACGCAGTTTCCATTTTCCCCTTTACTAAAATAATTTTCAGTTAGCAGTTTGTTATTAAATGTATCCACTGTTACCATTTCAGTATTATTTCACAATGTAACCTCCCCTCCCCCCCCCCCCCCCCCCCCACAAACACACACACTTTTAATGATAATATTCAAGCTTTGAACCTCTACTTATAAAATGTGCTAAGTAAATGTAATTAAGTGCCATGAAAATGTAACACTTTCCTGTGATCATATGAATTTGTAACTTCTGTAATTTCATAACATCTTTGTAAGTCGCACATCTATGAAGAAATGTTAGTGACATTCAGTTTTTACCTGATAACGGCCTCAGAAGCCGAAATCCAGTTACTAACTCAATAAATAATTTTGCCGAACATCAGGAATTTTTCCTTTTTGATACCATGGAATATCATTAATGCCAATGGTGGACTCTTGTTCTAGGGACCTTGGTGACCAATCCACTGAAGCAATGTGGGGAAGAAAGCACAAAAGAAACCATAGTGGCCTCAAATTATCTTGCTTACAGGGACAGTACTCCTCCTATCCCGGAAAGGGAGGAGACTGGTGGGCTGTTGTTCACAGCTGAAGGAGCTGATTCTGGTGGGATGGAATGTTAAACACGCAACCTGTTGTAGGGAAGAAAGGAACCCAATTGCAGTGGTGAGTATCTATTGGGAAGTAGCTTGAAAATCTTCAACAGAAAAAGGAAACCTACCTTTAGGAATAGAACAAGGGAGGAAATAACCGACGTAGCATTTTTGCCCATTTTAATGGGGACTTGTGTCAAGCAGTGGAATGTTGGGAGCCATCCACATCAGACCACATGTAAATTAACTGAAATTTAAATGGCAGCTAAGAATAGTATGACCTATAGAAATTTCAGGAAAACAAACTGAAATTCATGTAGGAGAGCATGCAATGTCATCTGCTATTACAACCTCACATTCAGATAACTGACGAGTCACTTCGTGCTAGACTACATAAAATCCTCACTAGAAAAGTAAGTAATCCAGGAGGTACTCTAATGAAGGAGGCTAATAAGTACACAAGGCCTGCTTGTGAGACACTGGAGGTTCTTTTTTTTCTTTATTGTTATTCCCCGGGTGGAGCAGGCTGGCAGCACCTGAGGTGCTCTTCAGCCTACAGACATTTTACATGGAATGAAGAATTTAAACAAAGTACAAATGGAGTACAAAAAGAGACAATATAAATAACATGGCGACAAAATGGAAGATGAGCATCATTTGAAATGGAGTGTTGGTGTGCAGTGCAGTATTACATAAAATCACATGGCATCGAAAATGGAGAAACACTTCATTGAAGCACTTAGTCACACAGACAGTTAAAAGACACAGGTGCCAGCTGCCGGATTGATGACCCCATAGTTAAGTCCCATAAGCTATACAAACATTTGAACATTTGTCAGCTGCCGGAAGGCCGTTCACAGTTGCATTACAAAAATAGTAAATATTTACACTGCGACAGAGAGACACACGATGCACATGCAGATGATGATGAATGTGATGGGTGTAGATGGGGAAGGAGAAAAAAGGGGGAGGGTGCAGAGGGGGGGTCCAGGTGGGGATAGTGTGAGGAGGGGCCACAGGGACGGGGGAAAGGAAGAGGGTTGGATGTCATCAGAAGCTGTAAGGACGGGAGGTGGGATTCCAGAGGAACTGGCAGGAGGAGGGGGGGGTGAGGAAGGAGGGGATCGGGGCTCTCTTGGTGGGATCAAGAAAAGAGGGGGGGAGGAGGAGAAGGGGGAGATCAGGAACGAGGGATAGAAGTCTGGCCGGCGAGTATCATCAGGGAGGGAGAGGATGTGGAAATTGCCACGGGAAAGGGTAAGGAGGGTGGACAAATGGAGAGCTGGCGGGATGCAGTGGTAATGGCACAGCAATGAACAGGAATTGGTGAGGAGAGGATGGACAATAGGATGAGGCGGGGGGGGGGGGAGGGGGGGGGGTCCAGTATACAGTAGAGGAAACAGAGACAAAGGTGCTCAATGAAGCGGACAAGGCAGGGGAAGGGGATGAGGTCATAGAGGAGCCATGTAGGAGATAGGGGGTAGGAAGGGATACAGAAGGTGAGGCAGAAGGAGTGGCGTTCCAGGATCTCTAGGTACTTGTAGAAGGATGGGGGGGGGGGGGGCAGCGATCCAGACAGGATGGGAGACGCAGACGGATAAGGGATTTTGTAGATATAGAGGAAGGTGGAATGGTTCAGGCCCCAGGTTTGGCCAGCAAAGTGTTTGAGGAGGAGGAGGCGGGCTTTTCCTTGGATGGTGTGTAGGTGGGGGGGGGGGGGTCCAGGAGAGGGTGTGATCTATGGTGAGGCCCAGGTCTCTGGAGGTTTCTCACCAAGACTCTATTTCTTTAGAGGGTCTGAAGGATAATACAGAGGAGAAGTTCTCTCCTGAGATGCACTGGGCCACAGGCAACAAATAGGAAACTGGGAATCTGTCAGAGAATGTTTTGACTTCAGAAAGGGAAAAAAAAAAATCCATTGGATGTTGTGAATGTTTAAACTGTTCAAGTCAATACATCCAGATAGAAACTTTTTAGCTCTAGTGCAGCAAGCATGAGAGGGGCTGATCAAAATCCTATGCAGGCTTTTTAGGGTTAACATAGAAGCAGGAATTACTGTAATCATTCGTAATGTCTGAAGGACAGGGAAGGGTGCCTTCATTCTGAAGTCAGGGAAAAATTATCATACCAAGGTTACGAGACCAATTAGCCTGTCTTAGTACCACCAAAAACATTAGGAAACCTGGTTAATGTGTGTGTTTGGGAAAGAAGGTAACTATGATACTTATAAGTGAAGCACATATCAACTAGGAAAATAATGTTGGACCACACTTCACTAACAAGTTGGGAAAGTGGGAATACTCTTCACTTTCAGGAAACTGCACTCTGCATCTTCCTGGATATAGAGAAGGACTTAAGCAATATAACCTTCAAATCCAAAGTTATAGATGCATAGGAGCATAGTATTGAAACCACTATATGTAGGTGGATTAAGAACATGCTACACAGCACAAAGCTAGAAGCCATCATAGTGGATGAGAATATGGTGATTAACACCATCAGGAGGTTTTTCATAAGGACATGTTTTGTCCCCGTTACTGTGGAATCTAGTTCTAAATGAACTCAATGAAGAATTAAATATCAGAAGAAACTTTTTCCAGAATACATAGTCATAGTAAAAAATCCCCAAATTTCATATTGCTGTCATAACAATGGCACAATGTACACTATTCACTGTGCAGAACTGGTACAAAACAGGATATCAGGGCCAGTCTCAACCTGTTGCAGTATCATTTGTGAGGAAACAGCACACATTCTGGAACTGGGAACTGTTTGATGAAACCTTATCTGCAGATGGAGTGACAAGGTTTTACATTTATGAGTGTATCCTATTTCCAAATGCATATTTTTGAAACAGAACGGGACATCTATGACCCACGGAATGTCAATAATATAAACGTGTCTCAGTGTAGAAAGTACTGTATCATAAATGTGTTTACAGATGACAGTTAAATTATTCAACAGCCTACCCAGTGATTTAAAACTGCAGTGACATAAAAAAAATCAGAGTTAACCTTAAGTCACTTCTAAAGAAATAGTGTTTTTATTCAGGAACATAATTTTTAAATTACAAAAAAAAAAAAAAAAACAGCTATGTAAACTGTATATATAGTTATAGCTCAACTGAAATTGTGTTTTTTTATTATTTGTAAACTGAATTTTGTGTTCTCTCTCTCTCTGACAATACCTTTGGGTCAAGAAATTCCCAATACACACCCTTCCCCATTCTGTCTTGGACGTATGGCACCCTATGAATTGCAGAGCCATTTGTGAAATCAGCCAAGTTATGTATTAATTAGACTTACTAAAAAATCCATATTCCATGTGGATAGAAATATAATTAATCTGTCAGTTTGCATGAATCAATACACATAAATGAAATTCTGTACTAAACTGTAAACGTTGCAGAACACAGAAGTCATTATTTCGACATTTCCTTTGGATCACTCCTCCATCCCAGCACTCTTAGTGTTTGGAAATTTCTTGTAGCATCTGACATTTAGAATTCAGCCAGATAAAAATGTCTCTCTAAACAGTTTTACTTTTTCTGAATCTCAAGGATAATTTTGTGATCTCTTTTTCTTTTCTCTCCAGGTGAACTCTGCATGTTGTTTTCCTTACTACACAAGGAATAACACAAAAAAATTCTCTTTACCTGCATCTCTCTTTTACCACCTTCTATCAAAAATTTTTTTTAACTTGTCATCAGCTTCCTTTTGCCACTCTAAAGAATAATTTAAACCTACATACCAGTCTGAAATGAGCCTGATGATATTCAGCATTACCTCTTTCTGACAAAGAGATATAATTTAGAAGATGCAGTAAAGATCTACTTTTTATGATACCCTAATGACAGTACAATAATTAAATGGAGGAGTGTTTACCTCTTTCCCTAACATTATGTCATAGTTTGTTGAACAGTAAATAAATTCCTCAACAACCCGATTGATGCACGGATATAGGATATTTCATAGCCATGCTGATGGAACATAGAGATTTAATGACTGCTTACGAAAGTAATAATGACAAAAAGAAAAATGCTATTTTCCCGAAATTTTCTCTTTATCACAAAGAAAAAAAATCCTATCTAATTATCTTAATGAAACCGTGGCATCGTCAGCACACTCTGGGTATCTTTATGTACTAGGAGCGCATTGGAGATTACTGAAGCGAGATCATTTAAACAGAGCTTCGTGCCAGTTTACCTTTATGAGGTAGTGGAGACATTTACTCAACACTATCGCTCATTGTGCGCATTGTAAAGGGCGCTTAAATGGAGTTTTGTTGTGAAAGTAATTCGTTTCTAACCGGTACCTGCGTACCTCAATTATGCTTACCTCCATGTGAGTCAGTTCCGATACTGTAGTACTGTGGATGCAGTCCTTGAAGCATTTCTCGAGCATATTCAGATACTCGTTAATGAAGCGTTCAACCTATAAACGAACGAGATGATTATCATGATTATCAACTACAAAAACGAATGGAGCTACATTGATAAATTGTACAAATTGCTTACAGAATCATCATTGTTTCTAGCCATAATGAGATGCGAGAAAGTAAATATACGGGATTCAGATTATTCCTGTTGTATGTTCCGGCAATCCCGCCTGAGTGGTGCACACAAACGAGAATCCTGATGCGCCAAAGATCGTATTCGGTGTCACCTGCGATGACTTGTATTCTAGTGCCATTCTTGGCAACACGGAGCCGATGTCTTACGGAAGGAGACGAAGCTGCACGAGGTAGCAGACGGAAAATACGCTTAAGCAGTTCACATAAATGGTTTATTGTATTGGTCTATGTATCCATTGTGTAGTTTTCGTTGTCGTAGTGTTAAATGTTTGAGCATTAGATAGATGATGAACTAAAATAAAAATCTGAAACGTTCAGAGTATGGAAAAAGCTGTGATTATAACAAGATTCTGAAGAAACACGTATCACAGGCACATTCATGAGCGTTGAGTGATGTCGCTACACAATTTAAAGGCTCTTTTTCGTTGTGTGTTTCGTATGACAAACAGTTCAACTAGCAGCGCAATCAAATGTGCCACGGAAGAAACGAATCTGCGTCGGAAAATAGTTGTACGAAAATTATATGTCCATTGTGAGACATTTTTAGTCCTTTCCCAGAAATTCTATTATGATCACTTTCATTGAAACATAATGTGTCGGTCACATCAAAAGAATTTGCATATTTTCAGGAATTCGGAAACTGGAAGAAACAGAATGACAGAAATACGTTCTACCTTCACACCAAAAGGTGTGGGTCGTATTGTACTTCAATGTTACATGGCATTCATTTGTATGTCATCTTTTAGGGCACAATGTATCTAAAATAATTATGGACATGCACCACGTGAAAACCCATGGAACAACAAAATAGGTGTAAGTTCTTCCAGCAGGCCGAGAGGAATTGCAGCCGCGGCAGAGCGGCTGAGCGCATTGAGGCGCTTTGCTACGATGCGCGAGGCCGTTCCCCGTCGGGGGTTGGAATCCCCCCTCGGGCATGATTGTGCTGTCTTTAGTATAAGGTAGTTCAGAAGTAGTTTGTAAGTTGAGGGACTGATGACCCCTCAGTTAAGTCCCATAAGCGTAACAAACATTAGAACATTTTTGAGAGGAATTGCCGCTTGGAATAAGGCGTCATGCACGGTCTGGGCGTCCGCTCCCGCCGGAGGATCGAGTCCTTGCTCGGGCAAGGGTTTGTGTGTTGTCCTTGTTGTAAGTAGTTAGTAAGTCTAGGGACTGATGACCATAGCAGTTTGGTCCAATAGGTTTACAAACATTTGAACATAATTAAAAGAAAAAAAAGGGGGGAGGGGGGGGGGGAGATTCGCTTGCTTACAGCACTGAAAGTAGCAAAAGCTGAAGATGGTAGCTGCAAAGTAAAATGAGAGGCTGCTGATGTGGGACATCAAAACGTTATTAATCAAGTAATCTTGTCAGAAGAAGAAAGAAACAAGTTGGCTGTTGACATCATAAACAAAATTTCATTCAATGTAATACTTGCCAAGGCTGTACTCATGGCACCGCAGGAAGAATATATGTGCTCTGATTAAATGGAAGGAAAGACAAGCTGAAACATGTCAGTTTATTATGAAAACCTCGTGTCTCAGAAAAGTTAATCCTTGTTTCCTTACGTGAAAAACCGTAGCTGCTTAGCGACGACATACCTGGTTTCTTTTCTCTCACTATAGCGTATTACTACATACCACTGACGGACTAATTGTTGAGAAACTAGGTCTTCTGACTGGCGATATAGGTAATAAAAAGTTAGTGATTCATTTTTTTTTTTTTTTTTTTTTTTTTTTTTTTACATACAAGGTTTTCAATGCAACGATACGGCAGTGAAAAGTCTTATCCAAGAAGACATTATAACATTTGAGCATTTATTTGCTTTAGCACTGGAGCGACTAGTTTCAGATCGTGTTAGAGCTGAGTTTGGCTTTTTCCGTGCATGCAAGAAAATTATTCTCAAAGCGCCAGGTTCTGGACATTCTGATAAAGAGCCAACAATGGGATCAACAAGAACGTGATGTAGAAAGACCGCACCGAACAAAAAAATATATTTATCTGCATTGCAAAGATGTGAAACGTCTGGGCAAATGCATTCGTACATTAATCAGCCTAGTAAGGGACAAATTGACAGGCTGCAAGAACACCCTCCTAGTGACTAAGCCGACCTCGGTGGCCGAGGGGACTGAGGCGCTCCAGTCACGGTCTGCACGGCCACTACGGTCGGGGGTTCGAATCCCCCCTCGGGCATGGATATTTGTGCCGTCCTAGTTCGTAAGTAGTTCATAAGTAGTTTGTAAGTTTAGGACTGATGACCCCGTAGTTAAGTCCCATAAGCTTTACAAACATTTGATTTCTAGTGACTAAAGCTACCTTGGAAGTGCTATTAAAAGAGCTGAAATATATTAACTCGATACGGTAGGTATTTCCTCTAAATAAAATACGGAATACCAATTATGGGCCTTTATTACTAGCCTCACGATAATACAAGACCGTTCAGTGACTTTGAAATTAACAATTATATTTTAAGGCTGATACTAAGAGCATGGTTCTTAAGAGACAGTTCCCTATTAGGTCCTAAGACGCCGACTGACTAGTAGACTTGCGCATAATAGTTTGTGATCGGGAGTGCTCACTCTAGTTCGCGGCCCTGCCGCGAACTAGTTCGTTCTTTTAGTTCGTCCGCTCCCAGTGACGGCTGAGCCGGCGTGGTCTGCGCATGCAGGTGGGGGGGGGGGGGGGAAGTTCCCCCACCTAGCTGCTTCATGCGCTTGCTTCTTGGACCGCTAACGATATCACGCAAACCAAAAGAAAAAGTTTGTGGATAATTTCACGCGTTTAAGTTTAGAGTTATCTCTATATCTTGGCATTATGGAATTTATTAGTCATATATTGCAGAGTGCAGAATACTTCAAAGCAGAAATTTTGTAGCACTGAACTATGTAATCTAGCAGGCAGACGCTCTCATCAGCAGAAGGCAAACACGTGATTTTTAATTCTGTTCGCGACATATCGCGCATCTTTTAGTTCGCGATCTATCACGCATATTTTAGTTCGCGACCGGTAGCTCTCCTTTTAGTTCGCAGCTCGGCCGCGAAGTAGGTCGCTCTTTTTAGTTCGTCCGCTGGTTTTGGCTTTTGCTACCGCTACTAAAACTACAGATGAGCTGCATCTCAGCTCGAAATGACGGCAACTGGCAGAAGGGAATCACGCGATTCTGCGCGCTCTCGCGTCCTCTCGCTGTTGCCCGTCAGTCTTCGGAAAAGGAGCGGACGAACTAAGAGGCGAGGGATCTGCGAACTAGTTCGCGTAGTTCGCCTGTGGGAGCGCTCTTCCGAACTAGTTCGTTCGCGAACTACACAAGACTACTGACTAGTACAGCTTCGCGCAGCCGAGAACTCCTATAAACTTCGTACATCTTCGGAAGTGTTCGTAAATGTTCGGTAATGGTGTTGTAATTCATTATGTATTGGAACATTATGAAAAAAATTAAATGATCAATGCCTACTTATGTTAACCCCTAGTCTGCTACTAAGGTCCACATGCCACAAAACATTGTTAAATAAAAAACATGAATAAATTAAAGATGTTAATTCGCGCCGCATTCTTTGTACTTCCCCGGCGTAGAAGCGCGGCGGCAGCAACGGACGATCCCATCTCATGGGAGCGTCGTTCTGGAGCTTTCGCTACCCCACCTCCTCTGCCAACAGTTCGCTGAATTCCGGGACCAGTGAATTCTGGGCCCAACCAGAAATGTGCGAATTCCGGGCCCAGTTTCCTGGAAACTACCTGCGCGAGGGCAGAGTCGCCCTGCCCCCCTGGGAGTCCCTGTCCAACGCAGTGGCTGACCGCTTAGACAGTCACTGCCAGTACGACTCTAAATTGCGTAGTATTCAGTTCATGCATCTTGTCTCCCAGTGTGCTTTAAGTTGGAAATGGAAGTGTCAACGACCATCCGTGGTAAGCCATGTGCGCACTATGACAGCTACTCAGATACCATAAGGAGAACCAAAGCAGATGGGACTGTGATTTGGCGCTGTTCAAAGCAAAGAACAAAGTATTGCCGAGGAATGCTTGACACGAAAGACTGTGAGGTGCTCAATGTGGAGCACCGGATGACGCTCGCATAGAAATACAGAAGGCAGTAAATCGGGCTAAGAAGAGATCAAGAGACGAAGAGACTTCGATTTCTAAAATATATACTGAAGAATTAGGTGACCTCCACAATCGAGGGTATCATTTTGTGTCTGAAATGCCAGAAGAGCTTTCAACGAAGCGGATATTATACAAGCATCGGTCCAAAGCACGCGGAGATCAGAAACAGCCAGAGACGAGACAAGAAGTCGATCTTTCGCCTGAACTTCTAAATATGAATGACGGTAGCAGTTTTCTCTTGAGCGATGACAACATTGGAGATAGGGTGATAGTCTTTAGTGGAAAAGCAGGAAGAAAGGCTTTAAAGACTAAACGAGACATTTTTATGGATGGGACCTTCAAATGTTGTAGCTAGCAATTTGCTCAAATATATACGATACATGCAGACTTTAGAAGTTCAAAGTATGAAACAAATATCTATCCGATGGCCTTTGCACTGTTACCCAACAAAAGAAAAGAGACATATATTCGTCCTTTCAGCAATCTTAAAAATAATATAAAAGAATGGAATCCTCAAAATGTCACAGTTAATTTTGAAATAGCTCCTATTTCTGCATTAGAAGTTGTGCTCCCGTCGGTTCAAGTTCATGACTGCCATTTCCGCATGAAGAAATCGCTCTGGAGGAAAGTGCAAGACTTGGGACTTGCTTCCGAACACAGAGAAAATGAAGAAGTAAGATTGCAAATTCAGATGTGTGCTTCTCTGGCATTCCTTCGACCGGAAGATGTCTGCGATGGCTGGCTCGAAATCCATTCACAAGCACCAGATATCCCGAAGCTGTCTCAGTTTTTCGACTATTTCGTAGACAGGTGGTCCCGATCAGAGTTTGGAGCTGCTAGAGACTGCGCCATCGTACCACCAACGCTGTAGAAGGTTGGCACAACAAGATTAATAATTTGCTTGGGAAACCGAATCCTAAAATTAAAGACGTAATCAAGTGCATGAAGACGGAAGCAGAGAACTCGGCACGTGCTTTAATGAGATCAGAGTTAGATATGGAGGGAAAAAGAAAGAAAAACCATATGTGAAACTCGATGAAAGAATGGCAAAAATAGTACAAAAGTACGAAGAGGATGGTGACATCAGGGCCTGTTTGAAAGCGATCTCTTACCTTCAAAAATTTGAATAAATTCATTGGCCTAGTTTGAGACAACGTATGTAAAAAAATGTACAAAGAAATAATAATTTAAAAGTTAATAAAAAAACTGATTTTAAAAACACCTCAATGACAATGTATTCTTGTAATTTAGCCAGTCCAAAGCTTGGATAAAGTGTGATGGGAGTCTGATTATTACGAAAATTCCGTAAACATAACATGAGCACTTCCTGGAAAAAGCGAATTTCTTATATGGAGAACTGTGACTTTTTGTAATATATTGTCTCTCTGACGCAATCATTTACATCTAAATCTTCAAAAAGGTTTTACTTATGAGCAGTTTCAGCCAATGTCAACAACCTCCAAAAACAATGGAAAACTTAAAAACCTAATTACAAAAATGTAATTTAAAAATCGTATCTATTCTTCTTTACAAAACTTTATATTAAAATAAATTAAAATAATATACTCCTCATTCCTCTGGATGGTATATGTAATGTAAAGAACATAATATACGATGGCGTACGAAAAAAGGGTAGGATTATGCACATAATTGAAGATCATTTGATATAACTCACATACAGTGCGTAGGTGACATAAGCTGTACACTTGACAGCAAAAAAAGTGGATCACTGCCGAATGCAACCCAACTAACGTAGTTGTGTTGCGGGTACTCCACATTCAAAACACCTGTAGAGTACAGTCGTTCGACTATTCACAATGGGTACCAAAGAAGCAGTAGAGAATATTCCTCCTTATCGCAGTTAGTCCACAACAAATAGAATACAGGTTATTAGAGAAGATAATGCAACGTAAATTCAATTTCAATACAATAAGTGACAAATCGTATACCTTGTTAAACTCATTCAATGACACAATGAGTTTTTGTTCATGCTCTGAATTTGAACGCACTGTTGACCAAAAACAGCTTGCGTTTCTGATCGAGACTCGATTAGGAATAAAGAGGCGTAAAACATGGACGTTTACATTGGTATCGGTTTACAATGCCAGTGTCCGAACCCTGAAATGTATGGTTAACTTAAGCATTGCATCAGGATCTGCATGAAGTTCAAATTGTTGCTAAGAGGTAACCACTAACGGTATATAAAACAGTGCAACTCAAAGGTGACAATATGAATCGTTAACAAAGCACGATCACACGTTAGATATTAAATAAATTCAGAAACAGCGCGATATTTCAACTTGAAACGACAATACAATTGACTTATTTCCCGGCAGGGACTCGAACCCGGCTACATTTGCTATTTAGTATATATATATACAAGATATGAAATACTTACTGTTTTCTCACAATTTGCGGGATGTGCACATGTTCCGCTAAAAGTAGCGGAAGTTGCGGTGGATTAGCCGAGAACACTGGGGCGCCGTGCTGCGGTGCGCGCGGCCCTTCGCCGTCGGGGGTTCGAGTCCCCCCCTTCATGCATGGGTCTTTGTGTTGTCCTTAGGTTAGTTTACCTTAGTTTAAGTAGTTTGTAAGGTACGGACTAATGATTAAGCAGTTGAATCCGATAGATTTACAAACATTTTGAAGTAGCGCAATAAATAACGTTGTGCTGCCTGGGACTCCAACCCCGCGCCTATCGTCAGTGTTGACCTCAGATGACTGGGTAACAACTCTCCCAATCTCGTTTACTAGTAATTAGGATCGCGCCGTTCGTAGAGACCTGGAGGGGTTTGGCATTTTGAAGAAACAACGAAAACTAATCCAACTTTGTTCTAGTCAGTAGCGAATGGACATGTGTAATGTTATTTGAAAGACGCCACAGTCCTAAATTACTTACTTGCCGCTATTGGAGGTGGAGAGGGGGATGTTTGCGATTGTTAAAAAACTGTTTCCCCAGCAGGAATCAAACCATATCTTAGCCATTACAAGATGGCATCAGCCCGATCAACTACCGATTTTCAGATGTGGTAGTATAATTTTTTTCGTCAAAATGGAGTGCAGAACACAAGGTACGAGAAGTAAAATAGTTCGGCGGTATCTGTCTACGTAACAGTAATTTCTTGGCTTCGCGGTCTGAGGCGTCTTGTCGCGGAGTTGCGGTCGCTCCAGCCAGAGGTTCGACTCCTTCCTCGGGCATATGTAGTTGTGTGTGTGTGTGTGTGTGTGTGTGTGTGTGTGTGTGTGTGTGTGTGTATTCCTTAGCGTAAATTAATTAAAGTAGCATGTAAGGATAGGTAGGGACTAATGACCTCAGGTGATTTGTCCATTAGGACTATAACAAAAAAGTAATATACCGTATGTAGAATTATGTAGCATTGCGTATGACAATATACTACGTTTTAGCATGCTCTCTGGTGATTTTTATGACATTCTGCTGTATGTTTATTTAACTATAGTCTCGTTTCGCTCATGTTTGTATGAAAAATGTGTGTGAAATCTTATTGGACTTAACTGCTAACGTCATCAGTCTGCACACTACTTAAACATAAGGACTACTTAACATAAGGACAACACAGACACCCAAGATCGAGGAAGGACTCGAACCACCGACGCGAGCAGAAGCCCAATTCAAGACATGATGCCTTAAACCGTGCAGCTACTCTGCGCGGCGCTCAAGAATGTAACATAGCTATTACCATAATAAACGAAATATTACGCATCTTAAAAGTAACAAGGAGCGTCGCTTACGCATTAGAAAACGGTTTCTAAAACAGGAAATATATACCATGTGTAACGATATAGTCTGTTGGGATGAAAGCAGAGGAGGTCAATCGAAACACCAGACCTCTGTATTTCACAGAACGAAGAATTTATTATAGGTAAGGGGGTATGATAGGACACGGTCTCATAGAGAGGACTGATACACAGTAACGAAAGCATAAATTAAAAGAGAGTGTATGCTGTCAACGGAAACCAATAGATTTTATCACTGTATTGTGAGGGAACCGATCAGAAGGGTAACTGAGGTTATGATGCAAGAGCGACGACACGAGTAAGAGAGAGAGAACAGAAGATAAATTAACTATTAATAAATGCAAGACCGTTTGCGTATTTCGTGGACAGAGGGTGTCATAATGGATGGAGGGGAGGAGAGAGACGTATCTGAAATAACAAAAATTACTTTGTCAGCGTCCATCTAAACGGATTACTCTGTTTGCATGAAGGGTGGGTATAAATGTAATAAAAAATATGATATTGAGTGAAAGGAGAAGCATTGAATTAAAATTTGTACCACAGGGAGGAATCGAACCCAGAACTCCATACTTACTTTAATTCAATACTTTTCCCTTCACTCAATGTCTTTGACAATATATTGACACGGAAAACTGTCACTAGGTATATAAATTTATAATGAAAATAAGATAATAAAGGAACTGTATATTAAAAAAAACTTCAATTTAAAGGTAGCTCAAAGGAACAAGAACCACATATTTTATTTCTGTTGCCAAGAGATCTTCCACAGTCTCTCACTTACGAAATATGAAAATAGAGATGAGATTAAAATAACAATTGAAGGACTAATAATTTATTCAGAATCCCTCATTATTTGTTTCTTCCATTATGCATCTCAGCATATAATCTATAACGCTATCGGACCAGCTTCTCTTCAGTAAATGCGACGACTCTATCTCGAGTTGATTGCTCACAGTGAGACGGCCTGATTTGTATTTCTGCTTTCCGCTCTCACTATGAAGCCAGGAACTAAGCATTCTGTATTTACGTCAGAGCCCCGCTTTGTGCCGTGCTGGGGGCTGTTGCCCGCGACCGCCAGCTGGCTGGTTTCCGCCAAGTCTGGCCTTGGTATCAGCTGTGTTTGACCGGCCTGCCTGTAGCTCGCAAGCCACGGCTAATACAGCGAGACTCAGCCCTTGAAGTATGAAACGTTTCTGCAAACCTACCCTAACGTGTATTATAAACTACCACACCTAGAGCTATTTTGCTATAAAATGAGCAGCCACGTTATCTTTTGACACTTCAAAAATGTTCAAATGTCTGTAAATCTATCAGTCCAAACTGCGTGGTCATCATTCCGTAGCTCACAAACTACTTAAACCTAGATAAACTAACCTAGGGACAAATACACACACCCATGCACCAAGGAAGACTCGAACCTTCACGGCGAGCAACCGCGCGCTCCTCAGCGAGGTGCTTTAGACAGCTTTTTTATACTTTTATTTATTTATTAATTTTTTTTTGTTCTATCGGTTGTTTTCTTGGTTGCGGACGCTGATCATTTTTGTTCGTTGTCGTTCGGTGTGTTGTTGGCTCAGCTTTTTTATTACAGAGGGCGTTGAGCCCTCTGACCGTACGCGCTGAGCCACGGCGCCCGGCGACCGCTCGGTTACTCCACCGTGGCTTTGACTCTTCATTCAAAATATTTAACGAAGTGAAAGAATAGAATCATGATAAACGTAGTACCACAAAATTTTCACATGGATAGCAATCATATAACATAGAAAATTATTCTCTCTTTTGAGCGCTCTGCATTAGATCTAGACGTAATGAAATATGTAGTTATCTCAGAAATGTAAGCATTTTGTAAAATTAAACAGTTCTGGTCGCGACAACACAAATGTATACATGTAGTATATCATTCACGTTTTGTGTACTTATAAAGTGTTTTGAATGTGTCTGTAAACAATAAGTGCTAAACATCGGAAATTACCTTCTGCTGGGGCTCCTCATTTACACGATTGTTCTGTTGTTCACAGTGAAGTGTTTCGTAATGGGTTCATATAATCGCTTCAGTTCCTCGACTGTTCCACGCTTATACTAAGCTCGAAATACTACTACTACTAATAATAAATACAATTGCCAAATAGCGTATGTGCGAGTTATAATCTGATATATTCTTTCAACTTTCTCGACGTCCTCCCTCTGTTCCATCAGGTAATAATCGCACACTACTCAGCAGTACTGCAGGAGGGGGAAAAATTTTCAAATGTTTGTGAAGCTTATGGGACTTAACTACGGGGTCATCAGTCCTTAAACTTACAAACTACTTATGAACTACTTACGAACTAGGACGGCACAAATATGCATGCCCGAGGGGGGATTCGAACCCCCGACCGTAGTGGGCGTGCTGACCGTGACTGGAGCGCCTCAGTCACCTTTTTTTTTTTTTTTTTTTTTTTTTTTTTTTTTTTTTTTGTCCCTACAGTTACAATCTACTTATGAACTACCTTATACTAAAGACGACACAAACATCCATGCCCGAGAGGGGATTAGAACCCCCGACGAGGAGCGGCCTCGCGCATCAGAGCATAGCACCTCAATGCGCTTGGCCACTCCACTGCGGCGTTGAAGATACCAAAAATCGTGTTGGCATTCTATAAATATGAAATTAGTTTGAGAGTACTCAGCAGATCATGAAAATATAGTATCGCCAAAGTCTCACAAGAGTAAAGATTTAGAAACCTTTGCCGGTTTGATGTTAATTTTTCTAGATATTTCATAACGCTGGAAAAAGTATTTGTTCAAACGTCCTGCTACATGTAGATATCAATACAATGGATCTGTAACTCAGTGGATTACTTTTATTTTCTTTATATATCTGTGCAACATTCCATTCGTCTCCTTTACTATAAATACATCAATGCTTGACCTCACGTCGTAGGAGAAGTAATTAAACCATGCATAATGTGTGTACAAGATGTTCTCCTAAGGTGCTGGACCAGTCGAAAAAGACATTGACTGTAGACAAATGATCTTCCTGGTACGTCTATGGTAGTGAAATGACAACACGGTGGATCATGTCTGGTGATAGTTGTACTGCTTCCTGGAATGACAGAGAAGAATCTAGATTAAAAGAAATAACCCGACCCAAGCTGCTTGTGGTCACTGAGTGCACGCATTGGGGAAGTTGAACAGTTGTGCCCAGCCGGAATTCGGGCCCATTCTTACTGCTCTCTGAGCAGTTACGGTAACTAATTCACGAGCGGGAAAACAACGATCAACGCAGGTGCGCGGGCTACCACTCCTCTCCCCCCTCGTCACCCACAAAACTCATACTTCCTCACACTGCTCACGTAGTTTCCAATTTGCAATCACTGCTCGTGGCACTTTGCCGATTATCTCGAGATTTCAGGCGTAGTGTGCATTTGCGTTGAAGGTTGGAGTTGTTCTCGTCTCCTCCTTAATTATGTATATTTATGTGGTGTCTGTTCTTTCGAAAGGACAGTCACGACACATATTTGTATATAGAAGAACCTTTCAAGATTCACTTATTGGTGGTATTCCAATTAAAATGTCTGAAAATTGAACTTCGGTGTGTCATTTACTTATCACATATATATTTACAGTCAACGGTGATGAATTTCACTTTACAATTACAACTATTCTCGATCCCTACTTTCTCAATTATCTGCATCGGCCTTCACAAGGGCAATGAGGAGGCGATTCAATCTGCAGTTGTTCGCTTCCTTCATGAAAACGTCGACGCTCTTTAAAGATTAAGAGGCAGTAGCTCTCAGTTACCAATTGGAGCGAGAGTAATATTTTACCCACTCTCTGACACAGCTACAAACTGCTATATCGAATTCAGAAATATTTGTGGCAAATTATGCTGCTGTCTAGTAAGCACCTCGGAAAAGCAGATCCAATTTTAAAATGATATTGAAGTTATATCTTCACGATGCAAATTCGACAATTGACCCTAAACTTAAATATGCGTATAGTTCACCACATTATTACCAGAAAATTTTCGTCAGTCCTTGAGAAATCGATAAAAAAAAAAAAAAAAAAAAAAAAAAAAAAAAATTAAGGATTATGCACCTAACAAAATTTCTGGTGGGTACAATTGAAAACAACGTTAACTACGAAATATACATGTTTTGGTGAAGATAAAACAAGCGCCTGTTATTGACACAACCATTAGAAGATTAAAACGTCTCCCTAGGAGGCTATAAACCCTACAATTGCTCCACCTCTTCCGCAGTATTGCTGAGCAATGTGCGATTATTACCTGACGGTATAGAGGAAGGACACTGAAAAAGTCTAACGGTTAAGACGTCCGCCTAGTAAGCATGGAGGTCCGGGTTCGATTCCTGGCCGCACCACAAATTTTAATTCAATGCTTCAGATCTATCAATAATGTCTTTGATATCAGACTGTTTGGTATAGTGGATTCGCGGAAAGAATGTCTCGGATTTTTTTTTTTTTTTTTTTTTTTTTTTTTAACTTCTTAGGTTGGGGAGGGGGCGGAGAAGGCAGGGGGGTGAGGTGGGGAAGCAAAATATTAAAGTAAAAGAGTTTTCAGAGTAGCACGCTTCTTCTATGATATTTCAATCACCAACCTTCTCCTACAAATGCAAAGACATTTTATACTCATTACCGTACAAAGTATGTTACAATTGTAATAAGGCCGCGTAGAGTACACGCGCGGTCTAAGGTGCACTGTCATGGATCGGGCTGCTGCTCGCGTAGGAGGTTCGAGTCCTCCCTCGGGCATGGGTATGTGTGTGCTGTCCTTAGAATAAGTTAGTTTAAGTAGTGTGTAAGTTTAGGGACTGTTGAACTTAGTATACCACACACATTCGAACATTTGATTTGAATTTTAAGAATAATATAATTGTAATTAGAACTCGCATATATCCTTTTTGGCACTTGTTTTTCTCGATCTTCGTATAAGCGTGGAACAGTCGAGAAACTAAAGCGATCCTATGAACCCATTACGAAACATTTCACTATGAATAACAAAAAAATGTGTTAATGAAGGGCCTCAGCAGAAGGTATTTCTGTTTCATAGCACTTATTGTGACAATGAGAGCACTTTATAAGTGCACAAAACGTGAATGATATACTACATATATATATTTGTGTTGTTCCCACCAGAATTGTTTAATTTTAAAACATACGTAGATTTCTAGGTTGAATACATATTTTCTTGTGTCTAGATCTAATGCAGAGCGCTAAAAATATAGTTTCAAATGTTCAAATGTTTTGTAAAGTCTATGAGACTTAACTACGGGGTCATCAGTCCCTAAACTTACAAAATACTTATGAACTGACTAAGACTAAGGACGGCACAAATATCCATGCCCGAGGGGGGATTCGAATCCCCGACCGTAGTGGCCGTGCAGACCGTGACTGGAGCGCCTCAGCCTCCTCGGCCACCGCGGCCGGCAAAGATAGTTTCCTGTGTCGTATGATTGCTATCTAGGTGATACATTATGTGGTAGCTGCATTTATCATGATTCTATTCTTTAACTTTGTTAAATATTTGAATGAAATGTCAAAAGATAAAGTGTCTACTCATTATATAGCAAAATTGCTCTAGCTGTGGTAGTTAACACTATACACTTAGATAGGTTGGCAGAAGCCGGCCGCGGTGGCCGAGGAGATTGAGGCGCTTCAGTCACGGTCAGCACGGCCACTACGGTCGGGGGTTCGAATCCCCCCTCGGGCATGGATATTTGTGCCGTCTTTAGTATAAGGTAGTTCATACGTAGTTTGTACGTTTAGGGACTGATGACCCCGTAGTTAAGTCCCATAAGCTTAACAAACATTTGGACACTTGGTTGGCAGAAACGTTTGAGCCTGGTTTTGTGGTCTGTGCCTGTATTAGCCGTGGCTCGAGATCTATGGGCCGGCCGGTCAACCACAGCTTGTGCCAAGGCGAGGCTTGGTGGAAGCCAGCAAGCTGGCATTCGCGGTGATGCCCAACAGCCCCCAGCACAGCGCAGAGTGGGGCTCTGACGTAAATACAGAATGTTTACTTCCTGGCATCATAGGAAAAGCAGACAGCCGAAATACAAATCAGGCCGTCTCACTGCGAGCAATCAACTCGAGATAGTCATAGCTCTTACTGAAGAGGAGCTGGTCTGACGACGTTATGGATTCTACGCTGAGATGTACTATAAAAGAAACAAATAATGAGGGATTCTGAATACATTATTAGTACTTTATATTGTCTTTTTTTAATCTCCTAAGTGAGACTATAGAAGAAATAAAATATGAGTTTCTTCTTCCTTTGAACTGCCTTTAAATTGATTTTTTTAAATATACAATTTATTTATTATCCTATTTTATTATAAATTTATATACCTAGAGACAGTTTTCCGCGTAAGTATGTCAAAGAAATTAAGTGAAAGGAAAAGCATTGAATTATAGAAAGTATGGAGGTCTGGGTTCGATTCCCGCCTGTGGCACGAAATTAATTCAATGCTTCTCATTTCACTCAGTATCCTATTTTTATTCATTTATACCTAGACTCCATACTTACAGAGTAATCAGTTTAGATGGACGCTGTTAAAGTAATTTTTGTTATTTCAAATACGTCTCTCTCCTCCCCTCCATCCATTAATACACCCTTCGTCTTTAACAAAATATGTAAGCGATTTGTCTTGTATTTATTCGTTGTTAATTTTTGCTCCTTTCTCTCTGTCATCTCCCTTAAATTATAACCTCAGTTGCCTTTTTTGGTCTATTCCCCCAAAACTCTGTAAAAAATTTGTGGTGTCCGTTAAAACAATACTGTCTCTTTTAATGACTGCTTTATTTACTGTCCATCGGTCCTCTCTATGAAGCAGTGTTCTTTTATATCTCCGGTAATCCATCCTTCGTTCTGTAAAACATTCGTTCCTTTTCTCTCGGCCCTAAAACAAACTGTGATACATGTCTAAGTAAGGAGTACTTTGCAAGCATTTCACTCTTTTATTTTCCAGTTCTACACTCCTGTTCATTCCTAGATCCCGCCCTCCCTCCTGCTACCCCTCCCTTGAAATATTTATCTGCATCTTCGTGCTTCTTTTCACAATTTTGTGCTTGGCAGTTTTTTTTAATCACTTTCATTATTTCTCTGTCGTTGACTCTCGAAAAGCACATGGATATAATGGACAACTGAACCTTACCGTGCAAGCACTATTGTCGCCATTAAAATGGACATCTATTCTGACAAATACCAGTATCCAAGATTTGAAATGGCAGAGACTGAAGTTCTCCCCCATCCTTCCCAGTTGGATATTACGCTTCGCATGTAATCGCATTTTCGATGCGACATTGTATCAGAATCCACATTGCTGTTTTGTAACCTCAGTATGACTACTGAAGGCAACCATACAGTGAAGAATAATTGCTCGACTTGCCAGTTATCGGATACCTTGTCACTGACCATACTAGTAAATCACAGAAACCTCCTTCATCGAAGTCTGTTTGTGTTCCTCAACGTGGTGAATAAATGTCAAAACGAAGTTATTTTCCGAATTTCAAATTTTTTTAACGCATAATCCACGTTTCTCATAACTATAAAAATGCCTAATATTCAAGTTATCGTGGCAACAGCTACCCAACAATCTTTATAATAATGAGCTCATAGTTAAATAAGCTTATTACTAAATGCCATACCAAATCGTAATGTAGCATACTAAAACGTAGTATAATATCATGCAAAATCCGCAATAAGACGCCTCACACTACGTGGCCATCCCGTGCGGCCAAGAATGTCTTACCTAGCCAGACACCTCTGAGTTCTTTGGTCGTACTGTTTAATGAGTACTCCATGATGACAAAACATTATGCCAATGCATCTGTAATTCGCTGGAGGCCGGGATGAGGTTAACTTGCAATAGCTAAGGTATGGGTCCGATTCCCGTTGGGGGGGAACAGTTTTTAACGGCCACAAAAATACCATCTACACCTCCAGTAACTCCAATAAAGAACGCAGGACTCTGCCTTGTTTCAAATCAAAATTGCACATGTCCATGCGCTACTACATTAAACAAAGTTTTCGCAAAATACCAAACCCCTTCCACGTCTCTACGAACGGTGTGATCCTAACTACTGGTGAACGACAATGTGACAGTTGACGCCTCATGGTGTCAGGTCAAGAGTGACGGTATGTGCAGGGTAGGAGTGCCCGGAAGAAACAATAAATATATTAGCAGTATTCCTTCCTATTATACAATAGCAAATGGTGCTGGGTTCTAGTCCCTGCCGGGGAAAAATTAATTGTATCGTCGTTTCAGGTACCAGTATAACGCTGTTTGTGAACATATTTGATATGTGACATCTGAATGTGCTTAGTTGACAAATCATCAATACACTTTATTCTGTTCCACAACTTTATGATGTATGACATCTGTGAATTGCACTATATTACGTATCTTCAGCGGTTACCTCTCAGCAACAATAGGAGCTTCACGTTACTCCTGGTGCAGTGCTAAGATTATCATTTATTTCTGGGTTCAGACATCGGTCTAAGAAACTAATGAAAACGTCAGTGTTTTACGTCTAATTATGCATAGAGATCACGCGCACTTAAACGTGGCCCCTGAGCTGAGAATGTTGGGAGCTGAAGCTTGCATTCAGCTCATAGCGGATTGGCTGTTAGAACAAGCCCCGCCTCTTTCCCCCAGTGCCGGCAGCTTACGGCGTATAGATTACAGGCTTTAAAAGAAACAACATGTAAGGGGTTAAGGCGTTACAGATGGAACTCGAAATTAAGCATCACTTTAATGATTGAGTAATAGAAAAAGTGGAACGCATATCTACGAAATGTTAATATTTGAAAGGGACTTATTAAGCGGGTGTCTGCCTCTTTTTATTGTCGTAACAGAATAAAAATCAGAATTCTTCACAGCACTTTCAAGGACAGCCTTCTTTCTTATAAAAGTAGTCGTCGGGGTATGTGGACTTATTTTAGCAAATAACAAAGTGGAAGACAATAATCAATGCGAAGCACAAATCAACAATACATTGACGAGGTCTACGGTGTTACGAGGTAAGGTTGGTAGAGAGCATAAACATTCCGAACTCAGCCGAATTCCGCCGATCAGAGAGGGGCCACGAAAAAGTGCGTGACCTGTAATCGCATCTCGATCTGGCATACAACTGGTTTTTTGCTTAACAGTGCGTTCAGATTCAGATCATGAACAAAAACATATCATGTCACTAAACAAGTGTGATAACGTATCTGACTTTTCGCTTATTGCAACTAAATTTAATTTACAAGTGTTACTGTCTCATCTCTAATGACGTTTATTCTAATATTTGTTGTACGAAAGTATTGGTTTGTACCTTGCCAGAATGCCATAAGGAGAAATAGGAGACTTACTTAGTACCTATTGTGGGTACGTAATAACTGTACTGTGCAATGATTTGACGACCTGCGACGCAGCTGTGCAATGGTGGTTGCATAGCGTCAGGTGCGGTCTCCACTTAGGAATTCAGGGGTGATCCACTTTTTTTGCTGTCAAGTGTACATGGCTTCTTCTCCCGCTCCTACCACTACATGCGCATATCCCCTGTACGTGATTTCAAAGCAGAATAACAACTGGCAAGCCGTCAGAAAAACTAAAACATACATTTTTGGAAGCAAAGAGTTAAAACTGCGTTCAGAACGACACATAATCTTAAAGTGCGATTGCGTGATAATATACCGCAAACGAAGCCAAATATGCAAATTACGGGGTTTATGAATGTCCTGTCGCTGAGAAGCCCTCCATACGTGGCGATTTGAAGAAAATACTTATGGTAGCAAGAAAATTGCATTAGGTTTGCATTTTGACAAGGAGAAATTTAGCATAGATAATATTGAAGATCAAATGGAAATGGTGTATAAAAGCAACTCTACGTTGGAGATACAGATTGCAAAAATAAATGAGCAAAATTAATTTTCCCCTAATGCCTACTTTAAGATTTATGATGTTATGCCGTCCTGTCAGAGCCGCGTTAACACCGCCCTTCAAATGACCACCAACGGAAACAAAATGTCCTGCTGCCGGAAGAACAACGTTGAATGTTGACATAATGTTCAACGATATTCCCTCTTTTAAACGCGTGTAGCAATGGATCTAATTTTTTCCTGTTTTCCCTTGTTTTACGATGCATTCTCTGTCATGGTATGGAAAATCATGTCATTCATTGTAGCCATAAGCACGCACTCTTATTATGCAAATTATTTTATGGTTCACACACTCTCGTTTTAATATATGTCTTAATACTCACGTTCATATTGCTGATTCTATATATTTTACATTTGGCAATACTAATAAAGTTATGCAGGATTATAATTGCAAAATAGAAAGGGTTTTCCTGTTTCCAAGTCATATATAGGGGCCATGCATATTTAGCGCTATGAGTGATATGGAAAGGAATACGCAGATTATTTCACCTATACGTGCACATTCCTGGTTCATGTACATTACATGTAGGTCTAACATTCGCAGGTCGATGGGTGTGGAACATATTTTATTTTACGTTAATTTAAATATTCTTTGTCAAACAGACGTGATTTTAATATTCTGTGTTTGTAATTTCGTTTCCAGGTTTTCCATTGTAGCTTCTGAATATCCAATCATAAGTTAAAGTTGTCGATCAGAAACTACATGAACACTTCCAACTGTATCACTTTTGGTTCTTCTTTGATCATTTCCACACCTCTTTCCTCAGTACAGCACGTAAAGCTACGTTTTCACGGGCCATAAAAATTATTGCCGACAACACTGGCCCACAATGTTTTCTGGCAACATTGGAACCACTCGAATTGAAGCCACATGTACTATAACAATGCCGGTCACTGTTGCCTTGTAATGTTTGTAGAAAAGTATTTCAGGGCCGAGTGTGTTTACATGAACCAAGCTACCGGCGCAAAATAATGAAGTCGGCTCGCTTACCTGCCGGCCGGCACCCATCCCGGCGTGATGGAGAGGGAGGTGGGGGGGGGGGGGGAAGGAGGATTAGCGGCGCCGGCCGCGGTGGCCGAGGTGACTGAGGCGCTCCAGTCACGGTCAGCACGGCCACTACGGTCGGGGGTTCGAATCCCCCCTCGGGCATGGATATTTGTGCCGTCCTAGTTTGTAAGTAGTTCATAAGTAGTTTGTAAGTTTAGGGACTGATAACCCCGCAGTTAAGTCCCATAAGCTTAACAAACATTTGAACATTTTTGGATTAGCGGCCCGACGTTTTCCGGGCCCAGAATTCACTGGGCCCTCGCGACACCCTGCCAACGCCATATGGTGCGTCTCGGCCGTGGGAACCTACAATGGGGTACGCTGCCTAGCCGTTCCCTGCCGCACAAAATCTGCTGATAAATTCATGCAACAAAATAAAATAAAAATTCTATCTACCTATAGGAACCCTTGCAAGGCTCATTATTCTGACAAAGCGAAAACTCATAAGCTAAATCCAGGACATCCGCTGAACGCACAACTTTTAAGCGCAGAGGTGGCTCATCAGCAGACAGTTGAAGAAGAATGCTGGTTTCTGGCATCTCGTTCTGAGATGAACGCCGCATTTAAAAAAAAAAAAAAAAAAAAAAAAAAAAAATTCAGAAAAATATACATATCAGATCGGAAATTTGATTTGTATTAAATATCAAGCCAGCATACATCAACATACTTGCACGTTCATAGATTCCAGTATCGGATGGAACACGTGCACTCTGCCTACAGTGGAGGCCGCTGGATGGACTGGCCGAGCGTTCTAAGGCGCCTTGCTGCGGTGCACGCGGTTGCTCGCCGTCGGAGATTAGAGTCCTCCCTCGGGCAGGGTGTTTGTGATGTCCTTGGCATCAGTTACTTAAAGTAGTTTGTAAGCCTAGGGACTGATGACCAACGAAGTTGAGTCCCTTAGATTTACAGACATTTGAATTGGCTGCCTACACAAAATAAGACAGTCATACAGTTCAGCCAACACCAATATCTTTTCGTGATGTTCATAACGACATCCATGAAGATACATTAGGCACAGTAGCGGACCCGGCGGTGGGGGGAGTGGAGGAGGCGGACCACCCCGGGGGGCCTCAAAATACCTCGTAAGCAGGTTATTATTATTACTATTATTATTATTAGCACCCTTTGCAATTCGTTCTGGGGCCTCCAAATCTTGAAAGCTATATATATAGCCTCTCGTCCTGTGGGGCCTCCAAACCTCAAGTTACTGTTTGTATAATAATATATGTATTTCCAAGCGGACGGGAGAGGGGGGCTCATTTTGTTTTGCCGCCGCCCCGGGCCTCCGAATAACAGAGAGCGGGCAGCCCGAGCGGGCACTGTGTTGCATTCTGCCTCACCGCCTCAGTCAAACAGAAAGCGGGCGCCCGCGCTGCCCGCCGCGTGCAGCGGGCAGGCTGTGGTTTTCTACAGAGACCGCGGCGGGCAAGCGGGAGTAGTGTGGCGGAAAAAAACGCAAACTGATCCATCTGGTGCGTCCAAAGCCTTTCTTCTATGTCATACGTGACCCAGAATACAAAAATGTGTCTAAGAAGACAGACAGTTGGAAGGAGATATGCAGAAGTCCGAATCAAACAGATATTAATTAATTTTTCTTAATTACAAACCAATGTATACCTGCTTGTCTAATCCAAACTATTACATGAAAATGAATTAAGCGAAATATTGAAAATTACAGTACATTTCTGATTGTGTTGTGCAAAATACAGTTATAAACGTAAGAAAAACGATGTGGTTGGACAAACATCAACGCAGATAGTGCAGAAAATAGTTGTTGGCTGCCAACTGTACATACAACTTGATGCCAATACCTTGTTACTGATTGACGAAATACGCAAGAAATTGGTTTCTGTTTTAGTCTTAGCGTTTTCGAAAATGCATTAGCATTTAGGTTATCAATCTGCTCCTATTGTTCAGTAGGCACGTAGCTTGCATTGCTGCGGAGGAAATTATTAGACAGCACGCTGCTTCCAAATCTTTATTTACAGCATCGGTTTGTAGGTCTATTGGCCCTAAAAAGACACGCCATTTTTCAACAAGAATTTCCACTAAATGCCGTCTCTTGCAGACGCATTTATTGTAAATATGCCTTTTGAGGACTTCCAAGGCTGCAGCTTTAGGAAAGGGACATATTAAAGAATTCTGCAATTTAAACCATCACCTACTAACGCGCGAGGCACACGAGTGCTTGTATCCTGCAATGGCTTTCGAGACAATATTTTCTCCTCGTATAAATCCGCGGAGAAATGTAGTGTTTTAAAAAATAATACTGTTCAAAAATGTTCAAATGTTTGTATAGCTTATGGGACTTAACTACGGGGTCATCAGTCCCTAAACTTACAAACTACTTATGAACTAGCTACTACTAAGGACGGCACAAATATCCATTCCCGAGGGGGGATTCGAACCCCCGACCGTAGTGGCCGTGCAGACCGTGACTGGAGCGCCTCAGTCCCCTCGACCACCGCGGCCGGCAATAACTCTGTCACTGTGTCTGCTCTAGCTGGCCACAGCAAAACCACAAAACCAAATGTCAAATCTGCTTTTGCCTCCAACACATATAATCAAAGAATTGGTCCCTGTATTACTTAATCTAAAATGGAACAAAGTATACAGTCTCAGACACGGCTGGTCTCTAAAGAAATTAAGAGAAACTAATGTAGACCTACCACAAGGACTGCCATATTGGATTTATTATCATAAAAATTTGTCTGAAATATTTTTTGTCTAAGCTTCCTTAGTATTTTGCAGTTCACATTGTAATTAAGCTCTTGCTACTTCTCTCAATAATATAAAAAGTGAATATCTTCCCTTAATAGATCTGAAGTATGGCCTACTTGACTTTATGTTCTCCTATATTTTCCCCTCTACATCTACATCTACATACATACTCCGCAATTCACCGTAAGGCGCGTGGCGGAGGGTACACTGTACGACTACTAGGCATTTACTTTCCTATTCCACTTCCAAATTGAACGAGGAAAAAAAGAATGCCTATATGCCTCCGTACGAGCCCTAATTTCTCTTATCTTGTCTTTGTGATCTTTACGCGAAATGTAAGTAGGCGGCAGCAAGATCGTACTACACTCAGCTTCAAATTCCGGCCCTCTAAATTTACTTAACAGAAATTCACGAAAAGAACGTCGTCTTTCTTCCAGCGATCCCCAATTGAGTTGCCGGAGCATTTCCGTGACACTCGCGCATTGGTCGAACCTACCGGTAACAAATCTAGCTGCTTGTCTCTGAACCGCTACTATGTCTTCCTTTAAACTGACCTGCTGCGGGTCCCAAACACTTGAGCAATACTCAAGACGTGGTCGTACAAGCGTTTTATACGCGGTATCCTTTACAGGTGAAGTACATCTTCCCAAAATTCTCCCAATAAACCGAAGTCGGCTGTCCGCCTTACTCACAACTGTCCTTACATGCTCTTTCCATTTCATATCGCTCTGCAATGTTACGCCTAGATATTTGAACGACGCGACAGCATCAAGAAGCTCACTACTAATGCTGTATTCGAACATCTTCGCACCAACTATAAATTTTGTCTAAATCATCCTGTATGCTATTACAGTCAGTTACAGACGACACCCTCCCATACACCACAGCATCATCAGCAAACAGCCGCAAATTACAACTTACTCTGTCCATCAGATCATTTATATAGATAGAAAATAATAGCGGTCCTATCACACTCCCCTGGGACACGCCTGTCGATACACTCGTCTCTGATGAACACTCGCCGTCGAGAACAACGTACTGCGTTCTATTACTTAGGAAGTCTTCCAGCCAGTCACAAATCTGTGAACCTATTCCATAAGCTCGTATCTTCGTTAGCAGTCTGCAGTGTGGCACCGCGTCGAACGCCTTTTTCAAAATGTTCAAATGTTTGTACAGCTTATGGGACTTAACTACGGGGTCATCAGTCCCTAAACTTACAAAATACTTATGAACTACTTACGAACTAGGACGGCACAAGTATCCATGCCGGAGGGGGGATTCGAACCCCCGACCGTAGTGGCCGTGCAGACCGTGACTGAAGCGCCTCAGTCCCCTCGGCCGGCGAACGCCTTTTTGAAGTCGAGAAAAACACAATCTGCCTGTTGCCTGTTCGTCCATGGTTCGCAAGATGTCATGTGAGAAAAGGGAAAGCTGAGTTTCACATGAACGATGTTTCCTAAACCCGTGCTGATTCATGGAAAGAAGCTTTTCTGTTTCAAGGAAATTTACTATATTCGAACTGAGAATATGCTCCAAAATTCTACATGAAACTGATGTCAACGATATTGGCCTGTGATTGTATGGGTCAGTTCTCTTTCCTTTCTTATACACGGGAGTCACCTGCGCTTTTTTCCAATCACTAGAAATTTTGCGCTGAATTAAAGATTCGCTATAAATGCAAGCTATGTAGGGGGCCAACGCCGCAGAATAGTCTTTGTAAAACCGAACTGGTATTCCATCCGGACCAGCACACTTTTTCGTATTTAGCTCTCTCAGCTGCTTCTCTACACCGGAAATACCTATTGCTATGTCCCCCATTTCGGAATTAGTACGTTGATCAAATGATGGTACATTTGTGCGGCCCTCCTGCGTGAAAGATTTCTTAAAGGTTAAATTTAGAACTTCAGCTTTCCGTTTGCTTTCTTCTATTACTGCCCTGGAATGATCAACGAGTGACTGTACAGTGGGCTTTGACCCGCTTATGGATTTTACATAGGACCAGAATTTTTTCGGGTTTTCGGAAAGATCTTTTGCTAAGGTATGGCTGTGATAATTATTGTATGCTTCGCGCATAGATCTTTTTATAGACGCACGAATCTCTACTAACTTTTCCCTGTCATCATTTGCGTGTTCTTTTTTGAATCTAGAGTGCAACAGCCTTTGCTTTCTCAGCAGCTTTCTAACATTATTATTATACAACGGTGGATCTTTTCCATCCTTAATCGTCTTTACTGGCACATATTTCTCTAACCCTTTTTTAACAATGCACTTAAATTTAGTCCACAACTCCTCTACATCCATAGTCCCGGAATTAAACGATGCCCATTCATTTTCTAAGTGCGATCGTAACATTTGCTTGTCGGCTTTTCCCAACAAAAACACGCTCCTAGCCTTCTTGATTGGTTTATGAACTTTGGTCACCATTGACGCTGTGACGATATCATGATCACTAATTACTGTCTCTACACAGACATCGTTAATAAGGTCAGGCCTGTTTGTGGCTATTAGGTCTAGAATATTTCCACTGCGCGTGGGTTGCCGGTTTAACTGCTCAAGACAGTTTTCGGAGAATGTGTCCAAAAGTAGCTCGCAAGACTGCTTGTCTGTACCGCCTGAAATGTAACTAGCGAGGTCCCAATTTATACTCTTAAGGTTGAAGTCTCCTACGACTAATATTACATGGCCCGGATACCTATGCACTACCTGGTGTAGACTTTCTTTGAATGATTCTAAAACAGCTACAGCAGCACTGGGGGGGGGGGGGGGGGGCGGTAAAAACAGCCAACTATTAACTTCTATTAGACCTGTTATACGTGCCCAGATAACTTCAGTTACTTTCAACATCGATCTCAGTAGAAACAATATCTTTATCCACAGCGATGAACACTCCTCCTCCAGTTGTATCCGATCTATCTTTCCGATATACATTCCACGCTTCGCTAAATATTTCTGAACTTGCCACATCATGATTTAGCCAGCTTTCGGTGCCTAAAACTATCTGAGCGCAATAACTTCCATGCAGTGCGGCAAATTCGGGAACTTTGTTTCTGATACTCTGAAAGTTCGCGGCTAATATTTTGATGTCCGAATTTTTGTTCCGAACGTGGCCTGAATTCGTTGTTTGTTTCATTAGTGTAGTGCACTCCTGATCTATCCACCCGATAACGCAGATCCAGAAATCTGCAGCCATGGCTGTCAGAGTCGGCGAAGCCTCTGGTTCAGACCCTCCACTCGGCTCCAAACCAAAGGACCCCGATCAACCCTGGGAACAATGCTGCAAATCGACAGCTCTGCTTGCACCCCACGTGCGAAGGCAGCAGCCTTCGCCAATTCCGCCAGCCGCTCGTAGGACCTGAGGATGTCCTCAGAACCCAAGCGACAAGCGTCATTGGTGCCGACGTGAGCCACGACTTGCAGTCGGCTGCACCCCGCACCTTCGATAGCCGCCGGCAAGGCCGCCTCCACATCTCGGATGAGGCCCCCCGGCAGACACACCGAGTGCACGTTGGAATTCCTTCCGGATCTGGACGCTATCTGCCTAAGGGGCTCCATCACGCGCCTAACATTGGAGCTCCCAATAACTAATAATCCCCTCCCCCCGTGCACCTGCTCGGACCCTGCTCAAGGAGTGGCCACACGCTCACTCACAGGACGAACGGGCGCGGACGGACGTCCAGCCTCCAGATTGGCCTTCCGCCTCGAGCGACGCAAACGCCGTACAACCCGCCACTCCCCTTGCAGAGAAGGCGGCTCGACGACGTCCGGTACACCTGAAGGTGCCTCGGTAGCAGGGACAGAGAGCGAAGAGTGAGACACCTGAGGTGTCCCACTCGACGCACCAGACTCCCCACCATCGCTGCACCCCGAGACAGCAGCCTGAAGACGGCTGACCGTAGACAACAGCACGCTCAGCTGTTCGCGAACCGCGGACAACTCCTCCTGCGTCCGACTGTTCGACTAAAAACGCTCTCTGAAAAAATCGTTTGCATAGGCAACTTCTTACCTATGACTGCGTCGCTTCGCTGGCTATTTAAAAGATGCTGACCCTCTCGCTTTGATGGACGAGTTTGCTTCACTGGAGCACAGACAAATATATACAGACAGGAAACCTCCGTAAGGGCCCGGTCCTACGCTCAGGGGTGCGGGGAGGGAGGGTTTCCAGCAGTTCCGTAAGATGTCCCATGATGGCGCTGCGGTCAGAAGCAGCCCTTTAAAACTGGCCAGAGCTAGTGGTAGGTAGCGGCTGTCCCCACCACCACCTCCCCTCAAAAGCCAGCACGCCGGACACAGCCGTGGCCTCGTGGCAGGCGGCACGAGCTCTCCCCTCACCCTCCTCCCCACGCTACCCTCTGACGTGCGAGAGGCACCCTAAGCCAAGGAACGGCCTGACACCTGCCAACATTTTACGGAACTACTAGGGGAGCGTAGGACAGTGGTTTGGGGGGGGGGGGGGGCTTTTCCTCTGTATATGTTACTCTGTGACTGGAGATACGCTGCACAGTTTTCAGTCCCATGCCAAAGGCCTTTTTTTCCCTCTGGTTTTTTTTTTTGGTCGATCCTGTGCGGACGTTGCTTCGTTTTTGTTCTGTGTTGATCGAGTCGTCGTTGACTCAGTTCGTTACAGAGACCGAGTGCGGAATCCTCTGCTGCAGCCTCTCTCCTGAAGTAGTTGCACATCCGGAACACAATACTTCTTCCTTGATTTTGTAACACTTAGCGCTTTATTAAACTGTGATCCATAACAAACACTTCGCACATGAAATACGGTGAACTTCGATACGCGTCCTCTGGAGAAAAAAATCACTACACGTATCAAGTAGTCTTGGCAACGCATGAAACAGACTGAAACGGTGAAATGACGGCATTGATTTGGTCGTCAAGTCTTGCTACTGCTCATCGCCCCACCACTCGTCTTCCTACCTGCACACAGCTCTTGTACAGCTCACCCACGTGGCGGTATCAAACAGTTTCAGTGCTGCTAATGAGCGATTGTCTGGGTTTAGCATAGCTCACCTACATGGTGGTATAGAACAGTTCAGTGTTGCCCAGTGAACAATTATCTTTCTTCAGTATGCCTTTCGTCTACGTGTGACTTTCATGCCAATAACATGCAGGGTTTCTAATCATTCAGTGTTACGAACATATGAATCTGGAGAGCCGAGAGACAGTGAAAATTTCTTCTGATTTAATATCTTCTCGTTAAATATCGCTTGTTTGTGTTGATTTACTTTATGAATTCACGGTTCAGGGCAACCGGGAGTCCCTGATTCTGTTACTGTACCCGTTTCACTGTTGGCATGTGTTCATGTCACTCCCTCTACCCTTCCCCTTTCTCGCCGCAGTAACCACTGTAGTATGTGTTTGCCCTGCTTGCATGCGAACCGGACACCAGCTGAGCTGAGCCCACCAAATGATACTACTATATCCGTTTCCACACTGCTGATACTACCGACAGAACCCCACTTTCTCTCGCCTCGTCTGACGTAAACTATAGTCGCATGACTGTTGATTGCTTTTGTTTATGGTGCCAAGGGGGGGGGGGGCTTGCCTGTGCCACCCTGCACTTCACAAGTGTGCCCCAATACACTCCCCGCGATGGACAAAGTAGTCCAACAACTAGCACATGCCATTGATTTAGTGGAACCCTAGTCTCTATCCATTCCCATAACGGTACCCCATTTGATGTGTAGAACATAGCTCTCTGGTTCACCTCCGTTGAAGCCCTGTTCTGGAGTTCAGGCATCATGTCTGTTTGCCATGGTGGTGTTGGAGCTGAGCCCCTGCCCTCACATTCTGGTGGAGGACAAATATTCCAACTTTACAGAGCGCCTCTCCTGCTCGACGCCTCCCTACTTCAACGAACCCACTGCTTGCTGCCCCTGGCGCCCCTGTCCCTTTGCCCCTCAGATCTACTACAATCAGTTGCTCACTGGCTGAACCAGAAGAAGGGAGAAAGGTTACGGTTTAACATTCCATAAGCAGAGTGGTCATTAGAGACAGAGCTCACAATAGAAATTTTGGATGGGGAAGGAAATTGTCCTTGCCCTTTCAAAGAAACCATCCCAAGACTGATTTGCCGAACCATGAGGTACTCCCCAAGGATGTAGTCTATCATCTGTGGATTGCTGGGCTTCCTGTTCCCATACACGTCACCCTAATGGTGCACACGTATCCGACGGTCGATGCTGCCGCCGATTTCACTAACAAGTTTGTGAAAACTTGGATCCTCTGCGAGCTGATGCGGAAGCATGTGCCCCCATCACCATGAGAGCCTGCAGCTAGTCTCGCTGTGCCCCAGAGTTCTCCTACAGCCGATTTAACACCACCGAAACTCACTTACACTCCCAGCTGCTGATAGCATACTTCGCTGCATGATACGCTGACAACTAGGATGTCACCTCCAAGCTTTGTTGGGACCGTAGCAGATTTGAAGATAAGTCATCAAAGTTTAAGCCTCCAAAAAGATACTCCCTAAACTCCTGTTGCCACAGCACCTCTGTGTATGTGATTATTTTGCCCCTCAACTTAGGCCTCGGTAGTGATTTCACTTAGAATTTTATGGTGGCTGATAACTGGAGCTCATCTGATGTGCAGATTTCCTCGCCCAACTCCACTTCATCATTAACCTTGCTCCCCATTCCCTCACTGACAGTACATTGGGCCAATTTGTCCTGTGCACCCCAGACAACCCCACCCTCCTCAATTTTAAGCAGCCTCCTGAAAAACGCCACTTTGTTCAAGCAGACATGAAGACACAAACAGCAATGGGTATTCTCCAGCCATACAAGAACCCTTCTCCTTGTCCCAAACAATGCATACACCATCCCCAACCGATAATCTGTCCTGCTCTTGCAGCGTTATAGTGACACCTTCCACGGGTTTACTATTATCTTGAAACTTGATTGTCTCTAGGATTTCACCCAGATCCTAGTCGCCCAAGAGTACATATAAAAATGGCGATTATCATGCCCTTGTTGTCTGTTCAAGAGAGCTTTCATGAACGCAGTGCAGATATGACAAAGGTCTATCGACAATGTTCTCTGCAGAAACTTCGGGATGCTTTGCTTTCTCTCATTTTTTCAGAAACACCAATGAGCATGCACAACACCTCGGAAGGTGTTACAGTGTCTCGAGCATGTGGGCGCCATTTTGATCTTATATGTATGCATTTTTCAGTGTTCAAGTAATTGAATTCATTAAGCATTCCATCTCCATTGCCATTTCCTGCCTTCTTCCTGAGACGATCGAGGCAGTGCCCAACTTCCCACAACATACAAAGAGCATTGCTAGCTCCTTGGAATGGCGAAATTTTTCCGTCGTTTCTTGTTTTCTGCTGCCTCAACATATGCACTTCTTACGACTGGCCTGAAGGGTGATAGCACCCGTCCAACTTGGCATGTTCCATGCAACAACGCAATGACCACTAGCTCTGAGCATACAAACGTTACCTCAGTCGCAACACCCTGCCCCACTAGCCATCATGGCCGACGCCAGCCAGACCACAATCAGTGCCATTCTGCAGCAGCATGTCAATGGCGCTTAGCAGCAACTCGCCTTTATTTCTCACAAGCTGTCTGCCCCTATGTTGAGGGCCAACATTTTATTGTATCTTCTGACCACTGTTCTCTCATAACGGTTTTCTGTCATAAGGATGGGGCACAGATTTGGAAGCAGGAATTCCTGGCTCAGTTTGCAACAGATATCATACATGTCATGGGCATTGATTACATTGAGGCAGACGCAATCACTCATGCACTATCACCAGCCCCCTTCATTTAATGGTGCTTACTCTGCTCAAACCTCCCATCCTCCCTGTATTAATGGCTAACAACTATTCAGGCTTGCACTGCATCTTGTACCCTGCCCCTGGCATCACCAAGCTGATCTTGTGTGATGTTCTCTCTTTCCCTCCCCTGGCCCCTGTCCCAACAAATGCCAAGTGTCCCAAGCCTAACTGCAACGGGGCCTATCCCCCCCCTCCCCCCAAATCTTTCTGCTGTCCAACCTTCACTACTCTTTATGGCCTGCTACATCCCATCATCTATGCCTCACCCACCCTAGTGGAATAATGCTTCTTCTGGCCCCGGGGTACAGCGTGACTACCAATACTGGATCCATGATTGTATCCCATGGTAACACGCCAAGGTTGGCGGACACACCCGTGTACCTGTCACTCACTTTCTACTAGTCGGCCATCACTTCTCCTACCCGATTTAGTAGCCCCCTGAAATCTTTGGGCAGTTTTCATTACCTGCTGACAGACATAGATTGATTCAGTGGTGAGAAGCCGTTCCCATTCCTGACACCTATGCTAAAACTGTTGCCTCTCACTTCTGAATGTTTCGGTGCGATTTGGCTGCCTGCAACACATCTCATCTGAACGAGGCCACCAGTTCACTTTGTCACTTTTCAGGACGCTTACAAACATGTGTGACACCATCATCTACTTCACCACCTTGTATAACTCCAATGCAAATAACACGATTGAGTGGTTCCACTGCATTCTAGAAGGCATCGTCTCTTTCCACAGTGTTGCTTGGACTGTTTGCATACATAAGACTGACACTGACACCTCTACAGTCGATTTCATCTATGAGCAGTAGCTCACTCTGCCCATGGAGTTTGTTGGGGCACAGCTTCTGCCAGTCAGGCTCAGTATGTCAACATACATGTAGCATCTGCAGTCACACATTGTGAAGATGCAGTCCACTGTCTGTCCCACCCTTACAGCCATCGAGATCTACAGGACTGCACATACGCTTTGGGACTAAACATCACACCCACTGCTTTGCCTGCAATACTCTTGCCCCACCATGTCCTGGAGTGGATTGAGGAGAATGACACATCACCAGTATAGACCATTCAAAAGCCGGCCAGCCTACTCGACACCGTGCTGCTATCTCACTGTCACGGGATGCGATACTGCTGTGCCTCACCACCTCCCCCTCGCCAGTTGCTGCCGTACTACCGTCTTTCATCGCCACACCAGCTGGTTCTGCAGTACCGCCACCCAATAATGACCAAACTGCCACTGCTCTACCACCCGCTAGTGACATCGCTCCAGCCAGCCCACTGCCTGGCACGCACCTGCTGTCGCCACTTCTGGCCAGTGATGGGCATGCTACTGCCGTTTGTGCAGCCACCCCCACACTGGTTTGTTGTCCTAGTCACCTCTCCAGCTGCCACCTCAGTAACTATCCCCATTACTACCCTGAATGTGAGATTGGCCACCACCCTCACTCTGCATGGACACTGACACACAGGGCTGCCCTGCTGCTGCCAACACTTCCTGCACCATGTTACCCACTCTGGCCAGGGTGTCCATTACACAGTTTGCCCAATGCAACTATTGCAGGTGGTCTCTTACCCACCACTGGTGCCCCCTCTGTGCATCTCAAGATTGTCTGCCCCTGCCACATCTTGCAACAATCCCAGATCCCACCTCTGTCCAGTATCACTTTTGTATTGCCCTGAGGACCACCTCTCATTGAAGGGTAACTGTGCGGCACCAATTGCCCAATCTGTGTTTGACACCACCTAACATTGCTGGCAAAGAAAACCAAGCCAGGTAGTTTCCAGCAGCACATGGTACCCCACACGTGACCACATCCATTTCTATTCCCAAATATTGCATATTTACACCCCAGGATTTTTAGCACTGGGTCACACTGAGCATCCAGTGGCTGTATTTCCATTGTCCAATTTCGTGAGTGCCCTGATCCAGACAACAGCCTTGGCACATACGTCTTACAGCTAGGTGAGCAGTGATGTTCGCCAATCAGCCTTCCTGTGTTACAGTGCTTAGAAATTTATATACTACCTCCCAACCATTGGCTGCCTGCACCAAAATGTTCAAATGTTTGTAGAGCTTATGGGACTCAACTACGGGATTATCAGTCCCTAAACTTACAAACTACTTATGAACTAGCTACAACTAAGGACGGCACAAATATCCATGCCCGAGGGGGGATTCGAACCCCCTACCGTAGTGGCCATAGTCCCACACTGTGGTACCAAACTGGCTTTGTGCTGCTAATGAACAATAGCTTTTGTTTAGAATAGCTGTCAGTCATGTGTTGGTATCAAACAGTTTTTGTGCTGCTAATGAATTATTTCTGTGTTGAGTATAGCTCACCAACATTGTGGTATCAAACAGTTCATTACTGTTAAAGAACAATTACCTTTGTTCAGTATAGTTCACTCTTGTGGAGTTATCGAACAGTTTTAGTGCTTCAAATGATTGATTGCCTGTTTTTAGCACAGCTATCATGTGTGGTGATAATGAACAGGCCAGTGCTGTCACCAAACAACTGTCTGTGTTTGACATGCCTGTTGTCAATGTGTGACTTTCATGCCACTAACATGTGAGTTTTCTGACTATTCAGTGATGATTATTCAGTACTACGAACACATGACTTTGGAGAGACAGTGAAAATTTGTCTTTATTTCTTTCTTTAATTTTGTTTGTTCTTGCATTGATTTACTTGATAAATTCACAGGCCGGGGCAACCAGGAGAGCCGGCCGCGGTGGCCGAGGTGACTGAGGCGCTCCAGTCACGGTCAGCACGGCCACTACGGTCGGGGGTTCGAATCCCCCCTCGGGCATGGATATTTGTGCCGTCCTAGTTCGTAAGTAGTTCATAAGTAGTTTGTAAGTTTAGGGACTGATGACCCCGTAGTGAAGTCCCATAAGCTTAACAAACATTTGAACATTTGAACATTTTGCAACCAGGAGTCATTTCATCCAATTTTAGCATGTTTTCATGCCACACCTTGAACCCTTCCCCTCTCCAACAACAGTAGTAACCACTGTACTGTGGCCGTGGTGGAGTAGCCGAGTGGTCTAAAGTGTCTTGCTGTGGAGTGCGCGGTTGCTCGCCGTGGAGGTTCGAGTCCTCCCTGGGGCATGGGTGTGAGTGTTGTCCTTAGGTTAGTTTACCTTAGGTTAAGTAGTTTGTAGCTATGGACTTATGACCACACAGTTTGGTCCGATAGAATTGCAAACATTTGAACATTTTGAACTGTACTGTGTGTATGCCCTGCTCACTTGCAGACCAAACACTGGATGTGCTGATAAATTTTTTTGGCTATAGTAAGTAGTAGTCAGGCTACTCCCAGGCCTCTCTGTCTGATGTACCGTGTGCATGCTGAGTAGCAAAGTAATGATTATGCAACCAGACACATTTACACAATTATTAATTTCTATATCAGTGTAGTTCCAATTAGGTTTCAGGAAAGCCTTCAGCTACATGGACAGGTAGTAGAATACAAGTAGTAGGTAAATGATTCTCACATCAGCAGACCAATGGAATAGAAAACAGCAGCAAGTTAGCTACACATCTTCTGTGTTTGTGAGTGCTGAGCAGTCAGTATAGAAGACGTGTGAGTGCTTACTTTTCTTGTGTATATGAACCAGTTCTTGCAACAAGGACCTGACCATCTCACAGTAGCTATTTGAAGTCAATTCTGGTGAGTCAGTTTTAAGCATAACTTTGCTTCGGATAGTGTACAGGAGCCTTATGATCTGAATGGGATAAATGCCACAACCACTGTTAATTGCTTGTGTGTATTTTCCTTTAGCATTCTCAAGTATCTTTGTAGAGGCCACCTTTTTACACCAGAGGTCAGTGGAGCAATTCACATAAGCCGCATGTCTATTACTCATTCCATGCCATTGCTAAGCACCCTTAAGCAGTGTCCCATAATTCTGGCAAGATTTTGAGTTCTTAAACCATATGCATCAGTTCCCAGTTGCAATATCTCTTTTGACTGTAATGGCATGCCCCATATCTCTATGACCTTCAGTGTTTACTACTGGATTTGCTCACATGTACAATCCTAATGAAGCTCTCTATCCTTAAATTTTCTGTGTATTTTTCTCTGTGTGATGACTGAAGGACAAAGAACCTCATCTATATGAATAATGTCTTAAGTATATTGTGCTGTCAATTTTTCTCATAACAAATAAATAATTGTCCCACACCTCAGACTTAGTGACAAGTTTTTCTAGACCTTCACCATGACTAGCAACACTAACAATATCCACAGCACGGATGTTGTCTGCCACTTCTAATTTTCTTCCCGACCTTCCACAGTATAATCTAGTCAACAGCGCATAAGGTTGCTCCATTTCCTTCATTACCTCCCACTTTACCATCAAGTATCTTTCATACTTTATTATATTCACTTATGTTTCTCAACCCCATCCCGTACACCTCTCCACCCTGTTCCAACCCACAGTACCTCTTGTGAATCAAACATTATATCATGTATATCCCATCAGTCCACTAACACACTTGCCCAATTGTCCATTTCCACCTGCCGAGTGCAAATTCATGAACATGAAAATTGAGGCCTCCATTGCAGCCAGAATTCTCCACACTTTATTTTGCACCTCAAAAGGATGGGACCTGGTGCCCTTATGGGGATTTGGTGGCTCGGTGTGAGAACTATATGACTATTATCTTCTCCCACTCTTAGAGAGCTATAGTCATGAAATCTTGTACTACACCATGTTTAGTAAATGAAAGCTTTTATTGAGATACTGATTGCAAAAGAAGATGTTAGAAAGATGATCATTATTACACCCTCCGTTCTCTTTGAAAGCTCCTTCATGACTTTTGGCTTCAACAATGCCATGCAGACTTGGCAATACTCCTTATAAAATGTCCCTGTGGTCTGTAGGACATTTTCCTACCCAGAAAATATCCTTATGTACTGAATACCATAAACACCTCAGGGGAATTTTCTCCAGTTGGAAAGTGTAGGGGTCATTCTCCACCTCTAAAAATTCATGTTAGCATTACCGAGATTGAATTCTTTATGGCACACCATATTTACATCTGTGGCATGGCCTCTATCCAAGAAAGTTCATCTCGTTTCCAAATTTCCACACCCTACAACATATAAGGAACTTTGCAGATCCCTTTGCATAACTAATGTGTGTGTTTAATTTTTTCCTTTAAAATGTGGTCACAATTCAGGAAACTCTCACAGCAACAAGAATGCAAAGTGACTGGATAAAGGGCAACAAACCCATAGCATTGAACCCCCATGATGGACAATTTCATATACACTAAGAGTGACTTCACCGATGTGACCCTCCTGGTGCACAGTAAAATGATGGTAGCATTGACAGAAGTTTATTCACAGCAGCAAAGTGCAGCATGGTGGCCATCTTATTGAACACCAACACAAATGGCAGCAAAGTTAGTAACAAAATGTACTGATGTTCAGCATCACCCTTGATCTCAGTTATCCCAGTTTGTGGCTGCTCACCAGTGAAGAGGCAAGAGTATGTCTTATGGCCCACACAAGGCATTCTTAGACTATGGCCAGCTATGCACCCATGGGCTTCCTTGAGGCCCTCACAAGTTGTGCACTTGGGTGTAGCAGCTGACACTACATGTTTAATGTAGAGCAGCAGTGGTCCAAGCTGACCATCATAATGACCAATGATGTCTATGAGGCGGTGAGGGAGTACCTGTGCTAGTCAATTGTAAATGGCTTGCATCCCATCATTTAGAGTCACTGAGAGGGGCACATGCTGGCCACACATCACATTCCCACATCCCAGAAGTCTTATGTCATGTAGCCACCTTGGATCACAACTTTCCAAGTTGATCAAGAGGCAAGTAACTGGCAGATCATCATGCATTATTCCTGGTTTATCTGAAGCTCAATAAAACATAATACTTTCCATCTTCCATTTTTAGACATAGACAAAATTGCAATATGACTAATGCCTTGAATCTCAATGTTCAGTTATTTACACTCTTATTCCCCTGGGCATAATGAGTGGACTTGTTGTCTCAATAACTTTTTTTGGCAGGCCTCTGTACCAACAACAAGTGCAGTTTGCTAGGTATGGTCATATTTACAATGGGTGAGTATTTAGCAGCATACAAGTTTTACAAGCTGCAAAATATAATTTCACCTGCTTGTCACACTGTTGTAGAGTTTGATGTTCTATGTGCTTCAGCTATGGGTAGTGTCACAAATCACTGGATCAACATGATTTGAGGTAATGTCTGAAGCATTGTCCAGCAGCCTCTAAATTATCACATTGGCCAAGCTAACCTTTTCTTCAGTGGCAGGAATAAAAATTTTCAGTTTGTCCCCTGAACTTCCCCACGGCGCAGAATTTCGTTATCAATATCTACATAATTATTTGAAATACTGATAATGGCCAATTCTTCCACCACCAGAAACCTGGGGAAAAGGCAACAAATAGGCACTTGTCAGAGCCAATCCTGATGATTGTAAGCCTAAACGTCAAGAAACTTACAGCTAATAAACAAGACATCTTATTGGAACTCTGCCAGACTCATAAATGGGATGTGTTATGCATCCAAGAAACTCACAGGGTTGCAGATGCAAAAGCACCTGAAATACGAGGAATGTGACTAGTTGTGGAAGCACCACATCCTAAGCACGGCAGTGCCATATTCGTCAGATCCGAGATGATGGCGACTTCTGTCAGAAAAAGACAGCCAATGACTTCAAAATACTAACAGCTGAAATTGGAAACTTTACAGTAACATCTATGTACAGTCCTGACCATTAAAATAGCTACACCACGAAGATGATGTGCTACAGACATGAAATTTAATCAACAGGAAGAAGATGCTGTGATATGCAAATGATTACCTTTTCAGAGCATTCACGCAAGGTTGGCACCAGTGGTGACACCTACGACGAGCTGACATGAAGAAAGTTTCCAACTGATTTCTCATAAACAAACAGCAGTTTACTGGCATTGACTGGTGAAATGTTGTTGTGATACCTCATGTAAGGAGGAGCAATGCGTACCATCACATTTCCGACTTTGATAAAGGTTGGGTTGTAGCCTATCACGATTGCGGTTTATCGTATCGTGACATTGCTGCTCGTCTTGGTCACAATCCAATGACTGTTAGCAGAATATGGAATCAGTGGGTTCAGGAGGGCAATATGGAACACCACCGTACTGGATCCAAATGGCCTCATATCAGTAGCAGTCGAGATGACAGGCATCTTATCCCCATGGTTGTAACGGATCATGCAGCCATGTCTCGATTCCTGAGTCAACAGATGGGAACATTTGCAAGACAACAACCATTTGCATTAACAGTTCGATGACGTTTCAAGCAGCATGGACTATCAGCTCTGAGACCATGGCTGCGGTTACCCTTGATGCTGCATCACAGACAGGAGTGCCTGTGATGGTGTACGCAACGATGAACCTGGGTGCACAAATGGCAAAACGTAATTTTTTCAGATGAATCCAAGTTCTGTTTACAGCATCATGATGGTTGCATCCGTGTTTTGTGACATCGCAGTGAACGCACATTGGAAGCGTGTATTTGTCATTGCCATACTGGCGTATCACCCGGCGTGATATTATGGGGTGCAATTAGCTATACGTCTCAGTCATGTCTTGTTCGCATCAATGGAACTTTGGCTGTTACATCTTAGATGTGTTACAACCCATGGCTCTACCCTTCATTCAGTCCCTGCGAAACCTTACATTTCAGCAGGATAATGCACAATCACATGTTGCAGGTCCTGTACAGTCTCTACTCTTGATGAAATGTGGTATCGTGTTGAAGCTACATTGGCATATGTATGTGTACATGCCATCCAAGCTCTGTTTGACTCAATGCCCAGGCATATCAAGGCCGTTATTACGGCCAAAGGTGGTTGTTCTGGGTACTGATTTCTCAGGATCTATGTACCCAAATTGCCTGAAAATGTAATCACATGCCAATTTTAATATAATATATTTGTCCAATGAATATCCGTTTATTATCTGCATTTATTCTTGGTGTAGCAATTTTAATGGCCAGTAGTGTATAAGCCTCCAGGAAAAAAATTTGCTTTCACCTCGCCAAAAATATTTACCAACCAAAATACCAAATTCATTGTAGGAGATTGTAACTGCCATAGCACCACCTGGGGATACAGTGAAACAGATAGAATGGACAATTATTGAAGGAATGGACAGAAACAAGAGATTTCATCATCCTCCATGATTCAAAACTTCCCCCTTCTTCACAAGTAAAATATTTAGACTTTGATATAACCCCAATAACTGCATCACCAGCTCAAACATAAAAGACTGCTGTACTAAAGTGGTGTATCAACCTATATCTTGAACACAGCATAGATCAGTAGGAATACAGATGTATTCAGCAGTCAAGATGACTACATTGCTGTTTCGCAGATGATTTAATTCTAAAAAGGCCAATTGGGAAACTTTCGCTGAGGAACTGGATAAAGCCATAGTAGATCTTGCCCCAACCCTAGAGAACTACCATGTATTTGTGTGAATGCTACAGCAAATCTCTAGACTACACGTATCACAAGGCTGCTGATCACAGTACATCTCAGGTCACCCACATGACTCCAAGCATCTCCTAGCTAAGTATGAAGAATTGTACCAAAAGGACCCCTTTAACGAAGAAACAATAGCATGTGGTACGGCCTGCTAAGTGAAGCTCATCAAAACAGATGGATGGAGACCTTCGAGATGATGGATATGAAACACAGTAGCGAAATAGGCTGGAATCTCATTAAAAAGCGTGATGGAGACCCAAATGGTCTCGTCAACTACTCCTGAATGGAAAGTTTAACACAAAGCAAAAAAAGTAAAAATTAACAGGTCCTTACAATCAGAAACTAATAGGTTTTTAACACCCTTTACAATGAAGGAACTCAACAAGGGTCTCAACAATATGAAAAATGGGAAAACAGATGGGGCGGATGACGAGTGCACTTGTGCACTGAGCAGATCAAACACTTTGGACCAGGCACAAAGCACTGGATCCTGCAACTTTTCAATCAATGCCGTGAAACATTTAATATCTCTAAGATGTGGAGGGAAGCAAGGATAGTGGCACTCTTGAAACCTGGGAAGGCACCAGATTCACCAAAGAACTATTGCCCAATATCTCTCCTGTGTCATCTTCGCAAACTGTATGAAAGACTTATTTTAAATCATATGACAGACTCTATTGACATGAAACGTATTCCTTGATAAGCTGGTTTTAGACCTGGAAAATTATGTACTAGCCAAATTCTGTGCTTAACAGAACATATAGAGGAAGATTACAAAAATAGAAAGATAACAGCACTGGTAGTCCTTAGCTCTGCATATGATACAATTAATCACAGGCTGCAGCTCCAGAAGCTCTATTAATGAACTAAGAGACAATCAATTCATTAAGGTTATCAAGTCCCTCTTATGAAACAGACTATTTTATATTGTCCTTGATGGGAAAAAGAGCAGATGGAGAAACCAGAGAAATGGTCTGGCCCAAGGAAGTGTTTTGGTGCCCTCCCTTTTTAATCTGTTTACCAATGATCAACCAATGCCTAAAGATTCAAAACATTTCCTATATTTGGATGACCTGGAAATTAAGCACAGTGGAGGATGTAGAGCAGAAGCTGGAGACAGCCCTTAGAGAAATGTCAGAGTACTATAAAAAGAACTTTCTCAAACCAAACCCATTCAAGACATAAGTCAGCCCCTTCCATCTTCGATCCTGGCAAGCTAATCATAAACTTAACGTCTCTTGGAATAATACCACACTGGAACATATGAACAAACCAACTTACCTGAGTGTGGTGCTTGATAGCTCTCTGACATATAGGTACCACTGCAAAAAGATGAACCTAAAGGTAACTGCCAGAAATAATATTCTGCAGAAACTAGCTAAAAGCAAATGGGGTGCTAAACCTTCCATATTAAGAACCACCACACTAGCCTAATGCGTCTCTACAGTTGAATATGCCTGCCCAGTGTTGTCCAGATCAACCCATGCAAAGAATGTCGACATAAGACTCAATGAAACATGCCAATTAACAATGGGTTGTATGAAACCTACTCCTCTACCAAAGCTAAATAGAACTACCGGGTTTGTGAAACCCAACTCTTGGAGAACATCACATGAATTCAAAGAAAGGCTCAGACAAACCATTGAGGATCAACATCCCCTTTTTGGCAGCGAGTGTAAACCCGGGCGACTGAAATCCTGTAAAAGGTTCTTAGCCATTAGAATAAAAGAACCACCAGATGATTACCCACCTGTACAGGAGATTCCCAGTGGATTCACCATAAACTGGAAGACATGGAGGATATTCAACTGAATAAGGATGGGAGTGGTCCTAGTGAAGACAAACATGATTAGGTGGGGTCTTGGAACCACAGATAATAAGTGTGACTGCAGCGCTGTGCAGGATATGGAGCACCTGCTTGCTTGTTCCAACTGCCCATATAGGTGCAAACCTGATGATTTATGGCTGAACAAGAAAGAAGCTTTGGATGTGGCCCTATTCTGGGCTGAAAGATTGTGACCTGGTTTCCAGACATGACAAAGTAAAGTAAAGTAATTTGAAATATTTGATCATAGTATCCTTGTGACTGAATGAAAATATTGTTTTTGGAAATCAAGGTTAATTGACATGGATATCTACTTACAGAAATATTGACAACCAGATACTGAGAGAACATAAACAGAAATATCAAGTCCAGCAAGTAGGACAAATAAGATAATACTTTCATTTTTTTACGTCAATACATGTAAGTAGAAATTTAAAACATAACTGGATAATAAATTATAATAAATCATAAACATAAATACAGTAGAACCTCTCAAACTCGATTCCCGAAAACTCGACATTCCGTAAAATTCGACAGGGCTGGTGAATTAAATATTTTTTTTACACCTCCCATAACGTAAAGTTTTCCATCAGTACATAGGCTGCCCGAGAGCGCTAGAGACTCAGACTAGGTTACTGGGTTTTCCAAGGTCGTTCAACACACCCTTTACCTGCCCAGCTGGGGTGAGCTATTGTTTGCACACGTTCAGGGATTTCTGTGGCCACTTTCCTTGTCGTGAGACCACACGTTGTCCTGGGATTCCTGTGCGGGTCATAAACTACCCACTGGGCATTCAGTTTAGTGTTTGTTGAGAGACAGTTGTGGTCAGTTGCTTTTGTTCGAGAGTGGTTGCCAATTGTTTAAACGAGTTTTGTGCTGGAATATAGAGTGACAGTATGGAGGAGAAGAAGAGGAAACAAGTGTCAGTGTCAATGGAAGCAAAGTTTGGTGCCCTAAAAAGACTTGAGCGTGGTGAAAGCGTAAATAAAATAGCATTGGACTTGAACATCAGTAGGTCTACAGTGCTCGGTTGGAAGAAAAAGAAATCTGAAATTGAATCGTGGTGTTTGAAAAGCCAGTGTACAGAATCCATTGTGGAACGAAAAACAATGAGAAGTGCAGAGTTCGAAAAAGTCAGTGAAACCCTTTACCAATGGTTCCGTGTGCACAGGGAGAAGGGAACGCCTATATCTGGATCCATCCTGCAAGAGAAAGCTCTTCAGTTTTGTGAACAATTTAAGGACGAAGGAGAGCCTGGGTGTACAGCGAGCAATGGTTGATTGCCAAGGTGGAAACAACAATATGGAATCAAGCTGTTCAGTATCTGTGGGGAAAAACTGTCAGCTGACCCTAACAACATGAGTGACTTCAAGACCAAACTACACAAGTTTATTGAAAAAGTAAGACTGTCAGGTGATCAAATCTACAATGCAGATGAGACAGGACTAAAGTTTCGAATGCTTCCTACTAAACGTTTAGCTCCGAGAGATGAAAAAACTGCACCAGGTTTTAAGAGAAGTAAGGAGCATGTGACTATTCTTGCCTGCAGTAATGCAACAGGAGAGCACAAACTCAAATTAGCACTAATTGGAAAAACAGAAAGACCAAAAGCATTTAAAAATGTCAGATGCACAAGTGATGGCAACTTTGAACTCCCATTTTGGTATAGAAATCAATCTAATGCATGGATGAACGAAGCAAGTTTTAAAGAGTGGTTTTTTCAACAGTTCGTCCCAGAGGTTGAGAAGTTTCTGAAGAAAAAAAATCTTCCCAGGAAATCTCTACGGATTCTCGATAATGCTACGACTCACCCTGATGAACAATATTTACAAGGCAAGACAAAGACATTAATGCAATGTTTCTACCGCCGAACATCACGTCTCTCTGTCAGCCGATGGACCAAGGAGCTTTGGCAGCATTAAAGAGAAGGTACAGACGTAAGATTTTGTCATCTTTGGTGTTGTACTTGGAATTGAGTGAGGAGCTAATGGCTAAACTAAAGAAGATCGATTTATTAGATGTCATTGGATGGATCTCTCAATCTTGCATTGAGCTTGAGACCATAACCCTCATTCGTTCTTGGAGGAAACTTCTAGATCACACAGGCAATGATTTGTCGCGTGACGATGGAATCAGTTCTGAAAATAGTGACTTGATTGAATTCGTGAAAAAATCCCAGGGTGTGAAGAGTCTTCAAGCAATGATGTCAATGAATGGATGGATCTCGACGAAGCATCAGAACCATTAGGAGAAGATGAAATCATTGTAGCTGTCAAAGGGTGTGACGTAGAAGGGGACAATTCGGAAGAAGAAGAGGAAGAGGACCATCGACAAGAAAGAAAAGTTTGCCACAGTGAGGCTGTGAAATTTATTGAAGGGACATTGCAGTACTTAGAGCAGCAAAATGCGACTGGAATGGAGATTCTGTTCCTCAGGTGACTCCGTGATCAAGCTGCAAGACGCCGTGTGGAGGCAGAAAGGCAGTCTTCAATCACAGGGTTTTTCAAACAACTTCGGTAAGTTTTCTTTTACACTTTTCTTCTAGTGTTCAGAAAACTTCCCATAACTAACTGTGATGGACTTTTTATAAGCAGCATAAACAACTTCAGTAATAATTGTAATGAACACTGTATTTTCAGATTCTACTAGGCCTTTTGTCTCAATTTTTTTTTTTTTTTTTTTAATTTTTTTTTTTTTTTTTGAATTTTTGATTATAAGTTATAAATGTTGATATAAATATATAATTGTATATAATAAATCAATAAATGTACAATTTTAATACTCTAAATAAGCGTTTTTATTCAACTCCTAGTTATTTTTTATTTAAGTTCCCTAAAACTCTGCAACCTTTAAGTCCACATTGTGTTGAGTTTGAGAGGTTCTACTGTATGATACAAACAGTGGTACGAAAAATCATTTGCTGAGACCAAAAGGATCTTAAATGAAATAACAATCATAGAAAAGTCATGTGTGGCTTTGTATGGCATAGTACAAATATGTCTACATCTACATCTATATGGGATACTCTGCAAATCACATTTAAGTGCCTGCCAGAGGGTTCATCGAACCACCATTATACTATTTATCTCCCATTCCATTCTAGAATAGCGCGTGGGAAGAAAGAACACCTGAATCTCTCCGTTTGAGCTCTGATTTCTCGTATTTTATTCTGACGATCATTTATACCTATGTAAGTGGTAGTGAACAATATATTTTCACATTCGGAGGAGAATGTTGGTGATTGGAGTTTTGTAAGTAGCCCACGCCGCAGTGATAAGCGCTGATGTTGTAATGATTCCCAGATCCTGTATGATTTCCGTAATGCTGTCTCCCCTGTATTGTGACAATACGAAACGAGCTGCCCTTCTTTGGACTCTTCCGATGTCCTCCGTCAAACCCACCTGATAAGAATCCCACACTGGGCAGCAATACTCCAAAAACGGACGGACAAGCATTTCAATGGAGCACAAGAAGTTTCTTTACCAACATTATGTTTAATCACATCATAATGGCCCAATCTGGGAATCCATATTCATCCACTACTGACAAACATAAATAATTTTTACTTTAAATATGCTATGGAATTTGTCCATTTTCTTGTTCATATATGTCAAAAGTCTTTTACATTTTCAATATTGCAACATAAGTGGAAAAATAATGCTGGTCATTTCTGTTTGGGAAAGGTGTAAAACAAAGGACAATTGATGTCCATAATTGAAGTTTCATTTTCTATAGGCCATAAAAAGAGAAACCTGCTTAGAATTATCTCAAATAACATGGCTGTCCCTTAGTTTCCATCTGAGATGGACTGTCTCCATGAAGGATCATGTACTGCTGGCAAATCTTTACTACGAGAAAGATGATTGTGTGCCAGTAGTCCTGCAGAGGTTCACAACACCCAAGTGTATGAAAAACACATTGGTATGATGTCTGCTAAGGGTCTGGAGAAAATAATTACAAAATTTGAAAAGACTGCTTGTTTAAAAGTGCAATGTATCAGGGGAACGAAAGTAGTTGATTTAACATGTTGAAGATGGAGCCACAGCATTTCATGTTGTATAAAATAATATGAAACATACACCACTGTTATCCATAAAAAAACATCCATGTTCAAGAGTTTCTTTCAGCTAACCTGCTAGCAACACAAATTTTCACTCTGGAATTTCTTGCTTACATGAAAGTGGACAATGAATGGCCATGGAAAATTCTGTGGACAGCCAAAGCCTATTTCCATCCCCAAAGACATATCAATATGCAGAATACAGACAACAGAAAATCACATACACAAGTGGTACTATTTCATTCTGTAATTAGGTAACTGTGTGGAGTGGATTCACAATTTTTTGAGGAGATGAATTCTGTGGGTGCTATTACTTGTACTGTAACTGATAATCATCATGGTAATATTTCCCATACCAACATCATTCCAATCCATCAACAGTGAGGATGTATGTGTAGAATCCTTTTTTATACAAGTTGGCACTCCTGTGCACATTGTACAGCCAGTGAAGAAATTGCTTCAGAGGCGTTTTGGAAATGTACGAATTATCAGCCATTATTTTCCAACAGCCTGGCCATCTAGATTGGTTAGTCTTAATTCGTGTGACTTCTGGCTATAGGTTATCTGAAGGTGATGTGTACAATACTCAAATTATGAACGTAGCTTAATTGTAGATTCACATTATGAAACAAATTCTGGTATGATCCCAATACACTCCAGTCTGTTGTGGAACATACTGTTTCAAACCAATGGACAACACTGTTTTTGGCATTAGATGAATTAAAAACATACAATTTAGCTTTTAATACGATTTTTAGCATCAGGACAGATAAAAACCAATGTCATTTGGCTTATCATGTGACTTTTGGCCCCTGACAGAAGCTGACTTAATTTATGCCTTTTATGCAATTTTTGGCATCAGGACAATTAAAAACAAAATTTTATCATCAGACATAACCATAGTAACTGGCTTTGTTGAACTAACAGTACCATATGTTTCACTGCTGAACTTATGCAGACATTGAACAGTGCAGACAGTGTAATGTGCAACTCAAACCATAGCTATTATATTGTGATACATCTGTCATTTGTAGTTGACCTCATTTAAATTAAGATGCTTACAGCACCATCTGCTGCTAAATTTTTTCCCATAATGTTACTCCCTGCATGGAAATATGCTGTTCAAATCTAAGATCACTCATTATCTTTCTACAGCATTTTGAAATAGTGACTTTAATTATGGACACATTGTACTGTAAGCATTCACATAGATACAAGTCTAATGGGACAAGGGGGGAGGGGACAAGAAATGAGATGTGGCCCTTAAGAATGCCCTGACATTTGTTTGAAGTAGCTTAGGGAACCCATGGAAAACCTAAACTGGGGCTGAGCAGATGAATATTGATGCTTCCACACTCCCAAATAAAATTCCAGTCTCTTTCGGTTAATACCTCATGTACAACACTGTTTTAAAATTTAATAACAAAATTTTTCACTCTCAGCTACAGCACAGACTACACAAATTTTTACAAAGTAATTCTACATTCACTGTGAGCTGATGCTAGGTCCATAGTGACATCTGGTTTCCATTTTATGCACTGCAACTTTTCACTTGCTAGCCGCAACAAATGAATCACCATCCCTCTGTAACCAGTAAGATGTTGAGCTCAGAAAGAGGATAAAGTGTTAGTCTTACAAATTTCATATCTTTGGCAGTAATTTTTGCCACAAAAAATGGAAGAGAAACAGTAAAGCTTTCATAAATCCAAAGATTGTTTTGAATGGTAGAGAGCTTTGTGAGACATGGTCCTGATGGAGATAGTATGCCATGGCCTTCCACCAACCTTTGAAATGACTTATCCAGCCTGTTTAATGTGGTTTCCAAAACATGGCGAAACTCAACATTTTTCACGCCATCAAACATTTCTAGATGTGGAAGAAGTGATAAGAGACAGCTAAAAATCCCACAATAGACCGGGTATTTGGATTTGTAATATGGCATTTTACCACCGAGTTACTTCTATGCCTCTACAACAGTGCTTAGTGACATAAACTACTGTGCAGGTCAAATATTGGAGTTCATCTTCAAATTTATGAATTTTATTTTTACTGAATGCACAGTTTAATAAAGAATTATCAAGCCTATGAAATGTCCCATGTAAGTTTTCCAATACTTTCTCCATTTTTATGACATGTAGTATGTTTATTCACACACATTGTTTTGTATACAATTGATACTGATGAAAAGGCTTCCTAGATTTCCAAAAAGAATTTGATACGGCACCATATTGATGACTCAGGGTAACTCATGAGTAGGCCTTGGGCTTCAAAAAGTGTGTGGTCCTTCCTGACTTTATGTATGTCTAATACTATAGGAAACATAAGGGAATTCATGTAGTTCTACACAGGGTTGGGAAAGTTACTTTTTTAAAGTAACTAAGTTACAGTTCCAAGTTACATCCATGACAAGTAGCTTAGTTACAGTTACTTTTGATCTATAGTAACTATAACTGTATCAGTTACAAGTATCTTTATAGTTATTTTTACAGTTACTTTAAAAAATTTTAATTGTAACTCCGTAATGAACCTTACTCATGTAGAAACAAGCTTTGATGTCCATCAATAAGTAAATACATCAATACAACCGTAATAATACATAATTAATACTTTATTAAATAATTGCCCACAGCATCTTTTATCTCAGTGCATCTCAGTTGCACTGTTCATTCATTTTTAAGAAAAGTTGTTCTTCAAATGTTCCCTCTCCTGAAAGTTCAGCTTCGTGTTGATTGTTGTTCGCGTCTCCGTGAAAACTGTTAATTTTACTGTCTACAATATATTCACATCAAATGTTAGGCTGAAATGGCAGCAATGGGCAATCATTTCAAACTATGGTATTCACATTGAGAGCTACACTGTGACAGGTGAAGAAGAAGAATAAGTGATATCAGGCACTGCATTAATAGTAGACTATATGACGAAATAAGCAAACAAAGAACACACAGTTTTTGGCAGTGGGCAAATACTTACTGTAGAACATGTGACGGGAATAACATGCTGCCGAGCAGGAGTGGCCACCTGGTCTAAGGCATCATGCTACAGACTGAGTGGTCGGTCCAACCGAGGGATCAAGTCCTCCATCGGACATGAGTGTGTCTGTTGCCCTTAGTGTAATTAGTTTAATTAATTTGTAAGTCTAAGGACTGATTACCATGGCAATTTGGTCCAATAGGTTTACAAATATTTGAATTTGAATGACATGCTGTGTGAGCTGAATTTGGAAGACTTTTTGGTTTTCGTAACTTCATCAAGATGTCACCGTCAGATTTTGAAATTATAATGGATATTAAAGGGCCAGTTGTTTCAAAGAAACAGTTTTATGAAGTTGAACATTCCAGAGGCACTCCTCTGTCTTTTATTAGGTGACGAGTTCATAAATGTTGCTTCTTGTCTACCTCATTTCATAAAGGAACACACGGAAAGGAAATATGTAACTCTATAGATAGATAGAGCAAAACTGAACACTACCACTGCAAAGGAGCATTTAGTCCCAGCAACCCGAGAAAATTGTTTTTTATTCATACAGTCACAGAACACTGCTTTTGCGTTGCCAGCGTGTTGTGAAAATCGGTACTGTAGTCTCGAGTTAGCAGTGAACAACATTACAGAACATGTTTCAAACTCACTGCAAATGTGCCTTAATGCCAAAAGTGAGGAAAAAACTAACCAGTATATGTTTTCTTAAGTTCACTCTGGAGTTTAGACTGCTTTGAATTATTTTCCCACCGATGCGCAATTTGCAGCAGAGGAGTCATTTTTTCCATCTGAGATCAAAATTCGAACACTTCAGTGTAAGCTGGGCGAAGTTATTGTGTGTGACTTCTTCCTTATCGATGTGTAAAGCTGTGCAAAATAATCGAAGACTGTCAATGTGTGACATGTCAGATGATTGTTACGCACTGATTGTTGCATACATAATTTTAAAGTAAAAATTTTATGAATAAATGAGCACTAGTGCATGTTATAATGTTACTAAAATGTATAATTCATACATTTCCAACATACATTGTTGAAAATATGTAATTTGGAAACAAATATATATATTTTTTCTCTTCACTAAAATCAAGGCATGGTATTCTGCAGTCTTGAAATGCTTACAAAAATAAATAAATAAAATAAAATAAAATAAAATATTACTCTACTCGCGACAAAAGTAACTTAGTTACAGTTAAGTTGCTTTATGCAAATAATAACACCGTTACCATCCATTACCTTTGTAAAGTACAGTAACTGTTACTAGTAACGATGTTACGAGTAACGCATTACTCTCCATCCCTGGTTCTATGCCATCACCCATGCCATGAACTACATAATATTATACTTAATGGAACTTTTTAACTGTATAAAGAACAGAGTTGACATACTATATAAATATAATAAATAAAAAATTACAAACTTAAACATGTCTTATTCTAGATTTTGTCATAACAAAATCCTCTATTGCCATACATCCTGCATGTGAGATGAACTTGTCACCTCCTCTTCAACTGATTATAATAAGAAACTAGAAATGAATGTTTCTTGCATTATAGCATATAATTTGTTCTTGATAAGAGCTACTTTTGAGAAACCTCTACCAGTCTCACAATTAATGATTAGTATTGAGAGTAAAATTGGGCAAGCCATCATTACATTTGGAAACACCATCACCAAGATCACTTTCCATGGTTTAGTCATATAATTCAATTGGTGAAATGTTGGCAGACATTTCTTTGAGGGAAAACCAAATTCTCACTATAAGAAAGAACTTAAGAACTACAAATTTCTTAACTGAGATCATCTCAGTATTTTTCACAATGTTTTCATATTTCCATTAAGATTTCTTTAACTTCACACTTCACTATATTCTTCTCACTGTATTGTTCTGCTTATAGGTTATTAACAACTTTAATAAGAGTCACATGAAATTTATCAAGTCCATTAAATTCTTTCAGTTTTTCTCCATCAGTGAATATGCACCTTTTTTGTGCTTCCTTTTGTTGTTAAATTCTTGATACAAATGCTCACTTAAGCCCCTAGCTTGTTTTCATACTGATCAAAATTTGATTAGATTAGACTCCATGAGAGCAACTAGTGCTCAGTGACTTATTTTTTCCCCCCAAATTTAATGATGGACAGCAGTCAGTCATGAAAATCCTGTTTCACTGCAGGTCTATAGATTTCAGTTTGGACATTTATCATCATTACACTATGAGAATATATGCAAAATATGCTGATGATAACATTGTAGCAGGTGAAATCTATAGATCTGCAGTAAAGCAGACTTTTTGTGAGCGATTGCTGTCCTTCATTAAATTTGAACAAAATTTTCCTCAACACAGCTGATTAATGGTAACAATGATTAAAATGCTTAATTTATTTATTTCTTGTTATTGTGATCCATTTTGTGACTATATCACTATATTGAATGTGTCAATTTTACGTGTTGTTTTGTTAGAAACTATGGGAAAACATAAAACAAAACAAAATGATTTCATATGACTGTAAAAAAACAAGAGCTCATCTTCTACCACACACATAAGTCTTGAAGGCAGGGCATTAAATATCTTACAGCCATTGAAATGAACTCCTTCCTCTACCAGTGCCATATTTAGATTTGCCTGTTCATAGTGGGTATCACGTTTTCTTCTAGTATCATGACTATGATATGCACTGTTAGACTTAAAAATAGATTTTTATTGCATTGTGAAGCACATCAAAGATAATATATATTGCAAAGTTGTTGTAAGGATTTCAAGTTCCTTCAAATGATTTCTGCAAATGGTTGTAGGATAGGACTCGACACATGATCCTTATGACTCTTTTTTGCATGAACAATACTTATTTTTAGCAAGTGGCTGGTTTGCCCAAAATATAATTCCATATGCCATTATGGCATGCAAATACCCATAATAGGCTGATTTCATGGTTTCCATATTTCTATAAGAAGAAATTGTGCATAATGCATAGGTTGCTGAACCCAGTCTTTTACATAGATCCAGGATGTAGTTCAGTCTGCTGCAAATATTTTAATTAAGTTCAGACAAGGCTTTTGCAAATATTTGTTACTCTTACTTTTGTACATCAGAGACAACTATCCTCTCAAGAAAATAAAACAAAAGAAACAATCTAGCTGTCTCCAGTTTCTAAGCCTTTTCCAAAGCAATCCTGCCTCATTTCTTGTTAGAGCATTTTCTTGTTTCTTCTAGATAATTCTCTTATGTAAAACATATATTTTATATATTTTTATCAAAATTATGCTGAACAGCTGATATTTCTTCCTCATTGCATAACCATCTGTCATTAGAAAATGTCTTAATTTCAAAATGTTCAAATGTTTTTAAGCTTAAGGGACTTAACTGCGGGGTCATCAGTCCCTAAACTTACAAACTACTTATGAACTACCTTATACTACCTTATACTACCTAAAGACGACACAAACATCCATGCCCAAGGGGGGATTCGAACCCCCGACCGTATGTCTTAAGTCTCCAGTTATTCTTCACATGAATAAACCAGCACTGAAAAGAAGTTACTGATAACCACTGTTAGTTTGATCAGACTGGAGGACCTAATTTATAAGAGTTTTATCAGATACAGTCAACTGAGCTATCAGGTTGTTCACTGATGTAGTAGTAGTCCATGGACAGAGTGCATGCAGGATAAATTGGCTTGTAGATGTGCATACAGCTTGGCAAGTGCGGGGAGGCGGAAGTGAACTGATGCAGCCTCCACTTCCAAATGAAGGAAAGAACTCACCTGGTGCTCCAGACGAAAACTCATCTCTGTGCATCGTCCACCTTATCCTGTGTGGACTCTAACAACAGTATCCTGAATGATTTAAACAGTATTTCCATTTGTGGAAATGAAGGTCAGCTCTCATTAAATCTAGAACAACGCAAGGTAATACCCCAGAAGAAAAACACTTTCGGGGTAGTCCAATTCATTAAAATTTTTAGTGTCAATACAATGTGATTTAAATGGGACAAAGTTATAAAAGCAATACTAGAGAAGGGAAATTGAAGATTTTGAGTACTTATAAAGTAGGCATGACAGCAGCCATTAAAAATTTATGATATGCTGCTAGTATTATAAACAATGAGTAGAGCTCATACACAATACAACAAGATGGTTTTTGAAAAAAAACATTGAACATTACATGTGTTGTGTGTGCCTTCGACCATCTTATTTGACTGACAAATCCCATTTGTATACAGATGTTTGTACATTATTGTTGGTAATGTAATAGAAGGATTTCTTCATCTATTAAGAACCAAGGTGAGGAACTCAGGCCTAACTTATAGATTTAAAAAATAAAAAATAAAAATAAATAAATAAAATAATTTAAAAAACTCAAATCCCCCCTCCCCATAGGACAACATACTGTAGTTAACAACTTACTACCACAAACTGGCTCATTTTTACATACACTGGAAACAACATTGTCAGTTAGAATAAAAACTTCTATCAGCTGAGTTTGAGAATCAGTGTTGGGAAGCTGAAAAAAGTGTATGGCACGATATAAGAGAGCTATGCCAGCTCCTTGCTCCAGTAAAAATCTCCATCTGCTTGCAGAATTTGTGTAGCATATTTCAGATAGAAAGTTACACTGCTTGGAACCACTTACAGCTGAGGTGAGATCTGATGATAATACTGTTATGCTAAAACAAAAAGTTCATAAACAATACATTATAAGTTGTCTAAGGGATTTACTAAAGTTCCAGAATGCTCATAATGGAAGCAAATAATACCATAACACAGGGAAAAAGTTACTTTTTTGTTTCAAACTCAGTAGTTCTCTAGTTCTAGCCATATTCTGTTGTGACAAGTAATTATTCTCTCCTGTCATATTTTATCCAATTGTCATGATAAATCGATACAAGAAGGATATCTCCTAAAAAAGAAAAAGAAATGTGAGGAAAGTACCACTACAATTTCCTGATATTTGTGATACTGCAAGTGCAATCTTTCAATGTATGCTAATGACATGATGAATGGCACTACAGGGAACTAATTAATGACAAATATATCTCTGAACAAAGTCAATGATATTATATATTACTAATTATGATTTTTCTCTAATTATTACCATACGACATATGACTGACATACAACTATAGTAGGCTTATACTTGCCCCTCAGGTGTTCTCAAGCAATGTCATGTAGGGTGACCCACACATGAAAGACTTGCATCTTGCAAGGTAGTAAGCATTTAGCTGCTAGCCAGCATGAGTAGCAGATCCCCAGCCAGAGACCAATAGAAACCACATGGAGAAAGTCCCACCCAGATGGCCCCCAAAAGATAATACAAATTAATGCATGAGCAATTGGAAGAAAATGTTTCCAACGGAAACTGCTCAGAGCATGAATGTGCAAATGTACAGTGAAACTCTATATAGCGATCAAAATATATTCATTTTACAGCTGTATAATGTGTCAAGATTTAAATCTGCATAAATTTGTACCTCATAAAGTTTACAATTTCTTCATACTTGTTCAGTAGGCTCAATCCATAACATTCTGAATGGTAAGACTTTGAGGTATCAAATATGTATTATTTCAAGTGAAATATCACTGGCAATACATCTATTTTTAAATCTATAGATAGTCTTCCATTCATATGTAACAGGTAAATTACATTGTGAATTACATATAAACATGTGAGTGGTGATAGGACAGCTGCCTAATTATTAAATATTACTGAATATTTCTGTCTTAAAGACCATAACAGTATTGAAAAATCATGGCATACTAATGAAGCTCACTATCCTTAAATTTTGTGTGTTTTTTTTTTCTCTGTGTGATGACTGAAGGACAAAGAACCTCATCTACATCTATTTAAGAATGTGCCCTACCAATCGATTCCTTCTTTTAGTCATGGTATGCCAGAAATTTCTTTCCTCCCTACTTCTGTTCATTACCTCTGCATTATTTATGTGATCTACCCATCTAATGTCCAGCATTTGTCTGTACCACTATATTTTGAAAGCTTCTATCTGCTTTCTGTCTGAAATATTTATCATCCATGTTTCACCCTCGTACAAGGCAATAATCCATACTAATGCCTTAAGAAAATACTTAAATTAAGATCTGATGTTAACAAATTTCTCTCATTCACAAAGGCTCTTCTTCTCATTGCCATTCTGCATTTTGTATCTTCTCTGCTCCATCATATGTTATTTTACTGCCCAAGTAACAAAATTCATCTACCACCATTATTGCCTCATTTCCTTCAGCACCACCTGATTTTCTTAGACTATGTTCCATTACCTTTGTTTTTCTCTTGTTAAGGTTGCGCAACCACCTGATGAATCCCCTTTCCTTCAGGCAGCAAGTCCTCATTGGACCATAAACTGCTCAATGGTGTCACGATTCTATAACCCAAAAGCAAGCTCGCAGGTGTGGACTGATGGCTTTCATGATCCGCAGTGTTAAATGCCATCGTCAACCAGGGAAGTGAGCAATCCCATCCACTCTGGTCTGTACTATGGAATGCTATCAAGGTAGACCGGAGATTTCTATTAATCCTCTCAGCATATGATGGGTTGGGATAGTAAGGTATGGTGGTAATGTGTTTTATACCTAAACTGACGTGATGTGAATGTAGTAGCATTGTCTCTCATAATGGACTGAGAGGGCCCAAACGTACCAAATATTCCTTGCAATTGCTGTATGACTATTTTACTCGTTGCCCCCTTCGTCGGTAACAACCAGGTGAACCGGGTAAATGCATCCATGCATACTAAAATGAACTTGTTACCCGCCTTAGACCTAGGTATGGGCCCAGCGAAATCAATATACATATGCTGGAAGGGCCTGTCCACTGTTTTAGAAGCCAAATACCCTATCTTACTGTCCTTGCATGGTTTACTCATGGCACAGACCTCACAAGTACGTATTCTCCCACAAATCTCCTTATCCATACCTGACCATATAAAGTGCTGTCTGATCCTTTCCCTAGTTTTGAACACCCCTAAATGTCCCCCTACCAGCGATTCATGAAAATATTTAAATAATAATGGGACCAGCTCCTTAGGAACAACAATTTTCGGATCATTCTTGCCCCGTACCATACAACAAACCACCCCTTCCTTCAACAAATAGGGCTTAACAATCTCCCCTCTTCGCAATCTTTCCTTAATGCTACTTAGATGATGATCGGATTCCTGAAACTCCCTGATATCACGGAACAATTGTGGAATCTTTGTGACAATGGAGGCTACCACTGGATTCATATCACCCTGCTCTTCCCCTTGCTCTTCCTCTTCTCCACCAAACATGCAACTTAACATATCCACAATGACATTTTCAGAGCCCTGTATGCTGTTTACTCTAAACTTGAACGATAATATTCGAGTCGCCCATCTAGCTATACGGCCTGTCTTTCTAGGCCTTGCCAAGACCCAGCTCAATGCTTTGTTATCAGTTTCTAGCACGAATTCCCTATGCTCAAGATAATTCCTAAATCTTTCCATACCAAATAATACAGCCAAAGCTTCCAACTCGTAGATGGAAAATCGTTTCTCCAAATCATTCAGGGCCCTTGAAGTATATGCTATTACCTTCTTAGCACCTTCCTGCTCTTGTAACAAAACTGCCCCGACCCCCCCGAGCTGAAGCGTCTGTCTGTAAAATAAATTCCCTACTGAAATCAGGCAAGATTACATCCCTTTCTTCCAAGAAAACTGGCCAATCGATATTTTAGCTTGTAAAATCCCCCTTAAACACAGTCCTAACTTCCCTGCCATAACATACTCACCGTTATCAGGCACCAGTCTCCCCCAATTACATATGGTTCGATGTTCCAGGGCCCACTTGTAATCGATAGCAGATATGGCACTACCTGAATCAATTAAGGCACATATAGGTTCATTGTTAATTGCTATTCAAACGAACAGTAACCGCGGGACAGCACTCTTAACTGCACAAATTAAGTTGTTGCGATCTTGCCCTAATTGTCATAAATACTGTTCCGGCACGGTCATGTCGGTACACTCGCGCCTCATATGTCCCTCCTTACCACACTTCCAACATGTTATCTTAACCCTTCCTGTTCTTATTCGTTCTTGTGAATTCCTGCCTCCAACATAGTTTCTACTAAATCTATTACACCCCCTTCTGTGTTCTACCCGACTGCTGATCGTTATATATTCCTCCGTCTCCCCCACTTTTACGTTCTTACATTAACATCGTAGACTGTACATATTTTATTAGTTGATCTAACTCAGTAAATGTATTAGGAATTCCCGCAAATATAGCCTTCTGCCTAGTTTCTAAATTGAACCCACTCAAAACTTTTTTTACTACTTGATCTTCCGTAAACTCCAGTCCTAACGCGACTACACTTCTCTTTATTCGGTCAACATACCCCATTACTGTCTCTGAAGCACCCTGCTCCCGCCAATACAGACAACTGACCAGTTCCTGCCATGCCCTATCCGGAATTAATCCTGACATTCTTTGACGTACCTGTTTCCAACTGTCATTCTGTTGTATGCACTGCACTACTTCCTCCCATAATTTACCCTTTACAGTAACTGCTATTGCCACGAGAGCCCACGAACACCAACTGCCGGCGTGGCGCAGGGGATAGCGTCACGGACTGCGGAGCAGAAGGTCACCGGTTCAATCCTGCCCACCGGCAAAAATTTATTTCTTTGTAATTTACAATTCCAGAAGGTTCTACATCTTTCTTATGTTCACTTGTAAATTCTACTAGTTTCTTATGTTAACTGTTCTTCTAATTTCTGGTAAATTCTGTCTGTATAAATAGCAGAGCACTCTGCCTGAGAGGCAGTCAGTGCTGCGTGTATGTTGAGTTCGTAATAAACGTGCTTTCAGTATAAGTGCTGTGTTTAGTTGCCTTCGAAGTCAAGCCTACTTCCATCACAACGTGACATTGTTTGGTGGAGGCGCCGGGTACACTGTGCAACAGCTGCATCACCGTGGCTCCGATTAGGCAACGTAAAAGCCGTCGCTTGCACAGACTGGAACCGGAATACAAGGGATACACCGAGTACATCCTTCCAAAAGTCCGTATTATCAGATGAACGATGGAGACGAAACCAGCAATAAGCCAGCTGCACATCAGACACCCGTCGGTGTTTTCTGGAGATGCTGGACAGGACCCCAACAAATGGCTAAAAGGGTTTGACCGAGTCGCCAAGTACAACAGGTGGGATCATACGATGTGCTTGGCCAACGTTTATTTCTACCTGGACGGAACAGCCCAGCAATGGTTCGAAAACAACGAAGACAAGTTGAATGACTGGGAGACGTTCCAGGAGGAACTTAAGAACACGTTTGGAGACCGCCAGCGACAAATCCGCTCGGCGGAAGAACAACTGAAGAACCGGGCCCAACGACATGGTGAGCCAACACAATCGTACATACAGAGTGTTTTAGCCCTGTGTAACATAGTCAATCCGAGCATGACTGAAGCGGACAAAATCACGCACCTGATGAAGGGAATTGCAGAAGATATGAACCAAGCTCTTCTGATAAAAGACGTCGCTACGACAGAAGAGTTCATCAAGTGGTGCCAGTGTATTGAAGAGATGCAACAAAGGAGGATTGGACGCAAGAAGTATGACAGACTCCCAAATGTAGTCCCTATGGCCGTTGTAGAAGACCAGCATGACTTGGCTTCTCTCATACGACAAATCGTGAGAGAAGAATTACAACAGTGCATGGCAGCCGGGACTATTAGACCAAGCGAGCATCAAATTATGGGCATGGATGTGAGCCCTGTAAGTCACGAGGTAGCCGACGCCACTGACGACGAGGTATTTCAAACATTAGCTCCTGTCTGCCCCGTCAATCGCACCCGACGTGAAGAATGGCGTCGCCCTACTATGACGTATGCTGCAGCCGCCAAACGGCAGCCCATGAACCGACCGACGGGACCGCAGCCAACTCCCCCGGTAACTATGATGCCCCGCAGAAGAACAGACGTTTGGAGGACAGAGGACAACACACCACTGTGTTTCCATTGTGGACGCCCTGGACATGTCGTACGCTACTGCAGAGAGAGGAGGTGAGTATTCGATGATTATTTTGCCGCAAGACGTCAGCCGTCGGAGCAGTTTTATCCAAGGCAGTCACCTGCTGATGAGTTCAGTCGACCTCTGGGAAGAAGCCCATCGCTGTACCCTAGACGTGGTCACTCCCCGACGCGCCGCAGCCGTTCACCGTCACCGTACAGAGATACCAGCCGCTCCCCTAGCCGCCGCGCCCAGGAAAACTAAGCGAGGCAACCATCTATGGAGGTGAGGCCGCCGCAGATGAAAATCCTCCATGGACGACAGTCACCAAGATGTCGGGGAATCTCATCGACGTCATAATCGATGGCCAACCTGTCCGGGCACTTGTTGATTCAGGAGCTTCTTTTTCTGTATTATCAGATAATTACCGCCGCACACTAAAGAAGACAATGTTCTGTGATACGGGAGCAATTGTCCTGAAGGTCGCGAATGGAAAGTACGTCCATCCAGCAGGAACTTGTGTCGCAAGAATAACCATCAACAACAGGACGCAGCCATTTGAATTTGTCGTGTTAACAGAATGTAGTCACAATGTCATCCTCGGATGGGACTTCCTTCAGGCATCCCAAGCTATCATTGACTGTGGAAGATCTGAGCTGCAAATTGAAGAAGTTGTTCTGCCAGATACACGTAATACAGAATTTACTGGGAAGTTATTCGTCGTTGACAATGTGACGATACCGCCGTTGACAATGAGACGAGTGGCAGTCACAAACACAGATGAATGATTAAACTGTGAAGTTCTTGTTGATAGTAAAAAGTTTATCAGGCTCACAAAAGAAATTTACATACCAGCGGCTATCATAAGCATTACCGGTGGTCAAGGAGAAATTTGGATCACAAATTATCATGAGCAGTCACAACTTATCCCCAAGGGAATGTGTATCGGGACAGCTGAACCAATCCAGGACGGTGAGCTCAACGTCATCAATGAAGACCCATGCCCTGCTGTTAGTACAGACAACAAGCTGGAGGAAACAAACGTGGAACTGCCAATAGGGCCTGGACTGACCAAGGAACAACACCAGCGGGTGTTATGTATACTACGACAATTTTCGGGTGCATTCACACCTCAGCAGGGGAAAAGTCAGACGAAACTGCCCACGATAAAGCACCTTATCAATACTGGGGACCATCCGCCAATTAGCCAGCGTTCGTATAGAGTGTCGCCAGCTGAAAGAAGGAAAATTCGGGAGGAAGTGGAGAAGATGTTGCGAGATGACATTATTCAACCTTCGGAGAGTCCTTGGTCGTCTCCGGTGGTCCTTGTAAAGAAGAAGGATGGCACGTGGCGATTCTGTGTCGACTATCGGCGGTTGAACAGTATCACAAAGAAAGATGTCTACCCATTGCTGCGTATTGATGACACCTTTGACTGCTTGAAAGGAGCTACATACTTCTCAACTATGGACATGCAGACAGGTTACTGGCAAATCCAGGTTGACGAAGCTGACAGGGAGAAGACGGCTTTTATTACACCTGACGGCCTCTATGAATTTAAAGTAATGCCATTTGGATTATGTAATGCTCCAGCCACATTCGAATGCATGATGGACAACTTGCTTCGACACCTTAAGTGGACAACGTGTCTCTGCTATTTAGATGACATTGTCATTTTCTCAAAAACATTTGAAGAACATCTGAGTCGCCTGTCAACTGTGTTGAAGTGTGTTCAGGCTGCAGGTCTCCGCCTCAATCCAAAGAAGTGCCTCTTTGTCGCCAAAGAGATAAAAATCCTGGGGCACCTAGTCAACGGAGATGGTGTCCGTCCTGATCCAGATAAAGTAAGGACAGTCACAGAATTTCCAACTCCTCAGCACATTTGTCATGTGAGAAGTTTTCTCGGGCTGTGCTCATACTACCGACATTTCATAAAAGGATTTTGTAACAAGGCACATCCATTACAAGAACTTCTGCAGGGAGATGCCAAATTTTACTGGGATGAGACAAAAGAAGAAGCTTTCCGAGCACTTAAGGAGGCTCTAACTTCCGCACCAGTGCTAACCTTGTACGACGAGAATGCAGAAACGGAACTTCACACAGACGCCAGTGGCTATGGGATTGGTGCAGTGCTTGTACAAGTTCAGGACGGTGCCGAAAAAGTGATAGCCTATGCGTCAAGAGTACTCTCAAAGTCCGAGATAAACTACTCTACAACTGAAAAAGAATGTCTCGCGGTTATCTGGGCTATCAAGTTCCGGCCGTATTTATTCGGCAAACCATTCACCGTCGTGACAGACCACCATTCTTTGTGTTGGCTGACTAGCTTGAAGGATCCATCAGGTCGACTAGCAAGATGGGCCTAAGACTCCAAGAGTACGATGTCACAGTGGTATTCAAGAATGGGTGCAAACACAAGGATGCCGACTGCCTTTCGAGGAATCCATTAGTGGAACGCAACAGCATTAATGAAATTTCAGCTCTCACTGAATTAGATGACGTTACAGCTGAACAGAGGAAAGATCCAACACTATTAAAAATTATAGAGGCCTTGGAGAAAGGAGAACTGACCAATGGAGAGTTCCAACTTATAAACGGAACATTGTACAAGAGCAATTACGATCCACTGGGTCCCAAATGGCTACTTGTTGTTCCAGCTCATCTCCAGCCAGCTATTCTCAAATATTTCCATGATGCTCCAATATCCGGTCATCTGGGATTCGTGAAGACCCTAGACAGAATCAGACGCAGGTATTACTGGAAAGGTCTCTACCGCTCTGTCAAGCACTATGTGAGTCACTGTAAAGAGTGCCAGCGACGGAAGCATGTTCCGCAATTACCTCCAGGACATCTCGTACCGATTCCGCTGGCAGCAGCTCCATTCCACCGAGTTGGGATCAATCTTTTAGGGAGGTTCCCGAAGTCAACAACCGGTAACCGTTGGATAATAGTCTGCACTGACTACCTCACACGCTATGCTGTCACCAAACCTGTGCCAACTGCAGAAGCTCCAGAGATCGCAAAATTCCTTGTAGAAGACATTATTTTGAAGCATGGAGCACCACGTGTCTTGATATCTGATCGTGGAAAAGTATTCCAGTCAAAACTAGTATCAGAGGTAATGTCACGGTGCAACATTGTCCAAAGAATGACAACTGCATACCATCCTCAGACAAATGGTCTTACGGAACGTTTTAACAAAACGTTAGCCGACATGCTGTCGATGTACGTCGATGTTGAGCAGAAGGATTGGGATACAATTCTGTCAATCGTGACATTTGCTTACAATACCACAAGACAAGACACCACAGGCTTCACTCCGTTTTTCCTGCTCCATGGCCGTGAAGCTGAGACGACAATGGATACACTGTTCCCGTTCCAACCGGATGACACTCAGGATGACTATGTTAAACAGCTCATCACCAGGGTCGAAGAAGCAAGACAGCTGGCTCGCATATGGACATTGGACGCCCAGGAGAAGGACCGTCAGTGGTATAACGACAAGCACCGACCTTTTGTGTACAGCCCAGGAGATCTGGTATGGATTTTTACCCCTGTATGGAAGGTTGGACTGTCAGAAAAGTTATTGAAGCGATACTTTGGTCCGTATCATGTCATACGCCGCCTGTCAGATGTCACATACGAAGTTGAGGATTATGAGCCGTTGTCGAAACGTCAAAAACGAAGAGACATTGTTCACGTCCTGAGCATGAAGCCTTACTACGATCCTGAAGAGCAGGTAGACGACAATGGCTTCTTGTTCAAGGACTTTAAGGACGGTAATGTTCCTGATGAAGCCAAGACAGGAACGTCTGTCGTCGATAATCGCGGAGAAGGGAAGGATTCTCTTGAACTGTCATACAGAGGACCCATGACACGGTCAAGATCCAGGACATTGCAACTGGCTCCACAGGGATCATAACAGCGGGTCGCTGTTTCTCCAGGAGAGGGAGCAATGCCACAAGAGCCCACGAACACCAACTGCCGGCGTGGCGCAGGGGATAGCGTCACGGACTGCGGAGCAGAAGGTCACCGGTTCAATCCCGCCTACCGGCAAAAATTTATTTCTTTGTAATTTACAATTCCAGAAGGTTCTACATCGTTCTTATGTTCACTTGTAAATTCTACTAGTTTCTTATGTTAACTGTTCTTCTAATTTCTGGTAAATTCTGTCTGTATAAATAGCAGAGCACTCTGCCTGAGAGGCAGTCAGTGCTGCGTGTATGTTGAGTTCGTAATAAACGTGCTTTCAGTATAAGTGCTGTGTTTAGTTGCCTTCGAAGTCAAGCCTACTTCCATCGCAACTTGACACTATTAACTGCAAGGCCTTCCTAATTCCCACCTGCATAGCGTCGTCCGCTGTTCAAATTCCACAGTAAAGTTCAGAAATTCCAATATACCATCTACTGAATCTAGAGACAACTGTGAGCATTCCTATAAACAACTCTGCAATGGGTTGGGCAGTATAGAAACCATGATGTCAGGGACCGCTCACACTTCCCCAGCATTCCTTTTGACTTGACTACCCGCACTACTGTTGCTACTATACTTCTGAAATCACACTTGGATCACATTAATATATGTGGCTATCTGTTCTGCCTGCTCTTTGTTTACTCCCATTAAATCATTTAGCCTATCCTGATAATGAACGAAACGAGCTTATAGCCTCCGCATTTGTGCAGAGGTAGGGGCTTCCCCAACTTCTATAACCTCTAGCATTTCTTGTAACGCAGCAGCAATTGCGGTAGCAGCCAAGCTTACCTCGATGGGGTCAGTAATCTTTTGAACCGGTAAGTAACTACTCTGCCGAAGTTGCGCAATGAACTCGGGAATGGGCTGCCAAGCTTACCTCGTTGGGGTCTTTCGATCCGGTAAGTGTCTACTCTGCTGCAGTTGCGCAATCAGCTCGGGAACGGGCTGCACCGGTCATCTCTGTAACTCATAGACCACTTCATTCCTCCTCAGTAAAGCCGGATCCTTTACATTAGTAGCCATTCTGAAAGAATGGAGAAGATATCAGTGATCAGTCTTACACAATTACTATTTCTATGTTGACTATGACGCAATCAATTGAGCTCGCTCTGCTATCAATGGTGTAGTGTGGTACTGGGAACAAAATTTAAAAGGGTTGGAAAGCTGATTGAGTCATAACCACTGATAATACCTTAATCTGAGCAACAAATGAACACTGGCTCACAATTGAAAACCTTCTCCACCCCTGTCCACCATTAACTTGTACAATACTCTCTGCATTATATAAATTATGAACCAAGAAGACAATGTGCGCAATTCTCACATACCATAATATACATGTAATACTCTCAGTTGCAAATTAAATACCTCAGTCTGAGCAACAAACAAACATTGGTTCCTGGTGCTTATACAAATCAATTGCCTTCATAAACCCTGCCCTGAAATAACTTGTACAATACTCTCTTCATTACATAATTTATAAACCAAGGAAAACAATGTACGTGATTCTCATGCAGCAAAATATGTGTATAATACTCCCAATTCCTTCATTTTGTCAAACCAATATCAATATGCTACTAATCTACTTCATTCAGACAAGAACAAATTACATATAGAAAGATATGAATAACGTAACTTCATCAGAACGGTACCTTCCCTTTTTTTTTACAACTGCTGGATGTGCTCAGTGCCGTCCTTGTATAATCAACACCCATGTTATATGCCTTCACATTCCTTTTCATTCATATGAGCCCCCATCTTTCACACATTAAGAAATGCCAATTGCATTGAAGGCCCATCACATCACACCAAGGCCCAAGATTTAACACACCTGCAACAGCAAGGGTTAGAGACCAAGCATATGCACTATTATCGATGTAAATATCATGGATGCACCCCACAAACTGAAAATTAGCTCTATCAACTATGCCGTTCAGTGCTTTTAGACTCATGTACACAATGCACATAAATATCATAGATATATTAGTGAAAATACAGAATAGTCACAACTAGTGTTCACCAAGAACTAGGTACCCGAGCAGGCATCTATTTACGATCAGAACCAGTATGAAAATTGTAACTAGTGTCTACCCATCATGGCTTATGTAATGTAATAAATACATCAAGGTTCCACAATTAACACCACATAGAACGTAGTGCAGCACTCATTACACTTTACCAGGAACAACGTATTCCACATAGGCACAACCACCTTTCACGTGTATAGCGGCTTCCTCTCTCTCGTCCAGGTACCGTCTCTTCTCTCCAACGCCTCTCTGCAGCCAACCTGCCTGTGCCGCAACACGCTCCCACTCACCGATCGGTATTGACAACAAGTGACGTACTCACCACTCTGCAAGCCTCGCCACTTCTCTTGTCACACCATGTGTTGTCCTTCGCATCCGCCGTCTGACTGCACAGATCAAACAGCTTTTTTGTCAGAGAGTTACCCATAGCACTTCCGACAAGTTGCCAACAAAGTTGGGGAGTCGTAACTTAGTTCATCGTGCTGATCATGGCACAATGTTCATACTGTACCCTCATTTCAGGACAGTGTCCATTCTGTTCAGTTGCACGTCCATGTCCTGTGCTGTCTCAGACAGAATTGACATGTCATCAGCAAACTGCATAGTTTTTATTTCTTCTCCCTGAACTTTAATTCTTTCTCCAAATTTCTCTTTGTTTTACTTTACAGCTTGCTCAATGTAAAGGTTGAATGACTCTGGGGATAGGCTACAACTTTGTCATACTCCCTTCCCAACCACTGCACCTGTTTCATGTCTTTTGACTCTTATAACTGGTATCTGGTTTCTGTACAACTTGTAAATAACCTCCAGTTCCTTATATTTTGCCCGTGATGTCTTCAGAATTTAAAAGAGTGTATTCCAGTCAACATTGTCAAAAGCTTTCTCCAAATCTACAAAAGCTAGAAATATAAGTATGCCTTTCCTTAATTTATCTTCTAAGATATGTAGTAAAGTGAGTATTGCCTCATGGGTTCCTACATTTCTCCTAAATCCAAACTGATCTTCCTTGAGGTCAGCTTCTACTAGCTTTTCCACTTTTCTGTAAACAATTTGTATTAGAATTTTGCAACCATGATTTATTAATATGATGGGTCTTCAGTTTTCTCACCCGTTTGCACCTGCTTTCTTTGAAATTGTGATTATTACATTCTTCTTTAAATCTGAGGGCATTTGGCCTGTCTTGTTTATCTTTCACATCAGGTGCTATAGTTTTGTCATGGCTGTCTCTCCCCAAGACTTAAGTAACTCTGAGGGAGTGTCATCCACTACAGGGGCCTTGCTTTGACTTAGGCCTTTCATTGCCCTGTCAAATTTGTATCCTAGTATAATAGCTCCTATTTTCATCTTCATCTACTTCCTCTTCCCTGCCTACAATATTATCTTAAGGTTCATTTCCTTTGTAGAGCCTCTCTATATATTCTTTTCTTCTTTCAGCTTTCCTTCTTTGCTCAGAACTAGTTTTCCATCTAGGTTCTGGATATTAATAAAGCTGCTTTCCTTGTCTCCAAATGTCACATTCTTTCTTTAGGCTATATCTGTCTTTCTCCTAGTTATACATTCTTCAACATACTTGAATTTGTCTTCTAGACACTCCTGCTTAGCCATTTTGCACTTTCTGTCAATCCCATTTTTTACTTGTCTGTACTCCATTTTACCTACTTCATTTACCGCATTTTTAGATTTTCTCCTTTCACCAATTAAATTCAATATTTACTGTGATATCCAAGGATTTGTAAAAGGTCTTGTCTTTCTTCCTATTTGATCCTCTACTGCCTTCACTATTTCACCTCTCAAGGCTATAGCTGGTGTCATATAAGAAGGCGTTTCCTCGCATAGAGGAAGAGCGATAGGGTAAGTCTGGAGGGGAGGCGCTACGGCCAAATGCCAACAGTTGTGCCTGCAGTAGAAACAATGTGTAACTTGTGGCCAGCCTACAGAATGTAAATTATTGGCTGTCATTGTGGTAATGGAGGGGGAAGCACAGAACAGCTTAAAACTGGGCCGTCTTCGTAGGTGACACTGACTATACCCATTTGTTTTCGACAGTGTTACTGCCTCCTGTTTGCATCAATTGCTGTCAGAAGCTACCTCCAAAACATTTGACAATCCCAGGTCCCTTATATTTATCCTAGTTCCATGTCCTTAATTTTCTATCTTTCTGCAGTTTCAGTCTGTAGTTCATAACCAATAAGATATGGTCGAAGTTCATATCCCCCCATGTGTCTTACTGTTTAAAACCTGGTTCCTAAATCAATGTCTTACCATTATAAAATCTATCTGATACCTTTTGGTGTCTCCTGGTTTCTTTCAAATACAACAATCTTTTATGATTCATAAACCAAGTGTTTGTTATTATTAAATTATGCTTTGTGTAAAATTCTACCAGGCATTTACTCTTGTCATTCCTATTCCCCTGTCCATATTCACCTACTCTTTTTCCTTCCCTTCTATTCAAACTGCTAAATTCCAGTCCCCCATCACAATTGCGTTTTTGTCATGTTTAGCTGTCTAAATAATTTCCTTTATATCATCAGACAACAGTCTAGATGACTGACTGATCTGGTCTTGTAACATCAGCTAATGTGACTTTGCTATACAGTTTCTGTGAATATCTAAAGCAAGGGGAAACTACAGTCATTACTTTTCCCAACGACATGCATATACACTGTATGGATATATGACAATGGCATCCTCTTGGGTTACAAAATTTCTGGACGTAAAATAGTCCTCCATTTGGATCTCTGGGCAGGGACTACTCATAAGGAAGTCATCATCAGGAAAAATAACACAGGCATTCTATGGATCAGAGCATGGAATGTTAGAGCCATAAATAGAGTACTGATATTAGAAAATTTAAAAAAAGGAAAAGGATAGGCTGAAGTTAGATGTAATGGGGATTAGTGAAGTTCAGAGGCAAATCAGTAGTAGGTGTAATGAATAAGAAAATAGGAATGTTGGTAAACTACCATGAACAGCACAGTGATTGTATTATCATAGCCAGTTTAGATATGCAACCAACATCCACCACAATAGTACAAGTTTATATGCCCTACCTGTATTGTCCTCAAAGTCTCAATTCTCACGTTTCATGGACTAATGTCTCAAAGTAATAACTAGCAACTGTTTTATGAGGTTGTTATAGCATGTCAAAATTCTCAGAAACAATAATGGTCACTCATCTCAGTTCTTATGGAATAACACAAGGCAGTAAGTCATAATAAACACAGTGTACACATCTAATAGCTACACTTAGATGCTTCTTGTTTGCTCTCCAAATATAAGTTTTACTTATGAGCATTACATGGAGAGGTTTCATATCTGCTAGCCAGGTGAATACTTTATATAGGCATTCCACATTGTTGTTACCATTGAAGTATCCAAGCAAAGATTTGAGAAATTTATTTGAAGCCTTTGTACTTTTAGAATGTGGAATACTTACATGGAAACTGATGCAGCTTTTAACTCATGTGATGTCAAGATGCAGACAGAATGTTTGGTGGTGTTCAACTAGTTAAAAACTGGAATATCAACAAAATGATATTTTTAAAACTAAATAATAATTCGAAAAATGTCAAATGTATACTTTTCTTTTTTCTTTGAATGGACTACATCTCTACCTATACTCCCCAAGCCACATCATGGTGAATTTCTGTTACTTATATATATGGTTTGTGTGTGAAAATGCCTGACAGTAAACCTTTGTGTTGACTCTAATCACTATAATTTTATCCTCATTGGTTTTTTTTTTCATGATATATATATGTAGGAGGAAGCAATATATTAATTGACTCTTTGAGAATCATACACTCTCTGAACTTTAACCTTTAGTTTTTGGGGGCAGTTGATATATTGACCAACCTGAGAAGACACACTAATAGATGTTGTCAGGTGAAATTCGGTATACTGTTAGAAGGGTTACAAACTCTGCCTGTCATGATAATGACTTTGAGTGGTGGCCAAACTCGGAACAGGCCCAGGGGCGGCCCTAAAAGGGACCATGTGGCCCTTTTTGCAAATTGGCAGATCACATTTAAATCTTACACTTGTGGGTTTCCAAGGCTTCTCGTCACAAAGATGACATTGGGCAGTGGTCAATTGGACCAGGGCCACCAATGTACCTTAATTCAGGTTCAACATATTTTCTGAGGTCCCAAGAATATATCTAGTCCCTTTCAGGAAAAGGTTACTTGGTTCACCATCACGCTATTTCTGCAAGTGTTGACTGGGATGTAACTGGCAAATTTTGTTGGATTTTGCTCTTAGTGAGACCCAATACCAATGACACAGACATGCCAAAAACACAATCCCTTTTTGGTGCTTGATTTTCATGAGCCCCTTGTCTGTCATATCAGAGTGCTTGATTTTTGAGATTCCCTCTGCCTCTCATGTCTGGGTGCTTGATTTGTATGACTCCCTTTGCCTGTCACACTTGTGTATCTCATGTTTTTGACCCCTTCCCTCTCTCTTTCCAGTGTTGGACTTCATGATAATTCCACTCATATGAGATACCTAGTAGTCTTAAAAGCATGGTAGTACACATAGAAGGAAAATACAAGTGGGACAAATGATAGACATTCTATTTGTTTTCCTATGTAAAGTGTATAAATGGCATCACACTTTCTCCAGGGAACTTTCAGCTTATCCACTGAATGGGAGAATTATTGTTATAAGTATAGTTTTGAGCAGGATTATGATTGAATAATGATCTAGCAATCTCTAATATGAATTGAGGAAATGACATAGGCTCCTCATTTTACACGAAGCATGAGCAAGGTCAATGAGGTGGAAGAAGAGTTTTTGATACCACTTCATTGTTTTCTGCACCATCTCCATTATGGATAATTGTCTGTTGATATTATCTATACCACCATCTTTTAATTATACTCTTGAACACATGTCAGCTTTATATTGTCTTCTTGAGTAATATAATGTGTATTTCCAATTGCACAAAAGTCAAGTTCACGAACACTTGCAGCATAATTCACCCCTTTCTGAGCCAAAGTTAGATTTAACCTTGAATAGTGAATATCATCCTTTCTCCTAGTGTTGTAGCTATGCACGCTGCTATTACTTTTGAATTGGCTCGGATTGTTAATAACAAATTTCATGAGTAAATATATGTATTGTGAAGCTACAGTGAAGATCCCTAGATCCCTAAATAAATGTCTGTAAAGAGTGAAACTAAATGTATGAGTGCTAATGTTAATGGTTAATATTAGAAAGTAATGTTTGACAGAGCGCATCCACATGGCATCCTAGTCCTTATGCTAGATGTGTCAGCTGAGAAATGTGACCACTGATAAATTTCCTCAACCCACAACATGACTATTTCAATGCTATTTAGCAACGCTGTTACAGAGATACAAATGTACTTATCCTATAGTCTCCAAGAAAGGAATTCAGAAAACCTCAGAGGAACTGCACTTACTATAATGTGTTCCCTTTAATTCCATGTAAGAAGGGGACAGATGAGAAAAGAAAGAATAGCCCCTAGCGGTTGCGAACTCAACCCTATGCACAAAACGTACAGTAACTATGTAACTGTTCTACTGTATGGTTATGTGATCCCAGGCCAGTTGTATTATTTCGTTTTATTCACAATATTTCAATTTCATAAGCAAGGAAAGTAACAAAATGTCAAAAGGTACCATTTTTGTGAGAGAAGTTTAAATGTAGTCGGGTCCTGCACTGACGCAGAAAATAGTGTAAGTGATTCAGATGTGATTGGCATGCATCAAGTGGTGGTAAAGTGACGTGTTAATAAATTGATCTCTGAATTTTAGTTTGTTTGTTATTTTTGCGACATGTTTGAATGACAGCCCATCTAGTTGCTGTTATTTGTCAATAATGTGGTTTCACGTCACATTGTGTGTGTATGTGTGTGTGTGTGTGCGCGCACACACTTGCAAAAGTGGTGAGGAGGTTCGATGAGAATGTAGAGGGACTCCTATGCATGAGCATACTCCCCAGACATAAATCCTTGTGACTTTGATTTGATTCCAAAGATGAAGGAACCACTTTTGTGGCATTCACTTCAGAACTTTTCCAGAGATTCGACAGGCAGTAGAATGCTCCATTTGCACCATCAACAGAACAGGCTCTGCTAATGGTATACTAAACCTTCCACATCACTGGCAACGGATTCTACACAACACTGTTGACTATTTTGAAGGACAGTAACAGGTGCAAACATGCAACACTTCTTTGATTATTATTGTTTCGAACAACCTTTCTTATCTTTAATAGTGCATACCATGATTACAATGCCAGGTCTAAATATGAAGTAGGTAAGGATCTTAAAAATTGTGTAAAACATTGTATATATTATTCTGCAAGCAATAAATAAATAAAATTAAAAATTAAATAAAAATAAGAATTCAACTATTATCCATGATATATCAAAGTTTACATTAACATCTTGTCCTCATTTAAACATAAATTAAGAAAATATCTTATGGAAACGTCCTTCTACTCTCTTAATGAGTCCCTGCAGATAAACCAATGACCGTTTTTGTAAGTTTGTATTTCCAGTAGTATTTATGTTTTGAGAAGGTCTGTTTTAAGCAAAAACTTATCTTTAAGATGGACAATGTACAACTTTTCTCTTTCAGTAGTTATATTATTAATTTCTTTGTAAATATATAAATATGTAAGATAGCTAAAATATTCATTTTGGAATTTGTGCTGATCTGCTCTGAATGAGTGGGTGAATACTTTGACAATAATGTCTGTATTTTTTAAGAGGTTAAACAGGTACCAACATGAAATATTTATTATCAATGGAAAAGAAATTTAGTAAGACCTCCACTAACAGTTAACCAACCAACAGCTGTGATACAGTAATTTTGTTATATGATGCAATCAAGGTTGTTGGTTTTGTTTGAAGGGACCAGACTACTATGGTTATCACTCCCTATGCAATTAAGAACTAAAACATTGCTTACATCTTAACTAAGATTTATTAATATTAATCAGATTTACATTACAAGTATTTATTAAGAATTCCTTGTTCACATAAGTGACTAAAACACTTGTATGTGATTCAGATATCTGTACATAGGTGCAACCACAGCGGAGGGGTATTTGTGGAGAGGCCAGACAAATATGTGGTTCCTGAAGAGGAGCAGCAACCTTTTCAGTAGTTACAGGGGAACAGTCTGGATGATTAACTGAGCTGGCCTTGTAACATCAACTAAGATTGCTTTGCCATGCAGTTACTGTGAACGGCTGAAAGCATGGGGAAAGTATAGTCCAACTTCCTGAGGACATGCAGCTCTACTGTATGAATATTTGATGATGGCATCTTCTTGGGTAAAACATTCTGGAGGTAAAATAGTCCCCCATTCAGAACTCTGGGCAGGGACTACTCATGAGGATGTCGTCATCAAGAGAAACAAAACAGGCATTCTATGTATCGGGGTGTGGACTGTTCTATTCCTTAATTGAGTAGGTAAGTTAGAAAAATTGAAAAGAGAAATGGATGAGTTAAAGTTAGAAATTGTGGGGATTAGGCAGGATGATCAGGATTTCTGCTCAGGTGAGTACAGGGTTATAATTAAAATATCAGTTAGTGGTAACACCGGAGTAGGTCTGATAATTAATAAGAAAACAGGAATGTCTCTAAGTTACTGTGAGCTGCATATTGAATGCATTATCATACCAAAGATAGACACAAAGCCAACACCGACCACAGTAGTACAAGTTTATATGCCAACTAGCTCTGCCAACTATGAGGAGATCGAAGAAATGTATGAGGTGATAAAATAAATTTTTCAGACAGTTAAGGGAGACGAAAACTTGATTGTGATGGGAGAGTGGAATGCTGTAGTAGGACAGAGAAGAGAAGGCAATGTGCTAGGTAGACTGGGGAAGAGGAATGAAACTGGAGATCACCTGGTAGAATTTTGTGAAGAGCTCAATTTAATCATCACAAACACTTGGTTTCATCATCATGATAGATGGTTACACATTTGGAAGAGACCAGCAGACACTGGAAGGTATCAGTCTGACTTTATGATGGTAAATATAGGTTCAGAAACCAAGTTTTAAACTGTAAGATATAGATTCTGACCATAACTTATTGGTTATGTATTGTAGATTAAAACTGAAAAAAGGTTGAAAAGTAGATGGAACATGGACAAATTGAAGGAACCAGAGGTGATTGAGAGTTTCAGAGGATGCCTTAGGCAAATACTGACTGGAACAGGAGAAAGATATACAGTAGAAGACGAATGAGTAGCTCTGACACATAGAGTAGTGAAAGCTGCAGAGGATCATATAGGCAGAAGAGAAAAGGCCTAATAGAAATCTTCGGATAACACAGGAGATACTGAAATCGATTGATGAAATGAGAAAATATAAAAATGCATAAGTGAAGCAGGCAGAAGGGAGTGCAGACATCTGAAAAATGAAGTTGACAGGATATGCAGACTGGCTAAGCAGGAGTGGCTAGAGGACAAGTACAAGACCATAGAAGAGTATATTACTAGGTGAAAGATAGATACCGCCTATAGGAAAATAAAAAGAGATGTTTGGAGACAAAAAAGAGTTGCATGGATATCAAAAACTCAGATGGAAAACCAATACTATGCAAAGAAGGGAAAATTGAAAGGTGGAAGGAATATATAGAGGATCTATACAAAGAAAATAAACTTGAAGGCAGTATTCTAGAAGTGGAAGTAAAAGTAGAGGAAGATGAGATAGGAGATACAATACTGTGAGAAGAATTTGATAGAGCACTGAAAGATTTGAGTGGAAACAATGTCCCTGGAGTAGATGATATTCCATCTGAACCGCTGTTATCATTAGGAGAGGCAGTCATGAAAAAATTGTTCCACCTAGTACACAATATGTATAGGATAGTGGAAATACCTTCCAACTTCAAGAAGAATATAGTAATTCCCATTCCAAATAAAGCAAGTGCAGACAAATGTGAAAATTGCAGAACTATCAGTTTAATAAGTCGTGGCTGAAAAATACTAACACAATTATTTACAGATGAACAGAAAAACTGGTGAAATATGACCTTGGGGAAGATCAGTTTGGATTTAGGAGAAATGTAGGAACATGGGAGACAATACTCAGATTATGATTTATCTTAGAAGATGGGCAAACCTACTTTTTAGCATTTGTAGATCTGGAGAAACCTTTTGACAATGTTGACTGGAATACATGCTTTCAAATTCTGAAGGTATCACAGCGAAAATATAAGGAGAAAAGAGTTATATTCAACTTGTACAAGAACCAGACAGCAGTTACTAGAGTTGAAGGGCATGAAAGGGATGCAGTGGTTGGAAAGGGAGCAAGACAGTGTTGTAACCTTTCCCCAATGTTGTTCAATCTGTGCATTGAGCAAAATTTCAAGAAATTCAACCAGAAATTTGCAGATGGAATTAAAGTTCAGGCAGAAGAAATAAAAACTTTGCAGTTTGCCAATGACATAGTAATTCTGTCAGAGACAGCTAAGGACCTGGAAGAGCAATTGAACAGAATGGACAGACTCGTGAAAGGAGGATATAAAATGAACATTAATAAGAGTAAAATAAAAGTAATTGAATGTAGTGTGAAAAAAATCAGGTGATGCTGAAGGAATTAGATTAGGTAATGAGGCAATAAATGTAGTAGATGAGTTTTTACTTGGGTAGCAAAACAACTTCTGATGGCCGAAGTAAAGAAGATATAAATTGAGAATGGCTATGGGAAGAAAAGCATTTCTGAAAAAGCAAAAGTTGTTGACATCTGATATTAATTTAAATGTGAATAATATAGCAATAAGGAGAGTTCACAACTCACTGCAAAGATGTGACGATGAGCTGTGACAGCACATAAAACAGACACACACATAAAACGCTTAAGCTATCGGCCATAGCCTTCCTCAGAAAACAGAATATTCACGCAAACACACAGGCACACAACTGTCATCTCTGGTTGCCACACTCCAATTACATGAATGTTCTATTTTCTGAGGAAGATTATGGCCAATAGCTGAAGTGTTGTATGTGTGTGTCTTTTATGTGCCTGTCACAGCTCGTCATCATATCTTTGCGGTATTTTACTATATTGTTAATTCTTTGTGCTGTTATTACTATATTGTTAATTCCAACCTGGACTTTCCATTATTAATTTAAATGTTAGGAAGTCCTTTCTGAAAGCATTTGTCTGGAATGTAGCTTTGTATGGGAGTGAAATGTGTATAAGGAATTCAGGCAAAAAGATGATAGAAGCTTTTGAAATGTGGTGCTAAAGATGTATGATGAAGATTATATGGGTAGATCACATAACTAATGAGAGGGTCTCAACAGAATCATGGAGAACAGGAGTTTCTGGCATATCCTGACTTAGAGAAGGGATAGTTTGGTGGGACACATTCTGTGACATCAAGGATTAGATTAGTTATTTGTTCCGTAGATCCATGTTGAGGGGATCCTCATGGATGTGGAACATGTCAAGAAACAAAATTTACAAGTTGAATAATATATAATACTAATAATATAAATACAAATACATACACTTATAATATAACTACAGATACATGAATTTTTAAGGTTTTTTTTTCACCAAATTAGCATTAGAAGGAAGTGTGTGGGGTAAAAATCTTAGAGCAAAGCCAAGGGACAAATACAGTAAAAAGATTCAAAAGGATGTAGGTTGCCATTATTATTCATTATTCTCAGATGAAGAGGCTTGCACAGAACAGTGTAGAGAGCTGCATCGAACCTGTCTGCGGAGTGAAGACCACAATATAACACAACTTGACATAATAATACTAATAGTATGAATACAGATACATACATCATTGGCCACTAGTAAGTCTTTCAGGCTCCTCTTAAACTGATGTTTATTTGTAGCAAACTTTTTTATGGTTGCTGGTAAATTATTGAAAATGTGTGTTTCTGAGTAGTGGACCCCTTTTTGAACTAAAGTAAGTACTTTTAAGTCCTTGTGTATATCCTTTTTATTCCTAGTACTGTATTTATGAACTGAGCTGTTTGTTAGAGAAGGGATATATTATTTATGACAAATTTCAGTAAGGAATAAATATACTGAGAGACAGTAGTTAGTATACCCAGTTCTTTGAAGAGGATTCTACAGGATGTCCATGAATTTACTGCACAAATAATATGTATTACATGCTTTTGGATTCTGAAAACTTTTCTTGACTTGCAGAGTTAACCCAAAATATTATACCATATGACATTATGGAATGAAAATAAGCATGCAAGCTTTTTTTTTATTTTTATGTCTCCTACATCTCATAACCCCTGAATTGAAAACACAGATTTGTGATGGTGTTTCTGCTGTTTTATGGTGTGCTTCTGCCAACTGAATTTATTGTCAAGCTGTAATCCCAGGAATTTTATACTATTAACCTCTTCTATCTGCTCTTCTTCATACCATACTTTATGCATATGCTTGATGGAAACCTCTTACCTATTCTGAACTGCATGTAGTGAGTCACTTCAAACTATATTGTCAGTGACTTGGCTTTAAACTAACTATTAATGTCCATGAAAATATCATTAGCAAACCTTTCTAGAACTATGCTCAACACACTGTTTATTACAATGCTTGTATAATCTGCAAACAAAATGAACTCTGCTTCTAAGACGGACCCTTGTGGGACACCACATGTAATTACTTCCCAATCTGATGAGGACTGATGGTTCAATTCACTAGTCCCTTTCACTGACACCATTTGTTTACTGTTAGTGAGGTATGACTTGAACCATTTTGCACCATTGCTTGTGACACCACAGAATTCAAATTTATTTAAAAATATGTTGTAGTTCATACACACAGATGCCTTTGACAAATCACAAAGAAATACCTGCTGCTTGTAATTTATTATCTAATGAATTAAGTACATTCTCACTGTAGGTATAAATCACCTTTATTTAATAAATGCGATAAAGTAAAAGATGATCTTTTATTGTAAATGGTCCTGTTAACTAACAAGACTGAAATTTAAGCATAAAACTAAATTTGTGGTGTATTTAATCTGTATATAAAATAGTAGTGAAATAAGCAATATTTGTGAAACATTTTAGTATGTTATAAGTATGTAACTATATTTATATATGATGAATCTCTTAAAATCATTTGTATATAGAATTTATATATGTTAAGTATTTTATTAATCTTTTGTTTATATGTTAACCATCTGTACAATTATGTATCTACCGACAATGTCTTACACAACACAATTGTTGTTTACAGGCAAATAAATCAAATCAAAATCAATATCTGAACCTTTCAGAAATCCAAACAGTGTTCTGGACACTGGATTGTGGTGAAGTGGTTGAGAAGCTGCTTGTACATTACCTTTTCTAGAATTTTCAAGAATGCTAGCAAAAGTGAAATCAGTCTGTAGGTTGATGGTTTCTCTTTATCCCCTTTCTTGAATACAAGTTTAATATCCGTGTGTTTTTGCCAATCAGGAAATGTTACACTTATAATAGACTTGTTACACAGATAACTTAAAATTGTGCTAAATTCACAAGAACATGTCTTTTGTTGATATTTCATCATAACCACCAGAATGCTTTGTTTCTAAAGATTATAGTATGGAAGTTATTTCTTATCGTGAAGTGAGTGACATATTCGTGTACTTGAAGTTATTTGAAAATCCTAGTTTTAGATATTCAAAAGCATTATTTACTGACCCTGACAATCCCATATTATCAGTAACAGATATAAAGTACCTGCTAAATAGATTTACCACATTATGCCCATCAGTTAATAATGTATCATCTACTCTTACTGCTGTTTGGTCCTGTTCCTTTCTGGTTCTACCAGTTTCCTCTTACACTAAATCCCATATTGTTTCCATTTTGTTGCCTGACATTGCTATCTTCTTCTCATAGTGAATCTGTTTCGGTGTCTTAATTATTTAATATTTTACAGTATTCATGATATTTAGCTATATCATCTGCACTGGAGCTAATCTTGGCTGATAGAGATATTTCCCTTTCCGTCTTACAGGAAAACTTTATTCCTTGTGTAATCCATGCTGTCTGAGTTACTTTTAGAGGAAAACAGTTTCCAAACACAATACTGACATTATTAATGGTATAAAAATGGAGATAATGGGCAAAATATGCAGAAAAAGTAACTAAGTGATCCAAATTTATATGTAGAAACCATATGGTTTCATCATTGGTAGTCTGTATACAGCAAAGTGAAAAGATGTTGTATGAATAAATCAAAATTTATGACCCTTAGATAGGATCGCTCAATGTGTCTGATGTCCAATGTGTTATTTGTAATTGACATTCAAAACAGATTACAAAAAATGCTTTTATTATAGTTCCATGTCATTTGACAATGGAAAGTCCACATTGGACTGTCAATAATATGAGGATAATTAGCAAGTTACCATACAAATGATCAGTGAGCTATAGATAGGCATGTCAAAACAACAATCACATTCACCAACTTAAATTTTCAGCCATGAACTTCATTAGAAAAAGAATGTACATACACAATCACCTAGGCACAACTCATGCACACACTATCTCCAGCTGTTACGGGCAGATGACTTGTCAGAGATGGTGGTCATGTGTGAATGTAGAAATGCTCATATCTGATGAAGGCAGTGGCTGATAATTTACATTGTGTCAATGTGATTGTCTTTTCTATGCACCAGTCTGTGGCTCAGGAATCGTCTTCATGGTGAGTTACAATTTATTTATTTAGACAACAAAATGAACTACGTGTTATGAGTTCTAGACCATTATATGAAAGTATTCCATTCTTTTTATAATAATAACCAGTTTACTTTCCCCATAATAAATAGTTTTTAGAATTGCCGCATGCAGTATATGTACTTTCACCACAGACTGTAGTTGAGAACATTTCTCTATATGGTGCTGAATTTTGGGAAGTCTCAGGCTCAATGAGAAGAAACTAAAGGTAATGAAAATGAAGTTGTGAAATAATAAGAGGGACAAGAAAGAAAGTGGCCAAGGATATTGTAGACACAAATGAAACCAAAATCTCACATGATATAGATATCTCAGGAGAATGAGAGAGGGAAGATGGCCTTCTAAAATGTGAAACTAGAGACCGCCACAGCATAAGAAAAGAGTAAGCCAACAGCTAAATTGGAACAATAGAGTGAGGCAGATTATGCATTACAGAGTCATGCAAGATAGAAAGACTCGCAAGATAGAAAGAGGTGGAAACTTGGATGTGGGAGACACACATGGTGTAAACAATCACAGAAAGAAGAGGAGAAGAGGAAGACCTCAGTGGATTATGCATTGTAACATCCACTATCACCATTTACTTATAAACAACTAGAAATTTGACAATACAGTACCTCTCACTGCGTTATATTTGGTCCTTGATAGCTGTAATATTATGGATACTGGTGATCTTCCTTTTTAAAATTACAGTGAAATGGGATATTTGTTCACTACATTAGATGCTATAGTTTTCAATGAAGTATCATTATGTTTTAGGTTTACGAGAATATTAGGAATACAGATTAACTTTTAATATGACAGCACATAACAGATTGTATGAGAAATGTGTCAATGATGAAATGTAACACATAAACAAATGGTCACTTACATTTGGTAAGTAATGGATAAGGGAACTGAAGAAAGCATCCCAAGGGAGGGAAATGGGGCCAGTATCATGGTAGTCTGAATAAGTTAAAATGGAAATGTAACAAAGAAATATAAATTCATACAAAGAAACAAATAAAGAAATTCTGACCATGTCTTAGAATATTGATTTAGTAATGAGAGAGAATTTAAATAGTGCCAGATAAAATGCTTTCAATTTGTTGGATAATACTGCCACCACCACAAAAGTAGGAAAATAAGAGAGATGTTTGGAGACAAGAATATCAAGAACTCAGATGGATAACTAGTACTAAGCAAAGAAGGGAAAGCTGAACTGTGGAAGGAATATATAGAGGGCCTATACAAAGGAAATAAACTTGAAAGCATTATTCTAGAAATGGAAGACGAAGTGGAGGAAGATGAGATAGGAGATATAATACTGCGAGAACAATTTGACAGAGCGATGAAGCACTTGACCCGAAACAAGGCCCCTGGAGTACATGATATTCCGTCTGAACTGCTCATGTTGTTAGGAGAGATGGTCATGAAAAAATTGTTCCACCTGGTATGCAAGATGTATGAGACAGGGGAAATACCATCAGACTTCAAGAAGAATATTGTAATTCCAATTCCAAAGAAAAGTGCAGACAAATATGAAAATTACAGAACTATCAGTTTAATAAGTCATGGTTGCAAAATACTAACACGAATTATTTACAGACGAATGGAAAAACTTGTGGAATCTGACGTCGGCAAAGATCAGTTTGGATTTAGGAGAAATGTAGGAACACGGGAGGCAAGACACACATTACGACTAGTCTTAGAAGATAGGCTCAGGAAAGGGAAACCTACATTCTTAGCATTTGTAGATTTGGAGAAAGCTTTTGACAATGTCAAATGGCACACACTCTTTCAAATTCTGTAGGTATCAGGGGTAAAATATAGGAAGTGAAGAGTTATATTCAACCTATACAAAAACCAGACAGCAGTTATTAGAGTCGAAGGGCAAGAAAGGGGGGCAGAGGTTGGGAAGGGAGTAAGACAGGGTTGTAACCTTTCCCCAGTGTTGTTTAATCTGTATATTGAGCAAGCAGTGAAGGAATTCAAGGAGAAATTTTGAGAGGGAATGAAAGTTCAGGAAGAAGAAATAAAAACTTTGTGGTTTTCCGATGACATATTAATTTTGTCAGAGACTGCAAAAGATCTGGAAGTCAGCTGAATGGAATGGACAGTTTCTTGAAAGCAAGACATAAGATGAACAGTAACAAGAGTAAAACGAGGGTAGTGAAATGTAATGTCAGAAAATCAAGTGATGCTGAAGGAATTAGATTAGGTAATGAGACAATGAAAGTACTAGATAAGTTTTCTTGTTTGGGTAGCAAGATAACTTCTGATGGCCGAAGTAAAGAAGATATAAAATGCAGAATGGCGATGGGAAGAAAAGTGTTTCTTAAGAAGCGAAACTTGCTAACATCTAATATTAATTTAAATGTTAGGAAGTCCTTTCTGAAAGCATTTGTCTGGAGTGTAGCATTGTATGGCAGTGAAACGTGGATGATAAGGAGTTCAGACAAAAAGATTATAGAAGCTTTTGGAATGTGGTGCTACAGACGAATGATGAAAATTAGATGGGTAGATAACGTGACTGATGAGGAGGTGCTTAACCAATTTGGGGAGAAAAGGAGTTTCTGGCATATCCTGACTAAGAGAAGGGATAGATTGGTTGGACACACTCTGAGACATCAAGGAATTGTCAACTTAGCATTAGAAGGAAGTGTGTGGGGTAAAAATCATAGAGGGAGACCGAGGGATGAATACAGTAAGCAGATTCAAAAGGATATAGGTTGCCGAACTTATTCTCAGATGATGAGGCTTGCACAGGACAGGGTAGCGTGGAAAGCTGCATCAAACCAGTCGGCGGACTGAAGACCACAACAACAAAATCACAAAAACTGTTAACTTAATCTAATGTAATTTACATATATTACTCCCAAAATGGGCAATATGCTCTTGCTCATAAGCATTGCTATCCATGAAATCAAAGACAAGCATACAGTTTGCCACTGTTATAACACGAAGTACTGAAGTAGTTCACTAACACTCCACTTGGAATATTGTATATCATATTTCCTTTCTTGGGAAGAAAACACAGATAGATATTACAAATACTTTAACAAGAAATGTTAAGCTGGAGAAATGGGATCAGGGTTCTATCACTTGGGATGGGTAGATGGAGAGAGAAACAGGTAACAGAGTAGAGGAAAGGGAAACTGTTGGATGGAGTATGTGGTGACACTTGGGTGACAGACTGAAGCCAGGAGGGTTATAGGAGTGAAGGATGTGTTGCAAGGTAACACCCATCTTTATAGGTCACAAAAGCAGGTGGTGTAACAAAAGATCCAAATAGCTATTGAATGTTCCCTCTGGAGAAATCCCTGGAGCTCCTTCAGAGCCGAATTGTGAACTCCAAATCTACTCCACTTTTCATTCTTTGTATGGTTTACATAATTCATTAATTATAAATTATTGTAGCATGAAGGTAAAGCAGCCAGCAATCCAAATATTAGTTTGACACCACAGTACTTTACTAGGCATGGTCCTGTTGCTGTCCTCCGATCTTGGAACTGACTTACCCAGCCAGTTGTAGGGGGACATACAGTTTAACATGGATTCTGAACCACAGAGCTACTCAACATCAGTAACATTACCAGAGGTCAAAAAAAGACTTAGCAGGGATCGAAACCTCAACCTGTAGATTATAGTCTGGCACTCTGCCGCTATGATACCAAGCCTGTTATCAGTAAGAAAAAGTAATGTGAATGTTGTGTACAAATCTTGAGCAGTAATGTAATCATTTTAGATAAATATTGTAAAATGTTTTCTTATTTTATATTTATTTGAAGATGCATGGCTACAATAATCTACGCATTACCATATGCACCAAGGTATGTTGAACATTTAATATTTGACAACAAGTTTTGTTCTTTTAAGTGTAAATACACTTGCATAAATAAAAATTAGTACACTCTATTTGAGTTTTTCAAGTCACTCAACATTTACTGTGTGGAACGTTGCTTATGGAGGACAGAAAATCATTACGTGCGCCTCGGTTGCACAGTGGTAGAGTGCCAGACTACAAATCCAAAGGTCGCGGGTTCGATCCCCACCAGGTCCTAGGATTTTTATCTGTCACTTTCCACTTCTTTCACCTCTGGCAGTATTGCTCATGTGAAAAATACTGAGTAGCACCGTGGTTTGGAACCCACGTTAAACTGTCGGTCCCCCTATAACTGGCTGGGTAAGTCAGTTCCAAGGTTGGAGGAAGGCAATGGCATACCACCTCCAAACAAGACCATGCCTAGTAAAGCACTGTGGTGTTCAAACCAATCTTCAGATTGTTGACTGCTTTACCTTTTACCTTAAAATAATTAAATTTATAGATCAATAGCTCAGGTGTTACTGAGGTATCAAGTGTCAATCCATACCGAAATACTCATATTAGTACACAGTGTAGAATCCACGGGCAGCAATGCAGACACTGATTCTGGCATCCATTCCATCATACTGATGGAGAATACTGTTTTGGGACAATTTTTTCTAAGCTCGACTTGTTTTTGTAGTCCTGAAAGAGTTGTTAGTTGACAAGTTGCATTTGTCAGTTGCCATCCCATCATATCCCACTTGTGCTTGACTGGAGACAAGTCCGTAGATTGTGCTGCCCATGGAAGTTGCTGCATATCTCACAGAGGATGTAGAGTTACATGTGCTGTGTGTGGGTGAGCATTATCATGCTGGAACAACATTTCACCTTGGTGGGGGTGGGGGGGATATTACAACATTTTGCAGGTACTAAGCAAACATGCCTATTAAGGGACAGAGATTGTGGAATTAATCTTTGAAATGATGGCTCTTCTAAAAGCTAGACTCAACAAAATAAAATTTGTTTATTCACAAATTATCTGATATTAAGGCCACAGATCTTTCACCCCAAGAACCCTAAGAAGTTAAATGCAAAGATATAATATATATACATGTGGCGTCTGTTCCGAAGAACAGACGTCACATTCTGATCCTGCAGTTGTTATTATTTAATATTCATAGAATATATGACATCAACTGCAATTGGGCAAAGCTGAAAATGTGTACCCAGCCAGGATTCGAACCCGGGTCTCCTACTTTCTAGGCAGTTGCGCTGACCCCTACACCACTGGGGACACAGTGATCACCGCACCTGCAAGGACTACCCATGCACGCCTCCCGTCAGATACAAATTCCCAGCTTCGCCCTGCCCATAGTACTCAAACTCGTAGTTTAACTAATTCCCGTAAGAGTAAGGGCTTCAACTTGCCCACCCCTCCCCACTAACGATAGGATCATTGCCCGTCACCGGCATATTATATATATACATGTGGCGTCTGTTCCGAAGAACAGACGTCACATTCTGATCCTGCAGTTGTTATTATTTAATATTCATAGAATATATGACATCAACTGCAATTGGGCAAAGCTGAAAATGTGTACCCAGCCAGGATTCGAACCCGGGTCTCCTACTTTCTAGGCAGTTGCGCTGACCCCTACACCACTGGGGACACAGTGATCACCGCACCTGCAAGGACTACCCATGCACGCCTCCCGTCAGATACAAATTCCCAGCTTCGCCCTGCCCATAGTACTCAAACTCGTAGTTTAACTAATTCCCGTAAGAGTAAGGGCTTCAACTTGCCCACCCCTCCCCACTAACGATAGGATCATTGCCCGTCACCGGCATATTATATAGAGTTCGAATCCTGGCTGGGTACACATTTTCAGCTTTGCCCAATTGCAGTTGATGTCATATATTCTATGAATATTAAATAATAACAACTGCAGGATCAGAATGTGACGTCTGTTCTTCGGAACAGACGCCACATGTATATATATAATATGCCGGTGACGGGCAATGATCCTATCGTTAGTGGGGAGGGGTGGGCAAGTTGAAGCCCTTACTCTTACGGGAATTAGTTAAACTACGAGTTTGAGTACTATGGGCAGGGCGAAGCTGGGAATTTGTATCTGACGGGAGGCGTGCATGGGTAGTCCTTGCAGGTGCGGTGATCACTGTGTCCCCAGTGGTGTAGGGGTCAGCGCAACTGCCTAGAAAGTAGGAGACCCGGGTTCGAATCCTGGCTGGGTACACATTTTCAGCTTTGCCCAATTGCAGTTGATGTCATATATTCTATGAATATTAAATAATAACAACTGCAGGATCAGAATGTGACGTCTGTTCTTCGGAACAGACGCCACATGTATATATATAATATGCCGGTGACGGGCAATGATCCTATCGTTAGTGGGGAGGGGTGGGCAAGTTGAAGCCCTTACTCTTACGGGAATTAGTTAAACTACGAGTTTGAGTACTATGGGCAGGGCGAAGCTGGGAATTTGTATCTGACGGGAGGCGTGCATGGGTAGTCCTTGCAGGTGCGGTGATCACTGTGTCCCCAGTGGTGTAGGGGTCAGCGCAACTGCCTAGAAAGTAGGAGACCCGGGTTCGAATCCTGGCTGGGTACACATTTTCAGCTTTGCCCAATTGCAGTTGATGTCATATATTCTATGAATATTAAGCAAAGATATAAGCCTAGAAAAATACCACACAGCAGTTCCAAAAAAAATAAGTGAACACTAGAAGAAGATACAAGAAATAGCATGAGGCACAGTTTTAATAATTCCAGTGCAAAAAATCTTGCACTAACAATATAATACAGTCATACAAGTTTGAGTCTTATATTGGTACGCCTACTACATATTCATTATTTGGGATCTACATATCACGAAAAAAAAAAAAAAAAAAAAAAATAAAAAAATAAAAAAAAATAAAAAATTAAATATCAAAATGTTCAAATGTTAGTAAAGCTTAAGGGACTTAACTGTGGGGTCATCAGTCCATAAACTTACAAACTACTTATGAACTAGCTTATACTATAGACAGCACAAACATCCATGCCCGAAGGGGGATTCGAACCCCCGACGGGGAACGGACTCGCGTATTGTAGCATAGCGCCTCAATGTGCTCGGCCTGTTCCGCCACGGTCTGAAATATGAAATTTAATCTTACCAAGGGGTAAGCCCCTGATTAGTATGTACCAGCACACTGAAGTCAGCTTTCCATATTGAAGACCTTGACATTATGGTGACTAGTGTAAATCGCGAGTGTGTTATTCCCATTAATAAACAAAGTAATGAAGTGAAAAAGTGCTTGAAGTGAGAACAAATAAGTGTATACAGTGACAATATGTGTTTAGTGTGCCATATTACTGAGAAAATAGCTGCAATACATGCTAATGACAAGGTAAAACACCATGAAGAGATTGCTTGCATAGCAACCACGTCCTACAACAGTGATATGAACAAACCTAGCGATTCCAGATATTGCTACTGTGAGAGGAGAACGTATAAAGGCATAACGTGTGTTAAATGCAAGACAGTGTTTTACCTAAAATGTGCAAATGCAAGCACAAAATGGAAAATCTGGCTATGTGCTGAATGTGACCAAGACGATCTGAACATTAAACTCAAAAAGGACTGTAGAAACGAAATTATTTTGGCATTAATAGAGGAAATATATATGTTAAAATATTAGTGTGATGAACTAATGCAAAACAGAGTGGTACAACAGACTACAATGTGCAGTGAAAAACAAAAAAGAGAATTTCAATTCCTAAAACTTTGTCTTCCTGTAAACTTTGCAAAAGGTGCAAGGAAAACATGAAAAATGGTGTCAAGTGCATCAAATGCTGTGGACTATTTCATTTTAGATGTGGAAAAGTGGACCCATCCTTTACACAGAACATGAAATTGCTGATGAACTGGAAATGCAAAGAATGTAGATAAAAATCCGAATATGTAAACGAAGATGCAGTATGCTGTAGTGATTCTACAGCAAAAATGGGCAAGACAAGCAATGAAAATCCATCCCATTTCACGAAGCAAAAAAATCCACACAACACCAGCACAGGATGGTATATGCCTCGGCCAACTAGCAAGAATATAGCCAACTTAAATGTATCGGTTCAATTCCTGAACACAAAAATAGATTTTCAGCCCTAAATCTTGTAAACATTGATAGTGATACCAAAGTGCCAATCCAAAGAGAACATACTCCAAACAAACCTGCAATAAAATGTTTTCAAGAATCAAATGCAAATGTATCACGAAAACATAGTCTGCTGGTACCTAATGAAATAAAAATTTTCTCAAACAGTTTTGGTAAAGGTTTGGCCATGAAAATGAAAACAGATACATTTAAATTGAGGGAATGCTAAAACTTAGTGCAAGATTCAGACAAGTTTCAGATAGCATTGAAGAAGAATGCAAGAACTTCTCATCAAAAGACTGTAGTTATTATAGGTGGCACCAATGATGTGTATCACAATGAAACAGCTGCAGTAACAAAAGCACTTAGAGACTCACTGTGTAAGCTAACACATACAAATGTAATAGTTGCTAAAATACCTCACCGTTATGATCTAATTGAACAGTCATGGATGAACACTGAATTAAAAAGAGCAAATAAGCTCTATGATTCAATATGTAAACATTTCAAAAATGTAACAGTGATTGATGTAAATGATATTTTGGTTTGTAGACACACCAACACGGTACCCCATATTAAATGTTGTCACTGCAATAGGGTCTGCCATACCAGATATGGTCAACACCTAAATGGCTTAGGAAAATCACTTCTAAGTACATAGGCTCAATTTCAAAGAATCAGTACAGGGAAACTTGCCACAGTGACCAAATCTGACACACGTTGTATTTGGTCACAAAAACCTCCATTGAGCAGAAGAGAATATGCAGCAGAAATTCCCCCTAGTAACATAAGTGATTTAATGCTATTTCATGTCAATGTACAGTCACTAAGAAATAAGATCAATGAAGTACAGTTCTGGGCAGACCAAATTAACTTCAACATACTGAGTATTAATGAGCACTGGATACCAAATACAGAAATTGATTTATGTGCACATTATGGCTACATATTAGCCACCTCCTATTGCAGAAAAAATATGGCATATGGTGGAGTGGCAATTTATATTATAAAAGAAAACCTCAATTGGCAGTATCTAGTGATAGACTTAAGCAGGCACTGCATAGAAGGTGTTTTTGAAGCAACAGCAGTAATACTTCATGCACAAAAAATTACTATGCTTCTGTTTACCATACACCATCCTCTGATGAAGAATTTTTTTGTAGATAAAATAACTGCCTTACTCAAGCTATTTGCTAAACACAAAAATCACAAACTTTTTATCGCAGGAGACATTAACATAGATATAAGAAAAACAAGAAAAAATGTAAATCACTTGATAAATTCTATGAAAGCACTGAACTGTCACTGTATAAATGAAAAATCTACTAGACTAGATGCTTGCCTTGACAATGTAATTAGTAATGTAAATTGTAATGAACTGAAGTATGATGTGATTAAGTTGGAGTTATCTGATCATGATGGGACATGGGTTAGAATAGAAAGTATGAATCCTGACAGCACCAAACAGCTAGTCACCTACAGATTAATAAATGAGAGCAATACTGAGTGATTAAAACACAAATTGGAAATAGTAGATTGGTCAAATACACTGCTGTTCAGCAAAATGTTCAAATGTTTGTATAGTTTATGGGACTTAACTACGGGGTCATCAGTCCCTAAACTTACAAATTACTTATGAACTACTTACGAACTAGGACGACACAAATATCCATGCCCGAGGGGGGATTCGAACCCCCGACCGTAGTGGCCTTGCAGAGCGTGACTGGAGCGCCTCAGTCTCCTCGGCCACCGCGGCCGGCGCTGTTCAGCATCCCTGTGAAATAGGCTCGTCTGTGATAAACTGGCAACAGAAACCAACAGAAAAGGATTTACTCACTGCTGTGAATGCCACTCCCATAGTTTTATGCAGTATCAATGTTCAATGTCTTAGGACTAAACTTGATGTATTGTCATTCTTCATAGAAGAAGTGAAGCCAGACGTACTGTGTCTATGTGAACACTGGTTAACAGCACAAGAAGCTGAGTACTACAACTCTATTGAATACCTGAGTCTGGTCAATGGCTGGTACAGAACAACTATTGCTGGTGGTGTAGTGTCAATATATGCCAACAGTAGATTAAGTATTAACGAAATTGACTTAAAAAGCTTCTCAGTAGACATTGATCTTGAGTTGACTGCCCTGCAGCTACTGGACTTAAACATAATTGTTGTCTCAGTGTACCACTCACCGAAGGGCAACTTTGATAATTTTCTCAATAGAATGAAATCATGTCTATGCTACTTAATGCACTTGAATTTAAAAATAGCTCTGTGTGGAGATTTCAATATACACTTTGGTGAAAATAGCACTAAGGAGAGAGCATTTATGAATATAATAACCAATTATGGACTATTTGTAGGAAATTACCTGCCAACCAGAGGTGATGCCTGTCTAGATACTGTGACCACAAACCTAAATTCTTGGGACTATAAAATGAATGTTTTTGATCCAATGATCTCTGATCACAGATCGTTAGTTATGGATCTCTGTACAAAACAAGGTAGCAATCAACAAGCTGCTACCTGGTATGCTAACTATGTATTCACAAAAAGGGTTATAAGCAAAGAAACACTATGTAACTTTCAAACAGCAGTATCTAATACAGATTGGCAGCCTAGACTACAAGAAATGGCAGAATCTGATGCATTCAAAGAGTTCTTTCAGACAATCAAAGCCAAATTTGACTACAGCTATCCGGAGAAGATCAAAAAATATCCTGTAAGCAAGTCACATAACAGCCAAAAAGAGTGAAAGCAAAACATGGTATACTAGTGAACTGAAAAAAAAAATGCAGTGTACTGCTATTTAACAATCACTACAAGACAGCAACCAATCCCAAGGAAAAGGAATTTTTCTACAAGAAGTATTTACAAGCAAAAAGGCTATATAGAAAGGATGTAGACGAAGTCAAGAAGAAAAGGGATAGGTTCATAGCAGGAGCCCACAATCCATGCAAAGCAGCCTGGGACCTGATCAATGAAAACAGGAAGAAAATCACCTGCCCCCTACACTTGTGCAATCCAGATGACTTTAATAATTATTTTATTGAAGTTGCGGAAAACACTGTAAGTGCAATCCCAAATTTAAACATTGACCCTGCAGCTGCTGTAAGAAATGAGAACCGGTGCACTATGATAAACTGGAAGGAATTACAACAAAAGGAAATCATAAAGATTATAAAATCCTTTAAGCCATCGAGTAGTCAGGATATATACGGGATGTCCATTAATATCCTTAGGAAAATTGTGTATGAAATTGCCAGACCATTAACCGTGGTAGTTAATAAGTGTCTCTATGTAGGTGTATTTCCTGACTTTCTGAAATTTGCAAGGGCAGTGCCAGTTTACAAAAAGGGTGAACCAGGCAAGGCCAATCTCAATAATTCCAGTCTTTGCCAAGGTAATTGAGACAGCAATGAATGACCAACTCCTAGAATACTTTGAAACAAATGAACTGTTCTAAGAGGCACAGCATGGCTTCCGGAAAGGCAGATCGACAAGAACAGTATCAATGGATATGGTTAATAGAATCAAGCACAGCTTCGAAGAAAGAGAATGTGTGGTACTGACACTGTGTGACCTCAGTAAGGCCTTCGAATGTATTCCTCATACAGTACTTTTAAACAAACTTAACAGATATGGAATTGGAGGCACTGTTCTGTCAACCCTAAAATCTTACTTGGAAAACAGAAGGCAAATTGTCTCAGTTCAAGGAGCTCTATCACAAGAACAAAAGTTGAAGTATGGCATGCCACAGGGCTCAGTAATGGCTCCCTCGTGTTCCTTGCATTTGTAAATGATATAAGCTCACTTCGACAGTACTTGCAATTTGCTGATGACACAACCATACTGTCAAAAGATGTCAATGCAACCAAGGCTTTAGAAGAAGCAGATGTTCTGTTTGAAACCACAAAGCAATGGTTTACTATAAACAAAATGAAAATAAATGCAGAAAAAACACAAAAATTAATGTGTAGCCTCAGTGACAAACAAGATCCAAATGGGATAGGGGCTGTGAAACTACTGGGGTTTATGATTGATGAAAGATTGACTTGGCAAGAACACACCTCACATGTATGTGACAAACTGTCAAGAGTCATATACCTCCTGAGGAAACTGAAACATGTGATCACCAAGCAGTATATTTTAATGGTGTATTATTCACTGTTCCATAGCCATATCAACTATGGCTTCTTACTATGGGGTCACTCTGCAGGTTGTAAGAAAATACATTTACTCCAAAAGAAAGCAATAAGAATATCGTCCAGCAGAAGACATGAACACTGCAAGCCAATCTTCAAACAACTAGGAGTGATGACTATCTTCAGTCAGTACATATTCTCATGCCTGATGAACGTAAATGAAAATCAGGAAACATTCTCAAACAGGAGTGATTTCCACAGTTATGATACACGAAATAAAGGTAAGATAGACATTCCAAGCTGTTGACTCTCCAAAACTCTAGATAGTTTTCCAGCAGTGGCTATTAAAATGTTCAACCACCTAAACAATGAGTTATGGTCATTGGAGCTGGAGAAATTTAAAAGGAAGATGTCACAATATCCACGCCAGAAACCACTTCACAGTGTGAGAGAATTCTTCGACAGTGAAACAGCAAACTGGACGGTCTGAACAATGCACTTTTAAGTGAATCAAAAGAACATCTTCTTTCTAAAAATTACTACCATACTTTTCAATCATTATGTATTATCTGTGGCTATGAACTTTTCTCTGTCATAATTATTTATTTGATTTATTATTGTATGTTTGTATAAACTTAACCTTATAACATTGACACAGTCTGTCCAGTCTTGACTAGCGAATGACGTAGCTATGGTAATAATAATGCACAATATACAAAATCTTGATGAATGCTTCTCAACATTTCAACTATAATTAAAAATGCAATAGACAAACATTGCCCACTCATCACCAAAAGATGCACTCCCGGCAACAAGCAAAAACCCCAACACTCTAAGAAATGGTACACTCCGAAGCTCAGACAAATGAGAATATTGCTGCTGTTGCTTAAAGATAAGTGTGATATAAGTGAGGAAGCCAGAAAACATTCATCCCTTAAGAAGATGTAAAAACATGAAATAAAGTCAGCTAAACATACAGAAAATGATTAATATATCACAGGATCAAAAAACAGCTCTAAAGCAGCCTGGAACATCATAAAAAATGAAATCCATGTAGGTAAAGGGCAAACCACAGTCCCTACAGATTGCAATACCCTTACTGAATACTTTATAAACTGTGCCAGCTTTAATTTCCCTCACAGTGAAAACAATTCTCATAATTGCTCAGCTGCCCTCGCTTTGCTCATGTAACAAGAACAAACAACAACACAATCCTCTTGCTCAAAAATCACCTCAGCGAACATAATCAAATCTATAAACAAACTAAAAAATTCAGAAACAGAGGATTACTACGGGGCTAGCAAAAGCATTACGAAAGGCATAGCCTCTGCAATCATTAGGCCACTAACATACCTTGCAAATCGCTTACAGTACTCGATAAAGGTATATTCCCAGATTGCCTGAAAATTACAGATACTTTCCCGATCCATAAGAAAGGTGACAAAACATTGCCAAACAACTACAGAAGCATATCAATAGCTTCCATTATATCTAAAGTTTTGGAAAATACCATCGATATGCAAATTTACCATTATTTTGAAAGCAATAAACTCTTGTGTAATAGCCAGTATGGGTTTAGATCTCAACTGTCAACAATAAAAGCATTTGAGTGTCTCCTTAGTGACATATATGATGGATACGAAAAGAGTAAACTCACTTGTGCAACTCTGTTAGATTTAAGTAAATCCTTCGACTATGTCACACATGATATAATGATAAAAAAGTTAGAACATTATGGTATAATAGATAAACCGTTACAGCTATTTGAGTCATACCTAACCAAAAGGATACAATTAGTAAAAGTAAACAACCAAATGTCATTACCTTTGAAAATAAAGAGGAATTCCACAAGGCTCAGTGCTAGGACCTTTCCTGTTCATTGTATATATTAATGACTTCTCAAATTACGTGCCATGTAACACGGTATTGTATGCCGACGACATGTCACTTATTACAAATCGAGATAATCTACAGGATGTTGCAGAATATAATGAAGTAGTAACTGAAATGAGCAGTGACTGGTGCACAGAAAACTTTCTAACTATAAACATAACAAAAACTGAAAAAAAATTTTCACCTTGAAAACTATTGAGCAAGAAACAAAAAATGTCAGATTATTTGGACTGTATGTAGATCCAAAACTCACACGGGATAGACATACAGATAACTTGTGCAGCAAGCTTGCCCGTACTCTTTCTACTACACAAACTAAAGTATGTAGTCAGTAAGACTTTACTGACCTCAGTATACTTTGCTTTTTCCACTCACGACTCCAATACGGAATTCTATTATGGGGTAACTCTGTGGGCTCTAAAACCATCTTCAAATGGCAGAAAAAGACAATTAGATGTATTTTAGGCCTAGCACCTTGACAAAGCTGTAGAAATCATTTCAAAGACCTGAAAATAATGACACTTCCCAGTATGTACATCTACAGTTGCCTGGTATATGCCAAAGAAAACATTAAAAAATTCATTTTAGAGATGAAGTGCATTCCCACAATACACGGCATAAGAACAACATAGACCTTCCATATTCAAGGCTCACATTGAAACATAAGAGTCATCAGTTGCTTAGTATGAAATTTTACAATAAACTCCCCAAGACAGTAAGAGATCTGCCACTGAATAATTTTAAGCAAGTACCATAGAAGAGTGGTTCAACTGTATGCCATATTACTCAACTGATGAGGTCCTAAATAGCGACATAATAATATTTGCAATAAGCTATCATTGCGAGAATCATGAAGTATGCCTGTATGTGTGTGACAGCACTGTCCACATGAAAATATAAAACTAAATGAATACATAAAATAAGCATGTATTGTACTATTGTGAAAATTGTAATGTATTATTAATAATTGTATCATTGTATTAACATTGTACGATTATATTAAGATGTATTTTTTAAAATCATATCTTCTAATATACAATAAGCACACTGACGAAGTCAATTGTATGGAGAACATATTGAAAGGCTAATAAAGATTTTATTCTATTCTATTCTGTTCTATTCTATTCTATTCTATTCATGATCTACTATGGTCTGGGCGGCCATTCCAGCCAGATGTTTCAGTCTTCCATCGGACATGGGCGTGTGTGTTGTCCTTAAGTGTAAGTTAATTTGCAAGTAATTTGTAAGTCTAGTGACTGATGACCATTGCAGTTTGGTCCCATAGCTTTACAAACATTTGAACATTTTATCCATATCGAAATCATCTTCACTAAGTACAAAGTTAAATACTGTAGCGTACTAAACCTGTGATAGAAACAACAGAATATTAATGTCCGCACCCTACTGTTAGGATTTTACACTGTGGGTAGGCCTACTCTAATGGAGTGAATAATTAAATATCGTATGCTAATTGTTGAATTCTAAGAAGACAAACCCAATTCTAAGACAGGAGTCTGATATTCAGCGTGGTCACCATTTTTTAAGCTGCATAATTTTTCAACATAATACAGGTAACCAAATTATGTTCGCTACGTGACTTATTTCGAAATTTGCTTTTTAAATGATAGACTTATATTCAACCAAATCGTTTCTAAAAATATTTGTAGGTTACTTAATCTTTATCGTTAATACGGGGGCGTGAAACTAAAACAACCACATATTAGTCATATTTATCTAGATAGGACATTTAAAAAAATCCACATTGCAGCACTGACGTACTGCTAGGCTCCAATAGTGAAAGGAGTGGAGTACAGAATTAACAAACTGAAAAAAAAGAAAAGAAAAACACGTATATAAACCAGCGCGTTCAATTGCGGAACACAAGGTAGCATAATAAATCTTTCCAGTAACAATTACCTTGCCACGTGTAATTGTAAGCTCCCCTGGACTTCGCTACGAAATATTTTGGTACCGGTACTATATGGGATACATTACTTTAACCCTCCGCCACACACGATTTTTTTCACCTCAGGTACACGCGTGCAGACAGAGTCCGCATTGCGTTTTATACCACTTTTGTGAACATTTTTGAGATTACGGTTTGGAAATATAATTATTCATGTCTGACTAACATAAATAAGACACTGAATTCGTAAACATAATGAATTTGAGCATCAATACCGATAGTGTAAATAAAATATTTACTCGCTGAAATTTATGTTCATTCGGTTTTTTCACTGGTTTTACAAATTCATACTAACCAAGTAAATGTTTTCTGAAAACTAGTCATCGGCCTCAATGTCAATTCAGCCGATTTATTCGTAGTGGTTGCTACTTTCGTTGAACTCACTATACAGATATGCACCGACATGTTTCAGGCATACAAATTTATTACACAGTTTGCAGGAAAATCTCGTCGGTCTGTTTTTCTTCTATCTCCCACAAGTTGTTGTTTGAGGAGCTATAGGAATAGCTTCAGATTTTTTCGGTAGCCGCGGTGGAGTAGCCGAGCGGTCTAAGGCGCCTTGCTGCGGAGCGCACGGTTGCTCGCCGTCGGAGGTTCGGTCCTCCCTGGGGCAGGGGTGTATGTGTTGTCCTTAGGTTAGTTTACCTTAGTAGGGTAAGTAGTTTGTAAGCTACGGACTGATGACCACGTAGTTTGGTCCGATAGATCTACAAACATTTGAACTACTTTTTTTCCCCCTCGGTAAACTGTTTATCTGATTCCTTTCCTAGACACTAAGAAATTGTACTCCCAACCATTATAAGCAGTTTTATTTTAAGCTGAACGTTTCGATTTTCCGGTTATTGGAGCAAATTATAAATTTCAACGACATTTTTCCACATATCAGATACAAACGATTTTCATGGTAGTAGAAATTTTTATTGAAAAGCAGTGAAGTTTAATTTTCAGAATCAAATTTTCACTTTCCAGCAGAGTGTGCGCTGATACGTAACTTCCTAGCAGATTAAAATTGTGTGCTGTACCCGTGATTCGAACCTGCGACCTTTGACTTTCACGGGCAAGCGCGCTACCGTCTGAACTATTCAGATACGCTTCACAGTCCGGCCTCACAACTACCGGCTTGAAGTTAGCTTCAGCTTCCTTTCCAATAAAACACGCGGGCGGTATAGCTCCAGGCGCAAGCGAGGCAAGGGAGAGTAGTGCCAATCTCCACACTAAAAAACGACTACACGGTCAACAAATAAGCGATGCGCATTACTTTAGTGAAATGCAGTTTATAGAACATTCAGAATCCTATTACCCGAACTACGTCAACGAATCAGTAACCTAGTGTAAAATATGAAGTCAAAACAAACAATAAACCATACACCAGTATTAAGTAAATGGGTACAGGAACAGTACATATACGTTGCGAACTTTCGAAGCACCAAAAATAATTCATCTTGTATATTTGAAAAAACATAAAAGATATTCGAAGCTCATAAGCCTATTAAAAATCGGCAAACTTTCGGTCAGCACAATTCTCCCGTCTGGTACTAGACAGAAGCAAACAAAACCAAAGAGGTGTGTACTGTCGTCATTTAACAGTCTGTAGAAGTGCAGCATACGCATCCAAATATTGCCTGACAACATACCAAGGCAGATTAAAGAAGGATCAGGAGGTACAGTACAAAGAAAATCGGAAAAAGTTCTGTGTCACCCAGCTGCCGTTCATAGTAAGCTCAAGCGTGTGTAACGAAAAAATTGTTAGACGGCGCCTCATGACACTCTACTGATGCATAGCAGAAACATACAGGTCCTAAGTAACAAACTTAGGAAACAGATTGCCGAGCTAATTACGAGATAAGATTATTTGAAATTCGTCAAAATTTCCGACATAGCACGGAATTCCCTTTCCGTCCTACATTCAAGTGCTTGTATCTAAAGAATTACTAGCCGTCACAAATATTCAGACACGCTTCACAGTCCGTCATCAACTCTACCGGCTTTCATTCCAAATGAAACACGCTGGCGGTATAACTCCCAGGCGCAAGCGGGCAAGCGCTCTACAATCTCAACTATCCAGACACACTTCACAGTCCGTCGTCACAACTACCGGCTTGAAGTTAGCTTGAAAGCAGATCAACGAGCCGAATATGAAATATGATTTTTCAAATATCGTTAAAATTTCCGGCGTCGCTCCGAAATACCTTTCCGTCGAACATTCAAGGGCGTGTAACTAAAGAATTACTATCCGTCGCCATATGACACTCTGTATAGGTATAGCACACACTTCCAAATACTACGTGACAAAAACGAAAGGGAAAAATTAGGGACAACCAGACCCAGACCCGAAGAAATTGTGTCTAATAAAGAACTGGTAAAGGGACTCCTTGCACTGTTCAAGGGCATTGGTTGGCTTTACTAGATATACAGAGAGCGATACCGCACAATAAACTTAGTTTCGGTGCGGGTAGCGGCGGGTTGGACAATGACTGTTTGGGCTTCTCTGAGAAAATCAATCATTCAAACAAAGAACTACAAGCCGTCGCCATATGACACTCTGTATAGGTATAGCACTCACTTCCAAATACTACGTGACAAAAAATGTAGGCAGATTAACGAGCCGATTATGAGATATGATTTTTCTAATATCGTTAAAATTTCCGTCGTCGCTCCGAAATGCCTCTCCGTCCTACATTCAAGGGTGTGTAACTAAAGAATTACTTGAAACTTCCTGGCAGATTAAAATTGTGTGTCGGAACCGGGACTCGAACCTGGGACCTTTGCCTATCGCGGGCAAGCGAAAGAAATACTTGCCGTCGCCATATGACACTCTGTATAGGTATAGCACACACTTCCAAGTACTACGTGACAAGAAATGAAGGCAGATTAACGAGCCGATTATGAGATCTGATTTTTTGAATCTTCGCTCCGAAATGTCTTTCCCTCCTGCATTCAAAGGGCTTGTCACTACAGACTTACTAGTTATGATTTTTCGAAAATCGTTCAAATTTCCGACGTCGCTCCGAAATGCCTTTCCGTTCTACATTCAAGAGCGTATAACTAAAGAATTACTAGACGTCGTACAAATGACACTCTGTATAGGTATAGCACACACGAGCCGATTATGAGATATGATTATTCGAATGTCGTTAAAATTTCAGCCAACGCTCCGAAAGGCTTTTCCGTCCTACATTCAAGGGTGTCTAACTAAAGAATTACTAGCTTTCGCCATATGAAACTCTGTATACGCATAGCACTGACGTCCAAATACTACGCGACAAAAAATGAAGGCAGACTAAAATCCGATTATGAGATATGATTTTTCTAATATCGTCAAAATTTCCGGCGTCGCTCAGAAATGCCTTTGCGTCCTACATTCAAGGGCGTGTAACTAAAGAATTTCTAGCCGTCGCCATATGACACTCTGAATAGGTATACTTCCAAATACTACGTGTCAAAAATAAAAAGGTAGATTCACGAGCCGATTAAGAGATATGATTTTTCGAATATCGTTAAAATATTAGCCATCGCTCCGAAATGCCTTTCCGTCCTATATTCAAGGGCGTGTACCTAAAACATTACTGGCCGTTGCCATATGAAACTGCGTATACGTATAGCACTCACTTCCAAATACTAAGTGATAAAAAATGAAGGCAGATTAACGTGCCGATTGCGAGATATGATTTTTCGAATATCGTTCAAATATCCAGCGTCGCCTTTCCGTCCTACATTCAAGGGCGTGTAACTAAAGAATTACTAGCCTTTCCAATACGATACTCTGTATAGGTATAGCACATACTTCCAAATACTACATGACACAAAATGAAGGCAGAATAACGAGCCGATTATGTGATATGATTTATCAAATATCGTTAAAATTTCCGTCGTCGCTCCGAAATGCCTTTCCTTCCTGCATTCAAAGGGCGTGTAACTAAAGTATTACAAGCCGTCGCCATACTATACTCTATATCGGTATAGCAGACACTTCCAAATACTGCGTGACAAAAAATGAAGGCAGATTAACGAGCCGATTATGAGATATGATTTTTCGAATACCGTTAAGATTTTCGGCGTCGCTCCGAAATGCCTTTCCGACCTACAAAATGCTCAAATGTTTCTAGAACTTATGGGACTTAACTATGGGGTCATCAGTCCCTAAGCGTACAAACTACTTATCAACTAGTTAATACTAAGGACGGCACAAATATCCATGCCCGAGGGGGATTCGAACCCCCGACCGTTGTGGCCGTGCAGACCGTGACTGGAGCGCCTCAGTCCCCTCGGCCACTTTTCCGTCCTACGTTCAAGGGCGTATAACTTCAGAATTACTACCCGTCGCCATGCGACACGCTTTATACCTATAGCATACACTTCCAAATAGTACGTGACAAAATATGAAGGCAAATAAACGATCCGATTATGAGATATGAATTTTCGAATGTCGTTTAAATTTCCGGCGTCGCTCTGAATTGCCTTTCCGTCCTACATTCAAGGGCGTGTAACAAAAGAATTACTAGCCGTCGCCATATGACACTCTGTACAGGTATAGCAATCACTTTCAAATACTACGTGAAAAAAGTGAAGGATGATTAACGAGCCGATTATGAGGTATGATTTTTATAATATCAGTAAAATTTCCGGCGACGCTTAGAAACGCCTTTGCGTCCTACATTCGACGGCGTGTAGCTGATGATTTACTAACCGTCGAATACTATACTGTATATCGGTATAGCACACACTACCAAATACTACGTGACAAAATATGAAGGCATATTAAGGAGCCGATTATGAGATATGATTTTTTGGATATCGTTAAAATTTCCGGCGTCGCTCCGAAATGCCTTTCCGTCCTACGTTCAAAGGCGTGTAACTAAAGAATTACTAGCCGTCGCCGTACCACACTTCGTATAGAGTCATTCCATATCAACACACTTTAAATAGAAATTTTACCTCACCATCTTAGATTTTACTGATAGTTGGTATACTTATAGTGGGAGCTGAAACTAAGAAAAATACCAAATTTCAATTTTTTACCTCAAACGATTCCTGAAATATGGCTATGTAAACTTTTCAGAAATTGGCCAAAACTGTTTGAACGGATTATTTAAGTTGCACTAGGAGCAGCCCTAACTGCGCTAGAGAGCTGGGAAAGGTGTCATTTTGCAGCATTTTTATGCCCTTTCCAGGGATTTACAACAAAACTTAGCTTCCAATTAATAACCTTTTTCAAAATACCAATTAATATTTTAATTTAATTTTTTTACAAAATGTACATAATTTAAAATTTTCAAAATATATCCATAAGTACTTCATACTGTTGTAAATCACATGGCAAAATATAAATTTGGATGATAATGGGTTCATTGTTTAAAAAAATATTCTTGATTCTTGTTCTTCACTAACAGCCCTAGTTTGACCAAACCGATCTTTAACAAACAGGAATTTCATTAAAATACACTGAAAGGTTAGTAAAATATTAGAAATATAAAAAAACACCTTTTTTCTACAAACAGGAAGACAAAATTGAGCATATGAGCTTTGTCATTCTTTCGATTGCCTGGAGCACAAAGCGACTGGTTTACATCTTTCAAAAGAAGCTCATTTCTTATCTAACAAATTTCAAAAGTTTCGAAAAAAAAGATATACTCTTATTCTGATGGTTCTGCTGCTCAGTACAAAAATAAGTAACAGGGCTTAATTTTACAGTCCGTGTCATGGCGTGTTATTTTGTGTGCAGTTGTTGGCTACCACTGCTGCATGTGAAGTATAGCAACCATGTTCTGTTTGCAAATGTTTCGTTATGAATTTTTCTGGTTACAAAAGTTAATTTATTGAGCGGACAAGAGTACATTGAGAACCTGTCAACCATAGAGCAGGAACAACATTAATTATAAACTTCATGGTCGACATAAAAAAGTAATCTCATCACTCTATAGGATTCTGTTTGTTTCGGCCGCTACCAACATCTGAATACTTGACACTACACGGTGACACAAACTGTAAAATTTTACCGAAACATTTCCTGGACCTTTGCTTTCATGGGGAAGACTTCAACATAAACGCTGAGTAGCACGTTTACCCCCAGCACATGGGATGGAGTAGGGGTTCAGTTACGAGACTGGCAGCTCGTGCAAGTATGCAAAGGTTATACCAAATTCAGATCCACACCCTACGAGATCTATTTGAGTGGGCAGTAGATAATATAACAAATGCTGATTTTGCATATTCACCTCACGAAGACTACACTGCTTCAGAAATATTAAAAAGTCAGCTTTAAGTGGCATTGACAAAGGAACGCAGCAATTTTGCACTTTCATTCAGAACACTACATCAAAATGCAGAGTTGGGAGAGGGCAGTAACTACTTAACCAGACAAACTGAAGTTACAAGATATATCAGGATATGTCACTACTATATAAAGAATAAACTGGTGGCTTGGGTACAATTTAGAAGGAGAAAATAATGAACTTGATGAAGTTAAAATAACTTTTCTTCATCCATGTGAACCAGCTAAGTCATTCTCCTATCCTGCACATGCAGATAGATGTCCTATGGGTGTTAGTTGTGGATGTTCTCACAAAAGTAAATTCATTTACTCCGACATGGAGAACATACATTTGTAATGAAAGTTTTGTAAACTAAACCCAATCGGCTTTATTAAAATGTAATCTTTGAAGTTCCAAGACAATTTATTGGGAAACTGCTTTCAACTCAAAACTTAATTTTTGTCTCATGTTAGCGTTAATGTATATTTTATAGAAAGTTAGAAAGTTGTTTCAAAATTGTCAGTATCTATTGTGATAAATTTAGCTATGTATAGATTACCTGTTATTCAAAAACAAGCATTATGTATTTAACTTTTTTAAATAGTTTCATTCCAAACACCATGGACCAGAACAATTATGAAAATACTTTTATTTTTTCATACTTTATTTCAGTTTGTTGTTATCAAAATTATTTTTATCAGTTAATATACTGTTGGTTAAGTTGTATGAAATTAAAATAAGCAATCAAATTGATTATAAAATATGATGATTAAAACAAAACTAATGAGATGAAGTTTTGTTATTTCTAATACTTATTTTTGCTTACCTTTCAGTATATATTAATGAAATTCCTGTTTATTAAAGGTCAGTTTGGTCAAACTAGGGCTGTTAGTGAAAAACAAGAGCCCAGAATATTTTTTTTAAACAATCAACCCATTATCATCCCACATTTATATTTTGCCCTGTGACGTACAACAGAATGAAATAGTTATGGAAATATTTTGAAAATTTTAAATTATGTACTTTCTGTAAAAAAATTAATTGAAATATTAATTAGTATTTTGAAAAAGGTTATTAATTAGAAGATATGTTTTGTTGTATATCTCTGGAAAGAGCATGCAAAATGCTATAAAATTACACCTTTCCCAGCTCTCTAATTCAATCAGAGCAGCACCTAGGGCAATTAGAAAAACGTCTGTTCACATATTTTTGGCTGGTTTTTGAAAAATTTACATAGCCATATTTCAGGAATGGTTTAAGATAAAAAATTGAAATTTGGTATTATTCTTAGTCTCAGCACCCACTATACGTTTACTTAACTTTTGGAAAAATTAAAATGATGAGGTAAAAGAGGTGTGTTGATTTAACGTGGAATTACTATAGTTATAGCACACACTTCTAAATACTACGTGACAAAAAATGATGGCAGATTAACGAGCCGATTTTCAGATATGATTTTTCGAATATCGTTAAAATTACCGGCGTTGCTCCGAAATGCCTTTCCGTCCTACATTCAAGGGCGTGTAACTAATTAATTACTAGCCGAATCCATATCACTTTGCGAATAGGCATAGCACACACTTCCAAAAACTACGTGACAAAAAATGAAGGCAGATTAACGAGCCGAGTATGAGATATGATTATTGGAATATCGTTTAAATTTCCCGCGTCGCTCAATAATGCCTTTCCGTCCTACATTCAAGGGTGAGTAACGAAATAATTACTAGCCGTCACCACATGACACTCTGTATAGGTATAGAACTCACTTTCAAATATTATGTGACAAAAAATGAAGGCAGATTAACGAGCCGATTATGAGATATGATTTTACGAATATCGGTATAATTTCCGGCGCGTCTCCGAAATGCCTTTCACTCCTACATTCAAGAGCGTATAAATAAATTACTAGACGTTGCCATATGACACTCTGTATACGTATAGCGCACACTTAGACATAAAAGCAAACCTAAATAGTACTCAGTAAATTATTACGTGTCACAGAGCAGATAATATTTAATCTTAATCTTTAATGTTATTATAACTGCGAACATTTGTTTGTCTGTTATGCTTTCACGCAAAAATTGCTGGGTGGATTTGAATGAAAGTTTGCAGAGGGATAGCGTTGGACCCGAGTAGGACATACAGATAAAACCACCACATGGGATACTTTTCGAAGTTGCTCCATACTAGGCGAATGAAGTCGCAGGCAGTGGCTAGTAAAAAAAAATAAACAATGAAGAAGTATTACTCAACCACGAAAACATGGCCCCATGGCGCGAAGCAAACCGGCAACAGTCAAGTCAGGACTCGCGCGTCGGCTGTGCCGACAACTCAATCTCGCTAAATTACAGAGCTGTTAGCTCATTGCTCCCTATCCATCAGCCTAATTCGTTGATAGCAATGGCGGACTAAGGCTGTTGGAGGCCCGGGGCGGCGGCGAAACAAACTGAGGCCCCTTCACAGGAGGAGAGGCACGGACCAGTCATTCTTTTTAGACTTTCGAGATTTGGAGGCCCCAGCAGAACGAGATGCCAAGCGCACTGCAAAAACCTTGCTATCGATGTATTTGGAAGCCTCCTCAGAGCGGGGGCCCGGGACGGTCCGCAACCTGCCCCCCCCCCCGCCCCCTCGCCCTCATTAGTCCGTCACTGGTCGATAGCCCAGTCAAAGTAGGAAAATAGGGGAAATATTCGTGTAGGATGGTTTTAGCAAAAGGAAATTGCCGGATTTTGTTTGATGAAACACTATGGACTAAGCCGTGTCCCTACCAGTGTCTGGGCACGAAAAAGTAATAAGTAAAATAACTAAGTCGATATCTTCGCTTATTATCGTGACAGTGGGGTAGAGGACAGCGTCTCCATAACACCAGAACAAATCATATCTCCCAATACTGTTCTACTGTACTTAAATATGCTGTAGACATTTAATATTTTGTCTTAGTCCATTTTGTTTAACAATAATTATATTAAAACATTGTTTTTAAAAATTGAGAATTTTCCGTTTCTTGTAATGCGAATACTATTAGTCCTACAAAAAAATTCAGAATTATTTGTTCCGCCTCAGTGGGTATCACGAACTTAATGAGTGGCATTTTGCAAGCCGTGGGGATTTCGTTCGTGTTTTCTCACGTGCCAAAGTCAGAAAGAAAGAATACCTATTGGAGTAATACAATACCCCAAACTGTTGGATTGCAAATGTTGACAAAGATATGGTTTCTGAATTCTGATCGGTAATTTTCGGTAAGCGTCGGAAGCAGGGGCCACGTCTACGTGGCTGTAGGACATTACAGTAATAATATGGGTACACAATTAAAAAGTAGTCAGTTTTATTTTAACAATTTATTTTACCATCTTTTCCTGGCTTTGGATTTTGAAAAATCATCAATATGGTCTGTTAAATGTAAACTTGATACAGCCATATTTTCGATTGCTATGTGTGCCAAATATCGGAGTCGACCTTGACCCTTACAGTTCCTCAGATACGTTTTAATATATTTTTTTAATTTGTTGAATGATCTTCCGGGTGATGCAGAAGTGACAGGAGTTGTATAAAACAATAAAACTGCGAAAAACACTTCCGTAATCTCGCATTCTAAAAATGCTTATTTTGTTATAATTTCCTTACGTGATTGACGAACTGCCCATGTTGGCGTCAGTTTCGGCGGGACAAGGTGATATCTGTTAATAAACTGAAGTGAAAATCTAGGGCCTGTTATATCAAAATATTTACTTTGGAACGGATCACATTTTTGTAATAAAATTGCTCCATCTTGTGACGACACTGCTGGCCCTCTCATCTCAATGTTATCGTACGATACCGCCTGCGTCGGACCCGGAATCGTGTGGTTCAATAGAGATACATGTTGCGTGTGAAGTTAGTTAAAAACGAAATAGCCAGCCTAGGAATCAGTGTAGATGCTTTTAGACAGTTATATAAACAATAGTTTCGTCATTGTATGTTATTTAAAGACTTAAACAGACGAATTGTAAAAACTTTTGTGAAAAACAAAAAGAAATGAAAATAAATAGCATTGTATATATGTCACGCTCATAAACAAGTTGCGTAGACCAGCTAATTGTGTTAATTAACGTAATAGTCAAAATTTGAATACTGTAATTCTTTGTATATATTGACTGATGTGAGATTTTCAGTATATTTTCAGATTTGCGAAGATACTTGATAGTTCAATACATGTTAGGAATATGTATGATGTACTCATTAACAAATTGATTGACATTTAACATTGCTGTTTGTTATCAAACAGAAAGGACGGCGATTTCGATTTAAAAATATATGCGCCATGTAAAATTATTGTATGTATAGTTTTCATTTTATATTGTGATTATTTTTGTGTACATGAAACGTTTTCTTTGTGTGTTTGTTAATTGTAAATTAGTATATTCAATTGTTATGAACAATGCATAATGTAAGGTCATTATTGCCGATGTTATGTATTTGCCTCACCGCCTTGCGTAGGGGAGTTCGAGTTTTGGCGATCGTTATGTGCTTTGGAATCTATGTCAGTCTGTGTTGTTGTGGTAATTGTGTATGTTATGAAATGAAGTTGTAATGTTTTGGTAGAGAAGCAGTTTGATTGGAAATTAAAGAAGAAGTGAAAAATTGTACCTATGAGTATTTATTTCTACCGCGACGCCCCAGGGGAATAATGTTGCAGCGAGCAGAACCACCATACATCGCAATGTTGAAAAGATGAATATCTTGTTTGGAAGTGGTAGAATCAACTGTATTTACTTAAAAATACAGTAAAACATTACATTTTGATTGGTGGAGCATAGCTGGGATTGCGTCATATACAGTGTCTACAGAGTGTTTGTGTTGCAGGAGAAGTATGATTGGATGTATATAATCGATGTTTGGAAAACCTTGAGGACGTGGATCTTGAATTATACGGCATAGAAAAACGGAGCACTTAACCTGGAAATTGGATGCTTGGGTCCGGATCGTCGCATCGCTGGACACTGAATAACAAGATAAGTACAGCAGCGCTTATTAATTCGTATTTGTAGTCTGGGTTGTTTGGCACTATAAAAGACGATGTCAAATGAGAATGAGAAATCTAGTGTAGAAATGTGATTCTTCAGTTTCTCCCGGCATATTTGATAATCAAAATATCCACGGGTGTACTGCTAGTCTATAGTGTCCAACGGGACAGTATAGACCGGCAGTACACCCGTGGATATTTTAATTAGTGTAGAAATGTTCAAATGTTTGTAAATCTATCGGACCAAACTGCGTGGTCATCAGTCCGTAGCTTACAAACTACTTAAACCTAGGTAAACTAACCTACGGACAAACACACACACCCAGGGAGGACTCGAACCTCCACGGCGAGCAACCGCGCGCTCCGCAGCGAGACGCTTTAGACCACTCGGCTACTCCACCGCGGCTCTAGTGTAGACATGTCAGAACTGAATGTGACAGCCAGTACACCTAGTAGCAATATATCAAATAGTGAAGAAATAATTCTTGCATCACCAGGTCTTATAGAGTTGTTAAATCGATTAACAGAACAATTAACCGAACGTATTGACAAGGGAAATTATGAAGTGAGTAAACAAGTAGAATCTGTTAGCAAAAAGTTAGATGATGGTTTAGCAGATTTAAAGTCGCAGTTGAGCGAAACTAACAGGGCAGTTGACGAAATCAGGAAACAAACATGTGATCTTGAAAAGGCAATGAAGTTAGGACATGAACAGCTGGACACTCGTGTGACTGTAGTAGAGAGTAAAACCAGTAATGTTGAGGCTACCTTGAAAACAGAATTAGTACTGTAGAAAAGTATCTTGATCAGGAAAATAAAATTAGAAAAACTGAAATTCAGGGAGTTAAAGTGTCATTAGAAAATAAAATTAGTGAAAGTGTGTCAAATTCTGAAGGTATTATTAAGAAGGATGTGTATAACCTCAGTCAAAGGGTCAATTCATTGCAAGAAAGTGTAGTAAATAGCAAATGTTAATCTGTGGTGGTTTTAATTGGGCAAATGTAGTAATTAAGACATACCCTGGGGAAGGAAAAACCCATCCTAAAGACTTTTTACATCATTGCTCTGACAACTTCACTGCAGAAATGACTGATGCGATGAAAATTAAATCTGTAAAAAGATTTTTGGACAATGAAGCTTATACTTGGGTCAATCAGTTAGATACAGAGGACATGTCATATAGTGAGTTTGAGAGGTGCTTTTTGAATAAATTCTGGTCCAAAATCAAGCAGGCTAGTGATTTCTTGCATGGGGGAAAGTACAGGGAAAGTTATGGCAAAATGAGGGAGTTTTGTGAGGCTGAAATCAGAAAATTAGTGCATCTTGACTCACCTTTAGATGAAATCACAGTGGTGGAAACCCTATGTAGAAGATTACCAGGTAGAATACAGAAAGCGTTAGATTGTGGACCTGACGATTCAGTTGAGGACTTCTTAAGATTTGTTGGAAGATTAGACAGAAGATATGAGAGAGAAAGGGAGAGATGCCGCCACCAAGAAAACCATCATGGAAGAGACAGAAGAGATAATCACCAAGAAGATAGTCGTGAGAACCGAAGTAGATAGCAAGGTGGGAGTACGGATTATAGGAACAGACAAGGAAGAAACAATAGGAACCAAGGTTACTACAAGTCTAATGGAAACGGGCAGGAAAACTAAATGTCGCCCCTAAGGAAGCCTGTCACGTTGGGGTGAGAAATAGGACAAGAAATCAGGCTACCACAAATAGGGTCAGATTTGGACACAAATGGGAAAATGAGCAATATAGACAGGGACAGAAGGTAACACACAGGGTAAATCGGCTCAAGTTTAACAAAGAACTGTGGGAAGTCATTAAGAACCAGGCTTGGAAAGAAGAGGACAAGTGTATAGAAGCAGAAGAGGTTGTACTAGATGAAGATACTGTAGCCAATATGTATAATGCAAGTGAAGATATGTCTGTAGAAGAACCCAGAATAAGAGAAGAACATGATGTGTTTGGACTGTGTAAATTGCTAAATGATAAGGTTGAAGATGCTGAAGACAGACTGAATGTCACTGCTCATGAAACTGTGAAGACTGAGAATCATGAAGATTTTGCTGTTTTGTCTAATGTGAGTTCAGAGAAGTCAGAGGATGACAGTGTTGAAGATAGTAAAGAAGATTTGGAGGTCATGGAGTTTGAATATTTGGAGAAGGAACTTGGGATGATTTATGTTGAAGTCAAGGAAGGTTGCATCGTGTATGATGGCCAGTGTGAGGCAGAGTGTGTTGTAGATGATGTCAAGTCTTGTGAGAATCAAGTCGTACCAGTGAAATTGAGCAGTACTGAAAGTTGTCGAAGCAGAAACAGACAAGAAGAGGTAGGCAAAGACATCTTGCATTGTGTCATACCGAGCTACATTGATAAGTAAGAGAAAGCCAATGTTCTAGATAAGTTACTGTGTAAGTATCATGAGCTAGAAGATAATGTGCCTAGGTTAGAGCAGTGTGTTACCAATGATAATTGTGTTGCTAATGGATGTATGGCTCGTCAGCCTGTTGAAACTAATGTGTCCCTGAATCATGTACAAGCTTATGACAATTCCTGTACTATGAATCATGAAGATATTATTGAAGATATTACTCTTGAAGAAGAGGAAGATATACAATATGATGTCACTGGATGCCCATATATTACTGTGTTTATTGATGGAAAAGGCAAGGAAGCATTAGTTGATACAGGTAGTCCAATCAGTGCTATTTCTGAACAATTTAGAGATTGCCTGAAACATGTACCGGACTATATGGAGATGCCTGTAGTAGGAATCAAGATCAAGGGTGCTACCGGCAGTCACAGCAAGGTAGTTAACCGGCAAGCCTTGTTGAACTTTAGTGTGAATGATGTCAATCAATGTCAAGGATGTTTAGTAATACCTAATCTGTCTGAGGATATCTTGCTAGGAACTGACTGGATCATGAAAGTGAATGCTGTGTTTGACTGGGGGGGAAGAAAAGTTATGTTTGTGGACCCGAAGACTGGTGTTTTACATTGTACTGCTATGATATTGGAAAATGGGAATAGCCTGAGTAAGCAGAGTGTAGAATTAGATTTATTAGATCATAATAGAGATTTAGAAGACATGCATGAAGATTCCAAAGAAGCCATGGAGGATATTAATTATCATGAACTCGTAAATATCAAGGTGGAGGAAGCCAACAAATCAGACGAAGGACAAAAAGAAGAGCTGAGAAGAGTCTTATGGAACTATCATGATGTGTTCAATGACAGACCGGGGAGAGTGCAAAACTACCAGTGTACCTTGCGAGTCAAACCACACGAACCATTTTACATCAAACCATACGGTGTCCCTATTGCAAAAAGGAAAACTGTGGAGAAAGAACTTGAAAAGATGGAAAACTGGAACATAATTGAGAGGAGTACTAGTGAATACAACAACCCGATTATTGTGATATCCAAGAAGAATGGAGATGTGAGAATTGTACTTGACTCGAGTCATCTGAACAAGTTTTTAGAAAGGTAAACTGACCACCCAGAGAGCATTGACGAACTATTGTATAAATTTGAACATATAAAATATATGACTAGCTTGGACTTGACTTCTGGTTTTCATCAGGTGCCACTTGCAAGAGACTCAAGGAAGTACACTGCTTTCTTGTATAACGGAAGAAACTATCAGTACTGCGTGGTCCCATTTGGATTAAATGTTTCTGTAGCTGAATTTATCAGAGCTTTGGATTTGGTATTAGGCAAAGATCTTTTTGAAAAGTTAACTGTGTATGTGGATGATATTCTTGTCACTGGTCAAACCTGGGAAGAACACATAAGCTTACTGGAAGAAGTGTGCAGAAGATTAAGAGCAGGAGGGATGTCTCTTAAGTTAGAAAAATGTAAATTTGCTGTGGAATACATTAAGGGCAAGGACAATCTTGTTGCAGATTCACTCTCTCATTTGCCAGTGGAGGGTGAATTTGAAGATAACAGAACTCAAGCCATACAGAAGGTAGTGGGTAATAATAAGTCTTTGTACAGGTGCTATTTTTGTAAAATTTATTCCAGCTATAAGAGTTTTGTATATATGTATTCTTTGATGAAATGTCTTGAAACTTGTATTGTTAATATGTTGGATATAAACCTTTGTAAACCTCAGGAAAGTACACATTCTGTGTGTGCTAAGTGCGTTGGCAAGCACTGGGTTTCTAGCTATGTGGTAGTATACTTACGATTTCGGTTTCTGGTGCCACATCTCCTACTCATTCTGTAACCTGTTCAAATTATCTCATATGTATCATTCTATCTTTCTTCTTTAGAGTTAAGGTATGAAATGTTTGTATGTAATTCTCTTATGATTTCAATATAGTTTGTACAGTTAGTATTAATTTATGTCACAGTTAAAATTTTGCATTCAAATTGTTACCTGAATATCTAAGAATTAAAGTATTTGAGATATTGATAGAAGTAATGATAGAATCAGTTAATTAATGTTAGTGTCTAATGCTTTTGTAAGGCACTAAGTTTGATGTCCTCAAAGTTTAAAAAAAATCTGTTAAATTTTACAGTTTAGTTATGTGGATATTTTTGTCATATGTTTCTTGAATATTTTGTTTTGATGCTTAAAAAGGTCAGACAAGTTCAGTGTGGCAGATTCTTGAGTGTCAGCTGTTCCTGATTCTGCCCTCTGCTCTTGGGAGGCCATACCCTTGTCATCTACTTGGAACTTTAAGGATCTGGTGATGCTGTGCGTGTGGACTGTGCTGTGCCAACCCCAGAAAGGACTAAGTGAGGTACTGATGCAGCCAACCCAGCCACCGGGTCCAAGTCATCCAAAGTAGGTGCTTTACTATTACATTACCTCGACTTATGAGGGCATCGTCGAGCTGATGGTGGGGGGGGGGGGTATTGTGATGATACTGCAGGCCCTCTCATCTCAATGTTATCGTACGATACCGCCTGCGTCGGACCCGGAATCGTGTGGTTCAATAGAGATCCATGTTGCGTGTGAAGTTAGTTAAAAACGAAATACCCAGCCTAGGAATCAGTGTAGGATAGTGTCTCGGTGATACTATGATTAAAACAAGTGATAGATTTCATTAATTAAGAGATTTGTTTAGATGCTTTTAGACAATTCTATAAACAATAGTTTCATCATTGTATGTTATTTAAAGACTTGAACAGACGAATTGTAAAAACTTTTGTGAAAAACAAAAAGAAATGAAAATAAATAGCATTGTATATATGTCACGCTCATAAACAAGTTGCGTAGACCAGCTAATTGTGTTAATTAACGTAATAGTCAAAATTTGAATATTGTGATTCTTTGTATATATTGACTGATGTGAGATTTTCAGTATATTTTCAGATTTGCGAAGATACTTAATAGTTCAATATATGTTAGGAATATGTATGATGTACTCATTAACAAATTGATCATATATCATGTTAAATGTCAATTAATTTGTTAATGAGTACATTGCTGTTTGTAATCAAACAGAAAGGACGGCGACTTCGACTTAAAAATATATGCGCCATGTAAAATTATTGTATGTATAGTTTTCATTTTATATTGTGATTATTTTTGTGTACATGAAACGTTTTCTTTGTGTGTTTGTTAATTGTAAATTAGTATATTCAATTGTTATGAACAATGCTTAATGTAAGGTCATTATTGCCGATGTTATACATTTGCCTCACCGCCTTGCATAGGGGAGTTCGAGTTTTGGCGATCGTTACGTGCTTTGGAATCTATGTCAGTGTGTGTTGTTGTGGTAATTGTGTATGTTATGAAATGAAGTTGTAATGTTTTGGTAGAGAAGCATTTTGATTGGAAATTAAAGAAGAAGTGAAAAATTGTACCTATGAGTATTTATTTCTACCACGACGCCCCAGGAGAATAATGTTGCAGCGAGCAGAACCCCCATACATCGCAATGGTGAAAAGATGAGTATCTTGTCTGGAAGTGGTAGTAAAGAAATGTAATTTACTTAAAACTCTAATAAACATTTTAACCTACAGTTACCAAAAATGATGGTCATAGGAAATGAAATACTTGACAGACTGCACTCATGCCAGTAAAACGTGTATTTAACTGAGCTATTATTGTGTCCAGTACATTTTTGAAAATAGCAACTTTAAATATTTCTTCCCTGTTTCGAAATCGGTAGTCAGAAGCTATTTCCTCAAAATGTTTTTTAACTTTCTTTCGCCGTTTTTCTTGAATACTGGGTTTTGTGTCATATTTTTTTAAAAAATTTTTCTTATTTTTCTGCAGTGTCACTGGCTTTGCACCTGAATGATTCGAAATCAGTTCTATATTTCAGTTTTGTTTCAACATCTGCCAAAGCTCTACGTGCATCCAAATCGATATCGCATTTTTGTAAAATCTTGGATGTCTAATTGATGTCATCCGATATTTGGTGCATGAATTCGCAAAGATATACAAACTGAAAATTCAGCATTTTTATTTTAATATTTTCTGCTTAACTACGCTCATCTTTACTACATCTAAATCTACATACATACTCCGTAATCCACCGTAAGGGTACACTGTACCACTACTAGGCATTTCCTTTCCTATTCCACTCCCAAATAGAACGAGGAAAAAAAGAATGCATATATGCCTCCGTACGAGCTCTAATTTCTCTTGTCTTTGTGATCACTACGCGAAATGTAAGTAGGCGGCAGCAAGATCGTACTACACTCAGCTTCAAATTCCGGCCCTCTAAATTTCCTCAAAAGAAATTCACGAAAAGAACGTCGTCATTCCTCCAGCGATCCCCAATTGAGTTGCCGGAGCATTTCCGTGACACTCGCGCATTGGTCGAACCTACCAGTAACAAACCTAGCTGCTCACCTCTGAACTACTTCTATGTCTTCCTTTAAACTGATCTGCTGCGGGTCCCAAACACTTGAGCAATACTCAAGACGTGGTCGTACAAGCGTTTTATACAGGTCTCATTTACAGATGAAGTACATCTTCCCAAAATTCTCCCAATAAACCGAAGTCGGCTGTCCGCCTTACTCACAACTGTCCTTACATGTTCGTTCCATTTCATATCGCTCTGCAATGTTACGCCTAGATATTTAAACGACACGATAGCATTAAGAAGCTCACTACTAATGCTGTATTCGAACATTATGGGATTGTTTCTCCTGCTCGTGCGCATCACCTTATTTTTTCTACATTGAGAGCTAGCTGCCATTCTTCTCACCAACTAGAAATTTTGTCTAAGTCATCCTGTATGCTATTGCAGTCAGTTAAAGACGACACCCTCCAGTACACCACAGCATCATCAGCAAACAGCCGCAAATTACAACTTACTCTGTCCATCAGATCATTTATATAGATAGAAAATAATAGCGGTCCTATCACACTCCCGTGGGGCACGCCTGACGATACACTCGTCTCTGATGAACACTCGCCGTGGAGAACAACGTACTCCGTTCTATTACTTAGGAAGTCTTCCAGCCAGTCACAAATCTGTGAACCTATTCCATAAGCTCGTATCTTCTTTAGCAGTCTGCTAAAGAAGTTTCGGAGTTTTTCACTTATAACTTGGGAAGCACAGGGTTGTCGAAACTGCAAACTTGGTTTCATACTATTCTAACTGGTCCTAACAACATATCAAAAAATTAGAACTACATCACGATATGCGTTTTCAATGTCTAATTTGACTGGCCTAATGTGAGAAAAGGGCAAGCTGAGTTTCACTAGAGCTCTTCAGTACTATTTCTTATAATGCCTTATATATAAACAAAGTTTTATTGCAAATATTGTATTAACTCTACTATCCCATCTAGACGGATTAATTATTTTAGATTCGCCGTTGAATTTTAACAGTCGACCCCAATGCATAATGCTGTTTCCGAAAAAAATATTCGTGTCTTGCACTGTTGCGGAAAAAGACTGTACTTCTACGCAGCTGCTAATATCATTCATCACTAAATTCAGATTATGACTGGCTCAATGTACACCATTATGAACATCACTCATCACACAGGCACCATCATAACCTTGACCAGAGGTGCCCGCAAGGGGGTGGGAGGGGATGGGGGGGTCATGACTCTTCATTGAAATTTCTGGGTGGGGGGGGGGGCTTTATAAAACAGTTTAGAAAACGTGAAATAAAAGATATTTAATTTTAATATTAAATTGTAAAATGATTTTTATTAGACAATAAACTAGGAAACTTGGGTGTGTGTGTGGGGGGGGGGGGGGGGGGAGGGTGAATAATTGGCCAAAGGGATGGGGGTGGACACCTCTGACCTTGACCCACACACTTTTTTAAAGGAATATTTTTGTCAATAAAAAATTTAGTCACCTGCTTGACTAAATCTGCTGATCCATATTTGATGATTGCATAAAAGCTTACAAATAATTCTTTTACTGCTATTATCTATTGGTTGCCAATTTTCTGATCCGGTTATTATTGCATGTCTGAGAAAAATGCTTAGATGGTCTACCTTCGATATCACCTGTGTAGTGTCCATTTGGAAGGCGAAAAACTAATTTGGTCCAGGAGCTTATTTTCAGCTTTGTTTCCTAAGCACTCAGTCAATTCATTTTGGATTGTTGGACTCAGATTCATTGTAGATCCTAAAAACAAAATGGAATAATTTTAAAAAGTTTTCGAATATAAGCAATTGAAAAAGTAAACAATAAGAGAAATGCTAAAAATTTTTTTCTTCCTGACTTAGCTCTCTCATTGTCCTCTGAAAGCCAATGAACTTTTTGCTAGAGTAAGTACGATATCGAATAACATTTTTAACTAGTCACAATAATATCGAAAAGTATACCATAGCAGAATGTGGCGTAACACCTGAAGATGACTTTTAAGTCGAAATAAGCTTATGGTGTAACTAATACGAATTAAGAATATACAGTGTTGACATTATATAATTCTTATTATTAGAATAACATTGTAAGAACCATTTTCCAAAATGACGCTTCCTTATGAATTTCATTTTCATCTTCCTTGTCGACAGTATCATTCATTCTCCTAAGATTCTGCATGGCCACAGGAAAAACTGTGTTCTGTAATTTAATTTAAAGCTTCCAGTCCCGATTACCCGTACACCATACATTATTTCTTTGCGATGAAAACAAGCAAGGTTGGTATCAGACAGCATCTGAAATTTTGGTATAACATAGCCAAACAGGATTAACTGGTCCATACTTGTAAACTGAAACGTCGTATGAGATTGAAAAACACCTGTTGTTCTGGTGGGGATCTTTAGGAAATGGTCCTCAAGGCTGTAACGGTCCCATATCAAGAATTAAATGTTTTTCTTTATCACTCAACGTATTGTTCGTGAAGTTCCCCAAGTCAAGGTAAGCTTTATTTACCTTTTCGAACATTGTACAGGTCGACAGTTCTTTCCCGTGCAGATGTCATCGACAAGATCGGTGGTGTCGTCGTGAGCAGCGATATTTTTAACAGCAAGTGTTGTCGGATCCTCTTCAGCAGGCCTTTCTACAGGTTCCACATTGAGTCACAATCGGCACAAATGGTTGGGCTGGAAGTACTTGTAGAAGGCTGAGTAAAAAATTTGTCAATTTTGGTCAGTTTTTGTTTACTCTCTTCTTTTTCCTGGCGTTGATTTTGCTTAAATGCACCACTGGGTTTCTTTTTCTTCTCCGTGATTATATTCACGTCAACAAATACTTCACAAACTAAACAGTCCGAATGCTTCGTTAACCGCATGTGCTCAAGTCAAATACACACTGCACTACTTTGTTATTCAGAATGAAACTTTCACTCTGCAGCGGAGTGTGAAACTTCCTGGCAGATTAAAATTGTGTGCCGGAACCGGGACTCGAACCTGGGACCTTCGCCTTTCGCGGGCAAGCAGTCTACCGACTGAGCTATCCCGGGACGACTCACGATGCCACCTCACAAATTTACTTCCGCCAGTACCTCGCCTCCTACTTTCCAAACTTCACAGAAGCTCTTTTGCGAAACTTGCAACACTAGCACTCCTGGAAGAAAGGATATGGTGGAGACATGGCTTAGCCACAGGCTAAGGGATGTTTCCAGAATGAAACTATCACTCTGCAGCGGAGTGTGCGCTGATATGAAACTTCCTGGCGGATTAAAATTGTGTGCCGGAACCGGGACTCGAACCTGGGACCTTTGCCTTTCGCGGGCAAGCGCTCTACCGACTGAGCTATCGGGATAGTCAACAAATTAATAACCTTGTTATAAATAACAACCAGATACATATTTTGACTGAAAAAATATATGGACATTCTAAAAGTTTCATGTCACACATATTTTATCTTGAAAACATAAAAGTATTCCCTGATAAAGAATAAAATACCGTGAAAGGTGTGAAATCGTTGCACATGTGTAACGAAAAATGTCACTGATGAATTTGCGTTTGTTGGACTTGTAGGCCGCCGACAGGATTTTTGTTGCAACGGCTGCAGATTTTTTTTATTTGTAGCTGTTACATACTCTTCGTAATGCACCCATCACCTAAAACGCCGTATACGCTGTAAAAAAGTAACTGTAGGTACATTCAGACCACTATTTCCGTTTGAAAACCAAATGAGCGCGAAGACTGCGCCAGAATGATTAACTTTTCTTGGAGATCACCCTGTATTTTTCCAGTCGGCAAATAAACAACCAAACGCATAAAGTTTTCCTGTAAATGGCCGACTGTAGAGATTCGCAAAATGTAATGTAAACAATTAAATAAACGTTCCTGCACCCCGCACATAATTTGTCATATATATTACGCTAACCACGGTACTACGACGACATTTTAGAAAATTACGCAACGTACCGTCACATGCTTGTTCATACTAATCGCGTAAATCATCTTTTGCGTTTTCTTCGAAATCGCCTGAGTAGTGCGCCTTAGTACTTGCACATTACGTTGTACTAATATAATGCTAATAGCGTACAAAATTTGAAGTAAATCCTTGATCCGAACGTCGCGACCTCCCCTTGTCAGTTGCAGTCTCGTGTACATTTACTGCTGTAATCTTGTTTTTACTTGTTCGTCTGAGTTTTATTTCTTGGATATTGATGACGTTACCGTTTTTGCGAACAAAATGGCACACCGTCGCAGTTGTACGGATGAAGGAAGGAGGGAAGGAAGGAATCTTAGGGTTTAACGTCCTGTCGACAGCATGATCATTAGAGACGGAGCTTGCGCTCGGATTTTTGGGTAAGGATGGTGGAAGGAAATCGGCCGCGCCCTTTGAAAGGAACCATCCCAGCATTTGCCTGGAGTGATTTAGGAAAATCACGGACAACCTAAATCTGGATGGCCGGAGGTGGATTTGAACCAACATCCTTCCGAATACGAGTCCAGTGTGTTACCACTGCGCCACCTCTCTCGGTGAAGAAATCTTTGAGATGCTCACTAGAAGTGACAGTGAAAGTAACTCATCGACTGTGACGACTCTTTGAGAGAATCTCGGAGTAACAGTCCTGCGCCACTTTCATCATGTGTTGTAACAGGACCACCTGTTTCAAGAACGGATGAAAATCTTTCAGGATCTGATGAATCAGAAAAAGAGAGAGAAATGTAGGTGAAAAGAGGACGCTTTAGTAACACGTTTGACTGGAGAAAAAATTACTATCGTCCGTTTGTGCATGTATTTGACGCTTCAATTTCAGGACAGAAATGGCCACATTCAAATAGTCTGTCATTCTTAACGGAAGATCTGACGAAATATGTTACAGACGAAACAAACAGATTTCATTTATATACCAAAGAAAATACGCCAGAATCAAATCATTCTCGTTTGTCAAGATGAAAAGAAACTGGATTTGAAGAATTATAATCTTTCGTTGCTGTTTCTCTGCTGATGGCTCGAGTGAAGAAATTGAAAGTTAGTGACTATTGGTCCAGATACATACTCTTGAATACTCCAATTTTCAGCGAAATAGTGTCCAGGAATCCATTTCCCTTAATTTTAAGAATGCTTCATTTCAGTGACAACTTTCCCAATAATGAAGGAGACAGATTATTTAAGATTAGAAATGTTGCTGATACGGTCCCCATAACATTCCACAGACCATTTCACACTTACCGAAAGCTTTACATTGAAGAAAGAGTCTTGGTTTTCAAAGGGCGATTGTCTTTCAAAATATATATTCCATCCAAACGAATTAGGTTTGAAATAAAAACGTTTGTGCTGTGCGACTGTAGGACTGGTTACATACTGGACTTTATACAGGCACCACGACTAAAATTGGCTTTCACAATCTGGGGAAAAGTGGCGACATAGTAGCCACAATGCTGAAACAATACTTGCAACGGGGACACACGCTTTATATCGACAACTGGTATTCGAGACCAGATCTGTTCCTCTGGCCTCATAACCACGATACTAATGCATGAGGTATTGTTCGTAAAAACAGGCGTAACATGCTAAAATTACAGGACAAACTGAAACGAGGAGAAGTACAGTTTATGTCAACTGACACAATTTTTGCCATGAAGTGGTGCGATAACAGAGAAGTGTGGATGTTGACCACCTATAATACAGAAGAAATGTGTGATACGGAGAAGACAGACAGGAAGACTGGTGAAAGACGCAGGAAACTATAATGCGTTGCAGATTACAACTCGAGTATGGGGGCAGTTGGCAGCACAGACATGCTACTGAGCTCAGTCGAATCAGTGCGGAAGACAGTATAGTAAGTTCACAAGTTCTTCTTCCATGTATTAGATCTGTGCGTTTTAAACGCCCATGCTCTCCATAGAGAAGTAACAGGGCGAAAGATGCCTAAAGCAGAATTTCAACTGTCTCTGGTAAGAGAACGTGTTGAAACTTACGCCACAGAACGGAGGAAAGCTGGCAGAGGGAGGCGCTCTGATGACGAGAATCCTCTACGGAAAAAAAATAAATAAATAAAACATGTCGATAATCGCACAGCAAAATACCATTAGTAATTTTTGAAAGTAAATGAAAACAAAAATAAATAAAAAATATAAAATCAAAGAAAAAAGTTTTCAACTTCGCCAGTGCCGGTTCAAAACCTGGATCCAAAAGAAGCACGGGAAATATATAGGAAAGATATAAAAGGCACTCGAACACAACAGTTCCTAGCTTTGAAACGCGTCTCAAGTTGTATGCTGTGCTGACAAAAAGACAAATTTTGCACGTTTCAGATGCTGTAATTATCTGCTTAGTATGGAAGCATAAAAAATAATAGCACAACACTTATTGCACCAATGAAACATAATTATACATTTTATTCTCATTAAGTGGAGGAACAAATATTCAGGTATCAATATTAGGAATCCTTGATTATTTGACTCTGATAATCGCGTAGGGGAATTACATAAGGTTTATGCGCTCGAATTGTAATAGTAAACTTCCATAGAGCTTCCCGACATACCGTGAAAGTGGTTCAGAGATATTGTTACCATAGACGAACAAGAGCTGCAGGACATTTCTGATCCTGTAAAAAATTAAAAATCAGTCAACCACTTTCGGCTATCAAGAAGCGATTCCAAATAAACACGAAAGGTCGTATTTCCTGTAACTATTCAGATATCTTGCGGAATACTTCGGTTTTCTGTTTATATTACCTGTGACGGTTTCTCTTGCAGTTGTTTACATAATTTTGAGGCTGATAGTTAGTAAGGGTTTACACTGTAAACTGTTATGTTCTATGCAGAGAAGACTGCAGAGAGGATGAAATCTTGTAGATACTGGAAGGGGCAGTAAGGATGAATTCCTCGATAATGTATTAGTGATGACTATTCAGCAATATCTGACACTAATATTCCTGAGCTCTGAACACAGCAGGTATAGCACACAAGCCTGATACTTCTTCGAGGGCTGCAGTGAACAATAACTCAGAATTCGAAGATATAAACAAACTCTTCAGAAAATAATATGGTTTAAAGATGTATTCCACTGGAAGAACAGTGGTTTTCGAATCCTTCTCTTATTCGGTTTCACATCATGTCAGATAGCAACTTGAAGTATTCTGTAAGTATACATGTGGCGTCTGTTCCGAAAGAACAGACGTCACTTCTGATCCTGCAGTTGTTGTTATTTAATATTCACAGAATATATGCATCAACTGCGATTGGGCAAAGCTGAAAATGTGTACCCAGCCGGGATTCGAACCCGGGTCTCCTGCTTTCTAGGCAGTTGCGCTGACCCCTACACCACTGGGGACACAGTGATCACCGCACCTGCAAGGACTACCTAAGTACGCCTCCCATCAGGAACAAATTCCTAGCTTCGCCCTGCCCACAGTACTCAAACTCGTAGTTATGAAAATAATTCCCGTAAGCGTAAGGGCTTCAAACTTGCCCACCCCTCCCCACTAACGCAGAAGAAATTACATGTGGTGTCCCACAAGGATCCATCTTAGGTCCATTGAATTTTCTTGTGTACATTAATGACTTCTCATCAGTTACACTACCAGAGCAGAGTTCGTTTTGTTTGCTGATGATACAAGTATTGCAATAAAAAGTATGTCAAGCATAGTTATAAAAAGGTAAGCTAATGATATTTTCATGAACATTAATAAATGGTTTAAAGCCAACTCATTGTCATTAAACTTTCGAAAGACTCACTACATGCAGTTCAGAACATGAAGAGATTTCCCGCCAGCATATGCATTAGGTATGAAGACAAGCAGATAGAAGAGGTTGACAGTATTAAATTCCTGGGATTACAGCTTGATAATAAATTTAGTTGGGAGGAGCACACCACAGAACTGCAGAAACGAATCAACAAATCTGTATTTTCAATACGAGTGTTATCAGACGTAGGAGACTAACAAAGCTTGCATATTTTGGGGGTAACTCTTCAAGTCCGTCAAAAGTCTTCAGGGTCCAAAAGCGTGTAATACGTAGTATTTGTGGAGTAAATTCACGGACGTCCTGTAGAAGCCTCTTCAAGGAACTGGGTATTTTAACTACTGTCTCTCAGTACATTTATTCCTTAATGAAATTTGGCATAAATAATATATCCCTTTTCCCAACAAACAGCTCAGTTCATACATACAATACTAGGAATAAAAATGATCTACACAAGGACTTAAAAGCACTTACTTTAGTTCATACCCAGGGGCAGATATAGACTCTGACCATAACTTGTTGGTTATGAACTGTAGGCTGGAACTGAAGAAACTACAAAAAGGTAGGAAAATAAGGAGATGGGACCTGGATAAATTGAAGGAACCTGAAGTTATTAAGAATTTCAGAGGGAGCTTTAGGCAACAATTGACAGAAACGGGGGAAAATAAAACAGTAGAGGAGGAATGGGTAGCTTTGAGAGATGAAATAGTGAAGGCTGCAGAGGACAAAATAGGTAGAAAGGCAAGACCTACAAAAAATCCTTGGATATCACAGGAGATACTAAATTTAATCGATGAAAGAAGCAAATATAAAAATGCAGTAAATGAAACAGGCAAAATGAAGTACAGACGACTAAGAAATGAGATTGACAGGAAGTGCAAAATGGCTAAGCAGGAGTGGCTAGAAGGCAAATGCAAGGATGTGGAAGAATGTATAAATAGGGGAAAAATAAATACAGCCTACAGGAAAATAAAAGAAACATTTGGAGATAAGAAAATCAGCTCTATGAATATCAAGGACACTGATGGAAAACCAGTTCTCAGCAAAGAAGGGAAAGCTGAAAGGTGGAAAGAGTATATAGAGAGGCTCTATGAAGGAAATGAACTTAGCGGCAATATTGTAGAAAGGGGAGAAGAAGTAGATGAGGATGAAATAGGAGATACTATACTGAGAGATGAATTTGACAGAGCACTGAAAGACCTAAGTCGAAACAAGGCCCCTGGAGTAGATGATATTCCCTCAGAGCTACTGAAGTCTCTGGGAAACCAGCCATGACAAAATTGTTTCACCTGGTGTGTAAGATGTATGAGACAGGTGAAGTACCGTCAGACTTTAAGAAAAATGTTATAATCCCCATACCTAAGAAAGGAGGTGCAGACAGGTGCGAAAACTACAGAACCATCAGTTTAATAAGTCATGGTTGCAAAATATTAACACGAATTATTTACAGAAGGATGGAAACGCTGGTAGAAGCCGACCTCGGGGAAGATCAGTTTGGGTTCAGAAGAAATGTGGGAACACGGGAGGCAATACTCACTTTACGGCTTATCCTAGAAGATAGATTAAGAAAAGGCAAACCTACATATCTAGCTTTTGTAGATTTGGAGAAGGCTTTTGACAATGTTGATTGGAATAAACTCTTTCAAGTTCTGAAGCAAGCAGGAGTAAAATAAAGGGAGTGTAAAGTTATTTACAACTTGTACAAAAACCAGACAGCGGTTGTCAGAGTTGAAGGTCATGGAAGGGACGCAGTTGTTGGAAAGGGAGTAAGACAGGGTTGTAGCCTTTCTCTATTGTTATTCAATTTGTACATTGAGCAAGCTATAAAGGAAAGCAAGGAGAAATTTGGAGAAGGAATTAAAGTTCAGGGCGAAGAATTAAAAACATTGCGTTTTGCCGACGACATAGTAATTCTGTCAGATACAACAAAGGACCTGGAAGAGCAATTGAACGGAATGGACAGTGTGCTGAAAGATGCATATAAGATGAAGATTAACAAGAGCAAAACTAGGGTAATGGAGTGCAGTCTAAGAAAATCAGGTGATGCTGAAGGAATTAGATTGGGAAACGAAGCAATAAAGGAGGTAGATGAGTTTTGTTATTTGGGCAGTAAAATAACAAATGATGGTCGCAGTACAGAGGATATAAAATGCAGAATGGCAATGGGTAGGAAAGCATTCTTGAAAAAGAGAAATTTGTTAACATCGAATATTGATTTAAGCCTAAGGAAGTCCTTTCTGAAGGCATTTGTATGGAGTGTTGCGTTGTATGGGAGTGAGACATGGACGATAAACAGTGCGGACAGGAAGAGGATTGAGGCTTTTGAAATATGGTGCTACAGAAGAATGCTGAAGATTAGGTGGGTGGATCGTGCAACTAATGAGGCGGTACTGAACAGAATTGGGGAGAAAAGAAATTTCTGGCATACCTTGACTAAAAGAAGGGATAGATTGGTAGGACACATTCTTAGACATCAAGGAATTGTAAATTTAGCGTTGGAGGGGAGTGTGTGGGGTAAAAGCCGCAGAGGAAGACCAAGAGATGGATACAGTAAGCAGATTCAGACAGATGTAGGTTGCCGTTGTTATGTGGAGATGAAGAGGCTTGCTCAGGATAGGGTATTGTGGAGAGCTGCATCAAACCAGTCTCCGGACTGAAGACCACAACAACAACAACAACATCCACTACTCAGGAACACACATTTTCAATAATTTACCATCAAGTATAAAAAATTTAGCTACAAATAAAGATCAGTTTAAGAGGAACCTAAAAGACTTTATAGTGGCCAACTCCTTCTACTCCATTAGTGAATTCCTAAATTGTACCAAATGATACATGAATCAGTATCCATACTATATTAGTATTATTAGATTATTAGCTAAAAACCTTGATAATATATGTATCTGTATTTATATTATTAGTATTATATATCATTCAGCTTGTAAAATTTGTTTCTTGACATGTTCCACATCCGCGAGGATCTCCTCACCATGGATCTACGGAACGAAAATCTAAACTAATCTAAGCACAGGGCGAAGCTGACCACGCTGACCTTTCAGTCATTGGGGTGGTCCAGCCGGAAACCGCTCAGGACAGGTAGAAGGATTAGTGCCCGACAAAGCAGGCCGCGGCGTGCCATACAGGAAGCATGCCATCAGCAATCAAAGGGATAATGCAGAATTGTCAATAATCGGTATCAGTGTAGCCAGTTCGCGCGCCACAGGTTCATTGAGAGCAACAGTTGGACTCGTCTAACAACACGAGCATACAATTGTTAACAGAAGAAATAAACGTATTGGTGCAGTTAATCATCATTACTGACTGCACTTTAGTGTCGCTCTTGTCAGTAGTACTGTCGTATCGATATTTTCAGTATTATTCGGCAAAGCGAAGTGGGAATGTCACCGCGGTGGCAGCACCGCGTGTTTACGCCCCAGAAAAAAGGAGAGGGAAGCAAGACCAGCATACGCTTCTGCAGAGATGCACAAAATGCGACCAACGCCCCACCCCCTCTCCACTCGAGATACAAGGTCCGGGAATCGGAAAATAAATTCATTTATAATATAAACATTGGTTTATCTTTAACAAAAATGTTTTTTAAAGCTAACTCTCTAGTTATACGCCCTTGAATGTAGGACGGAATGGCAATTACGAGCTACGCCGGAAATTTTAACGATATTCGAAAAATGATTTCTCATAATCAGCTCGTTAATCTGCCTTCATTTTTTATCACGTAGTATTTGGAAGTGTGTGCTATACGTATACAGAGTGTCATATGGCAACGGCTAGTAATTCTTTAGTTACACGGCCACGAATGTAGGACGGAAAGGCATATCGGAGCGACGCCGAAAATTTTAACGATATTCGGAAAATCATATATCATAATCGGCTCGTTAATCTGCCTTCATTTTTGTCAGCTGTAGTACTTGGATGTTTGAGCTACACCCATACAGAGTCACATACGGCGACGGATAGTAATGCTTTAGTTACAAGCCCTTCAATGTACGACGGAATGACATTTCGGAGAAACGCCGGAAATTTTAACGATATTCGAAACATCATAGCTCATAATAGGTTCGTTGATATGCCTTTATTATTTCTCACGTAGTATTTGGTAGTGTGTGCGATACATATACTGAGTTTCATATGGCGACGGCTAGTAATTCTGTAGTTACACGCCCTTAAATGTAGGACGGAAAGTGATTTCGGAGCGACTCCGGTAAATTTAACGGTATTCGAAAAATCATATCTCACAATCGGCTCGTTAATCTGCCTTAATTTTTTGTCACGTTGTACTTGGTAGTGTGTGCGATACATAAACTGAGTTTAATATGGCGACGGCTAGCAATTCTTTAGTTAGTACCCCTTGAATGTAGGACGGAAAGGCATTTTAGAGCGACGCCGGAAATTTTAGCGATATTCGAAAAATCATATCTCATAATCGTCTCGTTAATCTGTCTTCATTTTCGTCAGATGTAGTACATGACCGTGTGTGCTATGCCTATACAGAGTGTGATATGGCGACAGCTAGTAATTCATATGTATACACCCTTGAATGTAGGACGGAAAGGCTCTTCGGTATGACGCCGGAATTTTAACGATATTCGAAAAATCATATCTGATTATCGGCTCGTTAATCTGCCTTCATTTTTTGTCACGTTGTACTTGGACGAGTGTGCCATACCCATACAGAATCACATATGGCGATGGCTAGTAATTCTTTAGTTACACGCCCTTGAATGTAGGACGGAAAGGTATTTCGAAGCGACGCTGGAAATTTTAAGGATATTCGAAAAATCATATATCATAATCGGATAATCAATTTGCCTTTGTTTTGTGTCACGTAGTGTTTTTAAGTGTTTGTGCTAGTCCCATACAGAGTGTCATAAGGCGGTGGCCAGTAATTCTTCAGTTACAAGTCCCTGAATGTAGGACCGAAGGCATTTCGGAGCGACGCCGGAAACATTTATCTATTATCGAGAAATCGTATCTCATTATGGGCTCGGTAATTTGCCTTTACTTTTTGTCACGTAGTATTTGGAAGTGAGTGCTATTCGCATACAAAATGTCATATGGCGATGGCTAGTAATTCTCTAGTTACAAACCATTGAATGTAGGATGAAAAGCCATTTCTGAGCGACGCTAGAATTTTTAACGATATTCGAAAAATCATATGTCTTAATAAGCTCGTTAACCTGCCGTCGTTCTTTGTCGCGTAATATTTGGAAGTGAGTGCTATACGTATACAGAGTGTCATATGACGACGGCTAACAATTGTTTGGTAACAGGCCCCCGAATGTAGGACGAAAATGTATTTCATGGCGACGCCGGAAATTTTAATGATTTCAAAAAAGCATCCTATATCCTATACATATTAAAAATGCAAAAGCTTGTATGTTTGTTACCGCATCAATCTAAAACTGCAGCACTGATTTAGATGAAATTTCATATAGAGATTTCTTATGTCTTGGATTAGGACATAGGCTACTTTTCAAAATGTTTATTAAAAGTTATTTATTTGAAATATATTCATATAAATACGTAACGGTTGTAAGAAGTTTCTAATACAACAGCAGAGGTGCTCTCTAGTGTACGTCATGTTTCGTATGAAAGCTAAAATCACTGCTTTGGTCCGAGAAAGTATTGCGGGTACACGGGTCAGGGCACGTACATCAGACGACATCGCCCATGAGCGGACATCATTGTTTCACGTCATTCGGGAACATAGAAGAGGGAAACAAAAAAATCATTACACAACTTCAGGATGAAGGTGGAACGATATATAATGAGCAATCCACTATTAAGGCCTTTGTCTTCAATCACTTCAGACACCTTTACTCCGAGCAGGAAGCAGACGCGCCGGCTGGGGATGATTTTTTTATCCAACATTACTTCCGCGCTTAATCAAGACGACAACGCAGAAATTTTAGCACCTATAACCGACGCAGAAATAAAGTCAGCCATTACGTGTGCTCCAAAGAAGAAAGCTGCGGGTTTGGACGGCCTACCTCACGAATTCTACACACATTACTGGGACATTTTTGGTGATGAACTGACACGGATGTATAACGACTTGCTATCAAGCGTTTCATTACCTCTTCCGTTCACCGAAGGCATGGTGGTTCTCGTACCAAAATCGTCGAGACAGGATAAGCTCAATAGCTTTCGGCCAATAACCCTGCTCAACGCAGATTTCAAGATCTTGACAAGACTTATAAATGCCAGATTGAAAACGGTTCTTAACAAACTACTGGGCTCTTACTAGACGAGTGTGGTCAGTGGTCGATCAATGTTCAACGCGTTTTGTGAATACCGGGACATAACATATTTATCATGGATATGCAAAACTAAACTGGCTGTCCTATTCTTTGACGTTGACAAGGCATTTGACAGAGTCAGTCACGGATTTTTATTAAAAATAATGGAGAAAATGGGGTTCCACCAGAATTCGCGACATCTCATCAGGAATTGTATCTGTGGAACATCCTCTCGCATCAAGATCAACGGCCAGCTGACTGCTCCTGTGCCCATCCAACAAGGCGTGCGACAAGGGTGCCCCCTTTCCATGACCCTTTACGCCATTGCATTGGAGCCACTTCTTAGGACATTTGACGTCACTCTTGGGGGTCTACAGACGCTGAATACGAAAACAGTCTGCCACGCCTATGCCGATGATATCAGCGTCATCATCAACAACAATGACGAGATGGCGACTGTCAGACGACTCGTGCAACGGTATGCCAATGCAAGCGGAGCGAAACTTAATGAACGCAAATCCAAAGTAATGATGCTAGGACCTCATGTTAACTATGTTGACACCGATTGGATTGACAGTACGGCAGAGTTAAAACAACTAGGACTGATTATTACACCGAATCCGCAGGGGATGGTGAAAGTAAACTGGGAACGCAAGCTTAATGTTTTACGGGCAATGATCAAAGACCACAAGGCACGATCCTTAGATAGAATACAGCGAGCGATCTTTGTCAATACGTATGTTCTCAGTCAGGTCTATCATATTGCTGCTGTTCTACCTATTCCCACAGACGTAGCGCATAAAATTCTATCGCTTGCTTGTTGGTATGTTTGGAGGGATAATATTTTTAAAGTCTCGTTCAAGTCGACGTCGCTACCTCGGACCAGAGGTGGATTGGGTATTAAAGATGTTCAGTCACAATGCATGGCGATCTTCATGTCCCGTACTTCGCGCATCATACAGAGCGATCAAAGCAGTCTCACCGCTACTCTTTTCAGGCAGTTACGTCCTGTGGACTTGACCGTGCCGACAAATGTGGGTCATATACACGCCGACCTTGACTATATCCGAAAATATTATGTAGAGCTTAGCTATTTTCCTGAACATCAACAACAATGTCAAACTGCGACGATCTATAAGGAACTAATTAAACGGCAGCCACCAAACCGTATCGAGCAAAAATACGTGAGCAGAAACTGGAAGCAGATCTGGCAGAATATTAGTAATCCTTTTCTTCGATCCGGCGTCAGTTCGGTTTGGTATGACGTGGTCAATGAAGTAATCCCCACCGGAGAAAAACTGTTCAACATTAAGCTTCGACCATCACCACTCTGTACAAAATGTAATCTCGTGGAAACACTGCATCATATATTGCTGTGTAGGGATCAGAATCAAATATGGACTTGGACACGGAAGAAACTGGCACTTATCAACAGAACGTCAGAGAACTCCATACAGTTACGAGACTTACTTCACCCTGATTGGCGGCTCTTTCCAGAATCTAAGAATAATAGTTATACCTGGTTAACGGGCCAATTTCTTTATTACATGATGACCGACAAAACGCCTACTCTTAATGATTATCATATGTACCTGACTGCGGAATATTTTACGATCAAAAAATATCGAAAGTATAAAAAGACGTTTCAGAATTTCCTCTCCATTGCATTAAACGATGGACGCCTTTAAGTTATCGACAAACTAGGAAGTTTCTTTTATTTTCTTTAATTTCATTTTATTGTTGATTACTATTATTTCTAATGCTGTGCGTTCCTATCCGTATGGTCTATCCGTACTCTGTTTTACGCCAGCGACGCTGCACTAAATGTTCAAGTGTCCTTCCTTCTGTTTAAGTTGGAGAATTTCTTAAAGGTTGCGGAAGTTACGCACCATTTTTGTTTACAAAACAGAAGTTTGTAATACTTGATTTATTATGGAAATCATATTCTTCATTGGAGAAGTCTTTCTTTATTCCTGTATACATTGAAGAGGAAATATTTCTTTGCTTCAATTATTTCTTTATTTATGTTTATTTCTGAAACAGAGAAGGTCACGCAGATAGCAGCAGTTTTCAGCCAATTGTAAGCACTAATGTCACAGACCACTGATAGTACGGAGCTCTCAGCGGGTTCTACCCTCTGAGTTAAGAGCAGAGGAACTAAATATATCCATAATTAAACATAGGCTTCGGGAAACTGAAGAAAATGAGACAGATACGACACGGAAACCTAGAACTTCGAGAAAACGAACTCTGAGTCCTGACGTCGCTTGCAAGACACCGTACTGCGGAGACCGTACGACACAACTGGAAACACTCGTATATTTTATGGCACCAGGATAGAAGATGCCATTTTCTTTTACATATATGGCGTAAATAGATAAGGGAAAACAATTTGATTTAAACGGCATTGAAGCCGACGCCGCAGAAGGCGATATTGGCGAGCAACAGGATGGGCTGTAAGGGGAGAAGGGAGGCCCATTAAAAAAAAAAAAAAAAAAAAAAAAAAAAAAAAAAAAAATAGGCGCGAGGGTTAACGCGTCATGATATAAACTTTCGTTACATTGGGCTATGATTCGTGTCGTGCTATAGTGAATTTTTTTTCTTTGTTATTTTTATCGTTTTTACTTTCAAATATACAAAAAGATTCTGGGATACTGCCAAAACGGCTTAACTGACATATAATTACATACACAAGAAATCTGAATCTTGGCGTTTATGCCACATTCATTTTCATTTGTTGTAACAAATGAAGGAAGTATGTATATAAATTGAAGACTTTAAATAAAATATGCTCTAAGTACCATGGCAAAAAAAAAAACATTGACGTTTTGTGTAGAATGGGATCTAGATTCCAAGCCCTAATTTACGTATAAATAGCGTAGGTAAACTGCAACGAAAGTAGTAACAAATGCACTCAACAGATGGCATGCGGTACGCTGCAATTAACATATGAAACGTTGTGTATTCCGGCCAACTGCAACGAAAGTAGTAGCAAATGCGCTCAACAAATGGCAGGCAGTATAACACTCATGAAAATATTTCTCACGACGTATAATGTGTATTCAATTGTGATATTATCCAGCTTCTTAAATATTTTCTCCTTGGTTTTCGATGACTTGTATTGGACTGTCACATTCAACTACAGATGTTCGAATATTGTGATGTTATCGTAATTCTTTAAAATTGTATTCTCTTTGGATTTCTAAGAATAATAGTTTCTTTGGTGATTTCGATTATTTATAGCATTCGAACATTTGCTTTTAGTGCTGGTGACTTTGCTGGTTAGTTTTCACTGATTCAATCTTTCTCTGGTGATTTCGTTGGTTTGTAAGACTTCGTTGGTTTGTTCCCTGTTATATTTATTGTTTCTTTCATTCGTTTAGTTCGTATTTATAGGATCATGATAGTTTCTTTATTCGTTACATTTGTTGTTTCTTTTGTTGGTTCGCTTTGCATTTGTAGGATCTCAACAGTTCGTTTCTCCGTTAGAATTATTTTTATTTCGTTACTTTTCTCCGTTAGAGCTGTCAGGGGTGCCATCCCACGAGTTGGAGCTGAAGGTGGGTGTGCCTGTTTTATTAATGCGTAACTTGGATGCACCACGATTATGCAATGGCACCAGGTTACGCATCACGGACCTGAGAAGGCATATCGTGCAGGCCATCACATCACCGGTGGAGCCAAGGAAGACACTGTATTAATACCACGAATTCCCATCATCCCAACAAACTTGCCATTCCAGTTTAAACGGTTACAGTTCCCACTGAAAATGGCCTTCTCGATTACTATAAATAAGAGTCAAGGACAAATATTAAATGTGGCAGGTATTCATCTGGCCATCCCATGTTTCTCGCACGGACAGCTCTACGTAGGTTGCTCCCATGTATCGAGAGCTAGAAAGCTCTTACGTATACTCGGAGAGCAAGAAGTCTCGAAAAGTCGTTTACAGGGACTTATTGCAATAGATTTTTGGGTCTCCATCCGTTCCAAGACAATTATATATTCCGTGCTAACAATGTCGCAGACAGTCATGCCCTTTCTTGGCACTTGTCTGACTACTGAACCGCGGGTAACACCGAGGGGAGCAGCTAGTATATCATAATCGGCTAGTTAATCTACCTTCATTTTGTGTCACGTATTACTCTGAAGTGTGTGCTATACGCAGTCAGAGTGTCTCATGGGGACGGCTAGTAATTCTTTCGTAACAAGCTCTTGATTGTAGGTCGGAAAGACATTTGGAGCGACGCCGGAAATTTTAAAGTTATTCGAACAATCGTATATTAGAATCGGATCGTCAATCTGCCTACGTTTATGGCCACGTATTATTTGTACATGTGTGCTATACCCGTACAGAGTGTCATATTAAGAAGGCTAGTAATTCTGTGGATACAAGCCCTTGAATGTAGGACGGAAAGGCATTTCATAGCGACGCCGGTAATTTTAACGATATTCGAAAAATCATCTCTCATACTCGGCTCCTTAATCTGTCTTAATTTTAGTCACTTATTATTTGGAAGATAGTGGTATTCGTATACAGAATGTCATATGGCAACCGCTAGTAATTCTGTGGATACAAGCCCTTAGATGTAGGACAGAAAGACATTTCATAGCGACGGCGGAAATTTTAAAGATATACGAAAAATCGTATCTCATAATCGGATCGTCAATCTGCCTTCGTTTCTTGTCACGTAGTATTTGGACGTGTGCGCTATACCAGTACAGAGTGTCATATTGCGAAGGCTAGTAATTCTGTGGATACAAGACTTTGAATGTAGGATGGAAAGGCATTTCGTAGCGACACCGGTAATTTTAACGATATTCGAAAAATCATCTCTCATACTCGGCTCGTTAATTTGTCTTAATTCTTGTCACTTACTATTTGGAAGTTAGTGATATTCGTACAGCCGGCCGCGGTGGCCGAGGGGACTAAAGGCGCTTCTGTCACGGTCTGCACGGCCACTACGGTCGGGGGTTCGAATCCCCACCCGGGCATGGATATTGGTGCCGTCCTAGTTCGTAAGTAGTTCATAAGTAGTTTGTAAGTTTAGGGACAGATGACCACGTTGTTAAGTCGCATAAGCATTACAAACGTTTCAACAGTTTTGATATTCGTATACAGAATGTCATATGGCGACAACTAGTAATTCTGTGGATACAAGCCCTTCGATGTAGGACAGAAAGACATATAGTAACGCCGGTAAATTTAAATATATTCGAAATATCGTATCTCATAATCGGATCAACAATCTGCTTTCGTTTCTTGTCACGTAGTATTTGGAAGTGTATCCTATACCCGTACAGAGTGTCATATTGCGAAGGTTAGTAATACTGTGGATACAAGCCCTTGAATGTAGGACGGAAAGGCATTTAGTAGCGACGCCGGTAATTTTAACGATATTCGAAAAATCATCTTTCATACTCGGCTGGTTAATCTGTCTCAATTTTTGTCACATATTATTTGGAAAATAGTGATATTCGTATACAGAATGTCATATGGCGACCGCTAGTAATTCTTTGGATACAAGCCCTTGGATGTAGGACAGAAAGACGTTTCATAACGACGCCGGAAATTTTAAAGATATTCGAAAAATCGTATCTCATAATCGGATCGTCAATCTGCCGACGTTTCTTGTCACGTAGTATATGGACGTGTGTGCTATACCCGAACAGAGTGTTATATTACGAAGGCTAGTAATTCTGTGGATACAAGCCCTTGCATGTAGGACAGATATACATTTCATAGCGACGCCGGAAATTTTAAAGTTATTCGAAAATTCGTATCTCATAATCGGATCGTCAATCTGCCTTCGTTTCTTGTCACGTAGTATTTGGATGTGTGTGCTATATTCGTACAGAATGTCATAATGCGCCCTTAGATGCAGGACAGAAAGACATTGCATAGCAACGCCGGAAATTTTAAAGATTTTCGAAAAATCGTATCTCATAATCGGATCGCCAATCTGAATTCGATTCTTGTCACGTAGTATATGGACGTGTGTGCTATACACGTACAGAGTGTCATATTGCGAAGGCTAGTAATTCTGTGGATACAAGCCCTTGGATGTAGAACAGAAAGACATTTTATAGCGACGCCGGAAATTTTAAAGATATTCGACAAATCGTATCTCATAATTGGATCGTCAATCTGCCTTTGTTTCTTGTCACGTAGTATTTGGACGTGTGTGCTAACCCATACAGACTGTCATGTTGCGAAGGATGGTAATTCTATGGATACAAGCCTGTGAATATTGAACGGACAGGCATTTCGTAGCGTCGCCGGTAATTTTAACGATATTCGAAAAACCATCTTTCATACTCGGCTCGTTAATCTGTCTTAATTTTTGTCACTTATTATTTGGTACATAGTGATATTCGTATACAGAATGTCATACGGGGACCGCTAGTAATTCTGTGAATACAAGCCCTTGGATGTAGGACAGAAAGACATTTCATAGCGACGCCGGAAATTTTAAAGATATTCGGAAAATCGTATTTCATAATCGGGTCGTCAATCTGCCTTCATTTCTTGTCACGTAGGATTTGGACGTGTGTGCTATACCCGTACACAGTGTCATATTACGAAGGCTAGTAATTATGTGGATACAAGCCCTTGAATGTAGGACGGAAAGGCATTTCGTAGCGACGCCGGTAATTTTAACGATATTCGAAAAATCATCTCTCATACTCGGCTCCTTAATCTGTCTTAAATTATGTCACTTATTATTTGGAAGTTCGTAAATTTGTATACAGAATGTCATATGGCGACCGCTAGTAATTATGTGGATACAAGCCCTTGGATGTAGGACAGAAAGACATTTCATAGCGACGCCGGAAATTTTAAAGATATTCGAAAAATCGTATCTCATAATTGGATGGTCAATCTGCCTTCGTTTCTTGTCACGTAGTATATGGACGCGTGTGCTATACCCGTACAGAAAGTCATATTGCGAAGGCTAGTAATTCTGTGGATAAAAGCCCTTGAATGTAGGACAGAAAGACATTTCGTAGCGACGCCGGTAATTTTAACGATATTCGGAAAATAATCCCTCATACTCGGCTCGTTAATCTGACTTAATTTTTGTCACTTATTATTTGGTACATAGTGATATTCGTATACCGAATGTCATATGGGGACCGCAAGTAATTCTGTGAATACAAGCCCTCGGATGTAGGACAGAAAGACATTTCATAGCGACGCCGGAAATTTTAAACATATTCGAAAAATCGTATCTCATAATCGGATCGTCAATCTGTCTTCATTTCTTGTCACATAGTATTTGGACGTGTGTGCTACACCCGTACTGAGTGAAATATTGCGAAGGCTGGTAAATCTGTGGATACAAGCATTTGAATATTGGACGGACAGGCATTTCGTAGCGACGCCAGTAATTTTAACGATATTCGAAAAATCATCTCTCATACTCGGCTCGTTAATCTGTCTTAATTTTTGTCACTTATTATTTGGTAGATAGTGATATTCGTATACAGAATTTCATATGGCGACCGGTAGTAATTTTGTGGATACAAGCCCTTGGATGTAGGACAGAAAGACATTTCATAGCGACGCCGGAAATTATAGAGATATTCGAAAAATCGTATCTCATAATCGGATCGTCAATCTGCCTTCGTTTCTTGTCACGTAGTATTTGGATGTGTGTGCTACACCCGTACAGAGTGTCATATTGCGAAAGATGGTAATTCTGTGGATACAAGCCCTTGGATGTAGGACAGAAAGACATTTTATAGCGACGCCGGAAATTTTAAAGATATTCGACAAATCGTATCTCATAATTGGATCGTCAATCTGCCTTTGTTTCTTGTCACGTAGTATTTGGACGTGTGTGCTACCCCATACAGACTGTCATGTTGCGAAGGATGGTAATTCTATGGATACAAGCCTGTGAATATTGAACGGACAGGCATTTCGTAGCGTCGCCGGTAATTTTAACGATATTCGAAAAACCATCTTTCATACTCGGCTCGTTAATCTGTCTTAATTTTTGTCACTTATTATTTAGTACATAGTGATATTCGTATACAGAATGTCATACGGGGACCGCTAGTAATTCTGTCAATACAAGCCCTTGGATGTAGGACAGAAAGACATTTCATAGCGACGCCGGAAATTTTAAAGATATTCGACAAATCGTATCTCATAATTGGATCGTCAATCTGCCTTTGTTTCTTGTCACGTAGTATTTGGACGTGTGTGCTAACCCATACAGACTGTCATGTTGCGAAGGATGGTAATTCTATGGATACAAGCCTGTGAATATTGAACGGACAGGCATTTCGTAGCGTCGCCGGTAATTTTAACGATATTCGAAAAACCATCTTTCATACTCGGCTCGTTAATCTGTCTTAATTTTTGTCACTTATTATTTGGTACATAGTGATATTCGTATACAGAATGTCATACGGGGACCGCTAGTAATTCTGTGAATACAAGCCCTTGGATGTAGGACAGAAAGACATTTCATAGCGACGCCGGAAATTTTAAAGATATTCGGAAAATCGTATTTCATAATCGGGTCGTCAATCTGCCTTCATTTCTTGTCACGTAGGATTTGGACGTGTGTGCTATACCCGTACACAGTGTCATATTACGAAGGCTAGTAATTATGTGGATACAAGCCCTTGAATGTAGGACGGAAAGGCATTTCGTAGCGACGCCGGTAATTTTAACGATATTCGAAAAAACATCTCTCATACTCGGCTCCTTAATCTGTCTTAAATTATGTCACTTATTATTTGGTACATAGTGATATTCGTATACAGAATGTCATATGGCGACCGCTAGTAATTATGTGGATACAAGCCCTTGGATGTAGGACAGAAAGCCTTTCATAGCGACGCCGGAAATTTTAAAGATATTCGAAAAATCGTATCTCATAATTGGATCGTCAATCTGCCTTCGTTTCTTGTCACGTAGTATATGGACGCGTGTGCTATACCCGTACAGAAAGTCATATTGCGAAGGCTAGTAATTCTGTGGATAAAAGCCCTTGAATGTAGGACAGAAAGACATTTCGTAGCGACGCCGGTAATTTTAACGATATTCGGAAAATAATCCCTCATACTCGGCTCGTTAATCTGACTTAATTTTTGTCACTTATTATTTGGTACATAGTGATATTCGTATACCGAATGTCATATGGGGACCGCTAGTAATTCTGTGAATACAAGCCCTTGGATGTAGGACAGAAAGACATTTCATAGCGACGCCGGAAATTTTAAACATATTCGAAAAATCGTATCTCATAATTGGATCGTCAATCTGCCTTTGTTTCTTGTCACGTAGTATTTGGACGTGTGTGCTACCCCATACAGACTGTCATGTTGCGAAGGATGGTAATTCTATGGATACAAGCCTGTGAATATTGAACGGACAGGCATTTCGTAGCGTCGCCGGTAATTTTAACGATATTCGAAAAACCATCTTTCATACTCGGCTCGTTAATCTGTCTTAATTTTTGTCACTTATTATTTGGTACATAGTGATATTCGTATACAGAATGTCATACGGGGACCGCTAGTAATTCTGTGAATACAAGCCCTTGGATGTAGGACAGAAAGACATTTCATAGCGACGCCGGAAATTTTAAAGATATTCGGAAAATCGTATTTAATAATCGGTCGTCAATCTGCCTTCATTTCTTGTCACGTAGGATTTGGACGTGTGTGATATACCCGTACAGAGTGTCATATTACGAAGGCTAGTAATTCTGTGGATACAAGCCCTTGAATGTAGGACGGAAAGGCATTTCGTAGCGACGCCGGTAATTTTAACGATATTCGAAAAATCATCTCTCATACTCGGCTCGTTAATTTGCCTTAATTTTTGTCAGTTATTATTTGGAAGTTAGTGATATTCGTATACAGAATGTTATATGCCGACCGCTAGTAATTATGTGGATAGAAGCCCTTGGATGTAGGACAGAAAGACTTTCATAGCAACGCCGGAAATTTTAAAGATATACGAAAAATCGTATCTCATAATCGGATCGTCAATCTGCCTTCGTTTCTTGTCACGTAGTATTTGGACGTGTGCGCTATACCAGTACAGAGTGTCATATTGCAAAGGCTAGTAATTCTGTGGATACAAGACTTTGAATGTAGGATGGAAAGGCATTTCATAGCGATGCCGGTAATTTAACGACATTCGAAAAATCATCTCTCATACTCGGCTCCTTAATCTGTCTTAAATTTTGTCACTTATTATTTGGAAGTTGGTAAATTTGTATACAGAATGTCATATGGCGACCGCTAGTAATTATGTGGATACAAGCCCTTGGATGTAGGACAGAAAGACATTTCATAGCGACGCCGGAAATTTTAAAGATATTCGAAAAATCGTATCTCATAATTGGATCGTCAATCTGCCTTCGTTTCTTGTCACGTAGTATATGGACGCGTGTGCTATACCCGTACAGAGAGTCATATTGCGAAGGCTAGTAATTCTGTGGATAAAAGCCCTTGGATGTAGGACAGAAAGACATATTATAGCGACGCCGGAAATTTTAAAGATATTCGACAAATCGTATCTCATAATTGGATCGTCAATCTGCCTTTGTTTCTTGTCACGTAGTATTTGGACGTGTGTGCTACCCCATACAGACTGTCATGTTGCGAAGGATGGTAATTCTATAGATACAAGCCTGTGAATATTGAACGGACAGGCATTTCGTAGCGTCGCCGGTAATTTTAACGATATTCGAAAAACCATCTATCATACTCGGCTCGTTAATCTGTCTTAATTTTTGTCACTTATTATTTGGTACATAGTGATATTCGTATACAGAATGTCATACGGGGACCGCTAGTAATTCTGTGAATACAAGCCCTTGGATGTAGGACAGAAAGACATTTCATAGCGACGCCAGAAATTTTAAAGATATTCGGAAAATTGTAATTCATAATCGGGTCGTCAATCTGCCTTCATTTCTTGTCACGTAGGATTTGGACGTGTGTGCTATACCCGTACAGAGTGTCATATTACGAAGGCTAGTAATTCTGTGGATACAAGCCCTTGAATGTAGGACGGAAAGGCATTTCGTAGCGACGCCGGTAATTTTAACGATATTCGAAAAATCATCTCTCATACTCGGCTCGTTAATTTGCCTTAATTTTTGTCAGTTATTATTTGGAAGTTAGTGATATTCGTATACAGAATGTTATATGCCGACCTCTAGTAATTATGTGGATAGAAGCCCTTGGATGTAGGACAGAAAGCCTTTCATAGCAACGCCGGAAATTTTAAATATATACGAAAAATCGTATCTCATAATCGGATCGTCAATCTGCCTTCGTTTCTTGTCACGTAGTATTTGGACGTGTGCGCTATACCAGTACACAGTGTCATATTGCAAAGGCTAGTAATTCTGTGGATACAAGACTTTGAATGTAGGATGGAAAGGCATTTCATAGCGATGCCGGTAATTTAACGACATTCGAAAAATCATCTCTCATACTCGGCTCCTTAATCTGTCTTAAATTTTGTCACTTATTATTTGGAAGTTCGTAAATTTGTATACAGAATGTCATATGGCGACCGCTAGTAATTATGTGGATACAAGCCCTTGGATGTAGGACAGAAAGACTTTTATAGCGACGCCGTAAATTTTAAAGATATTCGACAAATCGTATCTCATAATTGGATCGTCAATCTGCCTTTGTTTCTTGTCATGTAGTATTTGGACGTGTGTGCTACCCCATACAGACTGTCATGTTGCGAAGGATGGTAATTCTATGGATACAAGCCTGTGAATATTGAACGGACAGGCATTTCGTAGCGTCGCCGGTAATTTTAACGATATTCGAAAAACCATCTTTCATACTCGGCTCGTTAATCTGTATTAATTTTTGTCACTTATTATTTGGTACATAGTGATATTCGTATACAGAATGTCATACGGGGACCGCTAGTAATTCTGTGAATACAAGCCCTTGGATGTAGGACAGAAAGACATTTCATAGCGACGCCGGAAATTTTAAAGATATTCGGAAAATCGTATTTCATAATCGGGTCGTCAATCTGCCTTCATTTCTTGTCACGTAGGATTTGGACGTGTGTGCTATACCCGTACACAGTGTCATATTACGAAGGCTAGTAATTATGTGGATACAAGCCCTTGAATGTAGGACGGAAAGGCATTTCGTAGCGACGCCGGTAATTTTAACGATATTCGAAAAATCATCTCACATACTCGGCTCCTTAATCTGTCTTAAATTTTGTCACTTATTATTTGGAAGTTCGTAAATTTGTATACAGAATGTCATATGGCGACCGCTAGTAATTATGTGGATACAAGCCCTTGGATGTAGGACAGAAAGCCTTTCATAGCGACGCCGGAAATTTTAAAGATATTCGAAAAATCGTATCTCATAATTGGATCGTCAATCTGCCTTCGTTTCTTGTCACGTAGTATATGGACGCGTGTGCTATACCCGTACAGAAAGTCATATTGCGAAGGCTAGTAATTCTGTGGATAAAAGCCCTTGAATGTAGGACAGAAAGACATTTCGTAGCGACGCCGGTAATTTTAACGATATTCGGAAAATAATCCCTCATACTCGGCTCGTTAATCTGACTTAATTTTTGTCACTTATTATTTGGTACATAGTGATATTCGTATACAGAATGTCATATGGGGACCGCTAGTAAATCTGTGAATAGAAGCCCTTGGATGTAGGACAGAAAGACATTCCATACCGACGCCTTGAAATTTTAAAGATATTTGAAAAATCGAATCTGATAATCGGATCGTCAATCTTCCTTCGTTGCTTGTCACGTAGTATTTGGACGTGTGTGCTATACCCGTACAGAGTGTCATATTACGAAGGCTAGTAATTCTGTGGATACAAGCCCTTGAATGTAGGACGGAAAGGCCTTTCGTAGCGACGCCGATAATTTTAACGATATTAGAAAAATCTTCTCTCAAACTCGGCTCGTTAATCTGTCTTAATTTTTGTCACTTATTATTTGGAAGTAAGTGATATTCGTATGCAGAATGTCATATGGCGACCGTTAGTAATTCTGTGGATACAAGCCCTTGGATGTAGGACAGAAAGACATTTCATAGCGACGCCGGAAATATTAAAGATATTCGAAAAATCGTATCTCATAATCGGATCGTCAATCTGCCTTCGTTGCTTGTCACGTAGTATTTCGACGTGTGTGCTATACCCGTACAGAGTGTCATATTACGAAGGCTAGTAATTCTGTGGATACAAGCCTTTGAATGTAGGACGGAAAGGCATTTCGTAGCGACGCCGGTAATTTTAACGATATTCGAAAAATCATCTCTCATAGTAGGCTCGTTAATCTGTCTTAATTTTTACCACTTACTATTTGGAAGTTAGTGATATTCGTATGCAGAATGTCATATGGCGACCACTAGTAAGTCTGTGGATACAAGCCCTAGGATGTAGGGCAGAAAGACATTTTATAGCGACGCCGGAAATTTTAAAGATATTCCAAAAATCGTATCTCATAATCGGATCGTCAATCTGCCTTCGTTTCTTATCACGTAGTATTTGGACGTGTGAGCTATACCCGTACAGAGTGTCATATTGCGAAGGCTAGTAATTCTGTGGATACAAGCCCTTGAATGTATGACGGAAAGGCATTTCGTAGCGACGCCGGTAATTTTAACGATATTCGAAAAATCATCTCTCTTATTTGGCTCGTTAATCTGTCTTAATTTTTGTCACATACTATTTGGAAGTTAGTGATATTCGTATACAGAATGTCATATGGCGACCGCTAGTAATTCTGTGGATACAAGCCCTTGCATGTAGGACAGAAAGACATTTCATAGCGACGCCGGAAATTTTAAAGATATTCGAAAAATCGTATCTGATAATTGGATCGTTAATCTGCCTTTGTTTCTTGTCACGTAGTATTTGGACGTGTGTGCTATACCTGTACAGAGTGTCATATTGAGACCTTAGATTCGGACAGAAGAACACTTCAAGGCGACGCCGGAAATTTTAAAGATTTTCGAAAAAGCGTATCTCATAATTGGATCGTTAATCTGCCTTTGTTTCTTGTCACGTAGTATTTGGACGTGTGTGCTACACCCGTACAGAGTGTCATGTTGCGAAGGATGGTAATTCTGTGGATACAAGCCATGGAACATTGGACGGACCGGCATTTCGTAGCGACGCCGATAATTTTAACGATATTCGAAAAATCATCTTTCATACTCGGCTCGTTAATCTGTTTTAATTTTTGTCATTTATTATTTATAAGTTAGTGATATTCGTATACAGAATGTCATATGACAACCGCTAGTAATTCTGTGGATACAAGCCCTTGCATGTAGGACAGAAAGACATGTCATAGCGACGCCGGAAATTTTAAAGATATTCGAAATATCGTATCTCATAATCGGATCAACAATCTGCTTTCGTTTCTTGTCACGTAGTATTTGGACGTGTGTGCTCTACCCGGAAAGAGAGTCATATTGCAAAGGCTGGTAATCCTGTGGATACAAGCCGTTGAATATTGGACGGACAGGCATTTCGTAGCGACGCCGGTAATTTTAACGATATTCGAAAAATCATCTCTCATACACGGCCCGTTAAATGTTCAAATGTTTGTAAAGCTTATGGGACTTAACTACAGGGTCATCAGTCCCTAAACTTACAAACTACTTATGAACTACTTATGAACTAGGACGGCACAAATATCCATGCCCGAGGGGGGATTCGAACCCCCGACCGTAGTGGCCGTGCTGACCGTGACTGGATCGGCTCGTTAATTTGTCTTAATTTTTGTTACTTATTATTTGGAAGTTAGTGATATTCGTATACAGAATGTCATATGGCGACAGCTAGTAATTCTGTGGATACAAGCCCTTGGATGTAGGTCGGAAAGTCATTTCATAGCGACGCCAAAAATTTTAAAGTTATTCGGAAAATCGTATTTCATAATCGGATCGTCAATCTGCCTTCGTTTCTTGTCACGTAGTATTTGGACGTGTGTGCTATACCTGTACAGAGTGTCATATTGCGAAGGATGGTAATTCTGTGGATACAAGCCTATGAATATTGGACGGACACTCATTTCGTAGCGAAGCCGGTAATTGTAACGATATTCGAAAAATCATCTCTCCTACTCGGCTCGTTAATCTGTCTTAATTTTTGTCACTTATTATTTGGAAGTTACTGATATTCGTATGCAGAATGTCATATGGCAACCGCTAGTAATTCTGTGGATACAGGCCCTTGGATGTAGGACAGAAAGACATTCCATAGCGACGCCTTGAAATTTTAAAGATATTTGAAAAATCGTATCTCATAATCGGATCGTCAATCTGCCTTCGTTTCTTGTCACGTAGTATTTGGACGTGTGTCCTATACCCGTACAGAGTGTCATATTAGGGAGGCTAGTAAATCTGTGGATACAAGCCCTTGAATGTAGGACGGAAAGGCCTTTAGTAGCCACGCCGATAATTTTAACGATATTAGAAAAATCTTCTCTCAAACTCGGCTCGTTAATCTGTCTTAATTTTTGTCACTTATTATTTGGAAGTCAGTGATAATCGTATGCAGAATGTCATATGGCGACCGCTAGTATTTCTGTGGATACAAGCCCTTGGATGTAGGACAGATAGACATTTTATAGCGACGCCGGAAATTTTAAAGGTATTCGAAAAATCGTATCTCATAATCGGATCGTCAATCTGCCTTCGTTGCTTGTCACGTAGTATTTGGACGTGTGTGCTACACCCGTACAGAGTGTCATATTGCGAAGGTTAGTGATTCTGTGGATACAAGCCCTTGAATGTAAGACGGATAGGCATTTCGTAGCGACGCCGGTAATTTTACTGATATTCGGAAAATCATCTTTCATGTTCGGCTCGTTGATCTGTCTTAATTTTTGTCACTTATTAATTAGAAGTTAGTTATATTCGTATACAGAATGTTATATGGCGGCCGCCAGTAATTCTGTGGATACAAACCCTTGGATGTAGGTCGGAAAGTTTTTTCATAGCGACGACAGAAATTTTAAAGTTATTCGAAATATCGTATCTCATAATCGGATCAATAATCTGCCTTCGTTTCTTGTCACGTAGTATTTGGAAGTGTGTGCTCTACCCGTACGGATAGTTATATTGCAAAGGCTGGTAATTCTGTGGATACAAACCATTGAATATTGGACGGACAGGCATTTCGTAGCGACGCCGGTACTTTTAACGATATTTGAAAAATCATCTCTCATACTCGGCTCGTTAATTTGTCTTAATTTTTGTTACTTATTATTTGGAAGTTAGTGGTATTCGTATACAGAATGTCATATGGCGACGGCTAGTAATTCTGTGGATACAAGCCCTTGAATGTAGAACGGAAAGGCATTTCGTAGCGACGCCGTTAATTTTAACGATATTCGAAAAATCATCTCTCATACTAGGATCGTTAATCAGTTTTTAATTTTTGTCACTTATTATTTGGAAGTTAGTGATATTCGAATTCAGAATGTCATATGGCGACCGATAGTAATTCTGTGGATACAAGCCCTTGAATGTAGGACGAAAGACATTTCGTAGCGACGCCGGAAATGTTAAAAATTTTCGAAAAATCGAATCTCATAATCGGATCGTCAATCTGCCTTCGTTTCTTGTCACGTAGTATTTGGACGTGTGTGCTATACCCGTACAGAGTGTCATATTGCCCCCCTAGATGTAGGACAGAAAGACATTTCATAGCGACGCCGGAAATTTTAAACATATTCGAAAAATCGTATCTCATAATCGGATCGTCCATCTGCCTTCGTTGCTTGTCACGTAGTATTTGGACGTGTGTCCTATACTCGTACAGAGTGACATATTACGAAGGCTAGTAATTCTGTGGATACAAGCCCTTGAATGTAGGACGGAAAGGCCTTTCGTAGCGACGCCGGTAATTTTACTGATATTCGAAAAATCATCTTTCATACTCGGCTCGTTAATCTGCCTTAATTTTTGTCACTTATTAATTAGAAGTTAGTGATATTCGTATACAGAATGTCGTATGGGGACCGCTATTAATTCTGTGAATACAAGCCCTTGGATGTAGGACAGAAATAGATTTAATAGCGACGCCGGAAATTTTAAAGATATTCGAAAAATCGTATCTCATAATCGGATCGACAATCTGCCTTCGTTTCTTGTCACGTAGTATATGGACGCGTGTGCTATTCCCGTACAGAGTGTCATATTACGAAGGCTAGTAATACTGTGGATACAAGCCCTTGAATGTAGAACGGAAAGGCATTTCGTAGCGACGCCGGTAATTTTAAAGATATTCTTTTTTTTTATATATTTTTTTTTTTATTTGTTTTTTCTGTTCCATAGGACCCACTTCAGGAGTAAGACTCCATGGTCATGGAACAAGTCAATACATTAATTGTTACACAATAATGGTAATAGAAAAATTTTAAGTAGTCCTTTGCACACGACAATCTTAAGACAAAGTGAAAAGATTCAATAAAGAGAAAATAAATTAGCCTAATTGTTTAACTTTTCTAGGAGTTCCTCGACAGAATAAAAGGAGTGAGCCACGAGGTAACTCTTCAATTTAGATTTGAAAGCATGTGGATTAGTGCTAAGATTCTTAAGTTCTTGTGGCAGCTTATTGAAAATGGATGCCGCAGAATACTGCACCCCTTTCTGCACAAGTGTTAAGGTGGTGTGGTGCAAATGTAGATTAGACATCTGTCTAGTATTCACCGAGTGAAAGCTACTAACTCGTGGGAATAAGCTGATATTATTAACAACAAACGACATTAAAGAAAAAACGGTTTGTGACGCCAGAGTCAAAATTCCCAGACTACTGAAAAGGGGTCGACATGACGTTCGCGAACTTACACCAGATATTGCTCGAACCGCCCGTTTTTGAGCCAGAAATATCCTTTTTGCATCAGGCGAGTTACCCCAAAAAACAATGCCGTACGTCATAAGTGAGTGAAAGTAAGCGAAATAGACTACTTTTCGTGTTGAAAAATCACTTATCTCAGATATTGTTCTAATGGTAAATATAGCAGAATTTAGTTTTGGAACAAGATCCTGAACATGGGCTTTCCATGACAGCTTACTGTCTATATGAACACCTAGAAATTTGAACTGTTCAGTCTCACTTATCACATGCCCATTATGTGTAATCAGAATGTCAGCTTTCGTCAAATTATGTGTTAGAAATTGTAAAAACTGAGTTTTACTGTGATTTAACATCAACTTGTTTTCTATTAGCCATGAACTTATCTCTTGAACTGCATTATTTGATACTGTGTCAATATTACGAGCAACATCCTTCACTACCAAGCTGGTATCATCAGCAAACAAAAATATTTTACAATCACCTGTTATACTCGAAGGCATATCATTTATATAAATAAGAAACAGCAATGGTCCCAAAACAGACCCCTGGGGCACCCCATACTTAATTGTGCCCCATTGGGATTGCACGTCATAGCCATTTTCTACACTGCGGAGAATTACCTTCTGTTGTCTATTATTAAAGTAAGAGGTGAACCAGTTGTGGGCTACTCCCCGTATTCCATAATGTTCCAACTTCTGCAACAATATTTTGTGATCAACACAATCAAACGCTTTTGTTAAATCAAAGAAGACGCCTAATGTCCGTAGCCTCTTATTTAACCCATCAAGTGCCTCACAGAGAAACGACAATATAGCGTTTTCGGTCGTTAAACCACTTCTAAAACCAAACTGGACCAAACTTTGACAGGAAATTATGTGAACTGAAATGATCAATTAATCTTGAATATACAGCCTTTTCAATAACTTTGGAAAAAACCGATGGCATAGAAATAGGTCTATAGTTGTCTACATTATCCCTTTCTCCTTTTTTATAAAGCGGTTTCACTACTGAGTACTTTAATCTGTTAGGAAACTGACCATTCTGAAAGGAAAAATTACAAATATGGCTTAGTACTGGGCTAACATATGGAGAACAGTACTTTAGAATTCTGCTAGATACCCCATCATATCCACAAGAGTCCTTAGTCTTTAGTGATTTAATTATTGACTCAATCTCACCTATGGAAGTATCATGAAGGATCATTTCAGGCAACAGCCTCGGAAACGCATTTTCTAAAAACGTTATATGATTACCTGTAGAAACTAGAGTTTTGTTTAGTTCCTCTACTATATTCAGAAAGTGATTATTGAATATTGCACATATATCTAACTTGTCAGTAACAGAAACATTCCTACTACGCACTGACGTTATATCTTCTACCTGCTGCTCCTGACCAGACACTTCCTTCACGACTGACCAGATAGTTTTAATTTTATCCCGAGAGTTTGCTATTCTTTTTGCATACCACATACCTTTTGCATTCTTAATGACATTTTTCAGAACCTTACAGTACCGTTTGTAATGAGCTACTGCATCTTCATTCTGACTGCTTCTAACATTTTGATACAACTCCCGCTTAGTTCTACATGACACTCTTATCCCCTTTGTCATCCACCCTGGCTGTCTGTTAAAAATCGTATCTCATAATCGGATCGTCAATCTGCCTTCGTTTCTTATCACGTAGTATTTGGACGTGTGAGCTATACCCGTACAGAGTGTCATATTGCGAAGGCTAGTAATTCTGTGGATACAAGCCCTTGAATGTAGGACGGAAAGGCATTTCGTAGCGACGCCGGTAATTTTAACGATATTCGAAAAATCATCTCTCTTACTTGGCTCGTTAATCTGTCTTAATTTTTGTCACTTACTATTTGCAAGTTAGTGATATTCGTATACAGAATGTCATATGGCGACTGCTAGTAATTCTGCGGATACAAGCCCTTGCATGTAGGACAGAAAGACATTTCATAGCGAAGCCGGAAATTTTAAAGATATTCGAAAAATCGTGTCTCATAATCGGATCGACAATCTGCCTTTGTTTCTTGTCACGTATTATTTGGACGTGTGTGCTACCCCATACAGAGTGTCATGTTGCGAAGGATGGTAATTCTATGGAAACAAGCCTTTGAATATTGGACGGACAGGCATTTCGTAGTGTCGCCGGTAATTTTAACGATATTCGAAAAACCATCTTTCATACTCGGCTCGCTAATCTGTCTTAATTTTTGTCACTTATTATTTGGTACATAGTGATATTCGTATACAGAATGTCATACGGGGACCGCTAGTAATTCTGTGAATACAAGCCCTTGGATGTAGGACAGAAAGGTATTTCATAGTGACGCCGGAAATTTTAAAGATATTCGGAAAATCGTATTTCATAATCGGATCGTCAATCTGCCTTTGTTTCTTGTCACGTATTATTTGGACGTGTGTGCTATCCCATACAGAGTGTCATGTTGCGAAGGATGGTAATTCTATGGATACAAGCCTTTGAATATTGGACGGACAGGCATTTCGTAGCGTCGCCGGTAATTTTAACGATATTCGAAAAACCATCTTTCATACTCGGCTCGTTAATCTGTCTTAATTTTTGTCACTTATTATTTGGTACATAGTGATATTCATAAACAGAATGTCATACGGGGACCGCTAGTAATTCTGTCAATACAAGCCCTTGGATGTAGGACAGAAAGACATTTCATAGCGACGCCGGAAATTTTAAAGATATTCGGAAAATCGTATTTCATAATCGGATCGTCAATCTGCCTTCGTTTCTTGTCACGTAGTATTTGGACGTATGAGCTATACCCGTACAGAGTGTCATATTGCGAAGGCTAGTAATTCTGTGGATACAAGCCCTTGAATGTAGGACGGACAGGCATTCCGTAGCAACGCCGGTAATTTTAACGATATTCGAAAAATCATCTCTCATACTCGGCTCGTTAATTTGTCTTAATTTTTGTTACTTATTATTTGGAAGTTAGTGATATTCGTATGCAGAATGTCATATGGCGACGGCTAGTAATTCTGTGGATACAAGCCCTTGGATGTAGGTCGGAAAGTCATTTCATAGCGACGCGAGAAATTTTAAAGATATTCGATAAATTGTATCTCATAATCGGATCGTCAATCTGCCTTCGTTGCTTGTCACGTAGTATTTGGACGTGTGTGCTACACCCGTACAGAGTGTCATGTTGCGAAGGTTAGTAATTCTGTGGATACAAGCCCTTGAATGTAGGACGGAAAGGCATTTCGTAGTGACGCCGGTAATGTTAACGATATTCGAAAAATCATCTCTCATACTAGGATCGTTAATCTGTCTCAATTTTTGTCACTTATTATTTGGATGTTAGTGATATTCGTATGCATTATGTCATATGGCGACCGCTAGTAATTCTGTGGATACATGCCCTTGGATGTAGGACAGAAAGACATTTTATAGCGACGCCGGAAATTTTAAAGATATTCGACAAATCGTATCTCATAATTGGATCGTCAATCTGCGTTTGTTTCTTGTCACGTAGTATTTGGACGTGTGTGCTACCCCATACAGAGTGTCATGTTGCGAAGGATGGTAATTCTATGGAAACAAGCCTTTGAATATTGGACGGACAGGCATTTCGTAGTGTCGCCGGTAATTTTAACGATAGTCGAAAAACCATCTTTCATACTCGGCTCGCTAATCTGTCTTAATTTTTGTCACTTATTATTTGGTACATAGTGATATTCGTATACAGAATGTCATACGGGGACCGCTAGTAATTCTGTGAATACAAGCCCTTGGATGTAGGACAGAAAGGTATTTCATAGTGACGCCGGAAATTTTAAAGATATTCGGAAAATCGTATTTCATAATCGGATCGTCAATCTGCCTTCGTTTCTCGTCACGTAGTATTTCGACGTATGAGCTATACCCGTACAGAGTGTCATATTGCGAAGGCTAGTAATTCTGTGGATACAAGCCCTTGAATGTAGGACGGAAAGGCATTTCGTAGCGACGCCGGTAATTTTAACGATATTCGAAAAATTATCTCTCTTACTTGGCTCGTTAATCTGTCTTAATTTTTGTCACTTATTATTTGGAAGTTAGTGATATTCGTATATAGAATGTCATATGGCGACCGCTAGTAATTCTGCGGATACAAACCCTTGCATGTAGGACAGAAAGACATTTCATAGCGACGCCGGAAATTTTAAAGATATTCGAAAAATCGTAGCTCATAATCGGATCGTCAATCTGCCTTCGTTTCTTGTCACGTAGTATTTCGACGTGTGTGCTACACCCGTACTGAGTGTCATGTTGCGAAGGATGGTAATTCTATGGTTACAAGTCATGGAATATTGGACGGACAGGCATTTCGTAGCGACGCCGTTAATTTTAACGATTTTCGAAAAATCATCTTTCATACTCGGCTCGTTAATCTGTCTTAATTTCTGTCACTTATTATTTAGAAGTTAGTGATATTCGTATACAGAATGTCATATGACAACCGCTAGTAATTCTTTGGATACAAGCCCTTGCATGTAGGACAGAAAGACATGTCATAGCGACGCCGGAAATTTTAAAGATATTCGAAATATCGTATCTCATAATCGGATCAACAATCTGCCTTCGTTTCTTATCACGTAGTATTTGGATGTGTGTGATCTACCCGTACAGAGAGTCATATTGCAAAGGCTGGTAATTCTGTGGATACAAGCCATTGAATATTGGATGGGCAGGCATTTCGTAGCGACGCCGGTAATTTTAACAATATTCGAAAAATCATCTCTCATACTCGGCTCGTTAATTTGTTTTAATTTTTGTTACTTATTATTTGGAAGTTAGTGATATTCCTATACAGAATGTCATATGGCGACGGCTAGTAATTTTGTGGATACAAGCCCTTGGATGTAGGTCGGAAAGTCATTTCATAGCGACGCCAGAAATTTTAAAGATATTCGAAAAATCGTATCTCATAATCGGATCGTCAATCTGCCTTCGTTTCTTGTCACGTAGTATTTGGACGTGTGTGCTATACCCATACAGAGTGTCATATTACGAAGCCTAGTAATTCTGTGGATACAAGCCCTTGAATGTAGAACGGAAAGGCATTTCGTAGCGACGCCGATAATTTTAACGATATTAGAAAAATCTTCTCTCAAACTTGGCTCGTTAATCTGTCTTAATTTTTGTTACTTATTATTTGGAAGTTAGTGATATTCGTATGCAGAATGTCATATGGCGACCGTTAGTAATTCTGTGGATACAAGCCCTTGGATGTAAGACAGAAAGACATTTTATAGCGACGCCGGAAATTTTAAAGATATTCGACAAATCGTATCTCATAATTGGATCGCCAATCTGCTTTTGTTTCTTGTCACGTAGTATTTGGACGTGTGTGCTACCCCATACAGAGTGTCATGTTGCGAAGGATGGTAATTCTGTGGATACAAGCCTTTGAATATTGGACGGACAGGCATTTCGTAGCGTCGCCGGTAATTTTAACGATATTCGAACAATCATCTTTCATACACGACTCGTTAATCTGTCTTAATTTTTGTCACTTATTATTTGGTACTTAGTGATATTCGTATACAGATTGTCATATGGGGACCGCTAGTAATTCTGTGAATACACACGCTTGGATGTAGGACAGAAAGAGATTTTATAGCGACGCCGGAAATTTTAAAGATAATCGGAAAATCGTATCTCATAATCGGATCGTCAATCTGTCTTCATTTCTTGTCACATAGTATTTGGACGTGTGTGCTACACCCGTACTGAGTGTCATATAGCGAAGGCTGGTAATTCTGTGTATACAAGCATTTGAATATTGGACGGACAGGCATTTCGTAGCGACGCCAGTAATTTTAACGATATTCGAAAAATCTTCTCTCATACTAGGATCGTTAATCTGTCTTAATTTATGTCACTTATTATTTGGTAGATAGTGATATTCGTATACAGAATGTCATATGGCGACCGCTAGTAATTTTGTGGATACAAGCCCTTGGAAGTAGGACAGAAAGACATTTCATAGCGACGCCGGAAATTTTAAAGATATTCCAAAAATCGTATCTCATAATCGGATCGTCAATCTGCCTTCGTTTCTTGTCACGTATTATTTGGATGTGTGTCCTATACCCGTACAGAATGTCATAATGCGCCCTTAGATGGAGGACAGAAAGACATTCCATAGCGACGCCGGAAATTTTAAAGATATTCGAAAAATCGTATCTCATAATCGGATCGTCAATCTCCCTTCGTTTCTCGTCACGTAGTATTTGGACGTGTGTGCTATACCCGTACAGAGTGTCATATTACGAAGGCTAGTAATTCTGTGGATACAAGCCCTTGAATGTAGGACGGAAAGGCATTTCGTAGCGACGCCGGTAATTTTAACGATATTCGAAAAATCATCTCTCATAGTAGGCTCGTTAATCTGTCTTAATTTATACCACTTATTATTTGGACGTTAGTGATATTCGTATGCAGAATGTCATATGGCGACCACTAGTAAGTCTGCGGATACAAGCCCTAGGATGTAGGACAAAAGACATTTTATAGCGACGCCGGAAATTTTAAAGATATTCCAAAATCGTATCTCATAATCGGATCGTCAATCTTACTTCGTTTCTTGTCACGTAGTATTTGGACGTGTGTGCTACCCCATACAGAGTGTCATGTTGCGATGGATGGTAATTCTGTGGATACAAGCCTTTGAATATTGGACGGACAGGCATTTCGTAGCGTCGCCGGTTATTTTAACGATATTCGAAAAATCATCTTTCATACTCGGCTCGTTAATTTGTCATAATTTTTGTCACTTATTATTTGGAAGTTACTGATATTCGTATGCAGAATGTCATATGGCAACCGCTACTAATTCTGTGGATACAAGCCCTTGGATGTAGGACAGAAAGACATTCCATAGCGACGCCTTGAAATTTTAAAGATATTTGAAAAATCGTATCTCATAATCGGATCGTCAATCTGCCTTCGTTTCTTGTCACGTAGTATTTGGACGTGTGTGCTATACCCGTACAGAGTGTCATATTCCCCCCTTAGATGTAGGACAGAAAGACATATCATAGCGACGCCGGAAATATTAAAGATATTCTAAAAATCGTATCTCATAATCGGATCGACAATATGCCTTTGTTGCTTGTCACCTAGTATTTGGACGTGTGTCCTATACCCGTACAGAGTGTCATATTAGGGAGGCTAGTAATTCTGTGGATACAAGCCCTTGAATGTAGGACGGAAAGGCCTTTCGTAGCCACGCCGATAATTTTAACGATATTAGAAAAATCTTCTCTCAAACTCGGCTCGTTAATCTGTCTTAATTTTTGTCACTTATTATTTGGAAGTTACTGATATTCGTATGCAGAATGTCATATGGCAACCGCTAGTAATTCTGTGGATACAAGCCCTTGGATGTAGGACAGAAAGACATTCCATAGCGACGCCTTGAAATTTTAAAGATATTTGAAAAATCGTATCTCATAATCGGATCGACAATATGCCTTCGTTGCTTGTCACGTAGTATTTGGACGTGTGTCCTATACCCGTACAGAGTGTCATATTAGGGAGGCTAGTAATTCTGTGGATACAAGCCCTTGAATGTAGAACAGAAAGACATTTTATAGCGACGCCTGAAATTTTAAAGGTATTCGAAAAATCGTATCTCATAATCGGATCGTCAATCTGCCTTCGTTGCTTGTCACGTAGTATTTGGACGTGTGTGCTACACCCGTACAGAGTGTCATATTGCGAAGGTTAGTAATTCTGTGGATACAAGCCCTTGAATGTAAGACGGATTGGCATTACGTAGCGACGCCGGTAATTTTACTGATATTCGAAAAATCATCTTTCATGTTCGGCTCGTTGATCTGTCTTAATTTTTGTCACTTATTAATTAAAAAATAGTGATATTCGTATACAGAATGTTATATGGCGGCTGCCAGTAATTCTGTGGATACAAACCCTTGGATGTATGTCGGAAAGTCATTTCATAGCGACGCCAGAAATTTTAAAGTTGTTCGATATATCGTATCTCATAATCGGATCAATAATCTGCCTTCGTTTCTTGTCACGTAGTATTTGGACGTGTGTGCTCTACCCGTACGGATAGTCATATTGCAAAGGCTGGTAATTCTGTGGGTACAAACCATTGAATTTTGGACGGACAGGCTTTTCGTAGCGACGCCGGTAATTTTAACGATATTTGAAAAATCATCTCTCATACTCGGCTCGTTCATTTGTCTTAATTTTTGTTACTTATTATTTGGAAGTTAGTGATATTCGTATACAGAATGTCATATGGCGACGGCTAGTAATTCTGTGGACACAAGCCCTTGGATGTAGGTCGGAAAGTCATTTCATAGCGACGCCAGAAATTTTAAAGATATTCGAAAAATCGTATCTCATAATCGGATCGTCACTCTGCCTTCGTTTCTTGTCACGTAGTATTTGGACGTGTGTGCTATACCCATACAGAGTGTCATATTACGAAGGCTAGTAATTCTGTGGATACAAGCCCTTGAATGTAGAACGGAAAGGCATTTCGTAGCGACGCCGTTAATTTTAACGATATTCGAAAAATCATCTCTCATACTAGGATCTTTAATCTGATTTTAATTTTTGTCACTTATTATTTGGAAGTTAGTGATATTCGAATGCAGAATGTCATATGGCGACCGATAGTAATACTGTGGATACGAGCCCTTGCAAGTAGGACAGAAAGACATTTCATAGCGACGCCGGAAATTTTAAAGATATTCGAAAAATCGTATCTCATAATCGGATCGTCAATCTGCCTTCGTTTCTTGTCACGTAGTATTTGGACGTGTGTGCTATACCCGTACAGAGTGTCATATTACGAAGGTTAGAAATTCTGTGGATAGAAGCCCTTGAATGTAGGACGGAAAAACATTTCGTAGTGACGCCGGTATTTTAACGATATTCGAAAAATAATCTCTCATACTCGGCTCGATAATCAGTCTTAATTTTTGTCACACATTATTTGGAAGTTAGTGATATTCGTATACAGAATGTCATATGGCGACCGCTAGTAATTCTGTGGATACAAGCCCCTGGGATGTAGGACAGATAGACATTTCATAGCGACGCCGGAAATTTTAAAGATATTCGAAAAATTGTATCTCATAATTGTATCGTCAATCTGAATTCGTTTCTTGTCACGTAGTATTTGGACGTGTGTGCTATACCTGTACAGAGTGTCATAATGCGAAGGCTAGTAATTCTGTGGATACAAGCCCTTGAATGTAGGACGAAAGGCATTTCTTAACGACGCCGGTAATTTTAACGATATTCGGTAAATAATTTTATACACGGCTCGTTAATCTGTCTTAATTTTTGTCACTTATTATTTGGAAGTTAGTGATATTCGTATACAGAATGTCATATGGCGACCGCTAGTAATTCTGTGGATACAAGCCCATGGATGTAGGACAGAAAGACATTTCATAGCAACGCCGGAAATTTTAAAGATATTCGAAAACTCGTATCTCATAATCGGATCGTCAATCTGCTATCGTTTCTTGTCATGTAGTATTTGGACGTGTGTGTTATACCCGTACAGAGTGTCATATTGCTCCTTTAGATTTGGATAGAAAGACATTTCATAGCGACGCCGGAAATTTTAAAGATATTCGAAAAATCGTATCTCATAATTGTATCGTCAATCTGCCTTCGTTTCTTGTCACGTAGTATTTGGACGTGTGTGCTATACCTGTACAGAGTGTCATATTGCGAAGGATGGTAATTCTGTGGATACAAGCCTTTGAATATTGGACGGACAGGCATTTCTAAGCGACGCCGATAATTTTAACGATATTCGAAAAATCATCTCTCATACTCGGCTCGATAATCAGTCTTAATTTTTGTCACATATTATTTGGAAGTTAGTGATATTCGTATATAGAATGTTATATGGCGACCGCTAGTAATTCTGTGGATACAAGCCCTGGGATGTAGGACAGAAAGACATTTCATAGCAACGCCGGAAATTTTAAAGGTATTCGAAAAATCGTATCTCATAATTGGATCGTCAATCTGCCTTCGTTGCTTGTCACGTAGTATTTGGACGTTTGTGCTATACCCGTACAGAGTGTCATATTGCGAAGGCTAGTATTTCTGTGGATACAAGCCATTGAATGTAAGACGGAAAGGCATTTCGTAACGACAGCGGTAATTTTACTGATATTCGAAAAATCATCTTTCATACTCGGCTCGTTAATCTGTCTTAATATTTGTCACTTATTAATTAGCAGTTAGTGATATTCGTATTCAGAATGTCATATGTCGACCGCTAGTAATTCTGTGGATACAAGCCCTTGGATGTGGGACAGAAAGACATTTCATAGCGCCGCCAGACATTTTAAAGATATTCGAAAAATCGTATCTAATAATCGAATCGTCGATCTGCCTACGTTTCTTTTCACGTAGTATTTGGACGTGTGTGCTATACCCGTACGGAGTGTTATATTCCGAAGGCTAGTAATTCTGTGGATACAAGCCCTTGAATTTAGGACGGAAAGGCATTTCGTAGCGACGCAGGTAATTTCAACGATATTCGAAAAATCATCTCTCATACTCGGCTCGTTTATCTGTCTTAATTTTTTTCACTTACTAGTTATAAGTTAGTGATATTCGTATACAGAATGTCATATGGCGACAACTAGTAATTCTGTTGATGCAAGCCTTTGGATGTAGGACAGAAAGATATGTCATAGCGACACCGGTAATTTTAAATATATTCGAAATATCGTATCTCATTATCGGATCGTCAATCTGCCTTCGTTTCTTGTCACGTAGTATTTGGACGTGTGTGCTATACCCGTACAGAGTGTCATATTGCGCCCTTAGATTTGGACAGAAAGACATTTCATAGCGACGCCGGAAAATTTAAAGATTTTCGAAAAATCGTATCTCACAATTGAATCGTCAATCTGCCTCTGTATCTTGTCACCTAGTATTTGGACGTGTGTGCTACACCCGTACAGAGTGTCATGTTGCGAAGGATGGTAATTCTGTGTATAAATGCCTTTGAATATTGGATGGACAGGCATTTTTTAGCGACGCCGGTAATTTTAATATTATTCGAAAAATCATATCTCATACCCGGCTTGTTAATCTGTCTTAATTTTTGTCACCTATTATCTGGAAGTTAGTGATACTCGTATACAGAATGTCTTATGCTGACCGCAAGTAATTCTAAGGATACAAGCCCTTGGATGTAGGACAGAAAGACATTTCATAGCGACGGCGGAAATTTTAAAGATATTTGAAAAATCGTATCTTATAATCGGATCGTCAATCTGCCTTCGTTTCTTGTCACGTAGTATTTGGAAGTGTGTCCTATACCCGTACAAAGTGTCATATTGCGAAGGCTAGTAATTCTGTGGATACAAGCCCTTGAATGTAGGACGGAATGGCATTTCGTAGCGACGCCGGTAATTTTAACGATATTCGAAAAATCATATCTCATACACGACTCGTTAATCTGTCTTAATTTTTGTCACTTATTATTTGGAAGTTAGTGATATTCTTATACAGAGTGTCATATGGCGACCGCTAGTAATTCTGTGGAAACAAGCCCTTGGATGTAGGACAGAAACACATTTCATAGCGACGCCGGAAATTTTAAAGATATTCGAAAAATCGTATCTCATAATCGGATCGTCAATCTGTCTTCGTTTCTTGTCACGTGTTATTTGGACGTGTGTGCTATAGCCGTACAGAGTGTCATATTGCGAAGGCTAGTAATTCTGTGGATACCAGCCTTTGAATATTGGACGGACAGGCAGTTCGTAGCGACGACGCTAAGTTTAACGATATTCGAAAAATCATATCTCATACTCGGCTCTTTAATCTGTTTTAATTTTTGTCACTTATTATTTGGAAGTTAGTGATATTGCTATACAGAATGTCATATGGCGTCCGCTAGTAATTCTGTGGATACAAGCCCTTGGATGTAGTACGGAAAGGCATTTCGTAGCGACGCCGGTAATTTTAATGATATTCGAAAAGTCATCTCTCATACTCGGCTCGTTAATCTGTCTTAATGTTTGTCACTAATTATTTGGAAGTTAGTGATATTCGTATACAGAATGTCTTGTGGCGACCGCTAGTAATTCTGCGGATACAAGCCCTTGGATGTAGGACAGAAAGACATTTCATAGCGACGCCGGAAAGTTTAATGATATTCCAAAAATCGTATCTCATAATCGGATCGTCAATCTGCCTTCGTTTCTTGTCACGTATTATTTGGATGTGTGTCCTATACCCGTACAGAATGTCATAATGCGCCCTTAGATGGAGGACAGAAAGACATTCCATAGCGACGCCGGAAATTTTAAAGATATTCGAAAAATCGTATCTCATAATCGGATCGTCAATCTCCCTTCGTTTCTCGTCACGTAGTATTTGGACGTGTGTGCTATACCCGTACAGAGTGTCATATTACGAAGGCTAGTAATTCTGTGGATACAAGCCCTTGAATGTAGGACGGAAAGGCATTTCGTAGCGACGCCGGTAATTTTAACGATATTCGAAAAATCATCTCTCATTGTAGGCTCGTTAATCTGTCTTAATTTATACCACTTATTATTTGGACGTTAGTGATATTCGTATGCAGAATGTCATATGGCGACCACTAGTAAGTCTGCGGATACAAGCCCTAGGATGTAGGACAAAAGACATTTTATAGCGACGCCGGAAATTTTAAAGATATTCCAAAATCGTATCTCATAATCGGATCGTCAATCTTACTTCGTTTCTTGTCACGTAGTATTTGGACGTGTGTGCTACCCCATACAGAGTGTCATGTTGCGATGGATGGTAATTCTGTGGATACAAGCCTTTGAATATTGGACGGACAGGCATTTCGTAGCGTCGCCGGTTATTTTAACGATATTCGAAAAATCATCTTTCATACTCGGCTCGTTAATTTGTCATAATTTTTGTCACTTATTATTTGGAAGTTACTGATATTCGTATGCAGAATGTCATATGGCAACCGCTACTAATTCTGTGGATACAAGCCCTTGGATGTAGGACAGAAAGACATTCCATAGTGACGCCTTGAAATTTTAAAGATATTTGAAAAATCGTATCTCATAATCGGATCGTCAATCTGCCTTCGTTTCTTGTCACGTAGTATTTGGACGTGTGTGCTATACCCGTACAGAGTGTCATATTCCCCCCTTAGATGTAGGACAGAAAGACATATCATAGCGACGCCGGAAATATTAAAGATATTCTAAAAATCGTATCTCATAATCGGATCGACAATATGCCTTCGTTGCTTGTCACGTAGTATTTGGACGTGTGTCCTATACCCGTACAGAGTGTCATATTAGGGAGGCTAGTAATTCTGTGGATACAAGCCCTTGAATGTAGAACAGAAAGACATTTTATAGCGACGCCTGAAATTTTAAAGGTATTCGAAAAATCGTATCTCATAATCGGATCGTCAATCTGCCTTCGTTGCTTGTCACGTAGTATTTGGACGTGTGTGCTACACCCGTACAGAGTGTCATATTGCGAAGGTTAGTAATTCTGTGGATATAAGCCCTTGAATGTAAGACGGATTGGCATTACGTAGCGACGCCGGTAATTTTACTGATATTCGAAAAATCATCTTTCATGTTCGGCTCGTTGATCTGTCTTAATTTTTGTCACTTATTAATTAAAAAATAGTGATATTCGTATACAGAATGTTATATGGCGGCTGCCAGTAATTCTGTGGATACAAACCCTTGGATGTATGTCGGAAAGTCATTTCATAGCGACGCCAGAAATTTTAAAGTTGTTCGATATATCGTATCTCATAATCGGATCAATAATCTGCCTTCGTTTCTTCTCACGTAGTATTTGGACGTGTGTGCTCTACCCGTACGGATAGTCATATTGCAAAGGCTGGTAATTCTGTGGGTACAAACCATTGAATTTTGGACGGACAGGCTTTTCGTAGCGACGCCGGTAATTTTAACGATATTTGAAAAATCATCTCTCATACTCGGCTCGTTCATTTGTCTTAATTTTTGTTACTTATTATTTGGAAGTTAGTGATATTCGTATACAGAATGTCATATGGCGACGGCTAGTAATTCTGTGGATACAAGCCCTTGGATGTAGGTCGGAAAGTCATTTCATAGCGACGCCAGAAATTTTAAAGATATTCGAAAAATCGTATCTCATAATCGGATCGTCACTCTGCCTTCGTTTCTTGTCACGTAGTATTTGGACGTGTGTGCTATACCCATACAGAGTGTCATATTACGAAGGCTAGTAATTCTGTGGATACAAGCCCTTGAATGTAGAACGGAAAGGCATTTCGTAGCGACGCCGTTAATTTTAACGATATTCGAAAAATCATCTCTCATACTAGGATCTTTAATCTGATTTTAATTTTTGTCACTTATTATTTGGAAGTTAGTGATATTCGAATGCAGAATGTCATATGGCGACCGATAGTAATACTGTGGATACGAGCCCTTGCAAGTAGGACAGAAAGACATTTCATAGCGACGCCGGAAATTTTAAAGATATTCGAAAAATCGTATCTCATAATCGGATCGTCAATCTGCCTTCGTTTCTTGTCACGTAGTATTTGGACGTGTGTGCTATACCCGTACAGAGTGTCATATTACGAAGGTTAGAAATTCTGTGGATAGAAGCCCTTGAATGTAGGACGGAAAAACATTTCGTAGTGACGCCGGTATTTTAACGATATTCGAAAAATCATCTCTCATACTCGGCTCGATAATCAGTCTTAATTTTTGTCACACATTATTTGGAAGTTAGTGATATTCGTATACAGAATGTCATATGGCGACCGCTAGTAATTCTGTGGATACAAGCCCCTGGGATGTAGGACAGATAGACATTTCATAGCGACGCCGGAAATTTTAAAGATATTCGAAAAATTGTATCTCATAATTGTATCGTCAATCTGAATTCGTTTCTTGTCACGTAGTATTTGGACGTGTGTGCTATACCTGTACAGAGTGTCATAATGCGAAGGCTAGTAATTCTGTGGATACAAGCCCTTGAATGTAGGACGAAAGGCATTTCTTAACGACGCCGGTAATTTTAACGATATTCGGTAAATAATTTTATACACGGCTCGTTAATCTGTCTTAATTTTTGTCACTTATTATTTGGAAGTTAGTGATATTCGTATACAGAATGTCATATGGCGACCGCTAGTAATTCTGTGGATACAAGCCCATGGATGTAGGACAGAAAGACATTTCATAGCAACGCCGGAAATTTTAAAGATATTCGAAAACTCGTATCTCATAATCGGATCGTCAATCTGCTATCGTTTCTTGTCATGTAGTATTTGGACGTGTGTGTTATACCCGTACAGAGTGTCATATTGCTCCTTTAGATTTGGATAGAAAGACATTTCATAGCGACGCCGGAAATTTTAAAGATATTCGAAAAATCGTATCTCATAATTGTATCGTCAATCTGCCTTCGTTTCTTGTCACGTAGTATTTGGACGTGTGTGCTATACCTGTACAGAGTGTCATATTGCGAAGGATGGTAATTCTGTGGATACAAGTCTTTGAATATTGGACGGACAGGCATTTCTAAGCGACGCCGATAATTTTAACGATATTCGAAAAATCATCTCTCATACTCGGCTCGATAATCAGTCTTAATTTTTGTCACATATTATTTGGAAGTTAGTGATATTCGTATATAGAATGTTATATGGCGACCGCTAGTAATTCTGTGGATACAAGCCCTGGGATGTAGGACAGAAAGACATTTCATAGCAACGCCGGAAATTTTAAAGGTATTCGAAAAATCGTATCTCATAATTGGATCGTCAATCTGCCTTCGTTGCTTGTCACGTAGTATTTGGACGTTTGTGCTATACCCGTACAGAGTGTCATATTGCGAAGGCTAGTATTTCTGTGGATACAAGCCATTGAATGTAAGACGGAAAGGCATTTCGTAACGACAGCGGTAATTTTACTGATATTCGAAAAATCATCTTTCATACTCGGCTCGTTAATCTGTCTTAATATTTGTCACTTATTAATTAGCAGTTAGTGATATTCGTATTCAGAATGTCATATGTCGACCGCTAGTAATTCTGTGGATACAAGCCCTTGGATGTGGGACAGAAAGACATTTCATAGCGCCGCCAGACATTTTAAAGATATTCGAAAAATCGTATCTAATAATCGAATCGTCGATCTGCCTACGTTTCTTTTCACGTAGTATTTGGACGTGTGTGCTATACCCGTACGGAGTGTTATATTCCGAAGGCTAGTAATTCTGTGGATACAAGCCCTTGAATTTAGGACGGAAAGGCATTTCGTAGCGACGCAGGTAATTTCAACGATATTCGAAAAATCATCTCTCATACTCGGCTCGTTTATCTGTCTTAATTTTTTTCACTTACTAGTTATAAGTTAGTGATATTCGTATACAGAATGTCATATGGCGACAACTAGTAATTCTGTTGATGCAAGCCTTTGGATGTAGGACAGAAAGATATGTCATAGCGACACCGGTAATTTTAAATATATTCGAAATATCGTATCTCATTATCGGATCGTCAATCTGCCTTCGTTTCTTGTCACGTAGTATTTGGACGTGTGTGCTATACCCGTACAGAGTGTCATATTGCGCCCTTAGATTTGGACAGAAAGACATTTCATAGCGACGCCGGAAAATTTAAAGATTTTCGAAAAATCGTATCTCACAATTGAATCGTCAATCTGCCTCTGTATCTTGTCACCTAGTATTTGGACGTGTGTGCTACACCCGTACAGAGTGTCATGTTGCGAAGGATGGTAATTCTTTGTATAAATGCCTTTGAATATTGGATGGACAGGCATTTTTTAGCGACGCCGGTAATTTTAATATTATTCGAAAAATCATATCTCATACCCGGCTTGTTAATCTGTCTTAATTTCTGTCACCTATTATCTGGAAGTTAGTGATACTCGTATACAGAATGTCTTATGCTGACCGCAAGTAATTCTAAGGATACAAGCCCTTGGATGTAGGACAGAAAGACATTTCATAGCGACGGCGGAAATTTTAAAGATATTTGAAAAATCGTATCTTATAATCGGATCGTCAATCTGCCTTCGTTTCTTGTCACGTAGTATTTGGAAGTGTGTCCTATACCCGTACAAAGTGTCATATTGCGAAGGCTAGTAATTCTGTGGATACAAGCCCTTGAATGTAGGACGGAATGGCATTTCGTAGCGACGCCGGTAATTTTAACGATATTCGAAAAATCATATCTCATACACGACTCGTTAATCTGTCTTAATTTTTGTCACTTATTATTTGGAAGTTAGTGATATTCTTATACAGAGTGTCATATGGCGACCGCTAGTAATTCTGTGGAAACAAGCCCTTGGATGTAGGACAGAAACACATTTCATAGCGACGCCGGAAATTTTAAAGATATTCGAAAAATCGTATCTCATAATCGGATCGTCAATCTGTCTTCGTTTCTTGTCACGTGTTATTTGGACGTGTGTGCTATAGCCGTACAGAGTGTCATATTGCGAAGGCTAGTAATTCTGTGGATACCAGCCTTTGAATATTGGACGGACAGGCAGTTCGTAGCGACGACGCTAAGTTTAACGATATTCGAAAAATCATATCTCATACTCGGCTCTTTAATCTGTTTTAATTTTTGTCACTTATTATTTGGAAGTTAGTGATATTGCTATACAGAATGTCATATGGCGTCCGCTAGTAATTCTGTGGATACAAGCCCTTGGATGTAGTACGGAAAGGCATTTCGTAGCGACGCCGGTAATTTTAATGATATTCGAAAAGTCATCTCTCATACTCGGCTCGTTAATCTGTCTTAATGTTTGTCACTAATTATTTGGAAGTTAGTGATATTCGTATACAGAATGTCTTGTGGCGACCGCTAGTAATTCTGCGGATACAAGCCCTTGGATGTAGGACAGAAAGACATTTCATAGCGACGCCGGAAAGTTTAAAGATATTCGAAAAATCATATCTCATACTCGGATCGTTAATCTGTGTTAATTTTTGTCACTTATTATTTGGAAGTTAGTGATATTCGTATGCAGAATGTCATATGGCGACCGCTAGAAATTCTGTGGCTGCCCTTGGATTTAGGACAGAAAGACATTTCATAGCGACGGCGGAAATTTTAAAGATATTCGAAAAATCGTATCTCATAATCGGATCGTCAATCTGCCTTCGTTTCTTGTCACGTAGTATTTGGAAGTGTGTCCTATACCCGTACAAAGTGTCATTTTGCGAAGGCTAGTAATTCTGTGGATACAATCTCTTGAATGTAGGACGGAAAGGCATTTCGTAGCGACGCCGGTAATTTTAACGATATTCGAAGAATCTTATCTCATAGTCGGCTCGTTAATCTGTTTTAATTTTTGTCACTTATTAATTAGAAGTTAGTGATATTCGTATACACAATGTCATAAGGCGACCGCTAGTAATTCTGTGTATACAAGTCCTTGGATGTAGGAAAGAAAGACATGTCATAGCGACCCCGGTAATTTTAAATATATTCGAAAAATCGTATCTCATAATCGGATCGTCAATCTGCCTTCGTTTCTTGTCACGTAGTATTTGGACGTGTGATCTATACCCGTATGGAGTGTTATATTGCGAAGACTAGTAATTCTGTGGATACAAGCCCTGGACTGTAGGACGGAAAGGCATTTCGTAGCGACGCCGGTAATTTTAACGATATTCGAAAAATCATCTTTCATTCGCGGCCCGTTAAACTGTCTTAATTTTTGTCACTTATTATTTGGAAGATAGTGATATTCGTATACAGAATGTCATATGGCGACCGCTAGTAATTCTGTGGGTACAAGCCCTGGGATGTAGGACAGAAAAACATTTCATAGCAACGCCGGAAATTCTAAAGATATTCGAAAAATCGTATCTCAGAATCGGATCGTCAATCTGCCTTCGTTTCGTGTCACGTAGTATTTGGACGTGTGTGTTATACCCGTACAGAGTGTCATATTGCTCCTTTAGATTTGGACAGAAAGACATTTCATCACGACGTCTGAAATCTTAAAGATTTTCGAAAAATCGTATCTCATAATTGGATTGTCAATCTGCCTTCGTTTCTTGTCATGTAGTATTTGAACGTGTGTGCCATACCCGTACAGAGTGTCATATTGCGAAGGCTAGTAATTCTGTGGATACCAGCCTTTGAATATTGGACGGACAGGCAGTTCGTAGCGACGACGCTAATTTTAACGATATTCGAAACATCATATCTCATAATCGGATCGTTAATCTGTTTTAATTTTTGTCACTTATTATTTGGAAGTTAGTGATATTCGTATACAGAATGTCATATGGCAACCGCAAGTAATTCTGTGGATACAAGCTCTTGGATGTAGGACAGAAATACATTTCATAGCGACGGCGGAAATTTTAAAGATATTCGAAAAAACTTATCTCATAATCGGATCGTTAATCTGCCTTCGTTTCTTGTCACGTAGTATTTGGACGTGTGTGCTATACCCGTACAGACTGTCATATTGCGAAGGCTAGTACTTTTGTAGATACAAGCCCTTGAATGTAGCGACGCCGGTAATTTTAACGATATTCGAAAAATCATATCTCATACTCGGCTCGTTAATCTGTCTTAATTTTTGTCATTTATTATTTCGATGTTAGTGATATTCGTATACAGAATGTCATATGGCGACCACAAATAATTTTGTTGATACAAGCCGTTGGATGTAGGACGGAAGACATTTCATAACGACGCCGGAAATTTTAAATATATTCGAAAAATCGTATCTCATAATCGGATCGTCAATCTGCCTTCGTTTCTTGTCATTTAGTATTTGGACGTGTGTGCTATACCCGTACAGAGTGTCATATTGCGAAGGCTAGTAATTCTGTGGATAGAAGCCTTATAATATTAGACGGACAGGCATTTCGTAACGACCTCAGATATCGATATTCGAAAATTTATATATCATAATCTGCCCGTTTATCTCCTTTTACTTTTTGTCCCGTAGTGTTTGGAAATGTGTGTGCTATACCTGTTCAGAGTTTCATGAGGCGATGGCTAGTAATTCCTTAGTTTCACGGCCTTGAATGTCGGATGGAATTACATTTCGGAGCGACGCCGGAAATTTCAACGATTTTCGAAATATCGTATCAAATAATCGACTCGTTAATCTACCTTCATTTTGTGTCACGTAGTATTTGCAAGTGAGTGCTATTCGCATACTGATTTTATCATGGCAACGGCTAGTAATTCTTTCGTTACAAACTCTTGATTGTGGGACGGAAAGGCATTTTGGAGCGACGTCGGAAATTTTAACGATATTCGAAAAATCATCTCTTATAATCGGCTCGTAAATCTGCCTTTATTTTTAGTCACGTAGTATTTGGAAGTGATGCTATACGTATACAGAGTATCATATAGCGACGGCTTGTAATTCTTTAGTTACACGCCTTTGAATGTAGGACGGAAAGGCATTTCGGAGCCACGCCTGAAATTTTAACGATATTCGAAAAATCATATCTTATATACGTCTCGTTATTCTGCCTTCATTTTTATCGCGTAGTATTTGGAAGGGTGTGTGGTATACCTAAACAGAGTGTTATATGGCGACGGCTAATAATTCGTTAGTTGCACGCCCTTGAATGTAGGACGTAGTAGCATTTCGGAGCGACGCCGGAAATTTTATCGTTATTCGAAAAAGTATATATCATAATCGGCTCCTTAATCTGACATTTTTCCCTTAGTATTTGGAAGTTAGTGCTATTGGTATACAGCGCGTCATATGGCGACGGCTAGTAATTCTGTGGTTAGAAGCCCTTGAATGTACGACGGAAAGGCATTTCGGAGCGAAGCTGCAAATTTTCATGATATTCGAAAAATCGCATTTCATAATCGGCTCTTTAATCTACCTTCATTTTTTGTCACGTAGTTCTTGTACGGGTGTGCTATACCTATACAGAGTATCATATGGCGACGGCCAGTAATTCTGTAGTTACAAGCCCTTGAATGTAGGACGGAAAGGCATTTTGGAGGGATGCCGGAAATTTTATCGATATTAGAAAAAGAGGGGCAGCAGCCTTTTCAGTAGTTACAGGGGCAACAGTCTGGACGATTGACTGAGCTGGCCTAGTAACATCATCTAACGTGGTTTTGCCATGCAATCACTGCGAACGGCTGAATGCAAGGGAAACTACAGCCGTTACTTTTCCCGAGGACATGCAGCTCTACTTTATGAGTATATGATGATGCGTCTTCTTGGGTAAAATATTCCGGAGGTAAAATAGTTCCCCCTTTTGTATTTCCGGGCGGGGACTACTGAGGAGGATGTCGTCCACAAGAAAAACAAAACAGGCATTCTACGGTATCGGTAAACTAGAAAATTTGAAAAGGGAAATGGATAGTTTAATGTTAGATATGGTAGGGATTAGTGAAGTTCGATGGCAGGATGAACAGGATTTCTGGTCAGGTGAGTACAGGGTTATCAATACAAAATTAGTTGGTGGTAACGCAGGAGTAGATCTGATGATGAATAAGAAAATAGGAATGCGGGTAAGTTACTATGAACAGCATAGTGAACACATTAACGTAGTAAAGGTAGGAACAAGGCCAATACCGACCACAGTAGTGCAAGTTTATATGCCAACTAGCACGGCCGATGATGAGGATATCGAGAAAATGTACGAGGAGATAAAAGAAATCATTCAGAAAGTTAAGGAAGACGAAAACTTGATTGTGATGGGGGACTTGAACTCGGTAGTAGGAAAGGGAAGAGAAGGAAATGTAGTAGGTGAATATGGACTGGGAAAAAGGAATGAAAGAGGAGATCGCTTGGTAGAATTATGCGCAGAGCACAATTTAATGATCACCAACACTTGATTTATTCATCATGAAAGAAGACTGTATGCGTGGAAGTGACCAGGAGACATTGGAAGGTAAGGAATAGATTTAGAAACCAGATTCTAAACTGTAAGACATATCTAGGGGCAGATATAGATTCTGACCATAACTTATTGGTTATGAACTGCAGATGAAAACTTAAGAGACTGCAGAAAGGTAGAAAGGTTAGGAGACGGAACATGGACAAATTGAAGGAACCAGAGGTGGTTGAGAGTTTCAGAGGGAGCATTAGGCAAGGATTTGCTGAAACGGGGGAAAGTAATACAGTAGAAGAAGAATGGGTAGCTCAGAGATAGGGTAGTGAAGGCTGCAGAGGATCATATAGGCAGAAGAACAAGGCCTAATAGAAATTCCTGGATAACACAGGATATACTGAAATTAATTGAAGACAGGAGAAAATATAAAAATTTATCAAGTGAAACAGGAAAAAGGGAGTACAAACGTCTGAAAAATGAGATTGACAGGAAGCGGAAGCTGGTTAAGCGGAAGTGGCTAGAGGGCAAATGCAGAACCGTAGAAGAATGCATAACTAGGGGAAAGCTAGATACTGCCTACAGGAATATAAAAGAGATATTTGGAGACAAGAAAAGCAGCTGTATGAATATCGAGAACTCAGACGGAAGACCAGTTCTAAGCAAAGAGGGGAAAACTGAACTGTGGAAGGAATATGTAGAGGGCCTATACAAAGGAAATAAACTTGAAGACAGTATTCTAGAAATGGAAGACGAAGTGAGCCAGTCGTGAAGAGATTGTATCACCTGGTATGCAAGATGTATGAGACAGGGTAAATACCCTGCGACTTCAAGAAGAACATTGTAATTCCAATTCCAAGGAAAGCAAGTGCAGACAAGTGTGGAAATTACAGAACTGTCAGTTTAATAAGTCATGGTTGCAAAATACTAACACGAATTATTTACGGACGGATAAAGAAACTTGTGGAATCCGACCTCGGGGAAGATCAGTTTGGATTTACGAGAAATGTAGGAACACGGGAGGCAATACTCACATTACGACTTATCTTAGAAGATAGGCTAAGGAAAGGGAAACCTACGTTTTTAGCGTTTGTCGATATGCCAAACGTATCCGCGGTGGCCCAGGGGACTGAGGCGATTCAGTCACGATCGGGGGTTCGAATCCCCCTCGGGCATGGATATTTGTGCCGTCCTTAGTATAAGTTTGTTGATAAGTAGTTTGTAAGTTTAGGGACTGATGACCCCGTAGTTAAGTCCAATAAGCTTAACAAACATTTGAACATTTGAGCCGAACGTATTCTCAGATGAAGGGACTTGCACAGGACAGGGTAGCGTGGAGAGCTGCATCAAACCAGTCTGCAGACTGAAGACTACAACAACAACATTAGAAAAATCATATCATAAGCGGCTCGTTAATCTGCATTCATTTTTTGTCATGTAGTATTCGGAAGTGAGTGCTACTCGTATAGAGAGTGTCATAAGGCGAGGGCTAGTAATTCTTTAGTTACACGCCCTTGATTGTAAGACGGAAAGGCATTTCGGAGAAAAGCCGGAAATTTTAACGATATTCGAAAAATCATATCTCATAATCGCCTCGTTTATCTGCCTTAATTTTTGTCACGTAGTACTTGGACGTGTGTGATATACCCATGCAGAGTGCCATATGACAATGTCTAGTAATTCTTTAGTTACAAGTCCTAGAATGTTAGACGGAAAGGCATTTCGGAGCGACGCCGGAAATTTTGACTATATTCGAAAAATTATATCTTACAATCGGCTCGATAATGTGCCTTCTTTTTTTGTTGACGTAGTATTTGTAAGTGTGTGTGTGTGCTATACCTATACGGAGTGTCATATTGCGACGGCTAGTAATTCTTTAGTTAAGAGCTCTTGAATGTAGGACGGAAAGGCACTTCGGAGCGACGCCGGAAATTTTAACGATATTCGAAAAATCATATCTCACAATCGGCTCGTCAATCTGCTTTTTTTTGTCACATAGTACTGGGACGTGTGTGCTATACCAATATACGGTGCCATATGGCTACGGCTAGTAATTCTGCAGTTACACGCCCTTGAATGTAGGACGGGAAGGCATTTCGGTGCGACGAGGGAAATTTTAACGATATTCGAAGAATCATATCTGATAATCGGCTCGTTAATCTGCCATCATTTTTGTCAACTGTAGTACTTGGACGTGTGTGCTATACCCATGCAGAGTGTCATACGGCGGCGATTAGTAATTCTTTAATTACAAGCCCTTGAATGTAAGACGGAAAGGCATTTCGTACAGACGCCGGACATTTTAACGATATTCGAAAAATTATCTCTCATAATCTGCTCCTTAATCTGCCTTAATTTTTTGTCACGTAGTACTTGGCCGTGTCTGCTATACCCATTCAGAGTGGCATATGCTGACGGCTAGTAATGCTTTAGTTACAAGCTGTTGAATGTAGGACAGAACTATTTTCGGACCGACGCCGGAAATTTCATCTATATTCGAAAAATCATATCTTATAATCGGCTCGTTAATCTGCCTTCATTTTTTGTCGTAGTATTTTGAAGTGTTTGTGCTATACCTATACAGAGTGTAATATGGTGACGGCTAGTTATTCTTCAATTACACGCCCTTGATTATAGGACGGAAAGGCATTTCGGAGCGACGCAGGACATTTTAATGATATTCGAAAAATCATATTTCATAAGCGGGTCGTTAATCTGCCTTCATTTTTTGTCACGTAGTACTTGGACGGTTGTGCTATACGCATACAGAATGTCATATGGCGACGGCTAGTAATTCTTTAGTTCCAAGCTATTGATTTTATAACGGAAAGGAATTTTGGAGCGACACCGGAAATTTTACCAATATTCGAAAATTCATATCTCATAATCGGCTCGTGAATCTGCCTTCATGTTTTGTCACGTAGTATTTGGAAGCGTGTGTGTTATACCAATACGGAGTGTCTTAAGGCGACTGCTGATAATTCTTTGGTTACACGCCCCTGAATGTAGGACGGAAAGGCATTTCGGAACGACGCCGGAAATTTTAACGATATTTGCAAAATCATATCTCATAATCGGCTCGTCAATCTGCCTTTATTTTTCGTCACGTAGTACTTGGACGTGTGTGTTATACCAATACAGAGTGTCATATGGCAACGGCTAGTAATTCTTCAGTTACACGCCCTTGAATGTAGGACGGAAAGGCATTTCGTAGGACGCCGGAGATTTTAACGATATTCGAATAATCATATCTCATAATCGGCTGATTAATCTGCTTTCATTTTTTGTCACGTAGTACGTGGACGTGTGTGGTATACCCATACGAAGTGTCATTATGCGACTGCTAGTAATTCTTTAGTTACACGCACTGGAATGTAAGACGGGAAGCGAATTCCGTGATACGCTAGAAATGTTGACGAATTTCTAAGAATCATATCTCATAGTCGGCTCGGTAATCTGTTTTTTTAGTTTGTTACTTGGGACCTGTATGTGACTGCTATGGCTCTGTAGAGTGTCATGAGGGGACGTCTAACAATTTTGTCGTTATTCGGGATTGGGCTTACTATGAACGGCAGTTCGGTGACATACATAAATTTCCAATGCCTGCATCGTTTGGTAATGACAGAGCTACTCCGGTTACTGTACTGTTTACCTACGGTAAGTTGACGATTCGTGCGCTGGCTGTTGGCAGCGGCAGGAGGCGTGTACTATGGCTGCTGGGAGAGCGAGTATCAGCGCGCAGAAGGCAGCATGGCCGTGTTGGTAACATTACCCGTAACTCTGTGTGCAGTAATGTTTCGCGTCTAGTGGCAGAGTAACGTTGGCAGCAATTCGAAATAAATGGATGTTCTTCAAGTAGTGCAGACGTTTTGTGCTGCTGGCATCAACAGGTAAAATCGTCATCACTTGTCAAATTAATTTACTTCCATCTAATCACCATTGCACTATTAGTTTCGACGCACTATGGCGTCGTTCTCAAGTTCCTATGATTCAACCACATTAAACAGTAAAAAGTTTAATAATTTCCCAAATCATTTGCGCCGCACGGGAAAAGCCGTGTGATCTGGGGCGCAACGTCGAGTCCGCGGCCACTCCCACCAGAGATTCGAGTCCTCCCTCTTGCATGGGTGTGTGTGCTGTCCTTGGAATAAGTTAAAGTAGATAGTAAGACTAGGGACCGATGACCTTAGCAGTTAGGTCCCTTCGGATTACAAACATGTGATCTTTTTTAAAAACAATATATCCTACGATTTTGTACAGTCACCATTAAGTCATTTGGCTCATTTAATATGTACAAAACATTTTTCGACCATAGTGTCCAATTGTTTGAAAACATGTTCAAATGTTTGTTAAGCTTAAGGGACTTAACTGCGGGATCCATGCCCGAGGGGGGGGGGGGGAGGGGGGGATCGAACCCCCGACCGTAACGGCCGTGGAGACCGTGACTGGCGCGCCGCAGACCGCTCGGCCACTGCGGCCGGGACAATTGTTTGAATTGTGGTCAGTCTTATTCAGTCTTTTAGTCCAATATTCCCAAAGTTGTAAATATGTAGAGAAACCCATGCCAATTTCGCATGGCTTCCTCTGTATAGGGATTCGCATATACCCACCTAGCGAAGCTCAGAATCAGTTTCATATTGAATTAAATTCAGAGCGTGAATGCCCAGTGTTCAGCTGTTGGCAAGTGTTTCATTCTTTATGATAATGAAGGATGAAACAAGTGTGCCCACAGCCACAGCTGAACACAAGGCATTCACGCTCTAAAAAGTGCTAAATTTAGAAAATTTACACTGTTTAATGTGATTGAATCATTGTAATATTTTTGTGATCATAGGCATTTGAAAATGACGCCATAGTGCGCAGAAACTAATAGTGCGCAGAAATTAATAGTGCGTTGGTAGTTAGATGGAAGTAAATTAAGTGTGTATTTTAAAATTAGTCTCACTACGCCCTTGATGACATCTTATCCCTCCTCAGGATTGTGGCTCCCCCAGAAAAAAATTCTGTATCCGCCGCTGTTTGGCAGTAACTTTTTCTGGGAATAGTTTAATCTGAATTGCTGAATTACATAACCACTGATTCATGGCCGTAGCCAGGGGGTTGGTTTTAGGGGTACAAACCCCTCCTGACATTTTAACAAAGGTAATAAAAAAGGGGCATAAATTGTCTAAAAATGAACTGTAATTTAATCTTTGTCAAATTACATCCTTTTCAAACTGTAAGGAACGGCTAATGTATGCAATGTGATGATTCGATTCTTTTTTCTTTTTCCATAATCTTCTTTTAACAACCCTTCCGTTATTTTTCTATTTTTTGACTGTTTTATCTCTACTCAGGGTTATCTTATTTGTTCAACAGTTCATTATTGTCTACTAGAGTCTACTAAGGATCCGTACACGTTATGCGATTAATGAATCTTCTTGAGAGATGGTCATTACATCACGGTCTGGAACTGTTTCAGGTTAAGTTTGAGGGAAGAGGCAAAGAAAACCACTTGCCTAGTGTGTAAGCAGCTTGGCAATAGCTAGCTGCAGGAACCAGAAAGCATCCAAATTCATCAGTCGCGAACAGAATTTTCTGCTTTCATTATTTCGAAAATAATCGCCATTACTGTAAATAGTTTTTTCCCACTGTGGGGCAAGGTAGTGCACCTCTTCGTCCAAAGCAAATGGAATGCCGTGGATGTCTATTTTGACGTATGTTATTGAGACACACGTAATTTTTTATGATGTTCATTTGTTGTGAACCCCTCCCGAAATCAAATCCTGGTTACGCCTATGCATTGATTCCAGAAATATTTAGATGAAAGGAAAAAGTGTACATATGGTCATCTTCTGGTAATTCTTGTGACAGAGTATGTACATTTCATGTCAACAAATTTAGTCTCGTTATAAAATGTTATAATTTCTGGCTTGCAATTTTCCAAAGTACTATCGATAATGTCATCATGTAAGGCAGACAGTGTCAAAACAACTTCGTTTCTCTTAGCTTTATATGAAACAAGTGTCATATTCTTCCTAAATTCAAAAATTCTGGATTCCACAGGACAGTTTTTTGCTTTGGAGGAATTTCAAGTATACTTTTTTCGAAAAGAACAGATGGTAGAACGGCACCAGAAGAATACACGCACCCGGACTGAAACTCAACACCTCACGAGTTCGCTCCTTCAGACAATAATAATTAACTCCAATTGTTGCCAGCAATTCGTTACAGAAGGGGAGGGGAAGGAAGAAAAAGCAGCTTATGGATATATTGAATTAATAATTTATTGTTTACGGAAAAATAAAACTGCGGTCTCACAGTTCGTGGTGCGTGTAAGGGAGGGTTAAAAACCAGGCATAAGTTACCCTTCCATTCCTAATTCTTTCCATTTACTTTCGGGGTCTGTGTTCCCAGCCACAGCGAATAGAAATTACACTTGATGTTTCCGATTTGCTTATTTCCTAAGTTCTAAATATTTCTGCCACTGCGGGCGCGGTGGCCGAGGGGACTGAGGCGCTTCAGTCACGGTCTGCACGGCCACTACGGTCGGGGGTTCGAATCCCCCCTCGGACATGGATATTTGTGCCGTCATAGTTCGTAAGTAGTTCATAAGTAGTTTGTAAGTTTAGGGACTGTTAACCCCGTAGTTAAGTCCCATAAGATTTACAAACATTTGAACATTTTTTTCTGCCACTAATAGAGATATGTCATTTCAGTTCCGTGGAATCCAACACCGCCTGCATAAAAAACACGCGAAAATGTGCAAAAGATTTTATTAGCTGACACTCTTAACGCACAGGCCCTCTGAATTTGAGCCGCGGGGGAGAAGCCGAGCGGTCTGGAGCGCCACGTTACGGATCGCGCGGCCTCCCGCGTCGGAGGTTCGAATTCTCCCTCGGGCATGGATGTGTGTGTGTTGTCCTTAGGTTAATTTAACTTAGTTTAAGTAGTTTGTAAGACTAGGGACAGATGACCAGGCCGGGCGCGGTGGCCGAGGAGACTGAGGCGCTCCAGTCACGGTCTGCATGGCCACTACGGTCGGGGGTTCGAATCCCCCCTCGGGCATGGATATTTGTGCCGTCCTAGTTCGTAAGTAGTTCATAAGTAGTTTGTAAGTTTAGGGGCTGCTGACCCCGTAGTTAAGTCCCATAGACTATACAAACATTTGAACATTTTGAACAGATGACCAACGTAGTTTGGTCCCATAGGATTACAAACATTTGAACATTTTTGAACTGAATTTGACGTTAGAAGGCCAACCACCAAATGGTCCAAAGGCAATACAATGAGTGCTCGCATTAACGAACTGTCATTCAGAAGATGAATTATTGTGTTACGATTTGCACTCTTCTGGACAAAACGTGCTACTTGCTGGTGAAGTAGAAATGCATTTCGTGGTCAAACAAGAATTGACGTAGGAAAACTGAAGCTTGTTAAAAGCTTAATGTTATTTCTCAGACTTAAATATCGAAATAAAATACCGGTATTACATCCGTTACAATGGGCAAATAACACATTTACTACGAGAGTGTAAACCAAACTTTCTAATCTGTTTCTTGGGTATCCTAGGCAATCAGAGTAACAGTTCCACTCCCCTTGTGCTCGGCTTACGAAAAGAGACAGTGGTTTTAAGCAACTGAAATCGTATTAAGTTCCATATTTACATTTTCCGATATTGGATTCGAAATGTTGAAATGTTTGTAAATGTAAGGGACTTAATTTCTGCGGTTAGTCCCTAGGCTTACAAACTACTTCACTTATGCTAGGGAGAAGACATAGAGGTCACAGAAGACACACGCAGTCACGCGCGAGGGAGGACTCCAGCACCGGCGCGCTGCGCAGTACGACTGCGGCAGGCGGCGGCGATATTGGATTGATGACGGTTAATGGCCTAACAACCGGACGCGGCGGCAGCAATCACGCCACCTCGCCGTACTGCTGTGTCACGTACCGTGTGACCCATCCGGTGTCTTAACAGCTCTCCGCGGAGCAGGCTCGCAGACCGCTCGGCTACTCCCCCGTGGCTCAAATTCAGTAGAGGGCCTGTGCGTTAAGAGTGTCACCTAATGACTGTTCTGCAGGTTTTTCGAGGAAAATGAGTAGTCCAGATGAGGAGCGACTCTTGCGTATTTTATCACTACAGTGTAATAGCAGAAAAAGGACGTTATCGGGTACACACGACTTATGGAAAAAGAGAAAAACTTGGAGAATAACACCGCCTTTCTCGGGCACTCTAGTAACATAAAGCGAGATTTCTTTGTTTATGTCCGCTTGTCAAGAAAAGGTGAAGAGGAACTACGTGACCTAATGCAACAGAGCACTGAGGTCAGCACGAACTGGGAGAAGACCTATCGAAAAAAAGAAAAATAAATAATACCAAAATTAAAATAAAATAAAAGGCGAGATATTAACCGTTTATTCGAGATAAGTTAAAAGTATACTCACGAGTATGGTATATGAACAGTAATTTATTTCAATAGTTCAGGTAACATTAGAAACATAAGAATAAGAAGCATACATTACAAACATTAGTTATTATATGTGTATTTTCCTACGGTTTCAATCAAGCGTTCCATTTCGACTCACATCTTGAAAATACCTCTCGACGTATTAAAGTAGATCCCTGGGCCGCTCGATAATTTCGTAATTTTATACAATCGTATTGTCTGCCGCCACGTCCAAACCACTCTCTGCGAAAGACTGCCTCGTATGTGGGAGGACTGATCCGGCGCTGTAAGATACAAAATGTACAGCGCGGCGGGCAGGCCGCGTCCTGTGTGCGCGAGCCTTAATGGTATCTTTGCGAAGGTTGCAACAGAGTACTGTCTCCGTTCTTGTAGGCCTACTGCTCGAGCTTGTACTCGACTTTCGACTTCTGGTATGAAACGTCTAAACAGAAACGCCCTGAAACATGTTATGGCCTGGTAAATATTTTCGTGACATGCCCTGGGTGATCTCGTCCTTAAAATGTATGAAAACCATAGGGACCAAGACTTACAAATACTTTAACTTACACTAAGGACAACGCGCGCGCGCACGCACACACACACACACACGAGGACTCGAACCTACGGCCGGAGCCTTATGCCGCGCGACACCTCGTCTTTCTGGAAGGCACAATGGATCTACACAAGTATGCCTGTAACCTTGTGGGCCGTGTTCAGCCCTTATGTATATTACTTTTCCTCAGCACGATGGTATCTACCAGTAGGACAATGCAACGTGTCACAAAGCTAGCAATGTACGTGGTAGTTCGGAGACCGCTAGGATCCGTTTACCGTACTCCCCTGCCACCACACTCCCCAGATTTAAAATCAATCAATAGTTTGAGGGACTATCTCGGCCGGGCTGTTCGAGCAACGTATCCTCAACCGAGAAACTGTCGACGGCATGGCCGTACACCCCTACCTGTATTGCAGAAGCTCTCTCTCTCTCTCTCTCTCGATCTCTCTGTCTGTCTTCTGCACGTCTCTCACCGATCCTCGCTACAAAATCTAGTTATTCAGACTTTTGATGTTCGGAGGTTCGAATCCTCAATCGGGCATGGATGTGTGTGTTGTCCTTAGTTTAGTTTAACTTAGTTTAAGTAGTCTGTAAGACTACGGACTGATGACCAACGTAGTTTGGCCCCATAGAATTACAAACATTTGAACGTTCAGAATTTCATCATTTTTTCGATTTTCGTCCTTAGTGGAATATGAAATTAGTGGAGGTGTATTGCCGTCTTTAGCAACTAAATGGAATGCGTTTTTTTGTGTGCCATACGCGTTTTGCTTCTTTATTTGTGATTCATCATCAGTGGCGGTTTTCTGTGTTATTCCATGTGTGTCTTCATGGAGATGTTTGTGAGATCTTCAGATGGATTCGGTATTTTCGTTCTTGATGAAAACCCTTGCATCACCACTTCACTGTGTACTCGATTTTGATTGTAAACAAACGTTCAAAAACGAGTATACAGTGAAGTGGTGATGCAAGGGTTTTCATCAAGAACGAAAATACCGAATCCATCTAAATACCTCACAAACATCTCCATGAAGACACACATGGAATAACACAGAAAACCGCCACTGATGATGCTTCACAAATAAAGAAGCGAAACGCGTATGGCACACAAAAATAAACGCCTTTCATTTAGTTGCTAAACACGGTAATACACCTCCACCAATTTAGAATTTCGGTTCAAGGAATTCATTTATCGACTAGAAACAGTGATTTAGTAATAGTTACTTCAATTCTCATAGTTTTTTGGTTTTTGATTCTTTCGAGATCTGGTGGGAGGTGGTTGCAAATAATTCAACATGTTCAAATGTTTGTAAATCTATAGGACTTAACTACTGTGGTTCTCAGTCGCTAGCCTTACAAAGTACTTAAACTAGCCCAAGAAAACACAAACAGACACACACACACACACACACACACACACACACACACACACACACACACACATATGCTCGAGGGAAGACTCGAACCTCCGAGGGAAGCAAACGCGCGTTCCGCGTAAATTTTTATACCCATATACTTAACCCCATTAGCATATAATTTTGTGTTGCGAGCTATAATTAGTAGGTGGCTTATGTCTCTGGTGTCACGTGTGTGGCAGTTTGCATTTCTGTGGAGAGATTCCTAGTGGGCGCGGTGGAATGGCTGAGCGCTCTAAGAGGCCTTGCTGCGGTTGCTCACCGTCGGAGGTTCGAGTCCTCCCTCGGACGTGCGCGCGCGCGTGTGTGTGTGTGTGTGTGTGTGTGTGTGTGTTTTTTTTTTTCTTTGGCATAAGTTAGTTTAAGTAGTTTGTAAGCCTAAGGACTGATAACCGCAGCAGTTAAGTCCCTTAGATTTACAGACATTTGAATATTTTTTATTCCAAGTGGTGAACTGTAAAACAAACCGTATAGGTACGCACCTCTGCAGAAGTTTAAGAGTCAGCCAACTGCTTAGAACATGGATTTTATGATGCCAGAAAAAGCTGAAGCATTATAAATAATAAATGAAATGTATTTTCAGGAATTCCTGACCACTTTCTAGCAAATAATCTGTCTCAAGGAAGACCAGGCTCTCTCTTCACTGAGTTTGGAGAGATACCAATTTCCTACAGGCAGCTTCTCCTTGTGGTGAGAGAAACGTATTAGATTTATTTGGTCGCCTACGACAGAGATGTTCTGATTTTACTATTGATCGCCACTTATACAGTGATATTTCAGTAACCCACACATATATAATTCCAGTTCCAAAGAAAGCAGTTGCTAACTGGTGTGAATATTATCAAACTCTCTGTTTAATAAGTGATGGTTGCAAAATAAAATGAAAAAAGAGGTACCTTTCGACATTTTGAAGTTTCCAGATCGCCCCCCCCCCCCTTCCTCCAAAAAAGACACATTGCACAGTACACACTTTTGGGTAAAGTCACCTTGTCGGAGGATGTCGCTAGTGCCTTTCACTAAAGACAGTTATATAAATTATAATAATTTGGTTAAGATTGCCTTAGGGCAGTAGCACAACGCGTTTACAAAAGTCACATTATAGTTGATTATAAGAGGTAATCTGTCTTAAGCTGACTGCAATTAAGAGATTTATTTTACACCAGACGCGTTTCGCTTTTTTATTTTAAAAGCATCTTCTGTGACCTGTAAATGATACAAAGGTTTGTACAGTTCGTTTTCGATAGATTAAAAACAGTTTTTGAAAAACATTTTGCACGTTAGGCCTAAGTGTTTTTAACTTAATATTCGGTCTACTCACGGTGTTGATGTCTCTTCTTTACATGTTACTACTGTTTCTCCGTCTTGTTGGCTGGAGTTCGTTTTTTCCTGGCGTGTGTTTCAGGGCTGTGTACAGCACTTTTCGTGTGTTTTTGTTTCGTTTCTTCCTTTTCATCCCAGCACATTACATCACTTCACTTTTTGAAATGTATACAGATTAAATATCACCTGTTATAAGTGCAATGCCTGTCTGTTTATTTATCATTTCACTACAGACAGGCATTGCACTTATACCATGTGATATGTAATCTCCAGCCAACAAGACGGAAAAACAGTAATAACATGTAAAGAAGAGACATCAACACCGTGAGTAGACCGCATATTAAGTTAAAAACACTTAGGCCTAAAGTGCAAAATGTTTTTTAAAAACTGTTTTTAATCTATTTATCGAACACAAACTGTACAAACCTTTGTATCATTTACAGACCACAGAAGATGCTTTTAAAATAAAAAAGAGAAACACGTCTGGTGTAAAATAAATCTCTTAATTGCAGTCAGCGTAAGACAGATTACCTCTTATAATCAATTTTAACAGCTGCTGCGGAATATGGCCACACAACCAAACACATATTATTTGACTGATGTGTATTCTAACTACACTTTGGACTAGATTTACAAAAAAACACTATTGACAGCAGGGTTATTGATGAAATAGAATATTTCTCTGTATAAGTCTTTTCACACTCTTATGATGGACATCTAGGAGGTTCTGTTTGGTACGTGATTGTATGTTGTTCTGGTGTCAAAATTACGTTAAGGTGATTTAATAGTGAGATTTTGCAGGTTTGGGCAACCCATTACGAAATGTGATATTTTCAATACCGATTATTCTGTAGTAAGCTTGACAGAAACACTTATTTCAAGATAATACATAATATTCACGATCTGAAACACGAGATTCTATTTCGTATTCACGAAAAAGAGACATCCTGTCCATTCGTTGTTCTTCGACATATCCCTAAGTGAGACAACATTTTTCAAGTGTTCAATAACTCCCCATTAATTACTGTTCGTTAAAAATTTAAAATAATTCTGTTATGAAGGACTAGAATAATTGAGGTGAACACGATTAGAAAGCAATATGTGTTTCGAAGGGGCGGTCTGGTCATATATGGGTCCACAGCATCCAAACATTCTGTAAAAGTAAACTTTGCCCCTATTAGGCTGGACGAGTAAATGACATAACTGTACAGCCGACTGTGTACAGACACACCTTCCTTACACAAAATATGGTTGCTTCAGAGGCACAGAGATTAGCGACAGAACGAACTGAGACTTTGATTATAGTACCGCAAACAACGACATCATTGCTTTACGAAATAGTGGAAGTTTACCGGCTTGGGTAAGCTTCGTTTACCAATTCATTTCGCTGCCTGGCGGCATGTCTACCAACGTACGTGCTAACGACGCATTAATGGCTCTTTAGTGCGCATCGCGCACTAACATACCTGCAGGACGCAAAATCTACGCAAAGTTACGAACCAACGTACTTGATAATGTTAGAGCAGTTGGAAGAAATTCATTGAACACAAAAGAGCACCTACGCACCTACATCCGTACAATGAAATAAGATAGCCGTACTTACAAATGCCGCGGTGGAGTAGCCGAGCGGTCTAAAGCGTCTCGCTGCGGAGCGCGCGGTTGCTCGCCGTGGAGATTCCAGTCCTCCCTGGGGCATGGGTATGTGTGTTTGTCCGTAGGTTAGTTTACCTAGGTTTAAGTAGTTTGTAAGCTACGGACTGATGACCACGTAGTTTGGTACGATAGATTTACAGACACATACTTACAAATATAACAGGCGAGTCCTCATATCAAAACTAGAATCCAAGGACAGCTCCACGTTTTGAGTTGTTTCGGAAACAAAAACCGAGATTTACGGAACGCATTAGGAGAAACAGGCAGTGGAATTATACAGTAAACCATGGTAGTCTCGGCCTCCGAATTCAGACGCTCATAAGTACATAAATATATGTCATCACAATATGGCACTTTCAGCTTTCGAACTACACTCCTTCGTTTTTTGACAAAAAGATTATGTGTATGGTCTTATTACGGCTTATAGACATTTGAATAGCGCACAGACTTCACAGAAGCGTCCTAGGTGTCCCCTCTCGTACATGTTTAGCTAAATAAATATTTGTCGCCGCAATATCCCATTCTCATCATACACAATGTATCAATTCTTAAGTATTTCTAGGAAAAAAAACATCCTAAGAAAATCCATCCTAAGATGAGATTCCATTATCAGGATTGTTGTGCTCCAAGAGCACAGAATGACTTTTATAACAAGTATAATTGGCAGCATCGGCTTTAAAAACTAGCTTTTCTTCCCAGCCGATCGATCGGTGGTGCATCTGAATAAAATATAAAAATCACAATCAAAGCTATGTACAAAAATGAATAAATTACCATTCATAATGAGCAAAATTCTATGCTACTATTATCAAAAACTGTACTTTTATTTTCCTAATATGGCGTGAAATCGTTTGAGATATTACCGTTTCATGTTCCTCTTAGAGTGAACAACTTTTATTGCAACTTTTTTTAATCCGATTTGTATTTTTCCAAATATTTCGAAAAAACTGTTTTAATTTCTTCACCCTGTATACTCAACTGAATATCGTACAAATTTTACGGGAGCGTTCTCGGCGTCCACATTCGGACGTCCAAATCTTAATAAATATTCGTCCTCGCATTCTGCACTTCCAGTGTACGTGTGCTGCCCTTCTTTAGTTTCGTGACGAAAAATATACGTAGTTGTACGGTCCAATTACGATATACAGGCAACTCAATACCGCTCAAAATTCACGGCAACGTTCTCGGCGAAGATCGTTGAACTTCAGTAGCTTAATAAATATCCGTCGTTCCATAATGGCACTTTCACTATACAGAATATATTCTTTCCTTAATATTTCAGCAAAAAATGAACTTATTTCTATGATCCGATTACGATATATAGACGACTAAACACCTCACAATTTACATGACAACGGCATTAGTGTCGAATTTCGGACGTACATATCTAAATAAATTATTCGTCGTCGCATTATGACACCTTTAGCATAGACAGTATATCCGTTCGTTATTATTGTAACACGAAACGAACCTAGTACTATGCTCCCATTGCGATGTATAGGTAACTGAATATTGCGAATATTTCACGATGGTGTTCTTGGTGGCTACATTCGTACGTTCGAGGTTTAATAAATATTTCTCGTTCATTTATGGTCCATTCAGCATACACAGTATATCCCGTCGTAAATATTGTCATACAAATGAACCTATTTCTACAGTCAAATTACGGTATATAAGCAACTGAATTATGTTGTTCTCGGCAACGATCTTGAGGTCCATATTCGGACATATTTTGCAGTTACGACCTACAGGCAAATGAATACCGCATATCCTTCTCGGCAGCTCTCACGTGTCCTATTTCGGATGTCCATAGCTAAATAAATAAAAGTCGTTGCATTATGGCACTGTCGCCATACACAGAATATACCTTCCTTACTATTGCGGCGAAAAATGAACTTCGTTATATGATCAAATTACGATATATGAGGACCCCAGAGGTCAAGGGGTCTAAGCGACATTTTTGAAAAAAAAAAAGTTTAGTATAGGAATGGGACTTGATATTACTAATCTATTTGCTGATAAAAGAGTTCCTAGTGATTTTATTGACAGTATGTGCCATGTAGCGTGATACCCCTTGACTGCTTGGTAGTTTCTAGTTGCGCGTTGGCGCACAAGGGGTCCAATATCACTAGGTCCCATTTACCATCAAATTGTGCACTAGATTCCGCGCGTAGAAACAGATATCAGTGCTATTGTAAAAGCGTCTGCAAAACCTTTTCTCTAAAAACGCTTGACATATCTAACATAAGGATGAGAAACGTTAGCATTAACAAAAAATCAAACACATATGGTATTTCCCCACGTGACAAACGGGGAAGGAAGGAGCCTCCAAATAAAATTCCAGCAAACAGAATTGCAATAATCAAGGAACATATAAGAAAATTCCCGATGTACTCAAGTCATTAGAATAGAGCAAAAGCTCCAAATCGAAAGTACTTACATTCAAACTTAAGTGTGGCAATGATGTATAAAATGTATGACATATTTCGCCACAAAGACAAAAAAGTGAAACCTGAAAGTGAAAGTTTTTACAGACATATATTCAAGACAGAGTTTAACCTAAGCTTTCACAGACTTCATACCGATACCTGTGTAACTTGTGACAGGTTGCAGATGAAAATTGTACATAGTACGCCTAATGAACAAAAGGCAGCTGAAGTTAAAAAAGAATTTCATCTCAGGAAGGCAGAAGCATCAAAAGAAGCCAAAAGATAATGCAAGGAATTAAAGGACAACTATGTTGCAATATTCATTGATATTCAAAAGATGATGCCGACACCACATATCACCAACTCCGAAGCTTTCTATATGCGACAGTTGTGGACATACAACCTCAGTATTCACAACTTAACCAGTGGTACTGCCCATGTGTTTATGTGGCAAGAGTGACAGGCAAGTAGGGGTTGCCAGGAGATAGCACCGTGCCTGCTAACATATATCCAGAGTCTTCCTCCCATTGTGAAGCACATCTCAGCCTTTAGTGACTACTGTGGAGGCCAGAACAAGAGACATATAATAGTAAAGTTTTGGTGTTATATTGTTAGGGACACCCCAAATTGAAACATTTGATCACTATTTCCTTACTTCTGGACATTCATACAATGAATTCGATCAGGACTTCGGAATATTGAACTTAAAAGAAAGAATAATCAACGTGACATTTATATACCGGAAGACTGGATGAATCTGGCTGCCACAGCAAGTCGAAAATTTTGAGAAGGCAAACCCAAATACCCTTTTTTATAAGACATCATCAGATGAAGGTATTCTGCCTTATCAGAAATTGCCAATGAAAAAACAACGAACGGGAAGAATGCCCAAACAACTTCCGAGTCTTCAATCCATTGCTGTGAAGCCAAAGCTAAAATACAAGAAATATGAAGACCTGATGGAACGTCTGCAATTTGTGCCACCGGTACACCAGCAATTTTATAAACGTTTATCCCACGAAACAAAGGATGGTGCACCATTTTCTCCTAGTACTCATGTGGATGATGATGATTATGATGTCGCTACTGACCTGGCTAACAACATCTATGACACAGTTGATGATTCTGATACATGTTGATAAGGGTTAAACTCGAAATTTTTCATTTCTTAAATCAGTCAGTACACTATTGCTGCAATACTGTATCCTGTTATAACAATAATGGTTGTTATTTTGATTAGGTACTCTGAGCGTTATCATTTTATTCTATTTTCAGTAAGAGGTAAAGGGATCTAAGTGCGGATTGTTCATTATTTATACATATCAACTATAAACCGGATGTTATACTTATTTATTACCATTGGTAATAAAAAGCTAAGGACCCGAGTATTCGTCTGAAATTTTCTAAACGGTGAAATTCTCATTTTCCCTCTTACGAAAACTGTTGAACTTTGACTTCAGTTTTCTCGAAACTATGATTTTGTCACTTAGACTCCCTGACCTCTGGGGGCGTCATATAAGAAACTGAATACTGCATATAGCTCACTTCAGCATTCTCAGCATTCAGTTTCGGACGTACTTTTGTAAACAAATACTCGCCATCCATTTACGAGAAATTCACTATAAACATAATATCCCTTCCTTGGTGTTTCGACAAAAAATGAACCTAGTTCTGTGCTCCAATGAATGTATATATTCTACAGAATAGCGTACGGTACTAATTTTAAAGCAGCGTTATCGGTGGACACATTTGGGCGTCCATAGCTTAATAAATATTTCTCGGTGCATTGTGTCACTTCCAGCATACACTGTATAACCCACCCATTGTTTTGTGACGGAATATGAAAATACATCTATGATCGATTTATGATGTATTGGGAACTTAATGCCCACACTTTTCACAGCAGCATCCTTATTAGCGACTAACGCTTGTTCGTAACGAAGTAAATTTTCGTCGTGGTGTTATGGCACTTTCAGAATACACACAATATTCATTCCTTGGGTTTTCGACGAGAAATAATTCTAGTTCTATGACCAGTTATGGTGAATATGCAACTAAATACCACTACAATTTTCACAGCATCACTCTCTGTGTCCAATTACGAACGCCAATAGCTAAATAAATATTTGCTGTCACAGGATAGGACTTTCAGCATACTCTATATATCTGTTTCTTACTATTGAGGCAGAAAATGAACCGCGTTATATGGTTCTATTATGATGAATAGGCAGCTGAATAAAGCACCTCAGCCTCCTGGGCGTCCACATTTGGACGTCCATAACTTAATAAATATTCGATACTATATTACGGCAGTTTCATTTACGACAAAAATTTACTTACTTAGTATTTCGACGAAAAATAAACCGTGATTTAACGAAAAATTACGACATATAGAAAACTGAATAGTTCACAAATTCCATGGCATTACCCGGCGTCGAATCTCGGTTGTTCATAGCTTAATACACATTGCACGCTCTGTTAAGTCACTTTCAGCATACATGATGTATCCCTTCCTTAGTTTTGCGACTAAAATTGAACCGATTTTCTATGGTACCATTGCGATAAAAAAGGCAACTGAATATAGCACAAATTTCATAGCCGCGATCTCGGTGCTCACCTTGAAACGTCCATAAGGAAATAAATATTCGCCATTTCATTATGACTCTTTTTATCGTGTACAGTATATCCCTTCCTTTGTATATAGGCAACAGAATACCAGACATATTTTACCGCAGGATGCTCAGCATCCACATTCTGACGGCCATAGCTTAATAAAAATTCGTAGCTCCATTATGGCACTTTCAGCATACACAGTATATCCCTTCCTTAGTATTTACACAAAAAATGAATCTAGGTCTGTGCTCCAATGAAGATATATATTCTACTGAATAGCACACGGTACTAATTTTAAAGTAACGTTATCGGAGGACACATAGTTATGTTGTCCATTGTCGGATGTCCATACCTAAATATATATTCGTCGTCGCATTATGACACATTCAGCATATACAGTATATCCCTTCCTAAGTATTGCACTAAAACTGAACCTATTTCTATGGCCCAATTAAGATTATAGGTAACTTAATAAGGCACAAATTACGCAGCAGCGTTCTGGGAATACAGATATGGATGTTCATAGTTTAATAAATTTTTGTCCTTGCATTATGTTACTTTGAATATACACCAACTATTTCGTACTTAATTTTCTGGTGAGAAATAAAGCTAGTTCTGTGACCATTTAGCGTATGTAGGCAACTGGATACCACAAAAATTTCACAGCAACGTTCTGTGTCCATTTTCGGATGTTCACATCTAAATATTCACTTGCACTTTCAGCATACACAGTGTATCCCTTTCTAACTGGTGTTGCGAAAAATGAACTATCCACAATTGTCGCAGTACGATATATATGCAACTAAATATTGTACAAACTTCACTGCCGCGCGAAAGTGGCCGCCTTGCTGCAGAATGCGCATCTGATCCCTGTCAGAGGTTAGAGTCCTCCGTCGGACATGCGCACGCGCGCGCGTTTGTGTTTGTGTGTGTGTTGTCCTTAGCATAAGTTAGTTTAAGTAGTTTTTAAGTCCAGGGACTGATGACGACTGCAGTGTGGTTCATAGCTTTACAAACATATAAAACTTCACTGTAACGGTGTCGGGCCGCGCGGGAATATCTGAGCGGTCTGGAGCGCCACGTTACGGATCGCGCGGCCTACTGCGTCGGAGGTTCGAATACTCCCTCAGGCATGGTTGTGTGTGTTGTCCTTAGGTTAGTTTAACTTAGTTTAAGTAGATTGTAAGACTAGGGACTTATGACCAACGTAGTTTGGTCCCATAGAATTACAAACAAACAAACTGTGTCTGCGTCAACATTCGGCCAGCCATAACTTAATAAATATTAATTTTAGCATTATGACACTTTCGGCGTAATCAGTAAATCCCGTCCGAAGTACTGAGACAAAAAATGAACCTACTTCTATAGTCTAATTACGATAGCAACTGAATAGCGCAAAAAATTACACAGCAGTAATCTCTCCATCGAATTACTGGTTTCCAAAGCTCAATGACTAATTTTCGCTGTATTATGGTACACAATATAACCCTTCCTTAGTGTTCAACAAAAAATGAACTTAGCTTATATGCTATTAAATTACAGTATTAAATTACATGTCAGCATTCTTGGCAATCACTTTTGAATGACCCTAGAGAAATAAAAATTCGTCGTTTAATTATGACATTTTCTGGGTACGTAGTATATCCAGTGCTTTGTTTTCACATGAAAAATGACACTACATCAGTAGTCGGATTACGATAGTGAAATAAAATTACATATTATTCAGGGCAGAGTCGTTTGCATCGTTTTCAAGCGCCCATAGTTAAATAAATATTCCTCGTCTTATTATGACACTTTCAGCACACACGATATACCTCTTCTGTAGTATTTAATAAAAATAAACCTTGTTATTACTATATATAGGCAAGTGAATACCGCACAGATTTCACAGCACAGTTCTCGGCGGAATTTTCCTCTGTCCATATCTTAATAAATGTTCGTAGTTGCATTATGGCTCTTTCCGCAAGCAAGGAATATGCCTTCCTTAGTATTTCGACAAAAATGAACATAGTTCTATGGTTCATATTCATCACTTTCTTGATTTGCAGCTCTTCTTCCGTGTTTGCAGTATAAATTACTGGGTATGAGGTCCGCCTGATATGCAAAACACTGTGGTCATGACCACAAAATGTAAATTAAGGTAAAAAACCAAAATAAGACTGACGACTTTTTTAGGCCTAAATTTACAACTAGCACAATAGTAAAATATATGTAATTTGTTTTTCACAGCATGAAATAAATATAAAGCCCACTGATAATGGCACAGAGGTGCTGAAACTAGTTTGGGTGTAAAAAAAAAAAAAAAAAAAAAAAAAAAAAAACAAACAGTGTTTTGCATATCAGGCGGACCTCATACCCAGTAATTCTATGGTTCAATTATATAGGCAAGTGAATACCGCACTGTTTTCACGGCAGCGTCTTCGGTGGCCACTTTCGGACATCCGTAGCTTAATAAAAATTCCTCGTTGCATTTGACACTTTCAGCATACATAATAATATTTCTTTCATTGTGTTGTGACGAAAAATGAAAATACGTCTATGATCGGATTACGATATGCACACACTTTTCACTACAGCGTCCTTAGCGTCCACCATATGTTGCCATTTTTCGAATATATATACCTAAATAAATATTCGCCGTTGCATTACGACACTTTGAATATACTCAGTATATCCATTCCTCAGTTTTATGTCGAGAAATGAACCGAGTTATATGGCCCAATTACGATATATAGGCAACTTAATAACGCACAAACAAGGCAGCGTTCTCAACGTTCATTTTATGACGTCCATAGCTTAATAAATATTCGTCATTGCATTGTGGCACTCTCACCAATAAAAAGCAAATCCCCAATTACGATGTATAGGCTACTGAATACCACGTAAATTTCATGGCTGCGTTCTCGGCGACCACATTCAGACTTCCACAGCTTAATAAATATTTCTCGTTCCATTATGGCTGTACCTGTAGGCACAGTGTTTCCGCGATTTAGTTTTCTGACGAAAAATGAACCGAATTCTATAATCCACTTATCAAAATATGTACTTCGATTTTCCTATCTTACATGTATTTGTTTGAGGTACTACCGTTATCGTACAAAATTTCAACTCATTCTAATTTTTCTCGATTACATCGCCATTTATCAGGAAACGAAATATCAGAAAGTTGATATTTCATGCAGAAACCAAGTACGCAATAAAAAATTAGGGGTTCCCATTTAGGAATTCAAAGTCACTCCTACTCCCACGATGGGGGTGGAGCAGGGAGTGGAGCTTCATGTTGCTTTTCCAAATAATCCGAAAAACTGTTAAGTGCCTCACCATATATATTCAACCAAATATCATACAAATTTTACGAGAGCCTTCTCGGCGTTAACATTTAACGCCCACGACTTAATAAATATTCGTCCTCGCATTCTGCACTTTCAGTATACACGTATTGCCCTTCTTTTGTTTTGTGACGAAATATGAACTTGGTTTGACGGTACAAATAGGTTAAAATAGGTTATATAGGCAACTGAATTGGGCACAGAAACCACGGCAGCGTTATCTGCGCCCACCTTTGATCGTCTATAGCTTAATAAATATTCGTCGTTCCATTATGGCACACAGAGAATACACAATAAATCCTTCCCTTAATATGTTGGCAAAAGATGAACCTAGTTCTATGATCCGATTATGATTTATAGATGACTAAACAGCTCACATATTACACGGCAATAGCCTTAGCGTCGAATTTCGAATGTCCATAGCTAAATGAATATTCATCGTTGCACTACCGTATTTTCATAATCCACAATATATCCCTTCCTTAATACCGCGACAAACGAATGGAATTTCTATGGTGCCATTACAATATCAAGGCATCTTAATACAACATCAATCCCGCGGGAATTTTCTGCGCTCACTTTAGACGTCCGTAGATAAATAAGTACTCGTCGTAGTGTTGTGACAACTTCATCATAGACAGTACATCAATTCCTTATTATTGTGACGCAAAACGAACTTAGTACTATGGTCCAATTACGATGTATAGGCAACCGAATACAGCACAAATTCCACAGCAGCGTTCTCGGCGCTCACTTAGGATATCCGTAAGGAAATAAATATTCTTCGTTTCCTTTTGACTCTTTAACCTAATACAATGTACCCCGCCTTTGTTTCGTGGCGAATAATGAACGTACATCTATAGTCGGATTACTGTATATAGGCAACGGTATATCGCACATATTTTACGGCAAGTTGCTTACCATGCACATTCTGATGGCCATAGCTTAATAAATATTCACACGGTACATTCATTTATTAGTATTACGACAAACGTGAACCTAGTTGTATATGTTAATTAAGATATAAAGGCATCTGAATACCGCTCCGATTTCTCGGCAACTTTTTTGGCCGTCATTATTCGGTCGTTCTTAAGTAAATAAGTATTCATCGTTGAATTTTGACACTCACAGCATACACAGTATATAGCTTCGTTAGATTTTTGGCGAAAAATGGATGTTTGTGCTGTGTTTAGTATAAGTTAGTTCATAAGTAGTTTGTAAGTTTAGGGACTGATGACCCTGCAGTTACGTCCCATAAGCTTTACAAGCATCTGAACATTTTTATATGACCAACTAAACACTACACATATCACAAGGTAGTGTCCTTAGCGTCAAAATTTGGACGTGCATACCTAAAAGGATATTCGTCGTCGCATTATGTCATTTTTAGCATACACAGTATTTCCCTTCTTAGTATTGAGCCAAAAAATTTATGGTCCAATTGTAATATAAAGGCAAGTAAATACTGCAGAAACATCATTGTAATGGTCTCGCCGTCATCATTCGGACATCCATAGCTTAATAAATATCAGTCTTTGCATGATGACACTTTCGGCGCACTTAGTAACTCCCGTGCTAAGTATTGCGACAAAAATGAACTTACTTGTATGGTCCATTTACGTCTGCAATTGAATAGCACACAAATTTTATGGTACAGATTTCGACGTGCAGTGTCGCACGACCACATCTCAATAAATACTCGTTGTTCCATTATGGCACTTTCAGCATACACACTCCTCCTTTAGTTGTGCGAGAAAAATGGACCTAGCTTCTATAGCCCCATTACAATATAAACACAGCTAAATACATTATTAATTTCAAGTCAATGTTCTCAGTGATAACCTTTGAATGTGCATAGAGAAGTAACTATTTGTATTTCGACAAAAATGAATCTTGTTGTATGTTCCAATTACGATAAATAGGCAAGTAAATACCGCAAATTTCATGGCACAGTTCTCAGCGGGAACTATCGGCCATCCATAGCTTAAACTATGTTCGCCATGGCAATAGGGCTCTTTCAGCATGCGCAGAATTTTTTCCTTTAGTATTTCGACTTTTACCTAGTTGTACAGTTCGAATCCGAAATATAGGCAAGTGAATACCGAACACAATTCTCGGCAGGATTATCGGTGGCAATTTCGAACGACCATAACTCAATAATTATTCCTCCTTGCATTTGACACTTCCAGTATACACCGTATATTATCTCTTGCTTTGTTTTGAGACAAAAATGAACAGAGTTTTATGACCCAATTACGATATATAGGCAACTTCATAACGCACAGATTTCAAGGCACGGTTCTCAACGTTCTTCTTCTGATGTCTATTGCTTAATAAATATTTGTCATTGCATTATGGCGCTCTCCCCATAAGCAGCATATCCCTGCCTTAGTATTGCAAGTAAACTGAACCTAGTTCTAGTGTCAAGTTACAATATATAGACAACTGAACACTGGACAAATTTCACAGCAGCGTCCTCAGCGGCTACGGTGTACGTCCATAGCATAATCAATATTCGTCTTTGCCTTACGGGGCTTTCTACATACACAGCATATCCCTTCCTTAGCATTTCGGAAAAAAAAAACTTAGAATTATAACGGAAAATGACCCAAGGTCCATGATCCAGTTACGATAAATAAGTTAGTGAATACAGTATATCCTTCTCGGCACAGATTCCGGCGACTCTTTTCGGATGTCAGCTTAAGAAATAATCCGCGTTGCATTTGGAACTCTGAGCAAACACAGTATTTCCCTACTTGACCTATGGTCCACTTATGTCACCTACGTCACTGAATTCTGTACAACTATCACTGCAGCGTTCTCTTAGTCTACTTAAGGATGTCCATACGTAAATAAATATTATTCACTGCATAACGGCATTCTCAACATAAACAACATATCCCTTCCCTAGTTTTGCAATAAAAAATATACCTAGCTGTATTACCAATTTACAACGTCTAGGCAATTGAATACCGTAAAAATTTCACTGCGGAGTTATCAGCGTCCACGTTGCTACGTTCATAGCTTAATAAATATTCGTCGTCGCCTCACAACGCTTTCTGCACATACAATATATTCCTTCCTTAGTAATTCGGAAAAAAATATGCTAGTTCTATGGTCTAATTACGATGTATAGGCTACTGAATACCGTACACATTTCATGGACACGCTTTCGGCGGCCACATACAGACGGCCATAGTGTAATAAATAAATCTCGTGGGATTATGGCACTATCAGCAGAGGCAGTGATTTAGTGGACTAGTTTTCTGACGAAAAAGGATCCGAATTTTACAGTTGTGTTATCAAACATTTTACTGCGATTTTCCTAAACTGATATGTATTTGTTTGAGAGATAACAGTGTTTCAATAATTTTCAACTCATTTTCAGTTTTGCCGATTACATCGCCATCTATCATGAAACGAAGAAAAAGGATTTTTTGATTTTAATGGAGCGTAGGGTTTTAGGGTATATTCAGATTCTTAAGCGTCCAAAGAGGGTAGGTTTTTTTGATATTCCTCAGCCTTTTAGTGATGCTATTAAATTGAACTGTAAGGAACAACCTTTTCCTTTTATGTCAAATTATTTTTTATATTATTTTTCTCCTGTTTTTGATTTAATAATTTCTTTGTTCGTTTGAGTTACTTTTCCTTATATAACTTATATATGTTCTTTTCCTTATGGTTTTTTCTTTGTTGTACTGGATTAAGTGTTTATACATTAATAATTACTGGTTGATTCTCTAATTCAAATTATGTATTATTGTGTTCTTTGCGTTCTGTTGCTCAAACTATTTCTTATGAGTTTAGATTGGCTTTAATTTTATTATCATCAATTATTTTACTTGGGAGTTTTAATTAATTTGATTTTATAATTTTTGAGGTTTATTGTTGATTTATTATTTTTTCTTTCCCTTTAGTTGTATCTTTTTTTGGTTCTTGTTTGGCGGAAACTAACCGGACTCTGTTTGATTTTTCTGAAGGTGAGTCTGAGTTAGTTTCCAGTTTCAATATTGAGTATGGTGCTAGTGGTTTTACTTTAATTTTTATTGCAGAGTATTCTAGAATTATTTTTATGAGAATGTTACTTTCATTAATTTTTAGGTGGTGATTTTTATTCTTATAATATTTTATGTCTTTCTTTTATTTCTTATTTTTATTTGAATTCGTGGTACATTACCTCCTTTTCGTTATGATAGGCTTATATATTTGGCTTGAAAGTTATTTACCGTTATCTTTGATTTTTTTATTGTTTTATTGGTTTAAGGGTAATGTTTTTCAATTGTTTGGTTACATTTTTTAAGCATTTTTACAAGTTAATAGAAGAATTAAACTTTTGCTTTTATGTTTTCCAAACATTTGCTTTTCTTATGCTAATTAACTTTAAGTTTTAATGAGATTATCTCATATTTTTGCAGTATGAACGTTAATTAGGAAACATGAGAAGTAAATGGTTGTTAAAATTTGTCTTGTTGTATTATATTGGTCTTCTGCTAGTCGTTTTCCAATTCATGTTAGTAGACAAATTACAATCACTATTATTCAAAATAGAATTTGGTTTACTGCATAGAACTGATTTTCTCGGAATTTGGTTTTGTTATCAAGTGGTATAATTAATAAGATTCTAATTGATATTATTAGTGCAATAACCCCTCCTAATTTATTTAAGACTGTCAGTTTTTCAACAATTTTCAACTCAGTTTCAATTTTGTCGATTACATATATTTTTCCAAATATTCCGAAAAACTCTTAAGTGCCTCATCCTGTACATTCAACTGAATATCATAGAAATTTCACAGGAGCGTTTTCATGGCGTCCACATTCAACGTCCAAACCTTAATAGATGTTCGTCCCTACATTCTGCACTTTCAGTATACAAGTATTGCCCTCCTTCTGCACTGCGACGTATATCCAATTACGATATGTAGGCATCTGATACGATCTACCTTTAAACGACCTTAGCTTATAAATATTCGTCGTTCCATTATGGCATTTTAAACATACATAATATAATCTTACCGTACTATTGCGGCAAAAAAATGTACCTAGTTTTATGATTCAATTACGAGAAATTAATATTGCGGCAAAATGAATTTAGTTCTGTGATCTAATCACGATATATAGGTAACTAAACACCACACATATTACACGGCAACGGCCTTATCGTCGAATTTAGGACGTCCATAACTAAATAAATATTAGTCGTAGTATATGCAGTATGTCCTTAGTATTGAGACCAAAAACTAAACTAGTATATGGTCCAAACGGTATATATAAATAACTAATTGTCACATGTATTACAAGGCTGTGGTCTTAGCGTCGATATTCAGACGTCCATAGCAAAATCAATATTCGTCGTAGCATTATGGTAATTACATCAAACACAATAAATCTCTACCTTAGTACTGCGTCAAAAAATGAGCGGAGTTTCTAAGGTCCTTTTATAATAGAAAGGCATCTGAGTACAACATAAATCTCACGGGAATTTTCCGCGCTCACGTTCGGACGTCCATAAGTTAATAATAATAATACTGTCGTCGCATTACGGCACCTTGAGCATAGCCAGTATATCTGTTATTATTGTGACACAAAATCAACTTAGTGCTATAGTCCGATTTCGATAAATAGGCAACTGTATATCGCAAATATTTCATGGCAGTGTTCTCGACGGTCATGTTACGACGTTCATTGTTAAATAGATATATCGCTCGCTATGTTACGGCCCCTTCAGGATACAGTGTATCTCCCGTCGTAAGTATTGCCACAAAAATGAACCAATTTTTATAGTCCAGGTACGATATATGGTCAACTGAATCTATGTTCTTCTCGGCAACGATCGGAAGGACCATTTTCGGATGTATGTTGCTGTGTTCGGCAGTGTTCTCGGCAGTGTTCTCGTCGTCCAATTTTGGATGTCCATAGCTAAATAAATATACTTCGTTGTATTTTGCCACTGTCGCCATACACATGATATACGCCCCTTACTATTTCGGTGTAAATAAACACAGTTCTATGAACAAATTCCGATATATAGGCAACTGAGTACTGAATCTACTTCACGGCAACATTATTAACTTTCAGTTTCGGAAGTCGTTATGGAAATAAATATCGGTAATCCCTTTATGGCATTCACCATACACAAAAGAACCCTTCCATATTACTTCCACAAACATGAATCGAGTTCTGAATAACATACTCGTTTTAATGGAGCGTTATCGGCGGAAACATTCACACGTCCATAGCTTAGTAAGTATTTCCCGTCGCATGACGTCACTTTCAGAATACACACTATATCTCTTCCTTTGTTTGATCACGGAAAATGAAAATACGTCTATGAATGAATCATGATATATTGGCAATTTAATGCGCACACTTTTCTCAGCGCCATCCTCAGCGTCGACTATCGCTTGTCCGTAGCAATTTAAATATTTATCGTCGCATTATGGCACTTGCAGCATACACAGTATCTCTGTTTCTTACTGTTGCGAGAGAAAATGAACGTAGTTCTATGGTACACTTATTTCTGCGGCAGCGCCCTAAGCGTCCAAATACGGACGTCCATACCTAAATATTCGTCGTTGTGTTATGGGACGTTATGCACACCCAGTATACCCCTTTCTTACCAGCGTGACTAAAAGTAAACTTACTTTTATGGTCCAATTGCGATAAATAGGCAACCGTATAAAGAACAAATTTCAAAGCAGCATTCTCGGTGCTCACTCACTTCGGGATGTCAATAGGGAAATATTCGTCGTTGCATTATGACTCTTTCACTGTACTCAGTATACCCCTTCCTTTGTTTTGTGACGAATAATGAACGTCAGCTATTGTCGGATTACGGTATATTGAAAAATGTATACGACACATATTCTACGGCAGTTTGCTCAGCTTAGCTTAAAAATATTCGTGGTTACACTATGGCACTTTCAACATATACGGTATAACCATTTATTAGTACTACGACAGAAATGAACATACTTGTACGGCTCATATTTCTTTCAACATTCTCGGAGTCAATATTCGGTCGTCCTTACCTAAATAAATATTCGTCGTTGCATTTTGTCACATTGAGCACACACAATATACCCTTCCCTTAATATGTCGGCAAAAAATTAATTTAGTTCTTTGATCTGATTACGATAATATAGACGACTAAACACCACACATATTACACGGCAACGGCCTTAGCATCGAATTTCGGACGTCCATAGCTAAATAAATGTCATCGCATACCCAGTATGTCCCTTCCTTAGTACTGAGACAAAAAATTAACCTGGAACAAGGTTGCAAACTGTATAAATAGTTGACTAAATGTCGCACGTATTACACGGCAGCGGCCTGAGCATCGACATTCGATCGTCCATACCTAAATATATATTCGTCGTTGCATTTCGATACTTTCATCATTTTCAGTATATCAGTTTCTTAGTACTGCGACAAAAAATGAGCGGAGTTTCTATGGCTCCCATCACAATAGACAGGCATCTGAATACAGCATAAATCTCATGGGAGTTTCCCATGCTCACTTTCGGACGTCCGTAGGTAAATAAATATTCGTCGTCGTATTATGACACCTTGGGCATAGACAGTATATCTGTTTCTTATTATGGTGACGCAAAACAAACCTATTATGGTCTAATTACGAGATATAGGCAACTGAATACCGCCTTTCCTCGGCAGTGTTTCTCGGCGGCTACATTTCAACGATCATCGTTTTAAAATATTACTCGTTGCTTTATGGCTCATTCAAGATAGACAGTGTCTCTCGTCGTAAGTAAAGTCACAACAATTGACTTATTTTTATAGTACAATTACGATATATGAGCAAGTGAATTTGTGTCCAATGTTCTTGGTGTCAAAGTGCAACGTGTATTGCTGTTACGAAATATAGGCAAATGAATATAACTTGTCCGTGTCGGGAGCGTTTTCATCATCTAATTTAAGATATCCATAGTTTCATCAATTTTCGGCGTTGCATTACGGATCTTGCAGCATATACAGGATCACATCCTAAGAATTACGGCAAAATATAAAGATATTTATATGGCCCAATTGCGATATATCAGCAACTGAATACATGTTGTTCTTGGCACGTTCTTGTCGTCAAATTTCACATGTCCATAGAGAAATAAATACACATCGTTGCATTATGGCACTGTCACCACACACAAAATACACCTTCGTTACAATTTAATCGTAAGAGGAACATAGTTATATGATAAAATTACGATATATAGGCAACTGAATACTACATATAACTAACAGCAGCATTCTCCACGTTTAGTATCGGACGTCCATAGGGTAATAAATATTCGTCATCGCTTGATGACACATTCATCATACACAGAATATTCCTTCCTTAGTATTTCGACAAAAATCTAGTTCTGTACTCCTATGCTCTACTGAATACCATACTAATTTTTAGTGACCGTTATCTGGGGGCGCATTCAAAAGTCTATAGCTTAATAAATATTTAGCGTTGCATTACGAGACTTTCAGCATACAGAGTATTTACCATTATTTGTTTTATGACGCGAAATGAAAATACATCTCTGATCGGAGTGTAATGTTTTGGCAACTTAATGTGCACAATTTTCACTACACTACACTCAGTGTCGTCTATCGCAGGTCCGTAGCAAAGTAAATATTCATCATCGCTTGATGACACATTTCTCATACACAGAATATCCTTTCCTTAGTATTGCGACAAAAAAAAAAATGAATCTAGCTTCTATGGTCCCATTATAATATAAAAGCAACTGAATAGAGCACAAATTTATTATCAGCGTTCTTGGCGCTTACTTCTGGATGTCAAGAGGAAAATAAATATTCCTCGTTGCATTATGACTCTTTCACTGGACACAGTATACACGATACACGTTCCTTTGTTTTGAGACGAATAATGAACGTACATCTATAGTCGAATTACAGTATATAGGCAACGGCGTAGCGCTCATGTTTTACGGCAGACGGACATAGCTAAAAAAATAAATAAATAAATAAATATAAAAATAAGTCGTTATTCCAATTCAGCCTACACAGTACGTCCATTTATTGGCATTGCGACAAAAGTGAACATAGTTGCATGAGTCTAAACTACACATATTTATCGGGAGCATTCTCGGCGACAATGTTCGGTCGTCCGTACCTAAATAAATATTTGTCGTTGCATTATGGCACTTTCAAGTACACAGTATCTTACATCTTATAAAATAGGCTGTATGTGTCATGTATGTATGTATTTATATTCCACATGTCCTCCTAAACTACTGGACCGATTTCAACCAAACCTGGTACACATGTTCCTTAATATCACTCAACAATCGCTGTGGCGGTAAGAATCACCTACGACACATACGTAAGGAGATATGATGTCATAAACAATAAGATGCACGAAAAACTGCTGCGTCGAACGACAATGTTGGACATTTCCTCCTAAACCACTGGACCAATTTAAACCAGATTTGATACACATATTCCTTACGTGAGATAACAATTGCTGTAGGAGTACGAACAACATACGACACATGGTTCAGGAGATATAACACCATGAACAATAGGAATTGCAAAAAGCTGTTACATAACGCGAAGAGACTTTATAAATACACTATATGAGAATGGCAATATTTGGCGACTTTCAACAAATTTTAAACATAATCTTAAACCTTTATTAAACTTTTTCTCTCAGAATACCACATCAAAATACTGAAAAGAAAAAAGTTTCTCGCTTACTACTTTTCCGCTGTTCATGGAGCAAAACTATGGCATTCGGTATAACTTTACAGTTTATAATTTCTACACTACCAGTTGTACTCGCAAGAAATTTTGCAGACAGAATACACACTTAAGGCTGAATGTACGTTCGAAATTGTATCACAGTACGACACGTAGTTCATGAGATATGAAGACGTAAAGAGTAACGTTCAAGAAAAACCGCCCCATCAAACATCACGTTTTAATCTATTACTTTTTTACTACCAACCCTATTCGCAACAGATTTTACCGACATACAACACTTATACAAATCGATATATTCCTGCAAAATTTTACAATTGTACAACATATCTATACTAATAATAAATCTGTAAATGTAGGCCTGCCGGCCGCGGTGGCCGAGGGAACTAAGGCGCTCCAGTCACGGTCTTCACGGCCACTACGGTCGGGGGTTCGAATCCCCCCTAGGGCATGGATATTTGTGCCGTCCTAGTTCGTAAGTAGTTCATAAGTAGCTTGTAAGTTTAGGGACTGATGACCCCGTAGTTAAGTCCCATAGACTATACAAACATTTGAACATTTTAAATGTAGGCCTCTCGCTGTTTGCTTCAATCTTCAAAACTACTGGACGAATTTTCATGCATTTTTCACAGAAACATGAGCGAAGATTTGTTCAGGATCTAGGCCTGATTTCATCAAAATAGAATCACGAAGAGTTTTAATAGACCGTCGTGTCTGTCTGTTCATCTATTAGAAATCGCTTCTCCAAAACTAATTCTCGAATTCGCATGGGGTTTTCATAGGCAACTTCAGTGTACCTTGGGACAACATATAGACTTAGTTTAATAAAAATCGGATCACGGAAAGAAGAACATCACAATTTAACGCTTTTCATCGACAACCGTCATGTCTATCTTTCTCTTTCATCTCCAAAACTAATAGACGAATTTTCAGGGGGTTTTCAAATGACACGTGAAGGTATCTTGCGGTTACAGAAACGCTTCATTTCACAAAATCGGATCAGAAAAAGTAAGATATCACAATTTAAACATTTCTCTGAAAGCGATCGCATGTGTATATTTATAGAAAGTAATCTCCAAAAGTACTAAGTGAACATTCATGGTGGTATCACAGATAAATAGAGAATAACCTGGGGCAACATATAGGCTTCATTTCATCAAAATCAGATCAGGAAAGTAAAAGATATCGTAATTTGAAGTTTTAGGTGTATTTCATGCTTGGAAAGAACGGCGTAATGTAGCAAAGGAGTAATAGATAGCACTGCGGGTGTTCGTGTGAAGTTCGGGGCAGCGATCGGATTATTACCCTTTGAAAATACTATTTACCCTTTGACTTTTCAAATTTACCATATTTCTGAAATTCGTTTTCTTCGTTGCTATGTTCTACGAAATATGAATCAACGCAATGAATATAAAACTGATACAAACCTCCCCGTGTTTAATCCAGATATTTACATACTGATATCACAGTCTAACGTATATGTACAACTGCTATGGAAGTTTAAGTCTCACGCTTGGAGTGACACTAGCGCATCTAACGGAAAGAGAGCCAACCGTAAAAATAATAATTGTTTTCAGTGATATTTCTACTTTATTACGGAAATACTAATTAATTACTATATTTCAGCTTTCCATGCGTCAGCCCATTGCCCAGAGTGATGAATGATCATGAAATAAATGTTTTAAATGGCGAATATAACTGATGTATGATGTAAGATACATCATATTCATGTTCAAATGTTTGTATAGCTTATGGGACTTAACTACGGGGTCACCAGTTCCTAAACTTACGAACTAGCTAATACTAAGGACGGCACAAATATCCATTCCCGAGGGGGGATTCGAAGCCCCCACCGTAGTAGCCGTGCAGACCGTGACTGGAGCGCCTCAGTCCCCTCGGTCACCGCGGCCGGCTCATATTCATGAAGATATGCCTATTTCTAATACGTTTCGCAAACGTATTAAAAAAACCACCTGACTCATTTTCATGCGGTTTACACAGGAAATTTGAGCTAAGATTGGGGCAACATATAGGCATGATTTCATCAAAATCAGATCACGGAAAAAAGATACATCGCAAACTTAAGTGTTTTCGGTAACTATCTCTTCATCTATTTGAAATACTAATCTCCTAAACTACTTCACGGATTTGCATGGAGCCATTTCGTTTCATAAAAGTGGAATCAGGGAAATTGTAGTAGATGTAGGTATGGATTTCTTAGTACAGCTAACTAGCGATACAGGCGCTGCAGTGCACCAAAGAAGTAATAAACACCGCTGCTGCGTAATAAGTAGTACAGCAAGGAAGCGAACGTCTGTGATAGAATTAAGCAATCTTATGTCTACGAATACCAACAAACATTGAACATAGTGTTACAGATTTCGTTTTGTATATTAAATACTTACCGACATTTCTTTGCTTATTTTGGCACGTTTCACCTTCTGTATCAAAAACGTTATGAAGATACATCGTTTCGGACAATGATTTTACTTATATTTGACATCTTTATGAAGATACATCGTTTCGGACCATGACTTTTACTTACATTTGACATCTTGAGTAGGACAACTGAGTTTATTGACAGAGCGATCCAACAAGGATTCTATTTTTACTGACTGAGGTCCAGAACCCTAAAAAGCCATGATACACACAGGCCCTCTTTCAACAACCGTTGCGAAGCACGGGCATATATGCTAGTACATAATAGCTAAGTTTTGTTGCGAAAAATGAACCATCCACTATTCTCGCTTGAGGATATATAGCCAACTAAATACTAAACATATTACAAGGTAGTGTCAAAATTTTGACGTGCACACCTAAATGGATATTCGTCGTCACATTATCTCATATTTAGCATACACAGTATTTCCCTTCCTTAGTAATGCGACAAAAAATTAACCTTGATATATGGACGGTGTTATGCATCACAAGACCGAGCGCCATTTATTGATATCTTCTGATTTGAGCAAATTCTATTGTGAAACATCATAATCTATGTGGACAAAAGTCACCGTTCTCGTCTTAATAACGGTTGCCATGATATATTAAAAAATAGTAAGTGCCACTTCGCCTATCGTTGATTTTCAATTTTGCATCACAAGTCCTCATACGACAAACCAAACTGTAGTTCTGCAACAGTAGACCAAGCGCCACCCGCCGGTCTTTGGTGATGCCAAATGGAACTTGCGGCAGCGCTGGTTCACAACATCGGCTGTGTGCACCGATCTAGCAAAACACCTTGTTACCTTGCTCTGCGAACTGTGTAGTGTTTACGGACCTAATACTAGGTTTTGTATGGTAATGTCGTGAAGTTTATGGCTAACAGGTGCGATAATTGACGCGTTCAAATCAAGTGCACAACGTGTTTCTGAACGTGCAGCAAGTATGTCAAACAGATCTGGAGCTTTACAGGTAGGAAATCGTAAGTTACCTTTCGAGGTTAACTTCAAAACTACCTCATAAGGACTTAAACACAATGTCGTAAACTTTACGCATTCCGTTCTTTTTTTAGGGTGAATATGCATCTTTCAGCATTGACATTCCAACCAGGGATTCTTCACCAAATGAAAATAACTGTAAAAATGGTGTAACATCAAATGCAGTAGTGGGTTATCAAATCGATGATTGGTCTGTAACTTGTAATGAAGGCGAGAATTGCAGATCTGGAAGTAGCCGCGTAGACAATGACGAGAGGCCAATAAACGTAAGCGAAGAGATCCCACAAAGAGTGTGTGCACTAACGATATACAAAATAACATTCCTGAATCAGATAGAAATCAGTTATTGAAAGGCAGGCCGAAAAAGGCGTAGCAAACCTAAGTACGAAAATCAAGATAGAGACACTAGAAAAATGTATTAAAATAAGGGCTACTTCACTCAAAGAAACGTCTTCAAAGATCCTAAAGAGATCCGACATTCCGAAGGAATTCCTGATTGTTGTGGAATAGGTGGCGGAAAAAATAAAATAGATGATGCCCGTGCACAAGAAATAATTGAACACATTAAGAAATTTCCCAATTATAAATCACACTATAGGAGGGCAAATACAGAGACAGAATTCCTCAGATAAGATACAACTATAGCAAAAATGTATCGTACTGTGAAGAAGTAAGTAAACCTGTAGGCTTGTCGTCTTACAAAAAGGTGTTTTTGTCAAAATTCAATCTGCCTAGGAAACTATGTGTGACAGATTCGAAATAGAAACAAAACATACTGACAATAATGTGGAGCTGCAAACGTTAAAGGATGAGAAAAATTGTCACTTGTAAAAAGTACAAAAGGCACTAGATTAAAGGAAGAAAGACATGCTTGTAGCCAAGAGTACTCCTGACATCGAAACCTTGTGTTTTGATTTACAGAAGACGCTGCCTCTGCATAAGATTCCTACCAACATAGTGTATTACAAAAGGTACCTCTGCGTGTATAATTTAGGTATTCACAGTGGCAAACACGGCAAAGGCCACTGATACTTCTGGGTTGAGTGAGGCTGAAGCTGGCAGTGGAGCTCAGGAGGTTGGCAGCTGCCTTAAAAAACATATCGAGGAAAGTGACTGCAAAAGAACTTATTCTTTGGTCAGACTCGTGTGGAGGCCAAAATCGTAACATAAAATTAGTGTTATTACTTAAAACGATTTTAGAAAGTCATTACACGTTGTAAAAAAATACTTTGCGCTATGTTCTCCCGGGGCTCAGCTTATTGCCCAATGACAGTGATTTTGGAGACGGAGTGCGCACTGAAGCTGCAACAACGGTTGTACACTGTCGATGATATTATGAGTATAATGAAAGTATGTCGAAAAGAATGCTTTGGTCGTTCACAGATACGAAAAGAGAGACTTCGTCGGAACGCAAGTGCTGGAAAAACAAATAACAAACTGCAAATGTGACACAGAAAACCGCAAAATAAATTGGCTGAAGACTAGAGAAATTGGAATGAGGAAGGACAAACATCTAAGTATTTTTATGAAAAGCAACTTTGACCAGGTGACTGCACCCGTTGAAATTGAGTGAACACTTAATACCATCGTGGCCAGGAAGGAAACCGATTTGTAAAGAAAAACTGGCAGACTTGAAATCTCTTCTGCCGCTGATTCTGAAAGATGCAAGACAAATGTACCGGTCGTTTCGAAGTGATCCCAGTGTGGAAGAGGACATCGATGGTTTCAATGGACACGCTGACTTCGAAATTGAATGCGAATAATGACAACTACCTCTAATTTTGTTTTGTATAAATTTCATTATGTTTCGTTTTACTGCGTTTGTACACTAGTCCCATTGTGATATACAGTTGGTTACACTTACTTCCACTTAGAATGTATGTAGTGCTGTCATAGACATTCATAGAGGATCCATGAAGTGTCTGTATTATTTGCATTGTTACAATTTCATAAATAAAATGTCAGTGATACAAAATGATACAAAAACTTTGGTATTTACACCTTCTGCAAGGTTTTTTTTTCAGTAACGTGACCTCATGAAGTTGTTTCAGGATATGAAAAGCATATGGCTTCCTAAGGCTTTATTTTTATAATAGACCTAATGCACAGTTTAGTTACGCATAATGAGACCAAAGGACTTTCAAGTCTTTTAGTCCACTGATGCAAAACGAATTGCAGAAGCAGCAGTTCAGCATTAGTAGTCCATTTGTGTTATTTTTTCGTGTTGTTTAGCTTTTAATTACGGTGATCTTCCACTAATAAGTTAAACAGTAATAACCCTTCGTCTGTACAAAGAAATTGGAAACTTCAGCAATACATACATTTTTAAGGGAACGGTAACTGTGGACGGCATTATCTCGCTAATGACATTTTTGCGCGTCGTCTAGTTATACATAACACCATCCATATGGTCTAATTATAATATAAAGGCAACTAAATACTGCACAAACTTAACTGTAGCGGTCCCGGTGTCATCATTAGGACATCCATAGCTTAACAAATATTAGTCTTTGCACTTTCGTCACACTCTGTAACTGCTGTGCTAAGTGTTGCATCAAAAAATGTATCTACTTCTATGATACAATTACTATAGCAACTGAACAGCGCACAAAATTCATGGCAGCGATTTTGATGTGCAGTGTCGGACGATCACAACTTAGTGAATATTCGTCGCTCCATTACGGCACTTTCAGAATGCACAATCCTTCTTTAGTGGTGCGACAAAAACTGGACCTAACTTCAATCGTCCAATTACAATATAAACACAGCAAAATACATAATAAATTACACGTCAGCGTTCTCGGTGATAACTTTTTAATGTCCATAGATAAATAAATATCCATCGTTTAATTATGACAGTCTCAGCATACACAATATATCCCATCCTTTGTATATCGACAAAAATGAATCTTGTTCGATGGTCCAATTACGATAAATAGGCAAGTGAATACAGTAAATTTCATGGCATAGTTCTCGGCGGGACTATCGGCCATCCATAGCTTAATAAATGTTCACCGCGCACAATATCCCTTCTGTTGTATGTCTACAAAACTGAACCTAGTTGTATGGCTCAAATCCGAAATATAGCAAATGAATACCGCACACATTTTGCGGAAGCATTATCGGTGGACAATTTAGAACGACCATAACTTAATAAATATTCCTCCTTGTATTTGACACTTTCAACGTACACCGTATATTATCCCTTCCTTTGTTTTGAGACAAAAATGAACAGAGTTTTATGACCCAATTACGATATATAGACAACTTCATAACGCACAGATTTCAAGGCACGGTTCTCAACGTTCTTCTTCTGATGTCCATTGCTTAATAAAGATTTGTCATTGCCTTATGGCACTCTCCCCGTAAGTAGCATATCCCTTCCTTAGTATCGCAACTAAACAGCCTAGTGTCAATTTCCAATATATAGACAAATGAACACTGGACAAATTTCACAGCAGCGTCCTTAGAGTTCACGGTGCGACGTCCATAGGATAATAAATATTCGTCTTTGCCTTACGGGGCTTTCAGCATACACAATGTATCTCTTGCTTAGTATCTTGAAAAAGAAAATTAACTTAGAATTATGACGGGAAATGAACCAAGGCCCATGATCAAATTAAGATAAATAGGTAACTAAATTCAGCGTATCCTCCTTGACAGTTTTCGGCGACTAATTTCGGATGTCAAAAGCCTAATAAATAATACGCGTTGCATTGTGGCACTCTGAGCAAACACATAATTTTCCTCCTCCATCTATGCTCCGATTATAACATCTACGCCAATGAATTCTGCACAAATAGCACTGCAGCGTTCTCTTAGTCTACTTAAGGATGTACATACGTAAATAAATATTCAAAAGTGCATAATGGCACTCTCACCATAAACAAAATATCCCTTCTTTAGTTTTGCAACAAAATATGAACCTAGTTCTATTGCCGAATTACGACATATAGGCAAGTGAATAACGCAAAAATTATACGGCAGAATTGTCAGCGTCTACGTTGCGACGTTCATAGCTTCATAAATATTCGTCTTTGCCTTACGACGCTTTTAGCACACACAACATAATTCGTGCAACAAATAACCTAGTTGTATGGTCCAATTACGACGTATAGGCTACTGAATACCGTAAAAATTTTATGGACGCGATTTTGGTGGCCACATACAGAGGGCCATAGGTCAATAAATATTTCTCGTGGCATTATGGCACTATCAGCGGACACAGTATTTCCGTGGACTAGTTTTATGACGAAAACTTAACGGAATTTACGGTCCTGTTATCAAAAATTATACTTCGATTTTCCAATTTTGATATGTATTTGTTTGAGATATTACAGTTTTAAATAATTTTCAACTCATTTTCAATATTTCCGATTACATCGCCCTCTATCATGTAACGAAAGTCATTGTTCAACCAATTTCACGCAAAATTCAAATATGCAATACAAAATTTGGCAGCCTATTTAAGATTTCAAAGTCAACCTCCTCCCGCCCACGGGTACAGTGCAGGCGGTCCAACTTCACGTTAATGGATATCCTTCTTGGAAAACTTTTATTGCAAATTATTTTAAATCCAATTTATATTTTTACAAATCTTCAGAATAACTGTTTAAAGTGCCTCATCCTGTATATTCAACTGAATATCATAGAAATTTTACAGGAGCGTTCTCGGCGTCCACATTCGACGTCCAAACCTTAATAAATATTCGTCCCCACATTCTGCACTTTCAGTATATACGTATTGCCCTCCTTTGCATTGTGACGTAAAATGAACATAGTTCTACGGGCCAGTAATGATGTATACGCAACTGATACGGCATAAACACTATGGCATCGTTTTCGGCGTCCACTTTTGAAGTACCATAGCTTTAATAAAATATATTCGTCGTTCCATTATGACATTTGAAGCATACATAATATATCCTTACCTTACAGTTGCGGAAAAAATGAAAATAGTTTTATGATAACGAGAAACAGACGTCTAAACACCACACATATTACACGGCAACGGCATAGCGTCGAATTTCGGACGGCGCATTATGGTACTTTCATCATACACAATATATCTTTTCCTTAGTATTGAGACAAAAAATGAGCGGAGCTTCTATGGTCCCATTACAATACAAAGGCATCTGAATACAACATAAATATCACGGGAGTTTTCGCGCTTAAGTTCGGACGTCCATAGGAAAATAACATAGACAGTACATCCGTTACGAATTATTGTGACGCAAAACGAAGTAAGTGCTATAGTCCGATTACGATATACTGTCAAGTAACTGTATACCGCAAATATTTCATGGCAGTGTTCTCAGCGGCCACATTCGGATGTTTATTCTTCAATAAATATTACTTGTTACATTATGGCTGGTTCCGCATACAGTGTATCTCCTGACGTAGGTATTGCCACAAAAATTAACAAAGTACGTTGTCTGAGCAACTGAAATTATATTCTTCTCGGCAACGCTCTCAAGATGTTGCTGTTAACTACGTGCAGGCAAATGATCACATATCTTCACGGCAGTGTTCTCGTCGCGCAATTTTGGATGCCCATAGCTAAATAAATATACTTCATTGTAGTTTTCCAGTGTCATCATACAGATATCCCCTCCTTACTACTTCGGCGAAAATGAGCATAGTTCTGTGATCAAATTACGATATATAAGGAACTGAATACTGAATCTTATTCACGCCATCATTTTCAACGTTCAGTTTCAGACGTCCTCATGGAAATAAATATCGGTAATCCCTTAATGACATTCACCATACACAGAATATCCTTTCCTTATTATTTCCACAAAAAATGAATCTAGTTCTGTGTTCCAATAAAGATATATATTCTACTGAATAGCTTACTAATTTTAAGACAGCGTTATCGGCGGTAACATTCACACGTCCATAGCTTAATAAGTATTTCCCGTCGCATTACGTCACTTTCAGAATACACAATATATTAATTCCTTTGATGGCAGAAATGAAAATACACCTATGAGTGGATTATGATATATTGGCAATTTAATGCGAACACTTTTCTCAGCACGATCTCACCGTCGACTATTGCTTGTCCGTAGCAATTTACATATTCGTCGTCGCAATATGGCACCTGTATCATAAACAGTATATCCGTTTCTTACTACTGCGACAGAAAATGAACGTAGTTCTTATTTCTGCGGCAGCGCCCTTAGCGTCCAAATTCGGACATCGTATTATGGGACGTTAAGCGTACACAGAATATAGATTGTTTTCTTACTAGTGTGACTATAAGTAAACTTACTTTTATGGTCCATTTTCCATAAATAGGCACCAAATAAAGAACAAAATTCAAAGCAGCGTTATCGGTGCTCACTTCGGGCTGTCAGTAGGGAAATAAATATACGCCGTTGCCTTGTGACTCTTTCGCCGTTCTCAGTATACATCTATCCTTTGTTTTGTGCCGAACAATGAACGTACATATTTAGTCTAATTAGGGTTTATAGTCAACGGTATACCGAACATATTTTAAGGCACATTCAGACGGCCATAGCTTAATAAATATTCTTGGTTACATTTATTGTTGAGGTCTTCAGTCCGGAGACTGGTTTGATGCAGCTCTCCACAATACCCTATCCTGAGCAAGCCTCTTCAACTCCACATCAAAACGGAGACCTACATCTGTCTAAATCTGCTTACTGTATCCATCTCTTGGTCTTCTTCTGCGATTTTTAAACCCAACCACTTCCCTCCAATGCTAAATTCACAATTCCTTGATGTCTAAGAATGTGTCCTACCAATCGACCCCTTCTTTTAGTCAAAGTATGCCACAAATTCCTTTTCTCCCCAATTCTGTTCAGTACCTCTTCATTAGTTACGCTATCCTCCCACCTAATCTTCAGCATTCTTCTGTAGCAGCACATTACAAAAGCCTCTAACCTCTTCCTGTTTGCACTATTTATCGTCCATGTTTCACTCCCATACAAGGCAACACTCCACACAAATGCCTTCAGAAAGGACTTCCTTAGGCTTAAATCAATATTCGATGTTAAAAAATTTCTCTTTTTCAATAACGCTTTTCTACCCATTGACATTCTGCATTTTATATCCTCTATACTGCGACCATCATTTGTTATTTTACTGCCCAAGTAACAAAACTCATCTACCTACTTTATTGTTTCGTTACCCAATCTAATTCCTTCAGCATCACCTGATTTTCTTAGACTGCACTCCATTACCCTAGTTTTGCTCTTCTTAATGTTCATCTTATATGCACATTTCAGCACACTATCCATTCCGTTTAACTGCTCTTCCAGGTCCTTTGCTGTCTCTGACAGAGTTACTATGTCGTCGGGAAAACGCAATGTTTTTAATTCTTCACCCTGAACTTTAATTCCTTCTCCAAATTTCTCCTTGCTTTCCTTTATAGCTTGCTCAATGTACAAATTGAATAGCATTGGAGAAAGGCTACAACCCTCTCTTACTACCTTCCCAATCACTGCATCCATTTCATGCCCTTCAACTCTGACAACTGCTGTCTGGTTTTCGTACAAGTTGTAAATAACATTACACTCCCTATATTTTACTCCTGCTTGCTTCATAACTTGAAAGAGTTTATTCCAATCTACATTGTCAGAAGCTTCTCCAAAACTACAAAAGCTAGAAATGTAGATTTGCCTTTCCTTAATCTATCTTCTAGGATAAGCCGTAAAGTGAGTATTGCCTCCCGTGTTTCTACATTTCTTCAGAACCCAAACGGATCTTCCCTGAGGTCGGCTTCTACCAGCTTTTCCATCCTTCTGCAAATAATTCGTGTTAATATTTTGCAACCATGACTTATTAAACTGATGGTACTGTAGTTTTCAGTCCTGTCTGCGCCTGCTTTCTTTGGGATGTGGATTATTACATTTTTCTTAAAGTCTGAGGGTACTTCGCCTGTCTCATACATCTTACACACTAGGTGAAACAGTTTTGTCATGGCTGGTTCTCCCAGAGACTTTAGTAGCTCTGAGGGAATGTCATCTACTCCAGGGGCCTTGTTTCGACTTAAGTCTTTCAGTGCTCTGTCAAATTCATCTCTCAGTATATTATCTCCTATTTCATCCTCATCTACTTCTTCTCCCCTTCCTACAATATTGCCTCCAAGTTCATTTTCTTCGTAGAGCCTCTCTGTGTACTCTTTCCACAGATCAGCTTTCCCTTCTTTGCTGTGAACTGGTTTTCCATCTGTGTTCTTGATATTCATAGAGCTGTTTCTCGTGTCTCCAAAAATCTCTTTTATTTCCCTGTAGGCTGAATTTTCCCCCCGTGCAAACATTCTTCTACATCCTTGCATTTGCATTCTAGCCAGTCCTGCCTAGCCATTTTGCACTTCCTGTCAATCTCATTTCTTAGTCGTCTGTACTTCATTTTGCCTGTTTCAGTTACTGCATTTTTATATTTTCTCCTTTCATCGATTAAATTTAGTATGTCCTGTGCTATCCAACGATTTTTTGTAGGTCTTGCCTTCCTACCTATTTTGTCCTCTGCTGCCTTCACTGTTCCATCTCTCAATGCTACCCATTCCTCCTCTACTGTTTTATTTCCCCCCGTTTCTGTCAATTGTTGCCTATAGCTTCCTCTGAAATTCCCAAGAACTTCATGTTCCTTGAGTTTATCCAGCTCCCATCTCCTTGTTTTCTTACCTTTCTGCAGTTTTTTCAGTTTCAGCCTACAATTCATGACCAATACGTTATGGTCAGAGTTTATATCTGCCCCTGGGTATGTCTTACATTTTAAAACCTGGTTCCTAAATCTATGTCTTACCCATTATTAAATCTCTCTGATATCTCCCGGTTTCTCTTGGTCTCTTCCACGTATACAACCTTCATTCGTGATTCTTAAATCAGGTGTTTGTTATGACTAAATTATGTTCCGTACAAAATTCTACCAGGCGGCTTCCTTTTTCATTCCTTTTACCCAGACCATAATCACCTACTATTTTCCCTTCCCTTCCTTGTCCCACTACCGAATTCCAGTCTTCCATAACAATTAAGTTTTCCTCTTCCTTAATTGTCTGAATAATTTCCTTTAGCACCTCATATATTTCTTCGATCTCCTCATCATCGACTCAGCTAGTTGGCATATAAACCTGTACTACTGTGGTCGGTGTTGGCTTCGTATCTATCTTGACTACGATAATGCGATCACTGTGTTGCTCATAGTAGTTGACCCGCATTCCTATTTTCTTATTGATTATCAGACCTACTCCTGTAATACCCCCAACTGATTTTGTATTTATAATCCTGTACTCACCTGACCAGAAATCCTGTTCGTCTTTCCACCGAACTTCACTAATCCCCACTATATCTAACTTTAACCTATCCATTTCTCTTTTTAAATTTTCTAGCTTCCCTACCTGATTAAGGGATCTAACATTCCACGCTCCGATCCGTAGAATGGCAGTGCTGTCTTTCCTGATGATCACATCCTCCTGAGTAGTCCCCGCCCGGAGACCCGAATGGGGAACTATTTTGCCTCCGGAATATTTTACCCGACAGGATGCCATCATCATATGTTCATACAGTAGAGCTGCATGTCCTCGGGGAAAGTAACGGCTGTAGTTTTCCCTTGCTTTCAGCCGTTCGTAGTAACTGTGTGGCAAAGGCACATTAGCTGATGTTACAAGGCCAGCTCAGTCAATCATCCAGACTGTTGCCCCTGTAACTACTTAAAAGGCGGCTGCCCCTCTTCAGGAACCAACGATTGTCTGGACTTTCCACATATATCCCTCCGCTGTGATTGTACCTACGATCCGGCTGTCTGTATCGTTGAGGCATGCAAACTACCCCACCTCGGCAACGTCTGGTTCATGGGGATGGAATTTTTAAAATAATAATAATATAATTTTATATTATATTTGTCTGAAGTACAGGGTGTTCCATTTATCTGACGAACGCATGCGCGACGCAGCAGATGCCGGGAGGCGAGCGCTCCGTTGCCCAGCGCTTCAGATGCCGCGGCGCCCGTCTACTGCCGCCGCACTACTAAATATGTCCAAGTAAATTTTGTACTCACCCGAGTCATGCAAGGAGATGCTGAAACTGTTTGCCATCATTTTCGATGCATTTCTGGCTTCTACTCAAGAAATAGTTGATCACACGTTCTCTTTGAAGAATGGAATTAATAGACTTGCCGATGTTATCCTTGAGTTTCTGTAATGTATGCGGATTTTTGTGTATACTTTATTCTTTAATGGTACCCACAGATAGAAATCACCCCTCCGCTGTGGTTGCACCTACGGTATCGCTATCTGTATCGTTCAGGCACGCAAGCCACCGCACCTCAGCAGTGTCTGTGGTTCATTGGAGTGTTTGGTTACATTATGGCACTTTATCAGCATTGCGACAAAAATGAAGATGCTTGTAAAGTCCACTTAAGATATATGGGCAACTAAATATCGCTCATATTTCTCGGCAACATTCTTGGCATCAATATTCGGTCGTTCTTACCTAAATAAATATTCGTCGTTGCAGTTTGGCACTTTCAATATACATAATGTTGCCAAAACTGAAAAATCCACTATGGTCACATTACGATATATAGCGAACTATGTACTGAATATATTACAGTGCAGCTTCCTTAGTGTCAAACTTCTGACGTCCACAGCTAAATGGATATATGTCGTCGTACTATGCCATTTTTAGCATACGCGGTATTTCCCATCCTTCGTAATGCGACAAAAAATGAACCTACATCTATGGTCCAATTATGATAGCAACTGAATAGCGCAAAAGTTTTATTGGAGCGATTTCGACGTGCACTGTCGGACGACCACAACTTAATAAATATTCGTTGCTGCATTATAGCATTCTCAGTGTACACAATCCTTCTTTAGTGTTGCGAGAAAAATGGGCCTAGCATTTATCGTCACTTTACAATGTAAATTTCACGTCAGCATTCTCGGTGATTTCATTTGAATGTCCATAGAGAAATAAATATTCGTTGTTGAATTATGACACTTTCAGCATACACAATAAATTCCTTCCTTTCTATTTCCACAAAAATGAACTTTGTTCTATTGTCTAGTTACGATAAATACTCAAGCCACCACCAATAAATTTCATAGTGCAGCTCTCAGCATGCACAGTAATCTTTTCCTAGTATTCCGAGAAAAATGAAACTACTTCTATTACGATATATAGGAAAGTGAATACAGCACACATTTCACGGCAGCGTTCTGGATGGGCACTTTCGGATGTCCATAACTCAATAAGTATTCCTCGATTCATTTGACACTTCCAGCGTACTCAGTACATTTTTTTTCTATGGAACTTACCTACGGGGTCATCAGTCCCTAAACTTACACACGACTTATGAACTACTTACAACTAAGGACGGCACAAATATCCATGCCCGAGGGGGGATTCGAACCCCCGACCGTAGTGGCCGTGCAGACCGTGACTGGCGCGCCTCAGTCCCCTCGGCCACCGCGGCCGGCCTCAGTACATTCCTTCGTTTTGTGATGAAAAATGAAAATACATCTACAACCGTCTTACGAAATATAGGCAACTAAAGGCACACACTTTTTACAGCAACTTCCTTAGCATCGACTATCGGTTGCACTTAGGAAAGGAAAACTTTGTTGCTATATTACCTAACTTTCCGCATACACAGAATATACCTTACTTAGAATTATGACGATAAATGAACCAAGGCCCATGTTGCACTTAGGATATATAGGTAACAATGCAGCATAACCTTCTCAGAGTTTTCGGCGACCAGTTTCGAATGTCCGCACTGTAATGAATAATCCTCTTTAATTTATGTCGCTTTGAACAAACAGAGGATATATCTTGTATTTCAGAAAAAATAACTTAGTTCTATGGTCCAATTACGTAGTATAGTCAACTGAATATCACACGAATTTCTTCGCCGCGTTTTCGGAGGCCACATTCAGACCTCCGTAGCTTGATAAATGTTAGTCGTTGCATTATGGCACTGTCAGCAAACGCACCAGTACTTTCGTGGATTAATTTTCTGACAGAAAAAGAACCTAATTCTATTGTCTTATTTTCAGAAATAATACACTGATGTGTGTGTTTTTATTTTTTAGATATTACTATTTTTAACAATTTTCAACTCATTTTCATTTTTGCCGATTATATCGCCATCTATCATGCAACGAAAAAGGTGATTCATACAAATTTTACGTTATTTTTACATTCAGAATCCAAATCTTCAATAAAAATTGGAGTTCCTGTTTAAGAATTTTATCACCCCTCTTCCGTCGACGGGGACTGTGCAAGTGGTTGAGTTTTTTTATTTTTTATTTATTTTTCTAAATATTCGGGTAACAGTTTTAAGTGCCTTACGAAGTATAATTAACTAAATAGTATACAATTTTTACGGGGGCGTTCTCGGTGTCCGCATTCAACGTGGGAAGCTTAATAAATATTCGTCCTCGCATTCTACACTTTCAGTAAACACGTATTGCTCTTCTTTTGTTTTCTGACGAAAACTGAACTTGTTTCTACGGTCCAATTGCGTTATATAGGCAACTGAATACGGCATAAAGAAAACGGCAGCGTTTTCGGTGTGTACCTTTAATCGTCTATAGCTTAATAAATATTTGACGTTCCATTATGGCACATTGAGCGCACACAATATGTCCTTCTCTTAATATTACGGCAAAAATCAATGTAGTTCTATGATCCAATCACGATATATAAGTAACTAAACACCACACACATTACACGGTAGCGGCCTTAGCGTCGAATTTCGGACGTCCATACCTAAATAAATGTTATTCGTCACATACGCAGTGTGTCCTTGTTATTCAAGCCAAAAATTTACAACTATCGACGGTGCAAACTGTGTAGATAGTTGACTAAATGTCACATACATTACACGACAGCAGCCTGAGCATCGACATTCGAACGTCCAAAGCTAAATATACATTCATCGTAGGATTGTGATACTTTCATCATTTGCAATATATCACTTTCTTAGTACTGCGAGAAAAAGAGGGGAATTTCTATGGTCCCATTACAATAGACAGGCATCTGAATATAGCATAAATCTCACGGGAGTTTCCCATGCTCACTTTCGGACGTTCATAGGTAAATAAATACTCGTCGTCGTATTATGACATCTTGAGCATAGACAGTATATATGTTCCTTATTATTGTGAAGCAAGACGAACCGCCGCGGTGGAGTAGCCGAGCGGTCTAAGGCGCCTCGCTGCGGAGCGTACGGTTGCTCACCGTCGGAGATTCGAGTCTGCCCTGGGGCATGTGTGTGTGTGTTGTCCTTAGGTTAGTTTACCTTAGTTTAAGTAGTTTCTAAGCTACGGACTGATGACCACGCAGTTTGGTCCGATAGATTTACAAACATTTGAACCATTTGAATCAAGACGAACCTGGTATTATGGTCTGATTACGATATATAGGCAACTGAATACCGCATGTCCACGGAAGTGTTCCCGGTGGCCACATTTAACCGATCATCGTTTTAAAATTTTACTCGTTGCTTTATGGCTCATTCAAGATAAACAGTATCTCCCGTCGTAGGTAATGCCACAAAAATTAATATTCGGATTACGTTATATGAGCAAGTGAATTTATGTTCTCCTCGGGAATGTTGTTGCTGTACAGTTGCCGATGTATATTGGTGTTACAACATATATGCAAATGAATATCGCATGTCTGTCTCGGGAGCGTTCTGTCATCCAATTTAGGATGTCTATAGCTTCATCAATTTTCGGCGTTGCATTACGAAACTTGCAGTATATCCCATCAGAAGTATTGCGACAAAAAACAAAGATATTTTTATGGCTCAGTTGCGATATAGCAGCATCCGAATACATGTTGTTCTCGACACGTTCTCGTCATGAAATTTTGCATGTCTATGGCTCAATAAATACACGTCCTTGCATTATAGCACTGCCACCATAGACATAGGGCAAGCGCACTACCGACTGTGCTATCCCGACACGACTCACGATGCCGCCTCACAACTTTACTTCTGCGCGCGAAAGGCAAAGGTCCCAGGTTCGAGTCCCGGTTCCGGCACACAATTTTAATCTGCCAGGAAGTTTCATATCAGCGCACACTCCACTGCAGAGTGAAGTTTCATTCTGGAAACATCCCCTAAGGCTGTGGCAAAGCCATGTCTCCACCATATCCTTTCTTCCAGGAGTGCTAGTCTTGCGTGTTTGCAGGAGAGTTTCTGTGAAGTTTGGAAAGTAGGAGGCGAGGTACTGGCAGAAGTAAAGTTGTGAGGCGGCATCGTGAGTCGTGTCGGGATAGCACAGTCGGTAGTGCGCTTGCCCGCGAAAGGCAAAGGTCCCAGGTTAGAGTCCCGGTTCCGGCACACAATTTTAATCTGCCAGGAATTTTCGAGTTTAAATGTATTCGGGCCCTGCACTGACGCAGCGTATAGTGAAAGAGATTCAGATGCGATTGCCATGAGTCAAATGGTAGTAAAGTGGTGTGTTAATACACTGATCTCTGCCGCTTTAGTTTGTGTGTTATTTTGTGACATGTGTGAACGAACATCCATCTTGTTACTGTTATTTTCCAATATCGTGGTTTTACGCCGTCTAAATGCGTCACCCTTGCTACAGTAAGGAGCAGTGGTGACCCTTCTTCACTGCCCTCAACTCTACGTACTAAGGCGCCGATAACAGCCGGTATGTAGAGGATTTGACTCTTTTTTAGTGCATTAACACCTATCGATCATTTGAGCGTGTGGCTTATTGTGTATGAACCAGCTACTTTGCTTACTACAACTGGCTTCTGTTAACAAAGAGTAATGTTAATGTGAGTATAAGAATTTTATATCATTTTAGTGCGCTCGAAATTGTGTCAGACGGTAATGCATCCAAAGTATAACGTTTCTTTGCTAATCACTGTGCCAAATGTTTGAGTCGCGTAATAGTTGTAAAGACTCTCACTTAAAGTCAATTTTGATGTGTCCCGCAGATTTCAAAGTAACCCCTGTCCCATCCCCGGGGGGCCATGCAGGGGGTTGAGCTTCATGTTAATGGATATCCCTCTTGGAGGTGAACGACTTTTAGTGCAACTTTTTTTAAACCTATTTGTATTTGTCAAATTTTCCGAAAATTGTATTAAGTGCTTCATCCTGTACATGCAACGGATTATCATATATATTTTACGGGAGCGTTCTCTACGTCTACATTCGGACGTCCGAAACTTAATAAATATTCGTCTTCGCATTCTGTGCTTTCAGTATACACGTATTACCCTTCTTTTGTTTCGTGATGAAAAATGTACGTGGTACTACTCTCCGATTACGATATATATAGGCAATTGAATACCGCTCAATTTTCACGGCAGCGTTCACGGCGTCCACCTTTGAACGCTTTAACGCTAACCGTAAATATTACACGGCAACGGGATTAGCATCGATATTCATATGGCCATAGCTAAATGAATATTAGTGGTCGCATTAAGGTAGTTTCATAATACAGAATATATCCCTTGCTTAGTACTGTGACAAAAAATGAACAGACTTTCTATGGCCACATTACAATATAAAAGGATTTAAATAAGGCACCTATCTCACGGTAGTTCTCCGCACAAATTTTGGAACGTCGATAGGTAAATAAAAACTCATCGTCTCATTATGACAGCTTGAGCATAGACAGTATATCCGTTCTTTATTATTGTGGCGCAAAACGAACCTAGTACTATAGTCGGAGGACGATATATAGCTAGTTGAATACCACAAATATGTCACCGCAGTGTTCTCGGCGGCCACATTCGGATGTTCATGGTTTAATAGGTCTTATTCTTTACATTATGGCTCATTCAGCGTATCTCCCGTCGTAGGTATTTCCTGTTACAAAAATGAACCAATTTCTATAGACCATTTACGCTATATGAACAGCTGAGTTCTTTTCGGTAACGTTCTTGATGTTCACTTTCTGACGTATATTGCTGTTACATGTAGGCAAATGAACACCACACGTCTTATTCGGCACCGTTCTCGTCGTCAAATTTCGGATATTAACAGCTTCATAAATTTTCGGGTTTGCATTCCGCACTTTCAGAATGCACAAATATCACGTCATAAATATAGCAACAAAAAATAAATCTTGTTCTGTGTTCCAATGCAGATATATATTCTATGGATTGCCACGCTAATTTTAAGGGAGCGATTTCGACGGGCACATTCGACGTCCAAAGCTTAATAAATAATTCTCGTCACATTATGACACTTTCAGCTTACACGGTATATTCCTTCCTTTGATTTGTTGGAAAATGAAAATAAATGTATGATTGGACTATGATATATTTGCATAGAAATGCGAATACTTTGCACAATAGCAATCTTTTCGTCGACTATCGCTTGTCCGTAGCAAAGTAAATATTTGTCGTCGCGTTACGGTACTTTCGGCATGCGCAGAATATCCTTTCCTTAGGTTATTGACTAGCAATAAACCTAGATCTAAGACCACTTTAGGTATATATGCAACTGAATACTCCCAAATTTCACAGCATCACTCTTGGTGTCCAACTTTGGACGCCCGTAACTAAATAGGTTTTTCGCAGTCAGAGGATAGCCTTGTGGGTTTACACAGTATATCTGTTTCTTACTAATGCGACAAAAAATTAATCTAATTCTATGGTGCAATTACGATCTATAGGCAACTAAATGCCACACATATTTCTGCGGCAGCATGCTTAGCGTCCAATTTCGGATGTCCATAGAAAAATAGATATTCGCCGTCGTGTAATGAGACGTTTAACGTACCCAGTATATCCCTTCTTTAGTAGTGTGGAAAAATATGAACCTAGTTGCTTTGGGCCAATTAGCATATAATGGCAACTGATGCAACCCAAATTTCATAGCAGTGTTCTTAGCGTTAATCTCTGTATGTCAGTAGGAAAATGAATATTCCTCGTTGCATTATGACTCTTTCACCAGACACAGTGTATACTGTCGTCGCATTTTGACACCTTGAGCATAGACAGAATACCCGTTCTTTGTTATTGTGACGCAAAACGAACTTAGTACTATAGTCCTATTACGATATGTAGGCAACTGTATACCACAAATAATTCACGGCAGTGTTCTCAGCGGGCACATTCGGACGTTCATTGTTTAATAAATATTACTCGTTACATTATGGCTCATCCAGCATACAGTATCTCCCATCGTAAGTATTGCCACCAAAATAAACCAGTTTATGTACTCCAAGTACAATGTATGAGCAACTGAATTTATGATCTTGTCGGCAACGATCTTAAGGTCCATTTTCAAAGGTATGTAGCTGGTACTACATGCAGGCAAATGATCACCGCATGTCTTCTCGGCAGCGTTCTTGTCGTCCAGTTTTGCAACTGTCACCATACAGATGATATCCCCTCCTTAGTACGTCGGTGAAAATAAACATACTTCTATGATCAATTTGCGATATACTGCCAACTGAATACTGAATCTATTTCACGGCAGCATTATCAACGTTCAATTTCGGAAGTCCTCATGTAAACAAATATCTGTAAACCTTTTATGACTTTCACCGTACACAGAATATACCTTCCTTATTATTTCCACAAAAAATGAATCTAGTCCTGTGTTCCAATCAAGATATATATTGTACTGAATAACGTATTAATTTTAAGGGAGCGTTATCGGCGGAAACATTCAGACGTCCATAGCGTAATAAGTATTTCCAGTTGCATTATGTCACTTCCAGAATACGCAGTCCATCTCTTCCTCTGTTTGATGACAGAAATGAAAATACACCTATGAGTGGATTATGATATATTGGCAATTTAATGCGAGCACTTTTCTCATCATCATTCTCAGCGTTTACTATAGCTTGTCCGTAGCAATTTAAATATTTGTCGTCGCAATATGGCACTTGCAGCATACACAGTATATCAGTTTCTGAACGTAGTTATTTCTGCGACAGCGTCCTTAGCGTCCAAATTCGGTCGTCCATAGCTAAATATTCGTCTTCGTGTTATGGGACCTTAAAATTGATGAGAGGAGAAAATATAAAAATTCAGCAATTGAAGCAGGCAAAAGTGAGTACAAACGTCTGAAAAATGAGATTGACAGAAAGTGCAGATTGGCTAAGCAGGAGCGGCTAGAGGACAAATGCATAACCGTAGAAGAATGTACAGCTAGGGGAAAGATAGATACCGCCTACAGGAAAATAAAAGAGATTTTGGAGACAAGAAAAGAAGTTGTATGACCATCAAGAACTCGGACGGAACACCAGTACTAAGCAAACAGGGGAAAGCTGAACTATGGAAGGAATATATAGAGGGCCTACACAAAGGAAATAAACCTGCAGGCAGTACTCTAGAAATGGAAGACGATGTGGAGCAAGATGAGAGGAGATATGATACTGCGAGAAGAATTTGACAGAGCGCTGAAAGATTTGAGTGGAAACAAGGCCCTGGAGTAAATGATATTCCGCCTGAACTGCTGATATCGTCAGGAGAGCCAGTCAAGAAAAAATTGTTCCACCTGGTATGCAAGATGTATGGGACAGGGGAAATACCCTCCGACTTCAAGAAGAATATTGTAATTCCAATTCCAAAGAAAGCAAGTGCAGACAAATGTGAAAATTACAGAACTATCAGTTTAATAAGTCATGTTTGCAAAATACTCCCACCAATTATTTACAGACGAATTGAAAAACTTGTGGAATCCGACCTCGGGGAAGATCAGTTTGGATTTAGGAGAAATGTAAGAACACGGGAGGCAATTAGAAGGTAGGCTAAGGAAAGGCAAACCTAAGTTTTTAGCATTTGTAGATCTGGATAAAGCTGTCGACTGGAATACACTCTTTCAAATTCTGAAGGTAGCAGGGGTAAAATATAGGGAGCGATATTCAACCTATAGAAAAAACCAGACAGCAGTTATTAAAGTCGAAGGGCAAGAAAGGGACGCAAAGGTTGGGAAGGGAGTAAGTCAGGGTTGTAGTCTTCCTCAACGTTGTTCAATTTGTACATTGAGTAAGCAACGAAGGAATGCAAGGAGAAATAAAAACGTTGCGGTTCTCAGATAACATATTAATTTTGTCAGAGACTGCAAAGGATCTAGGAGAGCAATTGAATTTCAGTTCTTGAAAAGAATATATAAGATGAACATTAACAAGAGTAAAACAAGGGTAATGGAATGTAATGTCAGAAAATAGGTGAGGCTGAAGGAATTAGATTAGGTAATAAACAAAAATAGTAGATGAGTTTTGTTATTTGGGTAGCAAGATAACTTCTGATGGCCGAAGTAAAGAAGATATAACATGCAGAATGGCTATGGGAAGAAATGCGTTTCTTAAGAAGCGAAGCTTGTTATCATCCAATATTAAATGTTGGGAAGTATTTTCTGAAACCATTTGTCTGGAGTGTAGCATTGTATGTATGGGAGTGAAACGTGGACGATAAGGAGTTCAGGCAAAAAGATGATAGAGGCTTTTGAAATGTGGTGTTACAGACAAATGATAAAAATTAGATGGGTAGATCACGTAACAAATGAGGATGTGCTTAACCGAATTAGAATGAAGCGTGTGGGGTAAAAATCATAGAGTGAGATCGAGGGACGAATACAGTAAGCAGATTCAAAAGGATCTAGGTTGCCGAGCGTATTATCACATGAAGAGACTTGCACAAGACAGGGTAGACTGGAGAATTGCATCAAACCAGTCTGCGGCCTGAAGACCACAACAACAACAACAACAACAAGCGTACCCAAGCACTGGCGTAGCTGTGTCATCAAGGGCCCGGGGCAAAAATGACAGAGGGGCCCTACTAAGTAAATTATTACGTGTCACACAGCAGATAATATTTAATCGTACTCTTTAATATTATTATAACTGCGAAAATTTGTTTGTCTGTTATGCTTTCACGCAAAAATTGCTGGGTGCATTTGGATGAAATTTTGCAGAGGGATAGCGTTGGACCTGAGTAGAACATACAGATAAAACGACCCCATGGGCTAGTTTTCGAAGTTGCTCCATACTAGGCGAATGAAGGCGCAGGCAGTAGCTAGTAAAAAAATAAACAGTGAAGAAGTATTACTCATCCACGAAAACATGGCCCCATGGCGCGAAGCAAACCGGCAACAGTCAAGTCAGGACTCGCGCGTCGGCTGTGCCGACAACTCAATCTCGCTAAATTACAGAGCTGTTAGCTCAATGCTCCCTACCCATCAGCCTAATTTGGTTGATAGCGGTGGCGGACTAAGGCTGTTGGAGGCCCGGGGCGGCGGCGAAGCAAATTGAGGCCCCTCACCGCCCACTTGGAAATATATTACTATATAAAACAGTGATTTTTGAGATTTGGAGGCCTCCACAGGATTCTGAATTCTGATCGGTAATTTTCGATTAGCGTCATTGGCAGGGTCCTCGTTTACGCGACTGTAGTACATTACAGTAATAATATGGGTACACAATTAAAAAGTAGTCAGTTTTATTTTAACAATTTATCTTACCATCATTTTCTGGTTTTGAATTTTGCAAAATAATCAATATGGTCGGTTAAATTTAAACTTGATACAGCCTTGTTTTCGATTGCTATGCGTGCCAAATATCGGAGTCGAGCTTGACCCTTACTGTTCGTCAGATACGTTTTGATATATATATATATATTTTTTTTTTAATTTGCTGAATGATCTTTCGGCTGTTGCAGAAGTGACAGGAGTTGTATAAAGCAATAAAATTGCGAAAAACACTTGCGTAATCTCGCATTCTAATAATGCTTATTTTGTTATAATTTCCTTACATGATTGACGAACTGCCCATGTTGGCGTCAGTTTCGGCGGGACAAGGTGATATCTGTTAATAAACTGAAGTGAAAATCTAGGACCTGTTATATCAAAATATTTACTTTGGAACGGATCAAATTTTTGTAATAAAATTGCTTCATCTACAGTGAGCAAAAATGATGGCCATAGGAAATGAAATACTTGACAGACTGCAGTCACGCCAGTAAAACGTGTATTTAATTGAGCTATTATTGTGTCCAGTACATTTTTGAAAATAGTAACTTTAAATATTTCTTCCCTGTTTCGAAATCGGTAGTCAGAAGCTAGTTCATCAAAATGTTTTTTAACTTTATATCGCCGATTTTCTTGAATACTGGGATTTGTGTCTTTTTTTATTTATTTTTAATTTTTTTTCTGCAGTTTCACTTGCTCTGCACCTTAATGATACAGTAGTAACTTTAAATATTTCTTCCCTGTTTCGAAATCGGTAGTCAGAAGCTAGTTCATCAAAATGTTTTTTAACTTTATATCGCCGATTTTCTTGAATACTGGGATTTGTTTCATTTTTTTATTTATTTTTAATTTTTTTCTGCAGTTTCACTTGCTCTGCACCTTAATGATTCGAAATAATTTCTATATATCAGTTTTGTTTCAACATTTGCCAAAGCTCTACGTGCATCCAAATCGATATCGCATTTTTGAAAAATCTTGGATGTCTAATTGATGTCATCCAATATTTGGTGCATGAATTCACAAAGATATACAAACTGAAAATTCAGCATTTTTGTTTTAATATTTTCTGCTTCTCTACGCCTATCTTTACTAAAACTCTTCAATACTATTTCTGATAAGGCCTTATAATTATAAACAAAGCTTTATTGCAAATATTGTATTAACTCTACTACCCCATCTAGTCGGATTAATTATTATAGATTCGCCGGTGAATTTTAACAGCAGATCCCAAAGCTTAATTATGAGTCCGAAAAAAATATGCATGTCTTGCACTGTTGCGAAAAAAATCTGTACTTCCACGCAGCTGCTACTAGCATCATTCATCACTAAATTCAGATTATGACTAGCTCCATATTTGATGACTGCATGAAGGTTTACAAGTAATTCTTTTACTGCTATATCTATTCGTTTCCATTTTTCTGATCTGGTTATTATTGCATGTCTGAGAAAAAAGCTTAGATGGTCTACCTTCATATCTCCTGTGTAGTGTCCATTTGGAAGGCGAAAAACTAATTTGGTCCAGGAGCTTATCTTCAAGTTTGTTTCCTAAGCACTCAGTCAGTTCATTTTGGATTGTTGGACTCAGATTCATTGTAGATCCTAAAAACAAAATGGAATAATTTAAAAAAGTTTTTGAATAAAAGCAATTGAAAAAAATAAACAATATGAGAAATGCTAAAAACTTTTTTTCTCTTGACTTAGCTCTCTCATTGTCCTCTGAAGCCAATGAACTTTTTGCTAGAGTAAGTACGATATCGAATAACATTTTTAACTTGTCACAATAATATCGGAAAGTACAGCATAACAGAATGTGGCGTAACACCTGAAGATGACTTTTAAGTCGAAATAAGCTTATAGTGTAACTAATACGAATTAAGAATACACAGTGTTGAAATTATATAATTCTTATTATTAGAATAACATTGTAAGAACCATTTTCCAAAACGACGCTTCTTATGAATTTCGTTTTCATCTTCCTTGTCGACAGTATCATTCATTCTCCAAAGATTGTACACCACACATGCTTCTGCATGGTCACACGAAAAACTGTGTTCTTTAATTTAATTTAATGCTTCCAATCCCGATTACGCGTACACTATACATTATTTCTTTGCGATGCAAACAAGCAAGGTTGGAAATAGACGGCATCTGAAATTTTGGTATAACATAACCAAACAGTTGGGTTGGAAGTACTTGTAGAAGGCTGAGTTCAAATTTGTCAATTTTGGTCAGTTTTTGTTTAATCTCTTCTTTTTCCTGGCGTTGTATTCGCTTAAACGCACCACTGGGTTTCTTTTTCTTTTCCATGATTATATTCACGTCAACAAATACTTCGCAAACTAAACAGTCCGAATGCTTTCTCACCTGCATGTGCTCAAGTCAAATACAAACTGCACTACTTTGTTATTCAGAATGAAACTTTCACACTGCAGCGGAGTGTGCGCTGATATGAAACTTCTTGGCAGATTAAAATTGTGTGCCGGAAACGGGACTCGAACCTGGGAACTTTGCCTTTCGCGGGCAAGCGCTCTACCGACTGAGCTATCCCGACACGACTCACGATGCCGCCTCACAACTTTACTTCCGCCAGTACCTGAGGCGGCATCGTGAGTTGTGTCGGGTTAGCTCAGTCGGTAGAGCGCTTGCCCGCGAAATTCAAAGGTCCCAGGTTCCGGCACACAATTTTAATCTGCCTGGAAGTTACATACTTTGTCATTATTTGGCCACGGTAACTATAATAATGGCGCGGTGGTTGCTGGGAATGACCCTGCCCACGCATGATGACTGGTGGGGAGAAAATGTTCAAATGTTTGTAAAGCTTATGGGACTTATCTGCGTCGTCATCAAACCATAAACTTACAAACTACTTAAAAACTAACCTATACAAAAGACGGCCCAAACATCCATGCCCGAGGGGGAATTCGAACCCCCGACCGTAGTGGCTGTGCAGACCGTGACTGGAGCGCCTCATTCCCCTCGGCCACCGCGGCCGGCAAGCAGTAGACCTTGTTATGTTTATATTCTGAGATGAGAATAATTTTTGGATTTACTTCGTGCGTCTGAGGTTTGTTATTCTGAGTTAAAAAAGTTAAAAGTTCAAAATCGTGCATTCAATTTTAATAGTATATACAGTAGATCGTTTATCCAAAGTAACTGGGGGACATGGATGTTTGGAAAAACGGCTTATTCGGTTAATTGAACGGTACACTTTTATTTGCCAATAAGAAGTACTTGTATTTATGTGGTATCTGGAAGCGCGCGATCCTTCGCACTGCCACGACGCAACAATTGGAAGGGCAGGAATTGCTGTGAACAGCTTTCATGCTGCTGCTACTTCTGCTGCTACACCGACTGAAGTGTGCCGATTGTTGTACACATTTGACTGGCGGCTTGGCCGGTCAGCAGCGCAGCAAAGTGGCGTTGTGCGAAGGCCCCATTGGAAGCAATGTTGCGCTACCCGGTGGCCCAGTAAGGCTACTGTGGGGAATTTGGTTTGAGGGGAGGGGAAGATGATGGACGATACGATGCGAGATTTTTTTTCTTAAATCGAAGCTCTACTGTAACTTTTTTCGAACGTCGCACACGGAAGCCGAGGGGCCCCTTGAGCTCGGGGGTCCCGGGGCACTGCCCCGCCTAGCCCTATGTTTGTTACGCCACTGTACCCAAGTATATCCCTTTCCTACTAGTGTGACTAAAAGTAAACTTACTTCTGTGAACGATAAACAGACACGAAGTAAAGAACAAATTTCAAAGGAGCGTTATCGCTGCTAGCTCATAATATAGCCCTGCTTAGTTGTGTTGCGGTAAATGAATAATCCACTATCGTCACATTACGATATATAACCAACTAAATGCTACACATATTACACGGCAGCGTCCTCAGCGTTAAAATTCGGACGTCCGCGGCTAAAGAGATATTCGTCGTCGCATTATGTCGTTATTAGCATACACCATATTTCCTGTCCTTAGTATTGCGACAACAAATGTACCTACATCTATGTTCCAATTCAGAAAGCTACTGAATAGCGCATAAATTTTATAGGAGCGATTTCGACGTGCATTGTCGGACGACCTGAACTTAATAAATATTCGTTGCTGCATTATCGCATTTTCAGCATACACGATCCTTCTCTAGTGTTGCGACAGAAATGGGCCTAACTTCTTTCGTCTCATTACCATATATGTTGCTGTTACGACATATAGGAAAATGAACACACGTCCTCCTCGATAGCATTTTTGTCGTCCAATTTCGGATGTCAATAGCTTCATAAATTTTCGGCGTTGCATTATGGAACTATCAGAATACACAATGAAACCCAGCCTAAATATAGCGACAAAAAATAAATTTAGTTCTGCGTTCCAATGCAGATATATATTCTATGAATAAATTTCTGTGCTAATTTTAAGGGAGCGTTATCGACGGGCACATTCGGACGTCCATAGCTTAATAAATAATACCCGTTGCATTATGACACTTTCAGCTTACACAGTATATTCTCTCCTTTGAATTGTAATGGAAAATTAAAATAAATCTATGATCGGATTATGATATATTTGCATCTAAATGCAAACATTTTCACATTAGCATTCTTATCGTTGACTATCGCTTGTCCGTAGCAAAGTAAATATTCGTCGTCGCATTACGGTATTTGCGGCATACACAGAATATCCTTCCTTACAGTTACGGCATATACGCATCGGAATACCACCCATATTTCACAGCATCTTTCTCGGTGTTCAATTTTGGACATCAATCACTAAATAGGTTTTTCGCCGTCAGAGGATGGCCTATTTAGTTAACACAGTATATCTGTCCACCCCCATGAACCGCAGACATTGCCGAGGTGGTGTGGCTTGCGTGTCTCAACGATGCAGATAGCCGTACCGTAGGTGCAACCACAGCGGAGGGGTATCTGTGGAGAGGCCAGACAAACGTGTGGTTCCTGAAGAGGGGCAGCAGCCTTTTCAGTAGTTACAGGGGCAACAGTCTGGATGATTGACTGGGCTGGCCTTGTAACATCAGCTAATGTGGCTTTGCCACACAGTTACTGCGAACGGCTGAAAGCAAGGGTAAACTACAGCCGTTATTTTTCCCGAGGACATGCAGCTCTACTGTATGAACATATGATGATGGCATCCTCTTGGGTAAAATATTCCGGAGGTAAAATAGTCCCCCATTCGGATCTCCGGGCGGGGACTACTCAGGAGGATGTTGTCATCAGGAAAGACAATACTGGCATTCTACGGATCGGAGCGTGGAATGTTAGATCCCTTAATCGGGTAGGAAAATTAGAAAATTTAAAAAGGGAAATGGATAGGTTGAAGTTAGATATAGTGGGGATTAGTGAAGTTCGGTGGCAGGATGAACAGGATTTCTGGTCTGGTGAATACAGGATTATAAATACAAAATCAATTGGGGGTATCACAGGAGTAGGATTGATAATGAATAAGAAAATAGGAATGCGGGTAAGCTACTATGAGCAGCACAGTGATCGCATTATCATAGATACGAAGCCAACACCGACAACAGTAGTACAGGTTTATATGCCAACTAGCTCTGCCGATGATGAGGTGATCGAAGAAATATATGAGGAGCTAAAGGAAATTATTCAGACAATTAAGGGAGAGCACAACTTAATTCTGATGGGAGACTGGAATTCGGTAGTAGGAAAAGGAAGAGAAGGAAAAATAGTAGGTGAATATGGACTGGGCAGGAGGAATGAAAGAGGAAGTCGCCTGGTAGAATTTTGCACGGAACATGATTTAATCGTAACAAACACTTGGTTTAAGAATAAAAAAGAAGGTTGTATACGTTGAAGAGACCAGGAGACACCGGAAGATATCAGATAGATTTTATAATGGTAAGACATAGATTCCGGAACCAGGTTATAAACTGCAAGACATACCCAGGGGCAGATATAGACTCTGATCATAACTTGTTAGTTATGAACTGTAGGCTGAAGCTGAAAAAACTGCAGAAAGGCTGGAAAATAAGAAGATGGGACCTGGAGAAACTGAAGAAAAGTGATGTTCTGGAGAATTTCAGGGGGAGATTTAGGCAACAATTGACAGAAACAGGGGGAAATAAAACAGTAGAAGAGAATGGGTAGCATTGAGAGATGAAATAGTGAAGGCAGCAGAGGACAAAGTAGGTAGAAAGGCAAGACCTACGAAAAAGCCTTGGATATCACAGGAAATACTAAATTTAATTGACGAAAGGAGAAAATACAAAAATGCAGTAAATGAAACAGGCAAAATGGAGTACAGACGACTAAAAAATGAGATTGACAGGAAGTGCAAAATGGCTAAGCAGGAGTGGCTAGAAGCCAAATGCAAATCTGTAGAAGAATGTATAACAAGGGGAAAAGTAGACACCACCTACAGGAAAATAAAAGAGACATTTGGGGACAAGAAAAGCAACTCTACAAATATCAAGAACTCAGATGGAAAACCAGTTCTTAGCAAAGAAGGGAAAGTTGAAAGATGGAAAGAGTACATAGAGCAGCTCTACAAAGGAAATGAACTTAGAGACGATGTTGTAGGAAGGGAAGAGGAAGTAGATCAAGATGAAATATGAGATACTATGCTGAGAGATGAATTTGACAGAGCCCTGAAAGACCTAGGTCCGAACAAGGCCCCAGGAGTAGATGACATATCCTCAGAGCTACTAAAGTCTCTAGGAGAGCCAGCCATGACAAAACTATTTGAACTGGTGTGTAGAATGTATGAGACAGGCGAAATACCTTCAGACTTTAAGAAAAATGTAATAATCCCCATTCCAAAGAAATCAGGCGCAGACAGGTGTGAAAATTACAGAACCATCAGTTTGATAAGTCATGGTTGCAAAATTTTTACACGAATTATCTACAGGAGAATGGAAAAGCTGGTAGAAGCTGACCTCGGGGAAGATCAGTTTGGATTCAGGAGGAACATAGGAAACCGGGAGGCAATACTCACTTTACGTCTTATCTTAGAAGATAGAATAAGGAAAGGCAAACCTACATTTTTAGCTTTTATAGATTTGGAGAAAGCATTTGACAATGTTGGCTGGAATACACTCTTTCAAATTCTGAAGTCAGCAGGGGTAAAATACAGGGAAAGGAGAGTTATTTACAACTTGTACAAAAGCCAGACCGCAGTTATTAGACTCGAAGGGCATGAAAGGGAAGCATCAGTTGGGAAGGGAGTAAGACAGGGTTGTAGCCTTTCTCCGATGTTATTTAATTTGTACATCGAGCAGGCGGTGAAGGAAAGCAAGGAAAAATTTGGAATAGGGATTAAAGTTCAGGGGGAAGAAATAAAAACATTGCGTTTTGCTGATGACATTGTAATTCTGTCAGAGACAGCAAAGGACCTGGAAGAGCAGTTGAATGGAATGGACAGTGTATTGAAGACAGTGTATAAAATGAACATTAACAAGAGCAAAACAAAAATAATGGAATGCGGTATTAGAAATTCAGGCGATGCCGAAGGAATTAGATTGGGTAACGAAGCAGTAAAGGAGGTAGATGAGTTCTGTTACTTGGGCAGTAAAATAACAAATGATGGTCGCAGTACAGAGGATATAAAATGCAGAATGGCAATGGGAAGAAAAGCATTTTTGAAAAAGAGAAATTTGCTAACATCGAATATTAATTTAAGGGTAAGGAACTGTTTTCTGAAGGCATTTGTGTGGAGTGTTGCCTTGTACAGGAGTGAAACATGGACGATAAGCAGTGCGGACAGGAAGAGAATAGAGGCTTTTGAAATGTGGTACTACAGAAGAATGCTGTAGATTAGATGGGTAGATCGCATAACTAATGAAGAGGTACTGAACAGAATTGGTGAGAAAAGGAATTTTTGTCATACCTTGACTAAAAGAAGGGATCGCTTGGTAGGACACATTCTTAGACATCGAGGAATCGTAAATTTAGCATTGGAGGGAAGTGTGTGGGGTAAAAATCGCAGAGGGAGACCAAGAGACGCGGATGTGGGTTGCCGTTCTTATGAGGAGATGAAAAGGCTTGCTCAGGATAGAGTAGGGTGGAGAGCTGCATCAAACCAGTCTCCGGACTGAAGACCTTAACAACAACAGTATATTTGTTTCTTAGTATTGTAACAAAAACATGAGCCTGATTCTATGGTCCAATTACGATGTACATCCGAATGAATGCCACACACATTTCTGTGGTAGCATCCTTAGCGATCAATTTCGGAAGTCCATAGCCAAATATATATTCTTCGTCGTGCAATGGGACGTTTAGTCTACTCAGTATATCTCTTCTTTAGTAGTATGGAAAAAAATGAACATAGTTGCTATGGTCCTATTGCAATATAAAGGCAACTGAACACAGCGCAAATTTCATAGCATTGTTCCTGGTGTTCACTTCGGGATGTCAATAGGCAAATAAATATTCCTTGTTCGAATCCCCCCTCGGGCAAGGATGTTTGTGTCGTCTTTAGTATAAGGTAGTTCATAAGTAGTTTGAAAGTTTAGGGACTGATGACCCCGCAGTTAAGTCCCTTAAACTTAACAAACATTTGAAATTTTTATTACGTGTTACATTATGATCTTTCACCGATCACAGTTTGTTTTGTGTCGAATAATAAACGTACATCTATACTCGAATTACGGTGTATAGGCAACGACGTACCGCACGTGTTTCACGGCAAGTTGTTCAAATGTTTGTAAAGCTTATGGGACTTAACTACGGGGTCAGCAGTCCCTAAACTTACAAACTACTTATGAACTACCTACGAACTAGGACGGCACAAATATCCATGCCCGAGGGGGGATTCGAACCCCCGACCGTAGTGGCCGTGCTGACCGTGAATGGAGCGCCTCAGTCCCCTCGGCCACCGCGGCCGGCACACGGCAAGTTGCTCAGCATCCACATTCAGACGTCCATAAATGAATAAAAATTCATTGTTCCATTATGGAAATTTCAGCGTACACAGTACATCTATTTATTAGTACTGCTACAAACGTGAACATAGTTGTATGGTCTAATTAAGATATTAGGCAACTGAAAACCTTACATATTTGTCGGTAGTATTCTCGGCGTCAATATTCGGTCATCCGTAACTAAACGCCGCGGCGGAGTGGCCCAGCGCATTGAGGCGCTATGCTGCGATGCGTGAGGCCGTTCCCTGTCGGGGGTTCGAATACCGCCTCGGGCATGGATGTTTGTGAAGTCTTTAGTATAAGTTAGTTTATAAGTAGTTTGTAAGTTTAGTGACTGATGACCCCGCAGTTAAGCCCCATAGCTTAAATATTTGAACATTTTTCGTAACTAAATAAATATTTGTCGTTGCATTATGGCAATTTCAAGGTACACAGTATACGTAATGTTGCCCCTCCTAAGTTTTGTTGCGAAAAATGAACCATCCGCTATCGTCGCATGCGGATATGTAGACAACTAAATACATGGTAACGTTCTTAGTGTCAAATTTTGGACGTACATACCTAAATGGATATTCGTCGTCGCATTATGTCATTTTTAGCATTCACACTATTTCCGTTCCTTAGTATTGCGACAAATCAAATGTTCAAATGTTTGTAAATCTATCGGACCAAACTGCGTGATCATCAGTCCGTAGCTTACAAACTACTTAAACCTAGGTAAACTAACCTAAGGACAAACACACACACCCATGCCCCATGGAGGACCCGAATCTCCACGGCGAGCAACCGCGCGCTCCGCAGCGAGACGCTTTAGACCGCTCGGCTACTCCACCGCGGATATTGCGACGTACACGAATCTTGATATATGGTCAAATTTTAATATAAAGACAACTAAATACTGCAGAAATTTCGCTGTAACGGTGGCGGCGTCATTCGGACGTAAAGGTAAGGTAAAGCAGTCAACAATCCGAAGATTGGTTTGAACACCACGGTGCTTTACTAGGCATGGTCCTGTTTGGAGGTTGTATGCCGTTGCCTTCCTCCGACCATTCGGACGTACACAACTTAATAAATATTAGTCTTAGCATTATGACACTTTCCACGTACTCCGTAACTGCTGCGACAAAAAACGAATCTACTTCTATGGTCCAATTACGATAGCTATTGAATAGTACACAAATTTTATGGCAGTAATTTCGACGTGCAGCGTTGGACGACCACAACTTAATAATTATACTTCGCTCCATGGGAACTTTCAGCATAAAAAAATCCTCCTTTAGTTGTACGAGAAAAAAATGGACCGAGCTTCTATCGCCCCATTACAATATAAACGCAGCTAAATACGTTGTAAATTTCACGTCAGTGTTCTCGGTGATAACTGCAGAATGTTATTACAGAAATAAATATTCGTCGTTTAATTATTGCGCTTTCAGCATACACGATATATCCCATCCTTTGTATTTCGACAAAAATGAATCTTGTTCTATGATCCAGTTACGATGAATAGGCAAGTGTATACAGAAAATTACATGGCACAGTTATCAGCAGGATTTATCGGCCATCCATGGCTTAACATAAGTTGAACGTGGCATTAGAGCTATTTCAGTATGCGCAAAATATCCTTTCTTTAGTATTTCGGCGAAAATTAACGTAGTTGTATAGTTCAAATCCGAAATATAGGCAAATCAATACCGCGCACATTTCACGGAATCATTCTCGGTGGGCACTTTCGAACGACAATAACTTGATAATCATTCCACCTTGTATTTGACACTCTAAGCGTACACTGTATAGTTTTTCTGCCTTTATTTTGTGACAAACATGAACTGTGTTTTATACCTAATTACGCTAAATAGGTAACTTCGTAATTCAAAAATTTCAAGGCAGCGTTGTCAACGTTCGTTTTTTGACGCCCATTGCTTAATAAATTATGGCAGTCTCACCATAAGCAGCATACCCCTTCCTTAGAATTGCAACTAAGTCGAGTTACAATATATAGACAACTATACACCCGAATAATTTGACAGCAGCGTCCTCAGCATTCATGGTGCACGTGCATAGCATAATAAATATTCGCCTTGGCCTTACGGCGCTTTCTGCATACACATCACAGCCATTCCTTAGTATTTCGAAAAAGAATATTTACTTAGAATTATGACGGAAAATGACCCAAAGTCGATGATCCAATTACGGTAAATAGGTAACTGAATACAGCATATCCTTCTCGGCACAGTTTTTGGCGACTAATTTCGGATGTCCATTGCGTAATAAATATTCCGCGTTGCATTTTGGCATTCTGAGCAAACTCAGAATTTCCCTTCCTTAGTTTAGCACCAAAATAAGAACCTAATTCTACTGCCGAATTATGATATATAGGCAATTGAATACTGCAAAAATTTCACGACAGAGTTGTCAGCATCCACGTTTCAACATTCATTGCTTCATAAATATTCGTCGTTGCCTCACGACACTCTCAGCAACCACAACCTATTCCTTCCTTAGTAATTCGCAAAAGAATTAACCTAGTTCTATGGTCCAATTGCGATGAAAAGTCTACTGAATACTGTACAAATTTCATGGACGCGTTTTCGGCGGCCACATTCAGACGGCCATAGTTTAATAAATATTGTACGGTCCTGTTATCAAATATTATACGTAATTTACCTAATCTGATATGTATTTGAGATATTACAGTTTTTCAACAATTTTGCCGATTACATCGCCATCTATCATGGAACGAAAGAAAAAATGATTCAAACAAACGTTACAAATATTTTCACGCAGAATCCAAATGTTCAATACAAAATTTGGAACCATATTTAAGATTACAAACTCTCCGCCTTCCCGCCTACGGTAATTGATCAGGCGGTCGAGCTTTATGTTTATGGATAACCTTCTTGGATAACATTTATTGGAATTTTTTTTAAATGCAATTTCTGTTTTACCAAATATTCGGAAACTTATAAGTGTCTCATCCTGTACATTCAACTGAATATCGTAGAAATTTTACAGGAGCTTTCTTGGCGTCCACACTCTACGACCAAACCTTAATAAAAACTGTCCCTACATTTTGCACTTTCAGTATAAAACGTATTGTCCTTTTGTACTGTGACGTAAAATGAACCGTCCAATTCGGATACATAGACAACTGATACGGAACAAATGCCACGGCATCGTTATCGGCGTCCACCTTTGAACGCTCTTAGCTGAATAAATATTCGATGTTCCATTGTGGCGTTTTCAGCAAACACAATATATCCTTCCCTTACTATTGCGGCAAAAAGTTAACCAAGTTTTAGGATCCGATTACGAGGAATAAACGTCTAAACGCCACACATATTACATACCAACGGCCTTAGCGTCGAATTTCGGACGTTCATAACTAAATAAATATTAGTCGTAGTATACGCAGTATGTGGCTTCCTTAGTATTGAGACCAGAAAGTAAATTAGTACAGTGGTCCAAACACATATATTGCATATATTACACGGCTGTGGCCATAGCGTCGATATTAAGACGTCCATAGCTAAGTGAATATTCGCCATCGCATTATGGTACTTTAATCGTGCACTATATATATATATATATATATATATATATATATATATATATATATATATATATATTAGTACTGCGAGAAAAATGAGTGGAGTTTCTATGGTCCCATTACAATAGAAAGGCATCTAAATACAAAATAATTCTCATGGAAGTTTTCGGGCACATTTTGGGACGTTCATAGATAAATAAATACTTATCGTCTCATTATGTCACCTTGAGCATTAACAGTATATCCATTCATTATTATTGTGGCACAAAAAGAACTTCGTGCTATAGTCCAATTACGATATATAGGCAACTGTATACGCAATTATTTCACGGCAGTGTTCTCAGCGTCCTCATTCGGACGTTCATTGTTTTATAAATATTACTCGTTACATTACGGGTCCTTCAGGATACAGTACATCTCCCGTCGCAAGTATTGCCACAAAAATGAGTCACTTTCTATAGTCGAAGTAAGATATATAAACAACTGAATTTATGTTCTTCTCGGGAACGATCTTAATGTCGATATTCGGTGTATGTTGCTGTTACTACATGCAGACAAATGATCACAGCATGTCTTCTCGGCAACGTTCTCGTTGTCCAATTTCGGATGTCCATAGCTAAATAAATATACTTCCTTGCATTTGGCACTGTTACAATGCACAGGATATCACCTCCTTACTATTGCGGCGAAAATGAACATAGTTCTATGATCAAATAGCGATATAAAGGCAACTTAATACTGCATATAATTCACAGCAGCTTTCTCAGCGTTTAGTTTTGGAAGTTCTTATGGAAATATTGGTAATCCCTTTATGACATCCACCATACACAGAATATCTCTTCCTTACTATTTCGACAAAAATGAATCTAGTCCTGTGTTCCAATCAAGATATATATTCTACTAAATAACGTACTAACTTTATGGGAGCGGAAACATTCAGACGTCCATAGCTTAATAAGTATTTCCCGTTTCATTATGTCACTTTCAGAATATACATAATATGTCTTCATTTGTTTGATGACGCAAAATAAAAATACATCTATGAGTGGATTATTATATATTGGCAATTTGACACGAACATTTTTCTCCGCAACACCATAGCAATTTATATATTCGTCGTCGCAGTATGGAACTTGCAGCATACACAGTATATCCGTTTCTTACTGTTGCGACAGAACATGAACCTAGTTCGATAGTACACTTATTCAGCGGCACGCCCTTAGCGTCCAAATTCGGGTATCCGTAACTAAATATTCGTCGTCGTGTTATGGGACGTTAAGCGTACCATATATCCCTTTCTTAGTAGTGTTCAAATGTTCAAATGTTTGTAAAGTCTATGGGACTTAACTACGGGGCTATCAGTCCCTAAACTTGCAAACTACTTATGAACTAACTAAGACTAAGGACAGCACAAATATCCATGCCCGAGGGGGGATTCGAACCCCCGACCGTAGTGGCCGTGCAGACCGTGACTGGATCGCCTCAGTCTCCTCGGCCACCGCGGCCGGCTCTTAGTAGTGTGACTAAAAGTAAACTTACTTTTACAGTCCAATTGCGATATACGAGGTGTGTTAGAAAAGTAATGAGATTGGCAAAACTGCGGGAGATCTGGCAACGTTGTGTCTACCGGCCGATGCTAAATCTGAGTTTTGATCCCTTCCACTTCCTCAGTCCGAGTTACAATTCCGTACAGTTAACACATTAGTTTTCACAACGCCATTAGTAAAGTTGTGTTTTCATTGTGCGTCATAGAAATGGACCATCGGAATTTAGAGCAACGTTGTGCAATAAAGTTTTGTGTTAAATTTGGTCAGTCCGCGAGTGTGACTTTTAAAAAGTTGAAACAGGCCTATGGGGAACAGTGCTTATCGAGTGCACAAGTTTTCCGTTGGCACAAATCATTTTTGGAAGGCCGAGAACACGTTGAAGATGAACCTAGCTCAGGGAGACCTTCGACTTCAAAAACTGACGAAAACATTGATCGTGTGAGGGCTCTTGTGAGATCAGACCGTCGTTTAACAATAAGGATGATCAGCGAACAGCTAAATTTAAACACTTTCACCGTGCATCAAAGTGTGACATATGATTAGAACATGCGAAAGGTTTGTGCCAAATTGGTGCCGAAAAATCTCAAAACTGAAGAGAAGGGCATTCGAAAAAACGTGTGCGTTGATCTTCTTGAGAGGATTGCTAATAACCAAGAATTCTTCAATTGTGTGATCAAATGTTCAAATGTTTGTAAATCTATGGGACCAAACTACATGGTCATCAGTCCGTAGCTTACAAACTACTTAAACCTAGATAATCTAACCTATGGACAAACACACACACCCATGCCCCAGGGAGGACTCGAACCTCCACGGCGAGCAACCGCGTGCTACTCAGCTACTCCACCGCGGCAATTGTGTGATCACTAGTGATAAATCCTGGATATTTGAGTACGATCCTGAAACAAAGCGGCAAAGTACAGAATGGCACACTCCGTCATCTCCTCGGCCGAAGAAACGTCGAATGAGCAAGTCAAAGATCAAGACCATGCTGATTTTTTTTTTCTTTTTTTTGACAGGAAGAGTATCGTACACAAAGAATTCGTTCCACCAGGACAAACTGTCAACCAAGTGTTTTATAAACGTGTCCTTGAAAAGTTGATGAAAAGAGTGACCCGTGTGAGACCAGAAATTGCAGACAAGTGGATGCTTCACCATGACACAGCTCCGTGTCACGCGGCCATTTGCATCCGTGAATTTTTGACCTCAAAACACATTACTGTTGTTCCTAAACCCCCTATTCACCTGATTTGAGTCCTTGTGACTTTCCCTCTTCCCGAAATTGAAACATGTCCTAAAAGGACGTCATTTTGGAACTCTGAAGAAGATTCAAAAGACAGTGACCGACCATTTAAAAGCCATACCAATTGAAGACTTCCAGCGCTGCTACCAAGAGTGGGAACGACGACTCCACCGATGTTTAGCTGCCCAAGGGAACTACTTTGAAGGGGATAACATAGTTGTTTGAAAATAATAAAAACTTTGGTTAGTATGAAATCAGTCTCATTACTTTTCTCACACACCTCGTATAGGCAACCGAATTAAGCACAGAATTCTCAGCAGCGTTCTCGGCGCTCACTTTAAGATGTCCTTAAGGAAATAAATATTCGTCGTTACATTTCACCGAACACAGTATACCCTTTGTTTCCTGACGAATAATGAACGTACATCTATGGCCGAATTACAGTATATAGGTAACAGTATACCACACATATTTCGTGGTCATATTATTGCACTTTGAGCATACACGATATCACCATTTATTAGTATTATGACAAAAATGGACATACTGTCACGTTAAAATTAAGATATAGGGGCAACTGAATACCGCTAACATAACTTGGCAACATTTTTGGCGTCAGTATTCGGTCGTTCTCTTCTAAATAAATATTCCACGTTGAATATCAAATCCACCATAGGTGAACTGCAACCATGTTTAAGATGTTATTCGACGTTGCATTTTGGCACTTTCGGTATACATAATATAGCCTATCACTGGTTTTGGTGCGAAAAATGAACAATCCACTATGGTCTCACAACGATAACTACTAAATATATTACACGTCAGCGCCCTTAGTGTCGAAATTTGAACATCCATAGCTAAATGTCTATTCGACAACGCATTATGTCATTTTTAGCATACACAGTATTTTTCTTCCTTAGTATTGCGACAAAAAAATCAACCTACAACTATGGTCCAATTACAACAGCAACGGAATAGCGCACAAATTTTATGGGAGCGATTTCGACGTGAAGTATCGTAGGAGCACATCTTCATAAATATTCGTTGCTGCATTATGACATTTTCAGCATACCTAATACTCTTTTAATGTTGCGACAAAAATATGCCTGGCTTCTATCGTCCCATTACAATATAAATTTCACGTCAGGATTCTCGGTGATCAGATTTCACCAAACACAATATATCCCTTCCTTTGTATTTCGACAAAAATTAACCTAGATCTTTTTTTTATATATATATATTGTAAACCTATCAGACCAAACTGCGTGGTCATCAGTCCGTAGCTTACAAACTACTTAAACCTAGGTAAACTAACCTAAGGACAAACAAACTCACCCATGCCCCAGGGAGGACTCGAACCTCCACGGCGAGCAACCGCGCGCTCCGCAGCGAGACGCTTTAGACCGCTCTGCTACTCCACCGCGGCTAACCTAGATCTATTACGAGAGGAAAGTGAATACCGCATACATTTCACAGCAGCGTTCTCGGTGGGCAGTTTAGGACGTCCATAACTTTATTCCTCGTTGCATTTGACACTTTTAGCTTACACAGTATATACCTACCTATGATTTCTGATGAAATATGAAAATGTATCCATACCCGACTTACGACATATTGGCAACTAAAGGCACACACTTTTTACAGCAGCTTCCTTAGCGTCGACTTTCGGTTGCAAGCAAAGGAAATATTCTTTGCTGCATAATTTAACTTTTAGTATACACAGAATATACCTTACTTAGAATTATGACGATGTATGAACCAAGGCCCATGTTCCAACTACGATGTATAGGTAACTGAATACAGCATAACCTTCTCCGCAGAGATTTCGTCGACCAATTTCGAATGTCCGTTGTGTAATAAATAATACTTGTTCCATTATGAAAATTTTCTAAAAATTTTCTAAATATTCCGAAAAACAATTTTAAGCACACTACCCTGTATTTTCAAATGTATATCACACGAATTTTACGGGAACGTTTTCAGCGTCCACATTCAACGTCCGAAGCTTAATAAATATTCGTCCTCGCGTTCTGCAATTTCAGTATATACGTATTGCCTTTCTTTTGTCTTGTTACGAAAAATGAACTTGTTTCTAAGGCCCAATTACGTTATACAGGTAACTGAATACGGTACAAAGACCACGGCAGCGACCTCGGTGTCCACCTTTGATCGTCCATAGCTCAACAAATATTCGTCGTTCCACTATTGCACATTTAGCATACACAACATACCCTTCGCTTAATATGCTGGCAAAAAAGGAATCTAGTTCTATTACCCGATTACTTTGTACAGACAACAAAACACCAAACATATTACACGGCAGGGGCTTGAGCATCGACATTTGAATGTCCATAGCTAAATAAACATTCGTCGTCGCATTATGATACTTTCATCATATACAATATATCACTTTCCTAGTACTGCGACAAAAAATGAGCGGAGTTTCTGTGGTCTAGACAGGCATCTAATACAGCATAACTCTCATGGGAGTGTCCTACGCTCACTTTCTGACGTCCGTAGAATAAATGCTCGTCGTCACATTATGACACCTTGGGCATAGACAGTATATCCGTTCCTTACTTCTATGATTCAAAACTAATCTAGTATTATGGTCTGGTTACGATATATAGGCAACTGAATAACGCATGTCTTCTCGGCAGTGTTCTCGGGGGCCACATTTCGACGATCATCATTAGAAAATATTACTCGTTGCTTTATGGCTCATTCAAAATTGACAGTATCTCCAGTTGTAAGTAATGCTACAAAAAGTAACTTATTTCTATAGTCTAACTACGATATATGAGCAAGTGAATTTACGTTCGCCCCGGCAATTTTCTTCGGATTTCCATAGCTGAATAAATAGACGTAGTTGCATTATGGGACTATCACCATGCACAGAATATACCTTCTTTACAATTACGGCGAAAAAGAAATATTGTTCTGTGATCAAATTGTAATACATAGGCAACTGAATATTGCATATATTTCATGGAAGCATTTTCCACGTTCAGTTTCGGATGTCCATAGGGAAATAAATATTCGTCTTCGATTGATGACATCATACACAAAATATCCTTTCCTTACTATTTCGACAAAAAAATGAATCTTATTCTGTGCTCCAAAGAAGATATATATTCTACAGAATATAATACTAATTTTTAATGAGCGTTATCTGGGGGCACATTCTGAAGTCTGTAGTTTAATAACTATTTCTCGTCAGATTATGACAGTTTCAGCTTACACGGCATAACCCATCCTTTATTTTATGACGGGTAACGAAAATACATCTATGATGGGAATATGATGTCTTGCCAACTTAATGCGCACAATTTTCAGTGGAGCATCATTAGTATCGTCTATCGCATGTCCGTAGGAAAGTAGATGTTCGTCGTCGCATTATGACACTTTTAGCATACACAGAATATTGATTTCTCACTATTGCGACAAATAATTAACCTAGTTCTATGGTCCTATTACACGTGGGTCACCAAACGTCTCGCATTTTACGGGCTCGTCCCTTATTTGGCCTAAGTGTCCCGTTGTCCCGACAAAACACATACGGGACGTATTTTGTCCCGGTTTCTGTTAACCGTCCAGTCTTTTTGAAACGTTGTGTTTTTAAACATCACGTACCATAATAAAACGGAGGTCTCGATTTGTGATCTTAGCCAGAGGATGAAGAAAGGTACGCTATTTAATGAAATCAAAGTGTACTAGGAGCGATTTATGAAGATATTTCAATATCAAAAGAACGGAAAGAAACAAGATGTCCAAAGATACCGGCTGTGCGAGACAAGTTTAATTGCAGTTGGGCCCTGCACTGATGAAGAATATATTGAATGTGATTCAGATTTAATTGACATGCATCAGGTGGTGGTAAATTTATGTGTTAATAAATTGATGTCTAGCGTTTTAGTTTGTTTATTTTGCTACATTTGTGAACGAACGCCCACCTTGTTACTGTCATTTGCCAATAACGTGGTTTTACGCCATCTAAATGCGTCACTCTTCCTACAGTAAGGAGGAACGGTGACCCTTCTTCACTGCCCTCAAGTCTACGTACAAATGCGCCGATAACAGTCGGTATGTAGAGGGTTTGAATCGTTTTTGTTGCATTAACACCTATCGATAGTTTAAGCGTGTGACACATAGTGTGTGAACCAGTAACTTTGCTTCCTACAACTGACTTCCGTTAACATAGAGTAATTTTAATCTGCGTACAGGCATTTTATTGTTATTTTAGTTTGCTGGAAATTGTGTCAGGCGCTAAGGCATCCAAAGTGTAAAGTTTCTTTGCTAATGACTGTGCCAAACGTATGAGTCAAGTAATAGTTGTTCAGAATATCTAAGTCAATTTTTGTGTGTGTCCTAGATTTCAAAGTGACTACCACTGCCACGCAGGGAGTGGTGTAGGGAGTTCAGTTTCATGTTAATTGATATTCATCTTGGAGGTGCACAACTTTCATTGCAACTTGTTTTAATCCGATTTGTATTTGTCTAAATATTCCGAAAAACTGTATTATGTGCTTCACCCTGTACATTCAAATGAATATCGTAAAAATTTTACGGGAGCGTTTTCGGTGTCCACATTCATACGTCCAAAGCTGAATAAATATCCGTCCTCCCACTTCGTACTGCCTGTATATACGTATTTCCCTTGTTTTGTTTGGTGACGAAAAATGTACATTGTTCTACTGCCCAGTTACGATGTATAGGCAATTGAATACCACTTAAATTTCAAGGCAGTGTTCACGGCGTCCATCTTTGAACGCCTTAATAAATATTCGTCGTTCTAATATGACACTTTTTGATTACACAATATCTCCTTTCCTTAATATTCCGGCAAAGTTGCACCTATAATCCAATTACGAGATATAGTCGATAAAACACCGCCTAAATTATACGACGACTGGATTAGCGTCGATATTCAGATGTCCATAGCGAAATGAATATTCGTGGTCGCATTAAGTTACTTTCATGATAAACAGTATATTCCGTACTTACTATAGCGACAAAAAGTGAGCGGAGTTTCTATAGTCTCATTACAATATAAAGGGATTTAAATGTTCAAATGTTTGTAGAGCTTATGGGACTTAATTACGGGGTCATCAGTCCATGAAATTATAGACTACTTATGAAATCGCTAATACTAAGGACGGCAAAAATATCCAAGCTCGAGGGGGGATTCGAACCCCCGACCGTAGCGGCCGTGCAGAACGTGACTGCAGCGCCGCAGTTTTTTTGTTATTTTTTTCTACGGGTAGCTCTCTTCGTTGCGGACGCTGATCCTTTTTGTTCGTTCCTGTTCGAGTTGTTGTTGGCTCAGCTTTTTCATTACAGACGGCGTTGAGCCCTCTGACCGGGCGCGCTGAGCCACGGCCCCGGCTCAAAACTGACGAACGAGAAAGTACGCACAGGCTAAGGGAACATTATCATAGTCTGTTCCTTTTGTAGTTGAGCATACTCCTCTCGGCCACCACGGCACCAATCTTTAGGTAGTTCTCCGCGCAAATTTTGGGATGTCCGTAGGTATATAAATACTCATCGTCTCATTATGTTACCTTCGACATAGACAGTATGTGCATTCATTATTATTCTGGCGCAAAACGAACCTAGTACTATGGTCCGAGAACGATATATAGCCAACTGAATACCGCGAAAAAATGTCACCGCAGTGTTCTCGGCGGCCACATTCGGATGTTCATGGTTTAATACGTCTTACTCTTCACATTATGAGTCATTCAGCGTATACAGTATCTCCCGTCGTAGGTATCTCCTGTTACAAAAATGAACCAATTTCTATAGACCAATTACGATGTATGAACAGCTGAGTTATTTTCGGGGGTAACGTTCTTGAGGTTCACTTTGCAACGTATGTTGCTGTAACGAGATGTAGGCAAATTAACACCACACGACCTATTCGGCAGCGTTCTCGTCGTCCAATTTCATAAATTTTCGGGGTTGCATTACGCACTTTCAGAATACAGAAATATCCCGTCATAAATATAGCGACAAAAAATATCTTGTTCTGTGTTCCAATGGAAATATATATTCAATGGACTACCGTGCTTATTTTAAGGGAGCGTTATCGAAGGGCACATTCGGACATCCACAGTTTAAAAAATAATTCTTGTTGCATTATGACACTTTCAGCTTACACGGTATATTCCCTCCTTTGGCCGGCCGCTGTGGCCGAGGGGACTAAGGCGCTCCAGTCACGGTCCGCACGGCCACTACGGTCGGGGGTTCGAATCCCCCCTCGGGCATGGATATTTGTGCCGTCCTAGTTCGTAAGTAGTTCATAAGTAGTTTTTTAGTTTAGGGACTGATGACCCCGTAGTTCAATCCCATAGACTATACAAACATTTGAACAGTTTTCCCTCCTTTGATTTGATTTGTAATGGAAAATGAAAATAAATCTATGATCGGATTATGATATATTTGCATCTAAATGCGCACATTTTTCACTGCAGCATCCTTAGCTTCGACTATCGCATGTCCGTAGCAAAGTAAATTTTGGTCGTTGCATTACAGTACTTTCGCCATCTACATCTATATGAATACTCTGCAAGTCACAAAAAATGTTCAAATGGCACTTAACTGCAGAATCATCAGTCCCTAAACTTACAAACTACTTAGGAACTAACTTATACTAAGGACAACACAAACATCCATGCCCGAGGGAGGATTCGAATCAAGTCACAATGAAATGCATGGCAGAGGCTACATCGAACCACTTTCATGATATTTCTATGTAGTTCCACTCTCTAATAGGTCGCAAGAAAAGAAACACCTAAACACAGACTACCCCCTCCTCAGGTGTTTGACGAGCAATAAACCTAATATCACCAGTTACGCTATACAGGGTGCTACAAAAGGTACGGCCAAACTATCAGGAAACATTCCTCACAGACAAAGAAAGAAAATATGTTATGTGGGCATGTGTCCGCAAACGCTTAATTTCCACGTTAGAGCTGATTTTATTACTTCTCTTCAAATCACATTAATCATGGAATGGAAACACAAAGCAACAGAACGTACCAGCGTGACTTCAAACACTTTGTTGCAGAAAATGTTCAAAATGTCCTCCGTTATCGAGCATACATGCATCCACCCTCCCTCTCATGGAATCCCTGATGCGCTGATGCAGCCCTGGAGAATGGCGTATTGTATCACAGCCGTCCACAACAGGAGCACGAAAAGTCTCTACAAAAAAAAAAAAAATGTTCAAATGTTTGTAAATCTATCGGACCAAACTGCGTGGTCAACAAAACTACTTAAACCTAGGTAAACTAAGCTAAGGACAAACACACACACCCATGCCCCAGGGAGGACTCGAACCTCCACGGCGAGCAACCGCGCGCTCCGCAGCGAGACGCTTTAGACCGCTCGGCTACTCCACCGCGGCTAAAGTCTCTACATTTGGTACCGGGGTTGCGTAGACAAGAGCTTTCAAATGCCTCCATAAATGAAATTCAAGAGGGTTGAGGTCAGGAGAGCGTGGAGGCCATGGAATTGGCCGCCTCTACCAATCCATGGGTCACCGAATCTGTTGTTGAGAAGCGTACGAACACGTCGACTGAAATGTGCAGGAGCTCCATCGTGCATGAACCACATGTGTCGTACTTGTAAAGGCACATGTTCTAGCAGCACAGGTAGAGTATCCCGTATGAAATCATGATAACGTGCTCCAGTGAGGGTAGGTGGAAGAACATGAGGCCCAATCAAGACATCACCAACAATTCCTGCCCAAACGGTCACAGAAAATCTGTGTTGATGACGCGATTGCACAATTGCGTGCGGATTCTCATCAGCCCACACATGTTGATTGTGAAAATTTACAATCTGATCACGTTGGAATGGAGCCTCATCCGTAAATGAAATTCTAAAATGAGCTCTAACATGGAAATTAAGCGTTTCCGGACACCTGTCCACATAACATATTTTCTTTCTTTGTGTGTGAGGAATGTTTCCTGAAAGTTTGGCCGTACCTTTTTGTAACACCCTGTATCCGCAACTTAATAGCTCCCAAATTTCACAGCCTCATTCTCGGTGTCCACTTTTGGGCTTTAATAACTAAATACGTTTTTCGCTGTCCTAGGACGGCACTGGCAGCTTACACAGTATATCTGTATCTTACTATTGCGACAAAAAATTAACATAGTTCTATGGTCCATTTACGATGTATAGGCAACTGAGTGGCACACAAATTTCTGCGGCAGCATGCTTAGCGTCCAACGTCTGACGTCCGTAGCAAAATAAATATTCGTCGTCGTGTTAAGGGACGTTTAGCGTACCCAGTATAGCCTTTCTTTAGTAGTGTGGCAAAAAAATGAAACAATTTGCTTTAGTCCCATTACAATATAAAGACAACTGAATACAGTGGAAATTTATAGTAGTGTTCTTGGTGCTCACTTCGGGATATCAACTTGAATATAAATATTCCTCGTTGCATTATGACTCTTTCACTGGACACAGTATACCCCATCCTTTATTTTGTGACGAATAATGAATGTACACCTATAGTCGAATTCCGGTATATAGGCAACGGAGTGCCGCACATATTTTACGGCAAGTTGCGCAGCATCCACGTCTAGACGGCCATAGCTTAATAATAAAAATTCGCTGCGGCGGAGCGGCCCAGCGCATTGAGGCGCTATGCTTCGATGCGTGAGGCCGTTTCCCGTCGGGGGTCGAATACCTCCTCGGGCATGGCTGTTTGTGTTGTCTTTAGTGTAAGTTAGTTCATAAGTAGTTTGTACTTTTAGGGATTGAGGACCCCGCAGTTAAGTCCAGCTTTACAAACATTTGAATAAAAATTCGTTGTTCCATTATGGCATTTTCTGCGTACACAATATATCTATTTACTAGTGTTCGACAAAGATGAACATAGGTGTTTGGTCTAATTAAGATATTTAAGCACATATTTGTCGGCAGTATTCTCGGCGTCAATATTAGTTTGCCCGTACCCAAATAAATATTTGTCGTTGCATTATGGCATTTTCGACATGCACAATATATCCCTTCCTTGGTTTTGTAGAGAAATATGACCCAACGTCTATGGTCGCATTACATATCCAACTAAATACCACACATATTTCACGGAAGCGTCAGTAGCGTCGACATTGGGCTGTCCATAGCTAAATCAATATTTGCCGTCACACTATGACATCTTCACCATTCACAGAATATCCCTTCGTCAGTTTTGTTACGAGAAATGAACCATACCTGTGGTCGCATTAGGATATATGCCCAACAAAATACAACACATATTACCATGGTGTAGCTGTGAAATCAAGGGCCCTGGGGCAAAAATGAAATTGAGGCCCTATTTGAACTAGTGGCGAATTAATGATATTTTATTGTGTGAGGGGTGCTTGCCACCAAGAAAAACAATTTCCAGGGATCTTCTGTTTGAAACGTAAAGAACAAATCTTCAAAACTTACCAATTTAAATAGTTTTCATATTTAAAAATTAAAGAAGGGAAAATGGGGTCTATTTTCGTATAAGGTTTTTAATATCTAGAAATGTGATCCATTCAGTCTCTCTCTGGGTAGCTTACTTTAAATGACTTAACGTGTATACCACAAGTTTCGTAAGCATTTTGTGAACGTAAAGCTACTGAGCAAATCAGAATCTACTAAATTAAAATTAAGCTTTAAACATATACTTTTCTATTTTTGCAATACTATATCCAATGTTACTCATATTGAAGGAAATAGAGTGGAAATAAAATCGCAATGTCCACATGAATTATATTTTTATTGCACTGTATTTCTGACAAATACCACCCTGGAAGTAAAGTGAAAACTATGGGAGTATTACACTTTACATTAACTTGCAAGCTTACTTAACGGCCGTGGTAGATCTATAAGGCGCCTTGCTGCGGAGCACGCGGTTGCTCGCCGTCGGAGGTTCGAGTCCTTACTCGGCTATGTGTGTGTGTGTGTGTGTGTATGTGTGTGTGTGTGTGTGTGAGTGTGTGTGTGTGTTTTCCCCTAGCATAAGTTAGTTTAAGTAGTTTGTAAGCCTAGAGACTGATAACCGTTGCAGTTCAGTCCCTTAGATTTACAAACATTTCTTACTTCATGCACGTAAAACTTTAACTCCGAATCTAATGATGTACTTTTTTAGTTACTGTAAGGTTAAGTCTGACATAGGAAACCCAGTTCACAAAAATTATAGCGTTTTTATTTTTTATTTTACTTTTCTACTAGTGCAGTATATTGTTGGATAGCTCAATGTGTAAAATGTAAAGAGTAAACTAAATGTATGAATGATAATGTTAATGGTTAACGTTAAGAAGTTATGTTTGACGGAGCGCATCCACAAGGTACAGGGGGAGCGTTAAGTTTAATTCTCCAACACTGATTACAAGCGTGCTAGCCCTTATGCTAGACGTGTGACCATTGTTAAATTTCCTCGACCCATGACATGACTATTTCAATGCTATTTAGCAACGGTGTTACGGAGATACAGATGTATTTATCCTATAGTCTCCAAGAAAGGGACTCAGAAAACCTCAGAGAAACTGCACTTACCATAATGTGTTCGCTTGTGAATCCATGTAAAAAGGTGACAGATGAGAAAAGAAAGAATAGCCCCTTGCTGTTGCGAACTCGACCCTACGTACAAAACGTACAGTCACTATGTAAATGTTCTACTGTGTGGTAATGTGATCCCAGGCCAGTTGTATCATTTCTTTCTATTCGCAACATTTCAATTTCAGTATCAAGGAAAGGAACAAGACGTCTAAAGATACAAGTTGTGCGAGTCAAGTTTAAATGTAGTCGGGCCCTGCACTGACGCAAAGTACAGTGAAAGTGATTCAGATGTGATTGGCATGAGTCAAATGGTAGTAAAGTGATGTGTTAATAAACTGATCTCTGCCTTTTTAGTTCGTGTGTTATTTTGCGACATGTGTGAACGAACATCCATATTTTTACTGTTATTTTCCAATATTGTGATTTTACGTCGTCTAAATGCGTCACCCTTGCTACAGTAAGGAGCTTTGGTGACCCTTCTTCACTGCCCTCAACTCTACGTACAAAGGCGGCGGTAACAGTCGGTATGGAGAGGATTTGAGTCTTTTTTAGTGCATTAACACCTATCGATCGTTTGGCGTGTGGCATATTGTGTATGAACCAGCAACTTTGCTTCCTACAACTGACTTCTGTCAACACAGAGTAATTTTAATCTGGGTATAAGAATTTTATGTCATTTTAGTGCGCTCGAAATTGTGTCAGACTGTAATGCATCCAAAGTGTAAAGTTTCTTTGCTAATCACTGTGCCATATATGTCTCCCAGATTTCAAAGTAACTCCTGTCGTATTCCCGAGGGGGGCGGGGGGGGGGTGTGCAGGGGGTTGAGCTTCATATTAACTGATATCCCTCTTGGAGGTGAACGCCTTTTATTGCAACTTTTTTAAACCGAATTGTATTTCTCCAAATTTTCTAAAAATTGTATTAAGTGCTTGACCCTGTATATTCAACGGATTATCATACATATTTTACGGGAGCGTTCTCTGCGTCTACATTCGGACGTCCGAAACTTAATAAATATTCGTCTTCGCATTCCGTGCTTTCAGTATACACGTATTACCATTAAGTGGTACTACTGCCCGATTACAATATATGGGCAATTGAATACCGCTGAATTTTCACGGCAGCGTTCACGGCGTCCACCTTTGAACGCTTTAATGAATATTCGTCGTTCCAATATGACACTTTTCGCATACAAAATATATCTTTTCCTTAATATTTCGGAAACTAAATGAACGTAGTTCTATGATCGGTCTACCAGATATAGATGACGAGACACAGCACATATTACACTTCAACGGGATTAGCATCGATATTCAGATACCCATAGCTAAATGAATATTCGTGGCCGCATTATAATACAGAATATCTCCCTTGCTTAGTACTGCGACAAAAAATGAACGGACTTTCTATGGTCCCATTACAATATAAAGGGATTTAAATACAGCACCAATCTCACGGCAGTTCTCCGCGCAAATTTTGGGACGTCGATAGGTAATTAAATACTCATCGTCACATTATGACAGCTTGAGCATAGACAGTATATCCGTTCTTTAGTATTGTGGTGCAAAACGAACCTAGTACTATGGTCCGAGAACGATATATATCCAACTGAATACCGCAAATATGTCACCGCAGTGTTCTCGGCTGCCACATTCGGATGTTCATGGTTTAAAAGGTCTTACTCTTTACATTATGGCGCATTCAGCGTTTACAGTATCTCCCGTCGTAGGTATCTCTTGTTACAAAAATGTACCAATTTCTATAGACCAATTACGATATATTAACAGTTGATTTCTTTTCGGTAACGTTCTTGATGTTCACTTTCTGACGTATGTTGCTGTTACGCCATGTAGGCAAATGAACACTACACACGTCCTATTCGGCAGCGTCCAATTTCATATATTTTCGGGGTTGCGTTATGCACTTTCAGAATACACAAATATACCGTCATAAAAATAGCGACAAAAAATAAATCATGTTCTGTGTTCCAATGCAGATATATATGGATTGCCTTGCTAATTTTAAGGGAGCGATATCGACGGGCACATTCGGACTTCCATAGCTTAATAAATAATTCTCGTTACATTATGACACTTTCAGCTTACACGGTATATTCCTTCCTTTGATTTGTTGGAAAATGAAAATAATTATGTGTGATAGGACTATGATCTATTTGCATCGAAATGCGAATACTTTGCACAACAGCAACCTTTTCGTCGACTATCGCTTGTCCGTAGCAAAGTAAATACTTGTCGTCGCGTTACGGTACTTTCGGCATGTGCAGAATATCTCTTCCTTAGGATATTGACGGGCAATAAACCTAGCTCTATGGCCAATTGTAATATTACTCATTACATTATGGCTCATCCAGCACACAGTATCTCCCATCGTAAGTATTGCCACAAAAATAAACCAGTTTATGTAGTCCAAGTACAATATATGAGCAACTGAATTTATCATCTTCTCGGCAACGATCATAAGGTCCGTTTTCAAACGTATGTTGGTGTTACTATGGGCAGGCAAATGATCACCGCTTGTCTTCTCGGCCGCGTTCTTATCGTCCAATTTCGGATGCCATACAGATGATATCCCGTCCTTAGTATGTCGGTGAAAATGAACATACTTCTATGATCAATTTGCAATATACTGGCAACTGAATAATGAATCTATTTCACGGCAGCATTCTCAACGTTCAATTTCGGGAGTCCTTATGGAAATAAATATCGGTGTCCTTATGGAAACAAATATCTGTAATCCTTTTATGACTTTCACCGTACACAGAATATACCTTCCTTGTTATTTCCACAAAAAATGAATTTAGTCCTTTTTTCCAATCAAGATATATATTGTACTGAATAACGCACTAATTTTAAGGGAGCGTTAACGGCGGAAACATTCACACGTCCATAGCTTAATAAGTATTTCCCCCGTTGCATTATGTCATTTTCAGAATACACAGTACATCTCTTCCTTTGTTTGATGACGGGAAATGAAAATACACCTATGAGTGGATAATGATATATTGGCAATTTAATGCGAACACTTTTCTCAGCACCATTCTCAGCTTTGACTATCGCTTGTCCGAAGCAATTTAAATATTCGTCGTTGCAATATGGCACTTGCAGCATACACAGTATATCCGTTTCTTACTATTGCGACGGAAAATGAACGCAGTTCTTATTTCTGCGGCAGCGTCCTTAGCGTCCGTCTGAACTGCTGATGTCGTTAGGAGAGCCAGTCATGAAAAAATTGTTCCACCTGGTATGCAAGATGTATGGGACAGGGGAAATACCCTCCGACTTCAAGAAGAATGTTGTAATTCCAATTCCAAAGAAAGCAAGTGCACAAAAATATGAAAATTACAGAATTACCAATTTAATAAGTCATGGTTGCAAAAAGCTACCACGAATTATTTACCGACGAATGGAAAAACTTGTTGAATCCGACCTCGGGGAAGATCAGTTTGGATTTAGGTGAGATGTAGGAACACGGGAGGCAATACTCACATTACGACTTATCTTAGAAGGTAGGCTAAGCAAAAGCAAACCTACGTTTTTAGCATTTGTAGATTTGGAGAAAGCTGTCGACTGGAAAACACTCTTTCGAATTCTGAAGGTAGCAGGGCTAAAATATAGGGAGCGAAGAGTTATATTCAACCTATACAAAAACCAGACAGCAGTTATTAGAGTCGAAGGGCAAGAAAGGGACGCAAAGGTTGGGAAGGGAGTAAGTCAGGGTTGTAGTCTTTCCCAACGTTGTTCAATATGTACATTGAACAAGCAGTGACGGAATGCAAGGAGAAATTTGTAGAGGGAATTAAAGTTCAGGGAGAAGAAATAAAAACTTTGCGTTTTTCCAATGACATACTAATTTCGTCAGAGACTGCAAGGATCTAGGAGAGCAACTGAATGGAATGGTCAGTGTCTTGAAAAGAAGATATAAGAAGATATAACAAGAGTTAAACGAGGGGATTGGAATGTAATGTCAGAAAATCAGGTGAGGCTGAAGGATTTAGAGTAGGTAATGAAACAATAAAAGTAGTAGATAAGTTTTGTTATTTGGGTAGCAAGATAACTTCTGATGGCCGAAGTAATGGAGATATAAAATACAGAATGGCTATGGGAAGAAATGCGTTTTTTAAGAAGCGAGGCTTGTTAACATCCAATATTAAATGTCGGGAAGTCCTTTCTGAAAGCATTTGTCTGGAGTACTATTGTATGGTAGGGAAACGTGGACGATAAGGAATTCAGACAAGGAGATGATAGAAACTTTTGAAATGTGGTGTTACAGACGAATGATGAAAATTAGATGGGTAGATCACGTAACTAATGAGGATTTGCTTAACCGAACTGGTGAGAATAGGAGTTTCTTGCATATCCTGACTAAGAGAAGGGATAGATTGGTGGGAGACATTCTGAGATTTCAAGGAACTGTCAACTTAGAATCAGAAGGAAGTGCGTGGGGTAAAAATCGTAGAGTGAGACCGAGGGACGAATACAGTAAGCAGATTCAAAAGGATGTAGGTTGCCAAACGTATTCTCAGATGAAGATACTTGCACTGGACAGGGTGGCGTGGAGAGCTGCATCAAACCAGTCTGCGGACTAAAGAGCACAACAACAACAATAGCAACAACAACAACAAGCGTACCCAAGCAGTGGCGTAGCTATGTCACCAAGGGCCCCGGGGCAAAAATGACAGAGGGCCCTCTTTAAAAACTATACAGATGCAAAAGTTGTTCATCATCAGCTCCTTACCATCCACTGGAAGACATAATAAGGCAAACATAAATACTACTAACAAAGAAAGTACTTGGGCTCGAACAAATATAAATACACGAAAATCGTGTGAGAGATAATGTGAAGGTTCCTCATTGCACTAGTGATATTCCCTCATCTGCAAAGCTCTGCAGTCGCAGAAGTTACGAAGAAACCTTCTTCGTGAAGATGGTATTAGTGTAGAAAATGAATCATTCGCATGTTACCTGGTATATACTATAGTGTTTATAATCTATGCTCATATTTCTGCACTATAATAGATACCAGAAAACATGTCAATGATTCATCATCTACACCAAGACCGTATTCGCGAAGAAGGGCTCTTTGGAATTTCACCTCAACCAATCGCAATACATTATCAGGATTGATTACCAATCGCCGACCCATCTGATGCTTTCACTACACAAATAACGTCACAAAACGCAACTTCAGAGGCACACCGCACTGTCCCTAGTGCTCCCGACTGGTGTACCGGCAGGTCAAAGTCGCTGCGGAGCGCGCGGTTGCTCGCCGTGGAGGTTCGAGTCCTCCCTGGGGGCATGGGTGTTTGTGTTTGTCCGTAGGTTAGTTTACCTAGGTTTAAGTAGTTTGTAAGCTACGGACTAATGACCACGCAGTTTGGTCCGATAGATTTACAGACATTTGAACATTTGCAGGTCAAAGTGCAATGAGTCGTGGCTCACGCAGAGGCCTCTCTAAATGGGCGACTGCAAAGTTTTGCAGATGTGAGAATATCGCTAGTGGAATAAGGGACCTCTACATTATCTCTCAGACGATTGTGGTATATTTGTGTTTGTTTGTGATAGTTTTCGAAGTTGCTCCATACTAGGCGAATGAAGTCGCAGGCAGTAGCTGGTAAAAAAATAAACAATGAAGAAGTATTACTCAACTACGATAACATGGCCCCATGGCGCGAAGAAAACCGGCAACAGTCAAGTCAGGAGTCGCGCGTCGGCTGTGCCGACAACTCAATCTCGCTAAATTACAGTGCTGTTATCTCATTGCTCCCATCAGCCTAATTTGGTTGATAGCAGTGGCGGACTAAGGCTGTTGGAGGCCCGGGGCGGCGGCGAAACAAACTGAGGCCCATCACCGCCCACTTGGAAATATGTTACTATATAAAACAGTGATTTTTGAGATTTGGACGCCCCCACAGGATTCCGAATTCTGATCGGTAATTTTCGATTAGCGTCATAGGCAGGGTCCTCGTTTACGCGGCTGTATTTGATGGCTGCATGAAATCCTACAAATAATTCTTTTACTGCTATATCAATTGGTTGCCAATTTTCTGATCTGGTTATCATTGCAAATATGAGAAAAATGCTTACATGGTCTACCTTCGATATCTCCTGTGTAGTGTCGGAAAGCGAAAACTAATTTGGTCCAGGAGCTTATTTTCAATTTTGTTTTGTATTGTTGGACTCATATTCATTGTAGATCCTGAAAGCAAAATGGAGTAATTAAAAAAGGTTTCGAATATAAGCAATTGAAAAAATAAACAACAAGAGAAATGCTAAAAAAAAGTCTTTCTCCTGACTTAGCTCTCTCATTGTCCTCTGAAAGCCAATGAACGTTTTGCTAGAGTAAGTACTATATCGAATAACATTGTAAGAACCATTTTCCAAAATGACGCTTCCTTATGAATTTAATTTTCATCTTCCTTGTCGACAGTATCATTCATTCTCCAAATTTTGTACACCCCACACGCTTCTGCATGGCCACACGAAAAACTGCTTTCTGTAATTTAATTTAATGCTTCCAGTCCCGATTACCCGTACACCATACATTATTTCTTTGCGATGCAAACAAGCAAGGTTGGAAACAGACAGCATCTGAAATGTTGGTATAACATAGCCAAACAGGATTAACTGGTCCATACTTGTAAACTGAAACGTCGTATCTTTAGGAAATGGTCATCAAGGCTGTAACGGTCCCATATCAAGAATTAAATGTTTTTCTTTATCACTCAACGTATTGTTCGTGAAGTTCCCCAAGTCAAGGTAAGCTTTATTTACCTTTTCGAACATTGTACAGGTCGACAGTTCTTTCCCGTGCAGATGTCATCGACAAGATCGGTGGTGTCGTAGTGAACAGCGATATTTTTAACAGCAAGTGTTGTCGGATCCTCTTCAGCAGGCCTTTCTACAGGTTCCACATTGAGTCACAATCGACACAAATGGTTGGGCTGGAAGTACTTGTAGAAGGCTGAGTAAAAAATTTGTCAATTTTGGTCAGTTTTTGTTTACTCTCTTCTTTTTCCTGGCGTTGTATTCGCTTAAACGCACCACTGGGTTTCTTTTTCTTTTCCATGATTATATTCACGTCAACAAATACTTCGCAAACTAAACAGTCCGAATGCTTCGTTAACCGTATGTGTTCAAGTCAAATACACACTGCACTACTTTGTTATTCAGAATGAAACTTTCACTCTGCAGCGGAATGAAATTTCCTGGCAGATTAAAATTGTGTGCCGGAACCGGGAATCAAACCTGGGACGTTTGCCTTTCGCGGGCAAGCGCTCTACCGACTGAGCTATCCCGACAGAACTCACGATGCCGCTTCAGGTACTGGCGGAAGTTGTGAGGCGGCATCGTGAGTAGTATCGGGATAGCTCAGTCGGTAGAGCGCTTGCCCGCGAAAGGCAAACGTCCCAGGTTCGAGTCCCGGTTCCAGCACACAATTTTAATCTGCCTGGAAGTTTCATACTTTGTTATTATTTGGCCACGGTAACTATAATAATCGCGCGGTGGTAGGTGGGAATGACCCTGCCCCCGCATGATGACTGGTGGGGAGAAAATGTTCAAATGTTTGTAAAGCTTATGGGACTTATCTGCGTCGTCATCAATCCCTAAACTTACAAACTACTTATAAACTACCCTATACTAAAGACGGCCCAAACATCCATTCCCAAGGGGGGATTCGAACCCCCGATGGGGAACAGCATCGCGCATCGAAGCATTACGTCTCAATGCGCTCGGCCACTCCTCCACGGCTGGTGGGGGGAGAGCGGTGAGTAAAGACTGTCTCCTGCTTGCAACAATTACCCTTAACAATGTGTACTGTAACACGTCGCGTCTACAGGCAGCGTAACGTTGGTAGCACCCTGACACAATAAGTATCTTTCATTTTGTGATCATTTTCTCCGCTTGTGTCAATATAAGTATAATGGTCAAGTTATAGTGATAAAAAAATAACAGTTGAGAATAAATCTAATGCAAACACTGCGCTGTGTATATGTATTCTCAAACATACTGCTAGTAATTCAGTGCCGTTTATTGTTATTTTGCAAAGATTGACAGCATGGCAACTCGGACTTCAACCGACAACACGCTGACGGCAGCAGGGTCGACGTCTTAGCGGACAAGCAACAGACCTTGTTGTGTTTATATTCTGAGGTGGGAATAATTTTTGGATTTATTTCGTGCGTCTGAGGTTTGTTATTCTGAGTTTAAAAAGTTAAAAGTCCAAAATCGTGCATTCAATTTTATTATATACAGTAGATCGTTTATCCGAAGTAACTGGGGGACATGGATGTTTGGAAAAACGGCTTATTCGGTTAATTGAACGGTACACTTTTATTTGCCAATAAGAAGTACTTGTATTTATGCGGTATCTGGAAGCGCGCGATCCTTCGCACTGCCACGACGCAACAATTGGAAGGGCAGCAATTGCTGTGAACAGCATTCATGCTGCCGCTACTTCTGCTGTTACACCGACTGAAGTGTGCCGATTGCTGCACACATTTGACTGGGGGGTTGGAACACTTGCGCGGAGTGACACTTGCGCGGAACCCAGGACCCTTGGGGCGGCTAATGGCTTTTCCTGGGTACAGGCACACCAAGAAGTCTATCACTGCTGTTGTCAAGTTTCCACACTGTCAACATAACACGAAACTCAGTGAAATTGCACAACCCTTTGCAAGCTGAAGAGCAATATAGTAACTTGTTCTAACTACATATGAATTCGTTGAGTGTTCCTCCTGAAAACAAAAAGGTATTTTAATAGTGATAATGTTTGGAGAGTTATTAAGACATTCTTTGCTACTACAAGACGATGACATTCCACAGTTGTACCTCCTAAAAGCATATTATTCAGAACACTAAGCATATCAAGACACCTGCGCAAGCAATAAATATATTAGGCATCCTGCACAGATACGTTGATGTAATTGACCGCTACGTAGTTAACCCCACTATCACGCAACTTCCATCTCTTTAAAAATAGCTACTATGCTTTTTAAAAGGAGACGCAACCTTAAACCTTCAATTAAAAAACCTTAATAATAAGTCAATGAGTATTTTACATACTTGAAGCGTTTATTCGTTGACCCCAAAACGATTTGGCTGTATTTGAATTAGAAATACATCTAAGAAATGTATGAATGTGTAAGGGAATGTCACACACCGAAAAATGCTAAAGATAAATTCTATTTTCCATCACCGTCGTATAGAACCATTTTTACTCCGAACTTGGCATAAACCAACAAGGAGAAACAAGTTGCAAGACTTCCAGGAAAAATTAAGCGAAATTGACAGCCAATAGTTGGTTATAAATTACATTGCCTGTTAACTGTATAAATATAAATTACGGAATACGCGGAACTCCTGTTCAGTACAGTCAAAAAGGTCTAATGTAATAGGCAGTGGTTTACAATCAGATATCCGTATCACTCTCCTCCTCAAGACGTCTGTGTGAAGATTTATATTCAGAACATTCAAGAAAAAGGTGTTGAAACTACAAGAAGCACCTCATTTACTCAGGAAGGGAATACGTTATGGTGCCCATAAATTTGAATGGCTGTATCTCTTGTAGTAACATTCATTTTTTGATAAAATGTTAAAATCCAATATACCATAATTTTGTTTTTCTAAACTCAGTGCCAACTTTTTTTGTCGAAATTTTTGCAGGAAGTAGTCTTGACGTGATTTCATACATCTATGCATTAATATTATCAAACATGTAATTTGTGTCACAAATTGCGCAGCCGGGCCGGTCGGATGTTCGAGTCCTTCCTCGGACATGGGTATGTTTGTTTGTACTTTGCCTACGTTATTTTAAGTAAGATTAAGTAGTGTAAGTCCAGCGACCGATGACCTAAGTAGTTTGGCCGCATAAGACTACACATATACACGTAATTTATTTATTTCATCACCACAGTTAAGTACTAATAATTAAAGAAACTTAAATGTAGAAATTTGAAATAAACACTGAAAACAAATGATTGTTATTTCTCATAAAATGAATGCACAGAACCGTTGAATTATGTCTTGTGAATGTACCTACAAATTCTGCCATATGAAAATTGTAGCGTGACTCCCAAATTTGTTTTTTATGTAATAACATTAAAAACATATTAAAAATTGAGAACTCGAAAACCAGTAAAGTTATGGACTTGAAGCGTTTTGTGTTGCTAAATCTTTACATAGTAGACACGATTTTAAAATTTGGTTGCTATCGCCAAAGTAGACGAAACGTTAAATTTTTTGGTGTAATCTTCGACGTGTAGACTGTATGTTGTAGAAGTCTACGTCGAACCTAATTAGAATCATACCTCTGAGGAGAGAACGTTGTTTGCACTTCTCCTGCGTTTCCAGTCGCCGTGCTGTGCTACGTAACGACATCGTACCGTTCCACTTTACCAAAATGTTCAAATGTTTGTTAAGCTTATGGGACTTAACTACGGTGTCATCAGTCCCTAAACTTACAAACTACTTATGAACTACTTACGAACTAGGACGGCACAAATATCCATGCCCGAGGGGGGATTCGAACCCCCGACCGTAGTAGCCGTGCGGACCGTGACTGGAGCGCCTCAGTCACCTCGGCCACCGCAGCCGGCTCCACTTTACCGAGAGCTATATATGTATTGGTGTGATGTTTGTTCTTTCGAAATAAGACATCACACCAATATATATATATATATCATTTAGACGCAAAGATTCTGGGTTCTGTTTTCATCGCTAACGCGATTAACAACGTTAGACCTCGTGTGTAAACAGTTAAAGGTTATGAGTGCCACTGGAAAAATGCATAAGTAACGCCTGTTGTTTGAGACTTGAAGATGACCTGAAATTAGCCGAAATCGATATCTCATAATAAACATAAGGTGTAGCTGTCTATATTTCATAATGCTATTCCTAACATATTTAAAAGCTGCTCAAAACCACCTACAAAAAACCTTTATAATGAGATTGTATATAATTCCACGATCAAATTGTGTTTTAGTTATTTGTAGTAATATACCCAAAGATCTGCCCTTGCTTTTAGTGCCTTGATCAGCTGTTTATTTTTAGAGGTATTACTAGGGACAGGAAAAATTCGCATTTGCGATAAATGCGAATATAGATGCGAATTCTGACTCAAAATGCAGTAAATCCGAAATTGTAGTTAGCAACGGTTGCGCTCAATTCCGATTTCATCACATTCCTCTTCACATGGTGCTGTATTGTAAATCGAGTGATATTTGTATGACGTGTTATCTCCCTGTTGAATGAGGCTGTGATATCTCCGGGCCGTTACTACAGCTCCACCTCGCTCGGTGGGCCTTTCCCTGAATACGGCACAGGTAGCGGCTGGAGGGCGTGGAGTAGGGGTGGTGTATCCCTACTTCTGGAACACCCTGTTCACTACCTGCAGCGTCCGGGTCTCCGCGCAAGTGTCTACAAATTCCCTTTCCGCGCAAGTGTCACTCCCTGCAAGTGTCACAAACTCTTTGACTGGTGGCTTGGCCGGTCAACAGCGCAGCAGAGTGGCGTTGTGCGAAGGCCCCATTGGAAGCAATGTTTCGCCAACCAGTGGCCCAGTGCGGCTACTGTGTGGGAATTTGGTCTGAGGGGAGGGAAAGATGGACGATACGATGCGAGATTTAAAAAAATCGACGTTCTACTGTACCTTTTTTCGAACGTCGCACACGGAAGCCGAGGGGCCGCTTGAGCTCGGGGGTCCCGGGGCACGGCCCCCCCCCCCCCCCCAGGCTCTATGATACGCCACTGTACGCAAGTATATCCCTTTCCTACACGTGTGACTAAAAGTAAACTTACTTCTAGGCTCCAATTACGATAAAGAGGCACGAAGTAAAGAACAAATTTCAAAGGAGCGTTATCGGTGCTCACTCATAATATAGCCCTGCTTAGTTGTGTTGCGGAAAATGAATAATCCACTATGGTCACATTACGATATATAGCCAACTAAATGCTACACATATTACATATTACACGGCAGCGTCCTCGGCGTTAAAACTCGGACGTCCGCGGCTAAAGAGATATTCGTCGTCGCATTATGTCGTTATTAGCATACACCATATTTCCTGTCCTTAGTATTGCGACAAAAAATGTACCTACATCTATGTTCCAATTCAGAAAGCTACTGAATAGCGCACAAATTTTATAGGAGCGATTTCGACGTGCATTGTCGGACGACCTTAACTTAATAAATATTCGTTGCTGCATTATGGCATTTTCAGGATACACAATCCTTCTATACTGTAGCGACAAAAATGGGCCTAGCTTCTATCGTTTCATTACCATATATGTTGCTGTTACGACATATTGGTAAATGAACACACGTCCTCCTCGGTAGCATATTTGTCGTCCAATTTCGGATGTCAATAGCTTCATAAATGTTCGGCGTTGCATTATGGCACTATCAGAATACACAATGAATCCCAGCCTAAATATAGCGACAAAAATAAATTTAGTCTGCGTTCCAATGCAGATATATATTCTATGAATAAATTTCTGTGCTAATTTTAAGGGAGCGTTATCGACGGGCACATTCGGACGTCCATAGCTTAATAAATAATACTCGTTGCATTATGACACTTTCAGCTTACACAGTATATTCTCTCCTTTGAATTGTAATGGAAAATGAAAATAAATCTATGATCGGATTATGATATATTTGCATCTAAATGCAAACATTTTCACAGTGGCATTCTTATCGTCGACTATCGCTTGTCCGTAGCAAAGTAAATATTCGTCGTCGCATTACGGTACTTGCGGTATACACAGAATATCCTTCCTTACAGTTACGGCATATACGCATCTGAATACCACCCATATTTCACAGCATCCTCCTCGGTGTCCAATTTTGGGCATCATTAACTAAATTGGTTTTTCGCTGACAGAGTATGGCATTGTTAGTTTACAAAATAAATCTGTTTCTTACTATTGTGACAAAAACATGAGCTTGATTCTATGGTCCAATTACGATGTATAGCCGACTGAATGCCACACATATTTCTGTGGTAGCATCCTTAGCGTTCAACTTGGGAAGTTCATAGCTAAATATATATTCTTCGTCGTGCAATGGGACGTTTAGTGTACCCAGTATATCTCTTCTTTAGTAGTGTGGCAAAAAATGTACCTAGTTGCTATGGTGCTATTGCAGTATAAAGGCAACTGAACACAGCGCAAATTTCATAGCATTGTTCTTGGTACTCACTTCAGGATGTCAATAGGCAAATAAATATTCCTTGTTCGAATCCCCCCTCGGACATGGATGTTTGTGTCGTCTTTTGTATAAGGTAGTTCATAAGTAGTTTGTAAGTTTAGGGACTGATAACCCCGCAGTTAAGTCTCTTAAGCTTAACAAACATTTGAAATTTTTATTCCTTGTTACATTATGATCTTTCACTGGACACAGTTTGTTTTGTGTCGAATAATAAACGTACATCTATAGTCGAATTACGGTGTATAGACAACGGGGTAACGCACGTGTTTTACGGAAGGTTGCTCAGCATCCATATTCAGACGTCCATAAATGAATAAAAATTCGTTGTACCATTATGAAAATTTCAGCGTACACAGTATATCTATGTATTAGTACTGCTACAAAAGGGAACATAGTTGTATGGTCTAATTAAGATATTAGGCAACTGAAAACCTTACATATTTTTCGGTAGTATTCTCGGCGTCAATATTCGGTCGTCCGTAACTAAATACCGCGGCGGAGTGGCCGAGCGCATTGAGGCGCTATGCTGCGATGCGTGAGGCCGTTCCCAGTCGGGGGTTCGAATCCCGCCTCGAGCATGGATGTTTGTGCTGTCTTCAATATAAGTTAGTTTATAAGTAGTTTATAAGTTTAGGGACTGATGACCCCGCAGTTAAGTCCCATAAGCTTAATATTTGAACATTTTTCGTAACTAAATACATATTTGTCGTTGCATTATGGCAATTTAAAGGTACCCAGTATACGCAACATTGCAAATCCTAAGTTTTGTTGTGAAAAATGAACCATCCGCTATCGTCGCATGCGGATGTATAGACAACTAAATACTTCATACATTACATGGTAATGTTCTTAGTGTCAAAATTTGGACGTGCATACCTAAATGGCTATTCGTCGTCCCATTATGTCATTTTTAGCACACACATTATTTCCGTTCCTTAGTATTGCAACAAAAAGGAATCTTAATATATGGTCAAATTTTAATATAAAGACAACTAAATACTGCAGAAACTTCACTGTAACGGTGTCGGCGTCATTCGGACACACACAACTCAATAAACATTAGTCTTAGCATTATGACACTTTCCACGCACTCAGCAACTGCTGTTCTAAGTATTGCGACAAAAAAAGGAACCTACTTCTATGGTCCAATTACGATATCCATTGAACAGTACACAAATTTTATGCCAGTGATTTCGACATGCAGTGTTGGACGTCCACAATTTAATAAATATATTTCGCTCCATTATGGCACTTTCAGCATACAAAATCCTCCTTTAGTTGTGCGAGAAAAAATGGACCGAGCTTCTATCGTCCCATTACAATATAAACGCAGCTAAATACGTTATAAATTTCACGTCAGTGTTCTCGGTGATATCTGTTGTATTTCATTACAGAAATAAATATTCGTCGTTTAATTATGACACTTTCAGCATACACAATATATCCCATCCTTTGTATATCGACAAAAATGAATCTAGTTCTATGGTCCAGTTACGATGAACAGGCAAGTTAATACAGAAAATTACATGGCACAGTTCTCAGCGGGATTTATCGGCCATCCATAGCTTAATATAAGTTGAACGTGGCATTAGAGCTATTTCATTATGCCCAAAATATCCTTTCTTTAGTATTTCGTCGAAAATGAACCTAGTTGTATAGTTCAAATCCGAAATATAGACAAGCCAATACCGCACACATTTCACGGTAACATTCTCGGTGGGCACTTTCAAACGACAATAACTTAATAAACATTCCACCTTGTATTTGACACTCTAAGCGTACACCGTATAGTATTCCTGCCTTTGTTTTGTGACAAAAATGGACTGTGTTTTATGACCTAATTACGATAAATAGGTAACTTCGTAATTCACAAATTTCAAGGCAGCGTTGTCAACGTTCGTTTTTTGACGTCCATTGCTTAATAAATTATGGCACTCTCACAATAAGCAGCATACCCCTTCCTTATAATTGCAACTAAGTGAAGTTACAATATATAGGCAACTATACACCGGAATAATTTGGCAGGAGCGTCCTCAGCATCCATGGTGCACGTGCATAGCATAATAAATATTCGCCTTTGCCTTACGGCGCTTTCTGCATACACAACACAGCCATTCCTTAGTATTTCGAAAAAGAAAATTAACTTAGAATTATGACGGAAAATGACCCAAGATCGATGATCCAATTACGGTAAATAGGTAACTGAATACAGCATATACTTCTCGGCACAGTTTTTTTTGCGACTAATTTCGGATGTCTATTGCGTAATAAATATTTCGCTTTGCATTGTGGCGCTCTGAGCAAACTCAGAATTTCCCTTCTTGATCTATGGTCCGATCATGACATCTACGCCACTGAATTCTGCACAAATATTCTTGTAGTAAAGTTAAGGATGTCCAAACGTGAATAAATATTGTTCTGTGGATAATGGCACGCTCACCATAAACAACTAATCTATCCCTTCCTTAGTTTTGCAACAAAACATGAACCTAATTCTACTGCTAAATTACGATATACAAGCAATTGAATACTGCAAAAATTTCACGGCAGAGTTGTCAGCATCCACGTTGCAACATTCATTGCTTCATAAATATTCGTCGTTGCCTCACGACACTCTCAGCACACACAACCTATTCCTTCCTTAGTAATTCGGAAAAAAATTAACCTAGTTCTATGGTCCAATTACGATGTATAGGCTACTGAATACTGTACAAATTTCATGGACGCGGTTTCGGCGCCGACATTCAGACGGCCATAGTTTAATAAATATTGTACGGTCCTGTTATCAAATATTATACTTTATTTATCTAATCTGATATGTATTTGATTGAGATAGTGCAGTTCTTCAACAATTTTCAGCTCGTTTTCAGTTTTGCCGATTACGTCGCCACCTATCATGAAACGAAAGAAAAAAATGATTCAAACAAACATTACAAATATTTACACGGAGAATACAAATATTTAAAAAAAAATTAAGATTCCAAACTCTCCGTCCTCCCGCCTACGGGAATTGATCAGGAGGTCGAGCTTTATGTTTATGGATATCCTTCTTGGAGAACATTTATTGGAAATTTTTTAAAATGCAATTTTTTTTACCAAATATTCGGAAACTTATAAGTGCCTCATCCTGTATATTCAACGGAATATCCTAGAAATATTACAGGAGTGTTCTTGACGTCCGCATTCGACGACCTTAATAAAAGTTGTCCCCGCATTTTGCACTTTCACTATAAAACGTAGTGACCTTTTGTACTGTGACGTAAAATGAACCGTCCAATTAGGTTACATAGACAACTGATACGACACAAATACCACGGCATCGTCATCGGCGTCCACCTTTGAACGACCTTAGCTTAATAAATATTCGTTGTTCCATTGTGGCGTTTTCAGCAAACACAATATATCCTTTATTAATAAAGAACAGTCTAGAATGCACTAATTTATTTCATTCAACTAGTTTCAGTCTTATTTAGACCATCTTCAGGAATTTTGCAGTGACGCACTGGAAGGCTCCCGGCTACCTGGCAGCTCCACAATATCGATGGAGACAAAATTCCTGAAGATGGTCTAAATAAGACTGAAATTAGTTGAATGAAATAAATTAGTGCATTCTAGACTGTTCTTTATTAATAAATTTAAATAGAGTACTGTTGACCCAAAAATAGAGAAACGAAAATGTTTCCAAAAATATACAATATATCCTTCCCTTACTATTGCGGCAAAAAGCTAACCATATTTTAGGATCTGATTACGAAAAATAAACGTCTAAACACCACACATATTACACACCAACGGCCTTAGCGTCGAATTTAGGACGTTCATAACTAAATAAATATTAGTTGTGGTATATGCAGTATGTGGCTTTCTTAGTACTGAGATCAAAAAGTAAATTAGTTCAATGGTCCAAACGCATATATTGCATATATTACACGGCTGTGGCCGTAGCGTCGATATTAAGACGTGCATAGCTAAATGAATATTCGCCATCGCATTTTGGTACTTGCATCATACACAATATATATGTTACTTAGTACTGTGAGAAAAATGAGCGGAATTTCTATGGTCCCATTACAATAGAAAGGCATCTGAATACAGAATAATTCTCACGGGAGTTTACGGGCACATTTTGGGACGTCCATAGGTAAATAAATACTCATCGTCTCATTATGTCACCTTGGGCATAAACAGTATATCCATTCATTATTATTGTGGCGCAAATAGAACTTAGTGCTGTAGTCCAATTACGATATATAGGCAACTGTATACGGCAAATATTTCACGGCATTGTTCTCAGCGCCTACATTCGGACGTTCATTGTTTAATAAATATTACTCGTTACATTACGGCTCCTTCAGGATACAGGATACTCGTTGTAAGTAGTCCAAGTAAAATATATATAAGCAACTGAATTTACGTTCTTCTCGGCAACGTTCTCGTTGTCCAATTTCGGATGTCCATAGCTAAATAAATGTACTTCCTTGCATTTGGCACTGGTACAATACACAGGATATCCCCTCCTTACTATTACTACGATAATGAACATAGTTCTATGATCAAATAGCGATATATAGGCAACTGAATACTGAATATATTTCACAGCAGCATTCTCAGCGTTTAGTTTTGGAAGTTCTCATGGAAATATTGGTAATCCCCTTATGACATCCACCATACACAGAATATCTCTTCCTTACTATTTCGACAAAAATGAATCTAGTCCTGTGTTCCAATCTAGATATATTTTCTACTAAATATCGTACTATTTTTATGGGAGCGTCATCGGCGGAAACATTCAGACGTCCATAGCTTAATAAGTATTTCCCGTTTCATTATGTCACTTTCAGAATACGCAGTATATGTCCTCATTTGTTTGATGGCGGAAAATGAAGACATCTATGAGTGGATTGTTATATATTGGCAATTTGACGCGAAAATTTTTCTCTGCACCATCCTCAGCGTGGACTATCCGTAGCAATTTATATATTCGTCGTCGCAATATGGAACTAGCAGCCGGCCGCGGTGGCCGAGGGGACTGCGCCGCGCCCGTCATGTTCTGCACGTCCACTACAGTCGGGGGCTCGAATCCCCCGTCGGGCATGGATATTTGTGTCGTCCTTAGATTTAGCTAGTTCATAAGTAGTTTGTAAGTTTAAGGACTGATGACCCCGTAGTTAAGTCCCATAAACTCTACAAACATTTGAACATTTTTGAACTAGCGGCATACACAGTATATCCGTTTCTTACTGTTACGACAGAACATGAACCCAGTTCGATAGTACACTTATTCTACGCCACGCCCTTAGCGTCCAAATTCGGGTTTCCGTAACTAAATATTCGTAGTCGTGTTATGGGAAGTTAAGCGTACCCAATATATCCCTTTCTTAGTAGTGTGACTAAAAGGAAACTTACTTTTATGGTCCAATTGCGATATATAGGCGACCGAATAAAGCACTTTAAGATGTCCTTAAGGAAATAGGCCAGTCACATCGTACAAAAAAGGGGCTAAAAACGCAAATCGTGACGTAGTTCTAAATTTTTGATATGTTGTCAGGACCAGTTAGAGTAGTATGAAACCAAGTTTGCAGCTTCGAAAACCCTGTGCTTCCCAAGTTATAAGTGAAAAACTCCGAAATGTTCGGACTTTTTTTGGATTTTGCCTTCTAACGCAAAAACTATGAGTTTTACGATGTTAGTAGTTTTTACAATTTCCAAAGTACATAGAATATGTAACAATTTAAGCCTAACCATAGCGTTATACGTCCAATAGTTTTCTGGATATGAAGCGTCAAAAATGGGCTTATTTTTACCAAAAATGAAAATTTTAAGTTTTGCTCTGACTTCGAGCTGAATATTAGCATAACCGCTCATCCTGCGAGAAGAGACATGAGAAATGAAGTTGTGGTAAATTTTATTAGCTTTAAAATAAGCACAAGATGAACTCTCTATAGCGAGTAGTTCTCTTCAAATTGTACACAAACGGAAAGTCAGGAAACTGAAATTTTTGAAGAAATGAGCCTAAACAGTAATGACAAATTGTGGGCATGCAAATAAATAAAAATGTATACCACTGTCTTTAAAGAAATACAATAGTGTAATAAAAAACATACATTTCAATAACTGAAAACTCTCACGGTTTTGGTTTCTTAGAAGGTCCTGGTTGTTCACAGTCGTGTTCTAGGACATAAGGAGGCTCCTGCGGTGCTGCATCCAAATCAAATGTTCAAATGTTTGTGTAGCTTATGGGACTTAACTATGGGGTCATTAGTCCCTAAACTTACAAACTACTTACGAACTAGCTAGTACTAAGGGCGGCACAAATATCCATGCCCGAGGGGGGATTCGAACCCCCGACCGTAGTAGCCGTGCAGACCGTGACTGAAGCGCCTCCAGTCCCCTCGGCCACCGCGGCCGGCGTGTTGCATCCATTCCTGGCTGTTCGTCCGAAGGCGGGAGATCATTGTAATCATCTTCATCCTCGTAGATCAGAATCGTAGTGACGTTGTAGCAAGTGGTACCAGAGCAGTGAGTGCACAAAGCTGAGCACTGAAGCCTGGCTCTCCGGTAGTTGCACGATCCCATGCACTTAACATGAGAGCGATCTGAGAAGTTTAGGTGGGGCTGGTTCACATAATGTTGTTACTAGTAATAGACCAACGGAGCTCATCGACCAACCGCACTGTGTGGCATCCTTTGCCACTGCCAACCATATTTGCACTTGGTGATAGTGCGGTAGGAATGGAAGGAAGCAGTTTCTTTGGTCGGGGACAAACGTCCCAGGTCCACCTTTGCATTGGCTGCTAACTTGACGAACAGGTGGAATCGAAGGCCTTGTAGGTTGTCGAAGGATGTGTCCCCTCCACACATAGCGATAAGGCACTTCTCTCCAACATCAGCTATAGTTTCATTATTTGTATCTGGCAATAGAAAGACAGCGGCCAGGTCAATCAGGTACTTGTACCCTTGAAGAACACTCCACAATTTTGTTTTTCCTTGCCAGAAAAGAGCGGAAATTGTGTCACATTCGCTAAATGCATGTAGGAAGAGTTCAAATCCGGAGGGGCAATTCTATTACTCCTCGACAGAAGTGGTGGAAAACTGAGTACCACTTGACTCGCCTCTATTGTTTTTCTGGAAACAAACATTTCGGACGGTAGAGCCCAAGCCGCAAAGGAGAACGAGTAAGTCCACATCCTCCCAAACCACAATCACGTTCTCGTAGGATACGCTTTTATCGAGGGCAGTGCAGATAATGTCGCGGTCTATGTCTTCAGTTGCTGTCTTAGTTTCAATGTCCTAGAGTTCAAACGCAGAGCACAGTTGGTCAATGAGACGTCTTTTGTTTGAGTCGTTGGCTAACACTTTCTCCTGGGGCATTTTGATGATAGTTGAAGAGTCAAATACGATCTCATTGCAAGAAAGGGCAGCGCAGTGGCGTAATCGTTCTGCAGTTTTAGTACTCCTGAGGGCTCCATCTTCAGGATATCCATCAAACACCACTGCGACGTTCCTACCAAAGTTGTTTAAAGTGTAGCTAATGTAGGTAGCAACTATAGCCTTCATCGAGTCGTTTCTGTGCGAGGTAGCCTTGTGGAGAAGGTATCCCCCATCGACCACTACAAATGTCCTGGTTCCAAGAGAAATGTTTTGTGAAAGTGGTGCGAAAGCGGCATAAAAAGTTGACTTCGCTCCCTTACGCACCCTCTCTTCGTTGAACAATGCCAGTCGTTAAGGGGCCAGTTCGAACTTAAAATGCTCTTTCAGTTCACTGTCCGACTTTTTTGTGATACACATCCTTTGAAAAATGGTGAGTGGATTAACGTCGACACGCTTCTTGTGTACTTTAATGGAGTTCGTGATTGTCGACAAAGTTACCACTTTGTCTTTTCTTTTGAAAGTTACTTTGCCAAACGAGCTGCCAGTTATTTTCTTGACCCCTTCAATGCCTTTTTCCTAAGGTAGGTGGCAATTTATTTCAGCACCTCCCACGATTCCGTTGCTGATGGATAGTATTTTGTCTGTAGATGGAAATGGATGATGGATACTGAACCATTTATTAAGTTTTTCTAAGTCAGCAATGTCTCGTATCATCTGTGCTCACCTCATGTCAATGTGTTGTCCTGGTGTTACAGAAGAAATGTCCCAAAAACGTTCCAGCTCTTCGCACAGGTTTAACATGTACACCATTCCTCCTGTCCACCGCGAAAGCACAATGCTGTATATACCACGGCCGTTAGTTAATCCTCCCTGGCTCTTCATTGATCTCATTAGAACCTGTTCGAAAGTTAAATCTGTCCAAAGCCGTGACCAAAATTTATGAGATCTGCGAATCGTGAAGTCTCCTCTAGTGAAAACAGTAAATTCCTCTGGGACCATTCGGTGTTGTAGGTGACTCAGTTATTGAAATGTATGTTTTTTATTACGCAATTGCATTTCTTTAAAGACAGTGTATACATTTTTATTTCTTTGCATGCCCACAATTTGTAATTAGTGCTTAGGCTCATTTCTTCAAAAATTTCAGTTTCCTGATTTTCCGTTTTTGTACAATTTGTAGAGAACTACTCGCTATAGAGAGTTCATCTTGTGCTTATTTTAAAGCTAATAAAATTTACCACAACTTCATTTCTCATGTCTCTTCTCGCAGGATGAGCGGTTATGCTAATATTCAGCTCGAAGTCAGAGCAAAACTTAAAATTTTCATTTTTGGTAAAAATAAGCCCATTTTTGACGCTTCATATCCAGAAAACTATTGGACGTATAACGCTATGGTTAGGCTTAAATTGTTACATATTCTATGTACTTTGGAAATTGTAAAAACTACTAACATCGTAAAACTCATAGTTTTTGCGTTAGAAGGCAAAATCCAAAAAAAGTCCGAACATTTCGGAGTTTTTCACTTATAACTTGGGAAGCACAGGGTTTTCGAAGCTGCAAACTTGGTTTCATACTACTCTAACTGGTCCTGACAACATATCAAAAATTTAGAACTACGTCACGATTTGCGTTTTTAGCCCCTTTTTTGTACGATGTGACTGGCCTATTTCCTTAAGGACATCTTAAAGTGCTTTATTCGGTCGCCTATATATCGCAATTGGACCATAAAAGTAAGTTTCCTTTTAGTCACAAATAAGCCCATTTTTGACGCATCATATCTAGAAAACTATTGGACGTATAACTCTGCGGTTAGGCTTAAATTGTTACATATTCTATGTACTTTGGAAATGGTAAAAACTACGAACATCGTAAAACTCAGTTTTTGCGTTAGAAGGCAAAATCTAAAAATTGTCCGAAAATTTCGGAGTTTTTCACTTATAACTTGGGAAGCACAGGGTTTTCGAAGCTGCAAACTTGGTTTCATACTACTCTATCTGGTCCTGACAACATATCAAAAAATTTGAACTATATCACGATTTGCGTTTTCAATGTCTTATTTGACTGGACTAAAATAAATATTCGTCGTTACATTTTACCGAACACCCTTTGTTCGTGACGAATAATGAACGTACGTCTATGGTCGAATTACAGTATATAGGTAACAGTATGACGCACATATTTCGTGGTTACATTATTGCACTTTGAGCATACACGATATCACCATTTATTAGTATTATGACAAAAATGAACATACTTTCATGTTCAAATTAAGATATAGGGGCAACTGAATACCGCTAATATTACTTGGCAACATTTTTGGCGTCAATATTCGGTCGTTCTTACCTAAATAAATATTCAACGTTGAATATCAAATCCACCGTTGCTGAACTGCAGCCATGTTTAAGTTTTTATTCGACGTTGCATTTTGGCACTTTCGGCATACATTTGTTTTGTTGCGAAAAATGAACAATCCACTATGGTCACATAACGATAAATACTAAATATATTACACGTCAGCGTCCTTAGTATCAAAATTTGCACATCCACAGCTAAATGTCTATTCGACGACGCATTATGTATTTTTTAGCATACACAAAATTTCTTTTCCTTATTATTGCGACAAAAAAGTCAACCTACAACTATGGTCCAATTACAATAGCAACGGAATAGCGCTCAAATGTTATGGGAGCGATTTCGACATGCAGTATCGTAGGAGCACATCTTCATAAATATTCGTTGCTGCATTATGACATTTTCAGCATACACAATCCTCCTTTAGTGTTGCGACAAAAATATGTCTGGCTTCTATCGTCCCATTACAATATAAATTTCACGTCAGGGTTCTCGGTGATCAGATTTCACCAAACATAATATATCCCTTCCTTTGTGTTTCGACAAAAATGAACCTAGATCTATTACGATATAGAGAGGAAAGTGAACCGTACACATTTCACAGCAGCGTTCTCTGTGGGCAGTTAAGGACGTCCACAACTTTATTCCTCGTTGCATTTGACACTTTCAGCGTACACAGTATATACCTACCTATGTTTTCTGATGAAATATGAAAATGTATCCATACCCGACTTACGATATATTGGCAACTAAAGGCACACACGTTTTACGGCAGCTTCCTTAGCGTCGACGTTCGGTTGCAATTAGCAAAGCAAATATTCGTTGCTGCATAATTTAACTTTTAGTATACACTGAATCTACCTTACTTAGAATTATGACGATATATGAACCAAGGCCCATGTTCCAACTACGATATGTAGGTAACTGAATGCAGCATAACCTTCTCGGCAGAGGTTTCGGCGACCAATTTCGAATGTGCGTTGTGTAATAAATAATACTCGTTCCAATATGGCGCTTTGATCAAACAAAGGATATCATTTGATCTATGGTTCGATTAGGACATCTACGCCACTGAAATCTGCACAAATATCAACGCAGCGTTCTCGTAGACAACTTTACGATGTCCATACTAAAATAAATATTCATCATAGAATTATGACATTCTCACCATAAACAGCATATACCTTCTATAGAATTGCAATAAAAATGAGCGTAGTTCTATTGTCCAATTACGACGTAGGCAATTGAATACCGCATACATTTCAGGCAGAGTTCTCAGCGTCCATGTTTCCTTACGACGCTTTCAGCATACTCAACAGACCCCTTCCTTAGTATTTCGGAAAAAATAACCTAGTTCTTTGGTTACGTAGTATAGGCAAATTAATGTGACATGAATTTCTTGGCCGCGTTTCCGGACATCCATAGCTCAATAAATGTTTCTCGTTGCATTATAGCACTATCAGCAAACACAGTATTTTAGCTGCTTAGTTTTCTGACAAAAAAGAACCTAATTCTATTGTCGTATTTTCAAAAAGAATACTTTGATTTTGCTAATCTGATGTGTGATTGTTTGAGATATTACCTTTATCAACAATTAAAGAAACAATGTTTGTATAGCTTATGGGACTTAACTACGTGGTCATTAGTTCCTAAACTTACAAACTACTTACGAACTAGCTAACACTAAGGACGGCACAAATCTCCATGCCCGAGGGGGGATTCGAACCCCTGACCGTAGTGGCCGTGCAGACCGTGAATGGCGCGCCGCAGTCCCCTCGGCCACCGCGGCCGGCAACAAAAATTTTCAACTTTTGCGGATTACATCTTCATATATCAGTAAACGAAAAAAGATGTTTCATACAAACGTTACATTTTTTTACACAGAACACAAATCTGCAATAAAAATCGCAATTCCTATTTAAGAATTTAAAATCACCCCTCTTCCGCCGACGGGAGCTGAGCAAGCGGTTGCGCTTTATGTTAATGGATGTCCTTGGAGGTGAACAACAGTTTTATTGCAACTTTTTTCATGCGATTTGAAATTTTCTAAATATTCCGAAATACAGTTTTAAGTGCACATTTTCTAATGTATATCACACAAATTTTACGGGAGCGTTCTCTGCTTCCACATTAATAAATATTCGTCCCTGCATTCTGAAATTTCAGTATATACGTATTGCCTTTCTTTTGTCTTATTACGAAAATTGAACATGGTTCTAAGGCCCAATTACGTTATACAGGCAACTGAAGACGGTACAAAGACCACGGCAGCGACCTCGGTGTCCACCTTTTATCGTCTATAGCTCAACAAATATTCGTCGTTCCACTATTGCACATTTAGCATACACACCATATCCTTCCCTTAATATGCCGGCAAAAAAGGAATCTAGTTCTATTATCCGATTACTTTGTACAGACAACAAAACACCAAACATAATACACGGCAGGGGCTTGAGCATCGACTTTTGAATGTCCATAGTCGTCGCATTATGATACTTTCATCATTTACAATATATCACTTTCCTAGTATTGCGACAAAAAATGAACGGAGTTGATGTGGTCTCATTACAATAGACAGGCATCTGAATACAGCATAACTCTCATGGGAGTTTCCCACACTCACTTTCTGACGTCCGTAGGTAAATAAATGCTCGTCGTCACATTATGACACCTTGGGCATAGACAGTATATCCATTCCTTACTACTGTGATTCAAAACTAATCTAGTATTATGGTCTGGTTACGATATATAGGCAACTGAATAGCGCATGTCTTCTCGGCAGTATTCTCGGCTGCCACATTTCGACGATCATCGTTAGAAAATATTACTCGTTGCTTTATGGCTCATTCAAAATTGACAGTATCTCCAGTTGTAAGTAATGTTACAAAAAATAACTTATTTCTATAGTCTAATTACGATATATGAGCAACTCTATGTTCGCCTCGGAAATTTTCTTCGGATGTCCATAGCTGAATAAATACACGTAGTTGCATTATGGCACTATCACCCTGTACAGAATATACGTTCTTTACAATTACGGCGAAAAAGAAATATTGTCCTGTGATCAAATTGTAATATATAGGAAACTGAATATTGCATATATTTCATGGAAGCATTCTCCACGTTCAGTTTCGGATGTCCATAGCGAAATAAATATTCGTCTTCGATTGATGACATCGTACACAAAATATCCTTCCCTTACTATTTCGACAAAAATATTGAATCTTAATTTGTGCTCCAAAGAAGATATATATTCTACAGAATATAATACTAATTTTTAATGAACGTTATCTGGGGGTACATTCTGAAGTCCATAGCTTAATAACTATTTCTCGTAAGATTATGACTGTTTCAGCTTACACGGGATAACCCATTCTTTATTTTATGACGGGGAATGAAAATACATCTATGATCGGATTATAATGTCATGGTAACTTAATGCGCACAATTTTCAGTGAAGCATCATTAGTATCGGCTATCGCATGTCCGTAGGAAAGTAAATGTTCGCCGTCGCATTAAGACACTTTCAGCATGCACAGAATATCGATTTCTCACTATTGTGAGAAATAATTAACATAGTTCTATGGTCCTATTACACGAGGGTGACCAGACGTCCCGCATTTTACGGTATTAATTAAGCCTTCCCGGACACATGTCCACATAACATATTTTCTTTCTTTGTGTGTGAGGAATGTTTCCTGAAAGTTTGGCCGTACCTTTTTGTAACACCCTGTATACGCAACTTAATAGCTCCCAAATTTCACAGCCTCATTCTCGGTGTCCACTTTTGGGCTTTAATAACTAAATACGTTTTTCGCCGTCCTAGGACGGCACTGGCAGCTTACACAGTATATCTGTATCTTACTATTGCGACAAAAAATTAACATAGTTCTATGGTCCATTTACGATGTATAGGCAACTGAGTGGCACACAAATTTCTGCGGCAGCATGCTTAGCGTCCAACGTCTGACGTCCGTAGCAAAATAAATATTCGTCGTCGTGTTAAGGGACGTTTAGCGTACCCAGTATAGCCTTTCTTTAGTAGTGTGGCAAAAAATGAAACAATTTGCTTTAGTCCCATTACAATATAAAGACAACTGAATACAGTGGAAATTTATAGTAGTGTTCTTGGTGCTCACTTCGGGATATCAACTTGAATATAAATATTCCTCGTTGCATTATGACTTTCACTGGACACAGTATACCCATCCTTTATTTTGTGACGAATAATGAATGTACACCTATAGTCGAATTCCAGTATATAGGCAACGGTGTGCCGCACATATTTTACGGCAAGTTGCCCAGCATCCTCGTCTAGACGGCCATAGCTTAATAATAAAAATTCGCTGCGGCGGAGCGGCCCAGCGCATTGAGGCGCTATGCTCCGATGCGTGAGGCCGTTTCCCGTCGGGGGTCGAATACCCCCTCGGGCTTGGCTGTTTGTGTTGTCTTTAGTGTAAGTTAGTTCATAAGTAGTTTGTACTTTTAGGGATTGAGGACCCCGCAGTTAAGTCCAGCTTTACAAACATTTGAATAAAAATTCGTTGTTCCATTATGGCATTTTCTGCGTGCACAATATATCTATTTACTAGTGTTCGACAAAGATGAACATAGTTGTTTGGTCTAATTAAGATATTTAGGCACATATTTGTCGGCAGTATTCTCGGCGTCAATATTAGGTTGCCCGTACCCAAATAAATATTTGTCGTTGCATTATGGCATTTTCGACATACACAGTATATCCCTTCCTTGGTTTTGTAGAGAAATATGAACCAACGTTTATGGTCGCATTACATATCCAACTAAATACCACACATATTTCACGGAAGCGTCAGTAGCGTCGACATTGGGCTGTCCATAGCTAAATCAATATTTGCCGTCACACTATGACACCTTCACCATTCACAGTATATCCCTTCGTCAGTTTTGTTACGAGAAATGAACCGTACCTGTGGTCGCATTAGGATATATGCCCAACTAAATACAACACATATTACCATGGTGTAGCTGTGAAATCAAGGGCCCTGGGGCAAAAATGAAATTGAGGCCCTATTTGAACTAGTGGCGAATTAATGATATTTTATTGTGTGAGGGGTGCTTGCCACCAAGAAAAAGAATTTCCAGGGATCTTCTGTTTGAAACGAAAAAGAACAAATCTTCAAAACTTACCAATTTAAATAGTTTTCATATTTAAAAATTAAAGAAGGGAAATTGGGGTCTATTTTCGTATAATGTTTTTAATATTTAGAAATGTGATCCATTCAGTCTCTCTCTGGGTAGCTTACTTTAAATGACTTAACGTGTATACCACAAGTTTCATAAGCATTTTGTGAACGTAAAGCTGCTAAGCAAATCAGAATCTAGTAAATTAAAATTAAGCTTTAAACATATACTTTTCTATTTTTGCAATACTATATGCAATGTTACTCATATTGAAGGAAACAGAGTGGAAATAAAATCGCAATGTCCACATGAATTACATTTTTATTGCAATGTATTTCTGACAAATACCACCCTGGAAGTAAAGTTAAAACTATGGGAGTATTACACTTTACATTAACTTGCAAGCTTACTTAACGGCCGCGGTAGATCTATAAGGCGCCTTGCTGCGGAGCACGCGGTTGCTCGCCGTCGGTGGTTCGAGTCCTTCCTCGGCTATGTGTGTGTGTGTGTGTTTTGCCCTAGCATAAGTTAGTTTAAGTAGTTTGTAAGCCTAGAGACTGATAACCGTAGCAGTTCAGTCCCTTAGATTTACAAACATTTCTTACTTCATGTACGTAAAACTTTAACTCCGAATCTAATGATGTACTTTTTTAGTTACTGTAAGGTTAAGTCTGACATAGAAAACCCATTTCACAAAAATTATAGCGTTTTTATTTTTTATTTTACTTTTCTACTAGTGCAGTATATTGTTGTATAACTTAATGTGTATTAGAAGCTGAGAAATATTTTTAAAAATTTTATATAAAAATGTAAAGAGTAAACTAAATGTATGAATGATAATGTTAATGGTTAACGTTAAGAAGTTATGTTTGACGGAGTGCATCTACAAGGTACAAGGGGAGCGTTAAGTTTAATTCTCCAACACTGATTACAAGCGTCCTAGCCCTTATGCTAGACGTGTCAGCTGAGAAATGTGACCATTGATAAATTTCCTATTTCAATGCTATTTAGCAGCGGTGTTACGGAGATACAGATGTACTTATCCTATAGTCTCCAAGAAAGGGACTCAGAAAACCTCAGAGAAACTGCACTTACCATAATGTGTTCGCTTGTGAATCCCTGTACGAAGAGGACAGATGAGAAAAGAAAGAATAGCCCCTTGCGGTTGCTAACCCGATCCTACGCACGAAACGTACAGTCGCTATGTAACTGTTCTATTGTGTGGTTATGTGATCCCAGACCAGTTGTAGTATTTCTATCTATTCACATTTCAATTTCAGTATCAAGGAAAGGAGCAAGACGTCTAAAGATACAAGTTGTGCGAGTCAAGTTTAAATGTAGTCGGGCCCTGCACTGACGCAGAGTATAGTGAAAGTGATTCAGATGTGATTGGCATGAGTCAAATGGTAGTAAAGTGATGTGTTAATAAACTGATCTCTGCCTTTTTAGTTTGTGTGTTATTTTGCGACATGTGTGAACGAACATCCATATTGTTACTGTTATTTTCCAATGTCGTGATATTACGCCGTCTAAATGCGTCACCCTTGCTACAGTAAGGAGCAGTGGTGACCCTTCTTCACTGCCCTCAACTCTGCGTACAAAGGCGCCGATCAGTCGGTATGTAAAGGATTTGAGTCTATTTTAGTGCATTAACATCTATCGATCGTTTGAGCGTGTGGCATATTGTATATGAACCAGCAACTTTGCTTCCTACAACTGACTTCTGTCAACACAGAGTAATTTTAATCTGGGTATAGGAATTTTTCGTTATTTTATGTCATTTTAGTGCGCTCGAAATTGTGTCAGACTGTAATGCATCCAAAGTGTAAAGTTTCTTTGCTAATCACTGTGCCAAACGTTTGAGTCGCGTAATCGTTGTAAAGACTCTCACTTAATGTCAATTTTTATATGTCTCCCAGATTTCAAAGTAACTCATGTCGCATTCCCGAGGGGGAGGGGGGGGGGTGCAGGGGGTTGAGCTTCATGTTAACTGATATCCCTCTTGGAGGTGAACGCCTTTTATTGCAACTTTTTTAAACCGATTTGTATTTGTCCAGATTTTCTAAAAATTGTATTAAGTGCTTGACCGTGTATATTCAACGGATAATCATACATATTTTACGGGAGCGTTCTCTGCGTCTACATTCGGACGTCCGAAACTTAATAAATATTCGTCTTCGCATTCAAATGTTCAAATGTTTGTGCAGCTTATGGGACTTATCTACGGGGTCATCAGTCCCTAAACTTACAAACTACTTATGAACTAGCTAATCCTAAGGATGGCACAAATATCCATGCCCGAGGGGGGATCCGAACCCCTGACCGTTGTGGCCGTGCAGACCGTGACTGGAGCGCTTCAGTCCCCTCGGCCACCGTGGCTGGCTCTTCGCATTCCGTGCTTTCAGTATACATGTATTACCCTTTTGTTTCGTGATGAAAAATGTAAGTGGTACTACTGCCCGATTACGATATATGGGCAATTGAATACCGCTGAATTTTCACGGCAGCGTTCACGGCGTTCACCTTTGAACGCTTTAATGAATATTCGTCGTTCCAATATGACACTTTTCGCATACAAAATATATCTTTTCCTTAATATTTCGGAAACTAAATGAACATAGTTCTATGATCGGTCTACGAGATATAGATGACGAGACACCGCACATATTACACTTCAACCTGATTAGTATCGATATTCAGATGCCCATAGCTAAATGAATATTCGTGGCCGCATTAAGGTACTTTCATAATACAGAATATATCCCTTGCTTAGTACTGCGACAAAAAATGAACGGACTTTCTATGGTCCCATTACAATATAAAGGGATTTAAATACAGCACCAATCTCACGGCAGTTCTCCGCGCAAATTTTGGGACGTCGATAGGTAATTAAATACTCATCGTCACATTATGACAGCTTGAGCATAGACAGTATATCCGTTCTTTATTATTGTGGTGCAAAACGAACCTAGTACTATGGTCCGAGAACGATATATATCCAACTGAATACCGCAAAGATGTCACCGCAGTGTTCTCGGCTGCCACATTCGAATGTTCATGGTTTAAAAGGCTCATCCAGCGTTTACAGTATCTCCCGTCGTAGGTATCTCCTGTAATGTTACTCGTTACCTTATGGCTCATCCAGCACACAGTATCTCCCATCGTAAGTATTGCCACAAAAATAAACCAGTTTATGTAGTCCACGTACAATATATGAGCAACTGAATTTATCATCTTCTCGGCAACGATCATAAGGTCCGTTTTCAAACGTATGTTGCTGTTACTACGTGCAGGCAAATGATCACCGCTTGTCTTCTCGGGCGCGTTCTTATCGTCCAATTTCGGATGCATTTTGCAACTGTCACCATACAGATGATATCCCGTCCTTAGTATGTCGGTGAAAATGAACATTCTTCTATGATCAATTTGCGATATACTGGCAACTGAATACTGAATCTATTTCACGGCAGCATTCTCAACGTTCAATTTCGAAAGTCCTTATAGAAATAAATATCGGTGTCCTTATGGAAACAAATATCAGTAATCCTTTTATGACTTTCACCGTACACGGAATATACCTTCCTTGTTATTTCCACAAAAAATGAATTTAGTCCGTTGTTGCAATCAAGATATATATCGTACTGAATAACGCACTAATTTTAAGGGAGCATTATCCGCGGAAACATTCAGACATCCATAGCTTAATAAGTATTTCCCCCTTGCATTATGTCACTTTCAGAATACACAGTACATCTCTTCCTTTGTTTGATACACATATGAGTGGATTATGATATATTGGCAATTTAATGGGAACACTTTTCTCAGAACCATTCTCAGCGTTGAATATCGCTTGTCCGTAGCAATTTAAATATTCGTCATCGCAATATGGCACTTGCAGCGTACACAGTATATCAGTTTCCTACTATTGCGACAGAAAATGAACGCAGTTCTTATTTCTGCGGCAGCGTCCTTAGCGTCCAAATTCGGTCGTCCATAGCTAAATATTCTTCATCGTGTTATAGGACCTTAAAATTGATGAGAGGAGAAAATAGAAAAATTCAGCAAGTGAAGCAGGCAAAAGTGAGTACAAACGTCTGAAAAATGAGATTGACAGAAAGTGCAGACTGGCTAAGCAGGAGCGATTAGAGGAGAAATGCAGAACCGTAGAAGGAGTAAGATACATACCGCCTACAGGAAAATAAAAGAGATGTTTGGAGAGAAGAAAAGAAGCTGTATTACTATCAAGAACTCAGACGGAACACCAGTACTAAGCAAAGATTGGATAGCTGAATTATGGAAGGAATATATAGAGGGCCTACAAAAAGGAAATGAACTTGCAGGCAGTATTCTAGAAATGGGAGACGAAGTGGAGGAAGATGAGAGGAGATATGATACTGCGAGAAGATTTTGGCAGAGCGCTGAATGATTCGAGTGGAAACAAGGCCCCGGGAGTAGATGATATTCCGTCTGAACTGCTGATATCGTTAGGAGAGCCAGTCATGAAAAAATTGTTTCACCTGGTATGCAAGATGTATGGGACAGGGGAAATACCTTCCGACTTCAAGAAGAATGTTGTAATTCCAATTCCAAAGAAGGCGAGTGCACAAAAATATGAAAATACAGAACTATCAGTTTAATAAGTCATGGCTGCAAAATAATACCACGAATTATTTACCGACGAATGGAAAAACTTGTGGAATCCGACCTCGGGGAAGATCAGTTTGGATTTAGGTGAAATGTAGGAACACGGGAGGCAATACTCACATTACGACTTATCTTAGAAGGTAGGCTAAGGAGAAGCAAACCTACGTTTTAAGCATTTGTAGATTTGGAGAAAGCTGTCGACTGGAATACACTCATTCAAATTCTGAAGGTAGGAGGGGTAAAATATAGGGAGTGAAGAGTTATATTCAACTTACACAAAAACCAGACAGCAGTTATTAGAGTCGAAGGGCAAGAAACGGCCGCAGAGGTTGAGAAGGGAGTAAGACAGGGTTGTAACCTTCCCCCGGTGTTGTTTAATTTGTATATTGAGGAAGCAGTGAAGAAATTCAAGGAGAAATTTGCAGAGGGGATTAAAGTTCAGGGAGAAGAAATAAAAACTTTGCGGTTTTCCAATGACATTTTAATTTTGTTAGAGACTGCGAAGTATCTGGAAGAGCAATTGAATGGAATGGTCAGTGTCTTGAAAAGAAGATATAAGATGGAATGTAATGTCAGAAAATCAGGCGAGGCTGAAGGATTTAGATTAGGTAATGAAACAATAAAAGTAGTAGATAAGTTTTGTTATTTGGGTAGCAAGATAACTTCTGATGGCCGAAGTAATGGAGATATAAAATGCAGAATGGCTATGGAAAGAAATGCGTTTTTTAAGAAGCGAGGCTTGTTAACATCCAATATTAAATGTTGGGAAGACCTTTCTGAAAGCATTTGTCTGGAGTACTATTGTATGGGAGGGAAACGTGGACGATAAGGAATTCAGACAAAAAGATGATAGAAACGTTTGAAATATGGTGTTACAGACGAATGATGAATATTAGATGGGTAGATCACGTAACTAATGACGATTTGCTTAACCGAACTGGTGAGAATAGGAGTTTATTGCATATCCTGACTAAGAGAAGGGATAGATTGGTGGGAGACATTCTGAGACTTCAAGGAACTGTCAACTTAGAATTAGAATGAAGTGTGTAGGTTAAAAATCGTAGAGTGAGACCGAGGGATGAATACAGTAAGCAGATTCAAAAGGATGTAGGTTGCCGAACGTATTCTCAGATGAAGAGAACTTGCACTGGACAGGGTAGCGTGGAGAGCTGCATCAAACCAGTCTGCGGACTAAAGACCACAACAACAACAATAACAACAACAACAAGCGTATCCAAGCCGTGGCGTAGCTATGTCAGCAAGGGCCCCTGGGCAAAAATGACAGTGGGGTCCTCTTTAAAAACTATACAGATGCAAAAGTACTTCATCATGAACTCCTTACCATCCACTTGAAGATATAATAAGGCAAACCTAAATACTACTAACAAGGAAAGTACTTGGGCTCGAACAAATATAAATACACGAAAATCGCGTGAGAGATAATGTGAACGTTCCTCATTGCACTAGTGATATTCCCTCATCTGCAAAGCTCTGCAGTCGCCCATTAGAGGCCTCTGCGTGTGCCACGCCGCACTGCACCTTGACCTGCCGGTACACCATTAGTGACGGTGCAGTGTGCCTCTGAAGTTGCGTTTTGTGACGTTATTTGTGTAGTGAAGCGTCCGATAGGTCGGCGATTGGTAAAAACTTCTGCTACTATAGTATGACTTGTTAAGGTGAAGTTACGAAGGAACCTTCTTCGTGAAGATGATATTGGTGTAGAAGATGAAACATTCGCATGTTACCTGGTATATACTATAGTGTTTCTAATCTATGGTCATATTTCTGCACCATAATAGATACCAGAAAACATGTCAATGATTCATTTCTACACCAAGAAGAAGGGCTCTTTGGAATTTCATCTCAACCAATCGCAATACACTATCAGGATTGATTACCAACCGCCGACCCATCTGACGCTTTCACTACACAAATAACGTCACAAAACGCAATTTCAGATACACACCGCACTGTCCCTTGTGCTCCCGACTGGTGTACCGGCAGGTCAAAGTCGCTGCAGAGCGCGCGGTTGCTCGCCGTGGAGGTTTGAGTCCTTCCTGGGGGTATGGCTGTGTGTGTTTGTCCGTAGGTTAGTTTACCTAGGTTTAAGTAGTTTGTAATCTACGGACTAACGAACACGCAGTTTGGTCCGATAGATTTACAGACATTTTAACATTTGCAGGTCAAAATGCAATGCGCCCTGGCTCACGCAGAGGCCTCTGTAATGGGCGACTGCAAAGTTTTGCAGATGTGAGAATATCGCTAGTGGGATAGTTTTCGAAGTTGCTCCATATAGGCGAATGAAGTCGCAGGCAGTAGCTAGTAAAAAAGTATTACTCAACCACGAAAACATGGCCCCATGGCGCGAAGCAAACCGGCAACAGTCAAGTCAGGACTCGCGCGTCGGCTGTGCCGACAACTCAATCTCGCTAAATTACAGCGCTGTTAGCTCATTGCTCCCTACCCGTCAGCCTAATTTGGTTGATAGCGGTGGCGGACTAAGGCTGTTGGAGGCCCGGGGCAGCGGCGAAGCAAACTGAGGCCCCTCCACAGGACGAGAGGCACGGACCAGTCATTCTTTTTAGACTTTCCAGATTTGGAGGCCCCAGCAGATGCCAAGTGCACAGCAAAAAAATAAATAAAAAAAATAAAAGAAAAAAAAACTTTGCTATCGAAGTATTTGGAAGCCTCCCAAGAGCGGAGGCCCCGTGCGGTCCGCCCCCTCGCCCCCCTCCTCCCTCTTAGTCCCCCACTGGTTGATAGCCCAGTCAAAGAAGAAAAATTGGGAAAACATTCGTCTAGAATGGTTTTAGCAAAAGGAAGTTTCCGGATTTTGTTTGATGAAACACTTTGGACTGAGCCGTGCCCGCACCAGGCTTCACGTGAAGTATACGTTAGTGTCTGGGCACGAAAAAGTTATAAGTCAAATAACTAAGTCTACATCTTCGCTTATTATCGTGACAGTGGTGTAGAGGGCAGCGTCTCCATAATACCAGAACATATCATATCTCCCAATACTGTTCTTCTGTACTAAAATACGCTGTAGACATTTAATATTTTGTCTTAGTCCATTTTGTTTAACAATAATTATATTAAAACTTTTTTTTTAATTGAGACTTTTTCCATTTTGTTTAACAATAATTATATTAAAACTTTTTTTTTAATTGAGACTTTTTCCATTTCTTGTAATGCGAATACCTACAAAAAATTCAGAATTATTTGTTGCGCCTCAGGGGGTATCACGAACTTAATGAGAGGGGTTTTGCAAGTCGTGGTGATTTCGTTCATGTTTCCTCACGTGCCAAAGTCAGTAAGAAAGAATACCTCTTGTAGTAATACAATATCCCAAACTGTTAGATTGCAAATGTTGACAAAGGTATGATTTCTGAATTCTGATCGGTAATTTTCGGTAAGCGTCGGAGGCAGGGGCCACGTTTACGTGGCTGTAGTACATTACAGTAATAATATGGGTACACAATTAAAAAGTAGTCAGTTTTATTTTAACAATTTATTTTGCCATATTTTCCTGGCTTTGGATTTTGCACTATAATCAATATTGTCTGTTAAATGTAAACTTGATACAGCCTTGTTTTCGATTGCTACGAGTGCCAAATGTCGGAGTCGAGCTTGACCCTTACTGATCCTCAGATACGTTTTAATAATTTTTTAATTTGCTGAATGATCTTTCGGCAGTTGCATAAGTGACAGGAGCTGTATAAAACAATGAAATTGCGAAAACACTTCCGTAATCTCGCATTCTAATAATGCATATTTTGCCGGCCGCGGTGGCCGAGGGGACTAAGGCGCTCCAGTCACGGTCTGCACTGCCACTACGGTCGGGGATACGAATCCCCCCTCGGGCATGGATATTTGTGCCGTCCTTAGTATTAGTTAGTTCATAAGTAGTTTGTAAGTTTAGGGACTGATGACCCCGTAGTTAAGTCCCATAAGCTATACAAACATTTGGACATTTTTTTTTTAAATGTACAAAATCGTGCATTCAATTTAAATATTATATACAGTAGAGAGTTTTTCCGAAGTAACTGGGGGACATGGATGTTTCGATAAACGGCTTATTCGGTTAATTGAAAGGTACACTTCTATTTGCCAATAAGAGGAACTGTTCAGTACATGTATTTATGCGGTATTTGGAAACGCGCGATCCTTCACACTGCCACGCCGCAACAATTGGAAGGCGCAGCTATTGCTGTGAGCAGCTTCGATGCTGCCGCTACTTCTGCTGCTACACCGACTGAAGTGTGCCGATTGCTGCACACATTTGACTGGCGGCTTGGCCGGTCAGCAGCGCAGCAGAGTGGCGTTGTGCGAAGGCCCCATTGGAAGCAATGTTGCGCCACCGGGTGGCCCAGTGCGGCTACTGTGGGGAATTTGGTTTGAGGAGAGTGGAAGATGATGGACGACACGATGCGAGAGTTGTTTTTTTATCGACGCTCTACAGTAGTTTTTTTTCGAACGTCGCACACGGAAGCCGATGACCCCCTTGAGCTCGGGGGCCCGGGGCACTGCCCCGCCTAGCCCTATGATAGTTACGCCACTGTACCCAAGTATATGCGTTTCCTACTAGTGTGACTAAAAGTAAACTTATTTCTATGGTCCAATTACGATAAACAGGCACGAAGTAAAGAACAAATATCAAAGGAGCGTTATCGGTGCTCACTCATGATATAGCCCTGCTTAGTTGAGTTGCGAAAAATGAATAATCCACTATGGTCACATTACGATATATAGCCAACTAAATGTTACACATATTACATATTACATGGCAGCGTCCTCAGCGTTAAAATTCGGACGTCCACGGCTAAAGAGATATTCGTCGTCGCATTATGTCGTTATTAGCATACCCCATATTTCCTGTACTTAGTATTGTGATAAAAATGTACCTACATCTATGTTCGAATTAAGAAAGCAACTGAATAGCGCACAAATTTTATAGGAGCGATTTCGACGTGCAGTGTCGGACGACCTCAACTTAATAAATATTCGTTGCTGCATTATGGCATTTTCAGCATACACAATACTTTTAATAGTATTGCGACAAAAATGGACTAGCTTCTGTCGTCTCATTACCATATATGTGGCTGTTACGATATATAGGTAAATGAACACACGCCGACCGCAGTACCGAGAGGTCTGCGGCGCGCCAGTCAATCTGCACGGCCGCTACGGTAGGGGCTTCGAATCCCCCCTCGGGCATGGATGTTTGTGTCGTATTTAGTATAAGGTAGTTCATAAGTAGTCTGTAAGTTTAGGGACTGATGACCCCGCAGTTAAGTCCCTTAATATTAACAAACATTTGAACATTTTTGAATGAACACACGTCCTCCTCGGCAGCATTCTTGTCGTCCAATTTCGGATGTCAATAGCTTCACAAATTTTCGGCGTTGCATTATGACACTTTCAGAATACACGATGAATCTCATCCTAAATATAGCGACAAAAAATAAATTTAGTTCTGCGTTCCAATGCAGATATATATTCTATGAATTGCTGTGCTAATTTTAAGGGAGTGTTATCGAGGGGCCCATCCATAGCTTAATAAATAATACCCGTTGCATTATGACACTTTCAGCTTACACAGTATATTCTCTCCTTTGAATTGTAATGAAAAATGAAAATAAATCTACGATCGGATTACGATTTATTTGCATCTAAATGCAAACATTTTCACAGTAGCATTCTTATTGTCGACTATTGCTTGTCCGTAGCAAAGAAAATATTCGTCGTCGCATTACGGTACTTGCGGCGTACACAGAATATCGTTCCTTACAGTTACGGTATATACGCATCTGAATACCATCCTTATTTCACAGCATCTTTCTCGGTGTCCAATTTTGGACATCAATAACTAAATAGGTTTTGGCATTGTTAGTTTACACAGTGTATCTGTTTCTTACTATTGCGACAAAAACATGAGTCTGATTCTGTGGTCCAATTACGAGGTATAGCCGACTCAATGCCACACATATTTCTGTGGTAGCATCCTTAACGTTCAAGTTCGGAAGTCCACAGCCAAATATATATTCTTCGTCGTGCAATGGGACGTTTAGAGTACCCAGTATATCTCTTCTTTAGTAGTGTGGCAAAAAATTAACCTAGTTTCTATGGTCCTATTGCAATATAAAGGCAACTGAATACAGCGAAAATTTCATAGCATTGTTCTTGGTGCTCACTTCGGGATGTCAATAGGCAAATAAATATTCCTCGTTAGAATCCCCTTTCGGGCATGGATGTTTGTGTCGTCTTTAGTATAGGATAGTATAGTACAGTAGTTCACAAGTCGTTTGTAAGTTTAGGGACTGATGACCTCGCAGTTAAGTCCCTTAAGCTTAACAAACATTTGAAATTTTTATTCCTTGTTACATTATGATTTTTCACAGTTTGTTTTGTGTCGAATAATAAACGTACATCTATAGTCGAATTACGGTGTATAGGCAGCGGCGTACCGCACATGTTTTACGGCAAGTTGCTCAGCATCCACATTCAGACGTCCATAAATAAATAAAAATTCGTTGTTCCATTATGGAAATTTCTACGAACACAGTACATCTATTTATTAGTACTGCTACAAAAGCGAACATAGTTGTGTCGTCTAATTAAGATATTAGGCAACTGAAAACCTTACATATTTGTCGGTAGTATTCTCTGCGTCAATATTCGGTCGTCCATAACTACATGCCGCGGCGGAGGGGCCGAACGCATTAAGGCGCTATGCTGCGATGGGCGAGGCCGTTCCCCGTCGGGGCTTCGAATCCCGCCTCGGGCATGGATGTTTGTGCTGTCTTTAGTATAAGATAGTTTGTAAGTTTAGGGACTGATGAAAATGTTCATATGTTTGTATAGCTTATGGGGTCATCAGTCCTAAAACTTACAAACTACTTATGAACTAACTAATACTAAGGTCGGCACAAATATCAATACCCGAGGAGGGATTCGGACCCCCGACCGTAGTGGCCGTGCCGACCGTGGCTGGAGCGCCTCAGTCCCCTCGGCCACCGCGGCCGGCGGACTGATGACCCCGCAGTTAAGTCCCATAAGCTTAAATATTTGAACATTTTTCGTAACTAAATAAATATTTCTCATTGCATTATGGCAATTTTAATGTACACAGTATACGTAATATTACCCCTCCTAAGTTTTGTCGAGAAAAAATGAACCATCCGCTATCGTCGCATGAGGATATGTAGACAACTAAATACTTCACATATTACATGGTAACGTTCTTAGTGTCAAAATTTGGACGTACATACCTAAATGGATATTCATCGTCGCATTATGTCATTTTTAGCATACACACTATTACCGTTCCTTAGTATTGCGACAAAAACGCATCTTGATATATGGTCAAATTTTAATATAAATGAAACTAAATACTGCATAAACTTCACTGTAACTTAATAAATATTAGTCTTAGCATTATGACACTTTCCACGCACTCAGTAACTGCTGTACTAAGTATTGCCACAAAAATGAACCTACTTCTATGGTCAAATTACGATAGCCATTGAACAGTACACAAATTTTATGCCAGTGATTTCGACGTGCAGTGTTGGACGACCACAACTTAATAAATATACTTCGCTGCATTATGGCACTTTCAGCATACAAAATCCTGAAAATCAAAATGTTTGTATAGCTTATGGGACTTAACTACGGGGTCATCAGTCCCTAAACTTATTAACTACTTACGAACTAACTAATTCTAAGGGCGGCACAAATATCCATACCCGAGGGGGCATTCGAACCCCCCAACTGTAGTGGTCGTGCAGACCGTGACTGACGCGCCTCAGTCCCCTCGGACACCGCGGCCGGCACAAAATCCTCCTTTAGTTGTGCGAGAAAAAATGGACCGAGCTTCTATCGTACCATTACAATATAAACGTAGCTAAACACGTTATAAATTTCACATCAGTGTTCTCGGTGATAACTGTTTAATGTCATTACAGAAATAAATATTCGTCGTTTAATTTTTGCACTTTCAGCATACACAATATATAACATCCTTAGTATTTCGACAAAAATGAATCTTGTTCTATGGTCCAGTTACGATGAATAGGCAAGTCAATACAGAAAATTACATGGCACAGTTCTCAGCAGGATTTTTCGGCCATCCATAGGCTTAATATAAGTTGAACGTGGCATTAGAGCCTTTCAGTATGCGCAGAATATCCTTTCTTTAGTATTTCCGCGAAAATGTACCTAACTGTATAGTTCAAATCCGAAATATAGGCAAGTCAATACTGCACACATTTCAAGGAATCAATCTCGGTGGGCACTTTCGAACGACAATAACTTAATAAACATTCCACCTTGTATTTGACACTTTTTGCGTATACCGTATAGTATTCCTTAAAATTGCAACTAAGTCAAGTTACAATATATAGACAACTGTACACCTGAATAATTTGACAGCAGCGTCCTCAACGTCCACGGTGCACGTCCATAGCATAATAAATATTCTTCTTTGCCTTACGGCGCTTTCTGCATACACAACACAGCCATTCCTTAGTATTTCGAAAAAGAAAATTTACTTAGAATTATGACGGAAAATGACCCAAGATCGATGATCCAATTACGGTAAATAGGTAACTGAATACAGCATATCCTTCTCGGCACAGTTTTTGGCGACTAATTTCGGATGTCCATTGCGTAATAAATATTCCGCGTTGCATTGTGGCACTCTGAGCAAACTCAGAATTTCCCTCCTTGATCTATGGTCCGATCATGACATCCACGCCACTGAATTCTGCACAAATATTCTTGTAGTAAACATAAACGTAAATAAATATTCATAAGTGCATAATGGCACTACGCCATAAACAACCTATCTATCCCTTCCTTAGTTTTGCAACAAAACATGAACCTAATTCTACTGCCGAATTACGATATATAGTAGAAAATTTACAGGAGTGTTCTTGGCGTCCTCATTCGCCCCCACATTTTGCACGTTCAGTATAAAACGTGTTGTCCTTTTGTACTGTGACGGAAAATGAACCGTCCAATTAGGATACATAGACAACTGATACAGCACAAATACCACGACATCGTTATCGGCGTCCACCTTTGAACGACCTTACCTTAATAAATATTCGTTGTTCCATTGTGGCGTTTTCAGCAAACACAATATATCCTTCCCTTACTATTGCGGCAAAAAGTTAACCAAGTTTAAGGATCCGATTACGAGAAATAAACGTCTAAACACCACACATATTACACACCAACGGCCTTAGCGTCGAATTTCGGACGATCATAACTAAATAAATATTAGTCGTAGTACATGCAGTATGTCGCTTCCTTAGTACTGAGATCAAAAAGTAAATTAGTTCAATGGTCCAAACGCATATATTGCATATATTATACGGCTGTGGCCATAGCGTCGATATTAAGACGTCCATAGCTAAATGAATATTCGCCATCGCATTATGGTACTTTCATCATACACATATATATCATATGTTACTTAGTACTACGAGAAAAATGAGCGGAGTTTCTATGGTCCCATTACAATAGAAAGGCATCTGAATACAAAATAATTCTCACGGGAGTTTTCGGCACATTTTGGGACGTCCATAGGTAAATAAATACTCATTATCGCATTATGTTACCTTGAACACAAACAGTATATCCATTCATTATTATTGTGGCGCAAAACGAACTTAGTGCTATAGTCCAATTACGATGTATAGGCAACTGTATACGGCAAATATTTCACGGCAGTGTTCTCAGCGCCCTCATTCGGACGTTCATTGTTTTATAAATATTACTCGTTACATTACGGGTCCTTCATGATACAGTATATCTCCCGTCGTAAGTATTTCCACGAAAATGAGTCAATTTCTATATTCCAAGTAAGATATATGAGCAACTGAATTTATGTTCTTCTCGGCAACGATCTTAATGTCCATATTCGGCGTATGTTGTTGGTACTAAATGCAGGCAAATGATCACAGCATGCCTTCTTGGCAACGTTCTCGTTGTCCAATTTCGGATGTCCATAGCTAAATAAATGTACTTCCTTGCATTTGTCACTGTTACAATACACAGGATATCCCCTCCTTACTATTTCGGCGAAAATGAACCTAGTTCTATGATCAAATAGCGATATATAAGCAACTGAATACTGAATATATTTCACAGCAGCATTCTCAGCGTTTAGTTTGGGAAGTTCTTATGGAAATATTGGTAATCCCTTTATGACATACACAGAATCTCTCTTCCTTACTATTTCGACAAAAATATGAATCTAGTCCTGTGTTCCAATCAAGATATATATTCTACTAAATAAATTTATTTTATGACTGAAAATGAAAATTCATCTATGAGTGGCTAATTATATGTTGGCAATTTGACGCGAACATCTTTCTTCGCACCACTCGCAACTTGAAATGATTTATACTTCGCCGTCGCAATATGGAACTTGTAGCATACACAGTATATCCGTTTCTTATTGTTGCGACAGAACATTGAACCTAGTTCGATAGTACACTTATCCTGCGGCACGCCCTTAACGTCCAAATTCGGGTATCCGTAACTAAATATTCGTCGTCGTGTTATGGGACGTTAAGCGTACCATATATCCCATTCTTAGTAGTGTGACTAAAAGTAAACTTGTCCTTAAGGAAATGAATATTCGTCGTTATATTTCACCGAACACAGTATACCCTTTGTTTCCTGACGAATAATGAACGTACATCTATGGTCGAATTACAGTATACAGCACATATTTCGTGGTTACATTATTGCTCTTTGAGCATACACGAACATACATACTGAGCACACATGAACATACTTTCATGTTCAAATTAAGATATATGCGCGACTGAATACCGCTAATATAACTTGGCAACATTTTTGGCGTCAATATTCGGTCGTTGTTACCTAAATAAATATTCAACGTTGAATATCAAATCCACCGTTGCTGAACTGCAGCTATGTTTAAGATTTTATTCGACGTTGAATTTTGGCACTAAAGGTATACATAATATAGCCTTTCATTGGTTTTGTTGCGAAAAATGAACAATCCACTGTGGTCACATAACGAAACATACTTAATACATTACACGTCAGCGTCCTTAGTGTCAAAACTTGGACATCCATAGCTAAATGTATATTCGACAACGCAGTATGTCATTTTTAGCATACATGATATTTCTCTTCCTTATTATTGCGACAAAAAATCAAGCTACAACTATGGTCCAATTACAATAGCAACGGAATAGCGTACAAATTTTATGGGAGCGATTTCGACGTGCAGTATCGTAGGAGCACATCTTCATAAATATTCGTTGCTGCATTATGACATTTTCAGCAAACACAATCTTCCTTTAGTGTTGCGACAAAGATATGCCTGGCTTCTATAGTCCCATTAAAATATAAATTGCACGTCAGGATTCTCGGTGATCAGATTTTACCCAACACAATATATCCCTTCCTTTGTATTTCGACAAAAATTAACCTAGATCTATTACGAGAGGAAAGTGAATACCGCACACATTTCACAGCAGAGTTCTCGGTGGGCAGTTTATGACGTCCATAACTTTATTCCTCGTTGCATTTGACACTTTCAGCGTACACAGTATACACCTACCTATGTTTTCTGATGAAATATGAAAATGTATCCATACCCGACTTACGATATATTGGCAACTAAAGGCACACACTTTTTACGGCAGCTTCCTTAGCGTCGACTTTCGGTTGCAATTAGCAAAGCAAATATTCGTTGCTGCATAATGTAACTTTTAGTATACACAGAATATACGTTACTTAGCATTATGACGATATATGAACCAAGGCCCATGTTCCAATTACGATATATAGGTAACTGAATACAGCATAACCTTCTCGGCAGAGATTTCGTCGACCAATTTCGAATGTCCGTTGTGTAATAAATAATACTAGATCCATTATGGCGCGTTGATCAAACAGAATATCACTTACTTGATCTATGGTTCGATTATGATATCTACGCCACTGAAATCTGCACAAATATCAACGCAGCGTTCTCGTAGACAACTTTAGGATGTCCATACTAAAATAAATATTCATCATAAAATTATGGCATTCTCACCATAAACAGCATATCCCTTCCATAGTATTGCAACTAAAAATGAGCCTAGTTCTATTCTCCAATTACGACGTAGGCAATTGAATACCGCATAAATTTCAGGCAGAGATCTCAGCGTCCATGTTTCCTTACGACGCTTTCAGCATACTCAACATACCCCTTCCTTAGTATTTCGGAAAAAATAACCTAGTTCTTTAGTTACGTAGTATAGGTAAATTAATGTGACATGAATTTCTTGGGCGCGTTTTCGGACATCCATAGCTTAATAAATGTTTCTCGTTGCATTATGGCACTATCAGCAAACACAGTATTTTAGTTGCTTAGTTTTCTGACAAAAAAGAACCTAATTCTATTGTATTTTCAAAAAGAATACTTCGACTTTGCTAGTCTGATGTGTGATTGCTTGAGATATTAACTTTTTCAACAATTTTCAACCCCTTTTCATTTTTGCGGATTACATCTCCATCTATCACGAAACGAAAAAGGATGCTTCATACAAACGATACATTTCTTTTCACACAGCACAAAACTGCAATAAAAATCGGAATTCCTATTTAAGAATTTTAATTCACCCCTCTTCCGCCGACGGGAGCTGAGCAAGCGGTGGCTCTCTATGTTAATGGATGTCCGTCTTGGAGGTGAACAACAGTTTTATTGCAGCTTTTTTAATCCGATTTGAAATTTTCTAAATATACCGAAAAACAGTTTTAAGTGCACCACTGTGTATATTCAAATGTATTTCACACAAATTTTACGGGAGCGTTCTCGGCGTCCACATTCAACGTCCAAAGCTTAATAAATATGCGTCCTCGCATTCTGCAATATCAGTATATACGTATTGACTTTCTCTTGTCTTATTACGAAAAATGAACTTGGTTCTAAGGCACAATTACGTTACACAGGTAACTGAAGACGGTACAAAGACCACGGCAGCGACCTCGGTGTCCACCTTTGATCGTCCATAGCTCAACAAATATTCGTCGTTCCACTATTGCACATTTAGCATACACAACATACCCTTCCCTTAATATGCTGGCAAAAAAGGAATCTAGTTCTATTACCCGATTACTTTGTACAGACAACAAAACACCAAACATATTACACGGCAGGGGCTTGAGCATCGACATTTGAATGTCCATAGCTAAATAAACATTCGTCGTCGCATTATGATACTTTCATCATATACAATATATCACTTTCCTAGTACTGCGACAAAAAATGAGCAGAGTTTCTGTGGTCTAGACAGGCATCTAATACAGCATAACTCTCATGGGAGTTTCCCACGCTCACTTTCTGACGTCCGTAGGTAAATAAATGCTCGTCGTCACATTATGACACCTTGGGCATAGACAGTATATCCGTTCCTTACTTCTCTGATTCAAAACTAATCTAGTATTATGGTCTGGTTACGATATATAGGCAACTGAATAACGCATGTCTTCTCGGCAGTGTTCTCGGCGGCCACATTTCGACGATCATAGTTAGAAAATATTACTCGTTGTTTTATGGCTCATTCAAAATTGATAGTATCTCCAGTTGTAAGTAATGCTAAAAAAAGTAACTTATTTCTATAGTCTAATTACGATATATGAGCAAGTGAATTTACGTTCGCCCCGGCAATTTTCTTCGGATTTCCATAGCTGAATAAATAGACGTAGTTGCATTATGGGACTATCACCATGCACAGAATATACCTTCTTTACAATTACGGCGAAAAAGAAATATTGTTCTGTGATCAAATTGTAATACATAGGCAACTGAATATTGCATATATTTCATGGAAGCATTCTCCACGTTCAGTTTCGGATGTCCATAGGGAAATAAATATTCGTCTTCGATTGATGACATCATACACAAAATATCCTTTCCTTACTATTTCGACAAAAAATGAATCTTATTCTGTGCTTCAAAGAAGATATATATTCTACAGAATATAATACCAATTTTTAATGAGCGTTATCTGGGAGCACATTCTGAAGTCTATAGCTTAATAATTATTTCTCGTCAGATTATGACAGTTTCAGCTTACACGGCATATTCCATCCATTATTGTATGACGGGCAATGAAAATACATCTTATGATCGGATTATGATGTTTTGGCAACTTAATGCGCACAATTTTCAGTGGAGCATCATTAGTATCGTCTATAGCATGTCCGTAGGAATGTAGATGTTCGCCGTCGCATTATGACACTTTCAGCATACACAGTATATCGATTTCTCACTATTGCGACAAATAATTAACCTAGTTCTATGATCCTATTGCACTAGGGTGACCAAACGTCCCGCATGTTACGTCCCGTTGTCCCGACAAAACACACACGGGACGTATTTTGTCCCGGTTTTTGTTAACCGTCCCGTCTTTTTGAAACGTTGTGCTTTAAATGTCACGTACCACTATAAAACGGAGGTCTCGATTTGTGATCTTAGCCAAAGGATGAAGAAAGGTACGCTATTTAATGAAATCAAAGTGTACTAGGAACGATTTATGAAGATATTTCAATATCAAAAGAACGGAAAGAAGACGTCCAAAGATACCTGTTGTGCGAGACAAGTTTAATTGCAGTTGGGCCCTGCACTGATGAAGATATAGTGAAAGTGATTCAGATTTAAATGGTATGCATCAGATGGTGCTAAAGTTATGTGTTAATAAATTGACATCTAGCGTTTTAGTTTGTTTATTTTGCGACATTTGTGAACGAACGCCCACCTTGTTACTGTCATTTGCCAATAACGTGGTTTTACGCCATCTAAATGCGTCACTCTTGCTACAGTAAGGAGGAACGGTGACCCATCTTCACTACCCTCTAGTCTACGTACAAAGGCGCTGATAACAGTCGGTATGTAAAGGTTTTGAATCTTTTTTGAGTTCAAATGTTTGTAATTCTATCGGACCAAACTGCGTGGTCATCAGTCCGTAGCTTACAAACTACTTAAACTAAGGTAAACTATACTAAGGACAAACACACCCACCCATGCCCCAGGGAGGACTGGAACCTCCACGGCGAGCAACCGCGCGCTCCGCAGCGAGACGCTTTAGACCGCTCGGCTACTCCACCGCGGCGACTCTTTTTTGTTGCATTAACACCTATCGTTTAAGCGTGCGGCATATAGTTTGTGACCCAGTAACTTTGCTTCCTACAACTGACTTCTGTTAACATAGAGTAATTTTAATATGCGTATAGGCATTTTATTGTTTTTTTAGTTTGCTGGAAATTGTGTCAGACGCTAACGCATCCAAGTGTAAGGTATGTTTGATTATCACTGTGCCAAACGTGTGAGTCAAGTAATAGTTGTTCAGAATATCTAAGTCAATTTTGCTATGACTCCGAGATTTCAAAGTGACTACCACTCCCACGCTGGGAATGGAGTAGGGACTCCAGTTTCATGTTAATTGATATCCATCTTGGAGGTGCACAGCTTCCGTTGCAACTTGTTTTAATCCAATTTGTATTTGTCCAAATATTCCGAAAAACTGTATTAAGTGCTTCACCCTGTACATTCAAATGAATATCATAAATTTTACGGGAGCTTTTTCAGCGTCCACATTCAGAGGTCCAAAGCTGAATAAGTATTCGTCCACCCACTTTTCACTGCCTGTATATACGTATTGCCCTTGTTTTGTTTGGTGACGAAAAATGTACGTAGTTCTACTGCCAAGTTACGATATATAGGCAATAGAATACCGCTCAAATTGCAAGGCAGTGTTCACGGCGTCCATCTTTGAACGCCTTAATAAATATTCGTCATTCCAATATGACACTTTTTGATTACACAATATATCCTTTCATTAATATTCCGGCAAAGTTGAACGTGTAATCCAATTACGAGATATAGTCGACAAAACACCGCCCATATTATACGACAACGGGATTAGCGTCGATATTCATATATCCATACGGAAATGAACATTCGTGGTCGCATTAAGCTACTTTCATGATAAACAGTATATCCCGTACTTATTATTGCGACAAAAGTTTCTATGGTCTCACTACAATATAAATGGATTTAAATACAGCACCAATCACACGGTAGTTCTCCGCGCAAATTTTGGGACGTCCATAGGTATATAAATACTCATCGTTTCATTATGTCACCTTGAGCATATACAGTATGTCCAATCATTATTATTCTGGCGCATAAAGAACCTAGTACTATGGTCCGAGAACGATATATATCCAACTGAATACCGCAAAGATGTCACCGCAGTGTTCTCGGCGGCCACATTCGGATATTCATGGTTTAAAAGGTCTTACTCTTTACATTATGGCTCATTTAGCTTATACAGTATCTCCCGTCGTAGGTATCTCCTGTTACAAAAATGAACCAATTTCTATAGACCCATTACGATGTATGAACAGCTGAGTTCTTTTCGGTAACGTTCTTGATGTTCACTTTCTGACGTATGTTGCTGTTACGACATGTAGGCAAACTAATACCATACGTCCTATTCGGCAGCGTTGTCGTTGTCCAGTTTCGGATATTAACATCTTCATAAATTTTCGGGGTTGCATTATGCACTTTTAGAATGCACAAATATCCCGTCATATATATAGCAACAAAAATAAATCGTGTTCTGTGCTCCAATGAGGAATATTTCAATGGACAGTCGTGCTTATTTTAAGGGAGCGTTATCGACGGGCACATTCGGACGTCCATAGCTTAATAAATAATTCTCGTTGCATTATGGCACTTTCAGCTTACACGGTATATTCCTTCCGTTGATTCGATTTGTAATGGAAAATGAAAATAAATCTATGATCGGATTATGATATATTTGCATCTAAATGCGCACATTTTTCACAGCGGCATCCTTAGCTTCGATTATCGCTTGTCCGTAGCAAAGTAAATTTTCGTCGTCGCATTACAGTACTTTCGCCATCTACATCTATATGAATAGTCTGCAAGTCACAAAAAAAAAAAAAAAAAAAAAAAAAAAAAAAAAAAAAAAAAAAAAAAATTCAAATGTTTGTAAAGCTTATGGCACTTAACTGCAGAGTCATCAGTCCCTAAACTTACAAACTACTTATGAATTAACTTATACTAAAGACAACACAAACATTTGTACTCGAGGATTCGAACCAAGTCACAACGAAGTGCATGACAGAGGCTACATTGAACCACTTTCATGATAGTTCTATGTAGTTCCACTCTCTAACAGGTCGCGGGAAAAGAAACACATAAATACAGACGACCCCCTCCTAAGGTGTTTGACGAGCAATAAAACTAATTTTATCACCAGTTACGCTATATACGCAACTTAATAGCACCCAAATTTCACAGCCTCATTCTGGGTGTCCACTTTTAGGCTTCAATAACTAAATAGGTTTTTCGCCGTCCTAGGACGGCACTGGCAGCTTACACAGTATATCTGTATCTCACTATTGCGACAAAAAATTAACATAGTTCTATGGTCCAATTACGATGTATAGGTAACTGAGTGGCACACAAATTTCTGCGGCAGCATGCTTATCGTTCAACTTCTGACGTCCGTAGCAAAATAAATATTCGTCGTCGTGTTATGGGACGTTTAGCGTACTCAGTATATCCCTTCGTTATCAGTGTGGCAAAAAAAGAACCTATTTGCTTTTGTCCCATTACAATCTAAAGGCAATTGAATACAGCGGAAATTTATAGTAGTGTTCTTGGTGTTCACTTCGGGATGTCAACTTGAATATAAATATTCCTCGTTGCATTATGACTCTTACACTGGCCACAGTATACCCCATCCTTGATTTTGTGATGAATAATGAATACTCGAGGCGCGTCCAAAAAGTAAGTTCTGTTTGGTAATAAAATGAAATTGTACACAGATACAGAAGAAATTTTTATTGCACAAAATTCTACAACTCTTAAACTACTTTTTCACATAACTGCTGCAATTTTGCATGCATTTGTCATAGCGTGGCACCAGGTTTTGTATACCTTCTTCATAGAAATCTGCCGCCTGTGTCTTCAACCAGTTGGAAACAGTTTCTTTCAGCTTTTCGTCGTTGGTGAAGTGATGACCGCCAAGGAAAGACTTGAGATGTAAGAACAGTTGAAAGTCGCTACGAGCGAGGTCAGGGCTGTAGGGAGGATGGTCAAACACGTCCCAGCCAAATCCCTGTACGCCCGCCATTGAATTGTCGGACCCATCTTCTCACCATCGAATCACTCATCGCATTTGGTCCGTAAACATCGCAAATTTGCCGATAAATTTCACTTGGTTTCACTTTCCTCGCATTCAGAAACCGAGTCACCGACCCGATTTCACAGGCGGCGGGATTTTCAATCAACGCCGACATTTCAAACAAGCACAACAAAGCGTACGTAACTGACAGCGATCTCCAAATTGCGCACGTTCTTCTCCTTGATGCACATCGTCTACAGTGCATGTGCGGAACTGGAATCGCAGCGCTGCAGCGGAGATAAATTGAAACGGAACTTATTTCTGGACGCGCCTCGTACACATATAGTCGAATTACGGTATATAGGCAACGGAGTGCCGCACATATTTTACGGCAAGTTGCGCAGCATTCACATTTAGACGGCCATAGCTTAAAGCTTAATAATAGAAATTCGCTGCGGCGGAGCGGCCCAGCGCATTGAGATGCTATGCTTCGATGCGCGAGGCTTTTCCCCGTCGGGGGTCGAATTCCCCCTCGGGCATGGCTGTTTGTGTTGTCTTTAGTGTAAGTTAGTTCATAAGTAGTTTGTAAGTTTAGGGGACAGATGGAAAAGAAAGAATAGCCCCTTGCGGTTGCGAAGTCGACCATACGCACGAAACGCACAGTCGCTATGTAACTGTTCTACTCTGTGGTTATGTGATCCCAGGCCAGTTGTATCATTTCTTACTATTCGAAACATATCACTTTCAGTAGCAAGGAAAGGAACAAGACGTCTAAAGATACCAGTTGTGCGAGACAAGTTTAAATGTAGTCGGGCCCTGCACTGAAGCAGAGTATAGTGAAAGCGATTCAGATGTAATTGGCATGCATCAAGTAGCGGCAAAGTGATGTGTTAATAAATTGATCTCTAAATTTTAGTTTGTTTGTTAGTTATTTTGCGACATGTGTGAATGAGCGCCCATCTAGTTACTGTTATTTGACAATAACGTGGTTTCACGTCATCTACAAGCGTCACCATTGCTACAGTAAGGAGCAGCGGTGACCCTTCTTCCCTGCCTTCAACTGTACGTACAAAGACGCCTATAACAGTCGGTGTGTAGGGGACTTTAATCTTTTTTGTTGCATTCACACCTATAAGTCGTTTGAGTGTATGACATATTGTGTATGAGCCAACAACTTTGCTTCCTACAACTGATTTCTGTCAACACAGAGTAATTTTAACCTGGGTATAGGAATTTTTCATTATTTTAGTAGGAAGGAAGGAAGGAAGCTTGGAGTTTAACGTCCCGTCGACAGCGTGGTCATTAGAGACGGAGCTTACGCTCGGAGTGTTTCGGTAAGGAAGTGGAAGGAAATCGGCCGTGCCCTTTCTAAGGAACCATCCCGGCATTTGCCGAGAGTGATTTAGGGAAATCACGGAAAACCTAAATCTGGATGGCCGGAGGTGGATTTGAACCACCATCCTTCCGAATGCGAGTCCAGTGTGTTACCACTGCGCCACCTCGCTCGGTTGTTATTTTAGTGCGCTAGAAATTGTGTCAGACGGTAATGCATCCAAAATGTAAAGTTTATTTGCTAATGACTGTCTCCCAGATTTCAAAGTAACCCCTGTCCCATTCCCGGGGGTGGTGCAGGGGGTTGAGCTTCATGTTAATGGAGGTGAACGACTTTTATTGCAACTTTTTTTAAACCGATTAGTATTTTTTTAAATACGTATGGGACTTAACTTCGGGGTCATCAGTCCCTAAACTTACAAACTATTTATGAACTAGCTTACACTAAAGACGGCACGAACATCCATGCCCGAGGGGGGATTCGAACACCCGACGGGGAACGGCCTCGTGCATCGTAGGATTGCGCCTCAATGCGCTCAGCCGCTTCGCCGTGGCATTTGTATTTGTCCAAATATCCCGAAAAGTGCCTTATCCTGTATATTCAACTGAATATCGTACAAATTGTACGGTAGCGTTCCTGGCGTCCACATTCAACGCCCATAGCTTAATAAATACTCGTCTTCTCATTCTGCACTTTCACTATAAACGCATTGCCCTTCTTTCGTTTTGTGACGAAAAGTGAACCTATTTCCACGGTCCCAATTACGATATATAGGCAACTGAATACCACTCAAATTTCACGGGAGCATTCTAAGCGAACACCTTTGAACGTCAGTAGCTTAATAAATATTCGTCCACGCATTACGGTACTTTCCGCTTCTATAAAAATTTCCTTCCTTAGTATTTCGACAAAAAATAAATCTTGATTTAAGGTCCAATTACGAAATATGGAAAACTGAATAGCTCATAAATATTACGGCAAGAATAACGGTGTCGAATTTTGGATGTCCATACTGCGACGGTTCTCGTCGTGGTTGTGTTCCGATGCTTTGCTCACTTGCGACTACTAATCGGTATTGGTAATACTTTCAACACACACAAAATATCCGAAAACAAAGTTTTCAATGTTCACTGTCCATTAATAAGCCGGCACTTCGGTCGGGGGTTCGAATCCCCCCTCGGACATGAATATTTGTGCCGTCCTTAGTATTAGCTAGTTCATAAGTAGTTTGTAAGTTTAGGGACTGATGACCCCATAGTTAAGTCCCATAAGCTCTAAAAACATTTGAACATTATTTCCATTAATAAATATGGAGACTCCGAGCCCCGAGCACTACTGTCAAACTAATTTTTGTAACTATAGTACCACCTACTCGGACGCTTCAAGAATACGCTGGAGTTTTTGGTATATATCTGGCAACGTTAAAAGTTTAAAGACCAACCCAGCATTCGTTGCACTTTCAAGAAATATAAATCTTAATAATAAAAATAAAAGGTAGCAGATTTACAACAAATGTATATACGACTTTTTAAGTAATTTCACAAAAGTTCAGCTGTTTATTTCGCAAGATACATAAACTCACGCAAACTACGCTCATACACGTGGTATTAAAGTTCAGGCAGCCTCTTGCTTCTAGTGCACAATATTATTCGATAAATTCTCAATAATGTTTACGGGAACTGTCTAGCAAAAATATCCTTCGAATAATTATTTAAGGTTTATAAAACCTGCAAGTTTTACTAAATCACCCACAAAAGTTAAAGTCCCCTATGGGCCTTAAAAACGGCTATGTCCAACCATTGGGCGAACAACGAAAAATATTTTAAGTTCCCAACTTGGGACTTTTCACCGTAAAGAAACTAGACGGACCACGACCTACCTGTACTACTACTCGCCATGCACTGAGCTCGCCTGTCCCTTTTGTAGATGCGGTCAGAGGCGGTTTGAAATGTGCACTCATTTCAAATTGTCAAAATTTGAAATATTAAAATATATCCAAGTGCGATATATGAATTTGATAGCAAATTTTGGGAGCTTAAATTTTCGCTTCCATTTGTGAATTCACATGGTATAATTGTAAACATGATTAATATTTCAAATAATAAATATACAGAAATACTTGTAGCACTGTTACAGTGTCTATGTAAATGGTCCATTTTCTATGCTACTACTAATATGTCTTTGCAAGACCTATCCATACACACTTTGTTTGTCGAAATTGGTTTAGTTTCCATGGAGATATTATTTTTTGAAGTTGCGTTTGGCACGGAATCCACGTTCCGAGCCGTTATTTAAAAATGCGTATATTTATGAACAAGTTCATTGAAGATTCTGATAGGCCTCCTCTTTGACTACCCGCCCATATTTAGTTTATGAAATTCGGAACATTATTACCAGACAACTTAATTTTTAAAGAATTTTCTACTTCCAGATTGTTCATATATTAATAACACAATAATTATTTATATTACACAAAGCGCACTTGTATAATTGAAATCATCTTAGTTTCCTGCTCCTTGAAGTGACGTTAGTTTTTTTCGGTAAATTGTCTGGTTCACCTTTTATATGGACCAGACTGGATTTCTCCTATATAAACGGGGGCAGTGTGGCGACTAGCCGCCATGTTGCCCCTGTACCCACACGACCACGTGACCTACATCCGGTCCCGGCCGTGCCTCTCGCGGCTAAAGTGCCCTCGACATTCGTTCAGAGGCGCGTTTGCTCAAACGGCGTTGAATATTTATGCCGTACTGTCACAATACCTTAATACATATCTCTCGCTGTGTTAAGTCACTTTATGCATAGATGGTATATCCCTTAGTATTGCGACAAAAATGTACGTGGCTTCTGTAGTCCCATTACAATATAAAGGCAACTGAATAGAGCGCAAATTTATTAGCAACGTTCTTCGTGCTTAATTTAAAATGTCCATAGGGAAATAAATTATATTCCTCGTTGCGTTATGACTCTTTCGCCAGACACAGTATACCGCTTCCTTTGTGATCGTACATTTATTGTCGGATTACGGTATATAGGCGAGGGAACACCGCACATATTTTACGACAGGCTGCTCAGCATCCACATTCTGACGGCCATAGCTTAATAAATATTCGTGGTTACATTATAGCACTTTCATTATAGACAGTATATCCATTTATTAGTATTGCAACAAAGATGAACATAGTTGTATGGTAAAATTAAGAAACATAGGCCACTAAATATGGCAAATATTTTTCCGCAACATTCCTGTCACCAATATTCGGTCACCCATACCTAAATAAATATTTGTCATTGCGTTATGGCACTTTAAGCAGACACGGTATACGCATCATTTTGCTGCGAAAAATAAAACATCCACTATGTTTGCATTACGATTTATAGCCAACTGAATTCCACGTATGTTTCACTAAAGCGTCCTTAGCATCAATTTTCTGTCGTCCATTCTAAATAAATATTCGTCGTTGCATTATGGCACTTTCAGCATTAACAGTATATAGCTTTCTTTCTTTTGTTGTGAAAAATGAACCATCCACTATGGTCACATTTCGATTTATAGTCCACTAAATGTCACACATGTTTCGCTAAGGCGTCCTTAGCGTCGATCTTCGTACGTCCATAGCTAAATAAATGTTGGTCGTCACATAATGGCAATTTCAGCAAACAGTATAGCCGTTCCTAAGCATTGCGACAATCAAATATCCTTGTTCTATTGTACAAATACGATAAATAGGCAACTGAATAACGCACAAATAACACGGCAGCGATCTCTGCGTAGAATGACGGATATTTATAAAGATTCCTTGCCGCGTTATGGAACTTTCAGAATACACAATATATCTCATCCTTAGGGTTGCGATGAATATGAACTTAGCTTCTATGGTCCCATTGCAATATAAAGACCACTAAGTAGAGTAAAGATCACACTTCAATATCCATAGAAAAATAAATATTCGTATTTGAATTATCACATTTTCAGGGTACATAGTATATCCCTTGCTTTGTTTTACGTTGGAAAATGAACCTACATATCTAGTCGGATGACGATAAACAGTCAACTAAAAAAGTCATTCCCACGGCATCGTCCTTTGCGTCGTTTTCGAGCGTCCATAGCTAAATAAATATTCGACGTCACATTGTGGCACTTTCAGCGCACACAATATTTCCCTTCCTTAGTATTTCGAGAAAAATGAACCTTGTTCTGTGGTCCAATTACGATAAACCGGCAAGTGAATACAGCAAAGTTTGCGGCACCGTTCTGGGCGGCTCTTTAGGCCGTCCATAGCTTCACAAATGTTCGTCGTTGCATTAGGACTCTTTCAGCATGCACGGAATATCACTTCCTTAGTATTTCGACACAACTGAACCTAGTTCTAAGGTTTTATTGCGATATATAGGCAACATATTTTACGGCAGCGTCCGTTGTGGGCACTTTCGGACGTCCATAACTTAATAAATATTCCTCGTTGCATTTGACTCTTTCAGCGTACACAGTGTATTAGCCCTTTCTTTGTTTTGTGACGAAAAATGAAAATACGTCTAAAACGGATTACGATATATTGGGGACCAAAGCCATACACTTCGCGGCAGCGTCCTTAGCGTCGACTTTCGGTTCCCGTTTGCAAAGCAAAAATTCGTCGTTGCATTACTCATTTTCAACGTACAAAGAATACCCCTATCTTAGAATGATGACGAAAAATTAAGCAAGTCCTTTGTTCCAATTATGATATATAGGTGTAGTAACTGAATACAGCATATCCTTCATGGCAGAGTTTTCGACGATCAGTTTCCGATGTCCATAGCTTAATAAATATTGCTCGTATCATTGTGGCGCTCTGAGCAAACGCAGAATTTGCCTTCCTTGATCTAAGGTCCGATTATGACATCTACGCAACTGGATACTGCACAAATACAACTGCAGCGCTTTCATCGTCCACCTTGGGATGTCCATACCTACATAAATATTCGTTGTTGCATTTTGACACATTGAGCACACACAATATATCCCTTTCTATCAACGGAAACTTCTCTTAGCATCCTCCTCAGATTTTGTAGTAAGATGACGTAGCGGATAGCCTATCAGAAATTGAACTCAGACGTTGGTACGAGATATAGGACTGCGTATCGAGATATTTTTCGCAGCCTTAAATGGCACTGCGTCCTCAGTTCCGATAATGCCGCTATATGTGATCTTATTTCCATGTAATTTACTACGCGCTTAAATTGCGAAATATTAAAATTCTTCATTAATTCCAATAAAAACTAATAAAACTTAATGTGTTCATCGTACAGGTCGTTACTATCTCAGGTAGATTAGTTTAATGTGAAGTATAAATACAGACAGGAGAATTATTCTGTAACAATTCTTAACACCGTTATTATTTCTGTGTATGAGTTTAACTTTTTTCCTTAATACAAAAGAAATACATCGGATAAATACAATGTACGTTACAAAAAATAATACAAACAGTGAATAAAAATCTAAAGTACACACTAGAACGTTTTATATATTCAAGATTGTTCTACTTAGCGGCTTTTAAATAAGCAATTTCGCACGAAGATGCTTCTCTGATAGTTCTTTTCCCTACGTTATCCAAACGTACCTTCAGTCGGCTAAAGAAGACAACGTTTCTCAGCGTCGCATATAGAATAACGCAGTTCATTCATGAACCTCGTCTTACATAAGTGCTGGAACGATGCTTTTACAGTTTTGTTAGGCAGGAATGGTATAGTGCCTAAGCAGAAATCCACTACAAAGAGTGAGACAATAGAAGGCTCTGAGTATCGTAGCCCACCACTTTTTTTAACTAACATATTAAAAGGTGAACAATTATCAACTGCAATTAAAAGGGTCAAACAGTTATCAAAAATCAAATAAAATGTTTCTAAATATATGGGACCAAACTACTGTGGTCATCAGTTTCTAGGCTTACAAACTACTTAAACAAAAGACAAAACACACACGCACGCACGCACACACGCACACACACACACACACACACACGCACGCACACACACACACACATGGGTGATCGAAAGGTCAGTATAAATTTGAAAACTTAATAAATCACGGAATAATGTAGATAGAGAGGTAAAAATTGACACACATGCTTGGAATGACATGGGGTTTTAGTAGAAGAAAAAAAAAAAAAGAAAGAAAGACAAAGTATTGCTAGACGCGTGAAACATCTCTTGCGCGCGTCGTTTGGTGATGATCGTGTGCTCAGCCGCCAATTTCGTCATGCTTGGCCTTCCAGGTCCCCAGTCCTCAGTCCGTACGATTATTGTCTTTGGCGTTACCTGAAGTCGCAAGTGTATCGTGATCGAGCGACATCTCTAGGGATGCTGAAAGACAACATCCGACGCCAATGCCTCACCATAACTCCGGACATGCTTTACAGAGCTATTCACAACATTATTCCTCGACTACAGCTATTGAGGAATGATGGTGAACATATTAAACATTTAATGTAAAGAACATCATCTTTGCTTTGTCTTAATTTGTTATGCTAATTATTGCTTTTCTGATCAGATGAAACGTCATCTGTTGGAAATTGTTTGATCTTTTGTTTTTTTCCTGATTCTAATAAAACCCCATGTCATTCCAAGCGCGTGTATCAATTTTTACCTCTCTATCTACATTATTAAGTGATTTATTAAGTTTTCAAAATTAATACTGACTTTTTGATCACCTGGCGCCCGAGGGAGGACTCGAACATCTGACGGGAGCAGTCTTGCAGTACCTGACAAGGCGCCTAGGAGCGCTCGGCTATTACAGCGCGGGTAAACAGTTATCAGCTGTCGTATTTTCTTCTGCAAGTGTTCCAGATCACCACATGCGAAGCTGTGGCTGATTCGCTGGCAACTAGGAATCTGAAATAAACAAATGAGTAAATAAATTTTAACACTAAGTGGTGGAAATAGTACAGCAATTTGCTGAAGACAGTTTTAGTATTAAAACTAGATGCCTTTGTTATGGTAATTTGATAATAATCTTCTAAAAATAAACTAAAATTAAAAAGTTTTTCTCTCGACTATTCTAAAATATTGGAAACCTTGTAAAACATATAGCTCTTACTTATTACTTAGTGGTCGGTTATGTATTCACAACACAGAATCGGGCAACTGCACCTCCGATGTCGGTGTTGAAGATGATACCGAATGAAGCATTTTTTTTTTCAGAAGAAATATTGGTGATTTTTCCTCATTCGTAGGCATTGATGCTCGTAAGCGGTAAGTTTTAATTGAGACCTTTTTTGCATGTATACAGAGACGCGCATCCATTATCTTATTGAAGCTTCCAAGCTGTCTGAGATGACTACAAAACAATCTCAATGTCATCACCCGAAAAATTCCTCGTCAACACATAATGGAATTCAATTTCAACAAATATCATACGCATGCTACTATCAATTCTGTTGTGATGACAATGAAATTATTCTTCTTCAGACTAAAAGTCTGCCTCGCTGGAGTGGCCGAGCGTTCTAACGCGCCTTGCTGCAGAGTGCGTGGTTGCTCGCCGTCTTAGGTTCGAGTCCATCCTCAGGCATAAGCTTTACAAATATTTGATTTGAATTTGAGTTTCTCCACATTAGTTGGATACACCATTTTCTAGTTAAGTTTCGTACCGGCTTGAACACCAGGTTACTTTATATATTATAAGGAGTTATAACATGTTTGTCATTTATGTCTCTCCCATCTATACTGATTGTTTGGCCTAGAAATTGAGAGCGAACATTTACGATTATAAGGCTTTGATCGTAAATATAAACAAATTATGATTTAGATTTAAGGTATGACTTATTTCTGGTCTCATATCAAAAGCTGTACTTCGATTTTCATAAACTGATGTGTATTTGTATGAGATATTACCGGTTTTCAACAATTTTTAACTCATTTTCATTTGTACGAGTTGAAAATTTTTATTGAAACACTTTTTTAATTCGGTTTGTATTTTTTTTATATTCCGCAAAACAGTTTTAAGTGCCTATCCCCTGTATATCAAATGAATACCGAACAAATATCAGGGAAACATTCTCGGCGTCGGGATTAGCACATCAAAAGCTTAATAATCATTCGTCTTTGTATTATAGCACTTTCAGCGTACAGGTATATCCCTTCTTTAGTATTGCGACAAAAAATGAAGCCTATTTCTATGTCAAATTACGATCTATATAGGCGATTGACTACCACACAAATTTACGTCAGCTTTCCCGGCATAGACATTTCAGACGTCCATAGATGAATAATAGCAGTCGTTGCATTATGTCATACTCAGAATACACAGTATATCCATTCCTTAGTATTGCGATTAAAAACGAACCTAGGTCAATGTTTCCATTACAATTTAAAAGCAACTGAATGCAGCACAAAGGTCACGGCAATGATGTAGGCGTAAACTATCGGCTTTTCATATCTAAATGACTAATCGCCGTCGCAATATGGCCCTTTCAGAACGCACTGTATATTCCGTCTTTCGTTTTGTGTCAAAAAATAATGCGAGTCTAATGGTCTAACAGAGATATATCGAGAATTAAATATCACAAGAAAATTGAGACGGGTGCCTCGGTTTAGCTGATAACTTAATATTCTTCCTCGCAATATTGCGATTTGAGTAAGCAGAGTACAATGCATCCTTAGTTTTGTGACAAAACATAAAGCAAGCTTTACGGTCCAATGAGGATATAGCGACAACTGAAGCGTTTAACTCTCCATCTGTAAGTAATCTTAGTAGTGGTATGTGGAGGTTGAAACGTTATGAGGATACCGATCAGTTTAGAGCGTAAAAAAGGATAATTCATAAAAAACAACCTTAATATTATGATACCACACAAAGCTACATCTTTATTTAAAATTACTACATTGACATATTTTTTCATTTGGTGAAGTGAAGAACAAGGATAACCAAGGTGATTGAGTAACGTCTTCAGTTTGGAACAAACAGTAATAAAGCAAAAGAAAAATAATTAGTTTTTTGTTAATAACTAAAATTAAGAAATCTAATATTTAAGGTTAATGTAAGGACAGTAGAAACCAAAAATAGAAAAATTATTGCTGAATTACTACAGTATTAGAATTTTTTTCAGGGGTTAAACGATATAACACAAGTTTGTTAGAATAATGAAAAATGTTGTTGAGTCTTCTTCTCTAACTGATTTACTTTAAACAGTTTTTTTAAGGCTACAGTCTTGGTTTTTGTTTTGTCATCCTTGTCCAGCCATTCTGAAGATCGAAGCAGGAAACGAATTTGAAAATCTTTATCTGCTCACATACCAGAGCCTGTCTTATTTTTAATCCAGCATTTGCTACTTTTTTCTTGTCCGCCTTTATTCGGTATGAGGCAAACTTCCAGTTAGTGTTCGACGTCTTGTGAGCTTAATGCTACCAATATTCGTCGCAACCAATGGCCTTTATCATTACTTTTTGGCCCACTTTATATTAGTAACACAGCTCGAAATTTAATTACCAGTAACGCCTTAACTGAGCGTGTTCTAAGGCATCTTGCCACCGACTGCGAGGCCGCTCCCATTCGAAGTCCTCACTCAGCCGTGTGTGTGTGTGTGTGTGTGTGTGTGTGTGTGTGTGTGTGTGTGTGTTGTTCTTAGCGTAAGTTAGTTTAAGCAGTTTGTAAGTCTAGGGACCGATGACCTCAGCAGCTCGTCCCTTAGCTATACAAGAACAATTCTGTCTATAACGTGTTCCACTTTTTAGGTCGCGTATTTGGTGGCCCCCAGCGACCGAAACCATGTCCTACCTCGGCTATTACGCGTCGGATCGAAAAAGTTGAAGTAATGTTATTCAGATTTTCATATCGAAAAAAGGAACTTTTGTTTGAAACTTTTTTCAGTAGCTTTACTGAAATTTGGTACACACATTTAAAGATATAATTTTTCATATGTCCCTTCAGCCATATTCTTTTACTACACCTCATTCAATGGAAGTTCGAAGACTGGTTCGTTGTTGATATTTCATCATCTACATCTACATAGATACTCTGCAAATCACATTTAAGTGCCTGGCAGAGGGTTCATTAACCACTTTCGAAACTTTTCTCTACCGTTCCATTCTCTAATAGCGCGCGGGAAGAAAGAACACCTAAATCGTTCCGTTTTCGATCTGATTTCTCTTATTTTATTGGGATGGCCATGTCTCCCTAAGTAGGTGGGTGCTAGTAAAATATTTTCACATTCAGAAGTAAAAGTCGGTGATTGAAACTTCGCAAACAGATCACGCCGCAATGAATAACGCCTTTCTTTTAATGATTTCCACCACAATTCGTGCAACATTTCCGAGACGGTATCCCCGCAATTTCATGGGATGAATATATCGCAGGAAAATACTATTCTTTCAAATCAAAATGTTCAAATGTTTGTTAATCTTAAAGGACTTAACTGCGGGGTCATCAGTCCCTAAGCTTACAAACTACTTATGAACTACCTTATACTAAAGACGACACAAACATCCATGCCTGAGGGGGGATTCGAACCCCCGACCGTAGCGGCCGTGCAGACTGTGACTGGCGCGCCGCAGACCGCTCGGCCACTGCGACCGTCTACGCTTCTTTAAGGAAATAAAAACTAGACAAAAAAACAACTGAAATACGATAAATGAATTACTACAAATATCGCGAATATATGTTGAAGAAAGTTGTTGTTCTTGTGGTCTTCAGTCCGCAGACTGAATTGATGCAGCTCTCCACGCTTACCCTGTTCTGTGAAAGTATCTTCATCTGAGAATAAGTATCAGAGAAGAAAGTATCAGATGTAAAAAAAAACAAGAAAAATATTCTGTACAACTAAAAATGTATAATTAATTACAAGAATAAAGAACATAAAAGAGGGAGTCACTGAACCAAATAAAAAGAATATTGTAACAACACGACAGCGAGGTGGAGGAGGGTCCCCTTCAAAATTAAACATAAAAATTTAAATATTAGGTGGAAAATAAAGATGCCGATAGAAAATTTTCCGCATAATGGATTTATCAAAGTAACTACTTATTAAACGGTCGCGAAAGGTCAAAGAAAATTTTGATTGAAGAAATTATACAAATAAAAATCGGACTGGCCTATTTTACGACCCACATTTCTAAATCTTTGTCTCATATTCGTCATTTAAAAAAAATGTTTAAATGTTTGTAAAGTCTATGGGACTCAACTACGGGGTCATCAGTCCCTAAACTTACAAACTGCTTATGAACTAGCTAATACTAAGGACAGCACACATATCCATGCTCGAGGGGGGATTCCAACCCCCGACCGTAGTGGCCGTGCAGACCGTAACTGGCGCGCCGCAGTCCCGTCGGCCATCGCGGCCGGCCATCGTTTTTAAAAAAAATGTTTGTTAAGCTTATGGGACTTAACTACGGGGTCATCAGTCCCTAAACTTACAAACTACTTACGAACTACTTACGAAATAGGACGGCACAAATATCCATGCCCGAGGGGGGATTCGAACCCCCGACCGTAGTGGCCGTGCTGACCGTGACTGGAGCGCCTCAGTCACCTCGGCCACCGCGGCCGGCGGCCATCGTTTTTAATAAAATGGTTGTACATCTTACGGGACTTAACGTCTGTGGTCATCTGTCCCTAAGCTTACAAATTACATGAACTAACTTAAACCTAATGACAACACAGACACCCGTGCCCGAGGGAGAACTCGAACCCCCGAGGGCGAGCAAGCGCGCGCTCCGCACGGCGCGGCCAGGGCGCAGACCGCACGCGCGGCGCACCAGGTGCCGGTAGGCGAGAGCTCCGTTGGCCGGCTATTCAGATGCCGAGGCGCCCGTCTACTGCCGCACTGGCCGCTCCAATTTGGCTTTAGCGGCTCCCTTAAGGGCGAGATGGCAACCTCGAGTGCCCTGCCTACACTGTGCGCCTTTTCACCCAGTGAGTATAACAGTTAAGTCTACGAACACAAAAAAGGCAAGACCTAATTGTTCCGTGCCACAACGAGTGTTTATTTACGATTAGTATTTGCGTACAGAGTCGGCTCGTATTGTCTGCAAACTGAACAGAAATTTCCAGGTGTTAGAATTCCGAGTCGCGATGCAATTCACAAATTAGTTAATAAATTTGATGAAAGGGAAAGTGTTTGTGACAAGAAGCGTAAACGACGACGTGCAGTGCTCTCAGAACCTTAGCTCGATGATATTGCTTGGACTTTCACAGCAAACACAAATTACTTGGCCTGAGGCCGTATAAGGTAACAGTAGTGATAGAACTTAAACCTAGTGATACCACGCACAGGGTTAGATTTTGCGAATGGGTTTTGAAACATGCATGACGGTGAAATGGATCCGTATCTCATTCACTTTTCAGACGAGGCCTGGTTCCATTTACACAGACATTGCGGAGGTGGGGTGGCTTGCGTGCCTCAACGATTCAGATAGCCGTACCGTAGGTGCAACCAAAGCGGAGGGGTATCTGCGGAGAGGCCAGACAAACGTGTGGTTCCTGAAGAGGAGCATCAGCCTTTTCAGTAGTTACAGGGGCAACAGTCTGGATGATTGACTGAGCTGGCCTTGAAACATCAGCTAACGTGGCTTTGCCATACAGTTACTGCGAACGGCTGAAAGCAAGGGGAACCTACAGCCGTTACCTATCCTGAGGACATGCAGCTCTACTGTATGAACATATGATAATGGCATCCTCTCGGGTAAAATATTCCAGAGGTCAAATGGTCCCCCATTCGGATCTCCGGGCGGGGACTACTCAGGAGGATGTGATCAGCAGGAAAGACAGCACTGCCATTCTACGGATCGGAGCTTGGAATGTTAGATCCCTTAATCAGGTAGGGAAGCTAGAAAATCTAAAAAGAGAAATGGATAGGTTGAAGTTAGATATAGTTGGGATTAGTGAAGTTAGGTGGAAAGAGGAACAGGATTTCTGGTCAGGTGAGTACAGGATTATAAATACAAAATCAGTTGGTGGTATTACAGGAGTAGGTCTGATAATGTATAAGAAACTAGGAATACGGGTAAACTACTATATGAGCAGCGCAGTGATTGCATTGTCATAGTCAAGATAGGTACGAAGCGAACACCGACCACAGTAGTACAGGTTTATTTGCCAACTAGCGCTGCCGATGATGAGGAGATCAAAGAAATATATGAGGAGCTAAAGAAAATTATTCAGAAAATTAAGGGAGAGGAAAACTTAATTGTTATGGAAGACTGCAAGGGAAGGGAAGATAGTAGGTGAATATGGTCTGGGCGAAAGGAATGAAAGAGGAAGCCGCCTGGTAGAATTTTGCACGGAACATGATTTAATCGTAACAAACACCTGGCTTAAGAATCACGAAAGAATGTTGTATACGTGGAAGAGACTAGGAGACACCGGGAGATACCACATAGATTTTATAATGGTAAGACATAAATTTCGGATCCAGGTTTTAAACTGTAAGACATACCCAAGGGCAGATACAAACACTGACCATAACTTATTGGTCACAAATTGTAGGCTGAAGATGAAAAAACTGCAAAAAGGTAGGAAAATAAGGAGATGGGACCTGGATAAACTGAAGGAACCTGAAGTTCTTGAGAATTTCCGAGGGAGCTTTAGGAAACAATTGACAAAAACGGGGGAAAATAAAACAGTAGAGGAGGAATGGGTAGCATCGAGAGATGGAACAGTGAAGGCAGCAGAGGACAAAATAGGTAGTAAGGCAAGACCTATAAAAAATCCTTGGATATCACAGGACATAGTAAATTTAATCGATGAAAGGAGAAAATATAAAAATGCAGTAACCGAAACATGTAAAATGGAGTACAGACGACTAAGAAATGAGATTGATAGCGAGTGGAAAATGGCTAAGCAGGAGTGGCTAGAAGGCAAATGAAAGGATGTAGAAGAATGTATAAATACCGGAAAAATAGATACAGCCAGGAAAATAAAAGAGATATTTGGAGATAAGAAAAACAGCTCTATGAATATCAAGAACGCAGATGGAAAGCCAGTTCTCAGCAAAGAAGGGAAAGCTGAAAGGTGGAAAGAGTATATAGAGAAGCTCTACGAAGAAAGTGAACTTAGAGGCAATATTGTAGGAAGGGGAGAAGAAGTAGATGAGGATGAAATAGGAGATACTATACTGAGAGATGAATTTGACAGAGCACTGAAGGCCCTAAGTCGAAACAAGGCCCCTGGAGTAGATGACATTCCCTCAGAGATACTGAAGTCTCTGGGAGAACCAGCCATGACAAAACTGTTTCACCTGGTGTGTAAGATGTATGACACAGGCGACGTACCCTCAGACTTTCAGAAAAATGTTATAATCCCCATTTCAAAGAAAGCAGGCGCAGACAGGTGTGAAAACTACAGAACCATCAGTTTAATAAGTCATGGTTGCAAAATATTAACACGAATTATTAACAGAAGGATGGAAAAGGTGGTCGAAGCCGACCTCAGGGAAGATCAGTTTGGGTTCAGGAGAAATGTAGGAACAAGGGAGGCAATACTCACTTTACGGCTTATTCTAGAAGATATATTAAGAAAAGGCAAACCTACATATCTAGCTCTTGTAGATTTGGAGAACGCTTTTGACAATGTTGATTGGAATAAAGTTCTGAAGCAAGCAGGAGTAAAATATAGGGAGCGTCAGGTTATTTACAACTTGTACAAAAACCAGACAGCGGTTGTCAGAGTTGAAGGGCATGAAAGGGATGCAGTGGTTGGGAAGAGAGTAAGACAGGGTTGTAGCCTGTCTCCAATGTTATTCAACTTGTACATTGAGCAAGCTATAAAGGAAAGCAAGGAGAAATTTGGAGAAGGAATTAAAGTTCAGGGTGAAGAATTAAAAACATTGCGTTTTGCCGACGACATAATAATTCTGTCAGAGATAGCAAAGGACCTGGAAGAGCAGTTGAACGGAATGGACAGTGTGCTGAAAGGTGCATATAAGAGGTAGATTAACAAGAGCAAAAGTAGGGTAATGGAGTGCAGTCTAAGAAAATCAGGTGATGCAGAAGGAATTAGATTAGGTAACGAAACAATATAGGAGGTAGATGAGTTTTGGTACTTGGGCAGTAAAATAATAAATGATGATCGCAGTACAGAGGATATAAAATGCAGAATGTCAATGGGTAGAAAAGCATTCTTGAAAAAGAGAAATTTGGTAACATCGAATATTGATTAAAGCCTAAGGAAGTCCTTTTTGAAGGCATTTGTGTGGAGTGTTGCCTTGTATGAGAGTGAAACATGGACGATAAACAGTGCGGACAGGAAGAGGACAGAGGCTTTTGAAATGTGGTGCTACAGAAGAATGCTGAAGATTAGGTTGGTGTATCACGTAACTAATGAGGAGGTACTGAACAGAATTGGGGAGAGAAGGAATTTTTGGCATACCTTGACTAAAAGAAGGGATCGCTGGGTAGGATACATTCTGAGACCTCAAGGAATTGTGAATTATGTGTTGGAGGGAAGTGTGTGGGGTAAAAACGGCAGAGGAAGACCAAGAGATGGATACAGGAGAAAGGAAGGAAGCTTGGAGTTTAACGTCCCGTCGACAGCGTGGTCATTAGAGACGGAGCTTACGCTCAGAGTGTTTGGGTAAGGATATGGAAGAAAATCGGCCATGGCCTTTCAAAGGAACCATCCCGGCATTTGCCTGGAGTGATTTAGGGAAATCACGGAAAACCTAAATCTGGATGGCCGGAGGTGGATTTGAACCACCACCCTTCCGAATTCGAGTACAGTGTGTTACCACTGCGCCACCTCGCTCTATGAGAGATGCATACAGTAAGCAGATTCAAACAGATGTACGTTGCTGTTCTTATGTGGAGTTGTAGAGGCTTGCTCAGGATTGGGTGTTGTGGAGAGCTGCATCAAACCAGTCTCCGGACTTAAGACCACAACAACAACAACAACAACAACATGTTAATTCTTTATAATTTGAATTTGATTGATTGATTGATTGGTGATATAGGGCGCTCAACGTCGAGGTCATCAGGTCTTAAACATTTGATTTTCCAGTTAGTGGGGAAAAATAATAGGCCTTTTTTTTAATGGCGCGATTAACGGTGAAAGATACGCGCAAAACATTTGCAACTGTTTTTTAATGAACTTAGTGAAAGAGGACGAAGATTAGCATTTTATCAATTAGATTCAGTAAGGGCTCATACAGCCAATGATTCTTTGCACGAAATTCGTGAAGTGTTCCATGACAGTTATCAGCAACAATATCTGGCCCTCTCGAAATCCCGATTTAATCCCGTGTGATTTCTATCTGTGCGGATCACTAAAGGACAAAGTATACACAACATATCCGCATATGTTACAGAAACTAAAGGATAACATCGGCAAGTCTATTAATTCCATTTCTCAAAGAGAACGTGTGATGAACAATTTAACAATTTCTTGAGTAGAGGCCAGAAATGCATCGAAAACAATGGCAAACAGTTTCAGCATCTCCTTGCATGACATGGGTGAGTCAGTGTTGCCAACCGTAGAGACATGTCCCTACGCGTAGAGATTTTTGACTCTTTTCTACAAACTGTAGAGACGGATTTCCAGTCTCTTTGCAAAGGAAGGGACTTTCCTCACGGACGATGCACAATGAAAGCACCTTTTTTCCGAGAATGCCATTACGGTTGACCAAAGCTGTTTATTTGTTGGCTCAATGCTACCGGTTTAACTTTTAAAATATTTTCAAATGCCAGAAGATTTCTCTGTCTCTTTTTATTATTTATTTTTGAAATCAGTTTGCTCCATAGTGACTTTCATTGTGAACGTAGGGAGTTTTGACACGTCATGTAGGGACATGGTTGGAAATGTGTTGGCAGCACTGGGGTGAGTGCAAAACTTACTTGGACATATGTAGTAGTGCGGCGGCATAGACGGGCGTCGCGGCATCTGAAGCTCCGGGCAACGGAGCGCTCGCCTCCCGGCATCTGCTGCGCCGCGCGTGCGGTCATCACATAAATGCGACACCCTGTACTTCAGACAAAAATAATATAAACTTATATTATTATTATATCGAAAATTCAATCCCCACGAACCATACGTTGCTGACGTGGGGTAGTTTGCATGCCTCAACGATACAGACAGGCTGACCCTAGGTATATGTGGAAAGGCCAGACAAACGTGTGGTTCTTGAAGAGGGGCAGCAGTTTTTTCTGTAGTTGCAGTGGCAACAATCTGGATGATTGACTGAGCTGGCCTTTTAACATCAGCCAACGTGACATTGCCATACAGTTACTGCGAACGGCTGAAAGTAAGGGGAAACCACAGTCGTTACTTTTCCCGAGGACATGCAGCTTCTGCTGTACGAATATATGATGATGGCATCATCTCGGGTAAAATATTTTGGAGGTAAAATAATCTCCAATTCGGATCTCCTAGCGGGGCTATTAAGGAGGGTGTCTTCATCAGGAAAGACAACACTGGCATTCTACAAATGTCACATCCTTTAAACGAGTAGGGAGGTTAGAAAAATTAAAAAGAGAAATTGATTGTTTGAAATTAGATATAGTGGGGATTCGTCAAGTTCGGTGGAAAGATGAACAGGATTTCTGGTCAAGTGAGTACAGGGTTATAAATACAGCCGCGGAGGAGTAGCCGAGCCGGGCGCCGTGGCTCAGCGCGCCCGGTCAGAGGGCTCAACGCCCTCTGTAATAAAAAAAAGCTGAGCCAAGAACACTTCGAACATAAACGAACAAATACGATCAGCGTCCACAATGAACAAAACTACCCCTGGAGCAAAAAAAAAAAAAGCGGTCTAAAGCGTCTCGCTGCGGAGCGCGCGGTTGCTTGCCGGGGAGGTTCGAGTCCTCCCTGGGGCATGGCTGTGTGTGTTTGTTCTTAGGTTAGTTTACCTAGGTTTAAGTAGTTTGTAAGCTACGGTCTGATGACCACGCAGTTTGGTCCGCTAGATTTACAGACATTTGAACATTTTGTTATAAATACAAAACCAGTAAGGCCGGTATTACAGGAGTAGTTCTAATAATGAAAAAGAAAATAGAAATGCGGGTAAACTACTATGAACACTGCAGTGATTGCATTCTCGTAGTTAACATAGATACCAAGCCAACACCGACCACAGTAGTACATGTTTATATGCCAACTATCTGTGCCGAAGATGAGAAGATCGAACAAATGTATGAGGAGGTAAAGGAAATTGTTCATACAGTTAAAGAAGAGGAAAACTTGATTGCGATGGTCGACTGGAACTTAGTAGTAGGAAAGGGAAGAGAATAAAAATAGTAGGTGAATATGGATTGGGAAAAGGAATAAAAGAGGAAGCTCCCTGATAGAATTTTGCACAGAACATAATATAATCATAAGATGAACCATGAAAGCAGGTTACATACGAGGAAGAGACCAGGAGACACTGGAAGGTACCACATAGATTTTATAGTGATGAGAAATAGATTTCGGAACCAGATTTTAAACTGCAAGTCATATCAAGGGGCAGATATAGACCATATCTTATTGATTATGAATTATGGACTGAAATTGAGAAACTGCGGAAACGTAAGAAAATAAAAGAGATGGGATCTGGATAAATTGAAGGAACCTGGGGTACTTGAGAGTTTCAGGCAACAATTGACAGAAACGTGAGAAAACAACACGGTAGAAGATGAATGTGTAAGTTTGAGAGATGAAATAATGAAGACAACAGAGGGCCATGTAGGTAGAAAGACAAGACCTACAGAAAATCCCTGGATATCACAGGAAATACTGATTTTAGTTGATGAGAGGAGAAAATATAAAACTGCAGTAAGTGGAGCTCGTGAAATGGAGTACAGGCGACTAAAAAATGAAGTGTAAAATGGCCAAGCAGGAGTGGCTAGAGGGTACATGCAAGTCTGTAGAAAAATGTATAAATAGGGGATACCGCCTACAGGAAAATAAAAGACATTTGGAGACAATAGAGGCATCTGTATGGATATCAAGAACGCATTTGGGAAAACCTGTTCTGAGTAAAGAAGGGAAAGCTGAACGGTTGAAGGAATATATAGAGTGACTCTACACGGGAAATAAACTTCGAGACAATATTGTAGGAAGGGAAGAAGACGCAGATGAAGAGGAAATAGGAGATTTGACAGAGCATTGAAAGACCTAAGTCAGAATAAGGCCACTGGAGTAAACGACATGCCCTCAGGGCTAATGAAGTTTATGAGACAGCCAGCCATGACAAAACTGTTTCATCTGGTGTAATATATATATGATACAGGCGAAATACCCTCAGACTTTAAGAAAGATGTAACAAGTTAATCCCCTTTCCAAAGAAAGCAGGGGCAGACAGGTGTGAAAATTACAGAACCATCAGTTTAATAAGTCATAGTTACGAAATTTTAACAGCAATTATTTATAGAAGAATGAAAAATCTGGCAGAAGCTGTCCTCGGGGAAGATCAGTTTGGATTTAGGAGAAATGTAGGAACACGTGAGGCAATACTCACATTACGGCTTATCTTCAAAAGTAGATTAAGGAAAGGCAAACCAACATTTCTAGCTGATGTAGATTTACAGAAAGCTTTTGACAGTGTTGACTGGAATACACTCTTTGAAATTGTGAAGTGATTAGGGGTAAAATACAGGAAACGGTAGGTTATTTATAAATTTTACAAAAACCAAACGTCAGTTACAGAATCGAAGGGCATGAAAGGGAAGCACTGAATGGGAAGAGAGAAAGACAGGATTGTAGCCTTTCTGCGATGTTATTCAATGTGTACATCGAGCAAGTTGTGAAGGATAGTAAGGGGAAATTTGGAGCAGTAATTAAATTTCTGGGCGAAGAAATAAAAAATTTGCTGTTTGCCGATGACATTGTAATTCTGTTAGAGACGGAAAAGGACCTGGAGGAGGAACTGAATAGAATGGACAGTGTCTTGAAGGAGCGTGTAAGATGAACATTAACAAGAGTAAAACCAGGGTAATGGACTGCGGTCTAAGAAAATCAGGCGATGCTGAAGGAATTAGATTAGGAAATCAGACAATAACAATGGTAGATGAGTTTTGTCGCTTGTGCAATCAGAGGATATAAAGTGCAGAATGACAATGAGAAGAAAAGCTTTTTTGAAAGAGAAATTTCTTAATATCGAAACTGAATGTGTTAGAAGGTATTTTATGAAGGAATTTATGTGGAGTGTTACCTCGTACGGTAGTGAATCGTGGACAATGAGTTCAGACAAAAAGATGATAGAAGATTTCAAATGTGGTACTATAAAAGAGTGCTGAAGATTAGGTGGGCTGACCGGGTAACTAATGAGGAAGAAAAGTATTAAATATAATTTTATATTATTTATATTCTTGTCCAAAATCTTTACAAAAATCATAAAATTATAGGAAAACTTAAAGTGTACCGTAATACACGCCAGTGCAATTTTTATATGCAACTTATATGTGCAGCCTGTCTGTATGTTTCGCCTTACGTTTTTGTTTCGTCCAACAGAGGCTGGCTTTTTGAACTTTGCTAATATTTTGCTTAGACTGTGTTACGACACATCTTTTATTCTATAATTTCATGTCATCTTTCCAATTAATACAGTAACCTTTTGAAATCGGTAGTATCTCACATTTCTTAAAAAATGTTCAAATACTTGTAAATCTATCGGACCAAACTGCGTGGTCATCAGTCCGTAGCTTACAAACTACTTAAACCTAGGTAAACTAACCTAAGGACAAACACACACACACCCATGCCCCAGGGAGGACTCGAACCTCCACGGCGAGCAACCGCACGCTCCGCAGCGAGACTCTTTAGACCGCTCGGCTACTCCATCGCGGCTCACATTTCTTCAATTTGGGTCACGACTGCTGATCTTAGTATGTCCTGGACAAGTCTCCCAATCAGATGTTTGCGAGCCTGGCTTTCTGGTGGAGTGCGTGAATTCCCAGAGCGGCCTCGCATTCGGAAGGCCTTCGGCCATCGTGATTTAGGTTTTCCGTGATATTCCTAAAATCTCTTCCGGCAAATGCCAGGATGGTTCCTTTGAAAGGGAACTGCCGATGTTCTTCCACATCCTTACCCAAACATTCCGAGCGTAAGCTCCGTCTATAATGTCCACACTGTCGTCGGACGTTAAACTCCAAGCTTCCTTCCTTCCTTCCCAGAGCGAATCTATCTATACTTGGAAGGGAACAGGAGGGCGAATACACATAGGGCATTAGCTTGTGTGCCACCGCTGCACGTGCTGAGTTTTTGCTTTCCGTTTATTATTTCCCAGTGTAAATTAGTGGTGTCAAGCCGTGCTACTACAACGCGTAATACCTTCAAAGGTTTTTCGGACGCCGGTTACGCCGCGTTCATATCGTGACTTTGATGATTTTGGATCCTTCGCAATCTTTAAAGAAGTCACAATTATTACGAGGAATTCTGATTGTAAAGCGGTTGAGAGTCGTCTTCATAAATGGTGGAGAAAGTTACGAGTGCCACCCATCAAAAGGTGAAAGGACGCCTACAAGAAGTAAATGCAGTGCCTTTGGTGAATGTGGTAGGTTGAATAACAAGTGAGCGCCATTTAATAATGAGGTAAGCATAGTTGACTTATATTTTGTCACCTGTTGTCTTAAACGTATACACGGCATTGATAAATGAGCACTTCTGGATGGCCTTATCCAAACCTAACTGAGATGAAGATCTTCAAATGTTTGTTAAGCATAAGAGACTTAACTGCGGGGTCATCAGTCCCTAAACTTACAAACTACTTATGAACTACCTTATACTAAAGACGACACAAACATCCATGCCCGTGGGGGGATTCGAACCCCCGACCGTAGCGGCCGTGCATACTGTGACTGGCGAGCCGCAGACCGCTCGACCACAGCGGCCGGCCTACTGAGATGAAATTACCTTGTGTCATATGTTTTAAAGGACAGCACAACAGGAGGATTTTTTTAAATTATTATTGTAGGTGAGTATGTGCCGCGAGTTTGTGTGTGTGTGTGTGTGTGTGTGTGGTACTTTTGTGTCTTATATGTGGTCCTTGTGTTTTGTATTTTTGTGTGAGGTCTCGTGTATATGTTGCCTGTTCAGTATTTTTGTGTCTGGATATTTGCTGGTTTATTTTGACTATTATATGAGTGTTAGAACCATATACGCCCATTAGGCGTGCAGTGAAAAAACTTTCAACCAGCTTGAAGATAGCTTCATTTCCCCTACGGGTCAGTATAACTGGCAGGAACAAATCGGATAAGTGCCAACTGTTGAAAGCATAATTTACACATCACATTATGGAGAGGTAATCAGGTAACAGATCTTCGCCACATTCCTTCATTAGTTTCAAAATGTAAATCTATGGGAATTAACTGCTTTTGTTATTAGTCCCTAGGCTTAAAACTACTTAAACTAATTTAAACTAACCTAAGGACAACACACACACACACACACACGTACCAGGGGGAATCGAACCTCTGACGACGAGCAACCGCGCGCTCCGCAGCAAGACGCCTTAGAACACACGGCCACTCCACTGCGGCATTAGTTTCGTAACAAAAATTGAATCGAAATTTATGGTACCATTTCGATAGATCGTAAAGTGAAAACCACAGACAAACCGCGGGCCGCGGCGGAATAGCCGTGCGCGTTAAGGCGCCTCGCGGCAGTGCGCGCGGCCGTTCGCTGTCGGAGGTTCGAGTTCTCCCTTGGACACGGGTGTATGTGTTGTTCTTAGGATAAATTAGTTTAAGTAGTTGGTAAGTTTAGGGACCGATAACCACTGCAGTACTGTTCCATAACTTTACAAACATTTGAACAAATCGCGGATACGTATGCAATGTCCAAGTGCAGTCGTCCAAAGCTTTAATTATTTGTCGTCGCAATATGTCACTGTCAGTATGCGAGTAAAACCCTTCCACACGTTTTTCACAAAAAATAAAGCGAGTTATATTGCCAGATGAGGATATATTGACAACTGAATATGGCGCAAAAATCACGAGAGGCGTCCTTCCCTGCAACTATATAGCCCCATATTTGTTTTAACTTTTTTTCCTGTCTGTAGTTCTGTTTGGTTACGGGTGTTCTGAGTATGAAACTTGCTTGCTAGTGTGGCTCCCGGTGATTCGATAAGTTGTGGTGGTCAGTCTCCTGAATATTGTGAATTCATGTGTTGTTTATTCTTTTTTTATTGAGATCCAGAAACTTCAGTGTGTTGTCTCTTTCCATGTGAAATTGACTTTTTGGTGAAGCTTCTAGGTGTGTATGTGTGTCGTTGTTCAAGCATATTATTTCATCGACATGATAATACCAGTATATAATTTTTTATTTCTTTGGTTTCATTATGTGCCTGAAGATAATGTTTTCTAAGAAGTTCATTAGGATGTTACTAGCTAGGAGGCCACTAATCACTGATCCCATTGGCGGTCCTTCCTGTTGGGAAAAGAAGTCATTGTTGAACACACAGTAATTTTGTGCATTTATGGTTCTCAGTATGATTGTTATTTTATTAGTGTGTCTGGTGTGTTTGCCTGTTTTCTTAGTCTTTGCGTCATGATGTTGATTGTTTCGTCTATTTCTATGCAGGTGTACACTGATGCGACATCAAAGGATATGAAGGTTCCGTGTCTGGTATGTCTACATTCTTGATTTTTGTCTATTACGTCCTTGGGTTTTCCAGGTTCCTATTTTTTTCCAAAATATTAAAATCAGGACATAACCTAAAGCATAATCTGACAAAGGAGGAAAACTACTTCACACAAAAAAGCAATAGGAGAAGGAAAACTTGTGAATGAATACAATACACTATGCAAAAATACACTATTTAACATATTAAAGAAGATATACAGAAACGATGCCGCGCGCGAGCATACACACACACGCACATACATACACACTCGCGCGGGCATACGCACACAGGCAGGAAGAGAAAATGAAAGAAATTAGAAAAAAAAGTCAAACGTTTGTAAACCTAAGGGATCAAACCGCTGAGGTCATCCGTCCGTAGACTAACAAACTACTTGTGCTAACTTTTATGCTAAAGAAGAACACATACACTCACACCGAGAGTGGACTCTAACATCCGACGGGAGCGTCCACGCAATCCGTGACTTGACGCCTTAGACCACGCGGCAAACGAAATTAAAATCCGCCTTCATTCCCACCTGAAAACAAATGAAAGCTTACGAGTAATGACGCACAATATCAAAAATCGATTGTTACATTCACACTAAAACACTTCTTTACACAAAAAATATAACGTGTTAACTCATAAAAATGTTCAGAATAATTTGGTTGAAAAAACAACGGTACCAACATTTGAATTTGTAAAAATGCTCCTAAATGACCACACAATGTGAAACTAAGGTAATAATCCATATTAAGACGTGCGATTTCTTACGCCTGATTTTCATACCAAGGTTAAAACTAAAATATGTTTATTTCCACAGCTGTAATCAAATAAGAAAACCACTGATGTTGGGACAGAGCTGCTGAAACATATTTGGGTAACAAGGAAAAGCTGTGTTTTGCATATCAGTCGCACCTCTACCCAATATTTTTTATGCAAACACGGATAAACGCAAGAGCTGCAAGTTCAAAATGATGAATATCTGTCAGCCGCCGGCCACGGTGGCCGAACGTACTGCGGCGCGTCAGTCACAGTCTGCACGGCCATTACAGCGGGGGTTCGAATCGCCCCTCGGGCAAGGATATTTGTGCCGTCCTTAGTATTAGCTCGTTCATAAGTAGTTTGTAAGCTTAGGGACTGATGACCCCGTAGTTAAGTCCCATAAGCACTACAAACATTTGTTGAACATTAACCTGTCAGCCAGGGCTACTGATAGTGACGTTTCTGGGGAAACTCGAAGTCAACGCGGGCTTTATCGATAGCCTTAGGTAGCAGGAAATCAGAGGAGCAAGGACGTGCCACTACTCAGGATAGCAAAACCTAAATATAGCAATGAGGAAGTGTTAAAATGTTGGAAATAATCATTTTTAAAATATAGTGTCTTAGCTGAAATTATCTACGGTGTCGTGGAAAAGTCGACAAATCAAGCGATGAAGTTCAACTTGGGTATGGCCTACAAAAGAACAAAGTTCACTACCATGCACTTACACAACAGCTGAGATGCAATTATGTCAGTTTGCCTGCACCATCGCACAACTTCATAATAATCCTAATAATGATTGTCAGCTTATGATAACACATGCAACGAACTCAAACATCAAGAGTAGTATCACCGTGGAAAAAAATTGTAATAAATCAATATGGAGTATGTGAAAGACGCACTGTTGTTCACATGCTGTGCTCTTTTGAATCCTGAGAAAAGAAGCGGGGATTACACGTGTAATACAGTAATGTATGATTCCACTCCCCCACTCAGATTTTCGTTTTGTTTAACACTTCAACACTGTGATCGCAAAATTCGATTAGTCTACGTGAGAATATGTTTTCCCTTAAACCTATATAACTTCGTAACACGGAACAAATTAAGCAAATGCGCATTCGGAACTGTCAAAACAACATGTAGTTTAAGATTTCTACTGTTGAGGTGGCTGTAAGATTATCTTACTACAGCTGGACATGGCTTAATTTTTTCCCCACAAAACTAAAGACGTGCTGAAAGTGCCATATTGATACGAATATTCAATACGTTATGGAGGTCTAAAGTTGGATGGGAGGGCACCCTCATGATTTTTCCGAGATATTCAGTTGCTGATATATCGTCGTCTGACCATATAACTCGCTTCATTTTTTTGTGAAAAATCTAAGGAAGGATTGTACTCGTATACTGACAGTGCCATATTGCAACGAATATTTAAAGTTATGGACAATTGCACGTGAACGACCGCGCACACCGCAGCGAGGTGCCTTAGCGCACACGGCTATTCTTCGCGGCCCGCGATTTGTCTGTGGTGTTCACTTTCGATGTATCAAAATGGTACCATAAATTTCGATTCAATTTTTGTTACGAAACTAATGCCGCAGTGGAGTGGCCGTGCGTTCTGAGGCGCCTTGCTGCGGAGCGCACGGTTGCTCGCCGTCAGAGGTTCGAGTCCTCCCTGGGGCATGGGTGTGCGTGTCGTCCTTAGGTTAGTTTAACTTAGTTTAAGTGGTTTGTAATCCTAGGGACTAAAGACCACTGAAGTTATGCCCCACTGATTTATTAACATTTGAACATTTTAAAACTAATGAAGGAATGTGGCGAAGATATTCTGTTACCTGAGTATTTCTGCGTAATGTGCTGTGTAAAGTTACGCTTTCCTACCAGTTATACTCACCCGTAGGGGAAATGAAGCTGTCTTCAAGCTGGTTTTTTTTACACTGCACACCTAAAGGGCGTATATTGATCTGGGACATACTCTTGAACGATGTTTGTCTAAGGCAACAGTAAATTTCGGCCGCGGTGAAGTAGCCGAGCGGTCTAAACCGTCTCGCTGCGGAGCGCGCGGTTGCTCGCCGTGGAGGTTCGAGTCCTCCCTGGGGCATGGGTGTGTGTGTTGTCCTTAGGTTAGTTTATCTAGGTTTAAGTAGTTTGTAAGCTACGGACTGATGACCACGCAGTTTGGCCCGATAGATTTACAAACATAAAAAAAAAAGAAGTAAATTTCGGATATCAGCAGAGGTAGATAACGAAATGAGCGTAAACAAATTATGAAAACGGTAGCATGCTCTACACATTATGACAGTGTTTTGGAATCGTATCATTATTTATTCATTTGTCCAGAAAGGAGTGACTGTCTTAACATCCTTAATAGAATTTCAAGTGGAATTTCGTTTGAACAGTTCATATCTGTCACATGAAAGAACGTGACTGTCATGAATTGGAACTTTATATAGAAAAGAGCCGCGCGAATGGCGCCTTGCTGCGGAGCGCTCGGCTGCTGCCCGTCGGATGTTGGAGTCCTCCCTCGGGTATGGGTGTGTGTTTTGTCCATAACATTAGTTAGTTTAAGTAGTTTGTAAGTCTATGGACCGATGGCCACTGCAGTTTGGTCCCAAAATTAGAAAAAGAGAAAAAATTGACTTTCGTTTTATCTGACATTAGTTAAGCCCCTCCCCTTGATTGATAACATGAAAGTCGCAATATGAAGTCCTGCACACAATGCTTGGAACGCACAACGCCAATCCTCGATTTTTCTGCATCTAAATCTACTCCACACCTCTCAAGCCACATAACGGTGTGTAGTGGAGGGTAGTTTGTGTAACACTGTCCCGTTTTCCTTTCCTTACTCCAGTCGCGTATGGAAATAACGACTGCAGATATGCCTTTATCTGGCCTCTAATCTCTCGTGGTCTTTTCATGAGATTGTCTAGTATAATTTACGCAATGTGTCTCTTGAGTTGATTCGTGACCTTTCGACAAACACTATCCTGCCGTCATCTTTTGACGAAGTGCCGTTTCTCACGGTTTGCTTAAACAAAAAGGAAGCGAAGGCGGTGGGCGGTTAAATTCCAGTAACGACGCTAGAGCACCCTACAACGCCCTCTCGCCCTCAATATATGGGAACAGCTTGTAGCTGCTGGAAGTGCAACTTCGTGGTTTCTAAAACAGGTTACCAAACTGCACAGTAGAAAAATCCGTTTTCTCTACGAAAAGAGTGTGCGATTTTTTTGATTTTATTTCCATCGAAATTAAATGTCTTCGGTCACAAAAACTGTCACTTGAACAAATAGTCTGTTAAACTATGTTCCTTAACTGCAATATCTTCTTTCACTGACGCCTTATACTGAGTGCATATTTTTCCGAACAAAGTAGGAAAACCTTTCTGTTAGTTCAGAAGATGAGCTCCAGGTAATGATGGAGAATATTGTAAAGGTGGGAAAAGAATTGGGAATGACACTTAATGATTGGAGCAAAGTGATGAAAGTCAGAAAAGAAGGCGACAAGGTCAGTATACACTAGACGGAAGAAAACAACTAGTTCAATCACTGTAGTATTTGCGAAGCTTGATAACGTCCGATGCAAATGGTACAAAAGAAGTGGGACACAGAATCTCCAGGGGAAAGAAAGAGTTTGGGAGTCTGAAAAATTTGTTGACAGCCAGGAGCGTCCCCAATAATCTCAGGAAGATGTTCCTCAAATGTTTTGCGAGGAGCGTTGAGTCTTATGGTTGTGAAACGCGAACAGTCAAACAGAAAGAACTAAAATATTTAGAAAGTTTTGAAATGCGGCTATGGAGAAGATTGCAGAAAGTGAAATACAGAGAATGAGAAATGAGGTGTTGAGCAGAGTAAGAGAGGAAAGGAACTACATGAAGATAGTACAAAAGAAAAAAAAACATCTTGGGTGAAACGCTTATTACGCAGAGGATAATGGATGAAAAAGTAGAAGGTAAAAAAACAAAGAGAATTGACAGACGTGAAGAAAGGAAGAAGTTACAAGAAAATGAAGGAGGGTGTCCAGGACAAAAATGTTCAAATGTTTGTAAACCTAATGGACTAAACTGCTACTGTAATCAGTCCCTAGACTTGGAAACTAATTAAACTAACAAACTAATCTGAAGATAACACACCCACCCATGCCCCATGGAGGACTCGAACCTCCGACGCCGAGCAAACGCGCGGTCCGCAGCGAGGCACCATAGAACGCTCTGCTACTCAACCGCGATGCCCAAGACAGAGATATGGAGAAGAGTTCCAATTGATACTTGTCTGAGGACACATTTGCTTAAAGAAGAAGTTTGGTCGATACTGGATTTGTGACATTCAGCAGCCCATGGGCCGCGGCGGAATAGCCGTGCGCACTGGGGCGCCGTGCTGCGGTGCGCGTGGCCGTTCGCCGTCGGGGGTTCGTGTCCTCCCTCGGCCATGGATGTATGTGTCGTCTTTAGGTTAGTTTACCTTAGTTTAAGTAGTTTGTAAGCTAGGGACTACTAACCAAGTAGTTAAGTCCCGTAGATTCACAAACATTTGAACATTTTTGAACCAGCCCACGGATAACTGATTTATTTTTTACGCTGATAGATGGAATTTGGCATAACTGAAGACCGCGACAAAACCCGTCGGCTTAGACCAACGACGTCATATCTGAGTCTCACAAGATACGTTACGTAAATATACCAACTAGCAAAACAAAAATTATCAGCGAATATACACATAAGGGATAATATCGTAATACTTATGTACTGTAGATAACAAATAATCTGTGATTATCCTCGTAAATTACAGATTACCACAACAGAACGTACCATCGATCACGGGTCTCTGTCCAAAAATTCGCGCCTTCTACGCTCACTTGCGAAGAAAAAACCTTTATATTAACCTATACCTATCAGAGAGAGAAGCTACATATCACTCTCTAAACTGAAAATCGTAGTCTATAATCTATGTTCTGCTTGTAAACAAATTATCGTCTTTATCTCATATGACGTCATTGGTCAAAGCCGACGGGTCTTATAGCGGACTTCGATTGACCCTGGAATTTTGTTTGCCCACTTTATGTTAGTAACAGTAACAGTGGGAAATTTGTAATGGCCTTCTGGCATTTCGAAATTTAATTACTCATAACGACTGAACACTTCACGTGACACAAAAATAAAATAAACGGACTAGTAGAGGAGAAAATTCTCCAAGACTTTTCTTTCTAGTTTTTTTTTTCATGTCTCGCATTATTTACAAAAATTACGAAGATTTGACACTGTTTGTCTGCAACGTGTTGCCCCTGTTGAGGTCACGCCGTTCAACCGATCGGCAGCAAATTTTCCACAGGCATTTGTGGTGCGCCCAGCGACCGGAACCTATCTCTGTCGGCATAACCGGACGCCGTTAGAGGTCGGCGCTATGCCCTATGTGGGTATCGGATCGAAAATATTTTTAAGTAAAGGTTGTTCAGAATTTAACATTCTCCTCCGAATGCGAAAATATATTGTTGACTCCTACTTACATAGATAGAAATGATCATCAGAATAAAATACGAGAAATCAGAGCTCGAACGGAGAGATTCAGATGTTATTTTTTCCCGCGCGATATTCGAGAATGGAATGGGATATGAATAGTATAAAGGTGCTTCGATGAACCCTGTGCCAGGTACTGAAATGTGATTTTCAGAGTATCCCATGTAGATGTAGATGAATTGTGTTATACACTAAGACGAATGGAAAAAAAAAAACTGGTGGGATCCGACCTCGGGGATGATCAGTTTGGATTTAGGGGAAATGTAGGAACACGCGACGCAATATTCACATTAGGAATTACCTTAGAAGATAGGATAAGGAAAGGCAAACCTACGTTTTGAGCTTTTGTAGATCAGGAGAAATCTTTTGACAATGTTGACTGGAATACATTTTCAAATTCTGGACGTAACAGGGGTAAAATACAGGGAACGAAAAATTATACACAACTTGTACAAAAACCGGACAGCTGTTTAAGAGTCCAAAGGCATGAAAGACACGGAGTGGTCGGGGAGGGAGTAAGGAATGCAAGGAGAAAATTGGAGAAGGTATTATAGCTCAGGGCGAAGAAATGAAAACATTGGGATTTACTGATACTGTAATTCTTTCAGAGACAACGAAGAACCTGGAAGAGCAACTGAACGAAATGGACAGTATCTAAAAAGCACACTATGAGATGGACATTAACAAGAGTAAAATAAGGATAATGGAATGTAGTCTAAGAAAATCAGGCGATGCTATTAGATAATGCGACAATAAAAGTAACAAACAAGTTTTGTTATTTGGGTATCAAAATAACTTCTAGTAGCCGAAGTAAAGAAGTTATAAAATGGAGAGTGGCTATGGGAAGAAAAGCATTTCTGAAGAAATGAAATTTGTTGACACCTAAAATTAATTTAAATTTTGGGAAATCGTTTCTGAAAGCATTTGTTTGGATTGTAGCATTGTACGGGAGTGAAACGTGGAAGATAAGGAGTTCAGACAGAAAGATGATAGAAGCATTTGAAATGTGATTCTGCAGAGGAATGCTGAAGATTAGATGGGTAGATCGCGCAACTAATGAGGAGGTGCTAAATAGAATTGGGAAGAAAAGTAATTTCTGGAATGCTTTCAGTAAGAGAAGGGATCGATTGGTGGGACACTTTCTGAGACATCAAGGAATCGTCAATTTAGCACTGGAGGGAAGAGTGTGGAATAAAAATTGCAGAGGGAGAGTAGGAGACAGAATACAGGCAACAAGTTCAGAAGGATTTAGACGACTGTTCTTATTCAAAGATGGAGAGAGTTGCACAGGACAGGGTAGCGTGGAGAGCTGCACGAAACCAGACTTTGTATTGACGACCACAACTACAAGATGTAAAGATAAACACTTGAAATGGTGACGTAGTGTGTCGAAAGTAGTCGTGTATGTAATAAATACTAAAAGTAACTTGGTTTACGTGCATAGTATTCATAGATCTCAAAAATAAAATGAAAGTTCTTTGGTTTTAATATTTTTGGAGCTGACACTATGAACCAAACAAGAAACAAATGCGCAGTAAAAATTGTTTCTAAAGTGCAAACCTTAGGAGCTATGAGCACTTGACAAGTAAAAGAGGTGTTCAAGGGTATCGATTATCAAAGGCTTAGAGCATTTAAGGTATGCCTTTTAGAGACCGTGTGTAGCGGACAGTGTTTTCTTGGTTTTAGTGCATAGCAGTCCCTTCCAAAGATTGAAAAGCTAGGAGCTTTCAGTAAAAGAGATTTGTTGCACTGTAAAGATACCGACGTTGAATAAATCCTCATAGCGACAACGTATGACATTTCCGGGCGTGTTCTGTTAAGCTCCCTTGAAGTTTGTCGTCGTCTTTTAGAAAAACCCTGTATATCATTTGGAGGTAGCGACTTGGACTGAGGAGTTCCTAGATAACAGAACGCAACATGTCATTCTCAATGGAGAGAAGTCTTCCGATGTAAGAATGCTGTCAGGTATGCCACAGAGGACCGTTGCTATTTACAATATATGTAAATGACCTTGTGGATAACATCGGAAGTTCACTGAGGCTTTTTGCGGATAATGCTGTAGTATATAGAGAGGTTGTGACAATGGAAAATTGTATTGAAATGCAGGAGGATCTGCAAAGAATTGACACAAAGTGCAGGGAATGGCAATTGAATCTCAAGAAAGATCCTTTACCATTTAGCTACATTGTAGCAGGTCAGCAACTGGAAGCAGTTAATTCCATAAATTATCTGGGAGTAGGAATTAGGACTAATTTAAAATGGAACGATCATACAAAATTAATCGTCGGTAAAGCAGATGCCAGACAGATTCATTGGAAGAACCCTGAGGAAATGCAGTCCGAAAACAAAGGAAGTAGGTTACAGTACACTTGTTCGTCCACTGTGCTTAATACTGTTCACCGGTGTGCGGTTGATAGAGGAGGTAGAGAAGATCCAGCGGAGAGCAGCGGGCTTAGTTACAGGATCATTCAGTAATCGTGAAAGTATTACGGAGGTGATCGATAAACTCCAGTGGAAGACTCTACAAGAGAGGCGCTCTGTAGCTCGATACTGGCTTTCGTCGAAGTTTCGAGAAGATACCTTTACCGAGGAGTCTAGCAGTATTGCTCCCTTCTACGTATACCTCTCAAAGAGATCATGAGGATAAGATCAGAGAAATTAGAGCCTACACAGAAGCATACCGAAAATCTTTCCTTCCGCGAACAATACGAGACTGGAATAGGAGGGAGAACCGATAGTGGTACTCAAGGTACCCTCCGCCACACACCGTCAGGTGGCATGCGGAGTATGGATGTAGATGTAGAATAGAAACCGCTCTTCCAACATATCGAGATTCGTAGGAAGCCTTCGGTCGCCCAGCGTACAGCGGCAGCAGTGATTACGGTGGTGTGGGAAGGGACATTTGGCACGGAGGCGGCGGTGCGGCGGTGACCCTGGGGCCGTGATTGTGCATCTGGCGAGGTGGGTAAGTGGGCTGATGGAGCAGGCGGGGGCGGCCGGCTCATGAAGAGTGGCAGGCCCTGATTGATGGAGTGCCGCTCTGGCCTTGTGGCCTCATCAGCGCTGCCGAGGGGTCACCTCGCGTCTGCACGTTCATCCCATCCACGTAAAAAGCGTTTCCTCGATATCGCTACTTTTACAGCCTATGTTATACGTGTAGAATGTTAACATACAGCCACTATTTAAACTACGAGGCGCCTCCAGAAAGTTCCGTTTGGTAATAAAATGAAATTGTACACAGATACAGAAGAAATTTTTATTGCACAAAATTCTACAACTGTTAAACTACTTTTCCACATAACTGCCGAAATTTTGCAGGCATTTGTCATAGCGTGGCATCAGGTTTTGTATACCTTCTTCATATAAATCTACCGCCTGTGTCTTAAAAAAAAATAAAATAAATCAAATGTTTGTATAGCTTATGGGACTTAACTACGGGGTCATCAGTCCCTAAAATTACAAACTACTTATGAAATAACTAATACTAAGGACGGCACAAATATCCATGCCCGAGGGGGGATTCGAACCCCAGACCGTAGTGGCCGTGCAGACCGTGGCTGGAGCGCCTCAGTCCCGTCGGCCACCGCGGCTCTGTGTCTTCAACCAGTTGGAAACAGTGAAATTTGGGGGAAGTCCATAGCGAGAGCACTAATTATAAACCTACGGTTTTCCTGAATATTGTCATCAATCGCGTGAACCAGTTCTTCTCTAACCAAAGGTGGACGCCCACTTCGTTCTTCATCGTGCACATCACTACGCCCGACATTGAACTGTCGGACCCATCTTCTCACCATCGAATCACTCATCGGATTTGGTCCGTAAACATCGCAAATTTGCCGATAAATTTCACTTGGTTTCACTTTCCTCGCATTCAGAAACCGAATTACGGACCTGATTTCACAGGCGGCGGGATTTTCAGTCAACGCCGACATTTCAAACAAGCACAACAAATCGTACGTAACTGACAGCGATCTCCAAATGGCGGACGTTCTTCTCCTCGATACACATCGTCTACAGCGTATGTGCGGAACTGCAATCGCAACGCTGCAGCGGAGATAAATTGAGACGGAACTTACTTTCTGGACGCGCCTCGTATTTAAAAATGTTCAAATGTTTGTAGAACTTATGGGACTTAACTACGGGGTCATCAGTCCCTAAGCTTACAAACTACTTATGAAGTAGCTAAGACTAAAGACGGCACAAATATCCATGACAGAGGGGGGATTTGAACCCCCGACCGTAGTGGCCGTGCAGACCGTGACTGGAGCGCCTCAGTCCCCTCGGTCACCGCGGCCGGCCCTCGTATTTACATGTATGACTGTCATAATTGGCTGCATAGCCCACACAGTTGAAGTATTAGTCACATAAACTGATAACACAGTGGAGAATCCCAATACAGTAAGCGGTGGCTGAGTATGGACTAGTTGAACAGTAGAACTATACAAACCAGTTGAGATGCATCTAAATGGAAAATAATCCAGAGCGAAAACTTAAGTGACCAATAAAACAATACCTCTTACCTGACTAACATCCAGTCTCATTAAGTGTAATAGGAACATAGAGGACTCGTGCAAATACCTCGCACCGTTAGTGGAATGACAAAAAAGGTCGGAAAAATGGAAGTTAAATGTTCAAACAGAGCTGTCGTCAGAATCAATCAATGCAAGTGTTTAAAAGCGCAAATGATATAGCTTGATCCGCTGAGTGCTGTTAGTTCAAAAAGAACTGCGTACCTTTATTAGAAGCAAAGATATCTAAAACAAACCATTAAAATATTCGATGCAAGGACAGATGGATACCGCGTTTGAATAAAAATAAAGAATGGAGAGACTTAAGTTAATTCTGATGCATGATGACAAATCTGCGAATCAATACCTTTCGTTTAAAGAAAAAATGAAGGAAATTGGTCGGGTAGATTGTCCTGACCGACTGACTTTAGTTTACAGCAAGGCCATCCCCATAAGAAACATACAGAAGGAAATCGCGTTTGAGTATAGGAAAAGGAAGGCGAGAGTTATGTAAATTCTCACACTAGATGATAAATCCGTGGATGAACACCTTTCGTTTAAAGCAAAAATGAAGAAATCTGTCGGGTAGTTTGGTCTGCCCGACTGACTTTAGTTTTGGTAGATTTTTTTAATATATAAGAAGATAACAGTAACGCTATCTTCATAATTGTTATGAACTATTGGGCAGCTGCATGGGTTCACAGATTCAGAAAGCTAAAGATACTACAGGGCCTTTGGTAAGTGCAAAGAAACATACTGTTGCATCTCACAGCCACATATACAGCAACGCTGACTGCGAGACACCCGATGATGCCAGGCATATACTGTACAGAGTGTTTGACTTGAAACAACAAAGTATCCAGAAATCGACGCATCGTTCAATAAATAAATAAATAAATGTTCGTAGTAAAAAGTTAGTATTGATTAAGGACAATTCCTCCTGCGTGGGTTGGGTCCATTTTGTATTTTCAGAATACAAAATGTTAACATAACGCAGTGTGCCACTCTCAACGGTGAGAAGTCTTCACACGTTAAAGTGATGTCAGGTGTGCCCCAGGGAAGTGTTACGGAACCGTTGCTTTTCACAATACATGTCCAAATGTTTGTAAATCTATGGAACTTCTTTTGTTATTAGTCCCTAGGCTTACAAAGTACGTCAGACTAACCTAAAGACATCACACACATCCATGCCCGGGGAGGACTCAAACCTCCGACGACGAGCAGCCGCGCGCTCCGCAGCGAGGCGCCTTAGACAGCTCGGCCACTCCTCCGCGGCACACAATTCTTGTAAATGATCTTGTAGACAACATCGGAAGTTCAATGAGACTTTTTTTGCGGATTATTCTGCAGTTTATCGAGAAGTGGCGACACTGCAAAACGGTAACGAAGTTTAGGATGATCTGCAGCGTTTCGACGTATGGTGCATGGAATGGCAATTGAGCCTCTACATAAACAAATGCAAACTGCTGCGTTTAAACAGGAAGAAATATCCATTATTATATAACTACGCTATTGCATAAAATGTCTGCGAGTAGACATAAGAAACGATTTGAAATTAAACGACCATATAAAATTAATTGTAAGGCAGATGCCAAACGGAGATTTGCTGCAAGCATCCTCAGGAAGTGTAATCGGAAAAGAAAGGAAGCAGGTTACAAAACACTCGTTTGGACAGCGCTTGAGTATCGCTCACCAGTGTGGCATCCGTACAAGTAGGGTTAATATAAGACACAGAGAAAATTCAACGAAGAACAGCACACTTCGTTACGGGCTCATTTAGTAAGCTCGAAAGCATCACAGATGTATTAGGAAACTCCAGTGGCAAAGTGTGCAAGAGAGACTTTCTCAGCCGTAGCGGAGAGGCCGAGCGCATTGAGGCGCTACGCCACGATGCGCGAGGCTGTTCCCTGTCGAGGGTTCGTATCACCCCTCGGGCATAGATATTTGTGTCGTCTTTAGTATACGGTAGTTCATAGGTAGTTTGTATGTTTAGTGACTGATGACCCCGCAGTTAAGTCCCTTAAGCTTAACACACAAACACCGCGGCGGATTAGCCGCGCGTACTGGAACGCCGTGTTGCAGAAATTCACGCCCGCTCTGCGCAAAGTTGTACACGGGAGGCAAAAAAGTGACTGTATACCGGCCAGTATTGTTACATAGTATTTATTAAAGCTTCTTGGAAGGGAATGGTCAGACTTGTCATACCGAAACATGTCTTGATTTTTTAGCACTGTTAGTTAACATTGAAGGAAGTCTGTATGCAGAATGTTAGCTGCTGACATGACCTGGAAATCACCTAAAAAAAAAAAAAAAAAAAAATTTTTTCCTGCTTGGCGCTTGCGGTGACGGCTGGCCACCCCTGGAAATGGTGAGTCGTGAGCTTTTATGGTGAGCGTTGTGCGCATGGTCGGGAGTGTAAATGTTTTGCTGCTTGCCATGGAGACGCCAAATGAAGCAATCTACAGAAAACACGCGTGAAGAGGATGTGATGTGCTATATGGTAGTTAAACTTCTAGACGAACATGTAAATAGCGCAGACATGTGGCTAGAAACGACTGAAACACTCGATATTGCAGACTGTGAATCTACAGACGACGAAGAAACGGAAGAAAGTTGCACACATGAAGACTCTTCGAGTGATAGTGCCACGTACCATCATCAATTATCTCCGAATGCAGCACCAGCAACTACAATTACATTATCAGACAAAGAAAAAGCGGTGAAGTATTGGTTGAACGAAAGTGGTAAGAAACGCCTACGTGTCGATACTGTTCAAAATAGGTATCGCTTTGTACGTTCTGAACGTGAATTGTACAGATGGAAAAAGGAAGTTGCTGGACGACGTAAGAGTCGACTGGAAATTGCGACGGAGATAAATACGCGACTTTTTGAGCAATTACCGATGCCAGACGACAGGCATTGAGTGTCAGTGACACAACTTTGCGTGATTGGGCTGTAAAGATTGCCCCCGCGATAGGCGCTAAAGAATTTACAGCTTATCAAAGTTGCATTAGTCGCTTCAAAATATCACATAAAATTGTGGCACGAAAAATAACAAAATCTGTATCGAGAAACAGGTCGGAAAATGAAGTGACTGAAATGGAAATGATAGAAGCTATTCTTACGACTGCAAAAATAAGAACGCGAGTTTTAGTGAACCTTACGTTTACAATGCACATCAGTCAGGTTTTCAAAAAGAAATGCGTGCGAAAAAACACTTTCATTCAAAGGGGAAAAACATATTGAGGCAATTGCGCAGTCCACGACAGCACTCACTCATTCATAAACTATAATGCCCATAATTAGTCTGGATGGTTCATTTCTGCCTAAACTATATGTGTGTCTTCAAGAACCAACTGGACGTTTTGGACCACGTGTCAAACAAACAATGTTCTAAGCAGACAATCTTGTGGTAGACGCATCGAAGTCTGGAAAAATGGGAAATGATAACATTACACTTTTCATACGTCATGCTTTTCTTCCGTTCTGCGGGAACAAATTTCTTCTCCTAGATTCGTGGTCAGGTCATAAAAGTTCTGTTATATTAAAAGCTGTATTTCGAGCTCACTCCGAAAAAGTAGACATACTCCAGATTCCACCCGGCACGACGAACGCAATTCAACCGTTAGACACAGAATTTTTCCGTCAGTGGAAGGCATTTTACAGAAAACTAACAGAGAAAATTATTGTATGCAAATCACTGCGGTTTTCTATCACCGTGACAATATTCTCAAGTTGCAATCAGTCGTACAGTATCAGTTTTCCTCCCCACGCTTTAAAAATGTGATTAAATATGCGTGACACGCCTCGAAATATACTGATATTAGGCCTGATTCCTTCCTAACACCGGCCGAGTTTTGTTCAAATGTTTGTATAGCTTATGGGACTTAACTACGGCCGGCCGCGGTGGCTGAGGTGACTGAGGCGCTCCAGTCACGGTCAGCACGGCCACTACGGCCGGGGGTTCGAATCCCCCCTCGGGCATGGATATTTGTGCCGTCCTAGTTCGTAAGTAGTTCATAAGTAGTTTGTAAGTTTAGGGACTGATGACCCCGTAGTTAAGTCCCACAAGCTTAACAAACATTTGAACATTTGAACTTAACTACGGGGTCATCAGTCGGGGCCGGCCGCGGTGGCCGAGGAGACTAAGGCGCTCCAGTCACGGTCTGCACGGCTACTACGGTCGGGGGTTCGCATCCCACCTCGGGCATGGATATTTGTGCCGGCCTAGTTCGTAAGTAGTTCATAAGTAGTTTGTAAGTTTAGGAACTGATGACCCCATAGTTAAGTCCCATAAGCTATACAAAAATTTGAACATTTTTTGGTCATCAGTCCCTAAACTTACAAACTATTTATCAACTACCCTATACTAAGGACGGCACAAATATCCATGCCCGAGAGGGGATTCGAACCCCCGACCGTAGTGGCCGTGCAGACCGTGACTGGCGCGCCTCAGTCCTCTCGGCCACCGCGGCCGGCCCGAGTTTTGTCTGCGGACGTCTAACAACGTTTGTGATTCGCAGGGCTGTCATATGTCGTCTTTGCTTGTATGTCCTTGGTGCACAAAAAACCTATGTTTTGAACATTGTATCAATATTTCGCATTTTTGCGGTAATTACGGGAAATAAAAGTTTGACTTGTTCTAAACCGTATATGTATTTGTGTCTATTTCATAGCTATTTGGAAAGAATGTTGTAGATAACATATCAGTTACATTTGTCAACGAATTTATTATTATCGTATTTATTAATTATCGTAAGATCGCTTTCACTGGGCGAATCAGCTCTCACTGCTGTGGCAGGAGAGCGGCGCGTAGCTAACGCCACCTAGATGGCGTTGGTTCAAATGGTCAAATGTTTGTAGAACTTATGGGACTTAACTACGGGGTCATCAGTCCCTAAACTTACAAACTACTTACGAACTAGCTAACACTATGGACGGCACAAATATCCATGCCCAAGGGGGGATTCGAACTCCCGACCGTAGTGGCCGTGCAGACCGTGACTGGGGCGCTTCAGTCCCCTTGGCCACCGCGCCCGGCATGGCGTTGGTATAACGTAGCGAGAGAGGTCAGGGTTGTACAACAGGCAGTTATAAGCGCGGAAACCATGCGACAATAATGTCATACTTCACAAAATTTTTACAGACTTCCAGGTCATGTCAGCAGCTAACAGTGTGCATACAGACTTCCTTCAATGTTAACTCACAGTGGTAAAAATAGCAACACAGGTTTCGTCATAACAAGTCTGACCATTCCCTTGTTAGCTACACATAGGTTTGGTTTAAAAAGCCTTTTTTTATAATATTTTCTCGGAACAAGAGGCACACGCGTGAACATATTATAGAATTTACTCGATCTGATGCCGTTCGTCACGGTTTCCAAACTATGCGATTTCTGATGGTTTCACAAATTTCTACGACACGCCGAAAATTTTTAGTTTTTTAAATTGCTATTTATACGTAGTCTGATGGAGATATATTCATCCGTAGATGAGGGGTAAAACTCAAACCATTCTTTTAACAACCATTTTATTTTAAACCATTTAATTTTATGAGAATCGGGTGAACGGTGCGAGCTAAAAAGTGCAACACGTTACAGACAGACGGTGTCTCTTCGCCGTTATTGTTGCAAATATCTGTCACTCCTGCGAAATATGGAGCGCCAAGTTGTAGAGAATTTTTTCTTCTACAAATTCGTTTATTCAATTTTAGTTATAAGCAATTAAATTTCGAACAGTCAAAAAGCTGGCACATACGGCTCATTTTTGGTCTTACTAACCTAAAGTAGACCAAAATATTCAATGTGAAAATCAATAGTCACGGTGGAGTGGCCGAGTCTTCTAAGGCGCCTACCTGGGGAGTGCGCCGCTGCTCGTCGTCGGAGGTTCGAGTCCTCCCACAGGCATGGGAGGCATATTTTTTTTTCTTTTTTAGCGTAAATTATTTTAAGTAATATGTAAGTATAGGGACTGATGACCAGAGTAGTAAAGCCCCATAGATTTACATTGAAAACATTTGAAAATTAATATTAGGACAGGGGACATCCGTCTGTGTCACAACTGGTCATTTCTCCTTCGTATTTTGAAATGGGAACCCTTCATAGTTATTGATTATTCGGATTCTACACCAAATTCATTGTAGATACATTTGTAATCGATGACTACCTAGTGTGCCAGTTTTTGCAATGAAGAACCAACGCATTTAATTATTCGTTTCATTTACAATTTAAATTTAAACAATTGTGTTCTAACTGCTGATATGTATGTTCAGAACGTATCTGTATCTCGTTAGAAACTACTTTCAGAGGAATCGAGTAAGAACGACGTGGATATAATATTTATTATTTTGGTGTGGTGTCTATTCTTTCGGACATGTCCGAAAGAACAGACACCACACCAAAATAATAAGTATTTAGACGCGACGACGGCGTCAGCTTCAATTACTTCACCGCAGATGCGGTCATACGTTCGACCTCGCAAGGGAATCGGAAATGGCGAGTGTAAGAGGGCATGAACGATAGGGGCGCTACACCCATAGCGTGCGACATGTGGGAATTTGAGACGGCCAGGAGGCAAGCACGGGTGGCCAAGTGTTAAGGAAAAAAAGTGGTTAAGGCGACCGCTGGCCTAAAGCGGGAGACACCGGTTCGATTCCCGGTCCGGCTCACATTTTCACATGTCACCATTGTTTCATTTCAATGCCCTAAAACAGCCACTGTCAATCCTTTCCTTCCTAATCCTTCTTCCTTCCTCTCCTTTATCATTAATTTGCGAGTGGATATAATAGTTTTCTGTTCCCATCGATATATTTGATACTGGCGAGACCCCTTGGCTTTCTTTAATGAAGTGCTTGATTTCAGTGAGTCCCCTGTCATTCAAGTGAATCGCTATACTTCATACCGGTGAGTTCCTTTGCTTTTCACTATTGGGGTGCTTGACTTCACTTAAATGACAGAAAGGAGGAGGGAAGAGTAAGGAAAAGAGTTACTGTGGCTGCAATGGGACACTAAAGTAATTCAGTGGTCGGCACGGGATTCGAACCCGACTCTCCACTTTCGAGCCAACAGTCGCCTTAACCAATTTTTTAATTTTTTTTTTTTTTTAATTTAGGGGGAGCGGGGTCCTCGGTTTGATCGGTTCCTTGCGGGCGTGGTATAGTGCATGTTCTATGTTGATAGTTGAGTTCTTGGCTCAATGTATTTGTTTATTAATTTATTTAACAGACCCTCTCACCGAACGCTTTCGTTTGTTTTGAAGGGACCAAACCTCAAAATCATCGGTCTCTTGTCTCAAAATTACACTTATCTAAATAGAATGATACAACAAAATAAAACTATCACAGGAAACACTGACCGAACGCTGTGAGACTCCGCGCCGGCGTCCATTTGGCAACTTGTGTACTGAGACATCCAAAAGTCGCAGATTACGGAAGGAGCGCTCCTATCATCCACGTCCTCTTGCGCTGGCCATCTCAATTTCCGCACGCGGTCTATCGATATTACCGCATTTGCAATGCAGAAATGAACCATACGCAGCTGCCATTTAACACCTACATAGATAGTGTGGCGTCTATTATTTCAGTCATCCTCAAACTGACGACCTTCAATTTCGATGCAGTTATTAGGTCATGCATCTACACAACTTAAAACATGTTTGCCGAAAGTTCACAATAAAAAAATGTGGTCGGGTGATATTGGATGATCTGGCAGGCTACTTGACAGGCCCACATCTGCAGACCCAGCGAAGTTTTGGAGCACTCAAGTAAGGTTTGAGCATAAAATATCTAACGTTAGCACAGAAAGTTTTACATTTACATCGTAAAGGAAATGTAAACTCAAATGCATACGCTCTTAAAATAGGCACACTGATATTTGCCGGTCACCTGGTTACCTATCATGAAATAAACGCAATGATTTGAGTAAACCATACGTATGTTTTGGTTTATGCTTTAAAATAAGGAGTTCTTATTAGAGGAACACACTGATATTTGCCGGTCACCTGGTTACCTATCACGAAATAAACGCAATGATTTGAGTAAACCATACGTATGTTTTGGTTTATGCTTTAAAATAAGGAGTTCTTATTAGTTGGTTTAAGACCGAAAGGACCAAACTACACCAGTCAGCTGCCCCTAACGGACCAGCGCAACTCGTGACGCGGCATCTCAGACCACATGACACCCCCGCGCGGCCCATTTGATGGGTTTAGAACCAATGGAGTACAAGTGACATTTCCCGGAAAAAGTAGTCAAGAGCATCCACAGCATGCTAAACCGTTTAAAATAGTCGAGTCAAAGGGATACACGTGGAATCCGACTCTACGCTGCATCCTAGGACAGAAGAACTAGTTACAAGATGACAAAAAACAGTTAGCGACAGAGATACAAGTGCGCTTGTATCATCTTGCCTCTCAGCAGATACCGGAATAATTTTTCCGTGTTCTCTGTATGGTGACGTTGTGTAGACAATATTTACCAGATATTAAGGCAAATATTATCGACTCAAGTAAGTTTAAAATATCGGCATGAGCGACGAAGATAATTTCTTCTACTCAATTTTTAGATGGAATAAATATTGTACTTATTAGTAATAAAAATAATACCGAAATGCTGCTTTACGTGGTAGATGTTATTTAATGCTTATAGATACAGGAAAGCCCTATTTTTGCTGTTTGGTCGTCATCAGGCTAAAAATTTCGGGTTAAAATAAGTAAAATAGTACTACTTACATTTTTGCTAAGAATTGTCAGAAATTATATAGGACAAACGGGCAGAAATTTCGAAATTTGATACAGAGAACATACAAGAAATTACGACACAAATCTTTCAGCATTTTTAACCACTTGAAAACGGACAATAACAAAGCCGATCGTATCACAAACGCAATGGAAATATACAAAACACCAAAAGGTTATCAGATGAACATTCTGGAAGAGATCAGATTTATACACACTCGAAGAAAATTCCCGACGAAATTTTAAATGAACAAATAGACCTAAAGCACAAAAATTATTTAGACAATTTTATTATTGAAATATTGCATTAGAGATAAAGAGATATACGTCACGGTACCATAACATAAAGATCACACTACCATACCACAGATTCCATGATACACAATAATAAACTGTAACCATAGAGTATCGCTGGAGTATCTGTCAAATACAAATGTCAGAATAGTAAAGATACAGTAATAACCTGACAAGCAAGAAGTAATATAAATACAATCAAAGAATATTTAAGCATTAAATAACATCTACCACGTAAAGGACCATTTCGGTATTATTTGTATTATCAATATCTCATTAAAAGACATACACAATGCTGCAGGCCCAAATAAAATGAAATTTTAGTATTTATGATAGGTTACGTAATATAAATAGTATTTTAACCTAATAATAATGGTTCTTTTCTCTGCCTGAGTTCGTGTGTTTTGTGATGTTTTAATTTATTTGTGGTTGGTTATACTTTCAGGCATATCTGATGTTTTGAGGTACGTCTTGCAGAATATATGCATGCTGAGTACGATACTTAGTATTCAGTTACTCAGTAGCACAAGGACCTAGAATACGAAATTTCATTCATATTCTGTTTTCTAATAGTCTACAAATATGTCGCCGCGGCAAAATAGCCGTGCCCACTAAAGCATCTTGCTTCAGAGCGCGCTGCCTTTCGCCGTCGGAGGTTCGAGTCCTACCTCGGGCATGTGTGTGTGTGTGTGTGTGTGTGTGTGTGTGTGTGTGTGTGTGTGTGTGTGTGTGCGTGTGTTGTTAGGATAAGTTAGTTTATGTAGTTTGCAAATTTAGGGACCGTTGAGCACTGTAGTTAGATCCTGTAGCTTAAACATTTGAACAATTATGTCGGAAAGATGAATATTTTGATGAATGCAGGGTATCTTCAACACTTCTTTCATAAACACCGTTTTCTAGTAAAGTTTAAAAACCATTTTTTGTCTAACAACACGCTGTAAGATCTCCCAGAACACTGGGTTTAATTTTCGACGTGGGCTAACAGTGCTACATTATAACTAGTTGGTGTAGAACAGTAACCAACCAGCAATGAATTGAAAAAAAAAAGGTCTTTGTGTCAACAGCTGTACAATATTTTATTATTTAGACGATTTTAGCACTTGGCCTCTGCAGGAGATTGTGAACGATATTGCATATGTTACTTTATTTAAAATGTACCATTACCAGTTTTAAAATTTACTTTTTATCTTCAGATGGTATAATTAATTCGTAGTGGAAACATTTGGTGTGTTGAGTTGTTTTGTATTATTCATTTGGAGCACTTGTTGTTATTTTCACCCAGCAAATCACGTTCTTTTTCGTGGTCACAAACGCAGTACACTCTTCTTGTTGCCGTCAAAACAGGTGGTGCATACTAAAAATTAGTATCGTGACTAAACATAGGCGACTGGTTATGAAAACCAAAGTGCATGTATATTTAACAACAAAAAAGAACGTGATTTGCTGGATGAAAAATAATAAGAAATGCTCCAAATGAACAATACAAGTTTGAATCAATACACCACATGTTTCAATCACGTAAGCATTATACCATTTGAAAATAAATTGTACAATTTGAAACCGCTAATAGTACTTTTTAAATAAAGTAATATAAAACAAATTGTGACTGGTTGCTGTTCTACACAAATTAGTTATTTCATGTAACAGCCGCAGTTACAAACATGTCTGTTTTAACAAAATTGCATGGTGCTACAAGACTTGAGACCAAATCACGAAAATTGCGCTGCGAATAATGTTATAACCATGTCTTCTTGCAGTGTATCATTGATGATGGCACGATAATCACGAAACTTTGGTCGCATAAACATAACACAAGGTTTTCCAATATAAAGAATAATTATCGTACGTCTCTCCATAGTGATATAAAATCATTTCAAACTCTATTATCGTAAAAATTAGACAAGTAAAACACATTAATTTTGCTTTTAGAAAATATTTTACGCAACTGAATTCACTGAAACATAAGTTAAAAATTACATTATTTCAGGCATCCGGAAAAATCGCTTTCAATTTCTCAATGTGCGCAAGCAATACCTGAAAATGACGAACATGAATGGTGGATTGTACCACGACAAGGGGCGACATTTCAGCAGTCTGTTGAACGTCTTTTGTTGCGTGAGTTTTTTATTTGTATACAGGTATACAGTCAAAGGGCGTCTCACTATATTATGTCGGGTCACAACCGCCATGACGGTATCTCGTGTGCCGCCTACTACAGTGACGTCTGAAGAAAATAATAATTATTCCTCTATCAATTATCGCCACCGCGGAAGCGAGGTCCTGCGTCTAGACAAGTTTGTTATTCATTTTATTGGCTCGAAGTATAGTATGTTTGTTGGGTACCAGACTAACATCTCATTTTCACGCTCTCTATTCCTTCAATTCTATAATCTGATCGAAAATATCAGATTCCTGAAAGGAACAGGATTATTTCCAGGGCTGTGCATCTCGACCTGCGATGCCACTCGTGTCACTAGGTACTGATTTCGTGGTGAGGGGTAAACGGAAATACGAAGAATAGAGAGGACTTGAAACTGACCGTAAGAAGACGTATTGCGTTCTGTAGGAAAAAGTACTGTTTAGTGGTGGCGAATCAGGGTCAGTTTGGCGAGAAATAAGTGTATAATATTTTGGATCTCTGCTGACAAGTTAGTTGTTGCTAGTAATATTTAAAAAGCTTAGACAAAGCTGGAAAGCGTACTTTAAAAAATGAAAAGAAGGTTGATGACAAATACACAGTATAGTTTGTTGTTAAAAATAACGATAATGTAGCAGCCGTTTTTACATTCTTAATGCTGCGAACAAACCCAGCTAACCTGGAAGCTATCATGAGAAAGTAAAGCATTATTGACGCCACTGACGCTCGTGAAGAGTGTACCAGGAGAAGAATTAGAAGGTAAGAAATGTCTCATCTTGATTAGTGCTCATAAAATATTGAAATTTTCCTTTTCCGATTGTCTTTTAGGCTAGAAATCACAGACAAAAGTAACGAGATGACGTAGAAGTGTTGTACAGAATCATTTATGTTCAAATAAGAAACTTGATCCTGACTGTAGTAATGAATGTAAATTTTAACCTATTTTAACACTTTTAGGGTGCTGAGGTTGGCAGTAGAAGAGTTCAAGCTCGACACAACGTTTACAGATTTCTGTCGGCGCTACTCATTTAGGGCCGGCCATCCTGATCTTGGGATTCCGTGGTTTCCCCATTCACTCCAGTGAAATTCTGGGATGGTTTCCTGTAAAAGGCCACAGACGCTCACTTGCTCTCTCCGTGTCTAGATTAAGTAGGCCAATGGGCAATTTTTAGTCTCCCCTCATCGAAGAGTCGTTTTATATTCATTATTCGTCACAGTTATAGTACAATGTCAAATTAAGTAACGTACTGCGACATGTTTTTAAAGAGATTGTACACGTTAAATTATTTTGTTAAAAGGAACGAATTAAGAACAGTATACAACGCGATGCATTCTAATAAGAACAGCAATGAAGATCATTTTACAAGCCATATTGAGGCAGACAATCTTAATCGTAATCACTAGAAAAAATAGCTCCAGAAAAATCTTCGAAGTTAGGTTTCTTATATCTCCGGGACTAAAGGAATGAAGAAACTCAAACTTGCCATGTAGTGATCTGTAATAAATGTTTGTAAATCTATCGGACTAAGCTGCGTGGTCATCAGTCCGTAGCTTACAAACTACTTAAACTAAGGTAAACTAACCTAAGAGCAACACACACACACACACACACACACATACACACACACACACAAACACACACACACACATCCATGCCTCAGGGAGGACTGGAACCTCCGACGGCGAGCAACCGCCCGCTCTGCAGCGAGGCGCCTTAGACCGCTCGGCTACTCAGCCGCGGCTGTAGTGATCTATCAACACAAGCATCTGAAATATAAAATTTGGCTTATTTACAAATTTCCAGTACTGAATAAATGTAATGCAAAGCTAAATATTTTGTTAAAAGATAAAAAAAATTTCATAAAACCTCATTTCTACCCAATTTTGTTAAAAACCGATGTTCAGAGAAGGTTTCCAAACAGAGTTAATAGAAGGGTAATGGTATTAGTTGCAGAAAACAGTGTCTTTGTCTATCCAACGTGGGCTAACATTGCGAAATAATTTGAATTTGAAAATCAAAGTACGCAAAAAATGTAAAATTTAATTCTTATATCTTTCACAGTATAGTATGCTGAATATGATACCTATTAAGCCATTACTCAGTAGGACAATATGTCGAATAAAAAATTTCATTCAGGTTCTATTGCCGTGAAGATAAGGTGAATATATTAAAATAGTAATTGACACTTGTTTTACAAGTACCGTTAACTCAGCAATTTGTTTCGAAACGACGTGTAATATCAACGAAAAATTGGGGTTGATTTTCAACATTGTCTAACGGTGCAACATAAATTGAGGAGAAGTACCGGGTAAAAATCGCGCGTCAACCAATGTAGCTTTGCCTTATTGCATATCTCTTTGGTGATGGCTGGCTGATAGAGACGATGCAGTGGCCGAGCGGTGCCGGCGTGGTAGCTCAGCGCGCTCTGTCAGTGGGCCTGACGCTCTCTGTAACACAAAAAAAAAAAAAAAAAAAAAAACAAAAAAAAAAAAAAAAAAACGACGAAACGATCAACGTTTGTGAAGGCGTGATGATAATGAAATTTAGTCTCATCCGCTTAGCAACATTAGATTTTCAATATAAAATATCATTCGCGTGCAGTTAACAAGATTTCTAATAAAACCAATGCAAAATTGGTTTACTTAAATATTAGAAAAAATAAATCACATAAATTCGCTTTTCGAAAATATGTTTCCCTCAAGTCACATCAATATAATTCAGTTATAAGTAATGTTATTTTAAGCGTGCAGAAAGATCACGTTCGATTTCCAAATGTGCGTTAGTAATACTCGAAACTGAGGGACATAATTAAGGGAATCTAACACCAGTGGGTTACGTTTCAACAACCTACTGAACGATTTTGTTTGCGTTTGTTTGTATTTGCGTATTTACAAATGCTGCCAGAACAGCACCTTATTTCCACGCTTTATGTTCAGTTTAAATCATCAAATCCAATGATCAACAGTGACATTTTTCGAAAAATAAAACCTGCAGCATTGTCAGTTGTTTTGTGTCTTTATTCGTCAGTTGCTACTTATATTAATGTGCAGATATTTTTGTGACCCGTCTATGCAACTGAAATAATACAAATTCTTCTACAATACGCGTTTTCCAAGGCATCTTCAGTGGCCTGGAATGTATACATGATTAAGGTTTGCGAAATAAAAGTTACATTTGAGATAAAAGAAGTACAGCAATCAGAGGCAACAAAGAACGAGTGTAAATGAGCATAATTGTTCGAATACTGTAAGTTTAAAAAATCAAACAGAATTTCGTTAGTCATATTTAGAAAAGATGCCAGAACTGTTTATAACCTACACTACTAAAAACGTGTAAAGAAACGAAATATTGTAAGACACAATCATGTATATATTCCAGGCCACTGAATATGCCGTGCAGATAAAGGCGAAACGCGAACTTGAAAATAATTTGTTTCATTTCATTTGCATATACGGGTCAGATAAATAAATACCGCCGGCCGCGGTGGCCGAGGAGACTGAGGCGCTTCAGTCACGGTCGGCACGGCCACTACGGTCGGGGGTTCGAATCCCCCCGCGGGCATGGATATTTGTGCCGTCTTTAGTATAAGGTAGTTCATAAGTAGTTTGTAAGTTTAGGGACTGATGACCCCGTAGTTAAGTCCCATTAGCTTAACAAACATTTGAACATTTGATAACTAAATACCCTATATTAATAAAAATTGCAGTGTTCAGGATCTTAAAAAAAATGATATTATCTTTAGCTGGGCACCTATTTGAGATACTCTTACCATTTCAGAATTGGAGACAACTTACTTAGCAAATGGTTTTGTAAGCAGACAGGTACCGCCATAAGGCTGTGGAACCAAACTTGTGAAATCATATACACCCTTGGACGCCTGGATGAAGAAACCCAGTCATGTGTGATATTGCGCAGCAATCGGGCGTGACCCCTGCTGCGATGCGATTGTCGGTTTACTTTTATGGTGCGGCAAAACAACGTCACTATGGCACAAAGCAATAGGGCCTATAGTGAGGTATTACTAGTCAAATAACAACCACATGCAACGATGCCTGGAAAATAGTTTGATCCAGTGTGGCCAGTGTTGCCATGATACAGTCCCTTAGATTTATCCATCTTAAGATATTTATAGCGCACGTTGGAAAATCAATTACGGAAATAAATTTTCTAAATGGAAATCTAAGTTTTACTAAATTTACGTTTGAACGGAATTTATTGAAATTTGAAAAGCATCACGTGGCATGTATTTTATATTTATAAAATCTTACTTTTTATAGTTGTTGCGACCAAAGTTACGTGTTTGTCACGTTACTGTACCGGTTGATTAAAGGAATGATACAGTTACATTATTCGCAGCACGATTTTACCGGCAAATTTGCTTCAATTTATGTAGCACAGTTAGTTCACGTTGGAAAGTAGAAACCAGTGTTCTGAGAGAGCTTCAGAAACGATGTTTAGAATGTGATTTTTTTATGATGTCTTAACTGGAAATTCCAGTTGAAAAAGACGTTTAGAACCTCCCTTTTTCAACTTTTTAAAATAATCGTCAGTTACCTAACAAATATGTAGAATACTCAAAAATAGTAGCTAAATGAAATTTTGTATTACACATCTGTGTGCTACAGTTATTGTTTGTTACGCCTTACTCAACAAGACGTAAGTATCAATACTGTGCATTTTTCCGTGCTGTGATATCCGGATAGAAATTTGATTAAGACCTACTATTGTCAGCCTGCGTTAGAGAACCAAATACAATTTTTTGTGGCATTAAGACTATGATAGTTCTAGTGAGCTCAATTTGGAAAGATTTTATAGGAAAAGATTTTTTGCAAAATTTTCATAAAACTGCTGCATTTTTATCTTTTTAGAAAATCTTTAATTTTGTATTTAATTGATTCAGTATTGGAAACTATTACGTGGAAGAAACTTTGTATTTGAGAGCTTGTCTTGTTCTGTTACTATATACCAAGTTTCAGATCCGTCGTACGTTTAGTAATTGTGATACAACAAGGAAAATCTTGAAAATTTTTCTGGCGCTGACTTTCGCGGAGATTTATGCTTAAAATTGTGTGACTGAATACGGCTTGAAAACTCGCCAGCCGCGGTGGAGTGGCCGAGCGCACTAAGGTGCCTTTCTGTGGACCGCACGTTGCTCGCCGTCGGAGTTTCGAGTCCTCCCTCGGGTATGGATGTGAGTGTTGTACTTAGCATAAGTTTGTTTAAGTTAGTTCAAGCAGTTAGTAAACCCAGGGACTGATAACCGCAGCAATTAAGTACCTTAGATTTACAAACATTTGAACATTTTGAAAAATTCTTTTATTATAATTCATAGTAGAGTTTTACAAGTGGGACCAATTTCTTTCCTTTTAACAAAATATTGCCAGAGGTATAACGCTTCAAATTCGTCAGCAATTCCTGCTCGTTCACTTGGCTGACCCCATGAGCGACTTTGCGAAAGCGAGCGTTGTTATCTGGCGAATTTGAAGCGTTATAATCTCGGGAAATATTTTGTTAAAAGGAACGAATTAAGGACAGAGTATACAACTGGATGCAGTCTAATAATAACACCAATGAAGTTCATTTTATAAGCCACATTTTAATCAAAATCACCAGAAAAATAGTGCCAGAAAAATTTCTGACATTGGGCGTCTTTTATCTCCGGGACTAAAGGAAAGAAGAACGTCAAACTTCCCATGTAGTAACCTATCAACACAAGTTTCTCAAATATAAAGATTAGCTTACGTACTATTTTCCAATACTGAATAAATTAAAAGCAAATTTAGATATTTTGTAAAAAGGTAAAGATACATAAAACGTCATTTCTACTCAGTTGTGCGAAAACCGATGTTAAGTGAAGGTTTACAAACAGGGTACATAGAAAGATAATGTTATTAGTTGCAGAAAATAATGTATTTGTCTATCCAACTCGGGCTAACATTGTAAGATAATTTCAATTAACCCATTTAACCCATTTCTTTCCAGCGTTGCGTACACGCAACACGAAATTTAGCCTTACAAAATGCAGTCGAAATGGACTTACTATACAAAACTCACCATTCAAGTGATACAGTCTTTTAAGTTAAAGCCTTTTAACACATGCATGGTGAGTTTTGTATAGTGAATCCATTTCGACTGCATTTTGTAAGGCTAAATTTCGTGTTGCGTGTACCCAACACTGGGAAGAAATGGGTTAAATTTGAAAATCATAGTACGAGAAAAATATAAATTTTGACTCTTATATCTTTCAGAGTATAGTATGCTGAATACGATACCTATTAAGTAATAGCTCAGTAGCATAATATATCGAATAGAAAATTTCATTCACCTGCTATTGTCGTAAAGAGAAGGTGATAAGATGAAAATAGGTAATTTTCAACACTTTACAAAGACCGTTATCTAAGCAATTTCTTTCGAAATGACATGAAAGATCTGTTAGAAACTGGGTTTAGTTTTTAAAAACGGCTAACGGTGCTACATAAATTGAGGAGAAGTACCGGGTAAGAATCGTGTGTCGAAGAATGTAGCTTTGCTTTCTTCCATATCTCGTTGGTGATGGCTTGACGACAGCGACGGTGGAGTGGTCGAGCAGCGCTGTCAGAGGGCTCGGCTCTCTCTCTGTAACACACAAAAACACAGAAACCATCAACATGGAATAGAACGAACCAAAGGGCCAAGCAAACGGAAGAACAAGAAATAAGAAGGCGGTCTAGGGAGCCTTGCTGCTGAGCGCGCCGTTGCTCGCCGTCGGAGGTGTGTGCGAGTCTTGCCTGGGACTGTGTGTCTGTGTGTGTGTGTGTGTGTGTGTGTGTGTGTGTGTGTGTGTTATCCTTAGGTTAGTTTAATTTAGTTTAAGTATGAATGCATAGTTTCGCGGCGAATTATGCTGATAAAATTCTCTCGGGCTTCCAGCCGCGTCAAGTGGTTTGATATCGATAAACCGCTTGACGCGGCTAGAAGCCCGAGAGAATTTTAGTAGTTTAAGTAGTTTGTAAGCCTAGGGACTAATAATCAAAATAGTTAAGTTCTATAGATTTTTGGATATTTAATTTTTGAGTTTGATAGTTATGAAATTTAGTCGCATCCACATAAGGTTTTTCAATGTAAAACATTCGCGTGCAGTTTTCAAGATTTCTATAAATTAGTGAAAACTTAGTTTACTTAAAAATTCGATAAACCATCACATAAAATTGTTTTTTTAGAAAATATGTTTCCTGCAATTCATTTCAGTATAGTGTCATTTGGAGGTAGCATTATTACAAGCGTTAGAAAAATAACTTTCGATTTCCCAATGTGCCCTAGCAATACCTCAAAATGAGGGATATAATTGTGGGACTGTAGGACGGAGTGTGTTTTTCATTTGTATACTGACAAGTGCTACCAAAAAAGCACCTCATTTCCATCCTGTCTGTTCAGTTTAAATCATCAAATCATATGACAGTGACAGTCTCCAGAAATATGCACAGCGGAACGTAGTTTAAAATTTTCGAAACAGAACTGCAATGTTCAGAATATTAAAATGAAAAATAATTAGACGACCCGTGCGAATACTTCGCACCGTTAGTGAAATAAGAAAAAAGTTGGAAAAAGGGAAGTAAAGATGAATGTTCACGGAAAGCTTTCTTCAGAATCAATGAAAATGTTTAACAGCGCAAATGAAAGATCTTGATCCGCTTAGTGTTGTTAGCTCAAAAAGAACTGCGTACCTTAATTAGAACCGAAGATATCGTAAAACAAACCGACTAAAATAATCAATTCAAGGACAGAAGGGTACCGCGTTTGTATAAAAACAAAGGATGGAGAGACTTAAGTTAATTCCGATACTTGATGACAAATCTATGAATGAATACCTTTCGTTTAAAGCAAAGATGAAGGAAACGGCTTGACCGACTGACTTTAGTTTACAGCAAGGACATTTTCATAAGGCCGGCCGCGGTGGCCGAGGGACCTGAGGCGCTCCAATCACGGTCTGCACGGCCACTGCGATCGGGGGTTCGAATCCCCCCTCGGGCATGAATATTTGTGCCGTCCTTAGTATTAGCTAGTTCATAAGTAGTTTGACCTCGGCCGGCCGCGGTGGCCGAGGGGACTAAGGCGCTATAGTCACGGTCTGCACGGCCACTACGGTCTGGGGTTCGAATCCCCCCTCGGGCATGGATATTTGTGCCGTCCTTAGGATAAGCTAGTTGATAAGTAGTTTGTAAGTTCAGGGACTGATAACCCCGTAGTTAAGTCCCATAAGCTTAACAAACGTTTGAACTTTATGATGACCTCGTAGTTAAGTCCCACAGACTCTACAAACATTTTAACATTTTGAACATTTTCATAACGAATATAAAGAAGGAAATCGCGTTTGAGTATAGAAAAAGGAAGGCGAGAGTTATGTAAATTCTGATATTTGATGACAAATCTGTGGATGAACACCTTTCGTTTAAAACAAAAATGAAGGAAATCGGTCAGGTAGTTTGGTCCGGCTGACTGACTTTAATTTTCGTAGATTCTTTTAATATATAAGAAAGATGTTACTTTCTGCATGTCACCCATTTGTGATACTCTTACCAGATTTCAGAGCTGCTGACAAACTTAGCAAGTGGCTTTGTAAGCAGGCAGGTACCGCCATAAAATTTGGAACCAAACTTAAGAAACCAAATACAGGCTTCTGAACCTAATGAAGAACCCCATCGATGTGCAGTATTGCACAGGTATCGGGCGTGATCACTGTGGCGATGCGATTATTGGTTTAATTTCTTGAAGCGGTAGTGGCAATGCCACCATGGCTTAAAACAAGACGGCCTATAGTGAGGTATCACTAAGCAAATAAAAACCACATGCAACGAAGCCTGGAAAACAGGTTGATACAATGTAACTTGTTGCCATGGTTCATCCCTTCAAAATGGTCCATTTTCAGGTAATGTTAAACTAAACTCTTGTCTGAACTGATTTTATTGAAATTTGGAAAACGTATTGAAATGTATTTTATATTTATAAAATACTATGTTGTTTAGTTGTTGCGACCAGAGTTTAGTGTTTATCATTCCTTTAATGGACGAGTACTGTAACATGACAAAGTTACTTTATTCGCAGCGTGATTTTACAACCAAGTACATTTCAATTTATGTAGCACGGCTAGCTCATGTTGGAATATAAAAACGAGTGTTCTGAGAGAGCTTCAAACACTGTTTCGAATGAGTTTTTTTTGGCGTTTAACATAAAGTTCCAGCTGTAAAAGAAGTTTCGAGGCACCGTTTTTCACCTTTAAAAAATCGTCAGTTACCTAAAACATTTGTAGAATACTTAAAGTTGTAACAGAATGATATTTTGTATTCCACATCCGTGTGCTAAAGACTTATCGTCCATCAAGTTTCGTGTTCAGAATACTTTTACTCAACGAGATATATGTATCTAAAATGTACTTTTTCTCAACGAGACATAATTATCTAAACTGTACTTTTTACTTCTTGTGGTTTTAGAGTCTAAACTTAATATCTGTTTCCACTGTCAGAACAAGTTTTTCGCAAAATAGTATAAAATGCAGCATTATTATATTTGTACAAAATCTTTAAATTTTGCATTTAATTTATTAAGTATTGGACCTATTACATAAAAAAATTTATATTTGAGACCTTTGTATTGTTCGGTTGTTACATACCAAGTTTCAGTTCAGTCATACGTTTACTGATATGTAAGGAACCAAATTTTAAAACTTTTTGGCTCTGACTTTTTAGGGTGTTTTTGCTTGTAACTGTGTAGCTGAATATGAATTTAAATTTTTTTTGTTATCAAACTTACTAGAATGAATGCAGTTATACAAGCTAGCTGAAATTATTCCCTTTTAACGAAATATTACTTTATATGTAACAATTCAAAACTGCCGAAAAGTAACTCTTTCCTGCTCGATCATCACGGATTTCGATGAAATTTTTTGTGGATATTTGCATATCTGCACATGTACCCGATGAACAGTGGTAAATTTTACCTTTCGTAAAAACAGGATTGACCGTGATATAGTTTCTTGTTTGACTCCATGCGCGACTTTGGACAGAACGAGAGTGAATTACTAGTTATTTTGAAGCGTTTTATCCCGGCCAATAATTTATCAAAAGAAACCAATTTCGGCCATCTTGTACAACAGTATGCATGCTAGCAAGGATAATAATGAAAAAAGCCATAAGAAGCTTGGCAAATTCAAACAATTCGCCCGAAAAACACCGAAATCTGGAAAACCTCATGTGGAAATCTTTCGTTTTTTAATTGTTCCGACGGTCAAAGTTTCGTGTTTCTCATTACTATATGTATGTTGAATACTAAGACTGTTAAGAAAAACTCGGTAGCACTAGGGCGTCGAATAGAAAAAAATCATTAATCATCTATTTTTCAGTAGTCGACAAATTTGTGGGAAGACAACGATTTTTCTGATAAGGTCTTTTTGACACTCCGTATCCAGTTTGTTTCGAAATGACCTCGCTAACTTTCTTTTTACTTGTGTTCGAATACCTACACCATTTAAATATAATAGTCATCAAATGTTTTTTAATTAACACATCTCTAAACATTATTTCTTACTAAGAATGCACGTCTTTTTGTTTATTCTTTTTTTTTCGCAATTATATAAATGGTTAGTAATAATGATTATATATCAGTTAAAAACTAGGGCAAAACTGAAAAATCATATACTCTTTGTATAGTCTATGTTCCAATATGTCCGAAAACGTTGGTACCAAAAATGCGATTCTTCATTGTCCCGATCTCGGGTTCTATTGATCTCAACCATTGGCGTACTGAACATTTGTACTAGAGGATCCGTGCGAATACTTCGCACCGTTAGAAAAATGACAAAACAAGTTGGGAAAAAATGGAAGTAAAGTTGAATGTTCACGCATAGCTTTCTTCAGAATCAATCAATGCAAGTATTTAAAAGCGCAAATGAAAGAGCTTGATCCACTGAGTGTTGTTAACTCAAAAAGAACTGCGTACCTTAACTAGAACCGAAGATATCGTAAAACAAACTGTTTAAAATATTCAATGCTAAAACAAAAGGATACCGCGTTTGAACAAAAATAAAGGATGGAGAGACTTAAGTTGATTCCGATAATTGATGACAAATCTGCGAATGAATACCTTTCGTTTAAAGCAAAAATGAAGAAAATCGGCCGGGTAGTTTGGTCTGACCGGGAGACTTTAATTTTCGTAGATTCTTTTGATATATAAGAAGTTAGCTATCTGATGAACCAGCATACGGCACTAGCTTGCAGTACAGGGTCATAATTACTCATTTACTGCAGCAAAGAAAAATGGAGGAAATCGGATGTTTTTTTTTACATGACATGTAGTCTGTGGTGGGTTTTATAAAAGCATTTATTCATGGGCTGTTCCTGAGAAAACTACGAAACTAAGTTTTGGGTACCAAAACTACGATTTGTGGAGATGGCTACTTTTATACTTTTTATCCATTGTCAATTGTTAAATTTCTCACCCAACATGGTTAAGTTGATAGTCTCCAACTACTTCATTTTTATGATACCCTTGTCCGTTACTAAAATCCAGGGTTTAAAAGTTATCGTACTTGCGCAAAAAATTACAAAACGCTTTTAGCTGCTGTTGCAACGTGAACCACACATATCTAACTAACCAACCACAAAAAATTTGTCAACTTTAAATGTCTTTAGACATTTATCCAGAAACTCCATTTTCCGTTTTCTGAAATCAAGATATCTTCGGAAATTGATGATGTTTGGGTACCAAAAGTGCTAATTTTTACGAGGGACAGCGTACCATCCTATTTCAAGAAATGCAATGTGCGAAAAATTATGCGCTTAATACAATTTGCAGTCTTCCATCGATGAAGGGTCGATTCGATATTCGTTATTCGTCAGAGTAATTGTTGAGCGTCAAATTAGGTGATGTATTGCAAAGTATTTTAAAGATTTTGCAGAGGTAGACTTTGCATGTCGTAGATTTTAGCTCATTCGTAGGTGTGTATGAAGTTACGAGGAAAGGAGATATCAATATCTTATTTAAAATTCAGAGCACAAGAACAACTAATTGCGTTCTGAAAACATTGAATAGTTTGTAAACATAAGGGACCGAAATACTGCGGTATTCAGTACTTAGACTTACAAACAACTCATACCAATTTACGCTAAGGATAAAAAAATTCCCCAAGGGAGGCCTCGAACCTTCGACGGGAACGATCGCGCAATCCGTGACATGGCGGCTCATTTCTTGAGGACATTCTCATCGCGTTCTCGAAATACTGGTTATAATCCGACGGACGATTCACTACGGTAAAACCATTTCTGGCCCAGAAGACTTGGTAGACATTACGAAACACGTATCAATCCATTTAAAAAAAAACTATTATCTAAAGAAATTTGATTCTTGAGATTGTACACTCTTATCTCCAGATAAATTAGTGAGAATAAATGTTTCGAAGTAACAAAATAAATTGTTTGAACTTTACTGACATACAGCAAAAAGTGATTATGGCTACCGTTGACCCGAAACGGAAGAGCCGGATTCCAATCTGTGGCCTGTACAAATTTTCAATTGTTGCCATTGAAGAAGTCTATTGGTCTAGTGCAGCCACAGTGATTCCTAGCCTTCTTCCCGCCTCCTTCCTCTTATTTAAATGAAAGGGGACTCACCAAATTCAATCACCCCAAAAGAGAAAGGGACTCACCAGTACCAAGTATATCGACTGAATGAAAATCTATTACACGCGTGTCGTTGTTCCTAGACAACTAAACGTTATTTCTTACCACTGACACTGAATCGCGTAACCATATTGTACTGTAAAATCATAGTTCCAACATCGAAATAAATTTTGGACAGAAATATCAGTTGTTAAAACACTAATGTTTGTATTTACAACGTAAATGAGACGTAGAATGAAATGCATTGATTCTTAATTGCAAACTCAGACACACATTGGTATTTATCGATTACAGCAGCATCTACCAGGAATGGAAAAGACTGGGTTAAGGAAGCCTCACATACTTTTTGTGTGGAATCAGAATATACAATAAAAACGTAGGGACCCAATTCTAAATACAAAACTCCACGCACGCTATGAAATCCGTGAATCGCTCACGGTTCCTTTCAAAGGACATGGTCGATTTCCTTGCCCATCTTTAGACAAAAATTAATATGAGCGTGAGCTCCGTCTCTAATGAGCACACTGTCGAAGGAACATTAAACCCTGATCTTCCTTCAGAATTCAAATAGCAATCAGAGAAAGGTCATTGAATGAAAACTCCACTAATCTTGGTGCATTTCATTGTTGGATCATCACGGATTTAGATGAAATTTAATGTGAACTTACCCATATGTCTCTTATTAACATTGATTGAGGTTAAAGTTCGCGAAACAATATTGGCGGGGGCATAGTCACTTGTTTGACTCCCTGTGTTCGTTTGCGCAGAGCAAGAGTGAATTTCTAGCGACTTTGGAGCATTCCACTTTTGTCAATATTTTGTTACAAGAAAGGAATTTCGGGCAACCTGTACAATTGTATAAAATCTAATAAGAATAATAATGAAAAGAATTTTAAAGCCGGAATCAAGCAGGCATTTGTAAGCAAAATTGCCTGAAAAAAATTGTGCCAGTAAAAATTTTGAAGTTTGACTTCTTACGTACTGCATCTCAGGGACTAAAGGTATGACGAATCTCAATCATGCCACGATCAGAAACTATCAAAACAAGGATCTCAAATAGAAAGTTTCATTGGTATACCACTTTCGAATACTGAATGAAATGAGAAGCTGAATATTTTATAACAGGGTAAAAATGTCTGATTTATACTCAATTTTGCGAAAAACTATTTTGATTAAAGCTTTCCACATAGGGTTCATAGAAAGTTAATGGTTTTACCTGCAGGAAAATGCATAATTGTT